>CM045989.1:15637260-17038927 GCA_025175895.1 Wurfbainia villosa
GGACCGACTCCAACGGCTTATGACCAAGCTTGATCCACGGTCGTCACAGCTCAATGGTAACCTGAGTAGTCGACTACTCACACTGGCAGTCAACTGATCAGCTATCAGTTCGACTGCTCAGTTGGCTACGAGAAGTTTTGTGTTCGAGTCCACTTATAACAGTTGACTGCCTTCCATGGCAATTGACTGATGGTGGACCAGTCGACTGCCAAACCCTAACAGCCAACTGGTGGGCCACAAACCCTCAGCCAACTTTAGTCAACTGCTGTCGACTTGTACCAGTCGACTAATTCCTATATCAGTTGACTGTCGTCGGGTAAAATCTCAAACACAAGTGTTTGAGCATCCGACACTTGATCTTAGTCATTTGGCCAAATCCACCTAAGTTGAACTACCTTGACCCGGGTTACAATCGCTCAACTCTCATCTCCCATGGAGTCTTCCATCGAAGGTCTCTTCCTTCGGTCTGCGTCCCTCGGATGCACTTAGCTCACGACTTCTCCCCGTGCCATCCTTCACATCTTACCCTAAAGTCTGCTTCCTTTAGCTTAACTCCATTGCTCATTGTCCAACGGTCCCTCGGATGCACCAAGCTCATGGCTTCTCCTCGTGCCATCCTTCACTAACTCAAGGACCCGAGCTATGAGATGAATGAACTCGCCAATGCTTTATCAAGCTACTCATGTGTGATTCACCAAGTCCTGCACAACTTGAACACACACATCAAAAGCATAAACATCCTAACTTAAACCCTTTGACACACACATCAAAACCATAATCATACTTGGGTTGATTACCTTAACAATCTCTCCCTTTTGATGTGTGGAAATATGTTTAAGTTAGGTAAAAATACTTAAGAAACAATGAGCATGAATAAAAGGCATGAATATCAAGCTTCCCCTTTTTACATGCAAACTCCCCCTTAACACATGCTCTAAATTGTTTAACTTAAACCTTAACATTTCTCTCCCTTTGACACTAGCAAAAAGATCATACAAATACTTATACAATGTGGTATCATGATTTAAGGGAATAAAACACTCAAAATAGTTTTGAAACACCCAAAAACTGTTGGTGCAATCGGCCCAGGTCACGATTGACCAGGACTCGAGTTTGACTCGAGTGATATTTTGATGTTTCGACAAAAACATATGACAATGTAATTGTCATGGGAAAGTCCAAGTCTTGTGTACTTGGCATGGAAAGTCCAAGTGGAACACTTGACATTTGGTAAAGTCCAAGTCTTGAGTACTTGGCATGAAAAGTCCAAGCATGGGTCTTGGCAATGTAAAAGTCCAAGCATGGGTCTTGGCAATGTAAAAGTCCAACATGGGTTGGCAAGGGAAAGTCCAAGCATGGTCTTGGCATTTGAGAAGTCCAACATGGGTTGGCAAGGGAAAAGTCCAAGCATGGGTCTTGGCAATGTAAAAGTCCAACATGGGTTGGCAAGGGAAAGTCCAAGCTTGAGTCTTGGCATGAGAAGTCCAAGGGGTTTGATATTGGCTGCGTAAAGTCCAAGCGGGAGTCTTGGCTGTTGGGTTTCCGGCACCGCGGCGTGTGTGTGTTCGATCATGTTTCGTAAACATGAGCACAGCGGAAGCAATTAAAATAATAAATATTCCTATTTATTACAACACACACAACACACGCATGCTATTACAACAAGTGTAGACATAACCGTAAATTAAAATTGCAATAAAAGAAATTAAACTACGTTATACCTTCCGTATGACGTGTAGCGGGAACGGCATCAACCGGAACGATTCTCGTAAGAATCGTCTCTATCCGTATCCATGCCGAGCTCCTCGGGATGACTTCGCCAAGCCACGAGCTTCGTCTTCGTACGGGTTACTAGCCTCGTGTTGAAGACGACGTGATCGAGAGATGATCACGGTCCGAATCCAAATTCGGACCTAAAACAAGTCCTCAAGACTTGCTTCTCCGGAGAGGTATTCGTCAACCGATTGACGAATCCTTCGTCCTCCACCTCAGAGGATTACCGGAGATCAAATCCCCGGTATGTTATCCGCTGTCGGAGCACTAACCGTCGTCCAAACGACGCTCCGACGAGAGGAGAAGAAGCTGTCCAGAAAACTGGACAGCTTTGGTGGAGGAAATGGGCGCCGGCTAAAGAAGAGATGGAGGCTCACCTTTACACCGAACCCAAGGGAGATCACCGGAGGGTCGCCGGAGGTTCACCGGCCGAAACTTGGACGCCGACAAGGAGATGGCAGCAGCTCAATGAAGTTGGGCGGCAACCCTTGTTGTTGACGCCAACAACAAGGAGGATGGGTTGGGCGGCCAATTAGGGTTGCCTCAAATTAGGTTTTCACAAAAACCCTTAAGCCCTATTTTATAGAGAACTAATTCTCTTAATGGTTATTAAATCATAACCATTAGGCCCGTTAACCCGCTCCATTAAGATAAGTTAAAATAAACCAAACCATGATGGTTTATTTTAAGTTAAAACGAACCGAACCAACCTTTGGTTCATTCGTTTAATATAAACCAAACCCTTTGGTTTATTCTCATCCATTGGATTAGAACCAAACCTTTTTGGTCCATCCATTATGTCTTCATAAGACACTGCCCATCCACGCTTCCATTGCGACTGAAACAATTTCATGCTCGCTTTATGTTTGGTCCAACCAAACATAGTGTCTCTCGGTCTGAGAATCTCATTCTCAAGCTCGTTTTAAATCCTTTGGATTACACTCGTTGTGCGTGTGACCAAATAGGTTCTCGGTTTATGTTGGCCGTCTATAATTAACCATTAATTATAGAACGATCATGAGTGACACCTAGTAGTACATCATGATCCCCAATTAACCGAAAAGATCAACGGTTGATCCAGAACTATTTCTGAAACCCTTCAGTAGCTTGAATGAATCGTGCCCCATTCCCTTCACTCATCTTATACCCACTTGGTTCAGGACATGGTCTATAGTGTCAGTCCCCACTAGGCTGACTACGTCACACCTAGCCCAAGTATCATTTCCTCGTCCTACGGATTCTAGTTACTCCACATGTATCGAAGAGTACCTTACTCTAAACATGTAATGCTTTGGCCAAAGACTTTAGTAACAATCCGACGAGAGGCCATAGGTATACATCTCCTCGCAAGGAGTGGTGAATCCTTTATAGGCTATTCAAACACCTTCGATCACTTCGACTTATACCCAATCATCCCGGGTCCACATCTCCTTAGAGATGTTTGCTTAAGATGTCAAAGCATAAGTCTCCATGATCAAGATGACTTGAATACCGCAAGTCAAAGGAACATCGCACTTAAGCCACATGTAAGAACTTCATTGACATATCTATATATGCAGAGAACCATATGAAGTCTTACGGCTGGTCACTCCAATGAACTAGTTACCATAACTAGCATCCACGATTAACTCCGGACATCACTATGTCTCCAGCCAGTGAGAATCAGCTGCTTGGATACACCAACGAGTATACCTCGTGCTAGTCTCAACAGAATTGATGGTGTCCAGATCCATCAATTCATCGACTAGGGATAATTCCGATACATCACAATTACACATGTAGAGATACTCACTAGTTGTGATCCAATCACAAATTCTCTCATGCTGTGAATCGTATCGTGGACATTCAGTAAATGAGTTTAAGATCCAATCAAATACATAAAACATGTATACTCAAATAGTGAATCTTCATTTATCATATAAATGATTCATACATAAGGCGATTGCCTTAGGACATCTCTCATATATTACTAACAGACTCCCACTTGGCCTAATGCCAATCGCTACGGTATCCAATACCATAAGCACCAACATGACCCTCAAACTTACTTTGAGGTAATGCTTTAGTCAAAGGATCCGCTAAGTTCCTTTCAGTGGGAATTTTCTCGATTTGTATTTCGTTCCTACTGATGATCTCTCTGATAAGATGATAGCGGCGAAGTACATGTTTGGATCGTTGATGAGACCTTGGCTCTTTCGCCTGTGCAATTGCTCCATTGTTGTCGCAGTAGACCGGTATTGCTTCAACAATGGCCGGAATCACACCAAGTTCATGAACGAACTTCTTGATCCAAACCGCTTCCTTTGCTGCTTCCAAAGCTGCAATGTATTTTGCCTTAGTGGCAGAATCCGCTATAGTGTCAAGCTTGGAACCTTTCCAACTTATTGCGCCTCCATTCCAGGTGAATACATACCCAGACAAAGACATGGAATCATCCTTGTCTGTCTGGAGCTGGCATCCGTATACCCACGTATCACCATGTACCCTTCTCCATATATTAGGAACACATCCTTAGTTCTTCTCAAGTACTTAAGGATCGTCTTAACAGCCGCCCAATGATGCATTCCTGGATCGGACTGGTATCTGCTCGTGACACTCAGAGCATACGATACATCGGGCCTCGTACATAACATAGCATACATGATAGATCCTATTGCGGATGCATAGGGAATCTAACTCATGCAAATCCTCTCATCTTCTGTGCGCGGACACAAAGACTTCGAAAGGTGTACCCCATGCTTGATGGGTAGGAAACCTTTCTTGGATTCCGACATGCTAAACCTCTTTAGCACTCGGTCTATATATGTAGACTGCGAAAGACCAAGCAACCGTTTCGATCTATCTCTATAGATCTTAATCCCAAGGATGTAGGTTGCTTCTCCTGTGTCTTTCATGGAGAATGTCTTGGATAACCAAACCTTAATCGATCAGAAGATGGACACATCGTTTCCTATAAGTAATATGTCATCGACATACAATACTAGGAACACGACTGCACTCCCACTAACCTTCTTGTACACACAAGGTTCGTCTGGATTTTGTGAGAAATCAAACCTTTTGATCGTCTCATCAAAACGGATATTCCAGCTCCTGGATGCTTGCTTCAATCCATAAATGGATCGTCGCAATTTGCATACCTTGGTTTTATCAATCGATGTGAAACCCTCAGGCTGTATCATATACACGTCCTCGAGCAGGTTTCCATTAAGGAAAGCTGTTTTCACATCCATCTGCCATATCTCATAATCATAATGAGCCGCTAAGGCCAGGAGCATCCGAATGGATTTAAGCATAGCTACAGGCGAATAGGTTTCGTCATAATCAACACCTTGCTTTTGACGATATCCTTTCGCAACCAATCTAGCCTTATAGGTAATCACATTACCATCCATGTCGGTTTTCTTCTTGAAAACCCACTTGCACCCTATAGGCTTTATGCCTTCAGGTGGGTCAACCAAGTTCCAAACTTGGTTTTCGTACATGGAATCCATTTCCGACTTCATGGCACCAAGCCACTTATCCCTTTCTGAACTTGTCAGCACTTCTTCATAACTGGTAGGCTCCTCATCATCAATGAGTAACACGTCGTTCGATTCACTTACGAGAAATCCATATCTCTCGTGAATATCGTGTTCTACGTGATCTACGAAGATGTGGTGTTACAATAGGTCCAAAGATTGCTCATCACGAGTGTCAGGCTTCACCGTATCTCATTAATGTCTATTTGAGTCTCTCGAGCCTCCTCTCCCATTGTTTTTTCTTGCAAGAGAAACTCTTTCTCTAGAAACACAGCATGCCTTGAAACAAACACCTTTTGTTCCACAGGATGATAGAATTGGTAACCCCTTGTTTCCTTAGGGTATCCAATAAATAGACATTTATCAGACTTAGCATCCAATTTGTCTGATATAGTCTGCTTCACATAAGCAGGACAACCCCATATCTTCAAGTAAGATACATGAGGTTTCTTACCATTCCATATCTCATATGGAGTAGTTGAGACTACCTTGGTAGGCATTCTGTTTAACAAGTAAACAGCTGTCTGAAGTGCATAACCCCAAAAGGACTTGGGAAGAGTTGCATGATTCATCATTGACCTGACCATGTCCAACAAGGTCCGATTACGCCTCTCAGATACACCATTATGCTGTGGTGTATAGGGCGGAGTCTATTGAGACAATATGCCATTGTCTCTTAGATAATCAAGAAACTCTTGACTTAAGTATTCACCACCTCGATCCGATCGAAGTATTTTAATACTCTTGTCATGTTGTTTCTCTACTTCATTTCTGAATTCTTTGAACTTTTCAAAGGCTTCAGACTTGTGTTTCATCAAGAACACATACCCAAACCGTGAGTGATCATCGGTGAAGGTAATGAAGTAGCTATAGCCTCCTAATGCTTGAGTTGACATAGGTCCACATACATCAGTATATACTAAACCTAGTAACTCTCCCACTCGTTCACCTTTTCCCGTAAAAGGTAACTTAGTCATCTTGCCTTTTAAGCATGATTCGCATGTATCGTATGCATCTAATTCAAACGATTCCAGAATTCCACATCGGTGTAATTCGGACATGCGTTTCTTGCTTATATGGCCAAGACGACAATGCCACATATAGGAGTCTATTTGATTATCCTTTCGAGCACTCTTGTTGCTCGCTTCGATATTGCAAATGTCACTGGATACGTCCAACGTATAAACACCATTGCTTAAAGTTCCAGTCCCATAAAGAACCCCATTCAAAGTTATGTAACAACAATTGTTACTAAACGTCAAATGGAAACCATTTCTATTTAAACAAGAAATAGAAATGATGTTCTTTATCAACAAAGGAATATAAAAGCAATTGTCCAGTTCTAAGACAAGTCCCCGCAGGAGTTTCAACAAATACGCTCCGATGGCGAGTGAAAGAACCTTTGCTTCATTCCCAACACGTAAATTTGACTCTCCTCGACGAGTCTTCTTCTATTCCTTAGCCCATGTATGTCATTACATATATGTGAGCCACACCCAAGATCCAATACCCAAGTGTCTAAGGAAATAGAATGACAATCAATAAAGAAGATTTCAAGAAGATGGGGCATCCGATGCCTTATCCTTCTTCACTGACTCAAGATAAATCTTGTACTTTCTTCAAGAATGGCTCTCCTTGCCATAATGATGGCAAGTTTCCTTTGTGCTAGTTCTACCTTCTTAGCCTTTCTCTTCTTTCCTTCATTCCTTTGACTTCCTCTTAGAACCTTTCTTCGAGGAATCAACTAACAAAGACTGCCCCTCGCTCATGCTTCTCGTAAGACTCCACAGCTTCAAAGATATCGAGCAAGACTACGATGAACCTCCTAGCATCTCAGAGGTGAAGAGGAGCTTTGAGACTTCGAACCTTTCGAATCTCACTTGCTCATCAACCAACTCACAAAGATGAAAGACTACGATATGAGCATCCATATGCTCATGCTGCTTTCGTAGCTTGGGTTCCATCGTGGCTAGCATGATGCAACTCATTTGTTCAAAATCACTCACATGTTTCTGATAGGCCAACAATTGGTCCAGAGTTGCATTGTCACTAGGATGGGCGGGAAGAGGCGCTTCGAGGACATACTCAAGCTTTTCCACCTTGAGAACAATTCTCAAGTTTCTAAGCTAGTCCAAGAAGTTCGGCCCAGTCAATTTATTTGAATCCAAAATGGAACGCAAATTCAAACACATCATGATCAAGATATTAACTTAGAAATACAAAACGAGCATATATGAGAAAGATGATTTTAAAATGCATCAATATACATTTATAAATCCCATTCATTTTTCGAATTTCAAAAAACCTCAAAATCACTTCGGGAGATTGTAGGTTCATCTCCGAATGGGTTGATATCCATCATAGTTATGAACAACCTTGGAGAGAGTCCAACAAGCCATTCATAACTACGACAGTAGGTATCATCTATACCGATTGCATATCCCGTATATGCAACTATCACAATGTGCTATCAACTAATTGAATGTTCACACATACATCGGGTTGTTAACACATTAACAAGTATGCATCATATGCATAGCACCCAACTTCACCTCCCTTAACATCGACCTTGGAGAGAGTCCAACAAGCCGATGCTCCAGGTTAAAGCCAACCCATTAATCAAGAATAGTTTTAATATGGTTAGAGCGCATTCAACCAATTAGCCCAGCTTGGAGAGAGTCCAACAACCAAAGCTAACGATTGACCTCTGACTCTTACCATATTAGTATTAAACTATTCCATGGTTTGAACATGTTCGGGTTCGAGTGGGCTTGGAGAGAGTCCAACAACCCAAACAAGAAAGCGGAACTCGTTCAAACCATATTAATGGAAGGTGTAGGCTTTAATATTGTTTAAAGGTTTTATGTCTCATCCTCTTTGCATGCAAATAACTATTATCTACATGGCATGGCATACATGGCATACATCTACATGTCACGACACGCATGACATTATGTTATGCATCTAATGCAACTACATGTCATACAATTATGTCATGTACAATATTTCCTTATATGTCATAACTATTTATGGAAATAAAATATGTTTAAGATTTGATTCTCCAAATCAAATCATAATTAAATTAGGAAACAAATTTCCAAATCTAATCACATATTTTATTCATGGAATTATTTGATTAAGGAAAATCTATTTAGGAAACCAATTTCCTAAATCTTCAAAACTACTTATGGAAATAAAATATTTTAAAGATTTGATTTCCCAAATCAAATCAAGATTAAATTAGGAAACAAATTTCCAGAATCTAATCAAATATTTTATTTATGGAAAATATCAATTTCCATAAATACTTCCAACTTTCCAAAAGTGGAAGATTTCCATAAATACTTCTAGACTTTCCAAAATTGAAAAATTTCCATAAATACTTCTAAATTTCCAAAATTTAGAAAATTTCCAGAAATACATTATGACTATCACAAAACCAATTTTACGATTATGTCGAAACACAACCTGGGCTCTGATACCACTGTTGGGTTTCCGGCACCGCGGCGTGTGTGTGTTCGATCATGTTTCGTAAACATGAGCACAGCGGAAGCAATTAAAATAATAAATATTCCTATTTATTACAACACACACAACACACGCATGCTATTACAACAAGTGTAGACATAACCGTAAATTAAAATTGCAATAAAAGAAATTAAACTACGTTATACCTTCCGTATGACGTGTAGCGGGAACGACATCAACCGGAACGATCCTCGTAAGAATCGTCTCTATCCGTATCCACGCCGAGCTCCTCGGGATGACTTCGCCAAGCCACGAGCTTCGTCTTCGTACGGGTTACTAGCCTCGTGTTGAAGACGACGTGATCGAGAGATGATCACGGTCCGAATCCAAATTCGGACCTAAAACAAGTCCTCAACACTTGCTTCTCCGGAGAGGTATTCGTCAACCGATTGACGAATCCTTCGTCCTCCACCTCAGAGGATTACCGGAGATCAAATCCCCGGGAAGTTAGCCGCTGTCGGAGCACTAACCGTCGTCCAAACGACGCTCCGACGAGAGGAGAAGAAGCTGTCCAGAAAACTGGACAGCTTTGGTGGAGAAATGGGCGCGGCTAAAGAAGAGATGGAGGCTCACCTTTACACCGAACCCAAGGGAGATCACCGAGAGGGTCGCGAGGTTCACCGCCAAACTTGACGCCGACAAGGAGATGGCAGCAGCTCAATGAAGTTGGCAGCCCTTGTTGTTGACGCCAACAACAAGGAGGATGGGTTGGCGCCAATTAGGGTTGCCTCAAATTAGGTTTTCACAAAACCCTTAAGCCCTATTTTATAGAGAACTAATTCTCTTAATGGTTATTAAATCATAACCATTAGGCCCGTTAACCCGCTCCATTAAGATAAGTTAAAATAAACCAAACCATGATGGTTTATTTTAAGTTAAAACGAACCGAACCAACTTTTGGTTCATTCGTTTAAAATAAACCAAACCCTTTGGTTTATTCTCATCCATTGGATTAGAACCAATCCCTTTTGGTCCATCCATTATGTCTTCAGAAGACGCAGCCCATCCACGCTTCCATTGCATGAAACAATTTCATGCTCGCTTTATGTTTGGTCCAACCAAACATAGTGTCTCTATCGAGAATCTCATTCTCAAGCTCGCTTTTAAATCCTTTGGATTACACTCGTTGTCGTGTGACCAAATAGGTTCTCGGTTTATGTTGGCCGTCTATAATTAACCATTAATTATAGAACGATCATGAGTGGCACCTAGTAGTACATCATGATCCCCAATTAACCGAAAAGATCAACGGTTGATCCAGAACTATTTCTGAAACCCTTCAGTAGCTTGAATGAATCGTGCCCCATTCCCTTCACTCATCTTATACCCACTTGGTTCAGGACATGGTCTATAGTGTCAGTCTCCACTAGGCTGACTACGTCACACCTAGCCCAAGTATCATTTCCTCGTCCTACGGATTCTAGTTACTCCACATGTATCGAAGAGTACCTTACTCTAAACATGTAATGCTTTGGCCAAAGACTTTAGTAACAATCCGACGAGAGGCCATAGGTATACATCTCCTCGCAAGGAGTGGTGAATCCTTTATAGGCTATTCAAACACCTTCGATCACTTCGACTTATACCCAATCATCCCGGGTCCACATCTCCTTAGAGATGTTTGCTTAAGATGTCAAAGCATAAGTCTCCATGATCAAGATGACTTGAATACCGCAAGTCAAAGGAACATCGCACTTAAGCCACATGTAAGAACTTCATTGACATATCTATATATGCAGAAAACCATATGAAGTCTTACGGTTGGTCACTCCAATGAACTAGTTACCATAACTAGCATCCACAATTAACTCCGGACATCACTATGTCTCCAGCCAGTGAGAATCAGCTGCTTGGATACACCAAGGAGTATACCTCGTGCTAGTCTCAACAGAATTGATGGTATCCAGATCCATCAATTCATCGACTAGGGATAATTCCGATACATCACAATTACACATGTAGAGATACTCACTAGTTGTGATCCAATCACAAATTCTCTCATGCTGTGAATCGTATCGTGGACATTCAGTAAATGAGTTTAAGATCCAATCAAATACATAAAACATGTATACTCAAATAGTGAATCTTCATTTATCATATAAATGGTTCATACATAAGGCGATTGCCTTAGGACATCTCTCATATATTACTAACATTGGCAGTATAAGTTCAATGGTTGGCGGCGTAAAGTCCAAGCGGAGTCTTGGCGGCGTAAGTCCAATGTGCCTTGGCGGTGTAGACACCGTTAGCATGACATAGCCGACGGAAGCACCTAGAGGCTAGCGCGATGGATGAACAAGTCATGGATGACTTGGAGGGATTCGAGATGCGTGAGGCTGATGGAGGTGGCTAGAAGGCTTAGGTCTAGGCTAAGGGTGGTCTAGCAAGTATGGGGGCACCATACTTGAGTTAAAACCTCATTTTTTTGAGATTGACAGTCGACTGACATTATGGCCGGTTCGACTGTCGTGAGTCGACTTGAGTTCGAATGCCAGTTTAGAGCTGAAAATGCTCGCAAATGATCGCTATTGGAGAAGTCGATCGGTGTCGAGCGATGATCGCTAAGGGTCAGCCGATCGGTCCAATGTCGACCATAAACGCCTCAGAGTCGATCGCCCGGGCCGGCTACGAGGCGTAACGTCGACTGCCAATGTTGGCAGTCGACTGCCAAGAGTCCCGTTGGAACTTGTCCGACGTGGATTGAGCCGTTGTCTCACGACAACAGTGGCATCAGTCGACTGGGGACTTATGGCAGTCGACTGATAGGCGGAAATCCAGCCCGACGCAAGATAAAAAGGGGAGCTCGTGGAGGATTTCATCATCAGTTCTTTGGGGGCTTTGGTGAGGCGATTTGAAGGCGATTTGCAGGTGCATTTCAGGGTCCTTCAAGCTCATCCAAGCAACCGACAAGCAAGCGCTCAAAACCCTAGTTTGTAAAGTGTTCTTTACATTTTCACTTGTATTTGCTTGTATTTCTTTCGTTTATTGTTGTAAATGTTTGTACGAGGTTTCTCCGCCTCCGACTTGTTGTCGAGAAGGAGTTTATTGATTAGTGATTGCATTGGCGTCGCTAGAGCTCGTTAGAGCTCGATCCGTGGAGTAGGAACCGTGTGGTTCCGAACCACGTTAAATCTTCGTGTTATTGTGTTTGTGATTGTGTTTCGTTATTGTTATCATATATATATTTCGCTGTGCTAACGAAACTTATAGACATGAACACGCGATCGAATTCCATCTACGAACGGTCAAACGCTATTCACCCCCCCTCTAGGGGCGTCAAATCTCCAACAAGTGGTATCAGAGCCTGGTGGCTCTTCAACGGATTAACAACCGGGAGCAAGATGCTAGAGGGTGAAGATGGAATTCCAAGACAAGCTTGGATGGGATATCAACACACCTATCCCTTATACCTTCTATGGACAAGAAGGATTCAATCAATGGAAGGTGAGGATTGAAGAATTCTTGATGATGAAGGACTTTGAAGAGTGGGGCATTTTGATGGAGGGATTTCAATATCCAAAAGGGCCCAAGGGAGGAATTCTCAAGATGAAGAAGTGGACCGAGGAACAAATCCAAGAGTTCGAAAATAATACAAAGGTAATTAAATTCTTGGTTGATTTGATTCCTAATAAAATTATGTGTGAGCTAGGTGAGTACAAGGATGCCAAAGAGCTTTGGAGTCAAGTGGCAAAATATCATGAAGGCTCACAACCGGTCCAAGAGCAAGAGACCGAAGAGGCTAATGCATCATCCTCACAAGGAAGTGAGGATTCAGAAGTTGATAGGGAATCAACATCCGGATCAGAAGAAGTGGAAGAAGCATCCACCTCAAGGATTGAGGGGGAGGAGATAACTTCCACACCGGAACATCAAGAAGAAGCTTCGACATCCGGTCAAGATGAAGAAGCCCAAAGTCCAATTCCGGTCTCCATTAACCTAGGTAACTCAAACATATGTGTTAATAATAAAATGCATATAATATATTTTGAGTGTAGGGAAACCGGGCACTATAAGAGCAAGTGCCTAAAGAAGAATAGGAAAGCTCCACCGGCTCCAAAGGTTAAGGATGTCGGTCCCTCAATGCAAAAGAGCAAAGAACAAGTAATTTGCTTCAAGTGCCGACAACCGGGACATTTCCGGAGTCAATGCAAGAAGGGGGACAAGAAGACTCAAAATGGAGCATCATATGTAGGGGGAGCTAAGGCAAACCCTAGGGTAACTTCTAATTTTGCTCCTTCTTCAATTTACAAGCAAAAGCATGCTAGGAATTTCAATTCACTTGCAATTTATGAAAAGCATGCTAATAGGAACAAGTATTTTTGCTTAGGAGCTAAGAATGTCTACTTAGATAATAGGGAGAAGTTTGGGACTAATGTCCCTAAAAACAATTTACCTAAGGACAAACCTAGGTCAAATAACTCAAGATCAATCTTACCTAGGGAGACAATTAGAAAGGTGCAAGAGCACCTAGGTCTAAACCCTAAATGGACTAGGCATATACCTAGGAAGTCCAATGCCCAAGAATTTAATCAAAAATCAATTGGGCAATTAGAATTAGAGAATCAAGTCTTGAGGTCAAGGCTTGAAAAACTTGAAAAGACCCTAAATAAGATACAAAATCAATTTAAAGGGTCTAGTGGTCAAAATCAAGGGTCCAAAAGTCAAAGTCAACACCTAGGGCCTAAGAGTCAAAAGTCAACCAAGGGCAAGCAAGGTTTGGGTCACAAACCTAAGCCTAAAGTGGCTTATCATAGTGTTCCATTTGACTATGGAACACAAACTAGGTCTAGGAAGACCAAGGTCAATAGGGAAGTCATCCCTAAGGTTGACCAAAGGTTGTGCCTAGTGGCTAGGGTTTCTAGGAAACCTAGGGTGGCCACTAAGAAGATTGCAAGGGAAGTTACCCCTAGAGTCAACCTAGGTAAGACCCAAATGACCAAGGCTAACAAGCCTAGGAGGGTCATTAGGAAGGTATCTAGGGAGGTTATCCCTAAGGAATACCTAATTAACCCTAGGAGCTCAAATCGGTTTTGGGTTCCTAAGAGCGTGATTGATTCACGCTAAGATGGGTTTAGGGTGTGTCAACCTTGATTGGATGGGTAGTTAACTCAACCATGGTAAAGGTGACACTTTAGAATATTTTCAAGGTTATGATTACCTTGGAAATAGATTTGAATCAATATCCTAAAAGATTTTAGGATGTGCCAATGCACTTTTGAAATTAAGAAAAATCAATTAAATTGGCACAATTTAGATTTAGAGGTTAGTGTATCATTTTGGGTTTTTGGCACACTAGGGAGATTAGGTTAATATGGCAAAATATGATTAATCCCAACAAATGACAATTAATATTAAAATTTAGGTATTATTATACCTATATATTTTATATGTCATGCTTTGTTTGCCATATAACATGCCATGACATCATGCTTACTTTTAATCATTTTATATGTCATGTTCATGTTTTAGGATTAAGGTTTTAAATGTCATGTGTTTTTAGATTTCATCTTATTCCATGACATCATGATTATGAGCATATGCTTATGTATATCATCATTAATGCCATAATTATTCATGTATTTAAGAAAAATTTCGATTGAAAGTAATTTAAGGACTATGACATGACTTGAAGTCCCATTTATAAGGGAATCAAGTAGGGTTGCCTTAGAAGATGCATGAAACCCTAGTTTTAAATGAACCAAAACCCACATCTCACATCCAATTGACATGTATGTGTATTTATACACCCTAGATACTGTTGGGAGTATGGGGAATACAATCAAAGTCCCACATTGGTAAGACATGGAAAAGATCATGTGCTTATAAGAAAAAAGATATCTCCATTGGTATGAGGCCTTTTGGGTAAAGCCCAAAAATAAAACCATGAGGGCTTCCATTGTGGAGATATGTGGATCTTATATGCACTAACAATTGGTATCAGAGCCATGGTCCATGTCAAGCCATGAACCTCGAACGAAGGAAGTTGAGCTCCCACGTCCGGATCAAGAGAACCAGACATCAGGAAGGAAGTCTAGTTAGGTCGGGGGGACCGAACAACTGACAGGAAGTCCTGGTGGGTTGAAGATCGGACATCAAGCAGAGAAAATCCTTCGAGGAGGGATAGGCTTGAGGGGGGGCCCAATGTGGTCCTTCGTTTGAGGGGGGGATTGTTGGGAGTATGGGGAATACAATCAAAGTCCCACATTGGTAAGACATGGAAAAGATCATGTGCTTATAAGAAAAAAGATATCTCCATTGGTATGAGGCCTTTTGGGTAAAGCCCAAAAACAAAACCATGAGGGCTTGGGCCCAAAGTGGACAATATCATACCATTGTGGAGATATGTGGATCTTATATGCACTAACAGATACATGTGAGATGATAGGATATGAGTTAAGTTCAAGGTGCATAGTTTTTGCATCTAGATGAACTAAAACTCATCTAATTTCAATTAGTGGATCATTGGGAGAGCATGAGTACAAGTCATGTACATAGAGCCCAAGGAATATGATCCAAAATAAGGTTTTGAAAATATTTTAAAATCATTTTGAAAAACCTTGGTGAAGTGTATCTTTTGATAGCAATCACCATTGATAGAGTTGATACAAAATAGGGCCAAAACATTGAAAATTTCAATGGTTTTGAGTTTTGTATCAAACTCACTATTTTATGGGTAAAATAATTTTCAAATATTTTTCACCCATTGTAATGACTATAAGTAATATACCTATCAAATTTTATGATTTTTGAAATTACATAGAATTACTTATGCTTTTCCAAATCTCGATTCTGATAAAAATTGAAAATTTCATATCGATCGCCTCTGGTGGCTCGATCGATATGGGTGTGATCATGACATCGTGAGTCGACTGCCAGGTCTGATTTTGGGTTAACAAGGTTTGTTTAGCCCGTGTTCAGCTATGGAAAAGGTTCCTAATCACTCCTAACCCTAGGATATGCTTTAGGAAGCATTATAAAGGGTGAAAATCCATTGGATATGGATCAGGAGCTGTGTTAGGTCAAAGTATCAAATTTAGGGTGAGTGAAAGTTCTATGTTGAACTTAGAACCTTAATTTTGATGGTTTAGAGTTCCTATTAGCTTAGGGGCTTCCCAAGGACATTGTTGGTGCAATGGTCAAGGGGAAGCAAGCCTTTAAGGGGAGGTATCCATCTTGGGATGATGGATGTGTTTTTCTCCTTTAAGAGGAGAAGTTATTGGGAGAGTATCATCAATTGGGAAAATTGATGGGTTTTTGATACCCAATTTGGAAATTGGGAGAGAGTATAGGATTGCCTCTCTTGAGTGATATGTGAATTATCACTAGGAAGATGGTAGACATCCTAGGTATTTATTTTTGGATCAAGGGGGAGATTGTAAGATCTCATTGGGACATGAGACATTGACCTCCTTGGAGAGATAACCTTTTTGATGTTAGTCAAAAAAGGGGAGAATGTTTGGGGGAGAACATTTGGAGAATGTTTAAGATTACCAATTTGGAATAATTGGTAAGGGATTTGAGTTAGTGGTCTAACTCAAATGATTTGTTTGGTTTTTGTCAAACATCAAAAAGGGGGAGATTGTTGGTGCAATCGGCCCAGGTCACGATTGACCAGGACTCGAGTTTGACTCGAGTGATGTTTTGATGTTTCGACAAAAACATATGACAATGTAATTGTCATGGGAAAGTCCAAGTCTTGTGTACTTGGCATGGAAAGTCCAAGTGGAACACTTGGCATTTGGTAAAGTCCAAGTCTTGAGTACTTGGCATGAAAAGTCCAAGCATGGGTCTTGGCAATGTAAAAGTCCAAGCATGGGTCTTGGCAATGTAAAAGTTCAACATGGGTTGGCAAGGGAAAGTCCAAGCATGGTCTTGGCATTTGAGAAGTCCAACATGGGTTGGCAAGGGAAAAGTCCAAGCATGGGTCTTGGCAATGTAAAAGTCCAACATGGGTTGGCAAGGGAAAGTCCAAGCTTGAGTCTTGGCATGAGAAGTCCAAGGGGTTTGATATTGGCTGCGTAAAGTCCAAGCGGGAGTCTTGGTAGTATAAGTCCAATGGTTGACGGCTTAAAGTCCAAGCGGAGTCTTTGCAGTGTAAGTCCAATGTGTCTTGGCGGTGTAGACACCGTTAGCATGACATAGCCGACGGAAGCACCTAGAGGCTAGCGCGATGGATGAACAAGTCATGGATGACTTGGAGGGATTCGAGATGCGTGAGGCTGATGGAGGTGGCTAGAAGGCTTAGGTCTAGGCTAAGGGTGGTCTAACAAGTATGGGGGCACCATACTTGAGTTAAAGCGATCGAGTCAATCGCCAAATCGATGGTCATTGCCCGGTCGAATGTCGACCGCAGAGCGCTCCGTGGCCGTGACGGTCGCTCTGACGCAGTATCGTCGATCGCCAATGTTGGTAGTCGACTGCCAAGAGTCCCGTTGGAACTTGTCCGACGTGGATTGAGCCGTTGTCTCACGACAGATGGCATCGATCGGCGGGACTTATGGCAATCGACTGATAGGCGAAAATCCAGCCCAACGCAAGATAAAAAGGGGAGCTCGTGGAGGATTTCATCATCAGTTCTTTGGGGGCTTTGGTGAGGCGATTTGAAGGCGATTTGCAGGTGCATTTCAGGGTCCTTCAAGCTCATCCAAGCAACCGACAAGCAAGCGCTCAAAATCCTAGTTTGTAAAGTGTTCTTTACATTTTCACTTATATTTGCTTGTATTTCTTTCGTTTATTGTTGTAAACGTTTGTACGAGGTTTCTCCGCCTCCGACTTGTTGTCGAGAAGGAGTTTATTGATTAGTGATTGCATTGGCGTCGCTAGAGCTCGATCCGTGGAGTAGGTACCGTGTGGTTCCGAACCACGTTAAATCTTCGTGTTATTGTGTTTGTGATTGTGTTTCGTTATTGTTATCATATATATATTCTGCTGTGCTAACGAAACTTGTAGACATGAACACGCGATCGAATTCTATCTACGAATGGTCAAATGCTATTCACCCCCCCCCCCTCTAGCGGCGCCAAATCTCCAACAAGACAAGCTTCTATGCTTGTGCATGGTGTCATCAGTTGACTGGTACAGTCACCAGTCGACTAGTGTCTGATAATGTTGAATTCTGATTTCTGAAGTCAACTTCAGAAATGCATTAAAAAATTCAATAAAATTCGAAAAATCATGAAATTTTGGGAACACGTTTCTTATGAGTTCCTCTATCAGGGAAAAATAATTTTTCATGAATATATATATAATTCTCAAAAGTTGGACAAAAATTCAAAAGTTCTAAAATTCTCAAATTTTGTATCAACTTGGAAAACTAATTTTGCCTTTAAATATTTCAATGCATCAACTTAAAGTTTTCAAAACATGAAATATTTTCAAATTATAAAGAATATCCAACTATGATCTTTGGGCAAGATATTCATTAGTTAAACATTTGCTTTCCCCATAGTTGGTCAATGATTGCTAAATCATGATACATCTAATGACTCATCAAAATGCATAAGCATTAGTGAATCATTTGTATCAACCTAACATCTCACCCATGGCTATGGTTATCAATCAAGTTATCCTTATAGTGGGTTGTGAGATATAACTAAAATAGTTCTACTTAACCAAAAATTTCATGCAATGCTATCCAAGGTTAAGTATAACCCATTATCACCATAAGTTAACCATTTAGTAAGATATGAAATAAATTCAAATATGATTGACTATCCTAGGTTTTCCTTAGGGATCCATTTTCTAGCAACCATAGTTGTTTTTGATTGTCCCCTAGCAATTAGGCAATGATATGATTTCTCATTCCTTGATTTCTCATATCCTAAACCTTTCTTATTGAAACTTGCTCTTTGGCTCCCTATAATCATTTTCAAGGTATTAGAGCCTATGATAAATTTTTCAAGGGCCTTACTAAGGTATTCTACCTTTTCTCTTAAAATCCTATTTTCTTCTAAGCATGCATCATTTGTACTAGAAGAAGAAATATTATTATCATGTGAACATACATTTTTAATCTTTACTTCTAGATTTCTAATATCATTTTGCAAGCATTTATTTTTCTTTTTGGTTCTAAATAAATCCCTAGTTAAATTTGAAATCATAAGAATGACATCTTGAGTAGGGAGATTTTTTACCTCACTTACCCAATCTTTTTTCGATTCCGACGATTGTGCTCCCCCTACACTTGAGCTCTCCTCCTCACTTGTACTTCCTTCTTCTTGTTCGGATGAGGTGGAGGCTACATCATCTACTCTCATGAGTGCAAAAAGTGAGACGACTTCCTCTTCCTTCGAAGATGATAGGTCATCCCATGTAACTTTTAAATTCTGGGATTTAGACTTCCCCTTTTCTTTTGACTTCTTTTCTTCTTTCTTCTTTATTTATTTCTTTCTGTCATCCTTCTTCTTTTCTTCCTTCTTCTTGTTCAAAAGAGGACACTCATCCCTCATGTGTCCTTCTCCTTGACAGTTGTAGCAAATAATCTTCCTTGCCCTTCTCCTATCATTAAATTTGTTAAATTTAAAATCTTTTAATGCACGTCTTACCCTTCTTACCATATATGCCTCTTCATCGGTATTCATAGAAGATTGTGAGTCGTCATATGATGAAGGAGGTGTGGTCTTCTTCTTCTTCCCTTTGTTTGTTACAAGTGCTACTCCCCTTGATTGAGTGATTGGTTCTTCAACTATTCCTTCAAGGCGAGTTTCGTGAAGTTCCATAGTTGAGAAAAATTCTTCTAAAGTACTAACCTCTAGATTCCTTGAGATATAAAAGGAATCAACCATGAATCTCCATTTTGATGATCGGAGGAATGTGCCAATGGCTTTCATGATTATATCCTGATTCGATAACTTCTCCCCTACACTTGACAAACCATTAATAATCTCTTTAAATCTAGAATGTAAAGACAATAGCTTTTCTCCTTTGTCCAATTTTATGTTGTCGAGTTGTTATCGGAGAAGGTCTCGTCTTGCTAATTTGACTTCGGATATACCCTCATGAAGCTCAATTAGCTTCTCCCACATCTCTTTGGCGCTTAAGCATTCTCCAATCTGATTTATTTCTTGTTGAGGAAGCACATTGAATAGATGATGCTTGGCCTTGGAATTTGCTAGATGCTCCTCTTTTTGCTTCTTAGTCCATCTTGACTTTTCTAATGGCTTGTTGTCTTCATCCCTGGTATCTCGAAATCATTTTCCATTATAATCATGATATCAACATCAGTTTCAAAATACCTCTATTCTCTTCTTCCATCAAGAGAAATCTTCTTCGAATTTCGGTGGATAGATGTTCATGCCGGCCATTTGGTTTGCTTATCGCAGCGATGAGTCCGATGGTAAGCTCCTCGCTCTGATACCACTTGTTAGGATCGATGGCCTGGCTAGAAGGGGGGATGAATAGTCTTTCTTTGATTTGACTACAAGATTGTTAGCGGAAGTGCAAATAAAAGAAAACTAAAACAAAATTAAATAAGCAATGCAAACACAAATCTTTTAATGTGGTTTACGACCTCTTGTCGCTAGTCCATGATAATCCGTTAGGCGAATCACTCCTTCAACCCTTCCAATATTTTCTCCTTTAGCTCAAACAAGGTGGAGAAAACCTTCTTACAACACACTCCTTTTCTCATAAGATAATAAGAGTAGAATTAGAGAAGAAAGGAGTAAAGACACTTAGAAACCATGGGAACCTTGAGAGTATGATTAGGAGTGAAAGCAGTAGCCACCCAATGGCTCCCAAGCCCTCCTTTTATAGAGAAGAGGGTCTTTTTCTTGTTGGGCATGCATCAGTCGACTACTGCATGCCAACAGTCGACTGTCGTTGTAACGGATTGACTCCAACGACTTCTGACCAAGCCTGATCCGTAGTTGTCACATCTCAATGGTAACTTGAGCAGTCAATTGCTCACACTAGTAGTCGATTGATCAGCTATTAGTTCGACTGCTCAGTTGGTTACGAGAAGTTTTGTGCCCGAGTCCACTTATAATAGTCGACTGCCTTCCATGGCAGTTGACTAATGGTGGACCAGTCGACTACCAAACCCTAGTAGTCGATTGGTGGGCCACAAACTCTCAACCAACTTCAGTCAACTACTGTCGACTTATACTTGTCAATTGATACCTATATCAACCAACTGTCGTCGGGTAAAACCTCAAACACAAGTGTTTGAGCATCCAAAACTTGATCTCAGTCATTTGGCCAAGTCCACTAAGTTGAACTATCCCGACTTAGGTTACAATCACTCAACTCTCATCTCCCATGGAGTCTTCCATCGAAGGTCTCTTCCTTCGGTCTGCATCCCTTGGATGCACTAAGCTCACGACTTCTCCCTATGTCATCCTTCGCATCTTGTCCTGAAGTTTGCTTCCTTTGGCTTAACTCCATTGCTTCTCATCTGATAGTCCCTCGGATGCACCAAGCTCACGGCTTCTCCTCGTGCCATCCTTCACTGACTCAAGGACCCAAGCTATGAGATGAATGAACTCACCAATGCTTCATCAAGCTACTCATGTGTGATTCACCAAGTCCTGCACAACTTGAACATACACATCAAAAGCATAAACATCCTAACTTAAACCCTTTGACACACACATCAAAATCATGATCATACTTGGGTTGATTGCCCTAACAATTACGTCCCTATTTTCTATTTGATGTCCTATTAAATGCAATCCATTTAAAATGTCTTTTATTCTCGTGTGGAGTTGACTAGCATTTTCATTTTCGTTCATTTTACAATTAAAAAGTTGATTAAGTAACATGTCCCGTTTAGCTATTCTACTATCATTAGTACCTTCATGTAGTTCAATTAATTTGTCTCATAATTCTTTAGAGTTTTCGAAGGGACCGACTCTATTGAACTCTTATTTGGTAAGTCTGTATTGCAAGGTGTTAAGGGCCTTGTAATCAACTTGAGATCATTTCTTAATATCCGCGGTCCATTTCTCTGGTTCTAACAACTCACCCGAGTCATCTACCAGAGAGACAAAATCTTTCCTAATTAAAAACCATACCTTTAGGTCGGTTTTCAAGTAGCACTCCAGTCACCTCTTCTAATAGGAAAAGTCCTCTCCGTTGAAGAGAGGAGGGCGAACGGTGCTATATCCTTCTAAGTGTGACATTACTAATAAATTTTTGTTTATTAAATTTTTATTTAAATTAATTAAAATTTAAAATTATTTCTAGAGTTATTCAAATTAAATAATATTGTGCAAAAAGTAAATTTATACTAAAGCAAGACAAAAATTTATTCTAATGCAAAAAATGAATATTGATGCAAAAATTATTAAAAGACAACAAATGCTAAAACTAAAGAAAATCCTAAAACTCTCGATGGTGGTTGAACCAAATTTGGAGTGTCCCTGCTCTGATACCAATTGTAGGATAGAATTACTTCGAGAGAGGGGGTGAATCTCGGAGATTATAAATTTTCTTTAGAAATTAAAACTTATTTTGAAACAAGAGTATGCAGCAGAATAAATAAAATAGAGAGATAAGCTTTTTACTTGGTTCAAAATGTTGGTGCAATCGGCCCAGGTCACAATTGACCAGACTCGAGTTTGACTCGAGTGATATTTTGATGTTTGACATTGATGTTTGACATTGATGTCGGTTAATGTTTTGGGGAGATTGTTTATACAATCGACCCAGGTTATAATTGACCAGACTCGAGTTTGACTCGAGGGAGACTTTGATGGTTGACTAGGGTTGACCATGTGATTATGGGAAAGTCCAAGCATGGGTCTTGGCAAGGTAAAGTCCAAGTCATGGGTACTTTGCATGGAAAGTCCAAGTGGGACACTTGGCATTTGGGAAAGTCCAAGTCTTGAGTACTTGGCACAAGGGAAGTCCAAGCATGGGTCTTGGCATGGAAAGTCCAACATGGGTTGGCAAGGGAAAGCCCAAGCTTGAGTCTTGGCATTTGAGAAGTCCAAGGGGTTTGATATTGGTGGCGTAAAGTCCAAGGGTGGAGTCTTGGCAACATAAGTCCAATGGTTGACGGCGTAAAGTCCAAGCGGAGTCTTGGCAGTGTAAGTCCAATGTGTCTTATCAGTATAGACCGACTTAGCATGACATGGCCGACGGAAGCACTTGAAGGCTAACATATGGATGAATAAGTCATGGATGACTTGGAGGAATCCGATAGACGTGAGGCTGATGGAGGTGGCTAGAAGACTTAGGTCTAGGCTAAGGGTGGTCTAGCAAGTATGGGGGCACCATACTTGGGTTAAAACCTCATGTTTGAGGTTGGCAGTCGACTGACATTATGGCCGGTTCGACTACCGTGAATCGACTAGAGTTCGACTGTTGGTTTAGAGCTGAAATTACTCTGGCAGTCGACTGCTCACTGGAGCAGTCGACTGCCAAGGGACGACAGTCGACTGCTGGTTTAGTCGCAAGCACAGAGTGCTCCGTAGCCGATTGGGCAGTCGACTATGCGGCTGAAAGTCGACTGCCAAGAGATCCGTTGGAGTTTTTCCAGCGTGGATTGACTCGTTGTCTTACAACAACAGTGACATCAGTCGACTGGTGACTTATGGTAGTCGACTGATCGGTGAAAATCCAGCCCGATGTAGGTTAAAAGCAGCTATTCATGGAGGGTTTCAAGCAAGCGTTTTCTTGGGCGATTTGAAGGGGAATAGTTGGTGCTTTTCCAGTCCTTCAAGGCTAGTCCAAGGCAACCAAAAGCAAGCAATCCAAAGAGCATTTGTAAAGTTTTCTTTGCATAGATTGTTGTATTCTTGTTGTATTTGCTTGTCTTACTTTGTATTACTTAGTGTAATCTTTGTACGAGGTTTTTCCACCTCCGACTTGTTGTCGAAAAGGAGTTTATTTCTTAGTGGTGTTTGTGGCATCGCTAGAGCTCTTTAGAGCTCGATCCGTGGAGTAGGAACCATTCGGTTCTGAACCACATTATATGATTGTGTAGTTCTTGTGTTCTTGTTGTATTTTCATTATTGTTTATTCCGCTGCATACTAATAAGAATTGTAGCAAGCAAACACGAACGATTTACATCGACATACGAGCACATCGCTATTCACCCCCCCTCTAGCGTCCAATCGATCCCCTACAAGTGGTATCAGAGCGAGGCCGCTCTTGAAGTTTAACAACTAAGGGAGCATGCTAGAGGGTGAAGATGGAAGTCCAAGAACAATTAGGTTGGGACATTAACACACCGGTGCCCTACACTCAATACGGACGAGAAGACTTCAATTCTTGGAAGAGAAGAATTGAAGATTTTATTATGATGAGAGATTTTGAGGAATGATCCATTTTGATGGATGGATTTGAATATCCAAGAGGACCAAGAGGTGGATTCCTCAAAAAGAAGAGATGGACCGAAGAGCAAGTCCGAGCCTCCAAGAAAAATGCTAAGGCGATAAAATTTTTAATTGATTTAATGCCTAACAATATCTTGTGTATGTTAAGTAATTACGTAGATGCCAAGGAACTATGGAGCCAAGTGGCAAAGCTCCATGAAAATTTATCATCGGTCCAAGAAGAAGAAGAGTGCTCACCCTCTCAAGCTCAAGCAAGCACATCGCCATCTAAAGAGCTTGATGAGTCGGAAGTTGATAGGGAGTCAACTTTCGGATCGGTGGAGGAAGTGGAAGAAGCATCCACCTCAAGAATTGAGGGGGAGGAGAGAACTTCTACACCGGAACATCAAGAAGAAGCTTCGACATCCGGTCAAGATGAAGAAGCTCAAAATTCGATTCTGGCACCTACAACCACCGTAGGTAACTCAAGCAATATGATTTTAAATAAAAAATATATAATTTACTTTGAGTGTAGGGAATCCGGACACTACAAGAGTAAGTGTCCAAAAAGGGTAAAGAAGACTCAACCGGCTCCAAAAGTCAAGGATGTCGGTGCCCCAAGTCAAAAGAGCAAGGAGCATGTCACATGCTTCAAGTGCAACTCAAAGGGGCATTACCGGAGTCAATGCCCTAGGGGGAAGAAGAAGGGGCAAGAAGAAGGGGCAAGAAGGAGCATTACAAGTAGGGGGAGCTTCTATAGCTAACCCTAAGGTATATTTAAACAATGCTTGTTCTTTGAATTCTAGTCAAAAGCATGCTAGGAATAATTTTAATAGTCTTGCTATTTATCATAAAGAGCATGCTAGAAATAGAGAATATTGCTTAGGAGCTAAGAAAGTCAACCTTATGAAGAAGGAGAAATTTGGGACTAATGTCCTTGGAAACGTCCTTCCTAGGGAGTCTATTAGGAAAATAGGAGAACACTTAGACCTTAATCCTAAATGGACTATACACATGCCTAGGAAGTCCCATGCTCAAAGACCAAATCAAAATTCTAAAATTGGGCAATTAGAATTAGAGAACCAAGCCTTGAGATCAAGGCTTGAGAAATTAGAAAATACCCTCAAGATTATGCAAAATCAAATGCAAGGGTCTAATGGTCAAAGTCAAGGGTCAATATCTCAAAGTCAACATCTAGGACCTAAGAAGCAAAAGTCAACCAAGGGCAAGAATGGTTTGGGTCACAAACCTAAGCCTAAGATGACTTATCATAATGTTCCATTAGATTATGGAACACAATCTAGGTCTAGGAAGACCAAGGTTACTAGGAAAGCTATCCCTAAGAGTAACCAAGGTTTGTGCCTAGTGGCTAGGGTTTCTAGGAAACCTAGGGTGGCCACTAAGAAGGTTGCAAGGGGAGTTACCCCTAGAGTCAACCTAGGTAAGACCCAAATGACCAAGGCTAACAAGCCTAGGAGGGTCATTAGGAGGGTATCTAGGGAGGTTATCCCTAAGGAATACCTAATTAACCCTAGGAGCTCAAATAGGTTTTGGGTTCCTAAGAGCGTGATTGATTCACGCTAGATGGGTTTAGGGTGTGCCAACCTTGATTGAATGGGTAGTTAACTCAACCATGGCAAAGGTGACACTTTAGGATTATTTTCAAGGTTATGGATACCTTGAAAATATATTTGATTTTTTATCCTAAAAGATTTTAGGATGTGTCAATACATTCTTGGAATTATGAAAATTTAATCAAATTGACACAATTTAGGTTTAGAGGCTATAGTGTGTCATTTTGGGTTTTTGGCACACTTGGGAGATTAGTGATAATAAGACAAAATATATTTAATTATATCAAATGGCAATTAATATTAAAATTTAGGTATTATTATACCTATATATTTTATTTATCATGTTTTGTTTGCCATATAACATGCCATGACATCATACTTATCTTTAATATTTTATATGTCATGATCATGCTTAGGGTTAGGATAAATGTCATATATGCTTAAATTATATCATATGTCATGTCATCATGATCATTGGCCATGCTTAATTATTGCTATCATTATGCCATGATCATTTCATGCATTTAATTTGACTAAAATTAAATTAAGGACAATGGCATGACTTGAAGTCCCATTTATAAGAGAATTAAGTAGGGTTGTCTAGGAAATGCATGAAACCCTATATTAAGGAGAACAAAACTCACATCTCACATCACATTGACATGTATGTATATTTATACACCCTAGATACATGTGAGATGCTAGGATATGAGTTGAGTTCAAGGTGCATAGTTTTTGCATCTAGATGAACTAAAACTCATTTAATTTCAATGATGGATCATTGGAAAAGCTTGTGTACAAGTCATGTACATAAAGCCCAAGGAATATGATCCAAAATAAGGTTTTAAAAACATTTTAAAATCATTTTAGAAAACCTTGGTGAAGTCTATCTTTTGATAGCAATCATCATTGATGAGATTGATACAAAGTGAGCTAAAACTTTAAAGTTTTTATTCACTTTTGAATTTTGTATCAACTTCGATATTTTATGGGTAAAATATTTTTCTATCATTTTTCACCCATTGTATTGGTCATATGTATTATACGTATCAAATTTCATGATTTTTCGAATTACGTATAATTATTTATGCTTTCCCAAATCTCATTTCTGATAACTGAAAATCAAGATTTTCAGTTATCGATCGCTCTAGTGGCAATGATCGATAAGGGTGGCAATGATCGACATAAAGTAGTCGATCGCTGTTTGATTTCGGGAAAAACAAGGTTGTTTAGCCCATTTTTAGCCATAGTAAAGTTTCCTAACTACTTCTAACCCTAGGATATGCTTTGGAAAGCATTATAAAGGGTAAAAATCCATTGGATATGGATTTGGAGAGGTGTTAGGTCAAAGTATCAAATTTAAGGGTGGAAGAGTTCATGTTTGAACTTTAAGCCTTAATTTTGATGGTTTAGAGTTTCTATTGGATTACGGACTTCCCAAGGACATTGTTGGTGCAATGGTCAAGGGGGAGCAAGCCTTTAGGGGGAGTTATCCATCTTGGAATGATGGATGTGTTTTTTCTTCTTAAAGGGGAGAAATTATGGGAAGAATGTTATCAATTGGAAAAATTGATGGGATCTTGAGAAACCCAATTTGGAAATTGGGAGAGAATATAGGATTGCCTCTCTTGAGTGATATGAGACTTATCACTAGGAAGATGGTAGACATCCTAGGTATTTTTGGGCCAAGGGGGAGATTGTAAGATCTCATTGGGACATGAGACATTGACCTCCTTGGTGAGATAACCTTTTTGATGTATGTCAAAAAGGGGGAGAAAGTGAAATTACCAATTTGGGAAATTGGTAAGGGAGTTTGAGTTAGGGGCCTAACTCAAGGTTTGTTTTGTCAAACATAAAAAAGGGGGAGATTGTTGGTGCAATCGGCCCAGGTCATGATTGACCAGACTCGAGTTTGACTCGAGTGATGTTTTGATGTTTGACATAGTATGTTTGACATTGATGTCGGTTAATGTTTTGTGGAGATTGTTTATACAATCGACCCAGGTTATAATTGACCAGACTCGAGTTTGACTCGAGGGAGACTTTGATGGTTGACTAGGGTTGACCATGTGATTATGGGAAAGTCCAAGCATGGGTCTTGGCAAGGTAAAGTCCAAGTTATGGGTACTTGGCATGGAAAGTCCAAGTGGGACACTTGGCATTTGGGAAAGTCCAAGTCTTGAGTACTTGGCACAAGGGAAGTCCAAGCATGGGTCTTGGCATGGAAAGTCCAACATGGGTTGGCAAGGGAAAGCTCAAGCTTGAGTCTTGGCATTTGAGAAGTCCAAGGGGTTTGATATTGGTGGCGTAAAGTCCAAGGGTGGAGTCTTAACAGCATAAGTCCAATGGTTGGCGGCGTAAAGTCCAAGCGGAGTCTTGGTAGCGTAAGTCCAATGTGCCTTGGCGGTATAGACCGACTTAGCATGACATGACCGACGGAAGCACCTGAAGGCTAACGTATGGATGAACAAGTCATGTATGACTTAGAGGGATCCGATAGGCGTGAGGCTGATGGAGGTGGCTAGAAGGCTTAAGTCTAGGCTAAGGGTGGTCTAGCAAGTATGGGGGAACCATACTTGGGTTAAAACCTCATGTTTGAGGTTGGCAGTCGACTGGCATTATGGTCGGTTCGACTGCCGTGAGTCGACTAGAGTTCGACTGTCGGTTTAGAGCTGAAATTGCTCGCAATGATCACTTTGGAAGCGATCGATCGATGTCGATGTAAGTCGATCGCTAAGGGAGACGATCATCGTGGTTTAGTCACGAGCACAGAGTGCTCCGTAGCTGACTGGGCAGTCGACTATGCGGCTGGCAGTCGATTGCCAATGTTGGCAGTCGATTGTCAAGAGATCCGTTGGAGTTTTTTCAGCGTGGATCGACCCGTTGTCTCACGACAACATTGGCATCAGTCGATTGGTGACTTATGGCAGTTGACTGATCGGCGGAAATCCAGCCCGATGCAGGTTAAAAGCAGCTGTTCGTGGAGGGTTTCAAGCAAGCATTTTCTTGAACGATTTGAAGGGTAATAGTTGGTGCTTTTCCAGTCCTTCAAGGCTAGTCCAAGGCAACCAAAAGCAAGCAGTCCAAAGAGCATTTGTAAAGTTTTCTTTTCATAGATTGTTGTATTCTTATTGTATTTGCTTGTCTTACTTTGTATTACTTAGTGTAATCTTTGTACGAGGTTTCTCCACCTCCGACTTATTGTCGAGAAGGAGTTTATTGCTTAGTGGTGTTTGTGGCATCGCTAGAGCTCTTTAGAGCTCGATCTGTGGAGTAGGAATCATTCGATTCCGAACCACGTTATATGATTGTGTAGTGCTTGTGTTCTTGTTGTATTTTCATTATTGTTTATTCCACTGCGTACTAACAAGAATTGTAGCAAGCAAACACGAACGATTTCCATCGACATACGAGCACATCGCTATTCACCCCCCTCTAGCGTCCAATCGATCCCCTACACAAAACCCTAGCTGGGTTGCTACTCCAAGGCTCGTAGCTCTTCCGAGAGCTACCTCGATGGGCAATCACTATAAGGCCCTCCGACTCGAGAACTCTCGACTTCGGAGGGGTTTGCTTTTTACAATGAATAAGAGATAGATAACACTCTACCTTCTCTTTGAAATTAAGTACGCAAAAGAGAAATAAAGACAAGTAAGTAAAACTAAGGTATACCGACACTTTTTAGGGCTATCAAATTAGGCACGGAGTGTCGGAATTGCATCGATGCGAAGGGATAAAGCTCTTGCGGACGACAAACAATAGTAGCAACACTTGAACATAGTAGATGATTTCTATTTGAAGATGGTCAGCTATTTCTTTTATAAAGCTTTTCTAGTCGATTGGAATACCCTCCAGTCGACTCTACATCAGTCCGTTGATATGGTACTTCGGCATCTCCAGTCAACTGAACCTATTCCAGTCGACTCTAGATCATCTATCTCCGCATCGAAAAGTTTGCCTTTCCAGTTGACTGGACATCTTCAGTCGACTGGAACTCTTTCCATCTGGGTTGCCAGATCCTCGATCGATCACCAACTAATCTTGCCGACTGGGTATCCAGTCGACTAACCCATACCCATTCAATTGGAATCCATTCAGTCGATTGATCCCTGCAAAACAAGATTAGCACAAGAAAATAATATACAACACGATGGCAATAGTAATACTGCTCAATCTCGACTTCTAAATCCCACGTGGACTATCCGTTGGATCGACGCCTAACTTTGTCCCCCTATAGAGGACTCGGTCTCACCTCTCCACTTGAGGCTTACCTGCGGGCTACCCTGTCGGCTGCCCTGCCGGACTTACCATTCTTGACATCCGATTTAACCCGCCAGGGCTTCCACCAGCTGCCCGATCTACCTAACCCAGTTGGACTTTTTGCCGATTGTCTGGTCTTTTGACCCAACCGATCTTCATGCCAAATGTCCGGTCCGCTCGACCCATTTGGACTTCATGTCTGGTGTCTGGTCCTCCTGATCTGTCAAGACATCTGCCTAGTATCCGGTCAACTCGACCTACTAATACTTTCCTGTTAATCCTGCACACTTAACATTAATATTAGAACACAAGTAAGTCCTAACTTTAACTTTGGTTCATACATCAAAACTAAGGATTGATGCTCTCTGCACCAATAGTTTTTCTGGTGCAACTAGTGATTTCATAGTCATCTTCCTTTTGGTCATGAATAGAGCTCATCGACTGCCACATCGTTCCCTCCGATGGTATCCATCACCCTTCCTCCTCTTTCGCAGTCATTTTCTGCAAGTAGCATTGACAATATGTTGGTATTTCCGTATGTTTTGTTAACTCTAGAATTACATTAAAATTTCCTAAATACTAAGGAAATTTTTTACAGAGGATATTATGGGAGAGCATAATCCCAGTATCAAAGTGGAGAAATATGAGTGGTCAAAGGTTAATATTGCCATATTTGTCGAGATCATTTATGAAAAGTGAATCAAAATAAGTTACAAACATCTATCTTTAGTAATACAGTTTGGGAGGAGATCAACAAAGAATTATATCTAGTTACAAAGATGAATTATGGTGTAGATAGGCTCAAAGGTAAATGGAATCATCTACGCACCAAACAACGACTTTTTGCTGCATTGCTTGCTCATATTGGTGTCACAATGGATCTAGACACTAGTAAAGTGAATGCTCCTAAGGAAGTGTGGGTAGAATTTTATATGGTAATGTTCTTAACCATTCAAATATATATTTTTATTGTATGTTAGTGTATAAATAAATAATAATTTTCCTAATTGATGGTACAGAAAAATAAAAAGGAGTACAAGGCAATATAAAAGAAAGGTTGTGATCATTTCCATATTCTTAGTGAAGTTTTCGGTGAGACAATTGCAACAGGTGATATGCACAGGGCTTCTACTCAATTACCTCCCACATCTGATGAAGAGAGAGAGCTCGAAGAAGCATTCATTAATAGAGGTGTTAACTCATATGTTGAAGTCGTTGATGATGAGAATGAGGTTGTTAGAGGGGAACCTAATAATCGGCGATGTCGTAGTGTAGAATCATCTAATAGTCGTCGACGTAAAAATCCTAAACATTCAAAAATTGGAAAAAAAATAATATGAGACTTGTATGGACAAATGGAGTAATACCATGCAACAGTTGAGTGGAGAATATATTACTAGGCAAAAATACCTAGAGTTGAGGGATGCTAAGTTAGAACGTGAACAAGATATATCCTGCTTTTCTGGAATTAGCGTGTTCAATGATCTTTACTCTATAAACATATGCATGCAGATTTTAAATGAGATGAATAATTTATCTACCCAAGCGTACACAAAAGCTACAGAAGCTTTCCTTAAACTCGATGTGCGTGAAATTTTCATGAAAATTCCATCAAATAGAAGAGCTAAATGATTGGATTGCCTCAATCTTGAGCATGTGTAGGATCATACGTTGCCAAGTTGATGGGGACTACTTTTATTATCTAGTTGAAGACTATTTAATGTTAATGGAGTTTGTTTGATTTCGTGGCTTGAATATTTAAGACTTGTTTGATATTTTGGAATTTAATGTTGAAGACTATATATGTTGAGCTTTTCAAAAATATGGAACTGCCACATTAGTGGTCCTCCTCAGTTGCCCCTAACTAAAGAGGGAGGTAAATTAAGCGGGTGTGAGCATGGACTGCCTTAGCAGACTTGAGTGTCCCAAGGGACCGACTTCGAAATACGGCATAGCTAGAGGTTAACCGAAGGGTTCTTGGTTATCTATGTGGATGCTCTACCACTGAACCATAGCCCGGGGGCTCTATGCTGAGCTTTTCAATTTGAATTGCTTATTGGTTTGAGATGAATCTATCATTAATGTTATGCATGTGTGTGTTGATTTTAATATTGATTTGTTGCAGATCATGTCAAACTCTAATGATGAATCTGATGAATTAGGCCTAGATATCACTTTGCATATAGTTTTGGGTCTCACTTGGATATATTGATCGAATGTCGTGTCAGACTTCATCACTTACCGGGAGGATGTACATATAAGAAATATTTGATGGGCACCCCCAAGTTTGCTTTGACAATTTCCATATGTCAAAACATGTGTTTGTGAATTTTTGTAGGACATTAAAAGAGATGAATCTATTGCAAGCTAGAAATAAAGTTACAGTTGATGAAGGTGTCGCTATGTTCTTACTAATCATCAGGCATAACACACGACATTGAATATGTGCAGATCAATTTCAACATTCATTCTACACCAATAGCAAGTGGTTCAAATGAGTTCTACGAGTTGTTTGTACGTTGAACACATATATTATTCGACCATATGAACACAATGACATCCATCCTCACATATTGAACAATCCAAAGTGGTTTTCGTATTTTGAGATACATATTGTACCCTAATGTATCTAGTTACATTAACAATATATCCTTACTAACACATTGTACATTTTAGAATTGTCTTGGAGCTAGGGGTGATAAAAAAATTCAATTAAATCGAATAAACCGACTGAACTGAACTTTTTGGTTCGGTTTATTCGTAAAATTCATTTTTAAAAAATATCGATTTAATCGATTCAGTTTTGATTTCAAAATGAAAATAATCGATTAAATTGATTAAACTGAACTGGAGTTTATCAGTCTACTGATGAACTTCAGTCGACTGATTAATGCAAATCAGTTAACTGATTACCTCAAACCCTATGATCTCCACCATCACCAATATCAGTCGACTGATATAAAAATATTAAACGACTGATGGTAAAAAATTTGATTTTTTTGATTTTTAACCTAACAATCGATTTTTTATTGATTCGATTTTGTTGAAAAGTTCAGTCGGTTCGATTTGTTCAAAAAAAGTTCGATTTATTCGATTTTGATTTAATCGGTTCGATCAATTCAGTTATTAACCGATTGCTCTCCCCTACTTGGAGCTATCGATGTGACTCACATGTCGGCATGTACATTGACATCAATTCAGACATCTTTTTGTGGTAGAAAGATTATTGTTACACAAAATGTGATGCTTGCATGCGACTTCGATATGCTTTTCACATTTATGTATACTGGTTGGGAGGGGATCTAGCAAATGATTCCAGGGTATTCATAGACGCATTGATAAGACATGAAAATAATTTTCCTAAATCTCGTGGTGGTAAGTAACAAATAAAACTCTCTCTATATATTCATTTTATGTTGGTATTTTACATCATTAATATGGAAATGTGATATCAATTTTATCTTGTTGATTCTGGTTACCCAAACATGATGGGATTTCTCCCTTCATATCGAGGTTGACGCTATCACTTGAGAGATTATCGAGGGCAAGACAGATTAAGGGGAAGGAAGAGTCATTCGATTATAGGCACAGTACATGTCGTAATATTATAGAGCAGTGCATTGGGGTGCTCAAAGCAAAGTTTCGAATTTTAAAAGATATGCCAACTATCCTATTACTAGGCAAAGATTAATTCTAGTTGTATGTCGTGCGGTGTATAATTTCATACGTCGACATCATGCAATGGATACTTTGTTTCTGGAATACTCTTGTGATGATATGCTCATGTTTGGAGTTGAAGGTGATTTTGGTGATTCTAATTGATCTTAGCCAAATAGCTCAGATGGGACACGTACATGAAGAAATTATAAATCATATATGGAATGATTATGTGGAGCATCATTCATAATTAGCTTTGTATTTATGTTTAATATATATGAACATATGAAACTAAAAATAATATGTTAGGGCATATGTATTAATATATTAACTATATTACTCATAATTTTCCATATTAACATATCAAACACATTTTTTAATTTTCTTTTTTATAAAATAAAAATACAACATATCATATCAAACACATTTTCTATTTTCTAAAAACCATATTATAAAACACAAAAATAGTGTTGGTGCAATCGACCTAGGTCACGATTGACCAGACTTGAGTTTGGCTCGAGCAGTATTTTGATGTTAATGTAAGATACGGGAATTTTTTTTGGGTATTTGTATTTACCCCTTTAAGAGACTAATTAGATTTAATTTTGGGCTTGGTTTGATTAAGGGTTGGCTTGAACCGGTTGGACCTGAACCGGATGGTTTGAACCTCACAGCTTGAACCAAACCGGCGAACCCCTTTTATAAAACCTCCCCAAATCAGATCGCGATCACCCCTTTTCTTCCTCTCTCGCAATTTCTTCCTCTCCGCTTCTCCCGTCGCCAGATCCCAGCTCGTCAGCGTCCCGGTGAGAGCAGCTCGACGGCGCCGCCACCTTGGCTAATCTCCGATCGAAGATCAGTGGTTTTCTTGCCTGGGGATCTCGGCGATTCCTTCGGCGGACTGGCGGTGTTGTCGACGCGGCAACGAGCTACCAATCCAGGTATTGCGATTGTTGGGTTAGGTTTCAATCGTCGATTCATTTAGATTTTGCTGTGGATTCACCGATTTAGCATCAATCTGTGGTTTGGGCAGTGGTGGAGCTCAGTTTGTTCCGGTGAACAGAGCAACTGAGGGGGGGGCGCTATCGGTGAGGAGTTGGTTGGTAAGCTTTGATTTCACCTTTTGTTTCCATCTGGTAAATTCTGTATGCGGTGTTTGTCGATGGATGAGTTGGGTAAATTTTTCTGTCATCGATCCAGTGAGGTTGGAGCTGTGGATCGTGCTTGAGGTAAGGATGGAATCTGATGGGTTCCTGTTAATGGATCACGGTGGTGGAAGAGTTGTTGTGTCGGCTATGTGTGAATTGAATGAGGTGATGGTTTGATCTTGTGGTAAGCTGCCATTACAGCTCAGATTTATATGTTGTTCATTGGTTGGTTTTGTAGCGATTATGATTTGGGTGTTGATGGTGTTTGTGTAGATAAGAGGGAAGCGGCGATATGTAATGGGCACAATTATGAGCTGGATGTTGGTGATCTATTGTGAGTTTGGTTATCGTGTATAAGATTGGGATAATCGGGGTTTCTAACTCATAGACGAGGAAAGGATGCGAACATAAAAACGAAGTAGTGTTTAGTTCGTATATTTGTCTGGTGCTTGTACTTAATCATAGTTTGCTATTATGTGTATATTTATGATACGAAGCAGGTCCACGACCATGAGGATTTCTATTATGAGCTTCGTATTTATGAGTTTCGTATCAAGTGGGTAATATCTACCCTGGTCAAGTAGTTTAACTGATTCCAGTGTATGAATTTGGACTTATGTTGATACCTTTGATCTTGAATCCACTCTTATTTAATCATGTGCTTGTACTTAGCCTTGACCTTTGAGATATATTGTTGTTGATTCATCGTTCATTTATCACGGATATGAACTACAAACCCTATTGTGTGTTAGCTGATGGAGGTTCAGATAAGTACATGTAGTTAGGGTTACCTTTGTGAACTCATATTGGGTTATCGTATCACATCACTAGGGTTAGGTGATGGATTAGATTATGGAGTCGATTTCTGTATCATACACATATTAGTTATGCATCTATGGTGGATCTATTTATCTATGCATGGATAAGTAGGTTGTGATTATGGATTAGTAGTGTTTGCATAGTTGACTTTTGGTTAACTAGGACTCCCCGTGGGATAGGGAGTGTTGCGGGGATACGTATGTGGAGCTATGCCTCATTACATTGCATACATGCTGTCGACTGGGTCTCCCTTGTGGTTGAGACGGGTTGTTAGTCATCCTGCCTCCCTGACCACTCGGGGTAGTGGTAGCAAGGTTGAGTGTAGAGCATTGGATGTGCCGCGCTCGACCACTATAGATGGTGGTAGTTGGAGATGCGCACTTGGCCACTGTGGAGAGTGATAGTTAGAGTAGCACACTCGCCCATTATAGACGGTGGTTGTGTGATGTATAGTTGTCCTGTGTGCGGTGTTCATTTACTCATGGGTAGTGACGGAGCGGCTAGCAGCAGGGACCCCCGTGGGGTAGCATATAGTTCTATGGCAGCTAGCTACTATTCATACTACCCAACTCAGCCATTCGAGAGTAGTGGTAGCTGGAGTCGGGATAGTTATCATGTCGTGCCACCCAGGCCATACTGGGGTTATGGTTGTGTTGGGTCCGCAGACATGACCATGCATATGCATTGCTTAGATATGTATATATGTATGCATGTATTTGATATATGTTTTACATATGCCTGTGAGATGCTGCATTTGGTTGAGCTATGATTGTTGCATATGCTTGTACATCATGTTACATGTCATTTGCATATTTTGTACTACTGTGTGTGTTGAGCATGAGGTATGTGTTAGATCAGTCTATCGTATGTTATTGTATACATGTTCAGGATAATATAGCTTATGTTGTTGCAGACCGTCAGGTACGTCAGTACTTTATATTATTTTCAGTTGATCAGTTTAGTATATGCATTGATCATGTCTATACTGGTGGTTATCTGTGTTACATTATGACTGTATATCTGTTGGACACCGTTTGTATACTTGTAGATCTCCACATGTATACTTGTAGATCTCTATGTTCTATATGTTGTTCATGCACTTCCTACAATTACCCCTGAGTTTATACTCATCACCACGGACCCTGAGTTTCTTGTCGCCCAGGTGGCAGATAGAAGACTTTGGAACTGACTTGGAGCATCGCCACATGATCCCATCCCACCGCTTTTCCAAGGGTCTTGTTTTCATATATCGTATGTATCTCGATATGGACTTTGTTTCTATTGAAGATAGTATTGTGGGCTATTTGTAGTAATTGTGATTTCCTTTACGATTTCATTGTGGGATTTCGTTTACTTGTTGACGGATATACTGGTATGCATTTATCGTTGAGTTTATATCTCTTATTGTGTTTGTCTTCCGTTGTCGATGTTATGTATTTCCATATGTTCTATGTTAGTTGCGTCTATTTGGTTATGTATTGGAATTGTCATAAAGGGGCGTCGTCCGTTGGCCGGACAGAGTCTACCTCGGGGCGTGATAATTTTATTGGTATCAGAGCAAAGGTTCTGCGATGCCATGCAATAATGATTTTTGTCGGATTTTGGACCTCAGAAGTTGTTTTGATTTGATTTGGTTTTGGTTTTGGTTTTGGTTTTGTGAGATGGGATTGGCAGCGGCATGAGCTCCAAGTTGTCCGAAGTAAGAAATCTTGACACCTTATATCTTCTGGTTAGATACTTATTTAAGTCGTTCAATAGGTGTGGATAGACTATATTATGACACCTATTTGGACTCGTGCTAGAGGTTGTTCACCTAAGCAACTTACTACCGGTGGACCTGTCGATTAGGAAAAGCCACGGCGTTCTCCTATCAGAGGTTCGAAACCTCAAGACCCAGATTTACCCCCGACTATGCCGACTCCTACGGATTCTAGTTGGGTCAGAGATAAGACACATATACCCCTATTGGCGTGTTCAGCCAAGGACCGATTCACGTTGTTCCAAGGGGAGTCTGACCCTGGATTACTTGGGCATGGCTAGATAATCTAGAGGATACCTTCGAGTACATGAGTTGGACAGACGAGGAGAAGGTAGGTTTAGCTGCATATCACCTCCGGGAGTAGGCGGTTACTTGGTGGAAGATGCAGAAGACGTTAATTGGAGAGCGGGAGATCACCTGGTCAGTCTTCCGAGATGTCTTCTGGAGGCAGTACTTTCCTACCGTATTCTCTATAGCTCGTCGTCAGGAATTCTTAAGTCTTAAGCAGAGTGACCGTTCGGTCATGGAGTATAATGCAGAGTTTACTCGACGAGCAGAATTTTTCCCTCATTTGGTATCGTAGGATGGGGATCGGATGTTCCAATTTACTCAGGGCTTGGCTGCGTATATTCGGGCCAGAATGTCCGGATCTTCTATCAGCTCTTATCTAGAGGCATTGGATCGGGCGATATTTATTGAGATGGCTTCTCAGCAAATTGCAAAGGAGAAGGAGTTGGAAAAGCATATGTCCCAGGGAAAGCAACGGAAATAGGATTCAACTACTGAGACTCAGAAGAAGCAAGATCAGAGTGGGGTTTCTTGAGGTACTACAGAAGGATCATCTAGAGCACAGAAAGGGAAGCGACTAGCTTCTGGGTAGTCTAGTGATTCTCAGAAGAACCGTAAGAGAGGGCACATAACTAGATGTAGTAGATGTTGGTCTGGAAGCCATAGTGTTTCCAAGTGTCCACTAGATCGGGATGTTTGCTATTACTGCAAGCATCTAGGGCATACTAGTCGAGAGTGTACTCTGAAGGCACAGTTGGAATTTTAAGATAACTCCAACAAGGGAAAGAGGTCTGGCCAACATCATCAGCAAAGGTCAGCACCTAGGACGCAGACATATGGTCAGAGGCAGACACTATCTCCCACGACACAGATATATCATATATGGGGGAGTGACTCTTTAGGGATGCCAACCGCTATTCACTATTCTATAGCTCCAGAGATTTATTATTCAGGGCCACCTACCCAGTGGTACCTACCAACTAGCTCTCAGGGATATACTATGCCTGCACAGTAGAGTCAGCCTCCAGCAACAGTATCACAGAGCCAGATCTATCATGAGTGGAGGCACTCTACTACTGTATCAGGAGCGCAACCGCCGAATGTGGAGACTAGACGGGTTTATGCCATTACGAGAGAGGATGCTCAGCGGGCCGAGAGATCAGTCATTCGGGGTATGATTTTGGTTTATTCTATATATGCAAATACTTTGATTGATACTGGTAGCTCGCATTCCTTTATATCTAGAATATTTCTGAGTAGAATTGGAAGGATTCCTATGATTCGTTCTTGTGGGCTAGCGGTATTGTTACCATCGGGAGAGGTATTGACCAGTCATCAAGTAATCAAGGGTTGCCCGTTGGATTTCGATGGGCATATACTTACGGTGGACCTTCAGGTGTTGGAGATGGTAGAATTTGACATTATACTCGGAATGGATTGGTTGGCTACTTACTGTGCTACAGTGGATTGTAGAGCGAGAGTAGTGACTTTCCGACCACCATATCAGCCTGCATGGGAATTCGTTGGTACCAGAGATGATGGAATATCTGAAGGATTACGATTGCACCATACAATATCATCCGGGAAAAACTAATGTAGTAGCAGATGCACTGAGCAGGAAGTCCCGTGAGATTCTGGCCAGTCATTTGACAGTAGTTACTGATCTAGTTCGACAGTTCTTAGAGTTGGGATTGCGAGCACATGGTCAAACATCCCGGGGGATATTAGTATCTATGGTTTCCCAGTCCGCTATTGCTGAGAGGATCATGTTAGGACTTGTGTGCCCTCTAGAGGGGGGGTGAATAGCATTTCGACGTTGCTTGATTGAACTCAATTGCGCTTGCCTATGATTGTTAGTATGTAGTGGAATATGAAAAATACAATACAAATACACAATCACAATACGCAAGAATATAACATGGTTCGGAACCTCAAGGTTCCTACTCCACGGGTTGGGCTCGAACAAGCCCTAGCAGTGCAAATGCAACCACTAATCACTAACTCCTTCTCGGAACAATCTGAAGGTGGAGAAAACCTCTTACAAGAGTTCTTACAACAATAAGAATGAAATACAAGCAATTACAAATGAATTACAACAAAAGAATGCAAAGAAAACTTTACAATCGACCTTTTGGAAGTTTGCTTGTTGATTGCCTCGGACTAGCCTTGAAGACCCTGATTTGTACAAGTAAATTGCTCCAAATCGCCCAAGAAAATCTTGCCAAAAATCCTCCCCATGAACTACATTTATAACCTACATTCGGACTGATTTTCACCTAGCAGTCGACTGATCGGGACCATCAGTCGACTGCTCCTGTAGCCATTGTCTCACAACGGCATGAGTCACATTGGATAAGTTCCAACGAATAGACCATCAGTCGACTGATCATGCTCATTAGTCGACTGATCAAGTCATCACTCGACTGTCAAACCCTAACAGTCGACTCGGGAACCTTCTATGCCCGAATACTCGACCAGCAGTCGACTGATCTCCAGATTAGTCGACTGCTTAGGCCAGCAGTTGATTGCCCAATGTTGGCAGTCAACTACTAGGCCATTTTCTGACAGTCGAACTCCGGTCGACTCACATCAGTCAACTGGCCATAGTCTCAGTCAACTGATACACCTCAAACATGAGGTTTTACCCCAAATATGATGTCCTCATACTTCCTAGACCACCTTTAGCCTAGGCCTAAGCCTTCTAGCCACCTCCGTCAGCCTCATGCCTATCGGATCCCTTCAAGTCATCCATGACTTGCTCATCCATATGCTAGCCTTCAGGTGCTTCCATCAGCTATTGTCATGCTAATGTTATCTACACCGCCAAGGCACATTGGGCTTACGCTGCCAAGACTCTCGCTTGGACTTTACGCCGCCAACCATTGGACTTATGCTGCCAAGACTCTAGCTTGGACTTTACGCCGCCAATATTCCCCTTAAACTTTTCAATTGGCAAGACTCAAGCTTGGACTTTCCCTTGCCAACCCATGTTGGACTTTCCATGCTAAGACTCATGCTTAGACTTTTCCTTACCAAGACCCATGCTTGGACTTTCCTTGCCAACCCATGTTGGACTTTCCATGCCAAGACTCAAGCTTGGACTTTTCATGTCAAGTACACAAGACTTGGACTTCTCCCATGACAATGGTCAAACCATCGTCAAACATCAAATATGACCTGGGTCGATTGCACCAATAATCTCCGCAACACTTGTCAGACATCAATGTCAAACATTAAAATACTACTTGAGTCAAACTCGAATCAGTCAATTGTGACCCGGGCCGATTGCACCAACAATCTTCCCCTTTTTGATGTTTGACAAAAACACCCTTGAGTTAGGCCTAAACCCTAACTCAACTCTCCTTACCAATTATCCCAAATTGGTAATTTCACTTTCTCCCCCTTTTTGACATACATAAAAAAGGTTCTCCTCAGAGAGGTCAATGTCTCATATCCAATGATATCTTACAATCTCTCCCTTAGTCCAAAAACACCTTGGATGCTTTCACTCTTCCTAGTGATAAGTCTCATATCACTTAAGAGAGGCAATCCTAACTTCTACAAAATTCTCCACATTCTCCCCCTTACATGAGGTTGAATATACATCCATCATCCCAAGATGGATAACCTCCCCCTAAAGGTTTGCTCCCCCTTGATCATTGCACCAACAATGTCTTTGAGAAGTCCCTAAGCCTATAGACACGCTAAACCATCAAAAAATAAGGTTAAAAGTTTAACATCGAACTTTTCCACACCTTAAAATTGATACATCACCCTAACAACTCTCCTAATCCATATCCAATAGATTTTCACCATTTCTAAAGCTTTCCAATGCATATCCTAGGATTAGGAGTGGTTAGGAAATCTTACCATAGCTGAAACATGGGCTAAACATCCTTGTTTACTCGAAATCAGCTCTGGCAATCGACTCTGACAGTAATCAGTCGACTATCCCATATATCAGTTGACTGCCATCAAGCAGTAGTCGACTGATAACTGAAATTTCTAAATTTCAGTTATTAGAAATGAGTTTTCAAAATTCATAAGTAATTTTACGTATTTTGAAAAATCGTGAAAATTCATACGTACATTACTTATAAGTAATATAATGGGTGAAAAATATTGAAAAATAATTTACCCATAAAACAGTGAAATTGATACAAAGTTCAAAAGTGAAGAAAAACTTCAATGTTTGAGCTCACTTTGTATCAATATCATCAATGGTGATTGCTATCAAAAGATAGACTTGCACCAAGGTTTTTCAAAATGATTTTGAAATAGTTTTAAAACCTTATATTGAATCATATTCTTTGGGCTCAATGTACATGGCTTGAACATAAGCTTTCCTAATGATCCACGAATAATATAAGATGAGTTTTAGTTTATCTAGATGCAAAAACTATGCACCTTGAACTCAACTTATATCCTAGCATCTCACATGTATCTAGAGTGTATTAATACACATACATGTCAATGTAATGTGAGATGTGGGTTTTGTTCATCCTAATCTAGGATTTCTTGCATTTTTCTAAGGCAACACTACTTGATTCGTTTATACATGAGATTTCAAGTCATGTCAATTGTCCTTAACTCAATTTTTATTAATGCATGAATGATTATGACATTAATGATGATATAATCAATGGAAATGGTGATTTCTATCACTTCAATGTTTGAGCTCACTTTGTATCAATATCATCAATGGTGATTGCTATCAAAAGATAGATTTGCACCAAGGTTTTTCAAAATGATTTTGAAATAGTTTTAAAACCTTATATTGGATCATATTCTTTGGGCTCAATGTACATGGCTTGAACATAAGCTTTCCCAATGATCCACGAATAATATAAGATGAGTTTTAGTTCATCTAGATGCAAAAACTATGCACCTTGAACTCAACTTATATCCTAGCATCTCACATTATACACATACATGTCAATGTAATGTGAGATGTGGGTTTTGTTCATCCTAATCTAGGATTTCATGCATTTTTCTAAGGCAACACTACTTGATTCGTTTATACATGAGATTTCAAGTCATGCCAATTGTCCTTAACTCAATTTTTATTAATGCATGAATGATTATGACATTAATGATGATATAATCAATGGCAATGGTGATTGTTATCACTTCAATGTTTGAGCTCACTTTGTATCAATATCATCAATGGTGATTGCTATCAAAAGATAGATTTGCACCAAGGTTTTTCAAAATGATTTTGAAATAGTTTTAAAACCTTATATTGGATCATATTCTTTGGGCTCAATGTACATGACTTGAACATAAGCTTTCCCAATAATCCACGAATAATATAAGATGAGTTTTAGTTCATCTAGATGCAAAAACTATGCACCTTGAAGTCAACTTATATCCTAACATCTGACATGTATCTAGAGTGTATTAATACACATACATGTCAATGTAATGTGAGATGTGAGTTTTGTTCATCCTAATCTAGGATTTCATGCATTTTTCTAAGGCAACACTACTTGATTCGTTTATACATGGGATTTCAAGTCATGTCAATTGTCCTTAACTCAATTTTTATTAATGCATGAATGATTATGACATTAATGATGATATAAATAAGCATTTTCTCATAATTATGATGTCATGACATAAAATGAAATTAAAGCATACATGATATTTAACCTTAATCCTAAGTAATATCATGACATATTAAATGATTAAAGGTAAATATGATGGCATGACATGGTGTATAGCAATCAAGACATGACAAATAAAATATAAAGGTATATAATACCTAAATTTTAATATTAGTTGCTATTTGTTATTATTAAACTCATTTTTCCATATTACCATTTATCTCTCAAGTGTGCCAAAAATCCAAAATGACGACACACTATGATTTCTAACCCTAATTGTGTCAATTTGATTGATTTTTCAACTTCCATAAATTGCATTGGCACATCCTAAAATCTTTTAGGATTTAAATTCAAACCTATTTCCAAGGTATCCATAACCTTAAAAATAACCTAAAGTGCCACCTTTACTATGGTTAGGTTAACTATCCATCCATTCAAGGTTGACACACCTAAACCCATCTAGCGTGAATCGATCACGCTCCTAGGAACCCAATACCTATTGGAGCTCCTTGGGTTAACTAGGTATTCACTAGGGATAACATCCCTAGATACCCTCCTAATGACCCGCCTAGGCTTAGAAGCCTTGGTCATTTGGGTCTTGCCTAGGTCAATTCTAGAGGTAACTCCCCTTTGACCTTTTTAGTGGCTTCCCTAGGTTTCCTTGAAACCCACGCCACTAGGCATTTACCTTGGTCAACCCTAGGGATGACTTCCCTATTGACCTTGGTTTTCCTAGACTTAACTTGAGTTCCATAATCGAATGGAATATTATGATAGGTCTCCTTGGTGTAGGACCGATGTTGGCCGGCTAGAGGGGGGTGAATAGCCCTCTTTCGTCGTATGAGCAGAAGTCGTTCTTAATTATCTACAAGTAACGTTAGCGCAAGAGGAAATATAAAACAAAGACAATTAAGAAACAAACAAAAGATAAACAATGCTAACAAACAAGATATAACGTGGTTCACAGCCTCGCCGCTAATCCACAGTCCGATTTGTCTCCGGTGAATCACTCTGCAACCAATCTACTATTGGTCTCTCCCTTTAGCCCAAGCAAGGTGGATGTAAACCTTTATAACAAGAGATCACTCCTTTTACAATAAATATGAAAGAAAACTAGAAGAACGAGTTTGAGCTTTGTGAGGCACTTAGCAGAATGTTTTGAGCATGAAGATTAACCATCTACAAGCCCCCATCCTCTCTTTTTATAGAGAGGAAGCAATTCTTCCCGTTGAGCACTATCAGTCGACTGATGCTTTCATCAGTCGATTGATGTCGACTTCCAGTCGAGTGACCCGCGAGCTCAACTAGCTTTTGTGCTCGTGCACAGTGCTATCAGTCGACTGATGTCGACTTGATCCAGCAGTTAACACCAGTCAATTTCCGATCGACTAGTGTCGGATAAAACTCAAACTTAACATCCATTTGATCTTCCGGCGGTCGGGTAATCCTCAACCCTTGCGGTCGAGCCTCCAACACTCAACCATTCGGCCAAGTTCACCTAATGAGCTACTTACAATTCACTCATTCTCTCATCTCACTCGAAGTCCCTAGCTGAAGCTCTCTTCGTTCGCGGCCACATCCCTCAGCAGCATCAGGCGCATGACTTTGCAATGCTCTTTCGCGTCTCTTGCCCTCGAAGTCTGCTTCCTTGGCTTCGCTTCAAGTCATCTCATCCGGCGGTCCCTCGACAGCATCAAGAGCACGACTCTGCAATGCTCCTTCTCCAACTCAAGTACGAGGTTGTGAGTGGTGACACTTGCCTAAGCTTCATGTGCGAATTACTAAGTCCTGCAAGACTCCAACGCACATATCAAATCTAATCATCCTAACTTAAACCCTTTATCACACACATCAAAACCATATCACGGGTTGATTACCCTAACAATCTCCCCCTTTTTGATGTGTGGTAATCCGTTTAAGTTAGGTAAATATTTGATAAAAATATTAAGGTAAGAAAGCATGTAAATAAACATGATTATCAACTCTCCCCCTTAATACATGAAACTCCCCCTAAATGCAATTCCCCCTTAATATAACTTACTTAAACATACATATTTCTCCCCCTTTGACACCATCAAAAAGATTAAATTAAGTTATTCAAACATGACATCAAGTCTAGGAAACAAAAGTCACCAAATCATGCCTTAAAATCTGATAAAAGAAGGTTACTGGGCATGTTTTCAGTCGATCAGTCGACTGGTTCAGACTACTAATCGACTAACACTCTGATTTCAGGATTTTCTGATTTTCAGGCTGAATTTTAGAAATGCATAAAAAATTCTATAAAATTCGAAAAATCATGAAATTTAAGGAACACATTTCTTGTAAGTTCCTTTATCAATGAAAAATAGTTTTCCATGAAAAATCATTATATTTTCGAAAATTAGGCAAAATCTCAAAAGTTGAAAAATATCTAAAGTTTGTATCAATTTTAATGCCTAGTTTTGCCTTGAAGCTTTTCAAAACATGAAAATTCAGTTTATGAAACAAGAAATGGTTTTCAAAACATTTGAAATATCCAACCATGATCTTTGGGCAATATGTCTATGAATTAAACATAAGTCTTCTCCATGATTGGTCTATTATTACTATTTTGATACTTAAAATGACCATCTAAATGTCATAGGCATTGGTGGACCATTTGTATCATCCTATCATCTCACCCATACTATATTTTCAATCAAAGTTATCCTTATGGTGAATATGAGATGTTCCTAAAGGTATTTATGTACTTAACCTTCAATTTCATGCAATTCTACCCATGGTTAAGTATCATCCTAACATACCACATGATTATAAAAATATATATGAATTAATTTCACATTATGATCATGAAACACATGTATCAATCAATTTTTAATCATGCATTAGGTATAAAAATATGATAATAAGTCAAGCATGATTTAAACTATTTATGGGTGCATTATCATCACCCAACACTATTTCAAAAATTTAGTCCCGCCATCCTAAGTCAACCAAAACATATGATATAAGTGAAGTCCACTATGGTTGACTAACCTAGGGTTTTCCTAACCCTTAAGGATGGATTTAGCAACCTAATACAAGTTCTTTCCTATGGGGTTCACTAAATATTCTTTAGGGATCCATTTTCTAGCAATTGTCTTATTTTTGCTTTGACCCCTAGCAATCAAACATTTATAGGCCTTTTCATTTGTTTTTCCCTTATAACCTAGGCCTTTCCTATTGAAGCTTGCCCTTTGGCTCCCTATAATCATGTTAAGGGTATTGAAGCCAATTGTGAAATTTTCTAAGGCCTTGGTCAAATGATCTACCTTTTCCCTTAGGACCCTATTTTCTTCAATGCATGCATCATTTACATCAAAAGTCATATAATTATCATGTGAGCATACATCATCATCAATAACATTTAAACATGCTTGTTCTAATTTATTTTCTAGATCCTTAATTTGATCAAGCATGCACTTGTTCTTTTTCTTAGCCCTAAATAAATTCTTAGTAAGGCTAGAAATCATGGAAACTATTTTATTTGGTGAGAGATTCCTTACCATAGTCTCCATGTCTTCTTCTTCGGATGAGGAGGATGATGAAGAAGCTCCCCCTTCACTAGAGCTCTCCTCACTTGTGCTTGATCTTTCTTGTTCGGAGGAGGAGGTATCTAGATCATCAAACGTCATCAAAGCAAGGTTGGTGACAAAAGTGTTTTCCTCTTCCGATGATGATGATGAAGAGGGGTCATCCCATGTTCTTGCCTTTAGTGTCTTGGCCTTCTTCTCTTCTTCCTTTTTCTTCTTGCTCCCCTTCTTCTTTTCTTCTTTCTTCTTCCTCTCTTCTTTGCTCTTGTTCAAGAGGGGACACTCATCTTTTATATGTCCCTCTTGTTGGTAATTGTAGCATATGATCTTCCTCTTGTGCCTTCTCCTATTATAAGATTTGTTAAATTTTAAATTTCTTAAAGCACGTCTTACCTTCCTTACCATATAAGCATCTTCATTGCCATTCATGGAAGATGAGGAGGATGCTTCATCGGAGGAGGAGGGAGACTCTATCTTCTTCTTTTTCCCTTTGTTTGCTACTAGGGCTACTCCTCTTGATGGCTTGATACTTGATTCTTCAATTACTCCCTCAAGCCTTGTTTCATGGAGCTCCATGGTTGAGAAGAACTCCTCCAAGGTGCTCACTTCTAGGTTCTTTGACATGTAGAAGGAGTCCACTATTGAGCTCCATTTCGATGACTGGTGAAAAGCATCGATTGCTTTTATAAGCATATCTTGGTTCGAAAGTCTTTCTCCTACACTTGTTAGCCCAATTAAGATTTCTTTAAACCTAGAGTGTAAAGAGGTTACCTTTTCTCCCTTTTCAAGTTTAATATTTGATAGTTGAGAGCGGAGGAGGTCTCTCCTTGCAAGCTTGGCCTCCGAGGTACCTTCATGAAGCTCTACTAGATTCTCCCACATCTCTTTAGCACTTGCACACTCTCCAATCCGGTTGATTTCTTGTTGGGGGAGTACGTTGTACAAGTGATGCTTAGCCTTCGAATTTGCCAAGTACTCCTCTCTTTATCTCTTTGTCCATCTTGTCTTCTCTATTTGCTCCCTATCTTCACCCCTAGGTATCTCGAAACCATTTTCCATTATTAATAGAATTTCAAAATTGGTTTCGAAAAATACCTCCATTCGCTTCTTCCACTAAGCGAATTCCCCCTTGAACTTCGGTGGGTGAATATTGGAGCCGATCATCCTTGATTGTGCTTGTGGCTGTGGTTAGTCCGTTGACAAGCTTCCTTGGCTCTGATACCACTTGTAGGACCGATGTTGGCCGGCTAGAGGGGGTGAATAACCCTCTTTCGTCGTATGAGAGGAAATCATTCTTAATTGTCTACAAGTAACGTTAGCGCAAGAGGAAATATAAAACAAAGACAATTAAGAAACAAATAAAAGATAAACAATGCTAACAAACAAGATATAACGTGGTTCACGGTCTCGCCGCTAATCCATGGTCCGATTCGTCTTCGGTGGATCACTCCGCAACCAATCCACTATTGTCTCTCCCTTTAGCCCAAGCAAGGTGGAGGTAAACCTTTACAACAAGAGATCACTCCTTCTTTTACAATAAATATGAAAGAAAACTAGAAGAAGGAGTTTGAGCTTTATGGGGCACTTAGTAGAATGTTTTGAGCATGAAGATTAACCATCTACAAGCCCCCACCCTCTCTTTTTATAGAGAGGAAGCAATTCTTCCCATTGAGCACTATCAGTCTACTGATGCTTTCATTAGTCGACTGATGTCGACTCCAACGGCTTCTGACCAGGCCAGATTCGCGGGATCCGCGATCGATTCTCCAACAGTCATATGATCAGTCGACTGATGCTTTCATCAGTCGACTGATGTCGACTTCCAATCGAGTGACCCGCGAGCTCGACTAGCTACTGTGCCCATGCACAGTGCTATCAGTCAACTACTTCCCTTAAGCAGTCGACTGATGTCAACTTGATCTAGCAGTTAACACTAGTCGATTTCCGATCGACTTAGAGCAGTCGACTGCCATGACATGGCAGTCGACTGGTGTCAGGTAAAACTCAAACTTAACATCCGTTTGAGCTTTCGACGGTCGGTTAATCCTCAAGCCTTGCGGTCGAGCCTCCGACACTCAGCCATTCGGCCAAGTTCACCTAATGAGCTACTTACAATTCACTCATTCTCTCATCTCACTCGAAGTCCCTCGCCGAAGCTCTCTTCGTTCGCGACCATGTCCCTCGGCAGCATCAGGCGCACGACTCTGCAATGCTCCTTCGTGTCTCTTGCCCTCGAAGTCTGCTTCCTTAGCTTCGCTTCAAGTCATCTCATTCGGCGGTCCCTCGACAACATCAAGCGCACGACTCTGCAATGCTCTTTCTCCGACTCAAGCACGAGGTTGTGAGTGGTGACACTTGCCTAAGCTCCATGTGAGAATTACTAAGTCCTGCAAGAATCCAACGCACATATCAAATCCAATCATTCTAACTTAAACCCTTTGTCACACACATCAAAACCATATCACGGGTTGATTTCCCTAACACTTGGGCTTAGGTTTGTGACCCAAACTTTTCTTGCCCTTGGTTGGACCTTGCTTCCTAAAACCTAGGTTTTGACTCCTTGACCTAGATTTTTTATCATTTGCCCCTTGCATTTGATTTTGCATAATCCTGAGGTTCTTTTCTATTTTCTCAAGCCTTGACCTCAAGGCTTGATTTTCCAACTCTAATTTTTCAATTTTGGTAGGCCTATTATTTCTTTGACTTGATTTGTTCATTCTAGGCATATGTCTAGATTTCTTTGGAGTAAAGCCTAGATGATCTTCAATTTTTCTAATACTTGCCTTAGGTAGAATATTCTTAGGGACATTAGTCCCAAATTTCTCCTTATTACTAAGGTACACTCTTAGAACCTAAACAATAAAACCTATTATTTCTACTAGCATGTTTTTCATGATGAATAGCAAGTGTATTAAGATTATCTCTAGCATGCTTTTTACTATAAAATTTAGAATGTGCATTATTAAATTTTACCTTAGGGATTGCTTTAGAAGCTCCCCCTATTTGTGATGCTTTTTCTTGACTCTTCTTCCTCCCCCTAGAGCATTGACTCCGGTAGAGTTCCGATTGTTGACATTTGAAGCAAATAACATGCTCCTTGCTTTTTCTAGTGGGGGCAGCATGCTTAGTTTTCTCTTGATTTTTAGGCGCCGGTGGAGTCTTCTTGATATTCTTTGGACATTTACTCTTATAATGCCCTTGTTTCCTACACTCAAAGCAAATTATGTGATTTTTAATTTTACCAAAATTGCTTGAGTTACCAAGGTCAATGGCGGCCGAATTTTGAGCTTTTTCATCTTGACCGGATGTTGAAAGCTCTTCTTCTTGCTTCGACATTGAAGGTGATCTCTCCTCCCCCTCAATCCTAAAGGTGGATGGTTTTTCCAATTCCACCTCTTCTTCCTTCTCGGATGTTGACTCCTATTCAACTTTCGAATCTCCACTTTCTTATGAGGATGAGCTAGCTTTTTCGGCCTCCTCTTGTGCCGAGTGAGACTCCTCATGAAATCTTGCCAACTTGCTCCATAGTTCCTTGACATCCATGTAATCCCCTAGCTTGCACAAAATGTCATTAGGGATCAAATCAATAATAAATTTTACTACTTTCTTATTTTTCTCGAATCCTTGGAGTTGTTCCTCATTCCATCTCTTCATCTTGAGGAATCCTCCCTTTGACCCTCTTGGATATTCGAATCCTTCCATTAGGGCGGACCACTCCTCAAGGTCCCTCATCATCAAGAAGTCTTCAATTCTTGCCTTCCATTGGTTGAATCCTTCTTGTCCATAGAAATTGTAAGGCACCGGTGTGTTGATGTCTCATCCTAATTGTTCTTCAAATTCCATCTTTTCCTCTAGCGTGCTTGCTCCCGGTTGTTAATCCGTTGAAGAGCTCTTATCTCTGATACCACTTGTTAGGACCTGTGCGTCCGCTAGAGGGGGGATGAATAGCATTTCGATGTTGCTTGATGGAACTCGATTGCGCTTGCCTATGATTGTTAGTACGCAGCGGAATATGAAAAATACAATACAAATACACAATCACAATACGCAAGAATATAACGTGGTTCGGAACCTTAAGATTCCTATTCCACAGGTTGGGCTCGAACGAGCCCTAGCGATGCAAATGCAACCACTAATCACTAACTCCTTCTCGGAACAATCCAGAGGTGGAGAAAATCTCTTACAATAGTTCTTACAATAATAAGAATGAAATACAAGCAATCACAAATGAATTACAATAAAAGAATGCAAAGAAAATTTTATAATCGATCTTTTGGAAGCTTGCTTGTTGATTGGCTTGAACTAGCCTTGAAGACCCTGATTTGCACCAGCAAATCGCTCCAAATTGCCCAAGAAAATCTTGCCAAAAATCCTCCCCGCGAACTGCTTTTATAACCTGCATTCGGGCTGATTTTCGCCTAGCAGTCGACTGATCGGGACCATCAGTCGACTGTTCCTAAAGTTGTTGTCTCACAAAGGCATGAGTCACATTGGATAAGTTCCAACGGATAGACCATCAGTCGACTGATCATGCCCATCAGTCGACTAATCGAGTCATCACTCGATTGTCAAATCCTAACGATCGGAACCTTCTCGAATACATGCCGAATGATCGCCTAATCGCCGGGCAAATCTTTGTGATCGTGCTATTTCTCGGAAGTCGAACTCCGGTCGACTCACATCAGTCGACTGATCATAGTCTCAATTGACTTATCATAGTCTCAATCAACTGATACACCTCAAACATGAGGTTTTACCCCAAGTATGATGCTTTTATACTTGCTAGACTACCCTTAGTCTAGACCTAAACCTTCTAGTCACCTCCGTCAGCCTCACGCCTATCGGATCCCTCTAAGTCATCCATGACTTGTTCATCTATACGCTAGCCTTTAGGTGCTTCCATCAACTATTGTCATGCTAATGTGGTCTACACTGCCAAAACACATTGGGTTTACGCTGCCAAGACTCCTGCTTGGACTTTACGCCGCCAACCATTGGACTTATGCTGCTAAGACTCTATCTTGGATTTTACATCGCCAATATTCCCCTTGGACTTTTCAATTGTCAAGACTCAAGCTTGGACTTTCCCTTGTCAACCCATGTTGGACTTTCCATGCCAAGACCCATGCTTGGACTTTTCTTTGCCAAGACCCATGCTTGGACTTTCCTTGCCAACCCATGTTAGACTTTCCATGCCAAGACTCAAGCTTGGACTTTTCATGTCAAGTACACAAGACTTGCACTTCTCCCATGACAATGGTCAAACCATCGTCAAACATCAAATATGACCTGGGTCGATTGCACCAACAATCTCCCCAACACTTGTCAGACATCAATGTCAAATATCAAAACACTACTCGAGTCAAACTCGAGTCTGGTCAATCATGACCTGGGTCAATTGCACCAACAGATCAAAGAGGCACAAGCTAGTGATCAACATCTATAGTTTTTATGTAGCACTGTGGACTCGGGACGACCGATAGATTTCTCATGTGACGACACTGGAGTCCTTCATTTCCGAGGAAGATTATATGTTTTCAGACACGCATCCGATTAATGAGGAGTTATTATGAGAGACACATCATTCGAGATTTGCTATACATTCTGGCGGTATCCGGATTTATTAGGATTTGAAGTGTTCATACTAGTGGGACGGTATGAAGAGGGATATTGCGGATTTTGTTGCTCGATGTTTGGTATGCCAGTAGGTAAAGGCTGAACATCATAAACCCGTTGGATTGTTGCAGAGAATCCCGATTCCGAAATGGAAGTGGGAACATATCACGATGGATTTTGTTACGCAATTACCTAGAACCCGTAAATGACATGATGCAATTTGGGTGATTGTGAACCGGTTAATCAAATCCGCTCATTTCCTTCCGATTCATGGGACACACCCATTAGATCGACTACAGAGTTATATTGTAGAGAGATTGTCAGGCTGCATGAAGTGTCATTGAGTATCATATCTAATAGAGATCCGCGATTTACTTCACGATTCTAGTAGAGTCTTTAGCAGGCTATAGGCACCGAGCTTCGTCTTAGTACAACATTTCATCCGCAGACAGATGGACAGTCTAAGCGTACCATTCAGACACTGGAGGACTTATTGAGATCTTGCGTCATGGATTTCGAAGGCAGCTGGTATGTCCCAGTCGGCTGGTGAGAGTCGACTAATGTTCGACTATGTCATATGCCTGACAATTGACTGCCAGCATTGGACAGTCGATTGATGGCTTAAACATTCGACTGCCATGAAGGGTAGTTGACTGTTGATCGAGGACGCGAGCACAGAATGCTCGATAGCTGACTGATCAGTCGGCTACGAGGTTGACAGTCGACTGATGGTAATGGGAAGTCGACTATTGGTGTATCCGTTGGCTGGATGCCAACGTGGATTAGGTCATTGTCTCACAACGACTACAAGAGTAGTTGACTAGGGTCTTATGACAGCCGACTGCTAGGCACAGAATCAGCCCGAGACAAGCATAAAAGGAGGATCCTGGGGAGGATTTCCACAACGATTTTTGGAGAGATTTTGGAGGGGAATTGCTGTTGCATTCTAGAACTTCAAGAGTAAACCAAAGCAAGCAACAAGAAAGCATTCAAAGCAAAGTGTTGTAAAGTGTTTCTTTACTTGTATTTCTTATTGTCTTTATATTTGCTTGTATCTTGTATATTACTATTGTAATTTCTTGTACGAGGTTTCTCCACCTCCGACGTATTGTCGAGAAGGAGTTTGAGTAGTTGTGTGGTCATCACTCGAGCTCGTTGAGCTCACTCCGTGGAGTAGGAACCCTAAGATTCTGAACCACGTATATCCTTGCATATTTTGTGTGATTGTGTACTCATCTTCATATTTATATTGTATTTCATATTTTAGTTGTGCTAATATGAATTGTAGAGACCAACGCGATTAAATTTCATTGAGCACGATTTAGGCTATTCACCCCTTCTAGTCGGGCCTCGATCCTCCAATAAGTGGTATCGGAGCGAGGAGGTTGTCATTGGACTCACTGCCACGACAACAAACAAATGACCAACATCAACATTCATCCACCGAAGTTCGAGGAAGAATTCTTATGGTGGAAGAAAAGGATGGAGGTATATTTCGAAACCGATTTCGATATGATACTAACACTTGAAGATGGTTTCGAAGTGCCTAGGGATGAAGAAGGGAAGATAATCAAAAATTCAAAATGGACCGAGGAGCAAAGGCAACAATTCAAGACAACCGTTAAGGTAACGAAAATGTTAATAAAATTAATACCTTACGATATTTTGTCCAAGCTAGGTGAATATCGGGACGCTAAGGAGTTGTGGAATAAGTTAATCAAATTCCATGAGAATCTCGAACTGGCACAAGTAGAGAAGGATGTCGAGGAAGAATTGTCATCAACATCGGAGAATGTGGATGAATTGGAGAAAACTTCCACCTCTAGCATTGAGGGGGAGGAAAGATCTTCCATCCCAGAGCAAGAACAAGAAAAAGTGTCTACATCCGGGAGAAGTGAAGAACAAGAAGAAAATTTCCTAGGTAACTCAAGCATTGTAATTAAGAATAAAAATCACATTATATGCTGAGTGTAGGGAAGCGGGGCATTACAAGATCAAATGCCCAAAATTGGCTAAATAGAAAGCGCCGACACCAAAAGTCAAAGGATGTCGAAGTTCTCGCTAAGAAAAGCAAAGAGCACATTGTGTACTTTAAGTGCAATCAACAAGGACACTACCGAAGTCAATGCCCTTGGGGGGAGAAGAAGGGACAAGAAAGAGCTACACAAATAGGGGAAGCTTCTAAAGCAAACCTTGAGGTATATCTTAATGCACCTTCTAGTTCTAAGGTTAAAAAGCATGCTAGAAGTTATTTTAGTACTCTTGCAATTGTTAATGAAAAGCATGCTAATAGAAATAATAGATTTTATTGTTTAGGTGCTAAGCATGTAGATTTATCTAAGGACAAACCTAGGAACAACAACTCTAGACCTATTTTACCTAGGGAAAGTATTAGGAGGATAGAAGAGAATTTAGACATGAACCCTAAGAAGGGTAGACACATGCCTAAGAAGAAGAGTCTTTCCCAAAAGACCAATGAAAAATCAAAATTGGAAAAATTAGAATTAGAAAATCGAGTCTTGAGGTCAAGGCTTGAAAAATTAAAAAAGACCCTAGCAAAAATGACAAATTCATTTAAAGGGTCTAATGATCAAAATTTAGGTTCTAGGAGGCAAGAATCATCAAGAGGGAAGAAATGTTTGGGTCACAAACCTAACCCCAAGAAGACCTACCACAATGTTCCATTCAATTATCGAACAATATCTAGGTCTAGGAAGGCCAAGGTTGCTAGGCAGGTCATCCCTAAGGGTAACCATGGTAAGTGCCTAGTGGCTAAGGATTTAAGAAAATCTAAGGAAGCCACTAAGAAGGTTATAAGGGGTGTTACCCCTAGAGTTAACCTGGTAAGACCCAAATGACTAAGGCTTCAAAGCCAAAAAGGGTTATTAGGAAGGTATCTAGGGAAGTTATCCCTAGTGAATATCTTATTAACCCAAGGAGCTTCAATAGGTATTGGGTTCCTAGGAGCGTGATTGATTCACGCTAGATGGGTTAGAGTGTGTCAACCCTAAGTGGATAGGTAGTTAACCTAAATATGGTAGAGTTAACACTTTAGGATGTGTCAATGTGTTTTGAGAAGTTGAAAATTGATTAAATTGGCACAACTAGGTGTTAAGAGTCATGGTGTGTCATTTTGGACTTTTGGCACACTTGGGGGATAAATATGTATTAAGGCAAAATGAATTTAATCTTAGAAATGGTAATTTAGGCTTAACACTCAGGTATTTTATACCTTAGTATTTTATACTTGCCATGATTTATTTGTCTTGTCATGTCATGACATCATATTTATTTTTATCATATAAAATATCATGATGATAGTTACGGTTAGCTAAATGTCATGTTATGCTTAAGTTTATATCACATGTCATGACATCATGATTATTGACACATGCTTTTATTCTTGTTATTATTTATGTCATAATCATTAGTCATGCATTAAATAAAATTGAGTTAAGGACTATGACATGATTTGAAGTCTCATGCATAAGGAAATTAAATAGAGTTGCGTAGCATATGCATGAGACACTAAATAACCAAAATCCACATCTCACTAGAACACTTGACTTGTATACTTAGATACAAGTGAGATGTTAGGAATGAAATTAAGGTTTTAAAATCATTTCAAAACCATTTTGAAAAACCTTGGTGAAGTCTATCTTTTAATAGCAATCGCCATTGAATAAGGTAATACAAAGTAGAGTCAAACATTGAAAATTTCAATGGTTTTGAACTTTGTGTCAATCTCACTAGTTTATGGGTATTTTATTTTTCCAATATTTTTCACCCATAATGTTTGTTATAAGTAATGTACATATGAATTTTCAAGATTTTTCAAAATACATATTTTTGCTTATGAATTTTCAAAATTCAGTTATGAAGTCTGATTTCTACGTAGGTAAAATCGATCGATTACGCATGGATGGGCAATGATCGACGCCAAGGGCAATCAATCGTAGAGAGTCGATTGTCATTGCTGATTTCAGATAAATAAGGTTTGTTAGGCCCATGTTCAGCTATTTTTTGGTTCCCTAACTGCTCATAACCCTAGGATATACTTTAGAGAGCATTAGAAAGGGTGAAAATTTATTGGATATGGATTAGGAGAATTGTTTAGGGTGTGTATTAAATTTAAGGGAGGTGAAAGTTCAATGTTGAATCTTTTCCCTTAATTTTGATTGTTTAGTATTCCTATTGGCTTAGAGACTCTCCAAGGACATTGTTGGTGCAATGGTCAAGGGAGAGCAAGCCTTTAGGAGGAGGTTATCCATCTTGGGATGATGGATATATTTTTTCTCATGGGAGGAGAATTGGGGGATTGTCTCTCTTAAATATTTTTGTACCAAGGGGGAGATTATAATATCTCATTGGGATATGAGGCATTGACACCCTGGGGGAGGACCTTTTTGATGTATGTCAAAAAGAGGGATAAAGAACCAATTGGGGTTAGTTGAAATTCTCAAAGGTGAGAATTGCCAATTGGGGATAATTGGTAGACTTGAGTTAGAGCACCTAACTCAAAGGTGTTTATGGTTTTGTCAAACATCAAAAAGAAGGAGATTGTTGCTATAATCGACCCAAGTCACGATTGACCGGACTCGAGTTTGACTCGAGCAATATTTTGATGTTAGACAAAACATAGACATGTGATTGTCATGGGAAGACCAAATATGTAGTCTTGGCCATGTAAGTCCAAGTGTGTAACCTTGGCGGTGAAAGTCCAAGCATGAGGCTTGACATTGGAAGTCCAACATGGAGTTGGCAAAGGAAGACCAAGTGTGTAGCCTTGGCCACGTAAGTCCAAGTGTGTAGCCTTAGTGGTGAAAGTCCAACATGGGTTGACATTGACATTTGAGAAGTCCAAGGGGTGGTTTGGCGGCGTAAGGCCAAGCGGTAGTCTTGGGAGCATAAATCTATATGTACATTAGCGGTATAGACACCGAGAGCATGACAATAGCCAAAGGAAGTACCTGAAGACTAGCATATGGATGAACAAGTCATGGATGACTTAGAGGGATCCACGCATGGTTGAACAAGTCATGGACGACTTAGAGGCATCCTATAGGCGCGAAGCTAGTAGAGGTGGCTAGAAGGCTTAGGTCTAGGCTAAGGGTGTCTTGGGTTAAATCTCATGGATGAGGTGAACTTGACCAAGTGACTGAGGTCAAGTGTCGGATGTCAAACATGTTGTTTGAGATTTTACCCGACGGTCGGATGCTCAAACAACTTGTGTTTGAGGTTTTACCCAACAACAGTCGACTGGTGGTATGTCCCAGTCGACTAGTGAGAGTCGACTAGCGTTCGACTGCGTCGTATGCCATGACAGTCGACTGTCATGAACGCCAATCGACTGCTAGTCGAGGACGCGAGCACAGAATGCTCGATTGTCGACTGATTAGTCGGCTATGAGGTTGGCAATCGACTGATGGTAATGGGCAGTCAACTGCCAGTGTATCCGTTGGCTGGATGCCAACGTGGATTAGGTCGTTGTCTCACAACGGCTACAGGAGCAATAGACTGGGGTCTTATGGCAGTCGACTGCTAGACGCAAAATCAGCCCGAGACAAACATAAAAGGAAAAGCTTGGGGAGGATTTCCACAGCGATTTTTTGGGAGATTTTGGAGGAGAATTGCTGCTGCATTCCAGACCTTCAAGAGCAAACCAAAGCAAGCAACAAGAAAACATTCAAAGCAAAATGTTGTAAAATATTTCTTTATTTGTATTTCTTATTGTCTTTATATTCGCTTGTATCTTGTATATTACTGTTGTAATTGCTTGTACGAGGTTTCTCCACCTCTGATGTGTTGTCGAGAAGAAGTTTGAGTAGTGGTATGGTAATCACTCGAGCTCGTTGAGCTCATCCCATAGAGTAGGTATGCTTATCGGTTTTGCGTTTTCGGTTCCGGTTCAGTTCTGACCGATTTTGGATCCGTCGACATTGGAACTGATCTGAACTGTTTCAAAATCGATTCCGAACCGGTTCCGAAATGGTTCTAGACCGATTCTGAAACGGTTCCGGACTATCTTTCTCAAACTTGAGCTTCCACCAAAACCGATTATGAACCGGTTCTAAATCGATTGGAACCAAACCAAATTGGAATCGGAACGGTTCCGATTCTGTTCCGGAACCGCTTTATCCGAATCGGTTCCGGTTCTGAATTTAACGGATTGGTTCTGACTCGGTTCTGAATTAAACCAATCCGTTAAGCATGCCTACCATGGAGTAGGAATCCTAAGATTCCGAACCACGTATATTCTTGCGTATTTTGTGTGATTGTGTACTTGTCTTCATATTTGTGTTGTATTTCATATTTTCGCTGCGCTAACAAGAATTGTAGAGACAAATGCGATCAAATTTTATTGAGCACGATTTTGGCTATTCAACTTCCCCTTCTAGCCGGGTCTCGATCCTCCAACAAATAGAAATAGAAAATGAGAAGTAGAAAATAAAAAATAATAGAAAAGAAATACTGCTTTAGGTTTTCGATCTGATTAATTCTGAAAACAATCGATTCGTTCCTATGAAAATTTTTTATCGACCGTCAGGATATATCGAAAAGTGTTCACAGTAGGCAACTCAGTAGCTTAGTGTTATAGGATTTATCATTTCACTTAGAAAAAAATCTTTATAAATATATCATAGTTGAGGATCAAATAAAAAATGATTGAAAAAATATATAGACACTCTGTCGTTGCACCATAACTCCGGGAGCAACTACTATCAATATTATAACTTAGCAGCTGCTACAATAATATTAGAACATGGATACTTTAAGTATAACATATTTGATAAGACTCTCTTTTAATGTTTGTAGAAAAGGATATTCTTTTGGGTTGAGATTTTAATTTTTATCCTTTCTCTTTCTTTTTTATAAAGGTGATATCATTCACCTCGAGTGACTCTCAAAATTGACTCCACAATTATATGAAAAAAAATAAATCACGATTGATCTATTACACTCCGCCTTTGCCAGAGATTTATCCTTTCTTAATCGAATTTATAGGGTAAGACAATAATTAAAAACCATAGGAACATTTTGAAAAGTCACAAATTTTGGGGGGAAAATGTAATTTATCTTAATACAATTAATCCACTAAGCCCTATTGTACGGCTATGCTTCGTTTTGGCGACGCATTTCCTTCATCTGACGGTGCTGTTTTTCTTTAGCTCCCATCATCTACTTTAACCGTCTATCTATTTGTTGACGCTTTCTGACCGTTCGATCCTGCAGGCCAACTCGTATTTAATATCATATCTCCCCTTTGCTAGGGTTTGATTTCCAGACAAGCGTAGCATTCACCGAACGGAGTACGCGCGGCGCAAGTGCGATAGCCATGGCGACCCAAATGAGTAAGAAGCGAAAGGTTGGCCCTTCTCCAATCTGAGCGTTCTTTTTTCGCCACTTCGTTTCGGTCCTTCACCCTTGAATCGCTTATTTTGGTGGATTCGCTATCGTCTTACAGTTCGTAGCGGACGGAGTGTTCTTTGCTGAGTTGAACGAGGTTCTGACGAGAGAACTCGCGGAGGATGGCTATTCTGGTGTCGAGGTTAGGGTTACGCCCATGCGAACAGAGATCATTATCCGGGCGACCCGCACTCAGAACGTCCTTGGTGAGTTGCCTTCCTGATTTTGGAGTTAGTTCCGGTTTATAGATGAGGCAATTTTTGATTGCCTTTTGATTGGTGCTTCAGGTGAGAAGGGCAGAAGAATTAGGGAGTTGACATCGGTGGTCCAAAAAAGATTCAAATTTCCTGAGAACGGCGTGGAGCTCTACGCAGAGAAGGTGAACAATAGGGGGCTGTGTGCTATTGCTCAAGCTGAATCACTGCGTTACAAACTTCTTGGTGGCCTCGCTGTTCGCAGGTTGGTATTTGATTTGCCATTTGTTTCCAATTCATTCTTGACGACTGTAGTATTATTAATGTTTCTCTATTCTATATTAGTATATTCTGTGCCTAATTAGACTTCAAGATTTTATTATTACGTGAAACTCTAGTCCAGAGCCATTTCCCCTTCCTGAGAGTTTGTCCAAGCTATTCACGTTTATATTCAGTCTGATCTACCCCATTCTCCCTAGGTTATTTAGGTTGCAATTAAATGCTGTTTCTTTTGTGTAAAACCACAAGGTACTATTTTTTGAAAAACTTCAATGTTTGTTTTGAATTTGATGTGTCTGTATGCTCTTAAATGTCCATAGAAAACTTTCTTGTATCATCTACAAAGAGATGGCTAGTTAGTACCTACTTAGTATCAGACGGCAACAATTTTGAGATTGCTGGTTATGACATCATGTTATTATGAAGGCCTTGATCTCATTATTAAAGCTCCGAGCAACTGTTCATGGATTTACAGAAAAATCAAACATTGTTTCAATTTATCCTATAATCATGTTTTGTGTACCTTGTAAATTGTTTGGTGTCCTGAAAATTTTTCCTGAGCGAGCAAGAAATTGCTTTTCTCTTAGTTTGATTTTTTTTTGGGTGATTTGTCATCCTTGCAGCAAATAGGTTGTTTTGTGCCAACTATATGTTGGAAGATGAAACCATTGATATTGCCATTAATGCATTTGTAGTCATGCTATCTCTTGATCTCATGACTAAAGCAATTGGCAATATGTTTATGCTTCATTATGTTGAATATTATTTTGTGCTTCTATAATCATATGTTGACTTTCCAACTAGCTTGCCATCTTGGATATTTTTACCTTTTGTCAAACTTGGTATTTTCATAGCTTTTATCTGCTTTCCATATAATGCAAATAATTTATTTCTTATTATAGGAATCATTTATTATGAAACACCTAATATGATTCACTTAGTAGGACTGTGTATTTTAAGAATTAGTTTTTATGATTATCTTTTACATTTCTATGTTATTATTTGAGTATCCTTATGTCTCATGATTTACATGATTTGTTCTTCTTGTTTTTTTGGTCCTTCAATTTTATGACTTATCATTCTTATATTTTCATGACTTGATCTCTAATTATACATCAATCAGATCCTGTTCCCTGAATGTCTGCTGATTTGGTTCTGATCATTCTTTGTTATGTCATTCGGCAATACATTCTTTGATAGCTTAGAAAGTTTGAATTTAGTAAGACTGCTAGTAGTGCATTGCTTGTATTTTAAGCAACATACAGGAAGTCTAATGGCACCTATGTGGTGCTCCTAGTCGGTTTCTTGTCCAAGAATATTTTTGTATTCCCTAAAGAGCTGATTCATGGGCAATATGACTTCTGCCGCTGTCTTAGATTTTGACATAATCTTTTATGAATCCTGTTGAGACTTCATTTTGTTCTTTTGCCTTGCCTATGCTGGTATCAGAGGCAGTTGAATCCATCTCTTTTTCTAGTTGCTAAATAATTTTTAGTCAATATTTTTCACCGGTCTTTCAAAAAGTTGGTGCATCTCATTGATAATCTTTTAGAATAAAAGTAATGTGTTATTCACTTGTGCTTTCTTTCAGGGCCTGTTATGGTGTCCTGAGGTTTGTTATGGAGAGTGGTGCGAAGGGATGTGAGGTACACAAATTTATTCTAGAGATCCATTGACCTTTCATGAATGTGGTATTTTGATCCTTGATTTTCTTTCAGGTAATAGTAAGTGGAAAGCTCAGGGCCCAGCGAGCTAAATCCATGAAGTTCAAGGATGGATACATGATTTCTTCTGGTCAGCCCGTAAAGGAATACATCGACTCCGCAGTGAGGCATGTTCTCCTCAGACAGGTATCTGAAATACACTAATCTGTTCTATAGGCTACAAAAACTACTAGGATTTCTAGTTTCCACATTGAATCCAAGTAGCAAATGACAATACTGCTGTATCTTTTGCGCACTTGGTCCACCTAATCAAATCTTGTTTTCCCAAATGTTTAGGGTGTTCTTGGAATCAAGGTCAAAATTATGTTGGATTGGGATCCAAAGGGGAAGCAAGGACCAACAACTCCACTTCCAGATCTTGTCACTATCCATCCACCAAAGGATGAAGAGGAATACATAAGACCAGCTGCTTTGGTGCCCGCGGAGATACCCATTGCATGACGACGAGTGTTTGCTTCACATGAATTTTACTACAAGAGTGCTTTGTTATGACTTTCACAGAACATATGTTGGTGTAGTATTTATCCTTGTTTAAGCTTGTTCCTTTTTGCGACTGTCATCTTCCAAACTAGTGATTTCTTTGGTGGTCCATTTGCATTTAATCTTTATTTCAGAAAGCATGCTCTCCATCGATGTTTTGGGATCATGGAACATCTCTATTTCCTTTTTTTTTTCTTCCAGATCTAGATAGAGTTAAATAGTTTTTTTTTCCTCGGTCAAAGGATTTGTGTGCATTCTGATGGTTTCCATTATAACAAGAATAGGTGTGATAGACTTTCTCCCCGCAAAGATTTCGGTTGACAATTATAGCCCAATAACATTTCCTTGGTGTTGCTCTATCAAGTGTAATCTCTTCCCTGTCTTAAGAATGATCATATTCGGATTGGAAGGGGAGAAATATGGCCACTGCTCACTGGCAATTCCAATCCAATCTTCATCTTCTTCAACTGGGTCTCCTCGCGGCCAACTCTCCTTCATTCCCTCGCCGAAGAGGGAGTTCTCCATTGGCGCAGGATCTCCAACCAGTCCCACTTCCATGATCGTTGGTTCGCTCAGCTCCTTCTCTACGAGGATAGTTATTATGTGTTAAGTCATACGTAAGTGTGTTTGGGAAATAACTTGTTGGATCATATATGTGTAAATCTATAATTTTCTTAAAAATTAAATAATTTAATTCTGTTCGTCCAGATCAAATTTTCTTTCCAAAAAAGCAGAATCGAGTGAGATGGAGTGAAGGATGGAACTGAAGAAACCACCAGTGTCACATGTATACTCATTGATCTCACAGTGATCTTTAGAATTGCTACATCACAATATTTCTCTGCTTGTTAGAATAATCCACCAGGAAATTTAAACCTAATCCAGGCACATGCTATGCTCATAAATACAAGTCTAAAATCAACCATCTCTTCCTATAAATAATGGCAGGCATCATGTGAGAGAGGATCATCAAAATTTCCATGCTACCTTGAATCCTTTTGGACGAAATCCTGATGGAAAGTGTGGAGGTAGAAGACCATGCTTCAAAAAGCCTTGTATAATTATGGGCGTAAATGACAGGTATAGCATTTGCTGCTGAAGGTCATCCATGTTCAGCGACGAGATGTATACATAGCAGACAAATTGTTTGGGGTATTAGCGCGCTTCAAACGCTTCTGTCGGTATCTCCAAGTCACTTGAATGCGCGTCGCAGCCATGTTTCTCCAATAGGGTGATTCATACCTGCAATTGAAAGAGTAAGGCACTAGGCAATCTTAGATGCTATACTTGCACAAAATCTGATATATTATGGTGTATGCCAATCTACCAAACTGCTTCTTGAAAACAAATGGAAGTTAAATGAAACTGGAACCGAACTAGTGTTTAAAACCTTAGAGGAATCACATATTCTTATATTCACTATCACTTGTCAAAGATTACCAAATGTGGTTCTTCATCCTAGCACTTTTATCTGGTAAATCAGCTTTTATGACCCTCAAAGTACCAAGAATCAAGAGTAAATAGGAACTTTTGAACCATTAGACCCAAATATGCAGCATGATGTTACAAAATCAAATGCATTGTATCCAGAAAAATTGCACATTACCTAATAGCTCCTTGCACGCGTGGGTGTCTCAAGAACCGGGAGAACAATGTAGTGACTTCTTCTAGATCGGCAGCACGGAGTGCAAAAGCTTCGACATTAGTTAGACATCTAACAGTTCTAGTTGAAAACAACCGCAATCCTGGGAGTCGAATTTTCCCTCCCTCTGCCATGAAGCACAATCCAAGAACATGATGCTAGAATGATTTCCGAGAACTTATACACAGTTATAATACAAGAGGAGGGGAAAAAACTTCGCAATGCTAATTCCACATGGAACAGGATTATATATCCTATACATGAATGAGATTAGCAACTTACCCATCATACAGTCATTAGATATTACAATTTGAGAAACTAATAAGGGTGCTAAAGTAACTGCATAAAATCATTACAATTTTGGAAATGGATGTCTCGGTGTATGCTTTTGCATACATAATTTTTTGTTGGATCTGGATCTTTCATTCTGGGGAATTATTTACCAAGGAAAGTTCTCTTGAGATTTGGAGCTCTACTAACACGACATTGCATCTATTGTGCACTTCCGGAGTATTATGCAAATATAATAGGTAAGGGGTTATTCATATCATTTTTATTTTATTAATAATATCCATTGGTAGATAGGGTTACATAAGATTCTTTGAGGAAACCTAATTTTTTTACCTCAACATAGTATTAGAGTTGCCTACTCACTCATGTTCCTTTCTGTTGTAGATCTTTCGTGCGAGTCCTGTTTAGGTAGAAGGGGATACCTAGGGTTTTTTGAGGAAGAAAACTAACTTTCCCCTCACAATATACAAAGTTTATTGCTAAAAAATTTTAAAGTTTAGAACATTATAAGTCCCTTCTATGCTACCCATTAAACCACATAATAGTGAAACTATATAGCTGATTGCAACAACATAACTATTTGAAGTGGTCATACCTTTATTTACTGAAGTGTGCTCAAGATACCATGTAAGGAGCTCCTCGCCACATACATCACCCTCTGCTAAAGGAGCTATGTTTCCATCTGCTTCAACACTTTCCAATTTACCACGGACTATGAAAACCATCTTTTCAACTGGTCCTCCCTTATAAAAGATGTTACTTCCTCTAATGTACATCTTTTGCTTTAACTTCTCGTACATGGCATCTAACATTGCTTCATCCATTAGGGCGAAAATGCGAACCTGAAATCAAATCATCTTCTTCATTCTCCTGCTTGAGTACGTGAAGTGGAAATATTGGTGGTTTCTGGAGCAATAAGTTTTGGCAATTTGATTCATGATGAAAATATAAAGTGAAAATAAGACAACATACATATTTAAATGTAGAATATCATAAAATAATTTTTTTTAGCCATCTACATGAAGATAAAAGTTAAAGTAGCATCTACTTTCTTTAGTTGCAAGCTAACCAACTTTAGTCTTACTGAGGCTACTTCTAATAGCACCCTTTTTCTTTAATTTTGACATAAATTTTCAAAGTAGGAAAGGAAAACAATACTTCAAGAGACAAACTACTAGATATGTAACATTTCATTAACTAACTTTGTGAAGAAACCCAAAGAGATGGCGATGTATCTCTCTTTGTATGTCCTCTGGCAGATTTTCTAGTAATTGTTCTTCGTTAATGCCCTGAGTAGCTGCCCATGTAGATCGTTCAGCTTGTCTTACTTTCCTGCAATATTCAGTGAAATGGAACTGAAGCCAAAGTTTCAATACAGGTGGAATAACGAAGCAATCAATTAAACAAAGAATATTCAAAGAAAAAAAGTAGCGAATATCAATTCTCGGTTCTCAAAGTTATCTCAAATGGTTGAGTATAGTGCTATTTATTAAATGAAAGGCTAATCACTTGTTCCTACCGTGTGTTTTGAATTGTTAGGAAAGAGATCTATCTATAAATTCATGATTCAAGTTAAAATCTTTATCAAGAAGCTATCTAGGAAGTGCTTTAAGAACAAGCTACATTAGGTTTTGATCATTCTTCCACTGGAGTTCGAAAGAGATACAAGTCTGGCAGCGGAAAGAATCACTATGACAACCAATCCTAGTTTCACGGTAGCCTAGTTTTGTGAACAAAACCAATTACACACATCTTTAGGACCTTCCCTGATCTCACCTTCCACAACAAGTCATTTTCAAGTGCTCTAACTAGTGATGATGCATCAGTGTTTGCTTGTTGTCAAGTGCACTGAAGCTAGTGATAATGCATCTGTTCTCTCCTGTTTACACAGTTCAATGAAATGTAGAATTACCTCCAACTGGTCAGGAATAATGCAAATAATTTTTACACTCCATATATTGGCTTCACAGACCTATGTCAACATTCTTGAATCTTGCATATGTTGTTTCCACTTTCCAGATTGTACAATATTCTTATTAGTATAGTAATTTTAAAGCAGCTTCAGACATTTCTCCATCAAATGAGTCACACAGGATGATAAGAATAACTGAGTCTTTCTGACCATCGTCTTACTTTAACCACTGCTTTAATTCAACCAACAACTGTATGAATTTGATATCTCAATTTATATTTATTGTATTGGACCAATATTGGTCACAAATAGAAGATAACTTCCAATACCAAAGAAACACCATAGTGTTTACGAGGATACTACAACATTGTTGGATGGTTGCCTTATTTTGGCGAAGATCAAGTTCACAAGGGGGCACATGAACTTTTGGTGGGAATCAGTTTAGACAGCTTCATTGGCAAAACAAATCAGAGGGTCTGATTCCATTTAATCTATAAATTTGTTCAGCACCATTTGTAGTCTACCAGCCTGTGTGATTGACTGGAATTGGCAAGACAGGGAATCACTTTATTACAGAAATTAAGCAAAAGATTACAATTAAGTGCATGCATATTGGTAAAAAAGTACAAAATTTGATAATTAGTAACAATATAGGAATTTAAGTCCCAAACCTTCTTAATGCTTCAGGTAATCGCCGATGCTTCATCCATCGTTCAACATCACGTCGTCGAAGTTGCATTTCTAGTCTCCTTGATTAGCAAAATGGAAAGATGTAAGCTTTTGTATAAAAAGTACAGATATTGCTTGTTTTTTAGTTTAAAATCAATGATTCTGTAAACCAATTACTTTGGCCTCTCTAATATTAAAAATTTGGCTATCAGCCACAAAAACTTTTACAAACTTATGCAATCCTCAAAATTTTAACAGGATTGAAGGAAATGAACATGCCAGGTTTCTTAATCAAAGCAATATTTCCCCAAAATAAAAGAGAGCTATTCTAGTTCACTTGGAATTGATCTCGCTGACCATTCAAACATTTATCCATCTGGTAATAACTCGACCATTTCATTACTGTCTCTGAAATGTGAAAGTTGCAAGACCATCATCCACAAGGACTAGACGTAATTGAAGTTCCCTTCCAAAACTCAACAAAGGCATAAAGAAGCGAATAATAAATGCGGTAGCTGTTAGTGAAGAGTAGGTGACAATCCACAGCTAACAGGCAAGATTTCTACATCATGCTTGCACATTCACTGGGTGGCAATCCACTCTCAGAAATTTGCACTGTAACAATTTAATTTTCCCTATATCATCCAACACATGCTACATGAAGACTGAAAAAGTTATTATACTAAAAGAGGAACATCTTGACATTGGAAACTAATAACATAAGTAGTCTGACCTTACAACTGAACAAATGGGATGCATAAACTTAAACATCTTGGTGGGAAATATTAATGAGAATATTGCAAGAGATCATAGGGAAAACGAAAAAGACATTATTATATATATATAGAAACATCTATTGTTGCAATGATTGGACAAGATCAAAAGACTTTATGATTATCTACTACAAAAATATCCCTACACAGAAGCAGATTAATAGGTTAATTAGGAAACACTTTCCTCTTAAAAATAATAACCTCAAGAAACTCTGGAACTGATTAAAATAGCAGGAGTATTGGGGGCTTCTTACCTTCTACTAAGAGACTGGAGAAAGTTTTGCATATTCCCAATAAGCAAGGCAAAAAGAAGCAGCCCCAATCCAATGATCGCCATAGTGAACAAAACTTCCCACACAAAATAACTTGGAACTTGATTACCCGCTAAGGTACTTATTTGCTAGGAAAACAAATAAAAATTTAAACATGTTTGATAACAAAGGGCGATTTTCTGCTTATGCTCATAAACATTCAAATTTCCAGACGAATCATATATAAAGATGTCAGCAGTTAATTAAGCAAATAAAAACTAATCATTAGTGTAATGAGGAACAGTGAAACAAGATAGTGAAGTTATAAATTCTAACAATGAAAAAGGACAATTTCTTCTTAACCAGAACTTACTACATAAGGAGAATCTATGAACAGCTCGGTAATTTAAATTTGGATTAGGAATAAAATTAATAAGAATGTTAAATTTTGCACAGGAGCTGAATATTCCAATTTTTTCTCAGGTATTACATTTGGGAGACAGAAGCTGAATATTATTAAAATGCTGGTTTTTCTTATTTTGCATCTAGGATTTAAGCTATGTTTACTTAAGAGGGAAGAAGAAATAAAAAAAGATCAGAAAGAATGGAGGAGATAAAAGAAAGAGAGGATGGAAACCATCATAAAGATATTAGCTTGTATAATAGAAAATAGGAAGACTATAATCCTAACCATGGAGCTATACTCTTGGGCAACACCAGCAAAGCCATGCGCTACCATTAGCAATGCTGTTGGCACCATGTGGACACCACAACTAGCACTTTCGTTGGTACAGGCAGTTTGCCTTCGCTCCATGTGAGCAGCACCACATCAAGGATCACAGATCGCATCAATAGCTTGCCTTCATGTTATGTAATTCGGCACCCATGTAGAAGAAAAAAAAGAGATGGGGACTTGTCAAACATTTGAATCTATCAGTTTCTTCGTACTATGATTGATTTGAAGGAAAAAAAATCTATTTAGCTTTTCATATTCTTCTCTTTTCTCTGCAGGCAACATTTTCATCACCTCTTCCCAAAATCTTCCCTAATTTTTTTTCATCATCTCCAAATTATCTCCAAGTATATAGGACTGATTCCTTGCGTTATATCCCTCAAAATGGATACGAACAAATGCTCACAATTAAAATTCTTAGTTCTCTATGATTTTTTACCAACTTATTTAATGTGGCAACAAGTTAACATTGTTATATGGGTGATTCGAGAAAAAAATTGATATAATATTTTTTTCATGAAGAGAAAAGAAACAAGAAAAACACAACAAATTTTATTTACAACCTTAAATGCAGACTTAGTTTGATAATACTTGTTTGGCCTCTGTGCTTCCTAAGGCTTCAATTTATTTATTACCCAGGTAAAGGAGATTTAGACTTCATAAAAGGAGTAAATAATATTTAAATTAATTAGTTATACATGGTTTTGAAAACCATTAGTGCCAGTCAGCACAAGCAAAACCTATCTTTTCCCCGTCCACCAACTCTAAAAAACCTTTGATACTACTACCACCCTCATCTTCCTCGTGTCACATTGTCGCTACTTGTTCAGATCAAGACTAGTGAATCTTCCTCCATGTTGAGACTAACACTTTTCTCAACTATGTTGAGACCAAAGGAGACCACTAAGATGAGCTCTTCAGCATAAGACAATTGGCTCCTTCTCAACAAAACTTATATTGCCTCAAAGTATGCTTTCTGGGTCCTCTCCTGCAGCTGGATGCCCTTGGCATGGGATGGACACCAAGCTCAGCACAGTTGGCACATCTCATTTCTAATGAGGACCAATACCCAGACAGGAAGTGCTTTGTATTTATTCATCTTCAATAAACAAAAAAAAAAACATAGTCCGGTGCACCAGGCTCCCACCAATATAGGGTCCTAAGGAATGTGGAACCGCCATATTAACAACCCCCCTCAGCTGCCCCTAACCGAAGAGGGAGGTAAATTGAGCGGGTGCGAGCATGGACTGCCTCAGTAGACTTGAGCGTCCCAAGGGACCGACTCTTATTTGGGGAAAAGTCCGCAAATACGTTGTAACTAGGGATCAATCCAGGGGTTCCTGGTTATCTACGTGGACGCCCTACCACTACACCATAGCCTGGGGGCTTATATGGGGTCCTAAGAAAGATTTTATTGTACGTAGTCTTATCCTGCTTTATAAGAGGTTGTTTCCATGCCTTGAATCCGTAACTTCTAGATCATATGACAGCTATTTTACTATTGTATCAAGGCTTCCCTTCTCTTCAATAAACAAAAAGACAACAAAAAAAGATTCTCAACTATTGTAGGGGAAAAAAAAAAGATTTGACCTAAAAAACACCAAATTGAGCTAAGCACCCAGGAGCAAGAAGGCTTTAAGCTTAAGTGGGGCTCATCACAGCATGATGAAACTAATTTGACTTCTCATATATAGTTTGATGTTTTGTATGTCTACATATAGAGAGAGACATATATAAACTCCATATGCAAATATTGTAGTTTAAGATTTCTTTCTTAAAAGGATTTATTTCATGCTCAGCATTCAATCTAATCCCAAAATTAAAATTTCCAATTGCATTTCTTCATAGTCCTTGATGACTGCACAAAAAGAGGGGTGAAAAAACAAGTAGACAACAGAAGTAAGAAAAACCATAATTTAAACTCCTGGATCTAACAAGGTTATTAGAATTTCAAGCTCGTAAGTTAATAGTCAATCTAAGGTTTAACAAGATATAAACATAACCACAACCGTATAACTACTAGAAACTGGCTAGAGAGATTCAATTTAAGTACAACATATGTAATATTACCTGAAAACCCCAAAATAGAGCATATATATATCTTCGTACAGCGTTATGCTGAGTGGTTAGCAAAACAGCTTGTCCGTAAATCCCATATTTAAAGGCTCCATTATCAAAGTCAAAGCAAGAAGTAGAATTAGAATCATTAACCCACATTTGTCTTTGTCCTGCTGCAAGATTTTCATTGCCAAGACCACAATCTATCAAAGTACTACAATTTGGCAAAGTACAGGCATCCTGCAGACATTGATTTACTCTCTGAAAAAAACAATGAGGAAAAACTGTAAACATTTCATTCTGATAATGGTTACCAATTAGTGATAGTCTACAGGAGGGGTTTAAATGCCACTATAGTGCCGAAGTTTATGCAGTGAATTTAAAAAAAGAAGAAAGTGTTAAATTATGCAAAAACTACAGGCTAATTAAGAAGCTAATAACACTAGTGTAGTTGTAGAGGGATCACGTGGGCAAAGATTTGGATATTTCTTAGTATCATTTTGGTTTGACCAAAAAATTCTATTCCAGAATCTTTTTTTTTATCATGCTTAATAATGTTGGTGCAATCATGATCTCAATATGGAGTTTTGATGTTTGACATCATTTCAATTAAGGCGGACTGTGGAATCTCATTCGTGTGACAAGTGTGCAACAAAAGTCTTCGTAGGTCTGGAGACCGAATGCAAGGCAAACAAGTCTAAGGAGGTTGAAGGTCGGATTTTTGGTAAGAGGAAGTCCTTACAGGTTGAGGGACTAAATGCGAGGCGGTGAAGTCCAAGAAAATTAGAGACCAGATTCTTGGCAAAAATAAAAGAGGCCCGAGCAAATTAGGAGATCGGATGTAAGGTGAATGAAGTCTTGGAGATGAAGCTCCAGGCACCAAAGTCTAGGAAACAGAGAGTTCATCATGCACAAAGTATATATTGGTCGAAAGTAGCGAAGATAAATGTATTTTGGTCATTAGAATGGTTGAAAACAATGTAATAGTCGACTGGTACACTGTGGAAGTGAAAAGGGATTGATGTCAAGGGTTTAGGGGTTAGCAAAACTCAATTGTGGGCTTAACAGTTGATTGATGAGAAAGTTCAGTTAACTATTAAGTCAAACCTTAAATTTTAGGATTTTGCATGCTAGTCGACTGTTAGAGTTTACAAGTCGATTGATACACAAACACACAAATCGGGTTTCGTACAATAACTTTAACGGTGGAGTTAACCAAATGACTAGCCATGAAATTTTGGGAAAGAGTAATAGAAAAAAGATTAAGGAAGGAAACAACGGTTTCCAAAAATCAATTTGGGTTCATGTCTGAAAGGTTGACAATAGGAGCTATATATCTTCTCAGGTGACTAATTGAAAAGTATCGGGAGCAAAAGCAAGATCTACATATGATATTCATTAAGAAAAAACTTATGATAGACTTCTAAGAGAAATTATATGGAGAATTCTAAAAAAGAGAGGCGTTAGCATAACATATATTGAACTAATTAAGGATATATATGAAGAAGTAATGAGCAGAGTGAAGACTTCAGACGGATTAACTGAATTATTTTCAATAAAGATAGGATTACATCAAAGATTAGCTTTAAGTCCTTATCTTTTTATACTAATTATGGATAAACTCACTGGACACATTCAAGACATAGTACCATAGTGCATGTTGTTTGCAAATGATATTGTTTTGGTAGATGAGACACGTGAAGAATAAATGCTAAACTAGAATCTTAGTAGGAAACACAAAAAGTGAAAGGTTTTAGGTTTAGTTGACTAAAGACAGAATATATGAAATTTAAGTTTAGCAATATTAAATGTAATGAGATAAGTGTTAAGATAGGAGATGACGAGTCATCTGGAAATAAGAGCTTTATGTATTTAAGATCGTTTTTGCAAGACCGTGGAGGATTTGAGAGAGATATCTTACATATAATACAAGCAAAATGATTGAAATTGAGGAAAACGTCGAGTGTTTTATGTGATTGTAAAGTACCTCTAAAACTTAAAGAGAAATTTTACAAACGGCGATTAGACTTGTTATGTTAAATGACGTTGATTGTTGGGCTATGACTCGAGCACATGAGTAAAAGATAAGAGTTGCAAAGAAGAGGATATTAAGGTGGATGTGTGGATATATGAGAATAGACAGAATAAGAAATGAGAGCATTAGGGAGAAAGTCAGAGTGATCTGCTTCTCCCTTAACCAGTCTTCTTCTGTTCCTAAGCCCCTGTATGTCATTACATATATGTGAGCCACATCCGGTATCCAATACCCAAGTTCTAGAAGAAACAGTATAACATTCAATAACAAATATACCTGAAGTAGATTGGGCATCAGATGTCTTTTTCTGTTTTAGTGACTCCAGATACTGCTTGCAATTTTTCTTTCAATGCTCATCATTGCCACAACGATGGTGGGTGAAATAAATCCTAAAGCTTCTTAAACTCCATGTGGATGTCATAACATTAACTTGGTATTATATAATATGACAAATTGTTGGCCTAAAGCTATGCCATTGTTTGGAGTAACACAACAACTTTATACATTGTTCTCCTCTTCTACCAAGCAGTGGAAAATTTTCAAAGATTGCGTGGAAAGTCAAAACATTTAAGCCGTTATCACATACATGTTGGGAAAGTTATGTTGAAAGTGTGAAATCCATAAAATAACACACTTAAAAAAATAAGAAATGCTTTGATTGATTTGGCAGACAGGAGTGAGGATCCTAAAACAAAGAATGAAGCTAAGTCCTTGGCAACATATGAACATGAGAATTTGGATTGGTAATACAATGATGGAAGTTAAACAAATGGCAAGTGAAATGAGAATAGAAGTTGTATTCTAAGAAAAATGTATTATTTGAAGAAAGACACCATTTAATTAAAGTGATGGCATGAGATAACACGATCAGGTGGAGAATCTTTCAAGTTAATTATTTTCTCTATTTAATGGATTAAGTTATATCTTCACTACAAACTCAGATCGAACAATTTGAAAAGTACGAAAACTTTTAGGTTTTTTTTTTTTAGTTTGGAGAGGTTAAAATAACCTAATGATGATAATTTATTAAGATCTTGTAAAATTCTTGAATAATTTTTGAGGCATTTTGGGAATTATGATATTGATGATCATGATTTATATATGGAGTTAATGATGTTAAAGTATTCTTTACTAGTAGAAGCTAAAAGAGTGATTGATGTGTTGAATTCAAGGTTTAAAATCTCGACCTGTGCCGGACGATATAGATGGAATTTATCGTTCCGTCCGTCGTCCAATACGGTATAGGTGGTATCGGCGGCCTCACGTGGCTGCGGGGCCACGGGGGCCTCCGTGGCCTCACGCATGGCCTCAAACCTAAAAATATCAGCTACAACTTTGAATGCAAGCAATTCATAATGTCAAAGAAAAAATAATTTGTTTTACAAATTCAGAGAAGATTTTCTACCACTTAGTTATGTTAATAATTTAGAAAACTAAATTTATTTTGTTATTTAAAAAAAAAAAATGTTGCTAATGCTAATGGAGAGGCCTTATTTGTTGTAGTTTTCTAGGAACAAGGTACTTTTGTATATACTATAAATTATGAGACTGTTTATGCCATTTCCGTGGCACAATTAACAAAAAGGACAAAACCAGCATCCAATTAATACGCAAAATATAACATACAGTCACGTTAATATGAGCTGAAGCTGGCTGGAAGAGTATGGTTCTCTTGGTAGAATCTTGATATAATATGATCATAGTTTCTAAAATAAATTTTTTAAGAAGATATGATAATATTTTGCATAAAAAGGAATTTAAGAAGCTTCAGAAAAATAATAGAATAATAGATCCTTGCAACAAATAAAAAACTCACCTGTAAGCCCAAAAGGTACCAACATGAACCAACCACATGTCCAGCCAATACAAACATAAGAAGATTAATGACAAAGTTTGCCCATGCGGACTCAAATATGAAACCACTTGAAGATTGTCCACCGAGCAATGGAACAAATCTGATTATCCGTGGGATATATTGGAGGAGAACAGTTATGCGTAAAAGATTTTTGGCAAAATTAGCTTCTGACGACCCCACATAATCTGGTATCACTGCCAATATCATTACCTTCATGTGTGAAACAGAAGAAATAAGTAAACGTGAATAAGTCAAAAGATTTTGAATCTTTTCCAACATTTGGAAAAGAGGTAAAATTCAAAGTGCTTTGTCAATTTTTTAGATGGATTGACGAGTTAATCTGGAAGAGATATTCAGCCAAGAAATTGCTTGCAAATATGCTGTAGCATACCCCATAAACCAATCTCCATTTATCTGTTAGGTGATCGTACACATTTGAAGAGGTCCAAATGACTAATTTCCCAAGAAAAAAAAAGAAACTAGGAAAACCATTTTTAGAATGCCTGGTCTCTGCATCCGGAGTTGTCTCCAAGTAGATAATTGATGCCTTATCTGTTTCCAGACCTATGTTATATGAGTTTGGGCCTTGACTCTTCTGCTCTAATATCTCTTTTACTGTCCATATGGTCTTAATTCTTAGTCGAGTATCAGACAAGTAATCTTCTCCTATATTTGCATTTTCATATGCTCACGCCCAGAAAAAGTTTCACCAAATCAAAACAAAAAGAAGGAAGAAAACTACTGAATCCAAGCTTGTTCCATAAACAACAATGACAATTGCAACAAAAAAAAAAGGAAGACTAGAAAGAAATTAATCCTTACCTGAGGAAGTGGCAATACAACAAACAAGTCCAAGAAAAAATATCCACGAAGATAATTAAGAGCAATTTTCTTAGGTCGATCAACTAGATCCCCAGCACCCACCACTCTAGATTCAGGAGCAACATATGCAAGTCTAAACTGTACAGACAGATAACATATCAAAATATATACAAATTAGAAATACGGTTTAAGTAAAAAATAAGTAACAAAATGTTAATACTTCACACGTGACCCAGACCGTTTTTCAGACATTTAAAAATATAAATTTTGGAACTTCCTTGACATCATCAAACTACAATTTTTTGTAATTTTTGCAGCAGCTAAAAGGCAAAGTCAAAAGAACATATACATCTTAACATAAAGCAATCTAACAACCAATCATTGCCAATCACTGTCTTCAATAGCTGATTCAGATGGGCATCTTAAACAAGCTGCTCAGCCAATACAAAGTAATGAAGCTAATATATCCTACTGAACATTTACAGATGACAAGAAAATTAAATGTTTTTCATGAAAACTCTTAGTTCATATCACATGTTGACAAACCCAGATACATACCTGAAGAATCATGTGCAACAAGTAAATGAAATCAGTCACGCTCCGTACAACAGCAATTCCAGTTGCCAAAGACCAGTTGAAAACTATACATTTTTCTTCCTGCATCAAAAGAAATTGATATATGACCTACACACTGAAATTTCAAAAGAAAGTAAAGAAAGAGAAATAATGCATCCACAATTTCTTAAGGAGCTGGAAAAACATAATATGAGCTTTAGAGATTGAGTTCCCTGCTAATGATAAAGAAAATCTATTTTTTTATTTTACATAATTAAAAAGAAAAGAGGATATGTGGTAGAGGAAGTCTTTCACACTACTGGATTGTAGGTTTGACTCAAATTTAATCTAAGAAGGGTCAGTCCAAAGTTCAAATCTACTAGGCTTCCTAATTAGGTAAAGAGCCCAAACGCATTTCTTTATCATTGTTAGAGTTATTGGTTACTAGAGTTGTTAGTTATATGTATTGTGGATTTATTCCCATATTGGATGTTCAGTTATGAGGACTTATGTTGAGTCCTATAGGTATGATGCTATAATTCTCTTTAATGTCAATTTTACATTATTTCATCCAACTCATTTCTCAAACTGATATCAACTTAGCCAAGAGTTTGATATGATGAAGTGGTCGTCCTCATAGTTCTAAGTGCTTGTTGAACCAAACTGATAGGGTCAGGCCAAGTCAAGCTAGGCCAGATTGAGCAGGTCGTGCAAGTAGGATGAACCCATTTATGTTATGCAGGAATATTCTCTCTTTGTGAAAATTATTTCTTAAAAAAAATTCCAACATGCGAAACATAAAAATTAAATAAAGCATCTACTCGATTATATGAACCAAACCACCAAATGCACCATGAAAGTTGATGTAGTTTAGTTGTGTAAATCAAAGAATAATGGTAGTTTCGAAAGAAAATTCCATCCTGTTGTTAAATGCCACTTGTGCTTGATGGAATTCGTTTGAAATAATTGATGCAATATTTTCATACAGCAACAAACGACTTTTGAGTCTCAAATAATTAGAGTCAGTATATGAATTTTATTCCAACATTGAACACTATAGTTAAGGTCATATTCATGAGTTTGTTAACATAATTCTGTGTTGACTTTTTCATCTGAACATAGGACTGACTTGGTAGTGTTTGATACAAGGATATGATAAAACAAATTTTTTTTCTACTCCATCTGTGGCAAATTATAGTACAGGAAAAAAAAAAAGGCCATCGGTAAAATAGGTAAAGCATACCTTCCTTACAGATAATAAGAAAAAAAACAGTGGGTCAATGAAGATTGCAACCAAGCAAGATATTACAAAGAACTGGTTCCACCGTTGAACAACTTTATTATGGGGATTCATAATCGGGAAATATGAATTCAGCCGTGAAACCCATTTTTCAGCCAAGTTATTATTATCCCCATATCGAATATCATGAAGCTGCATGAAATAAGACAGCGAGGGGGGTGTAAATAAGGTCATTGAAAATGAATAAACTGAACTGAGCATTGCAGGTGAATTATATCTAGGGCATTTAAACATTTAATTAAATGATTTCACATAAGTCAAATACATCCATATTTATGGAACAGAATTAGTAAAGTAATCAAGAATTGGCAAACAGAATTTTTCTACAAAAGCCACTCATCATGGAAACTAAAAAGTTCTGATGCATATATTGAAAATTCTATTAAGACAAAATGAGATACTAAAATGCATCAGGCTTAAAATATCTTTCTCCTTATGTGAATATCCTCCAAATATGGAAAACTCTTATCTGCTGATAAAGAGATTTTAGTGACTAGAGAGATTGACTTCAAGACAATCTTCAAATGACAAGCAACACTCGAAGCACAAATGTGTAGGGGAAGGCTAAGGTCATTGAAACAGCAACCATGATTTTCTGCAATGTTCTGATTGAAACAACCTCTTTTAATCTTACTAAGTTTGAGTTGAAAGGCGATTTTGTAAAAAGATGTAATACCTTGTCTTTTGGGGGCAAAAGCGCAAAAGATATTTGCATCATAGATAATTTTCTCTTTTGAAACTAAGGAAATAAGTTTAACAGGTTGCACATATGCAGGAATATGGTCATTGCAACTGAAGGAATTCCAGTTTTAGCAACCACCATGCACCAATCAATATGTATAAGAGCATCCATTAGATGAATGTCTTCCAGCTTTAAGCATCCAAATTGTCTTACAAAAATTCCTATTTTTCCACGTCAAATATCAGAATGGATTCCAGTACCATCACAGGGTCTTGTGGTTCAGATTCAATTTCAATCCAATCTCAAATCCAGGCTAACTCTAGTAAGAAACTCTTGTATGGAATGCACACCATTCTATTTTATTTCGTTGGACATTAAGCTATCACTCAACTTACATCAGAAATCATCACATCATAAAGAAAATGGTTAGAGTCTAATTTTGCCCCTTAACTAGTTAAGCTTTAATTATGCCGCCATCAACCATGTTTGATGCCATCAGGTCTTAGTCTCACCTATACGTCACCTTATTATGACATTATATCTATAACAATAGCTTACTTTTACATGCAAGAGAATAAAGCTTGGGCACCTGGGCATTGAGATGAGTCGAGTGTTTCCTTTTATTATATGCTAGCAGGGATAATCATCATCCGAACATGCACTGTAAAAGAGTGATCCAAACTGACAAACTTTGACTAGGCACAGGGCAAGTTCAGTAATAAGTTCAGAAGCTAGATTGGCAAAGACCAAGGGCAATGCATTAATACTCCAGGGCCTTGCTCCCAAACCACACTGCCATACTATTGTCTCATCCCACCCGGAAAATGTAATTTTAACTGTTTCCTATAAGTTTTTATTTTCATTATAGACGCAAAGAAAGCAACTATAAACTGGCATATCAAATTGAGGAGAAAAGTGGTGATGTTGGCAGTTCTGCAGTTTGGGGATGGTAGAATTCTTTCTTGACCAAAGTAGTGATACAGTAGTTCAAGTTGTAGGAATGGTTTGAGTAAATCTGCTCTGTTGTGCCCACATTCATTTACATCCAATAATCCAGGGTAAACTCATCTGATGTAGTTTTTGATTGTACAAGTTGAAGGTGCTATACAACTGCTGATGTTATTTGGATACCAGACGACAACCGGTGAGTCCTTATCATGAGGCACATGTTATTGCTACGTAGAAACTTTAATTATAGATTAAATCAAGCTGATTGTTTTTACCCATCAAAATTATTTATTGATCAATTTAAAGAAGAAACGTGTGAGATCATGCTTATAGGTTTGATCTTGATGATACCTTGTCATGCATCAATTTCCAAATGCATCTCGTCTACAATAATGTTCATTAGCTCTCTTAAATTCTAAGTAAAAGAGTGGACAAGTAGCTGATTTTAAGGATCATAGTGACCCTATTCAACTCCGCAACCATAAATAATCACAAGAGAATTAAAGGAATTGAACAAAGGGCGGAGTGAACCTTTTTATCCAGAGATATAGAGGCTCTTGGAAATGCTTTTTTGGTTTTATAAGCTGCAGGGCACTCAGTGCAATCAGGATTATTGCACAGTCCCAAAGGCCCAGACATCAGCAAATGTTCATTTCTCATGACATCACCACCATAAGAGGAATCATCAACACCAAATACTTCAGGTGTAACAGTAAATGATCTACTTTGCATTCTGGTAACTCCATGCTTCCTATTCCTGCTCAAAGGGCCACTTACAGTGCTAATATCAGGAGCCCTCTGGATACGCAGAGGACCAGTATGAGATATAAAGGTATCTTCAATGGCAAAGGAGGGTGGCACAGACATTGATGCACTCCTGGCCGTATATCTTGGCAATTCAATGTTTCTTGACAGCATAGGGGCATGATCATCCTCAGGATCAGTCATTTCTCAAGATCCAAGCCTGAAAAAAAATGTTTTTGAGTGAAATCATTTAGTGAAAAACATCTTCTTTAAATGTTAATAAGAGGAATTTTCCCTCCTTTCAAGATTATTAATATTTTTACATCATAGCATTCTCCAACCCACTTTGACCAGGTTTTATCATAATGGTTAACTATGTTGACAAGAAACTACTGGTAAACAGTATCTGCGTAAGAAAGTCATGGTTCTCATTTAAAATTATAGCAAGCATCATCACCAAGAAACTAAAGAAGAGTATAATTTTTTTCTGTATCGTCCAGATTTAGAGCTTGTCCAAGATTTAAGTGTCAAGGAGAACTCTTGACTGAATACCAATGCTAGCTCTTCCATATCATTTGAATCAGCCTCTGCAGTTGTTTAAATTCATTATATATAAAAAAAACTTACTTCATGCCTGCCTAATCAATGAATAGAAGGGTTTGCAAAAGAACATTCACAAAGTTTAAGGAAATATATATATTCTCTACTAATTCTTTCATTTTTTTCATGAAATTAAAGAAAACTATATAGTAAGATCAAACGAAAATTCTAAGTTGCTTCTTAACTTCTGAAATATATAATCATTCTATACTCCAATAAAATTTCAAGGAATACCACTGCCCAAATATGACAGATAATTATCCAGATGATTCAAATGCTTCCTCATTAATCTGATACAGTTTTTTGGGGAGCTGTGGAGATTTATGCTCTAACATATTGCAGGAATGTCTCTACCCCTAGGCCCTATCATGCAGCCTTCCACAGAAAACAAATGTTCAATTACTTACAGCAGTTAAGAAGAACAGTTAGTCAATTACAAATAAACTTTAAACAATGCTAAGGGATAACTCCGCTCATGATGAGTTAATCTTGTCGTAGCCGGTCCCAAGCCCAGATAAGGGAGGAGGGTTGCGTTAAGTTGTCAACCAGCGTTAAACTAAAGCAAATGTTCAATAAATGGATTCATCAAACTATTGTGCTAATACTAGGTTGTTCTCCGGAAGAAACACGTTACAGGATCCGACTGTAACGTCTCGGCAAAGACTGCTACATCTCCATAACTCGGGTGTAGTGATAAATATGCAAGAGTTCGCGTTGCAAGATCCAACTGTAACGTATCGGCAATGACCGCTACATCTTCATAAGAACTTGGGTATAGTGTTAAATAAGCAAAAGTTCTCACACCATAGGTTGAGTAAAAACAAATATTATAGGAAAACTAATAGTCTAAGATTTGGTACATGGAACATAGGAACTCTCACTGGTAAAGCAATGGAAGTAGTAGATACGTTGATTAGGAGAAAAATTGTTATTTTGTATATACAAGAAACAAAATGGGTAGGCGAGAAGACAAAGATGATAGATAACTCAGATTTTAAGTTATGGTATACAGGAAAGAGTAAAACAAGAAATGGAGTGGGTATTATTAGTTCGTTAAAGGATGAAGTTGTAGGAGTAGTTAAAAAGAGAGATACAATTATAACTCTCAAAATAGTAGTGGAGAAAGAAACTATGAACATAATTAGTGTATATGCATCTCAAGCAGAATTAGATGAAGATACCAAATTAAGATTTTGGAACGACCTAGATGAAGTATTATAAAATATTCCGTCAAATGAAATGATTTTAATAACAGGTGATTTAAATGGATATGTCGGAGTGAAAAATAAGGAATATGAGAAGGTGCATGGGGGTTATGAGTTTGGAACAAGAAATGAAGAAGGTAAAACTATAATGGATTTTGCAATAGCACATGATCTTATACTAGCTAATACGTTTTTTAATAAAAGAGAAGAGCACTTAGTCACGTTCAAAAGTGAAAATAATAAATGACAAATTGACTTTATTATGGTTAGGAAGAGAGATAAAAAAGATTTGTAAAGATTGTAATATCATCCCTGGAGAAAGCTTACTACCCAACATAGGTTAGCAGTATTGGATATACGCCTCAAACATAGTATTAATAGAAGAAAAATATATATGACTCTTAGAATTAAGTGGTGGAAGTTAAAAGATGTGAAACAAATCATATTTAAGGAGAAGATAGGAGTACAAGTATTAGATGAAATATACGGTGACCCTAATACGACATGGAATAAGATGATATCAAAGTTGAAAATAGTAGCAAAGAGTGTACTCGGTGAGTCAAAGGGGCATGCACCATCAAGTAAGGAATCTTGGTGGTGGAATGAGAAAGTACAAGAGAAAGTGAAGGAAAAACGAACAGCTTATAAGGAATTATATATTTGTAAGAATGAGGAAAACTTGAAAAAATATATAATAGCTAAGAAAGAGGCTAAGAAAGCAGTGAATGAAGCTAAGAATAAAACTTTTGAATGATTCTATCAAAAATTAGATATAAAAAAAGGTGAAAGAGACATTCATAGAATAGCTAAAGTGAGAGAAAGGAAGTCAAAAGATCTTAATCAAATAAGATGTATTAAAGATGAATGCAATAGGGTACTAGTAAATGATGAAGAAATAAAAGAACGGTGGAAGATATATTTTCATCAACTTTTTAATGAAGGTTTAGATGACCAACTTAATTTAGGTAATTTAAGCAGGTCAAATGAGTATAGAAATTTAAATTTTTATAGTAGAATTCAAATTTCAGAAGTAGAACAAGCTTTAAATGAAATACAAAATGGAAAAGTCGTTGGACCAGATGATATTCCGATAGAGATATGGAAGTGCCTAGAGAAATAAAGTATTGAATGACTTACAAAATTATTTAACATGATATTAAAAACAAAAAAGATGTCTGATCAATGGAGGATAAGTACTCTAATTCCCTTATATAAGAATAAGAGAGACATAAAAACTTGTACAAACTATAGGGGTATTAAACTAATGAGTCATATCATGAAACTTTGGGAAAGAGTAATAGAAAAAAAATTAAAGAAGGAGACCACGGTTCTTGAAAATCAATTTGGATTCATGTCAGGAAGGTCGACAATAGAAGTTATATATCTTCTCAGGCAACTAATTAAAAAGTATCGGGAGCAAAAGCAGGATCTACACATGGTATTCATTGATTTAGAAAAAACTTATGATAGAGTCTCAAGAGAAATTATATAGAGAATTCTAGAAAAGAGAGATGTTAGCGTAACATATATTGAAGTAATTAAGAATATGTATGAGGAAGTAACGACCAAAATGAAGACTTCAGACGGATTAATTGAAATATTTCCAATAAAGATAGGATTACATCAAGACACTAATCATGGACGAACTCACTGGACATATTCAAGACACAGTACCGTGGTGTATATTGTTTGCGGATGATATTATTTTGGTAGATGAGACACGTGAAGGAGTAAATGCTAAACTAGAATCTTGGCGAGAAATACTAGAAGTGAAAACTTTTAGGCTTAATAGAGTAAAGACAAAATATATGGAACTTATGTTTAGCAATATTAGATGTAATGAGACAAGTGTTAAGATAGGAGATGACGAGTTGTCTAGAACTGAGAGCTTTAAATATTTAGAATCATTTTTGCAAGGTGATGGAGGGATTGAGAGAAATGACTTACATAGAATACAAGCAGGATGGTTGAAATGGAGGAAAGCGTCGGGTGTTTTATGTGATCGTAAAGTACCTCTAAAATTGAAAGGGAAGTTCTACAAAACTGTGGTTTGACCTGCTATGTTATATAGCGCTGAATGTTGGCCTACGACTTGAGCACATGAGCAAAAGATGAGAGTTGCAGAGATGAAGATGTTAAGGTGGATGTGTGGACATACGAGAATGGACAAAATAAGAAATAAGAGCATTAGAGAGAAAGTCGAAGTTGCATCTATTGAAGGAAAGCTTCGAGAGACACGTTTAAGGTGGTACGGATATGTACTTAGACAACTAATAAATGTCCCAGTTAGGGAATGTGAAACAATGACAAATATACATATCAAACGAGGAAGAGAAAAACCAAAAAAGACTTAGTTAGCAACAATAAAACAAAATAAAATTTATTTAAGTATAGATGATGATATAGTAGAAGAGAGCCTTGGCACAACGGTAAAGTTGCTGCCTTGTGACCAAGAGGTCACGGGTTCAAATCTGCGTACAATGGATTCCTTCTCCGGTACCCCGTGTGGCAGGAACTTCGTGCACTGGGTTGTAGTTTTATAGATGATGATATAGTAAGGGATAGAGCCCAATGGCGTAGAAGAATCAATATAGCCGACCCTACCTAGTGGGATAAGGCTTGGTTGTTGTTGTTGTTATTGTTGTTAATGCTAAGGGATGATTATACTATTTATTTAATTGAAGTCAATGTTGGAAATTTAAATGGAAAGATGATGGAAGGATGGAGAAAACCTCTCATATGGAGGACTTTAGTCCTGCATTGGTAGATGAAGGACAACTTGATTGATTTATATTGAATCACAACATGTTTGTTGTGAACATGAATGGGTGAGAGGCTCTCTCTCACGTGCGCGCCTGCAGGGGGTGCAGATCTAAGGCCCACATTGCACTAAACCTAGATGACTCATGTGGAAGCATCGAATGTTCGATCGGTCGAGGCATAATTTTCCCAATCAAATCAACCTACGTTTTGCCATCCAAATTCATTTTGTTGTGTAACGTACATGTTAAAACACTATGTAAATGTATGCGGAATGGTCGGAAATTAATAGCAGATTGGGCAAAACAGCTGAGTAATGGCTGACGTTTCGAATCGAGCAAATAAAGGCAATTAAAGCCTTTATTCTACCATTAATAAGGAGTCTCACCTATATAAATAGGCTGTGACCTCAGGAAAAAGAGGATCTTTTTTTATTGTGTGCCTCCCCACGTATTCTAGTGTGATAGCTTTCAAGTGTACGATTACTTTGCCGTGAACAATTCGTGCTTGGTTGTATTCACGGTTCTGTCATCATATCCTGGGAAATAGACACCCATCAACCTCAAAAGCACTGCTAGAGGGGACGAATCTGTTTTAAGAAAACTGTGACAGTCATAGGCTTTGACACCAACGTCCACCTTCCTGAGCAGCCTGCTTCAGCATCCTGAGCACCTACTTCCCGAGCAGCTCCCATAGTGTCTTCCTAAGCACCAACTTCCGCCTTTCCGAGCAGCTTGCTTCCCGAGCAACTTGCTTCGGCATCAGGAGCACTCTGTCCCGAGCACTACTCGGCCCGACTACTTCTCGAGCACCCTCGGCACTCGGTTTGCGCGTACGACAATTCCCGAGCACCTCTCGGCCCGGCTACTTCCCAAGCACCCTCGACGCTCGATCTATGGGTACTGCAATTTCCAAGTGCCTCTCAACCCGACTACTTCCCGAGCACCCTCCGCGCTCGATCTGCGTACACGACAACTCCACTTTTTGGTCCACATGCACGGTAACTCCCGAGCACCTCTGATTCCCGAGCACCTGCTACCCGCAGCTCCTTGAGTCTTTGTGCCCTGAGCACTAGAGCCTCTGCATCCTAAGTATCAGAGCTACATCCAAAACCTAATTCCAAGTGGCAGTGTAGAAGGCAATCGTCAGTGTAGAAGGCAATCGTCACAACAGAGAAGTTTAAATTGGACTCTTCCTTGTACCTCCAGCAAGAACTTTGGTAATAGTCAAAACATTTACAAATGCCAGAGAAACACCAATTGTAACCTAACTGATATGAAAAGACAATATCAGGTAAAGTGAAATCAGATTTTCAGGTATTGTCACTTCCAATTTCATTGTCGAGTTAGCTAAAACTGTAAGTTGTTGGATCCCATTCTTTCTAAAACCATGTAAAAGTATTGGCTATGTAATGTCCTCTTGGTTGTCTAGTACATAGTATATATAGACATTATTCCCAAGTAGGAAACCTAGATTCATCATCCAAGTATGTAGGCGTGCAATGCAACTAATCAAAGATACTTAAGCAGTCATAATACTATAAAAGTACTTGAAACTTAAATCTGAATTTTCCTGCAAATCATTTATCTTCCCACTGATCCATAGGGTTCTTGTTGCATTGCCACTCCTATGCTATTTGAAGACAAACTTAAAAGGAAAAAAGGAAAGATAGAAAGAATGATTCATGTTGCAAAAATACAATTTGAATGCTTAGCTACACGTCCTGAATAAATAAATGAAGAAAAAATTAATATAATGAGCCAGTTAACTCAGTATGAGATTGTGGATCAGTACTTAGCAAGTTCATACCAAGTTGTTTGCAATACGAATGAGCACCACCGGAATTTAGTGATGATTCTATCGACTAAAGCACAATAATCATGACAAAATAAAAACAAAAGAAATTAAATAAAAATACGTTTTTAAAATTTTTGTTCGGCATCCCAAATGGGCAAATATCCTTGCTAGCTGAACCAATTAAAATCCACAGAAAGGGCCCTGGTCCTATTCACTCATAGCGCATCTTAAACACGCTAGTAGCCCTAAAAATCCATTCTTTCAACAAAAAAATCATCTTCTTGGACCCAACAAGCAATAGAAACCGCAAGAAAACACAAAAAAGGGAAAATCTGCTGATTCCCCCAAAGCAACCTTGCAGCCCCGAGCAGCAAAGAAGGAAGCGGGAACTCCGTCCCCCGGCCAGTACGGGTTCAATGCGATGGACAAGGGAAGGCGTGCTGAGGATCGGTGGGCGCGATCAGCTCAACGTTGAGTATGAACTTCTTCACTTTGACCAACAGATGAGAAGACTTAACTTGGAATCGTTTATAATTCTGCATGTTCAGCAATTAATTTAATGGTTATAAAGTTTAGTTCAACGGCTTAAGAATATTAAAATAAAAATAATAATAAATGGTAAAAAGTGCAACCCCTAAAAAAAAAAGAAAACAAGACTTACAACACAACATATTCCTTATCTTAAAAATAAAATCTTTATTCCAACCTTATCATAACCACTACAATATAATTAATATATTATGTAAAAAAATAATCTTCCTGAAGATTCATGAATATTCATAAATATTTTTATTATTTTATCGTCCGATCGAATAAATATTATAATTCAATCTTTAAATTCTAAAAGATCGTACGATAAATAATAAAGATATTTACATATATTTATAGATGAATTATGTAAGATAATATTACCTACAATAATTTTACAATAATTTAAATCAAATTAAAATATTTTTAAATAATTTTAACTACTTTGATAGTTTTGACAAAAATACCTCTAATCATTACCAAATGAAAGTCATTCCTTTTTTTTTTAAAAAGTCATAATAACAGTCCCAGTAAAAAATATCCTTTATTCTAATATATTATAGTAATTATTCCCAAATTACTATTAACATATAATAGTTATACATAGTTGCTATAATACATTAAAATAAATCGATTTAATTTGGCAAAAATATTTTAATATTAAAAAAAAATTGCTGAGTTAGTTAAAATTGCTTAAAAATAATTATAGCGATCAATTATTTGGCTGTTATAATCATTGTTAAGCAACTCTATGCTATAAAATTATTTCATATAATAATTTTATGATGATTTTGATCTTTTTTAAGGCCATATCGATCTAATTTAAATTGATAGTTTTTATATAATATTTTGATAAATTATATTTAAAAAATAATTTATTTTAACACGTAAACGTCTACTAATTTACGGTTGCTACAATAATATCAAAATAAGAGTATTTTTATATGAAAAATATACTGGAATGCTCTTTTAATTTTTTATGAGATTTTTTAATCAATCCGCCAAAAAAAATAGTCAAATTGTCATCTCTAAGATTTTGTTTTCAATTAGACTAAACAAAGATTTTTTTTGTATTGTTTGACTTGGACCCAAACGCATTGACGCCAGCATAGAACGAGTCAAAACGACCAATATACGGTGCTCTTTCGTCTCTGTTTCGGTCGCCGTACCCGCCGCCGCTCTCGATCTGCGAGCTATGGGCTCGGGTTGACTTCAGCTTTCTCTTCTTTTTTTTTTAATTAATAATTTTAATTTTTTAAAGTTTCATTATTTCAAATTAAAAATAATTAATTTTAAAAATAAAAATATCAAATTATAATGATAATTTAAATTTTTTTAATAAATACAATAATTTTAAATTTTTTTATTTCAAATTTACTTATAGTACTTTTTTTCTCCTCAACTCGATCGTATATTTTTTTCCACAGTAATAAATATTTTAATGTTTAAAATAATTAATTTTTTTATTTTTTATTTGATAATAAAAATTTTTGTCGTTGACAAAGAGATAATGATCGACGAGAGGTGATTAGGGAGGGAGCGATTGACGATAGATTATGAGGCGGACATTATCTCGCTAAAATGATGAGCAATCACTTTGCATGATATCACTTTAAGAACAGTCTCATATAATCTACGATTAATCCTGGATAAATTTAAATCCTAATTATTTCCTCTGTCTCAAGTCGATCCGGTTGTCCCGCCTCCACACTTAAAGTTGTCATTGACGTTCATGCGAGGAAAGAGAGAGGGATATGTTGTCGCTCGAATCAACATGCACACAAGCCTTTGTCTTTGCCACAACATACTCAACCCATCACTCGTTGTCAAGCGCCAATTGGCTTCACTGGATAGATACCCTCCTGAGAAAGACACATCCTAGATTCTAGATCTTTTATATGACCTTCTTTTAATTAGTCCATCGCATATGTATAATTTCAGATCAACTCTTTTAATATAATTGAATTTCAACGAACAATTTAACATAATTTGATGCAGAAGATGATGTACTCACTTCAGATATTTTTCATCATCGATCTCACAACTAGATGAAAAAAGATAAATTAAATCATAGTCAATCTTTGATTATACCAATGCTTGGCATAGTGGAGGACAACCATCCTGCGAATGCGGATGATTGATTCTTAATTGTTCATTTAATATAAATTTATATTATACTAATCATCTGACTTTAATATCATGAATGAATTAAACATCCCTTATATATATATATATATATATATATATATATATATATATATATATATATATATATATATATATATATATATATATATATATATATATATATATATATATATTAAAAATTGAATTCCTAATTACATCACTACAAGAAAATCTCAAAATTAGAGATCGATTTAGAGACCAACTCATAATCGGTCTCTATTTAGAGATCGATGTTTTAAAATCAATCTCAATTAGACACTGATTGTCACGCCCCGAGGTAAACTCTGTCTGACCAACGGACGGTACCCCCTTATGATAATTCAAATACATATCCAGATAGTCGCAGCAAACATAACACATATAGAAATACATATCATCGATAGCGGAAGACAACCACAATAAGAGATATAAACTCAACGATAAATGCATACCGGCATATCCGTCCACAAGTAAATGAAATCTCACAATGAAACCGTAAAGGAAAACACAATCTCTACAAATAACCAACAATACTATCTCCAATAGAAACCAAGTCCATAATGAGATACATACGATATACAAAAATCAAGACCCTCGGAAAAGTGATGGGATGGGATCAAGTGGCGATGCTCCAAGTCCGTTCCGAAGTCTTTTATCTGTCACCTGGGCGACAAGAAACCCAAGGTCTATGGCGATGAGTATAACGTATAAACTCAGGGGTAATATAAGGACTAGTGCATGAACAACATATATCTATGGAGATCAACGAAATACAGTGTAAAGGTACAACAGATATTCACCAGTATGATCATAATCGATGCATATATTAACTGTCTACCCGAATATAAAGTAATGTACTAACATACCTGACAGTTTGCAACAACACGACATATATCATCCTGAACATGTATACAATAATATAACCCATATAACATACGACAGTCTGAATCAACACGTACCTCATGCTCAACACACACAACAATATAGAATATGCAAATGATATGTAACATGACGTACAAACATATGCAATAATCATAGCTCAACCAAATGCAGTAACACACAAAAATATGTACAACATATATCAAAATACATGCATACATATATACATAAGCCAGCAATGCATATGCATGGTCATGTCTGCGGACCTTATGCACAACCACGATCTCAGTGTGACTTGGGCGGCACGACATGATAACTATTTCAACTCCAGCTACCACTACTCTCGAGTGGTCGAATGAGTAGTATGAGTAAGTAGCTAGTCGCTAGAGAGCTATATGCTACACCATGGGGGTCCCTGTTGTTGGCCGCTCCGTCACTACCCATGAGTGATCGAGCACCGCACACAGGACGACTGCACACTACACAACTACCACCATCTATAGTGGCTGAGTGCGCAACTCTAACTACCACCCTCAACAATGGCTAAGTACGCAACTCTAGCTACCATCTATAGTGGTCGAGCACGACACGACCAATGATCTGCACTCAACCCTGTTACCACTACCCCGAGTGGCCGAGGAGGCAGGATGACTGACGACACATCTCAACCATAAGGGAGACCCAGCCGATAGCATGCATGCAATGTAATGATGCACAACTCCACACACGAATCCCCACAACACTCTCTATCCCACAAAGAGTCCTAGTCAAACAAAAGATAACTATGCAAGGACTACTAATCCACAACCACATATTGACAACAATCCACTTATCTATGCACAAGTGACTAGATCCACCATAGATGCACAACTAATATGTGTACGATACAACAATCGACTCCGTAATCTAATCCATCACCTAACCCTAGTGATGTGATGCTGTAACCCAATCTGAGTTCACAACTATGCCCCTAACCACATGTACTTAACTGACATCCATAAGCCAACATACAATAGGGTTTGTAATTCATATCCGAGATAAATGAATGATGAATTAACAACAACACATCTCAAAGATCAAAGGCTAAGTACAAGCACATGATTAAATAAGAGTGGAGTCAAGATAAAAGGTATCATCATCAATCCATATTCATGCACTGGATTCAACAAACTACCTGACCAGGGTAGATATTACCCACCTGATACGAAGCTCGTAATAGAAATTCTCACGGGCGTGGACCTGCTTCGTATCCCAAACCTGCACATAATAACAAACTATGATTAAGTACAAGCACTCGATAAATACACAACTTAACTACTACATCATTTCTATATTCACATCCTTTCATCAAATACGAGTTAGAAACTCCCCCGATACTGTAGATCACCTTCATCCCGTTCACAACCCATACACAAAACACAACAGGGCATCACCATACACACACCCTCATCCACAACTCCTTAACAGAACTCAAACAAAACTTACCTCAATTAACTTGCCACAAAAATTCTGCATTGAAGGAAATAGGGATCTAATCAACCCTGAACGAGCACACACAACTCACCTACAAGATTTCTTCCCATTCAGATCCAGCTCCTCACAATCGAAATCAGTCCACATCCTCTTAACAACAACAATCAGAAACGTCCCCTATAACACCTCCACGACATCAACACCACAACTACCATTAACGCACAAACTCAACAACACAATCACACAACAATTAATAACTCCAAGATCAGCTAAAACAATAACACTAAACAACACCCAAATCAAAGCTGTAATTGCAGCTTACCTACGACAATCCATGGACAGAACCCATCGGATCCCAACAACATTGACACACCCGGAAAAATACAACAATAACCATTGAGGCAGCAAAGGAAAACGAAGCTTACCGGCCAAATCTTCACCGGCATCACCTCCCCTATTCACCGAAGCAATCCAAGCTCCAAACACTACCCAAAACCATAGATACAAGCTAAAACAAGAAACCCATAGCTAGATCTCAACTCTCATCTCAAAGGAGGAAGGAGATCGACCCTTACCTAGCTCCGACAACGATCGACAGCGAGATCCTCACTCTCGGCAACTCACTGTCGCAGCATTCCCAGCTCCCCAACCAACCTCCACCCGATTCCAGTGGCATGGTGCCTCTCCCACCGGCCAAATCTCCCACCGTCGGCAGTAGCTCGCCCGCAGAAGAAGAAGAGAGGTGGAGATCGCAAATCGCGCGAGGAGAGGAAGAGAAGAGGCAATCACAAGTGGGAACGAAGTGAGGCTGCTGATCGGTGATTCAACCCCTTTTAAAGGTCGTTCAACCTCTTGTGGCTTGGCTAACTCAAGTCAAGTCTAGGCTAGCTCAAGTTGAGCCCATGACCTATTGACCCCAACAACCAATTAAACCCTCAACAACTAATTAATCAAATTAATCTGTATAATTAATTTGATTTAAATATTTTTCCCTATCTTATATTCTCCCCCACTTAATAAAATTTGGTCCCCAAATTTCGTAATTAAATACGGTAATCAATTTAAGCAATTCCCTGAAATATCACATACCTCATGTGAATAGGTGAGGGTATCGAGCTTGGATAGTATCCTTCAGCTCCCATATAGCCTCTTCATCAGTATGATGTTGTCATCCAACCTTTACAAGTCGGATGATTTTGTTTCGCAACTGACGCTCCTTGCGACCAAGAATTCACACTGGAATTTTCTCATAAGTCGCATTAGGCTGAAGTGAAATTAGCACCTCTGTCAGAACATGATCAGGATGTGACACATATTTCCTCAGCATAGAAACATGAGATATATTATGAACACCCGCAAGTGTCGGAGGTAAAGCTAACCGGTAAGCTACACCCCCAATCTGCTTCAATATCTCAAATGGACCAATGTAGCATGGTGCTAACTTTCCTTTAAGTCCAAATCTCTTGACTCCTTTTGTAGGTGAAACACGCTGGAATACATGATCTCCTACTGAGAACTCCCGAACCCTTCACCTTCGATCCACATAACTCTTCTGTCGATCCTATGCCTCTAATAATCGTCATCTGATGACACGTACAAACTCTGCATCATGCTGAATACTTTGAGGCCCCAATAGTTGTCATTTCCCAACATCCGCCCACAATACTGGAGATCTGCAAGGTCTGCCGTATAAAGCCTCGAAAGGAGCCATCTGAATAGAAGAGTGATAACTGTTGTTATAAGCAAACTCCACTAAATGAACATGATCCCCCCCAAATGCCTCCGAAATTCATGACGCAATATCTCAATAAGTCCTCTAGAGTCTTAATGGTACGCTCAAACTGTCCATCTATCTGTGGATGAAATATTGTACTGAGACGAAGCTCTGTGCCCATAGTCTGCTGAAGACTTTGCCAGAATCATGAGGTAAATCACTGATCTCTATCAGATATGATACTCAAGGGTACTCCATGCAGCCTGACAATCTCTCGACAGTATAACTCTGCTAGTTGATCTAACAGGTCCATCCCACAAATCGGAAGGAAATGAACGGATTTGGTTAATCGATCCACAATCACTCAAATCGCATCATGTCCTTTATGGGTTCTGGGCAATCCCATAATGAAATCTATAGTAATATGTTCCAACTTCCATTCCGGTATCGAAATTTTCTGAAGCAACCCAGCAGGTTTCTGATGTTCAGCCTTTACCTGCTGGCATACTAAACATCAAGCAACAAAATTTGCAATATCCTTCTTCATACCATCCCACCAATATGAACACTTCAAATCCTGATACATCCGGGTACCACCAGGATGTATAGCAAATCTCGAATAATGTGCCTCTCGTAACAACTCTTCCTTGATTGGATGCGTGTCCGGAACACATAATCTTCCACAGAAATGAAGGACTCCAGTCTCATCACATGAGAAATCTGTCTGTCCTCCTCAGTGCTGCATAAAAACTGAAGATGATGATCACTAGCTTGTGCCTCTTTGAACCTCTCAACAATAGCGGACTGGGCAACCATAGAAACTAATATCCCGGGATGTTTGACCCTGTTCAGACAATCCCAACTCTAAGAACTGTCAAACCAGATCAGTAACTGCTGTCAAATGACTGGCCAGAATCCCACGGGACTTCCTGCTTAGTGCATCTGCTACTACATTAGCTTTTCCCGGATTATACTGAATGGTGCAATCGTAATCCTTCAGATATTCCATCCATTGTCTCTATCTCAGATTCAATTCCTTCTGAGTAAAAATATATTTCAAGCTCTTATGGTCTGTATGGATCTCAAAAGTAATCCCATACAAATAATGTCTCCATATCTTTAGCGCAAAAATAATGGTTGCTAACTCCATATCGTGCATTGGATAATTTCTTTCATGATCCTTTAGTTGACGGGAGGCATAAGATACTACACGGTCGAACTACATCAGAACTGCTCCCAACCCTTGGAAAGAAGCATCAGTATACAGTACCATCCTATCGCAACCAGAAGGAATCACTAACACAAGTGCAGAAATTAGCCGCTTCTCAAGCTCCTGAAAGCTAGTCTTACAAGCCTCTAACCAGGTAAACTTGATCCCTTTTCGAGTCAAGCGGGTAAGTGGTGTGGTAATACGAGAAAATTCCTCCACGAATCTACGATAATACTCGGTCAAACCAAGGAAACTACGGACTTCTTGAACTGACTTTGGCTGCTCCCAACTGGTAATCACCTCGATTTTCTGGGGATCAACAGAAATACCCCTGCTAGATACTACGTGTCCAAGAAAACCCACGGAAGATAGCCAGAAAGTGCATTTACTGAACTTGGCATATAGATGCTCTCGTCGCAACGTCTCTAACACTATTTGAAGATGATGCTCATGCTCCTCCTCAGATCGAGAATATATCAAAATATCATCTATAAATACGATGACAAACTGATCTAGGTACCTCAAGAATACCCGGTTCATCCATAAATGCGGTCGGGGCATTAGTAAGACCAAACGACATCACCAGAAACTTGTAATGTTCAAAACACGTGCGGAACGCTGTCTTCTGAACATCCTCGTCTCTCACTCTCAACTGATGATAACCCGAGCGCAAATTAATCTTGGAATATACACAAGTATCCTTGAGTTGATCAAATAAATCCTCTATCCTCGGCAATGGATATTTGTTCTTAATAGTCATCGTATTTAGTTGTCGGTAGTCAATACATAACCGCAATGATCCATCTTTTTTTTTAACGAAAAGTACCAGGGCTCCCCATGGTGAAACACTAGGACGAACAAATCCCTTATCAAACAACTCATGCAGTTATATTTTAAGTTCATTCAGCTCTCTCGGTGCCATCCGATAGGGAGTCTTCGATATCGGAGCGGTTCCTGGAATTACCTCTATCACAAATTCCACTTGCCTAGGAGGTGGCAAGCCCAAAAGTTCATCTGAGAATACATCCGAATACTCTAGAACTACCCGCACACTGGAGAGGGGTGGTATTTCCTCACTCTCCACTTTGACCAAAGACAATAAGTACCCCTGACAACCATGAGACAAAAATTTTCGAGCATGTAATGCAAATATAATGGACACTCCATCATCTTTGGTACCAACGAATTCTCATGCAGGCAGATCTAGTGGTCGGAAAGTCACTACCCTTGCTCTACAATCCACTATAGCATAGTAAGAAGCTAACCAATCCATTCCGAGTATGATGTCAAATTCCACCCTCTCTAACACCTGAAGGTCCACCATAAGTATATGCCCATCGAAATTCAACGGGCAACCTTTGATTTCTTGATGGCTAGTCAACACCTCTCCCATTGGCAATGATACCGCTAGCTCACAAGAATGAATCATAGGAATCCTTCCAATTCTACTCAGAAACATTCTAGATACAAAGGAATGGGAACTACCAATATCAATCAAAGTATCTGCATATATAAAATAAACCGAAACCATACCCCAAATGATCGATCCCTCGGCCCGCTGAGCATCCTCTGTGGTAATGGCATAAACCCGTCCAGCCTCCACATTCGGCGGTTGCACTCCTGATAAGGTAGTAGAGTGCCTCCACTCAGGATGAATCTGGCTCTATGATACTGCTGTTGAAGGTTGAATCTATTGCGCAGGCATAATATATCCCTGAGAGCTGGCCAGTAGGTACCGCTGTGTAGGTGGCCCTAAATAATAAATCTCTAGAGCTATAGGATAGTGAATCGCTGCTGACATCTCTGAAGAGTCACTTCCCTGTATATGATACATTTGTACTGTGGGAGGTAGTGGCTGCCTCTGACCATATGTCTGTGTCCTAGGTGCTGACCTCTGCTGATGATGCTAGCCAGACCTCTTTCCTTTGTTGGAGTTATCTGAAAACTCCAACTGTGCCTTCAGAGTACACTCTCGACTAGTATGCCATGGATGCTTGCAGTAATAGCAAACATCCCGATCTAAGGGACACTCGGAAACTCTATGGCTTCCAGACCCACATCTATGGCACCCAGTCATGTGCCCGCCCTTACAGTTCTTCTGAGAACCTCCAGAATGCCCAGAAGCTGGTCGCTTCCCTTTTTGTGCTCTCGATGACCCTTCCGCAGCACCTCGAGAAGCCCCACTCTGATCTTGCTTCTTCTGAGTCTCAGTAGCTGAATCCTATTTCTGTTGCTTACCCTAGGACATCTGCTTCTCCACCTCCTTCTCCTTTGTGATTTGCTGAGAAGTCATTTTAATCGATAAAGCCCGATCCAATGCCTCTCGGTAAGAGTTAATAGAAGATCTAGACATTCTGGCCCGAATATACGAGCCAAGCCCTGAGTAAATTGAAACATCCGATCCCCATCCTGCAATACCAGATGAGGGCAGGATTTTGCGAGTCGAGTAAATTCTGCATTATACTCCATAACCGAACGGTCGCCCTGCTTAAGGCTCAAGAATTCCTAAAGGCGAGCTGTAGAGAATGCTGAAGGAAAGTACTGCCTCCAAAAGACATCTCAGAAGACTGACCATGTGATCTCACGCTCCCCAATTAAAGTCTTCTGCATCTTCCACCAAGTAACCGCCTGCTCCCGGAGGTGATATGCAGCTAAACCCACCTTGTCCTCGTCTGTACAACTCATGTACTCGAAGGTGTCCTCTAAATTATCTAGCCAAGCCCGAGCAATCCAGGGGTCAGACTCCCCTTGGAACAGCGTGAATCAGTCCTTGGCTGAACGCGCCAATACGAGTATACGAGCCTTATCTCTGACCCAACTAGAATCCGCATGAGTCGGCATACTCGAGAGTAAATTTGGATTTTGAGGTTCCGAACTTCTGATAGGGGAATGTCGTGGCTCTTCCTAGTCGACAAGTCCACTAGTAGTAGGTTGCTTTAGTAGATGACCCCTAGCACGAGTCCGAACAGGTGCCATAATACCTTCTGTCCACACCTGCTGAATGACTTAAATAAGTATCTAACCATAAGATATAATGTGTCAAGATTCTTACTTCGTACAACTTGGAGCTCATGTCACTGCCAATCCCATCTCACAAAAACAAAAACCAAACCAAAACGACTTCCGAGGTCCAAAATCCAATGAAAATCATTATTGCATGGCATCACAACCTTGGCTTTGATACCAATAAAATTATCACGCCCTGAGGTAGACTCTGTCCGGCCAACGGACGGTACCCCCTTATGAAAATTCAAATACATATCCAGATAGTCGCAGCCAACATAGCACATATAGAAATACATATCATCGATAGCAGAAGACAACTACAATAAGAGATATAAACTCAACGATAAATGCATACCGGTATATCCATCCACAAGTAAACGAAATCTCATAATGAAACCATAAAGGAAAACACAATCTATACAAATAACTAACAATACTATCTCCAATAGAAACCAAGTCCATAATGAGATACATACGATATACGAAAATTAAGACCCTCAGAAAAGTGATGGAATGGGATCAAGTGGTGATGCTTCAAGTCCGTTCCGAAGTCTTTGTTGGTGCAACAATGCCCCAAGCATTTATATGTTTTGATGTTTAGATAATCATCTAAGTTAGGTAATACTTTGTGATCTAATTGTGAACATGTTTAAGTGATAGGAAAATCCAAGTATGAAGACTTGGTAAAGGCAAAGTCCAAGTATGATCTTGGCAAGAGAAGTCCAAGGAAAAGGCTTGGCAGCATAAGACAAACATGTAGTTTTGGCGGCATAAAGTCCAAGTGGACCTTGGCGAAGGAAGTCCAAAGGCAAGTCTTGGCAGTGTAAGTCCAAGCATGTAGTCTTGGCGGTGTAAAGTCCAAGCGCACTTTGGCAAAGGGAAACCCAAGACATGACAAAACCGAAGAAAGCTCTTGAAAGCAAGCGCAAAGGATGAACAAGTCGCGGACTCGGAGAAATCCTCGAGGTGCAAGGCTTAAGGAAGAGCTAGAAGGTTGAGTCTAGGTCTAGGGAGTCAATTCAAGTATGAATTATTCATACTTGATGAGTATCAATCGACTGATATGATGTAGCAGTCGGTGATAGGAGTGCTCGGAGTCGGTGAAAAGGCGTGACGAACGATCATTGCCTAGTCGTGGCGATCGTGATGTCACCATTGTCATTGCCAAGCGATTAGCGGTCGAATGATCAAGTCGAACTCGGGCATAGAATGGAGTCTCACTCGACTGCGCGCGTGATCACTCGACTGATAAGCATGTCGTTGGATGATGACGCTTATGAATCCCGTGAATCTGACTGTTCAGAAGCCGTTAGCCGCGACGACAGTCGACTGATAGTGACCCAATAGGAAAAATAACCCTCTCTCTATAAAAAGAGGGCTTGGGGTGATTGAGAGGGTTAATGCTTACATTCTGATCATTCTCTCAAGCTCCCACGAATTTTCTAAGCTTTCTAAGTGTTTTAATTCCCCTCCTCCTCTCTAATCTTCATCTTCATCTTTTGTAAGAAGAGGAGGGTCTTTGTAAATGAGAAAGCTTCTTAGTGAAGATTGATTTGGGTTGATCCACCTTAAGGATCGTTGTGGAGTAGGAGCGTTATCTCCGAACCACGTAAAAGCTTCCGTGTTAGCATTGTATTTTCGTTTCTATTACTATTGTATTTGTTGTGCTTCCGCTAACTATTTTTGTAGAAATCGAAAAAGAGGCTATTCACCCCCCCTCTAGCCTTCCAAGGATCCCCAACAAGTGGTATCAGAGCCCGGATCGCATCAGAAGATCTAACCATCAACCGGAGCATAATGGCTTTTCAAGAGGGGTATAGCACGACGAGGCCTCCATTCTTCGGCCTTAGCGATTTGACTCTTTGGAAAGGTAGGATGGAATACTACCTTATGAATGATATTGATAATTGGTTTAGTATTGTAGACGGATTTGAGAAGCCGATCGATGAACACGGAGCGCCCATACCGACCAAGGATTGGACGAGGGACATGGCCAAGAAGGCTCAAGCCAATGCCAAAGCAACAACCACACTTCAATGTGGTTTGTCCAAAGAGCAACTAAGTAAGGTGGGACCTTTTGAATCGGCGAAGGAGCTTTGGGAGAAGCTAATTGAGCTCAACGAGGGATCGAAGGAAACAAAGAAGAGCCAAGAGAGATCTCTTAATAGGCCAACTCCAAAGCTTCGCCATGAAGACCAACGAAACCGTGAGCCAAATGCACGGTCACTTCAAGGAAGTAGTCAATGGACTACATGTGATAGGTGAGAAGGTCGACAACCGAGACCTTGTAAGGTACATTCTCCAAGCTTTCCCTAGAATAACCTTGTGGGCTTCAATGGTAGATGCCTATAAGGTCTCTAGGGATCTTTCTTTGGTTAAATTAGATGAACTCTTTTGTGAATTTAAATTGCACGAGCAAGCTAACACTTCATCAAAAGAGAAAGGTTTAGCTCTTTTTGTAAGGAAGAAGGACAAGAAGAAGAAGGAGAAGAAAGAAGTCTCTTCCTCTTCCGAATCTGAGGATGAGTTATCAAGTAGCGACGATGAGCTATCGACTAGTGAGGTAGCTCACTATGTGAAGAAGTTTGGTGGGAGGTCAAGGAAACTCACCAAGAAGGATGTGAGGAGGATGTTCCAATCCTCCAAAGGTAAAACCTCAACTAATTCAATTTTTACATCTAACGTAACTTGTTATGGTTTCAACAAGAAAGGGCATATCAAGCCAAATTGCCCGGAACTAAAGAAGAAGGAGGAGAAGGAAAAGAAAAAGAAGGAAAAGAAGGAGAAAAAGAAGAAGGAGACAATGGTGGCACAAACATGGGACACACTAAGCTTGGAGGACTCCTCTGATGATGAAGAAATGTGTCATGCCACCCGGAACCTAGCTCTCATGGCCTTGGAGGAGGAAGCCGGAAGCTCAAGTGAGGAGTCTTCATCCTCATCCTCAAGCGACGAATCATCATCAAGTGATGATGAGGTATGAGACTCCCCTAGGATAGATTTACTTTACAAAACCATTGCATGCCTTCAAAATGCCTTAAATAAATCAAAAACTAGAATTAAGGACTTAAAAGTAGAAATTAAATCACTTAAAAATGTAGTACCACCTTGTGATGATGCATGTACACTTAGGAATGAGAATGATGAACTTAGTAAAGAAATAGGTGATTTACATGCATGTTTAGAAAAGTTTACAAATGGGTCCAAATATCTTGATATGATTCTTAGGGACCAAAGGGCCATTTATAACAAGCCCGGTATAGGATATAAGCCTAAGGAGAAAGAAGTAGCCTTCACCTCTCTAATTAGTAGAAAACCAACCATTAGGAGCAAGGCTAAAAAGGCTTGGGTCCCCAAAAGTTATATAGTTAATGCTATCGGTCCTAAAATTTGGGTGCCTAAGGCTTGCATTTTTCATGTTGTATAGGTAGAAGAACCAAGCTTATGGATTGTTGATAGTGGTTGCTCAAAACACATGACCGGTGATGAGAGAAAATTTTCCACCATCAACCACACTAGCAAGGGGAAGGTGTCTTTTGAAAATAGTGGTAAACTTAGGATTCTAGGAAAAGACACAATTGAGGTATCCCCCAACCTTGCAATTCACAAAGTGCTATTAGTTAAAAATATAAAATTTAATTTGCTTAGTGTAAGTCAACTATGTGATGCCAATTTTGATGTTCAATTTGATTCTTCAAAATGTTTCATAAGACATAAAACTTTAAATGATTGCATGTTAGTCGGTTTTAGGAAATCAAATATATACTATGTTGATTTATCCTATGCTACTAATGCTTCTACTAAGTGTCTTATTGCAAAAGAAGAAGAGAGTTGGCTTTGGCATAGGAGGCTAGGGCACATCAATATGAAGAACATTGCCAAAATAGTCAAAATGAAATTAGTCAAGGGGTTGCCAAAAGTCAAGTATCTCAAGGACAAAATGTGTAATGCATGCCAAGAGGGGAAACAATCAAAATCATCACACAAAGGTAAACCTTTACTTAGTACCGCTTTACCTTTAGAACTATTGCATATGGATTTATTTGATTGTCATAGTACTCCTTCCATGATTGGTAGTAAATATTGCTTAGTGATAGTAGATGATTTTTCTAGATTTACTTGGGTATTTTTCATGAAACATAAGGATGAAACCCTAGGAATAATCATAGGATTTAGCAAGAGAGTAGAGAATGAAAGAAAACTCAAAATTAATCGGATTCGTAGTAATCATGGTGAAGAATTTGAGAATTCTAACTTCTCAAACTTTTGCTTAGAATAAGGGTACAAGCACGAATTTTCTTGTCCTAGAACACCCCAACAAAATGGGATTATGGAAAGAAAAAATTGTGTCCTACAAGAAGCGGCTAGGACTATGCTTAATGCATATTCTTTACCTAGCTACTTGTGGGCGAAAGTGGTCAACACCACTTGCTATATCCAAAATAGGATTTTAATTCATAGGTTCTTAGGAAAAACTCCATTTGAATTATGGAATGGTACAATTCCACAAATTTACTATTTTAAGGTTTTTGGATGCAAAGTCTATATTTTAAACACCAAAGACAACCTAGGTAAATTTGAGTCCAAAGTGGATGAGGGAATTCTAATTGGATACTCATCCACTAGTGTAGGGTATAGAGTTTATAATAAAACAACTCAAAAGATTGAGGAATCTTCAAATGTTCAATTTGATGAAACCTCTAATACTTACCCTAGAAAATCCCCCATTGATAGTGATATCAATGACAAAAATCAAGAAATTACTCAAAAATTTCAAGATTTAACTTTAGGGGGTAATGATCAAGGGGGAGAGTTAAATCAAGGGGGAGTAAGAGGTGATTCCGATGATGAAAGAACGGTTGAGGATAATCATGATCAAAATCAATTTAATATACCTCCTAGAACAATAAGAGTTCATCAAAATCACCCTCTAGATCAAATTGTAGGTGAATTATCTCAAGGTGTTAGGACTAGGTCATTTCATAGAGATCCCTCTAGTCATATAGCACTACTCTCTCAAATTGATCCCAAAACAATCAATGATGCATTACTTGATCCGGATTGGATCTTAGCAATGCAAGATGAATTGACTCAATTTGAAAGGAGTCAAGTATGAGAGTTAGTTCCTAGACCTAATAACAACACCATCATTACTACAAGATGGGTCTTTAGGAACAAACTAGATGACCAAGGGAATATTACTAGGAATAAGGAAAGGTTAGTTGCAAGGGGCTTTAATCAAGTTGAAGGACTTGACTATGATGAAACATATGCTCCAGTTGCTAGGTTAGAGTCTATTAGGATCCTATTAGGGTATGCCTCTTACATGAGTTTTAAACTCCATCAAATGGATGTAAAATCGGCATTCCTAAATGTGTTCATTAAGGAAGAGGTATATGTAGAACAACCTCCCGGGTTTGAGAATATGGACTATCCAAACCATGTATACAAGCTTAGAAAAGCTTTGTATGGTTTGAAACAAGCTCCTCAGGCTTGGTATGAAAGATTATCATATTTCTTAATCTCTAAAGACTTTAGGAGGGGTAATGTAGATCAAACTCTATTTATAAAGTCAACATCAAAGGACATCTTTGTAGCCCAAGTATATGTTGATGACATTATCTTTGGGTCAACAAATGATGAACTCCTTCAAGACTTTATCAAGAATATGGAAAATGAGTTTGAGATGAGTCTAGTTGGGGAACTAAATTTCTTCCTAGGATTACAAGTCAAACAAACAAGTGAAGGAATTTATATTTACCAAACCAAATATGCTAAGGAAATGATTAAGACATTTGATTTGGAAAATGCTAAAGTAGTGTCAACCCCAATGGCAACTAATACAAAAATAGATAATGATCATGAAGGAAAATAAATTAACCTTACACTCTATAGGAGTATGATTGGTAGCCTTTTGTACCTAATTGCTAGTAGACTCGATATATCACTACAAAAATACATGAATTTAGCAACGAAATTTAGCTACGAAAATAATTTGTTGCAAATCTGCAATAAATTTTGCGATGAATTCAAAAATTCGTCGCAAATTTGTAACGAAATTTGCGACAAAATTTTTTTTATTGCAAACTTATTACATTTCCAATAAATTTATTTTCGTCACAAATATCGTCGTAAATTTACGACGAAAATGATATTTCGTGGCAAATTTGTGACAAAATGTCAAATTCGATGCAAAAGTTTGCAACGAATCTTGGATTCGTTGCCATTTTTGCAACGGATCTAGGATTCGTTGCAAACTTTTGCAACGAATCCAGGATTCGTTGCAAACTTTTACAACGAATCCAGGATTCGTTGCCATTTTTGCAACGAATCCAGGATTCGTTGCAAACTTTTGCAACGAATCCAGGATTCGTTGCAATTTTTGCAACGAATCTAGGATTCGTTGCAAACTTTTACAACGAATCTAGGATTCGTTGCCATTTTTGAAACGAATCCAGGATTCGTTGCAAACTTTTGCAACGAATCCAGGATTCGTTGCCATTTTTGCAACAAATCCAGGATTCGTTGCAAACTTTTACAACGAATCTAGGATTCGTTGCAATTTTTGCAACAAATCCAGGATTCGTTGCAATTTTTGCAACGAATCTCGGATTCGTTGCAATTTTTGCGATAAATTTAGGAACGAAAGTTTTTCATCGAACAATTTCAATTATTTGGAAAAAATAACGGCGGGATAACTTTGCGACGAATTTTATATTCATTGCCAATTTGGCAATGATTTTTATTTTCGTCGCTAATTTTGCGACGAAAAAATAAATTCGTCGAAAAATATTGCAACGAAATATGAATTCGTCGCTGAATCTGCAACGATTTAATAATTCGTTGCAAATTTTGCAACGAATATTAAATTAGTCACAAAATTAGCGACGAATATTTCATTCGTTGCCAAATTTCTAATTATCAATATCCCTCACTTTCCCTTTCCCTTTCTCTTTTCATTTTCGCCGATCTGATCCCTCCGAAATCCCAGTACGTATCTCTTCCCTTTCTCCGCTCTTTCGGTCAGAGAAGATCCGGCGTCCTCGCTCCTGCCTGTCGCCGCGAGCTCGTGCCGTCTTGCCGCACGAGGAGACGATCGCGAGCACGTGTCGTCGTGCTCGCGGTCGCCTGCCGTGAGCACGCATCGTCGTGCTCGCGGCCGCCTGTCGCGAGCACCACGCCGCGAGCACGGATCTCGACCACGCGTCGTGCTCGCGATGGGTTGGCGCGAGCTCACGCGTGCTCGCGGGAGAGCTCGCGGTCGCGAGCACGCGTCGTGCTTGCGGCCGGCCGCCGTGAGCATGCAGAGTACGCGGCGTGCTCACGGACCGTCGTGAGCATGTGGAGCACGCAGCGTCGTGCTCACGGTCGACCACCACCGCGAACGCGGGTGGTGCTCGCGGCCGGCCGCCACGAGCACGATGGCGGCCCGGCTGCGAGCACGCTGCGAGCTCGGCGTGCTCGCGAGCTCACGATCGTGTGCACGCGCGAGCTCGGACGCCGCGAGCACGCGTCGCGAGCTCGGCGCTTCAGCGTGCTGCTCGTGGGAGAGCTCGTGCGTGCTCGCGAGCTCGCCACGCGTGCTTCGCGGGTGAGCTCGCGGCCGCGAGCACGCGTCATGCTCCCGGCCGGCCGCCGCGAGCACGCGCGAGCTCGGGCCGCGAGCATGCGGCGTCTGTGAGCTTCGGCTGTGAGCTTGCGCGTGCTCACGGGAGAGCTCCCGGCCGCGAGCACGCGTCGTGCTCATGGCCGACCGCCACGAGCTCGCGACAGGCCTGTGTCGTGCTCGCGGCAGCCCGTCGTGTGCTGCCGCAAGCACGCGATGCGTGCTCGCGGCGCCGATTAGCCCTACTGCGTGCGTCGGTGTCCGCGGCGATCAGCGTGAGGCGTCGTACATTTGGCGTAGGTACCACACGATCCACGCGGCGGTACGACGACATCGATGTACGGCGTCGGTGGCACGACGCGTCGGTGGCATCGCGGTGGCACCGCATGATGTGGCACGCGATGCGGTGGCAGCGCAATCGCGGCAGCGGTGGCATGACACGGCGGCGGTGCCACGGCACGGTTGCACGGCGGCGGTGGCACGATGCGATTCCAGGCGCGTGGGTATTTCATCGGCGTCCCTGGATCGGCACAACTATTGTGTTGACTTTAGATCACGCACAAAATATTAACATGTTATTTCAATTAAATTATATAATATAAATAAAAAATTAATGTTTTATTTTTCATCGGTTTATCGTATTTCCATTTTCGGTGATCCATGAGTTTGTAAAGTCTTACCTTGGAGCTCATCCTTTCCGTCCATAGAGCAGGTATATTATATATTCTAAAATTTATAACATTATTATTTTATACTACATTAATGTTTAATTTTTTGTATTTCTTCTCCGACGAGTTTATTATTATTATTTTTTTTTCGTTACTTTTTGTAGGTTTAAATTTTATGATAAGTATCTATGTTGATCTATATATTTCTGAGGATATCATCGATCTTTGAGAAGATGACTTTCTTATAACTTACAATTTTTTCTTCATTTGATTTGTATCGCTATCTATATGTGGTATCTTAATTTCTCCGGTCGAATTCTCGGCTTCAACTTTCTTCTGACTTAGGCTTGGAATCATACCTAGTAACATGGCATGAAGAGGATCTGTCAAAATTGTTCTAACTTCTTATGTCGTCCACGACATAAGAGTCACTAGGACTACACAAGAAGTTAGAACAATTTTGGTAGATTCTTTCGTGTCATGTTACTAGATATGATCTGAGTCTAAGCGAAGGAAAGTTAGAAATTTCGATCGAAGAGTTAAGATATAACATATAGATAGGTAGAGATGCAAATCGAGCGAAAAAAATTATGAAGTTATAAAACGTCGAGAATTTTTGATATATTGGTAGATTATTTGACATCTAGTATTGCGGATAAAATATGGTAAGTTTTTTCATATTATGCATTATACATTCGATGAATATGTGAATCTTTTTTACTTTATTATTCTAATAATTATGATTGATAGTTTTGACGTGACAGTTATAGATGGAATAGTGATGGACATGTGTATTCGGGCTCTTCCCCAGCTGCAGGATCTCTCCAATTGTTGAATTTTCTGGTTCTAGCTCCAACTACAAGATCTCCTTCTCCGATTCTGGCCAGGATCTTGGTTCTCTATGCGGGATCTCTTTCTCGATAAAATCAATTGTTGAGAGAAAATATCTGTGAGAGTTGGCGTAGTTATGTTTGATTTTATACCTAAATGTTTCTTGACTAAATGCAGTTACATTCGATATTTTTGTATTATAAATTTCATACGATTAATAGTTTATTATTTGTACTGATGAATCATTTTGAATGATTAGATGTGTTTATCAAATTTGATATGTGAATTTTTATATATTGTTATATGTGTTTGGAATACAAATTGTAAAAACAGATAAAAATAATAAATTATATAATAGTATTTTTTTCATATTTTTTTAAATTATTTTGGCGACGAAAATATATTTTTTTTAAAAAATCTGCAATGCCAGTCGACTGGAAAATCCACCAGTCGACTGATGGAACATTATCAGTCGACTGATTTACTGTAGCACCTTACAGAATCTTCGGTAGCCAACTGACCAGTCGAACTGGTCACACGTCAGTCGACTGATGGTATTTTTCAGTCGACTGGGGATGAATATTTTGCAACGAATTTTTTGTTTTCGTCGCAGATTTGGCGACGAAAAACATTTCGTCGCTAAATTTATTTTTATTCATGAAAATTTGTTTATTAGACTTTTGCGACGAACTGTATTTTCGTCGCAGATTTGGCGACGAATAGTTATTTTTTAAATTCGCCCAAATTTTTAAACGAATTATTTTTAAATCATGATTTGGCGACAATTATTTTTAAATACGAATAATTATTTTAAATCGCATGAATTTATGACAATTTTATGCGAAAATTTTATTCATTAAATTTAGCGACGAATTTTGCAACGAAAATTTTATTCATTGCAATTTTTGCGACGAATTTTTTGTTTTCGTTGCCAAATTTAGCGGCGAATTATTTCCAACGAAAAAAAAATCGTTGCAAATTTCGTTGCAAACAAATTTTGCAACGAATTTTTATTCAAAATTCGTTGCAAAATTTGTCGCCAAATACTTAATTTTTTGTAGTGTAATTTGCGATTGGTATGTGTGCTAGGTACCAATCATGTGCCAAAGAATCTCATTTAGTTGCCGTTAAAAGAATCTTAAGATATATTAAAGGCACACTAAATGTAGGACTATGGTACCCTAGGACTAGGTCTTTTGATTTGGTTGGGTGCACCGATTCCGATTATGCAAGTTGCAAATTGGATCGAAAGAGTACTAGTGGTGGATGCCAATTCCTTGGGTCCTCCCTAGTTAGTTGGAGTAGTAGGAAGCAACCTTGTATTGTTCTATCCACCACCGAAGTCGAGTATGTGTCTATGAGTGGTTGTGTAGCTCAACTACTATGGATGAGACATACTTTAGAGAACTATGAGCTATCTTACTCCAACATAAAAGTATTTTGTGATAATGTGAGCACCATAAATTTGACCAAAATTCGGTGCATCACTCTAGGACCAAGCACATTGAAGTGAAACATCACTTCATTAGAGATCATGTGTCTAAGGGGGACATTGAGCTTAATTACATTGAATCTAAGTCCAATCTAGCCGACATCTTTACCAAGCCTCTCCCCGAAGTAGAATTTTCATCACTTAGGAGAGAACTTGGGATGTGCTTAGTTGAATAAAGGTGTAGGTTTGCATGATCCTATAGAAATCCTAGGATTTATACCTTTAAGCCCCTCATAAAATACCTAAGAAACCATGATTTTTGTATTGAGCCACTTAGACAACATATGAGATGTTAGGAAGATGCACTTGATTCATCATGCTTGTTATGATGCATTACTATGAACTAAAGTGCCATCTAGAGACATTAATCCTTCATTGGACCAATCATTGGGAAGACTTATACACAATTAATGTGCATATAGCTCCAAGAATATGATTGGAAATTTCAAATAAAATATAATTTAAACTATGTTTATCAAACTTTGAAAAACAGTTTTCAAGTGGAATACAAATGTGATACAAAGTTTGCAAAATACTTAAAAGTTTTTGCTAGATTTCAAAATTGTATCATTTTCAAAATCTAGAAAATATATATATTTTAAATTATTTTTCCTTGATAGAAAATGATTTCAGAAATGTGTACACAAAATTTCGTGATTTTTCGATGTTTCTAAAAATTTTGGCGTATTTATGAAGTTGGGCTGAAAAATCAGAAAAATAGAATTTGGGCGTAGCAGTCGACTGCATCAGAATCCAGTCGACTGATACGCTGTGTTTTCTAAAAAAATAGCCCTATTTCCTGGTTTTATGTGTATTTTTGAATGTTCTAAAACTATGGTATGATAATTTTCAGTATAAAGAAGTTTTTAGGATTGTTAGATGCAATGTTTTAGGGGGAGTTTCATAATATATCTCTTTTCATCCCCTAAACTTATATTGTTGGTGCAAAGTTAGGATTTAACATCCAATCTTTTGTTAGGCTTTGCTCCACATGTTATTCACACATCATAAACCATATCTTGGATTAAGGGGGAGCTTAATTTCAATCTTATACCTTAGTTCAAGATACAACAAATTTAACTCTTTCATGAAATTTATGAATCATTCTCTTTTTGATGTATGTCAAAGGGGGAGAAGGAATGTTTTAAGTTAGAATTCATATTGGAAATATGATTATGTGCATGTGTTAAAGACCTAACTTAAATGATTGCCAAACATCAAAAAGGGAAAGATTGTTGGTGCAACAATGCCCCAAGCATTTATATGTTTTGATGTTTGGATAATCATCTAAGTTAGGCAATACTTTGTGATCTAATTGTGAACATGTTTAAGTGACAGGAAAATCCAAGTATGAAGTCTTGGTAAAGGCAAAGTCCCAGTATGATCTTGGCAAAGAGAAGTCCAAGGAAAAAGCTTAGTGGCATAAGACCAAGAATGTAGTCTTGGCAGCGTAAAGTCCAAGCGGACCTTGGCAAAGGAAGTACAAAGGCAAGTCTTGGCAGTGTAAGTCCAAACATGTAGTCTTGGCGGCGTAAAGTTCAAGCGCACTTTGGCAAAGGGAAACCCAAGACATGACAAAACCGAAGGAAACTCTTGGAAGCAAACACAAAGGAAGAACAAGTCGCGGACTCGGAGGGATCCTGGAGGCGCAAGGCTTAAGGAAGAGCTAGAAGGTTGAGTCTAGGTCTAGGGAGTCAATTCAAGTATGAATTATTCATACTTGACGAGTATCAGTCGACTGATACGATGTAGCAGTCGACTGATAGGGTGCTCGACTGAGTCAGGCTGAAAAGCTGACGAACAGTCGACTGCCTAGTCGTGGCAGTCGACTGATGTCACCATCAGTCGACTGCCAAACAGTGGCAGTCGACTGATCAAGTCGAACTCGGGCATAGAATGGAGTCTCACTCGACTGCGCACGTGATCACTCCATCAGTCGACTGATGGAGGGATCAGTCGACTGATAAACGTGTCGTTGGATGATGACGCTTATGAATTCCACGAATCCGACTGTTCAGAAGTTGTTAGCCGCAACAACAGTCGACTGATGTTGTACATCAGTCGACTGATAGTGGCCCAACGAGAAAAACAACCCTCTCTTTATAAAAAGAGAGCTTGGAGTGGTTAAGAGGGTTAATGCTTACATTTTGATCATTCTCTCAAGTCCTCACGAATTTTCTAAGCTTTCTAAGTGTTTTAATGCCCCTCCTCCTCTCTAATCTTCATCTTCATCTTTTGTAAGAAGAGGAGGGTCTTTGTAAAAGAGAAAGCTTCTTAGTGAAGATTGATTTGGGTTGATCCACCTTAAGGATCACCGTGGAGTAGGAGCGTTATCTCCGAACCACGTAAAGGCTTCCGTGTTAGCATTGTATTTTCGTTTCTATTACTATTGTACTTGTTGTGCTTCCGCTAACCATTTTTGTAGAAATCGAAAAAGAGGCTATTCACCCCTCCTCTAGCCTTCCAAGGATCCCCAACAGTCTTCTATCTTCCACCTGGACAACAAGAAACCCAAGGTCTGTGGTAGTGAGTATAAACTCAGGGATAATATAAGAAATAGTGCATGAACAACATATATCTATGGAGATTAACAGAATAGAGTGTAAAGGTACAACAGATATTCACCAGTATGATCATAATCATAATCAATGCATGTATCAACTGTCTAACCGAATATAATTTAATGTACTAACATACCTGACAATTTACAACAACACGACATATATCATCCTGAACAGGTATACAATAATATAACCCATATAGCATATGACAGTCTGAATCAACACGTACCTCATGCTCAACACACACAGCCGTATAGAATATGCAAATGACATGTAACATGACGTACAAGCATATGCAACAATCATAGCTCAACCAAATGTAGCAACACACAGGCATATGTACAACATATATCAAAATACATGCATACATATATACATAACCCAACAATGCATATGCATGGTCATGTCTGCGGACCCTACGCACAACCCCAACCCCAATGTGGCTTGGGTGACACGACACGACAACTATCCCAACTCCAGCTACCACTAATTTCGAGTGACTGAATGGGTAATATGAGTAAGTAGCTAGTCACCAGAGAGTTATATGCTACACCACGGGGGTCCCTGCTACTGGCTGCTCCATAACTACCCATGAGTGATCGAGCACCGCACACAGGACGACTATACACCACACAACTACCACCATCTACAGTGGCTGAGTGTGTAACTCTAACTACCACCCTCAACAGTGGCCAAGTACGCAACTCCAGCTACCATCTATAGTGGCCGAGCGGGGCATAACCAATGATTTGCAATCGACCCTGCTACCATTACCCCGAGTGACCGAGGAGGTAGGATGACTGATGACCCATCTCAACGACAAGGGAGACCCAGCCGACAGCATGCATGCAATGTAATGATGCACAACTCCACACACGAATCCCCGCAACACTCTCTATCCCACAGAGAGTCCTAGTCAACCAAAAGACAACTATGCAAGGACTATTAATCCACAACCACATATTGACAACAACCCACTTATCTATGCATAAATGACTAGATCCACCATAGATGCACAACTAATATGTGTACGATACAACAATTGACTCCGTAATCTAATCCATCACCTAACCCTAGTGATGTGATGCGGTAACCCAATCTGAGTTCACAACTGTGCCCCTAACCACATGTACTTAGTTGACATCCATAATCTAACATAAAATAGGGTTTGTAATTCATATCCGAGATAAATGAACGATGAATTAACAACAACACATCTCAAAGATTAAAGGCTAAGTACAAGCAGATGATTAAATAAGAGTGGAGTCAAGATAAAAGGTATCATCATCAATCCATATTCATGCACTGGATTCAACAAACTACCTGACCAGGGTAGATATTACCCACCTGATACGAAGCACGTAATAGAAATCCTCACGGGAGTGGTCCTGCTTCGTATCCCAAACCTACACATAATAGCAAACTATGATTAAGTACAAGCACCCGACAAATACACAACTTAACTACTACATCGTTTCTATATTCACATCTTTTCATCAAATACAAGTTAGAAACTCCCCCGATACTGTAGATCACCATCATCCCGTTCACAACCCATACACAAAATACAATAGAGCATCACCATACACACACCCTCTGTCACGCTCCGAGAGTATGTCATGTCGAAAAGCAAATGGACGACATCTCCCCTGTATGTGGCAACAACTCGTGTTAATATAAGGCCCTTGGGCCCACAATAAACATAACACATAAAGGTAAATACAATAAATACACAAAATATAGTGGAAACATAATACAACAACATCACAAACTACACACATGCATACCGGTATGACTAACACCGACTCAGAACACCATAACAAAACCAGAAAAAGAAAGGTACGACATTTACAACATCCAATCACTACAAAACATCACATAAACCAAATCCATATTGAAAAACCAATGAAAACCCATAAACTCGGACTCTCAGAGTTGAGATGAGACGATGCCAGCCAGCGGTGCTCCAAGTCCATCACGAAGTCGGCTACTTGTTACCTGGGCGATAGAAAAACCCAGGGTCCGTGGTGGTGAGTAAAACTGAGCAGGTAATAGGAAAAACATGTATATATCAAATATCACATGTAATTCAATAGCATAACCTAAAGGTACCACAGGTATAACAACACAGTATAAAAATACATGTATATACCGTCTAACCAAATAAATAACATATAACACAGACATACCTGAAAGTCTACTACGCTACTCTGATTCAACCTGAGAATATATCCAACATATATAACAGGAAGAGTAATACTAAGTCACAATATACTCATGATACAGGTCAAGGTATCTAATGGTCTGTCCAACAAATATACAAGTATTCGACACCACCGTATAACAGATGCGAGAAGCATGTATGAAGATGATGTACAATCAAATGCAGCAAACATAGTATAATCAAATGCAACATCACAATAAACATATATATATATATATATATATATATATATATAAACATATATAGACTACATCTATATATATATTAATCACAACCATCCATATATATATATATATATGGCAATATGCAAAAATATCATAAGTCACGATAATACAGCATGCATGCTCATGTTGGCTCACCCTAAAGCTACCACGACCCCAGTGTGGCCTCGGTGGCTCGAGCATGACAACTGTCCCAACTCAACACCAACCACTACTCTCGAGTGGTCGAGTGGGCAGTATGATCGAGTAGCATATAAGTGTGAAGAGCAAGCTACACGATGGGGGTTCTTACTGTTGGCCACTCCGACAGTCAATACCCATGAGTTGTCGAGGGCCACACACGTAGGACTATGACACGCAAATCCCACTACCACCGTCTATAGTGGTAGAGTGCGGCACCACAATGCTCTGCCCTCACACCGGTTACTCCTCCTATGAGTAAACGTGGAGGCAGGATGATTGACGACCCTCTCAACCATAAGGGAGACCACGTCGCCATCATGCATGCAAATGATATGAATGCTCTGTCATAAATAGACATTCACCATAGACTCTCTATTCTACAGAGAGTCATACTAATCAAATCAACGCACTCTCTATCCTGCAGAGAGTCATACTCAACTGATCATAACACTTTCTATCCTGTAGAGAGTCATACTAATCTAATCGATGCACTCTCTATCCTGCAGAGAGTCGTACTCAACTGATGGATACACTCTTTATCCTATAGAGAGTCGTACTCATCTGATCGATGCACTCTCTATCCTGTAGAGAGTCGTACTCAACTAATAATAACAAGCTAGGACCACTGGTTCGTAGCGACACACTAAGTACCATTCACCTGACCATTTACACAATACATGGTCAGTGGTAAACATGCAACCTAAGGGTACTAGAATAACCCTAGGTTCAAGACATTATCTACCTACGGATGACCTTTTTGCTCAATTTACAATCAGGTCGTCATCCAGACTCTACTATTTGCACTTAACTAAACAAATTCTAGGTTACTTACATCACACACACACACACACACACACACACACACACACACACACACACACACACACACATATATATATATATATATATATATATATATATATATATATATATATATATATATATATATAACTCCTAATCATGATGATGTAAAACATGATAACAACAATGGAGTTTAACAACCAACGATAAGGTATCAAGCGCAAGAGTAAATAAGAGCGGAGTCAAGGTAACATGATCATATAAGATGATCATGCATCTAAATCTGCATGCATTTAAAACTACCTGACCAGGGTAGGAATTACCCGCCTGATTAGAAGACTCCTCTGAGAAGCTCCACATCCAAAAGACTATTTGGAAGTATCATTTGCCTCCACGTCCAAGAATTTATCTCGATTCAACATCCTGCTCACAACATGGAACATAATTAAGTTCTATCGTATATCGCATAATCGAATCAAACTCCACATCGACTTCGTATCTCAATCTATAAGATTGAGTTAGTTATCCAATTAACCTAATCAATCCTTCACATCCATCCCTATATTTCATCATCAACCAACACCAGATCAAATAACGAAATAACCAATAGTATACATCCATAGCAACCTAGCTCCTGCCTTACCTAGGTTAGCTTCAATTGCTAAATAGCTCCATCCAAATCAACTAGTTGAACTGCAACAACTCAGTTAAATTGGAGACAAATTCCAATTCTAATAATCCTAAACTTGAAATTACAAAGCATTAAAATTTCTCTCAAAACTACTTTACCATCTATAGCCAAATCACAGCCAACAAAAATTAACAACAATAAAGAAAAGAAAGATAGATTAGCTTACCAACCCTTATCCGATTCGTAGATTTGCCTTAGTCCACCATAAGCTATGATGATACAAGAATCAATTCACTTGTAGAATCTGCCCCCCCCCCTCCCCTTGACCCCAGCTTGACTCATGAAATACCAAAGTTCTAGATCAGCATACTCATCGTAGGTCAACAATGAAGCTAAATAGAAATTGAAAAGAACCGATCGATTACCAGGAATTGAGTAAGAACAGAACCACTTAAGCTTCGATCACCTAGCTCGAATCCCTCCTCCCACAGTGAGCTCTAGAAACGACATTCCTCCTCCTTGCAACAACCCCACAACCAATGCCTCGGAAGAAGATCGGCTTGTTGTGGTTGGTGATCGACCAAGCAGAGACTGGGCCTCACTCCCAGCGAGAAGACAGGTCATCGATGAAGCAAGGCAGAGGAAGGCAATGATGTTGGGCTCGCGATGAAGAAATCCAGAGGAAGAAGAAAGTTACGGCTTGGGCTCCGGCGGCGTTGGCTCACATCGATCAGCCGCGTTGTGCAAGCAGAAGAGTCGGCGACAATTTGAATCGACGATGAACGCCGTAAGATCTGAGGAACTCAAGGAAGTCGGTCGTCGAGACTACCCGTGGTGGTCGGAGACACATTGCATGACAGCGAAGAGGCGACGGTGCGAGTCTCGCTCAGGCGGCGACGAGAGATCGAGAGGGAGGAAGAAAAAGAGGAACGGCGGCGGCGAGGAAAAAGGGGTTCGCGTGGTCGGGAGAGGGTAGAAGAATCGGGATCGGTAGGGGAAGAGAAGAAGTTAGTGCAATCGGGAAAATGAGGAGGAGAAGAAAATGGCCGATTGGGGAAAACGGAAGGAAATCGGTGAGAAAATTAAACGTTTAGCATTTAAACCTCTTAATAGCATATAGTCTAAATAGGCTTTACAAAAGTCTATCCGCTTTATCCCCATGAAATGTCCATACAACTTCCGTTTAAATTCAGAAAAATTCCTAAAAATTCTTGAAAAATTCTATAAGATAATTTATCAATTAACAAGGAATATTTTATTTTATTTTAATTTTTTTATTTTTTGGTATTTTATATTCTCCTCTATTAATAAAAATTTGGTCCCCAAATTTCGTACTAACACACAAAAATTACTTCAAGCAAGTTTCCGAAAGGACCACATACATTCCTCAAGTGAACAAATGAGGCTTGAGCTCGAATAGTATCTTCCAGCTCCCACGTAGCCTCCTCATCGATATGATGTTGTCATCCAACCTTTATGAGTCGGATGGTTTTGTTCTGCAACTGACGCTCCTTACGACCAAGAATCCGCACTGGAATCTCCTCATAGGTCGCATTAGACTGTGGTGGGATTGATACTTCTTTCAGAACATGATCAGAACGTGGCACGTATTTCCTCAGCATAAAACCTGAAATACGTTGTGAACACCCGCAAGTGCTCGAGGTAAAGCTAATTGGTAAGCTACACCCTCAATCCGCTCCAATATCTCAAATGGACTAATGTAGTGTGGAGCTAATTTTCCTTTCAACCTAAATAGTTTCACCCTTTTCATAGGTGAAACATGAAGAAATACCTGTTCCCCAATTGAGAACTCCAAAGGCCTTCGCCTCTGGTCTGCGTAACTCTTCTGTCGACCCTGTGCCTCTAATAACCATCATCCGATGACGCGCATCAACTCTGCATCATGTTAGATAGTTTGTGACCCCAATAACTATCGTTTCCCAACCTCCTCCACAACACAGGAGATCTACCGGGTCTGCCGTATAAGGCTTCGAACGGAATCGTCTGAATGGAGGAGGGATAACTATCACTGTAAGCAAATTCCAATACAAGAATGTGATCCTCCCCATTGCCTCCATAATCCATGACACAGATCTTAATAAATCCTCCAATGTCTGAATGATATGCTTAGACTATCCATCAGTCAGCGAATGAAATGTTTCACTAAGCCGAAGCTCTGTGTCCATAGTCTGGTGCAGACTCTACCAAAATCGTGAGGTAAATCGTGAATCTCTATCCGTTATGGAACTTAAAAGTACCCCACGCAATCTGATACTCTTTCGGTAATACGACTCTATCGGATGATCTAACGAGTACGACCCACGAATAGGAAGGAAATGAGCTAATTTAGTCAGTCGATCCACAATCACCCCAAATCGCATCATGTCCTTTACGGGTTCTAGGCAATCCCGTAACGTAATCCAATAGTGATATGCTCTCACTTCCATTCTGGAATTGGAATTTCCTGGAGCAATTCCAGTGAGTTTCTGATGTTCAACCTTCACCTGCTGGTATACTAAATATCCAGCAACAAAGTCTGTGGTATCTCTCTTCATACCGTTCCCACCAGTATAAACATCTCAAATCTCGGTACTTCCGAGTACCACCAGGATGTATAGCAAATCCCAAATGATGTGCCTCCTGTAGCAACTCTTTCTTAAGTAGATGCATGTCTAGAACACATATCCATATTAGAGACGGAAAATTATCTTCTCACAAGAGAAGTCCATCTACCGTCCAAAACCCACTCCACCACACACTCTGTAAGCGTATGGGAGACTATAGCGACCAATCTCCCTTGTTGCAACTGTTCGCGTTCCAGCAACTCTATAGTAGTCACCCAGTAGCTAGTCAAAACTCCATGAGCACTTCTGCTCCATACAACTACAAATCAAGATAACATCCACTAAGTCCATGTCATATGTATGACAGCTTGTCTCGTAGTTCATCAACTATCGTAAGCTTAAAATACGTCTCATTCAACTACATCGGGATCGCTCCGATCCCTAAAATGATGCATCCGCGTACAATATTCTTTTATCCACACCGGAAGGATTAACTAATATATGTGTAAAAGTTAACCGCCGTCTAGGTCCTGTAAACTGGTTTCACCAACTTCTGACTAAATGATTTCCATCATCACCCTTGTCAAACAAGTCAGTGATCTGTTAACGCTCAAAAGCATCCTATCCACATTCGTAGGAATAACCAAATCAATACAAGGAAATAACAACTTCGGTGGCCGAGTATGCAACTCCAACTACCACCCTCAACAGTGGCCAAGCTACGCAACTCCAACGACCACAACTTGTTCCAATCGTGTCCAGAGTACACGATTCTCAAATCCAGGGACGACTAAATTGTTAAATACGTCTAATATCATTAACAACAGTTCATAAATTCATACTAAGTATGAAATGTCATTCCCCATACACCTGCATCCTATTTACTCTAAGCTGATGATATATCAATCATCACAATGACAATGATAATTGTATGACACCATGTCACTACAATATCAACACTCCAGTCGTAAATCAACCTTAGAGTATACACATGTATCCTTAACTGATCTAAACAGATCAACTATCCACAATGAAGTATATTCACTTTCAACAACTATCGCATTCCATCATCGATAATTGATGCATAATCTCAAAGGTTCATCTCTCTTTCAACAAAGAGTTCTGGATCCTCTCTAGAAGAAATACTGGAACAGATAAATATCCTTTTCAACATCTCCTATAATCGCAACTTACATTCTTCCAATTCACATAGTATTTAGTAACACTTATACCAATCAAATTATCACCCGGTATGAGATCTTCGATACCGGAACTATTTTCGCAATCCTTTCAATCGCCTACTCCACTTGCCTATGCAGCGGCAAGCCTAGGAGTTCATCCAAAACTACATCCGAATATTCTCGGATTATATGAACATCTGAGAGACATAATCATACCATAATCTCAATAATTTGACCATCCGTAAGGATATGTCTACAGTAAAAGTATGTCTATCAAAGTCCAAGGGCATCCCTTGACTTCTTAATTGTTGGTCAACATCTCACCTGACGGTAGAGATACCACCGACCCATAAGTCGATGTAAAGGAACCCTTCTAATATGAACTAAAATGTTCTAGACAAGGATACCTGTAAACTACAAGTATCTCTCAATATATTAACCTAGAGGGTAAACTAGAGGAATACCCTGAACGATCAATTATCTATCGATCCGATCCGATCCAAAGGCTCCCCTGTAGGTCTCAGCCTTTCTCCGAAGAGAACAAGATCAGATCCAACAGTCCACAACAAAGCGGTCACATTTCTGCGACGAATGCCTCGGGGATTTTTTCCTAGATCATCTGATCCCATCCCTAAATCCTATAAGCTGCAACTGTAGAATACAAAATAAATACGACCATCGTCATATACTCTCTCCTCTGTACCAAGCCAATCCACATCTGAGGGTAACTGTTGTTATTGTCTGCATGAGTCTTCTACGATGTCTTTCTTGATCGCTTACGTCGATCTCTCGAAGGGAAGTATCAGGAACTCAACCACGCTGAGGTAGTAGGTTCTTCTTGATGAGATAACTCAATCTTACTACGTGTTGATCTTTCTTTGTCGAGATGGTGCATCATCCTCCGGAGTACCATCGATAGTCTTGATTTGAGTCTTGAGTATACCTCCTCAAATGTACTTGGTTGCTTTCAATAGCAATGACGCGATCAATAGATAATCGACTTGGCGTGTCTTCGTGATCACTTTGCCACACATAATCCCTTGAGTCTTTGTTACGATTTCGCATAACATCGCATGATTCCGACGATCCGCGTGGGTCTTCTATGATCGAAAAATAGCTCAAAGCCTATGACTTTGATCTTGCTCCTTTTATCCAACAGTCGAAGACTTCTGACTCTAATAAGTTGACCTGCAATATCTGCTTATTAGTCTCAAACTCTTAAACACTTGTACAGAATTATTTCTAAACTCCTGTCTCAATCCAATATCTTCTAGTAGGATCTGATAGAAGATCTAATCATCTTAATCCAATAGTAAGCCAACAACCGTGGGTGGCTTAAGACATCCATTCACATTCTTGAGCTATTAGGTGAGCATAAGCTCTGCAAGTCTAATGACTCTGCATGGTATTCCCGTTATCGACGATCCCTCTACTTGAAGCTCAAGAATTCCTTACAATGTGTCACCGAAAGTGATGCGGGGAAATACTCTATTTCAATATCACTAAACCATAATCAAGTGATATATTATTCCCCGAAGATTATTTTCTACATTTACCATAAAATACCGGTTTGATCCCGATAATGGTATGCAAACAACTCTACTTTCTCTGTATAACATGAGTTAAGTACTCAAAAGTACCTTCAAAGTTATACAACCCAGTACGAACAACTCAGGTATAAAAATCCCTATGAAACACTGTAAACTAGCCTTTCGCTATCTGCATCAACAATCGTTTACTTGTCTTGTCCATTATCCAATAGGTAATGATCTGACTAGTATAATTAGTGAAAATTCTTAATACTGTAATCCTTGATTTTTCACAAGAAATGTGATGACTTGATCATTGTTTTTCGACTCGGTATCAGTCGGCTCTCAAAGGAAATTCACCTTTTTGACACAGGTTCAAGACTCACAGACTCAACAGGTCGTTCCTGTGGTCAACTCAAACCACGATTACGAATAATAATCAACATACTACAGGTTATTCCCTGTTATATACATGAAATGCATAGTCAACAAAATCGGAAGTGTAAACACTAAAGATAACTTCGGTTGATCGCCTTGATGGACATCCCCTACTACAAGTCTATACAGGTGTCATAACTCTGATTGTATACACCTATTGAACAAGTTTAGATAAGTATCAAACTAGGCAATAAGTTATCAGGAATTCTTACCTCATGCTGCTTAGAGCTCAGGCCGCTGTCCATCTTATCTCGGAAAACTAAAATCGAACAAATTGACTCCTGAGAATCCAAGACTCGACACAAAAATAACATTGTATGACATCGCAGATCCTAGAGCTCTGATACCACTAAAGTTGTCACGTCTCGAGAGTATGCCGTGCCAAAAAGTAAACGGATGACATCTCCCCTGTACGTGGCAACATCTCGTGTTAATATAAGGCCCTTGGGCCCACAATAAACATAACACATAAAGGTAAATACAACAAATACACAAAACACAGTGGAAACATAGTACAACAACATCACAAACTACACACATGCATACCGGTATGACTAACACCGACTCAGAACACCATAACAAAACCAGAAAAAGAAAGGTACAACATTTACAATGTCCAATCACTACAAAACATCATATAAACCAAATTCATATCGGAACACCAATGAAAACCCAAAAACTCGGACTCTCGGAGTTGAGATGAGACGATGCCAGCCAGCGGTGCTCCAAGTCCATCACGAAGTCGGCTACCTGTTACTTGGGCGACAAAAAAACCCAGGGTCCGTGGTGGTGAGTAAAACTCAGTAGGTAATAGGAAAAACATGTATATATCAAATATCACATGTAATTCAATAGCATAACCTAAAGGTACCACAGGTATAACATCATAGTATAAAAATACATGCATATACCATCTAACCAAATAAACAACGTATAACGCAGACATACCTGAAAGTCTGCTACGCTACTCTGATCCAACCTGAGAATATATCCAATATATATAACAGGAAGAGTAATACTAACTCACAATATACTCATGATACATGTCAAGGTATCTAATGGTCTGTCCAACAAATATACAAGTATCCGATACCACTGTATAACAGATGTGAGAAACATGTATGAAGATGATGTACAATCAAATATAGCAAGCATAGTACAATCAAATGTAACATCACAATAAACATATATATATATATATATATATATATATATATATATACCATCCATATATATATATACATGCATACATGTATATATATGGCAATATGCAAAAATGTCATAAGTCACGACAATGCAGCATGCATTGTCATGTCGGCTCACCCTAAAGCTACCACAACCCCAGTGTTGCACTTTCCGAGCCGTAAAAACTGCTTTTTTACATTGCGAAAACCTCGGAAGTCCAGCCACAGATCCGTGCGAAGTATAACAAAAATAAATTCATGTATGTGTTATGGAAACCTAGATCTACCTTAGATCTACATGATGAAAGTGTTATCCTCGATGCGATGCCCTTCGCTTATCCCGCTCGTCCAAATGGCTTACCGAAACTCAAGAGTGTCAAGTGTACACTCCTCTATTGGTATCCACACGGATAAATGGTGGAGAAATACAACCTAGAGTGTGCTAGCACTCCTTGGTAGTCTCGGTAAGATGAGGAATGGGAGAGAGCTTGAGAGGAGCAAGGAAGAAGAAGATGATGTTAATTCCAATAACTTCGCCATCTAATGAAAAGTGGTCGGTCACTTTGTTTTGGGGGGTTACATGTATGCATGTAACTCCAAGAGCCAATGGCTCTTGGTCTCCCTCATGAGGTGGCACCACATGATAAGTCCATGATGATGTGGAACATCATCGTTGGCCGGCCCCCATGCCAATTCACCATGACATGGCAATTGGTCAAGTCAAAATTGACCATTCATCTTCCCTCTCAAGTCAAGTCAAACTTGACCTTTTATCTCCCATGGTCGATCAAATCTAACCACTTGATTCAAGTCAATTTGATTTAATGAATCTCTATTCATTAATTTAAATTGACTCAATGAATCAAATCTAAATTAGACTCATTCAACACTTGAATCAAATTGAGTCTAACTCAATTAGTCTAATTTGGATTACTCTTAATCCAATTTGGTTCATCCCATGAACTTAATCCTCATGGTTCATCATATGAACCTAATCTCCATCTAATTTCCCTTTGTGTGTGACCCTATAGGTTCTTGTAACGTTGGCAATGCTCCTAAACCGATTTAGGAACATAAGCAATGAGCGGTATCTAGCAACAAATCATTGCTACCCAAGTTACAAGAATATTGAGATTCAACATCACCTTTGTGACTACTAATTGTGACTCTCACAATATGTGACAATGTCCCTCTATCCTTGACATATAGATTGACCAACTGAGGCATAGACCATGTCATCCTCAGTACAATCTATATCTTGAACTCCAAGTAGACTCACTCTAATCAAATGAGCTTAATATCTTATATTGACTCAATTGGGCATGGCCATGCACATCGTGGTCTCACTCTATCAAGAATAACAATGTCACTCCCATTATATAAGAGGGATATATCCCATCTACATCACTCACATCCATCCGCATAATTTGTTACATACCAGTAATCGCCTTTATAGTCCACCCATTTACGGGTGACATTTGACGAAGCCAAAGTATGCAACTCCTTATATAGGGAACCATGGTGACTTCAGGTCCAAGGACTAATAGTCATACTAATAGTCATATGAGAAAGTATATGACACTCATATAATGATCCATGATACTTTCTCATGGTGGGTCATTCAGTATACATTCTCCAATGCATACCCATGTGTCAATTTGATATCTCATATCCATGACTTATGAGATCAAGTTATCGTGTTTACCTACATGCTAGTCTCTACGCATTAACATTGTCCCTGAATGTCAATACTTGACTAGGAATGATTAAGAGTAGTGTTTTCTATATCATCTCATTATCGATTCAACCGATCGATTGATATAGATAAGAACCTTCTACTCAAGGACGTTATTATACTTAGTTATTTAGCACCAATACAAGTAAATATAATAACCATGCCTTTATAAATATGAATATGATACAATAAAGTCTATACAATAATCATCACATGATTGACTCTAGGACTTTCACTAACAATCTCCCACTAGCACTAGTGCCAATCACCGTAGTATCTAATACCCAATGACCTAGTGTGACCATCTTGGAATTCTATATGGCAAACCGTAGTAATACCGTGTCAATGTATGTACTCTGACTTAGGCCAAGTAATCTCTTAGATCTATCTCTATAGATCTTGATACCTAGAATACAGGCTGCTTCACCTAAGTCCTTCATTTAGAAGCACGTCCCCAGCCAAGTCTTCACAGACTATAGCGAAGGGATGTCATTCCCAATGAGTAGTATGTCATCCACATACAATACAAGGAAGACAACTATATTCCCACTAACCCTCTTGTAGACACAGGGTTCATCTTCATTCTTGATGAAACCAAACTATTTGATCGCATCATTGAATCGAAGATTTCAGCTCCGAGAAGCTTGCTTTAGCCCATAAATGGACCTTTGCAGTCTCTCTCCTCTCTAGAAGAGGGACTTTGAGTCTTCAAAAGACTCACACCATGTGACATCGGCAAAAGTCCCTTCTTGGAATTCTGCATGACAAATCATAGTAATACCGTGTCAATATATATACTCTGAATTAGGCCAAGCAATCTCTTAGATCTATCTCTATAGATCTTGATGCCTAGAATACAAGCTGTTTCACCTAAGTTCTTCATTGAGAAGCACGCCCCTAACCAAGTCTTCACAGACTGTAGCGAAGAGATATCATTCCCAATGAGTAGTATGTCATCCACATACAATACAAGAAAAACAACTGTGTTCCCATTAACTCTCTTGTAGACACAGGGTTCATCTTCATTCTTGATGAAACCAAACTGTTTGATTGCATCATCGAATCGAAGATTCCAGCTTCGAGAAGCTTGATTTAACCCATAAATGGACCTTTGCAGCTTGCATACTTTCCCAGTATGTTGTGGATCTACAAAACCCTCAGGTTGTATCATGTACACATCCTCGAGTAAGTTTCCATTCAGAAATGTGGTTTTGACATCCATTTGCCATATCTCATAATCGTGGTATGCTGCAATAGCAAGCATGATCTGAATGGACTTAAACATCGCCACTGGAGAAAAGGTTTCATCATAGTCAATACCATGAATTTGCTTGAAACCTTTATCCACCAATCGACCCTTATAGGTATGCGTAAGTCCATCCATGTCAGTCTTTCTCTTAAAGACCCACTTACACCCAATGGGTTTGACGCCCTCAGGTGGATCAACCAAAGTCCATACTTGGTTGGCGTACATGGATTCCATCTCGGATCTCATGGCCTCTAGTCATTTCTCAGAATCTGAGCTCATCACAGCTTTCTGATATGAGGTAGGCTCATACTCAATAAGCATAACGTCATCATGGTCAGACAAGAGAAATGAGTATCTCTCAGGCTGACAACGTATCCTGTCAGACCTGCGAAGAGGTAGGTCTACCTGAACAGGTGGTTGCTCCACAACTCTTTGTGTAACAATCTCATCATCCACAATATTTTGTGGTTCCTGTTCAACCTCCATCAAGGCCTCAGTGTTATGGTCCTTATCTTGAATTTCTTCAAGATCGAACGTACTCCCACTAGTTTTTCTAGAAACAAAATCCCTTTCTAGAAAATCCCCAGTCTTTGCCACAAACACTTTGTGCTGACTGGGAATGTAGAAGTAATATCCCTTAGTCTCCTTGGGATATCCAACAAAATAGCACTTATCGGATTTGGGTCCCAGTTTGTCTGAGACTTGACGTCGAACGTAAGCCTCACAACCCCAAATCCTCATGAAAGACATCTTGGGATTTCTCCCTGTCCATATCTTATATGGTGTCTTTATCATAGCCTTGGATGGTACACGGCTAAGGGTGAAGGTTGCTGTGTCTAGAGCATATCCCCAAAAGGATATAGGAAGATCTGTGTGACTCATCATAGATCGTACCATATCTAATAAGGTACGATTCCTCCTTTCAGATACACCATTCCACTGTGGTGTTCCAGGAGGAGTGAGTTGGGATAGAATCTCACACTCAGCTAGATAGTCACGAAACTCATGGCTAAGGTATTCACCACCTCGATCTGATCGAAGTATCTTAATACTCTTCCCAAGCTGGTTTTGTACTTCATTCTTGAATTCTTTGAACTTTTCAAAGGATTCTGATTTATGTGTCATTAGATACACATAACCATATCTACTGAAGTTATCAGTAAATGTAATGAAGTACCTGTAACCACCTCTAGCAGCAACATTGAAAGGATCACATACATAACTATGTATAAGTCCTAACAAGTCTGTTGCTCTTTCGCTGGATCCACTAAAGGGAGTCTTGGTTATCTTGCCTAAAAGTCAAGACTCACATGTCTCATATGATTCAAAATCAAATGAGTCTAGCAGCCCATCCTTATGGAGCTGAGATAAGCGACTCTCATTTATGTGACCTAAGCGACAATGCCAGAGATAGGTTTGGTTCAACTCATTTGACTTGAACCTCTTGGTACTTATGTTATAGATGGGACTCTCTAAGTCTAGAAAGTAGAGTCTGTTCATTAGAGGTGCACTACAATAGAACATATCATTTAAATAAACCGAACAACATTTGTCCTTTATTATAAATGTAAATCCTTTCTTGTCCAAACAAGAAACCTAAATAATATTCTTAGTTAAAGCAGACACATAACAACATTCATCTAGTTCTAGTAGAAGCCCAGTGGGCAGAGATAGATCATAAGATCCTACAGCAACAGCAGCAACTCTTGCTCCATTGCCTACTCGTGGGTCCACCTCACCCTTTGTCAATGCCCTGCTATTTCTCAGCGCCTACACATTGGTACAAATGTGAGATGCACATTCGGTATCTAATACCCATGATGAAGAAATAGATAGATTGGTTTCTATAACATTTATACCTGAAGTAGAAGTCTCACTTCCCTTCTTCTTAAGATCTTCCAGGTAAGCTTTGCAGTTACGCTTCCAGTGTTCAGCTTCCTTATAGTGGAAGCAAGCCCCTTCTTTGGCCACTCCTCCTTTGGGTTTCAGTTCTTTGCCTTTGCCCTTGGCTTGGGACTTTCCCTTACCTTTAGACTTGCCCTTACCTTTCTTTTTTTGCACCATCAAAATGGAGTCAAATTTTCTCTTCTTAAGGTTGAGCTCAGCAGTTCTCAACATGCTGAGCATCTCAGGCAGTGACTTATCAATTTCATTCATGTTGTAATTCATGACAGATTGTAGCTTTGTGGAAAAGACTGCAAGATCAAGTCAGTGGCCAGCTCTTGGCCAAGTGGGAATCCCAATCTCTGTAGGTTTTCTACGTACCCAATCATCTTGAGTACATATGGACCTACGGGAGTCCCATCTTGCATTTTGGACTGAAATAATGCCTTAGAGACTTCATATCTCTCGTGCCTTGCTTGTCCTTGATATAGTTGACGAAAATGTTCAACCATATCATAAGCATTCATGAACTCGTGTTGCTTCTGAAGCTCAGAGTTCATGGTGGCGAGCATGAGACATGACACATCTAATGCATCATCTTGATGCTTCTTGTAAGCATCTTTGTCAGCTCGCGAGGCAGTGGCAGGAGGTGCCTCCGGAATGGGCTGCTCCAGGACGTACAGTTTTTTTTCTTGGGTGAGAACAATTCTCAAGTTCCTGTACCAGTCTAGGAAATTTGCTCCATTGAGCTTGTCCTTCTCAAGGACAGAACGCAGGGAGAGAGTGTTCGTGTTTATTGACATAGTAATCTACAACATACACAATGCAGAAAATTAATATCATATTACTTTTATCATTTAATTAGGCCTTTAATCAAATGATGCTCCCACTGAATTATAGGAATTTTGTAGAATTGAGTTATGAATGTGGTCAAACCACATTACTAGATTCATACAAACTAGCTATAATTCTTACGGGACAAGATCCACATCATACTAAGCCTTGAGTTAGCTTTGGCTAAATCGCCCAAGACTTAGTATGATCGGTAGGTAACACATTACCGATTACATCTCTATGCAACTCTTGTTTATAGGATCAAGACCCACATTTACAAAAGACCTTGAGTTAGCTTTGGCTAAATTGCCCAAGATTTAGTGTAAATGCGATCTTATCCTATCTTTCCAACGGTTGGAATATGCCTATAGTTCTACTCGATCCAATTGAGTTAACTAGTTTTTACTCAATCTAATTGAGCTTACTCTAACCCAAGCCGTGATAGGCGGGACCAAGATTGTCCCTCCGCACCCTACCAAGATAATATGCGTTGCTCTGCTTTGGCAGATTCAACAACTATAAATGATCGAGGTAGTGATGGGTATCAAGGACTTGGTAGGCATTTTTGAGTTGATTCGATTAAGATCTAATCTAATCGTAATGTGTATCATATACGCATTAAGGCCTTTATTATCCTACACTGGCATGCATCACATACATACAAACATTATTCTAGCATGCATCATATACATACAAGAAAAATATCCTAGCATGCATCACATACATACAAGCATAACAAATATATAGATATATATAAATTAATTGTGATTAGGTCATGACCCTACTATGATCTTCTCAAGCCAATGAGAAGATCGGACGGTCAACCTAGGGTTAGCGGCTTCTCCAAGCATCTCCTTTGACCGCCATGTGTCGTCGGCACCCTTCTCGTAACTCCGTCTAGTAGTTGACCTTCCACCGCTCCATTTTGTACATTAAAAACATGAAACTCGAGTTACATTCGAGTCTAAAACTATTTGAAACTAGAATTTTAAAAGAAGAGGCACGACGCACAGGTCGCATACCCTATACAACAAGCACAACCACAAAAATGGCACGCAGGCCGTATTATGAATTACAACACATTATCATCCAATCATATTGGAGTTCTTGGGCCATGACCATCACAGAATTATACATAATTCTAAATTATATATTTTACAGAAAATTTCTATAATTTTTCCTTTTTTTTCAATTTTATGAGTCACCTCTCCGTAACGGTCCCGCTAAGCGGTTTCCGGGTGCGATCGCGGGACAAGGCCCCTTTCGAGGATAGGGGCAGCACCCCTACTAGCAAAATAAACTTTACGAGTGTCCCTATTCGATCTTACAGCGACTTAAGTCGCTTTCCCAAAATCCTAAAGCAAGAACTCGCCGTTTCGGAGAGTTTTTCTCGGTGGTTGAAGCATATAAGTGTCCCAACACTCGTTGCTTCGACTCTTCGAGAAAAATACCCAAAAATCTGTAATTTTTATATATAATACAAAAACTACAAATTTAAAACACATACATGCTTCGCACGTGACTCTGATACCATTGTTGGACTTTCCGAGCCACAAAAACCACTTTTTGCATTGCGGAAACCTCGGAAGCTCGGCCACGGATCCGTGCGAAGATATAAAAATAAAATATGTATGTGTTTAAATACCCTAGATCTACCTTAGATCTACAAGATGAGAGCATTATCCTCGTAGCGACACCCTTCGCTTATCCCGCTCGTCCAAATGCTTTGCCGGAACTCAAGAGTGTCAAGTGTACACTCCTCTATTGGTATCCACACGGACAAATGGTAGAGAAAAACAACCTAGAGTGTGCTAGCACCCCTTGGAAGTTTCGGCCAAAGTAGAGGATTGGGAGAGAGCTTGAGAGAGAGCAAGGAAGAAGAAGATGGAGTTCACAACCAATTAACCTCACACCATGAAGAAAGTGGCCGACCACTTTAATCTTGGGGGGGTTACATGCATGCATGTAACTCCAAGAGCCAATGGCTCTTGGTCTCCCTCATGAGGTGGCACCACATGATAAGTCCATGATGATGTGGAACATCATCACTGGCCTTCCCCCATGCCAAGTCACCATGACATGACAATTAGTCAAGTCAAAATTGACCATTCATATTCCATCTCAAGTCAAGTCAAACTTTACCTCTTATCTCCCATGGTTGATCAAATCTAACCACTTGATTCAAGTCAATTTGATTTAATGAATCTCTATTCATTAACTTAAATTGACTCAATGAATCAAATCTAAATTAGACTCATTCAACACTTGAATCAAATTGAGTCTAACTCAATTAGTCTAATTTGGATTACTCTTAATCCAATTTGGTTCATCCCATGAACCTAATCCTCATGGTTCATCATATGAACCTAATCTCCATCTAATTTCCCTTTGTGTGTGACCCTATAGGTTCTTGTAATGTTAGCAATGCTCCTAAACCGATTTAGGAACATAAGCAATGAGCGGTATCTAGCACCATATCATTGCTACCTAAGTTACAAGAATGTTGAGCTCCAACATCACCTTTGTGACTACTAATTGTGACTCTCACAATATGTGACAATGTCCCTCTATCCTTGACATCTAGATTGACCAATTGAGACATAGACCGTGTCATCCTCGGTACAATCTATATCTTGAACTCCAAGTAGACTCACTCTAATCAAATGAGCTCAATATCTCATATTGACTCATTTGGGCATGATCATGCACTTTGTGGTCTCACTCTATCAAGAATAACGATGTCACTCCCATCATATAGGAGGGATAGATCTCATCTACATCACTCACATCCCTCCGCATAATTTATTACATACCCAGTAATCGCCTTTATAGTCCACCCATTTACGGGTAATATTTGACGAAGCCAAAGTATGCAACTCCTTATGTAGGGAACCATCGTGACTTCAGGTCTAAGGACTAATAGTCATACTAATAGTCACATGAGAAAGTATATGACACTCATATAACGATCCACGATACTTTCTCATGGCGGGTCATTCAGTATACATTCTCCAATGCATACTCATATGTCAACTTGATATCTCATATCCATGACTTGTGAGATCAAGTCATCGTGTTGACCTACATGCTAGTCTCTACGCATTAACATTGTCCCTGAATGTTAATACTTGACTAGGAATGATTAAGAGTAGTGTTCTCTATATCATCTCATTATCGATTCAACTAATCGATTGATATAGATAAGAACCTTCTACTCAAGGACGTTATTATATTTAGTTATTTGACACCAATACAAGTAAATATAATAACCATGCCTTTATAAATAGGAATATGATACAATAAAGTCCATACAACAATCATCACATGATTGACTCTAGGGCTTTCACTAACAGATGAATGTTCCTGAAAAAACAAAGGACACAACTAAATCAAGGGAAGAATTTAATCAATTAGTTAATAGACCTGAGATGCAGAAGAATGAAACAACCAATAAATTTCCAAAGGCTTGCTATACATTGGACAAAGAAAGTAAGTTGGCTTTATGTAGTTTGTTGAAAGGAATCAAATTTTCTGATGGTTATGCCTCAAATATGACTCGATGTGTGGATAGCAACAAATTAAAAATGTTTGGAATGAAGAGTCACGACTGCCATGTCTTCATGCAAAGACATATTCCAATAGTTTTCCATGACCTACTTCTAAATAATGTATGGGAAGCACTTACAGAATTGAGTCTATTTTTCAGAGATTTGTTATCGAGGGTTATTATGATGACCGATATGCTTCGACTAGAAACAGACATTCCTCTTATAATATGTAAACTTGAGCGTATATTCCCACCAAGTTTTTTTGATTCGATGGAACATTTACCAGTTCATTTATCTTATGAGGCACGACTAGCAGGTCCTATATAGTACAGATGGATGTATCCATTTGAAAGATTTTTGAGGAGATTAAAGAATAATGTTCATAATAAAGCAAAAGTTGAGGGGTCAATATGTAATTCTTATTTGGTTGAAAAAGCATTGCCCTTCTGTTCATATTATTTTGCTGATAATATGAAAATCAGACATTGCAAGTGTCCTCAAAATTCAGATGATTCTCAATCGATAGACCCAGAGATGCTTTCTATTTTCAAGTTTTTGGGTAAGCCAATCGGTACATTTGTACGCAGATGGTTAAATCACCAAGAATACCGTGTTGCTCGAAACTATATATGTTAAATATGGAAATTTAAAATACTAAATTAAATGGCCAAAATTTAGGGAAAATAATCTTAGGAATTATTTTCGGGATTTTCAAAGAATTTTAGGAATTTTTCTGGAATTAAATGGGGCTTGTATGAGATATTTACGGGGATAAGAAAAACAAGCTTTTAAAGAGCCTGTTTTAACTATTTGATAGGTATAATTAACCTAAGTTATAAACCTAGGTTATAAGTTAACCCGGTTATTTTTCTCGATCCCGTTTCCTCTTCTCCCGATTTCTCCGGCGTCGCTCCACACGACACGACCATTCCTCTTTTCCACTCGCGAGCCCATCGCTGTCTCCCCGAGCCCTTCTCTTTCTTTTTTCCTCCGCCACACCGACCTCTCTTCCTCGCGATAGAGTTTACACGTGCGACCTCTCTTCCTCCATGAGTTCTCTTCCTTGCTACGAACGATGGCGCTCGGACCAGCCTTGTGATCTTCTCCGCGCGAACTTGCTATCTCGCGATTCTCTCCTCGCCACGACCTCCAAGCTCCCCCCCCCCTCATCTCCCTGCTCCTTCGTGTCCTCTGCAATCCAGCGACTGTTGACGCTCTTGGTGGGAGATCCGACTTGTTGTCATCAAAACTAGCTAAGGATTTATCTCCTCTTACCTTGGACAAGCTGTAATTTTCTCTTCGTTGAGTTCGATCGATGAATTTGGCAGTGGTATGGTGCAGTGAACAGGGATTCTAGTGGGAGCTAGGGCAGCGGTGTTGGTGTTAAGTTTTCGACGAACTGAGCAATTGGGGGGGACTGTCGAGTGGAGGTGCTAATTTCTGGTATATGGCTTGTCTTCCTCTGTTTTTGTTCTCTCAGTCCATTTCGATTTTGTGAATTTCCATTGAACAGTGGACTGTGGGTGCCAATTTGCTCGGTTGTGTAAGGGTGTTGATGGAATTAGAGGGGATGTGAATGGAGGGTCGTTGTTGATTATTTTGTTTGAGTTTCATTATCTGTATGACACTTGTTAGATGATTGATGTTGGTTAATGGGTGGTTATGGAAGGTGTTCAGACTGTGCTTTTGATGGAGCAGTGAACGAGAGATTTAGGTGGTTGATAGCTATTCGGGTTTCGTTTTGTGAATATATTAAATATACAAGCTGAGGGTTTAGTGGGGGGTTTCTAATTCATATTCAATAAAAGGATGCGAATATAGAAACTATATAGTAGTAAGTTAGCATGTTGTCGTGTGTTTGGATTTGATGGTAATTATGTTATATGCAGGTTTCGATCACGTGACAGGTCCACGGGCATAAAGACAATTGGTATTCTTCATAGCAGGTGGGTATCTTTGACTTATCTTCTTTTAGATATTGTCATCTTGTGATGCATGGTTTACTATAGCTAGTAGTAGTTTTCTATGCTTGTTAACTGCCCTGGTATGTCACTACCTAGTACGTGTTGTAGTCTTACATATGCCTATTATATTATGCTTTATCATTTTGATACTTGTCATTTGTTTATTTAGCACTAGAGTAGTGACATATCTTACATATTGGACATTGGATGAATAATGAATATAACTTGCATGAGTACATAGACTTATGTACTTAGGTTATTTGATATGGGCTCCTATTGGTACATACCATAGGTAGCCATGGATTGATAGGTGTATCGTGCATTAGTGACATGCACCATCTTGCATTATTGCATGACTGGCGATCGTCGGCTCCCGATAGGAGGTGATAATACTTGGTAGTTGAGCCCATCGTCAGTCACATTATCTACACACAACCACTCATGGGTTAGTGGTATTTCAGGTGTGTGTGTAGTTGCTCTGTCAGGGCTCCACGATGGTCGCTCAGGTGATTTATATTGCGACGTGGTAGCAGACAGGGATCCCTCCTTTGTCGTGGGACGAGGAGATGAGACAAGGTGATTGTCTCCCATATACATACATGGGGTAGGAGAGTGATACTCCGCCAACATTCTGTCCACTCGGTCACATAGGTGTGGTGATGGCAGAGTGTACAGTTGTCACAACCCTACCCACTCGACCGACACACATGACATGTCGGTGGCTTGACTGGCGTCAGGGGTGACACAGGTGATTGCATTATGTACATACGATTTTACTATATGCATTTTGATTGTTGCCTTGGTTGTTGCATATGATTAACATGCATACAGGATATATCATGTATTTGGTCTGACGACCTTACTTCTGCTAGTATGGCTTACACTCCTATGTCCGGATAGGAGATTCAGGTAAGTACAATCTTTCCGTATTTCTTCCTTGCATTTCCTATTATTTGATCAGGAGACTGTACTGGCATGATTATTATTACTACTTATAGTTTACTATGCATGACTATTAGATATCCACTGAGTTTTACTCACACCGTTGATATCTATTCTATTTCAGGATGAAGCCTTCCGGAGGGTCCAATCGTCAGCCCCCTGATCTGACGCCTCCGTATTTTTTATTTCATGCTTCCGTATTTTTATCGCTAGTACTCTATGTTTTAAACTTATAGTATTTTATATTTGTGGTTGTTTTGGCGGTACTTGATATGTAATTATGGACTTTTGTTCGATTGGTTATGGTTATGTGTGGTTGTGTATTCCTGCTCAAATGGCAGAAGAGGTGAGTCTAGAAGTTGCAGATTCCTTATTTATTTTGGTTGTTGGCCTGAGGCCCGTATATTATATATATTGTGGTGTGGTATGTTTTGGCCATGTTGGTCGATGTGTAGTGGGCTGTGTGAGCCTTGTATATCGGTTTCAATTGTCTGCAGTACAGGGAGGTGTTGTCCGATTTTAGTTGGACAAGTACCCCTCTCGGATCGTGACATATACTCCTTAATTGTGACGAGGTCAAACCATACATTAAGTGAGTTAACTTTTATATTAAAACTTGTAATCCCTTTATGTGGGTTTGCTATGCCATATTAAACTTATTCTTCCATGATAGCGTGTATGAGCAACACCTTCACCTACAAAATCCATCAAGTGAAGTTGATAAAAAGATAGAGATGGAATTTGCAATATGGTTTAAAATCCAAGTTTGAGACATATTTTTTTCCCTTGGGTTGTATTTTAAAATTTTGATTAATTTTTTTATACGTACAATTATAGGTGAATGACCTAAGATCAATAAATGGACATGATCAAAGGATCAAGTATCTTGCAGCAGGACCTCTTCGTAATATAAAAGTATACTCTGGATACTATGTTAATGGCTATAAATTTCACATGATACAATGCAATTCAGAGACAGTCACTAATAATTCAGGTATTTACATAAAAGGTTGTAGCAACAACTCTAATAGTGAAATTGATTATTATAGTATACTTGATGAAATCATCGAAGTGGAATATCCTCCGCTGCCTATAAAAAGATGTGTCTTATTCAAATGTTCATGGTATGATCCTAATCCAAGAACATGTACAATAACACATCCGAACTACAATCTAATTGAAGTGAATGGAAATAAACGATTTAATAAATTTGAACCTTTCATTTTTGCAGTACAAGCTGGATAAGTTATCTATCTTACTTATCCAACGAAGAGAAGTAGATATAGTGAATGGTTAGTAGTTTGTCGAATGAAACCTCACTCCGCCATAGAAATGTCGAATGTCATCACTGTCGAAAAGCATGATTCATTTCAAAATGAAGAAGTAGAGAGTCATTCAATTGTTTCACATTCTCATTTCACATCCCAACTACTTGTAGATATAAATGCTACCTATGAGGAATTAGATGACGAAGAGATGTCTAGTAGTGATGAATTAGATATAATTCCATTAGCATCTAGTGATGATATATACTGATTGTAATGACAATGAGAATATACGATGGACATCTATGGTAATGTCATTTTCATTAAATGATCGAGGGTTGAAGTTTTATATGATTTGACAAATTATTTAACCGTGTTAATTTAATTTTTGATTATTGTTCAATAACTTGCCAATTTTGTACACAACATTTGTAAACTATTGGTCTGAAAAGGCCTGTGTACTAAATTTATTATTATTTCAAATTGTATGTAATTCAAAATTTTCTACAGACATACTAATGGCATATCCAATACAAAATGATCAGGCGACGTTGAAAATTATAGGCGATAGGTAAGATTGTATGGTAATTTGAATTCATAAACTTTATAAGTGTTTCCTGATATTGCATATTTTATCAATGCAACTTTACTCCCAATGGCCATGACGTTTCTACATATATAACCAAAAAATTCAAAGAATGTCAATCTACTACAGGCTACTCATGGAAGAATGTAGACCAACAAACGAAGGATTTCTATTGTAAAGAATTTATAGTCAGTATTTGAATACTATTGTTACTGTATAATATGTTAGGGAAATCAATCCATGTATGATGTGGTTTTGATGTACGTGGCAAAGGGTTTAAGTTAGGATTGTTATGTGATTTGATATATGTGTTGAAGTCGTGCAGGACTTAGTAATTCACACATGAGATTGGCTTGACGAAAGCATTGGAGGGTTCACCATCTCATGGCTCGGGTCTTAGAGTCGGTGAAGGAAGACATTGCGAAGCCGTGCGCTTGGTGCATCTAAGGAACCGCTGGACGAGGAGCATTGGAGTGAAGCTAAGGAAGTAGACTTCAGGGCGAGACGCGAAGGATGACATTGCGTAGCTGTGCGCTTGGTGCATCCGAGGAACGTGGCCGGACGAAGAGAACTTCGGCGAGGGACTTCAAGGGAGATGAGAGAATGAGGGAAGTGTAATGTAGCTCATAGGTGAACTTGGTCGAATGGCTAAGTCAAGTGTCGGATGTTGGTGCAGGGGCACTAGATAATCGAACCTGTGTTTTGATTATGGAAAAGACACAAAGTTAAGTCTACATTGTTATCTCACGAGCTTAATCAAGTGTGCAGAAAAGTGTTAAAGCTGGAGCTGAAGGCTAGCGACACCCGGAGGAAGCCGCGGTGGTCGGGCAACACTCGAGTGACTTCGGAGGGAGCCGAAGGAATCGAGTGGAAGGCCGGAAGCGAGAGCTACTATTGAGGTAAGCTCGTGTGAGTGAGAGATTGTAAGGTCGTGTCCTCTTTACGGGGATGACTGTAGGCGGCGATCCGACTAAGACTTCCTGTGGAAGGTCTAGGTCGAGATCGGACGGTTAGAAACCATCATATTTATCATTTTCCGAGCTAACCTCTTATTGCAGGGAAGTGGCCAAGCTGGCAGTCGACTGCTGGAAAATGGAGCAATCGACTGATGGGAGGCATCAGTCGACTGATGGCGACGATTTAGCTTTTGTGCTAGGTCAAAACGGATAATGTTTGACGTGGCCACTTCGCGATAAAATTTGGACAACTTCATGATCCGTTCCGAAATAAGAGGAGACAAATTCAGAGGCCAAAGTCTATAAAAGGAGGGGAGGATTCCATCTCCAAATCACATCAAGTTTATTCATCAAGTGCTCCTACAATGCCAACGCTCCAACATCGTCATAACGCCGACGCGACATCAAGTTTCGATCTTCTTCTTCGGCAGCAGAATTAAGTAATATTTTTGATATTGTATTCTTTGTTTTTCTTCATAACGAGGTGAGTTAGGCTTGTTGCCTCATCCTCGTATATTCGATTTTGTGATCGTTGTCTCCTACCTCCAACGAGGAGGAGATGTTATAGTGCTTTGCCCTCCGTATGCGGTCTAGGACCGATAGGGCCTTGGAGTAGCAACCGCTGGGTTGTGAACCAAGTAAAATAAACGTGTTCATTTATTTTTCGCTGTGCTTACTTTGCGTATCGAACGAACGAAAAAGAAAAGATTTACGATCGCTATTCACCCCCCTCTAGCGACGCTTCTCGATCCAACATCGGATGCTCAACCAAGTGGGTTGAGGTTTTACCCGACCATCGAATGCTCAAACATTGTTGTTTGAGATTTTATCCAACCCCAGTCGATTGATATCTAAATCAGTCGACTGCTCTGGGTCGATGGCACTCGACTGGTGTCGACCGGTGTTCGACCAAAGCTTTTTGGCCCAATAGTCAACTGCTAGGGTTTGGTAGTCGACTGCTCGACCATCAGTCGACTGCCAAGGGACGACAGTCGACTGATCGAGGTGAGTTCGGGAACAAAAGGTGTTGGAGTTGACTGATTGCTTCGGTCACTCGACTGATGGCTCCATCAGTCGACTGATAGGGATAATCAGTCGACTAATGTGGGAGCCATTGGCTAGAAGCCAATGTGGATTAGGCCGTTGTGAGGCAACGGATATAGCAATAGTCAACTGATGACTGTATCAGTCGACTGCTTGGTGCCCAATGGGAAGAATATTTGTGCAACAATGCCCCAAGCATTTATATATTTTAATGTTTGGATAATCATCTAAGTTAGGCAATGTTTTGTGATCTAATTGTGAACATGTTTAAGTGACAGGAAAATCTAAGTATGAAGACTTGGTGAAAGACAAGTCCAAGTGTGATCTTGGCAAAGAGAAGTCAAAGGAAAGGTCTTGGCAGCGTAAGTCCAAGCATGTAGTCTTGGCGGTGTAAAGTCCAAGCAGTCCTTGGCAAAGAAAGACCAAAGGCAAGTCTTGGCGGCATAAGTCCAAGCATGTAGTCTTGGCGGCGTAAAGTCCAAGCGTACTTTGGCAAAGAAGAAACCCAAAGCATGACGAAACCGAAGGAAGCTTTTGAAGGCAAGCGCATGGATAGAGTCGTGGACTCAGAGAAATCCTGGTGGCGCAAGGCTGATGGAGAAGCTAGAAGGTTAAGTCTAGGCTTAGGGTATGTTTTCAAGTATGAATTAGTCATACTTGGTGTGTCGATCAGAACATGGTGTCGATCGAATCGCCTTTAAAATGCAGACATTAGAGGTTGGAGCTGGATCGGTGATCGGGTTATCGGTCAGCAATCGCCGAGAGCCGACTCACCCGATCGTCGCATACAAGCTAGCGATCATTGCCATTATTGGCGATCGCGCACGCAATGTAGCTCGTGGCCGTGCCGATCGCTGCAGGCGTGCGGCGATCGAGAATCGCCATCGCTTGGCGATCGGCGATAGTCTTCCGTTAGCGATGGCGATGGCAAATCCCGCTAATCCATTGTGAAGCCATTAGAATCGGTGGCGGATCGATGTAAGTCATCGATCGGTGATAGACCTCCAACGGGAAAAAGAGGCTCTTTCCTATAAAAAGAGGCCAAGGGGAGCAAGAAGAGTCTAATGCTTATATCCCGATCATTCTTCTAAGCTCCCACAAGTTTTCCAAGCTTTCTAAGTGTGTTAATTTCTTTCCTCCTCTCAAATCTTCAATGTCATCTTTTGTAAGAAGAGGAGGTCTTTGTAAAGAGAAAGCTTATTAGTGAAGATTGATTTGGGTTGATCCACCTTAAGGATCACCGTGGAGTAGGAGCGTATCTCTGAACCACGTAAAAGCTTCCGCGTTAGCATTGCATTTTCGTTTCTACTATTATTGTATTTGTTGTGTTTCCACTAATCTTTTGTAGAAAATGAAAAGAAGCTATTCACCCCCCTCTAGCCGTTCAAGGATCCTACAAGTGGTATCAGAGCCCGGATCGCATCGGAAGATCTAACCATTAACCGTAGCATGCCATTTCAAGAGGGATATAGTACGGCGAGGCCTCCATTCTTCGACGGCAATGATTTCGGCTATTGGAAAGGTAGGATGGAATACTACCTCATGAATGACATTGAAAATTGGTTTAGTATTGTAGATGGATTCGAAAAGTCGGTCGACGAATTCGGAGCACCACTACCGACAAAAGATTGGACAAGAGAGATGGCAAAGAAAGCACAAGCTAATGCAAAAGCAACAACCACACTTCAATGTTGTCTATCCAAGGAGCAACTTTCCAAAGTCAGGCCTTTCAACTCCGCAAAAGAGCTTTGGGAGAAGCTCATCGAATTGAATGAAGGTTCAAAGGAGACTAGAAGAGCCAAAAGAGATCTATTGATAGGTCAACTCCAAAGTTTCACCATGAAGACCAACGAGACCGTGAGCCAAATGCACGGTCGCTTCAAGGAAGTAGTCAACGGACTACATGTAATAGGTGAGAAGGTCGACAACCGAGACCTTGTAAGGTATGTACTCCAAGCCTTCCCTAGAACAACCTTATGGGCTTCAATGGTAGATGCCTATAAGGTCTCTAGGGATCTCTCTTTGGTTAAGTTGGATGAGTTATTTTGTGAATTTCAATTGCATGAACAAGCTAACACTTCATCCAAAGAGAAGGGTATAGCTCTTTTTGTAGGCAAGAAGGACAAAAAGAAGAAGGAGAAGAAAGAAGTGTCCTCCTCATTCGAATCCGAAGAAGATTCATCTAGTAGTGAAGATGAGCTATCGGCAAGCGAGGTGGCTCATTACGTCAAAAAGTTTGGTGGGAGATCAAGGAAACTCACCAAGAAAGATGTGAGGAGGATGTTCCAATCCTCAAGAGGTAAGCCTTCAAATAGTTCAAATTCTTCATCTAATGTAACTTGTTATGGTTACAATAAGAAAGGGCACATCAAGCCAAATTGTCCGGAACTAAAGAAGAAGGAGGAGAAATAAAAGAAGCATAAGGAGAAGAAGAAAAAGAAGAAGAAAGAAGCAATGGTGGCTCAAACATGGGACACCCTAAGCATGGAAGACACCTCCGATGATGAAGAAGTATGTCATGCCACCCGAAATCTAGCCCTCATGGCTTTAGAAGAAGAAGCCGGGAGCTCAAGTGAGGAGTCTTCATCCTCTTCATCAAGCGACGAATCATCATCAAGTGATGATGATGAGGTAAACAACTCCCCTAGGGTAGATTTACTTTACAAGACAATTGCATGCCTCCAAAATGCATTGAATATATCGAAAACTAGGATTAAGGATTTCAAAGTAGAGATAAAATCACTTAAGAGTGTAGAACCCTCTTATAGTAAATTATCTTGTGATGATGATGCATGTACCCTTAGGGATGAAAATGATGAATTAAGAAAAGAAATAGGTAACTTAAGAGCATGCTTAGAAAAATTCACTAATGGTTCTAAATACCTAGACATGATAATTAAGAATCAAAGGACTATTTACAACAAGGACGGAATAGGATATAGACCTAAGGAAAAGGAGGTAGCATTTACATCCCTTGTTAGTAGAAAAACCATTATTAAAAGCAAGGGTAGAAAGGCTTGGGTTCCTAAGAAATTTCTAATTGATGCTAGTGGTCCTAAGATTTGGATACCTAAGGATTGTGTTTTTCATGTGATATAGGTAGAAGAACCAAGCTTGTGGATAGTTGATAGTGGGTGCTCAAAGCACATGACCGATGATGAGAGAAAATTCTCCACTATCAACCACACTAGCAAAGGAAAAGTATCATTTGGTAATAGCGGCAAACTTAAGATTTTAGGAAAAGGCACAATTGAGGTATCCCCCAACCTTGCCATTCATAAAGTATTATTAGTTAAAAATATGAAATTTAATTTACTTAGTGTAAGTCAACTATGTGATGCAAACTTTGATGTTAAATTTGATTCCTCAAAATGTTTTATAAGACACAAAACTCTAAATGATTGCATGTTAGTAGGTTTTAGGAAATCAAATATATATTATGTTGATTTATCCTATGCTACTAATGCTTCTACTAAGTGTCTTATTGCAAAAGAGGAAGAAAGTTGGCTTTGGCATAGGAGGCTAGGCCACATAAACATGAAGAACATAGCCAAAATAACAAAAATGAAGTTAGTCAAAGGGTTGCCCAAAGTCAAATTCCTCAAGGACAAAATGTATGATGCATGCCAAGAAGGGAAACAATCAAAAACATCACACAAAGGTAAAAATTTACTTAGTACCGCTTTACCTTTAGAACTTTTGCATATGGACTTATTTGATTGTCATAGTACCCCCTCTATGATTGGTAGTAAATATTGCCTAGTAATAGTAGATGATTTCTCTAGGTTTACTTGGGTATTTTTCTTGAAAAATAAAGATGAAACCCTAGGAATAATCATAGAATTTAGCAAAAGAGTAAAAAATAAAAGAAAACTCAAAATCAATCGGATCTGTAGTGATCATGGTGGGAAATTTGAGAATTCTAATTTCTCAACTTTTTACTTAGAACAAGGGTACAAGCATGAGTTTTCTTGTCCTAGAATACCCCAACAAAATGGGGTCATGGAAAGGAAAAATCGTGCCCTACAAGAAGCGGCTAGGACAATGCTTAATGCATACTCCTTACCTAGCTACTTGTGGGCGGAAGCAGTTAACACCGCTTGTTATATCCAAAATAGGGTATTAATTCATAGGTTTTTTAGGAAAAACTCCATTTGAATTGTGGAATGGTACAATTCCAACAATTCATTATTTTAAGGTCTTTGGATGTAAAGTCTATATTTTAAATACCAAAGACAACCTAGGTAAGTTTGAGTCCAAAGCGAATGAGGGAATCCTAGTTGGATACTCATCCACTAGTGTAGGGTATAGAGTTTACAATAAAAGGACTCAAAAGATTGAAGAATCTTCAAATGTCCAATTTGATGAAACTTCCAATACATACCCTAGAAAATCTCCTATTGATGATGATATTAATAATGAAAATCAAGAAATTACCCAACAATTTCAAGATTTAACCTTAGGGGGTAATGATCAAGGGGGAGGATTGAATCAAGGGGGAGTAAGAGGTGATTCTGATGATGAGCAAAGGATTGAGATTAATTATGATCAAACTCAAATTAATACACCTCCTAGAACCATAAGAGCTAATCAAAATCACCCCTTAGATCAAATTGTGGGTGAATTATCTCAAGGTGTTAGGACTAGGTCATTTCATAGGGATCCCACTAGTTATATAGCTCTAATTTCTCAAATTGAGCCCAAAACCATCAAAGATGCATTACTTGATCCGGATTGGATCTTAGCAATGCAAGATGAATTGGCTCAATTTGAAAGGAGTCAAGTATGAGAGTTAGTTCCTAGACCTAATGAAAACACCATCATTACTACAAGATGGGTCTTTAGGAACAAACTAGATGACCAAGGGAATATTACTAGGAATAAGGCAAGATTAGTTGCAAGGGGCTTTAATCAAGTAGAAGGACTTGACTATGATGAAACATATGCCCCGGTTGCTAGGTTAGGGTCTATTAGAATACTATTAGGGTATGCCTCCTATATGGGTTTCAAACTCCATCAAATGGATGTTAAATCGGCATTCCTAAATGGGTTTATTAAGGAAGAGGTATATGTAGAACAACATCTCGGGTTTGAGAATATGGACTATCCAAACCATGTATACAAGCTTAGGAAAGCTTTGTATGGTTTGAAACAAGCTCCCCGGGCTTGGTATGAAAGATTATCATCTTTCTTAATCTCTAAGGACTTTAAGAGGGGTAGTATAGATCAAACTCTATTTATAAAGTCAACATCAACAGACATCTTTGTAGCCCAAGTATATGTTGATGACATTATCTCTGGGTCAACAAATGATGAACTTCTCCAAGACTTTATTAAGAATATGGAAAAAGAGTTTGAAATGAGTCTAGTTGGGGAATTAAATTTCTTCCTAGGATTGCAAGTCAAATAAATAAGTGAAGGAATTTATATTTACCAAACCAAATATGCTAAGGAAATGATTAAGAAATTTGGTTTGGAAAATGCTAAAGTAGTTTCAACTCCAATGGCAACCAATACAAAAATATATAGTGATAATAAAGGAAAACAAATTGATCTTACACTCTATAGGAGCATGATTGGTAGCCTTTTGTACCTAACCACTAGTAGACCCGATATATTATTTGTGGTTGGTATGTGTGCTAGGTATCAATCATGTGCAAAAGAATCTCATTTAGTTGCCGTTAAGAAAATCTTAAGATATATTAAAGGCACACTAAATGTAGGACTATGGTACCCTAGGACTAGGTCTTTTGATTTGGTTGGGTACACCGATTCCGATTATGCCGGGTGCAAATTGGATCGGAAGAGTACTAATGGTGGATGCCAATTCCTTGGGTCCTCCCTAGTTAGTTGGAGTAGTAGGAAGCAACCTTGTGTTGCCCTATCCACCACCGAAGCCGAATATATAGCTATGGGTGGTTGTGTAGCTCAATTTCTATGGATGAAACATACTTTAGAGGACAATGAGCTATCTTACTCCAACATAAAAGTATTTTGTGATAATGTGAGCACCATAAATTTAACTAAAAAATCGGTGCATCACTCTAGGATCAAGCACATTGAAGTGAAACATCACTTCATTAGGGATCATGTGGCTAAGGGGGACATTGAGCTTAATTACATTGATTCTAAGTCCAACCTAGACGACATCTTTACCAAGCCTCTCCCCGAAATAGAATTTTCATCACTTAGGAGAGAACTTGGAATGTGCTTTGTAGAATAGAAGTGTAGGTTTGCATGATCCCATAAAAATCTAGGTTTTATACCTCTAACCATCTCATAATAGACCTAAGAAACCATGATTTGTGTATTTAGCCACCTAGAAATCATGTGAGATGTTAGGAAGATGCACTTAGTTCATCATGCTTGTTATGATGCATTACAATGAACCAAAGTGTCATCTAGAGACATTAATCCTTCATTGGACCAATCATTGGGAAGGCTTATGTACAATTAATGTGCATATAGCTCCAAGAATATGATTGGAAATGTCAAATAAAATAAAATTTAAACTATGTCTATCAAACTTTGAGAAACAATTTTCAATTGATAAGCCAAAGTGATACAAAGTTGCAAAAATATCATAACTTTTGCAAAATCTCAAGTTTGTGTCAATATCAAAATCTAGAGGTGATATATTTTTAAAATAATTTTTCCTTGATAGGAAATGATCTAACAACATTAACCACAAAATTTCGTAATTTTTTTTATTTTTATTGAATTAATTATGAATTTTTTAATCTGGCCAAAAAGGCTATCGGATCGATATCGCTAACCGCGCTTATCGCTATCGATTCATACTGACGATATCGAACCGGCTTACGGTTCGCTATGATCACGCCATTTATGGCGATTATTGCGCATAGAAGCACTCGTATGTGACTGGTCGGTTCGACTGATCTCCATCAGTTCGACTGCCAACTAACGACAGTCGACTGCTGTCGCGGTTTTTAGGGTTTTCCCACAGGTTCGACTCGCTAAAACTTCCTGACCTTCCTTCTTCTTCCTCTTCCGATGAATTTCCACCGCACTTTTTTAGCCGTTCTCCCTCGTTTTTCGGCGACTTCACCGACCAGTGCTCCCATTTGGAGTGTTCTCCGACTCGAGGACCACCTCTTCTCACGCGGTTGCCGCCCTAGTCTTCACCGCAGACCACTCGCTCAGCTAGGGTTTCGTGGACACTCGCGTCCGACACCTTTCTTTGATCTTTCACCATGCCGCCTAGGTAAACCCTCATCCCTGCTCACAGTTTGGTTGTTCCTATAGTTTTGTTTCACTAACCGGTGTTTGTTTTGTTGTCTTTGTGTATGCATTCATCATCCTTAACCTACATTGCTCTTTTCGCACATTTAGACTTAAGCATTATGCATCTAAGCATGCCCGGGTACCACCGGCCACCGAGGGGCCATCAAACCCTCCACCCATTGTGGATCCTAGATTTCCAAACTCCGCACTTGAAAATGCCTTCAATAAAAATAAATTTCAACTCATTCCACCTCGATCAATGAACCCAAATTTTCTTAAGGACTACTGCTTTGATATTGTTCAAATCATCCAATTCTACAAACTTGAATCATTAGTCTTTTGTGAACATCATGTCAATATCACCCTTCTTTCTGAATTCTTCAACAATTTGCGACCGGTTGGAGATGGCTTGAGATACCGGACTCGTGTTGCTCAGTGCGATCTGGATTTTAGTCCCCAGATCTGGACAGATTTTCTTGGATGTCGCTCTTCCGAGAATGATTTCATTTTGTATCCGTCTTGGAGTGATCCACTTCCACCTCCCTTTGAGGAGATTTCTCTAGATTCACTTCATACTACTTTCTATAACTCTCCTCATCCTTTGAACACCAATCTCTTTCAATCCCAAGAGCTTTCTGCTTCTGACAATGTTTTTTATAAGGTCATTGCTCATTGTCTTCTTTCTATAGTTACACGCGGGTTGACCTTAGTTCGACCTACACACTTCCTTCTCATGCATATCCTCCGTCAGTACTTAGACATCGATATTGGTCTCAACACCTTCCACTGCATTACTCACTTTATAAAGCCAAACAATGGGAAGGTTCATATGTCATTTGGAAATGTCCTTACTCAGTGGCTTAGTTCTGTAGGCATTGATGTCAACATAGGGGTCATTAAAATCATGATAAAAAATATGACCAGATGACTCGTCGGAGCTTCTCCTTGGCGGGCTTGAAGGCCGGCGAGGGGTCCATTTTCTGGGACCCTGCACGATGGCGGCAGTGGCGCTCGGCACGAGAGGGTGCGGCCGCTGCGAGGAGATCTTTGAGTCTTCACGATGAGAGAGCCGTCACGGAGGGGCTGCTGCAGCGTCTTTGTTCTTCCAGACTCATCCTTCATTGCCCGCTTCGATGCTTTTGTAGAGCGGGTAGATACACGTCTTGAGGAGCTTTGCTTGGGGCAACAGGAGCTTCGCCGGAAGCATCAGGAGCTCCTCTCCCTCGTGAGTGGGATGCATCGGCAGCAGCAGGACATTTTGGCGATTCTCCGCCCTCCTGCACCCGGACACCCACCTCCTCACGATGGTTCGTCATCTGCACCGATGGATGTTGATGACAACGATCTTTAGCTAGCATGTTTTTGTTATTTTCTTTTTGGCCGTTTGTACGGCACAAACTCCAACTTGTGTAATGATTTTTGATTAATGAAATGAAGTTGTGTTTTGTTTAGTTCATTTCTATTAGTGCCTACATTACTATAATTTGTTATTTTCAAGTTTAGAAATTAAGCACATAGTACTAAGTTATGAATATTGATACGATACAATTCCACTTTTGCTTCATATTTTTATCATTTTGAATATCGTATCAATCCGTTAATCTGATGAGCATGTTTTTTGTCTAATATTTTTCATATGTTATATTAGTCAAGTAAAATGTGTATGACGAGTTTCGTGATTTTTGGACATCCACAGAATTTTCTACGCATTTTTAAACTTTAATTGAAAAATTCGGATTTCAGATTTGTCTGATATCACGATCATCGTTATTGGCAATGATCGCCAAGCGGCGACAAATTGACAATTCGACAACGATTTTTCATCGGTTAAAAGGTCCAATTTTGGACATTATATGATTCCCACAGTATATACATGATAACTTGTATGGAAAGAAGGATCTTCTTGATGCACTGATTTAGGGGGAGCTACATCCCTTAATTCCATAATTGTTGGTGCAAAGCTAGGACATATTTGCCTATTCTATTGTTTATGCTTTGCTTCACATGTTATTTCCACATCATGAATCATGTTTTGGATTAAGGGGGAGCTTCATATCAATTTTATACCTTTGTTCAAGATGTGTCAATTATAATTCTTTCCTGCACTTATTGGATAAACTCTTTTCTTTTTGTTGTATGTCAAAGGGGGAGAAGAGATATTTAAGTTAGAATTCATATTGAAATATGTTTATGTGCATATGTTAAAGACCTAACTTAAATGATTGCCAAACATCAAAAAGTGGGAGATTGTTGGTGCAACAATGCCCCAAGCATTTATATATTTTGATGTTTGGATAATTATCTAAGTTAGGCAATATTTTGTGATCTAATTGTGAACATGTTTAAGTGATAGGAAAATCCAAGTATGAAGACTTGGTGAAAGACAAGTCCAAGTGTGATCTTGGCAAAGAGAAGTCAAAGGAAAGGTCTTGGCGGCGTAAATCCAAGCATGTAGTCTTGGCGGTGTAAAGTCCAAGCAGTCCTTGGCAAAGAAAGACCAAAGGCAAGTCTTGGTGGCATAAGTCCAAGCATGTAGTCTTGGCGGCGTAAAGTCCAAGCGTACTTTGGCAAAGAAGAAACCCAAAGCATGACGAAACCGAAGGAAGTTTTTGAAGGCAAGCGCATGGATGGAGTCGTGGACTCAGAGAAATCCTGGAGGCGCAAGGCTGATGGAGAAGCTAGAAGGTTAAGTCTAGGCTTAGGGTATATTTTCAAGTATGAATTAGTCATACTTAGGGTGTGTCAGTCGACTGGAATATGGTGTCAGTCGAACTGGCCTTTAAAATGCAGCATTAGAGGTTGGAGAGATGTTGGCGGATCGGGGTTATCGGTCGAATCAGCTGAGAGTCGACAGACCCGACCGCCTGCGATACAAGCCGGCACGATCGCCATTATTGGCGATTGCCCGCACAACGAAGGTTCGTAGCGGTCAGAGTCGATCGCTACCGATTACGATTACCGAATCGCCATCGCTGGCGCGATCGATAGTCTTCCCGTTGACGATGACGACGACAAATCCCGCGAATCCGGCTGTTCAGAAGCCGTTAGAATCGGCGACAGTCGACTGATGTAAGTCATCAGTCGACTGATAGACCTCTAACGGGAAAAGAGGCTCTTTCCTATAAAAAGAGTCCAAGGGGAGCAAGAAGAGTCTAATGCTTATATTCTGATCATTCTCCTAAGCTTCCACAAGTTTTCCAAGCTTTCTAAGTGTGTTAATTTCTTTCCTCCTCTCAAATCTTCATTGTCATCTTTTGTAAGAAGAGGAGGTCTTTGTAAAGAGAAAGCTTATTAGTGAAGATTGATTTGGGTTGATCCGACTTAAGGATCACCGTGGAGTAGGAGTGTTATCTCCGAACCACGTAAAAGCTTCCGCGTTAACATTGCATTTTCGTTTCTACTATTATTGTATTTGTTGTGTTTCCACTAATCTTTTGTAGAAAACGAAAAGAGGCTATTCACCCCCCTCTAGCCATTCAAGGATCCTACAAGAAGAGGCCTTGGGTCACTTTGGGAGGTTAATGCTTCATCTCTAAATATACTCCCAAGTGCCTAAACGTTTTTCTATTCCTCTTACTTGCTTTTATTTCAATTCTATTGTAAGAGGGAGAGATTGTAAGAAAGGTTTACCTCCACCTTGAAGGAGAGACTAGTGGATTTGGGTTGGAGTGATTCGCCGAACGAATCGTCTGTGGATTAGTGGCAAGGGTCGTGAACCACGTTATATCGGCGTGTTTGCGTTTGCTTCTTCTCTTCATTTGTTTTGTCTTAATTGTCTTTAGCTTTATTATTCCGTTGCGCTAACCTTGTACGTAGACAATTAAGTGATCGACTTCCATCATATACGAAAAAGAGCTATTCACCCCACCGATCCTCCAACATAATATCCCTTTATGCTAATTTTCACGCTTTTGTTGCAAAAAAAATATACATGGGAGCTAGGTGACGAAACAAAATTTAAAGAAATATGGAACTTATATTGTCGAAAACGATACAAGTCATTGTTATATAAATGGAGAAAATTAAAGACAAAATCATCCCATATACCAGATGAATTGTGGGATGAATGGAAACAAATTTGGGCTAATCCAAAATGGAAACAAAATTCAATGGTTGCTCGAAATAACAGAAACTTTGATTCTGTCGGAAAGCATACTGGTGGCTCCCGCTCCAATATAGAGCATGCTATAGTGATGGTAGAGTTTTCTTTGATATTTATATACTGAAATATAAATAGTTGTGTTTTTTTTAATTCCTAAAAATTTTATATTATGCATGAAGACACACTATAATGACCAACTAATTGTTGGGAGTTATTTCGTAGTACCCATCGGTGAAAAGATGACACTTTTGTAGATGAAAGATCACAAGCCATAGATGTAAGATGTTTCATTATTATTTTACCATTAGACATTGACAAGTTTGAATTTTTGTATACTATACGATACTAGTCATATCTACTTTTATGTAGGACCGAATAGTGAAAAAAGTTTCACTCGCTTCACAACAAGCTATAGAGGGAGGGAATTTACAGACTCTATCACACACTAATATAAATCGCCTATACTTTGAGGTTGTGGGTGGAAGAAAAAAGACCTCCCTTTATGGTATTGGCTCCCATGCAAGAGTTATATTTGATATAACTCATCAAATGGAGGAATTACGGAAGAAGAATGAATATTTGAGACAAAAATTTACAGCATTAGAGGAAACCATTAAAGATTGGTCAACCAAGTAGTCGAGCAATCAATGCAAACTTTCATAGCTTGTTTTATGCCATCACACCCATTAATGAGCCCTTTCTTATTTCCGATACCTCGCGGTATTGCTTCACAAGAGACTCAGGTTCCTAATAATAATGATGGAGGCAATTCTTCTTAGGTTAAGGGTATCATGGAATTTCAAACGATTGAGGTAATACATTATCTCATTTCCTTTCTTAATGTTCTCTTACATGTATTCATTTGTTGAATTAATATTACTCTTTTTACAGTTTAGATGCAATTTAAACATATAGACAACCATTTTATATGTTATAAGTAAATGAAAATAAACATAATTAGGGAATCTGAATTGCATTAGTTTTGACTTCAACGAATAGATGTGATATGTAAAACTGGATTGTTGGACATCTTTCTTTGCTTTAGTGGTAGTTGTAATATTATCTATGGTACTAGCACACAAATATTCAACAATTTATGCACAATTGTATTCAAAATTTATTTCTTTCGTTCAACGAAGATAGTTGCTTGCTCAGGGTCTTACTAGTGTTGATTGTAATGATTGCAGCTTACCAAGTAAAGATGTTTCAAGGAGACTGTAATGGTACATCCGCAGAAGTTATTTTTTGATACGCTATACTATATTGTATGTACAATCTTCTATGCATGTGTAGGGAAGTGTAATATTTTGTAATTACAGATAATAACATATTATTGTAGTATATACTGTTCAAGATGCCCCTTTCTGTCAATTAAGATGAAATATTATGTCAGAACATTAGCTTTTGGTCAATATTATGATAATGATATTGAAGTTGTAATGATAAATGAAATTAATATCAAAGATTGCTATATTGAACAAAGGAAGTTAATTATGAAGTGTGAAGACTTTAAAAAACTTCGGGGAAAAGATAACTTCTTTATTTTATATTATTGGTACATGCTTTGTTTGATTATTTTTTTTAATTTCGTAGAATTCATTGCATATCTTTTGAAGCAGTGTTGACACGTTGCTCTCTCCATCAAATGGAGGCGGTGCTGGATATGGAGGAGGAGCGACTGTAGTGGCACAAAATCTTTCGAATTGGAAGATAAGGATTTGTAACAAGTGGGAGATGACAGGATATTGCCCATTTATCAGTAAGTGCCACTTTGCTCATAGTGCAGAAGGTATGTCAATTCATTTTGTTTCTGCTAATTTCATCTGTTAATACAAAAACAAAAGCAATACTATGTTTGTTCCTGATTCTGTGTTAACTTAGGCATGAGAAAAGATATTCAATGATAGTATATTCTGAAGATTATATTCTCATATGGTTGTAGGTTTAAAATTTACCTACTATACATTTGATGTCATTGTTGATCGATTTGCCCAGATGCTCCTTTCTACGTTTGCTTCTTTTTTTTTTGAAATTTTTTTGTTATTATTTTAAGATAGTTCGACAAATGTGACAACATTAGGGGGAAGGATGTGAGTATTCGTCTCCGTCCTAGGAGTTTTGAATGCTTTAACCATTGATGCACTCAAAGAATCCACCCATGTTTCTTTCCTCTTGTCTTAATATCCTGAAGAAAATCTGAGAGAAGATCAAGTATTTTTTAGGGTCATAAAGCAATCAGCCTTTGATGGGATCCGTGGCCTCTTTTAATTGCTAAGGGTGCATGCTCACCTTCCTGGAAAATCTACGCTGAAGTATTGGCTTTCCTTTAATGATATGGACGCCATCTTTGTTTCCCTCTCTTTGGTATTAACACAATCGTTTTGTAAAATATTGTTGATGACGTGCAAGAATTTGAGGCCTTAATCAAGCACTTTTTTTTTGGATAAAGTTTGTTGGAATATAATTGCTTCCTAGCTAGATCAGAATCCGAAGTGCTCTATTGCAATTCCTCCTTGATGCGTCATGCGTACATCTTGGTTGCTATGTTTTAAAGAGAATCCAGAGACTAAATATCTAATTTCTCATATTATACTGTCTTTGTTATTCTTGACAACCTGTTTTTTTAGATGAGGATATACTGGTAGCGTAGATGTGGTTTAACTTCCCTAATATAGATAAAATATTCAATGACAATTTTTATTCTTCGATTCTTACAAATACATTAACTTTTCTATTCTTGTTCAATGAATTCCTAATCCTATGGGTCATATACTTGCGGCTCCAATTCTGCACCGTGAACAAAATGGCACATGCTTTATATCGTTAACGTTCTTGAATTTTTTTTTCAAGGATTTTCTTTTCATGCATTATACCTTTAACTTCTGTCTATATACCTTCATTCAGTCCATCTATATAAAATTGCACCATGATTTGTTGCATCGGTGCAAGCTATGTCGGTGGCCCAACAATATCTCTCATTGCTCTGAGATGCCCTTCCATTGAGGCATTTATGTTGCTCACATTGCTGCATGGAATGGTGGGCATCTCTCGATCTATAGGCAATTTTATGAGGTCATGAAACAAAAGTGGAGAAGATGTTTTTGAAGTCCAAAGAATTTTATAATTAATAATGTAGTTATAATTCTTCATTATATTTATCTTGTCATTGTATACATTTGAAAATTAATAAAATTAATGTACATTGGTATTTAATTTATGATTGATTGGACGTTCGAAGTAAATATTACAGTTGATATAAATTAGATTTATAATATACCGATTAATCATATATGGATTAAATTTATATTAACTTATAAGATTAGAGACCGAATTGAATTCGGTTTCTAAATTCAATTCATTCTCTATATTTAGAGATTAGCTGAGAAAATCGATCTTTAAATTAGAGATTAATTTGAAAAATCAATCTTTATATTAGAGACTGATCGGGGAAATCGATCTCTAATTTTGAAGACCGATTCAAAAATCGGTATTTAAATTAGAGATCGATGGGGAAAAATCGATCTCTAATTTTAGAGATCGATTGGAAAATCATTGAATAACATTAAAGACCAGGGATCGAAAATTTTAATTTTTAAAACGATTTCTAGTATATTCCGTGCTCAGGGACAAACTTGCAAGAACCTTGAAGCAATCTTTGCGGTAAGTGGCAACGTCAGTAATATAAGATGGTAAAGGAAATTTGATCATCTCTGTTGGTTATTTAGTAATGTTATAATCGATCATTCCGATTAGTTTTGTGAAAGAAAACAAATATATGGTTGAAAAAAATTTACATGTGATAGGATCACAAAAATAATCTAAAAATTTTACGAAATTCATGCGTCACAACTCAATCCAGTAGAAAAAAAAAACAGCCAAAATAATAAGGGTTACAGTTCATCAAAATCATGTTTAACTCGTCATAATTATTAAAAAATCCATGCACTGGGATTCAGATTCATTAAAAGAATAAAAAATAGAAGTAACTGAAGCAAAACAACAGCATGGCGATCAGTTGGCAGCAGTACAGACCCCCTGATTATCTTGAAGTAAAACTGAATGAGAGAAAAGAAAAATGAAATAATGTTTTCAATGAATTCTTCTGTGGATAATCTTATTGTTAGGCTTTGAGAAGATTTAGAAACACTTCCTGTGCACAATGGACGGGCCAGACTCATCGTACTCTGCCTTGGCGATCCACATCTGCGAAGCACAGCAAAATATATATCCATAAACACAATGGATATCGATTGCAAGCTTAATTATCTAAACAACATTATTTTTCTCCTAATTATTCATAAACAATAAAATGGGGTATTGAATTACGCAGGTACCTGTTGGAAGGTACTGAGGGAAGCTAAGATGGAGCCTCCAATCCACACACTGTACTTCCTCTCCGGCGGCGCCACCACCTTAATCTTCATGCTGCTCGGTGCCAACGCGGTGATCTCCTTGCTCATCCTATCAGCGATTCCTGTGAACATGGTCGTCCCGCCACTGAGCACGATATTTCCATACAAATCTTTCCTTATGTCCACATCGCACTTCATGATTGAATTGTAGGTGGTTTCGTGGATGCCGGCAGCTTCCATGCCTATCATTGATGGTTGGAAAAGCACTTCTGGGCACCGGAAGCGCTCGGCGCCAATGGTAATGACCTGGCCATCGGGTAGCTCGTAGTTCTTCTCTATGGAGGAGCTGGTCTTGGCAGTCTCCAGCTCTTGCTCGAAGTCAAGGGCAATATAGGCGAGCTTCTCCTTGATGTCACGCACGATTTCACGCTCAGCAGTGGTGGTGAAGGAGTAGCCGCGCTCCGTCAGGATCTTCATGAGTGCGTCGGTGAGGTCACGGCCAGCAAGGTCAAGGCGGAGGATGGCATGGGGAAGAGCATATCCCTCATAGATGGGCACGGTGTGGCTCACACCATCACCGGAGTCCAGCACAATGCCTGTGAGCATTCAAATGAATTACTCGAATAGCAAAAACATCGTGAATATTACTATTAGACACTAATGCATTGGCATGGAGTAGAAGATATTTAATTTACCTGTTGTTCGACCACTAGCATAGAGAGAAAGAACAGCCTGAATGGCCACATACATAGCCGGAGCATTAAAGGTCTCAAACATTATCTGAGTCATCTTCTCGCGATTAGCCTTGGGATTCAGTGGGGCTTCAGTGAGAAGAATAGGATGCTCTTCGGGTGCCACACGGAGCTCATTGTAGAAGGTGTGATGCCAAATCTTCTCCATGTCATCCCAATTGTTGACAATTCCATGTTCAATTGGATATTTCAACGTCAAGATACCTCTTTTTGATTGAGCTTCATCACCCACATATGCATCTTTCTGACCCATCCCTACCATTACACCAGTATGACGAGGCCGACCTACAATGCTGGGGAATACAGCCCTCGGAGCATCATCTCCAGCAAATCCAGCCTAATTAAGAAAAGGCAGCCCTAAGTTTCAGGCTTCTACTTTACAGCTCAAAGCCAAAGCCAAAGCCATTGAGCAAATAAAATGTGGTGAGATAGGATTTAAATTTCTAACTTGCTCTCACATAAGTTCTGATTATTTCAGTATTTATATTACAAATTATGTTGAACAAAAATTAAAATTTCTTTAGTCGAACTCTATTATTTCTACAATACTCAACTGAATTCAATTCAACTTGACAAACAATACATCCATAGTTACTGTTAAGAATGTTTTTATCATTGTAGTTTAAAATCTCTTTGTATTGCTTTTGGCACCTATTAATTTTTACCGCAACCTAGGAAGCACAAGAATGATCACATGCACTAACTATAGAAACCTCATTCTAGTCACCACTCTGTTTATTAATCATAACTTCATCAATATTTGAATAGTAGGTACATTATATCTAAACCTCTAACTTGTAGAGATTTTCAACTATTCTCTCATTTTATTGTTGAAATCACATTTATATGTGTGTGTGTATAGCGTTAAATTTTAGTTTTATTTTATGAACTGCTCCAATACTATGCTACAATTTTGTGCATTAAGGAGGGAACATTTCATGCACAAAATAGAAAAGTAAAATGTACCTTGACCATTCCAGTTCCATTGTCACAGACAAGAGGCTGGATATCTTCACCTTCTGCCATCTTCTATATCTGACAGGGAACAAGAAGCCAACTTGAGATTAAAATCATTCGTCGATAACAGAATTCGTCAATAACAGAAAAAGATGACGCAACAATGAATAACAAAATCGAGCGGATCATAAACTTTCTTCAAAAACAATGTCCCTGAGATCGAATGAAATGAGCGTTCAACGAAATCTAGATTTTGCCATCTAGGGTTTAGATTCAAGGTGCAGGGATTCCTTCGATGATGACGATGTGGACAAGAAGAAACAAGAGCAACAGATGGAGAAATCAAACGAACAAAGAGCACATAGGTCGCGAAACCCAAATTCAAGAAGACAGTTTGGAACAGGAACGAAGCGATTTAGAGCAACCTACAGAGAATTACGATGAAATTTTCGAGATGACCACCGAATTGGAAATGGAGAGTCAGGGTAACCTGGAATGGTCGATCAATCTATCGTCTATTCGCTTGTGGGATCTCTCCTTCTCTCACTATATGCCCATGGCCTCTAAAGAGGGCAAGAAGAGAAGTGAGATCGCCGGTCGCCCGCTTCCCGCGCTGCCAAGATTGGCACACAAAGCCCGGGTCTGCCGCCCCGCGACTCGGATTTGATCCTCCATTCCTCATGTAGCAAAGCGGTCCACCCGCTCAATCAGTGGTTCGATCTTGAAGAGCCCATATGCCTTCCGCGCCTGAGCTTTTCTCTCTGTAGATTAATTGCAGGACACTTCCTTGAAGAAAGAATTCTGCAACATCATACAACGTGCCATGGAATTCGACATGACTGATAGATTGCCGACGGTTGCTTCCTCTTCAATCTGGAGGCGGAGCATGGAGAAAGTTTGCAGCTTTGAGAAGCTTGGGGAAGAATCTTTACGAAAAAAAAAACGAAGCCTTTGCTCGAAGCCTGCAAGCTAACTGTCTTCTTATTTGGCAACCTGTGCTTCGTGGTGACCAGCAGCCACCTGCAAGTGCTGATCCGCAGTGCCGCAACCATGGGCAATACGGTTGCTAAGACACAGCGAAGCCATCTCCTCCTTGAGTTCTTCCTCGTTGCCAGACCACGTTGGAGCAATTTCGCCCTCCAGGTCCTTCTCGCCACTTAATCCTCTCCTCCGCAAGGAAATCTACCTAATCCTCTCCTCCGCAAGGAAATCTCCTTATAGCAAGTCCTTTCTCCTCCTCTTCGTCCTCAAAAGCTTTTTTTTTTTGGCTTAAATATATGTTAATGCAGTTATCTTTCTAGAAGAAGAATAAATAGATCAATGAAACTGCGTTTCAACGGTCTCCGCGGGTTTAACACGTTCAGATTTCAAAGGTTGTGATGTATGTGGGGACATCTTTCCCCCGTTGGGATATAGCAATCCCTCCGAATCTACCCGGATGGGCTCTCGCAACTGGACCGCTCATCGCCCAAACCAAAGGAACGAGGGGTGTCGTAGTTGAGCTGCGTCACTCCCTCTCATCCCCTTCGATCTCAATCTCTCACCATTCTTAGCTACCGTAATTATCGTACATAATTGTACCTACGAGGCCGACTGCAACGTAAGCATTGGGAGCTCCTTTTAACTCCCTGAGTGATGACATGATATCTCTCTCCAATGTGGACAGAGATTTTTTTAGGGAGCGCTCTTCGATTGCAGAGCGCTCCTTTTTATTTTTTTTATTATAAAATAATAAAAAAAAGGAGCTTTCTAATGATTTGATGCCCTAACTCTTGAGTGTAACTGTCCTGACTCGACAGACTATATTAAAAGTGACGCATGGTCGGTGGTTCAACTGTGCTAGGCATGCTAGTCTGTTGTTGCCTCCGCTAGCGGTCGATTCACATCCGTTGGCATTGTCGACCTAGGGAGGATGTAGTAGATCACATAGACTTCTATCCATTCGATTATATAATGTAGCGATGGTGATGGAAGGTATAATTTTTTCTCATGTCTAAATCTTTCATTTTCACTCGGTTCATTTATTTGGTGCTTCCACCACCCACCGCAAGTCTCTTTCCTTAACCTAGAGCTGACTTGACTGTCGAAGGGGGTTGCACCAGCCATGTCCATGCCCATTAACGCGTGTTTAAGTGTAGGTCATTGAGCCGCTCGAGTCTCAAACAAAGTGGCAGGAGAGGAGGAAAGGGAGTGTTTGGACATGAATGGAGAAATATCGAATTGATATCATCTGTGGGAAGAAAATAAAAAGTCGAGATTATGAACACCCAGAATGACAATAGACCCATACATGAAGGAGTTGAAGGAGCAATGACAACCTCCTCTCCTGACAATTATTGAGACCGCCGAAGGTTCAGTTTCATGGGAGCAACTTTCATAAACGATGACAATAATAGTAAGAAAGACTCTTCGGTAGGAACAAACCACTTCAACTGACGAGGTGGAGGAGGTAGCCTTGGTGGAGGTCGCACTCGTGCTTGAGCTCACGACTCAAAGCTCAAGAGAGCAACCTCTATTTACCACGTTAAGAAAGAATGATCAACCCACGGTAACCTATTATAAAATGAGTAATCACTCATTAGATGTCATTTTCTAACAATATCTTGAAAGAGGAGTTACCTCCTCAGTTTTGCTCACCACATGTCAATGTATACAATACCATCGATTCAAAGGAGTATATGCCTACATAAATACTCGAAAGGTGTTAAGTGTTGACTCTTCCTCATGCCTAAGTCGAGCTCGTACAATATTAGTTTAACACTCTGTCACCTCGGTCCATCTAATCATTCGATGACTTTGCTGTGCTATTCTTACGCCACTTTTCTAGCTCTAAAAGATATAAGTCTACTCTTAGTTTGTTCAACCTAAAAAAAAAACCATGGGAATTCCCTGTGTGCATACATACAATAATTTACCCGAGCTGCCCTAGATATACCTTTGGTTGTAGTCGAAATCTTGATTGGCACTTTTGCACAAGGGCTTTGAGATCGAGGGACTCATCTGCTCATTGGACAAGAAGCCCTCATGCGACTACGAGAAACTTTTCACCCGAGCTAAAATGCATATCAATATAAAGGAAGCTTAAAAAATCCATTTGAAATAGCGAGGCCCCTGATCAATCGAGCTGACAGAGCACCGAGTGGAGGCCTTGGTTCCTCCTCGGTTGACTCCTCATTTTCAACCCTATCTTGCTCCTCTGCTAGTTTCAAAGGAGAGGACCATGCAAATCTATGAAAAGCACAACTATTGAGAAAACTGGCAAGAGCTGAGTGGGGATCTTGTCACCCTCAAGCTCCTATGTATTGTGCCTTCCACCACAAATACGAGCATAACACCCATGACTACTAGAAGTTGGACCGTGAACTGAAATGACTCATTGCTACTTATCCTTAGGTGTGGGCCATGCTAACATCTTCTCTTCCCAATCCATAACTACTACCTCTATGCTATTTGGCAAGGCAATCCCGCTCGAGCTTTCTGAGGTTAGGGTCACTATATTAAAACCCTTCAACAAAGCAGGAGGAAAATCCCACATGAGTTAACCAACCTATTCAGGGTGTCCATTAACATGATCTTCGAAGGTGTCACAGATGGTGATTCCAATAGGGAGCGAAAAAGACAACCAAGATGAATATATGGTTAATAGAGCTTCACAAGGGGAGGCAGGGCTTATGCTAGGATTCAGATCCGATGTCTTGGAAGGACTCGTGGTCCCCAATAATGATATGCTAGTCATTCGGGCTATAGTGGCCAACTACAACATGACCTAAGTTTTTGTGGACGTGAGCCTCTCGGTTAATGTTCTCTTTTAGGTGGCTTTGCAATAGATGGGAATAAAGGTAAGGGACTTGAAATGTATTGCCAACTCTTTGTTCATATTTTCGGAACATACTGTGCAACCATTCAACCAAATTAAATTGTCACTTTCTTTGGACAAGGAGCCTTGATGTTGAACTATCCTGATTATGTTTATAGTGGTAGATTCTCATTCTTCTTACAATATTATCTTGGGATGATGACTGAGCCTTAGTGCCTTCTAAGCCATCACTTCACTCTATCATTAGAAGATTAAGTTCCTTGTCAAAAAAGAAGTGGGAGAAGTTTGCAGGGATCAATAAGTTGTTAAAATATATTACATGGAGATGATCTAAGCGGATCAAAGGAGGGTCACAGCTGGCTTTACCTAGACAAACTAGGAGGATGCACCCAGGGGGTATGTGCAATTCAAGAAGGAGAGTCCCCTCTTAAGGCCAAGCAGGAAATGGAGTCAATCCAAGTGGTTTTCTCCCATACTGAGAAGACAACTTGGATTGTTGTTGGTCTCTCATTAGATACAAGGGAGGCCTCGATTAATTTCCTATGGAGAAATCAATACATCTTCGGATGGACTCCTAAGAACTTGACAAGGGTGGACCCAATCATAATGGAGCATTATTTGCACATCTTGACGGATGCTAGACTGATGAAGCAGAAGTGGCGCCACTTCAGTCCTAAGAAGAATAAAGTTATTCGAGAGGAGGTGCAAAGGCTTCTGGAGGCAGGACATCCATGAGAGGAATGATACCTGATCTACCTCTCTAACATTATCTCAGTGCCCAAGCCTTATAGGAAATGTTGTATGTGTGTATACTTTCAGGATTTAAATAAGACTTGCCCCAAGGACTACTATCCTTTTCCTCACATTGACTAGTTGGTGGACTCTACAACGGGACACCAATTTATATCCATGATGGATGCTTACCAAGAGTACTATCAAATTCGCTTGCCCGAGGTGGATTAGAACAAGATCAGCTTTGTTATGGCGGAAGGTACCTTTTGTTACACTGTCATGTCATTCAGGTTAAAGAGTATTAGAGTCACGTATCAAAGGCTTATGGACAAATGTTTGCCCGAATAGTTGGGGCATGATGTTGAAGTATACATGGATGACATCATAATAATTTGGTGCTTGCCTTAGAAGAAACCTTCACCTATGGAAGTACTGCATGAAACCCAACCCAGAGAAGTGTATATTTAGCATTAGAAAGGTACGATTCCTAGGATACATGATGACCAAGTGGATGATTGAGGCCAACCCTGAGAATATAGAAGTTGTGTGATAGATGCAGTCACTCTAAAGCCTTTTAGACATACAAAGACTAGTGGAAAGGATCACAACTTTATCTCATATCTCGCTAAGTGGATAAGAGTCTTCCTTTCTTCAAGATTCTTAAAATGGAAAGATGGTTTTAGTGGGATGATAACTGTGATAAGACTTTCTTGGAATTGAAAGATTACTTGGGTGGATTGTCGATCCTAACCAAGCCCCGTGCAGGTGAGAAATTGTGGGTATATCTAGCCACATCAAAAGTAGCTGTAAGCATGGTGTGTTCTGCAGGAAGAGGGAGAACAACATCTCATGTACTACATTAGCTATTTGTTCAAGAGGACTAAACTTTGTTTTAATGGCTTGGAAAAAGTAACTATGGGATTAACTTTAACCACTTGTCGCACCCGATCGTAGTTGACTGACACATCGCTCGGGTGTATTCTTAATCACCTAGAGGCAACGAGGAGACTTATCAAATGGGTGACAGAGATCAATGAGTATGATATCTATAGAGGAACCGGTGTAGCACTAGAGGGGGGTGAATAATGATTTTCACTTCGCTTTGATGGATTGCGTGCTCGTCTATAATTTGTTAGTAATATGAAGCGGAATAATAAAGTAAAATAACAAATAGAAGCACACACCACAAGACAAGAGTATTTATATGGTTCGAAACTAGGTTCCTACTCCACGGGCTGAGCTCTAGTGATGCACACCACCACTATCAAACTTCTCCTTCTCAGTATGACACTGGAGGTGGAGAAACCTCTTACAAAGTCTTGCAACAATAAGAATACAACCAAAATGAAATATAAAGCAAATACAAACAATTACAAGTAAAGAACACTTTACAAAGAGAGCTTTTGATTGCTTGCACTTTGGTTGCTTTGGACGAGCTTGGAAGGTTTGGAATGCAGTAACAATTCCCTTCAAGATCACCAAAAATCAACAACTCCAAATCCTCCATGAAGCCTCCTTATAAAACTGAGCTTGGGCTAAATTTTCGCCTTTCAGTCGACTGCTCTTACCCAACAGTCGACAGGTCTTAATACCGTTGTCTCACAATAACTCTATCCACGCTGGAATCTACCCAACGAATACATCAACAGTTGACTGCTATCCAATAGTCGACTATGTAAGAATCTGTGGACTACTACAGTGCCATTAGTTGACTGCCACAACCTTAATCGAACAGTCAAGCCTCAATCGACTCCCCAACCAGTCGACTGGCCGTAATCCCAATCGACTGCTCCGAGTTGACTAGGCTCCCTGTAGGAACTTCGGTGAGCGCTAGAGGTGGAGTGAATGGCGCGTCTTCGTCGACTTGACAGAATTCGATCGTACTTGCTACAAAGCTTGTTATGCGCAACGGAAATAAAGATAATAAAATAATAACAAAAATACAAGCACACAATATACAAGAACATGCCAATATAACGTGGTTCAGAATCTTAGGGTTCATATTCCACGGAGTGAGCTCAAATGAACTCTAGCGATGCCAAAACCACCACTAATCAATAACACTCCTTCTTGACAATAAGTCGGAGGCGGAGAAACCTCTTATAACAAATTACAAAAGTAATACAAGATAACAACAAGCAAATACAAAGTAAATACACAAAAGAAGTAAAGGACACTTTACAAAAACTCTTTTGGATGCTTGCTTGTTGATCGCCTTGGACTAACCTTGAAGGTCTGGAAAGCACCAACTATTCCCCTTCAAATCGCCCAAGAAAATCGTTGCTAAATCCTCCCTTTCGAGCTCCCTTTAAAGCTACAACTCGGGCTGATTTCCGCCTAGCAGTCGATTGCCATAAGGCCCCAGTCGACTGCTCCTGTAGTCGTTGTCTCACAACGACTTAATCCACGTCGATAAAACTCCAACAGATACATTGGCAGTCAACTTCCATTACCCATCAGTCGACTGGCAAGGCCGAAGCCAATTGACCAGTCGACTACTGAGCGTTCTTCTCCCGCAACCTGACCAGCAGTCGATTGCCCTCCATGGTAGTCGATTGCTTAAGCCATCAGTCGACTGCCCAATGCTAGCAATCGACTGCTCAATGTTGGCAGTCGATTGCCAAGGTCTTTTGCTGCAGTCAAACCCTAGTCGACTGGTCATAATCCTAGTCGACTGCTACAAGTCGATTCGGCTGCCAAGTGTCAAAACACTTGACCAATCTACTGGTTCAAAGCTCCAGTCGACTGATAACCTCAACCATGAGGTTTAACCCTAAGTATGATGCCCTCATACTTGCTAGACCATCTTTAGCCTAGACCTAAGCCTTCTAGCCACCTCTATCAGCCTCATGATGTGTTATTTTCCGCAAGTGCACGGTTGTCGTCAAGTAATAAAAATATCGATCCCACAGGGATTGGGACAATTATCGAATGATCGTGATACCAAGTTATCTAGTCAATCAATTTGTGGATTAAGCAAAGAAACTGAGCAGTCAAGAACAACGAATGAGAAGAACGAGCTAAAAGTCAATAGTTTAGAAGAATCTCAGGATATGGGTTTCACTACGTCGACGATTTATAAGATGATTTAATTCTTTCCTACCCCTGTTAGAGTTGTTTTGATGTAACCTATCCTAAGGTAAATCAATGGCCCCTTTCGAGGTCTACGCCAACTGTACCTATCAAACTTAATTTACCTGTCATGGTATTCGAGCGTAGGGGATCATAATCAGCTAAGGGGACCTGCCACGAGACCCCCGCAAATCTCCCTAGTCTTACCACTGTTACTTGGTAAAAACTGGATTTGATAGATCCATTAAGTCCATAAGAGTTCCTTTAGAGTCTAAATTTCCTTTTCACGATAGGTTTGCACACGAGACCATAATCAGCTAAGGGGACCTATCACGAGACCCCCGCAAGCCCTCATAGATACACTACCGCTACTTGACAGGAGTTAATCCCTAGTTGGTTCTAGGTTTCGGGAACTTGGGTTCACTGTTAGGTACTTCCCCTTAGCTCCTTAGGTTTATCAATAAGAATCCAAAAACCAGATCAAAACAAACAATAATTCAAGTAGTATAGATTACATCATCCATCATAAATCGTCAAGGGCTACTCCCCCATCCTAAGATTACAGGACACTACTCCATAGTCAAACAAGAATTGCTAGAGAAAGAAATTACAATACTTAGTGCCATCTGTGTTCCTCTGTCGTCGACTCCTTCGTTCTCCTCGTTCTTGTGTCGTCCTCTTTACCCCCTACCGCCCTCCTTAGGGTTAGAATATCTCCTCTTTTATAGCCTTGGCCTCCTCTTCAATTAAGGTAAAAGATTTTCCTTTAATTGAGACGAAGATCGCGGCTTCGTCGAGTTGCTCACAGAAAAGGAAGTCTGGAATCAGGCCAACACGCCCATGCCAAATGAGGGCACAGGCGTGTCGCACATTTCTCACCGGCCGTGTCAGCACTTGAACGGGGCGTGTCGGTAGGAAGTCTGGAATCAGGCCAACACGCCCATGCCAAATGAGGGCACAGGCGTGTTGCATATTTCTCACCGGCCATGTCAGCGCTTGAACGGGGCATGTCAGTTGCTGAACTAGGGCGTGTTGAGCGCTGGAACTCCTGACACGGACGTGTCACTGATAACATGCTTGTGTTGTTTTGATACGCCTGCTACTTCGCCCTATTAACACGAAAAACACCCAAAAGCAGTCTCTTCGTCCAAAGTATGCTAAACTTAACTGAATCATGACAAAATACATGCCTAGGACATGAAATGAGATAAAATGCATGCATATGGAGTAGTGAAAACGTAGCACGATTTACACACATCAAAATCCCCTAGTCCTAAACTTTTGCTTGTCCTTAAGCAAAGAAAACACAAAAGACAACTTAATTGTGGAAATGCTAGACACCATCCAGAGGTATACAATCTGATCTTAATCTTATCAAATCATTCCTAGTTGCCAAGCTTGAAAGATCCCTATATAGTGCATGTGAAAAGTTGAACTAAAGTCATTGGACACCAATCCAGATTTGACATCCCTTCTATCGTAGAACATTCTTATTTCCGGTATAGAGGCACTTACCTGCCTTAATGCATGGATCATCCTTACCTAGCAACAAAAGGTCTCAAAGGAGCACTTTCTAAGAAGAAAGAAGGGAAGGAATTTATAGAGAGCATTTCCCCAGTAACTAGTTAGTCTCAAAGGGGCACCTTTTAGGTGTTTTCCCAGTAACTACTTGGTCTCAAAGGGGTGCTTGAAAACAATTCTAGTTTTTTTTTTTAACAAACACTTCTAGGGAAAGTGTTTCTCCAGTAACCAAATTGCACAGGAAAGTCTCCAATGGAAAATTGAGTACTCGTCCGATATGAGGGATTTAAATCCTTTTTGGATACCTCAGACCTATAGACCGTGTTAGAAGTGAAATAGGGTTCTTATCAAATAGGCAAAAAGGAATATCATGATCCGACCAATGTTCAGTTGTATTACGCTAGATGATATAAAAATGCAATGTTATGATATATGAAAAGATGCAAACAAAAATAGCACTAACCAAACTAAATATTTAAGTAGAGACAGCATAAGCAGTAAAGGATGTGCATCGAAACTCACAAAATAGCTCAAGGTGGTCAATGGTCATTGTCTTCGCTACTAGCATCCTCCTCTGCCCACCTATGTCGCTGCTCCTGGTAAAACTCCCGGGACTCCTGTCAAAATCTATCATCATCTTCCCTCCAGGCGGACTCAGCAATGAAAAACTCATCAGCTCTCCTGTAAAAATCAGCTGCCCTATCCAAATGCTGTGTCACCATACGATGGTGCTCCTCTGTAGCTTGGGCAAACCGATCCCACACATCTATGTGCGAGGTATGCTCGACCCTGAAACCTTCGAATGATGATCGGAATCCTAAAAAATCAAAAGAAGAGTACCCTACAGAAACATTGTCAGTAGGAAACCGTGGGGGTTCAGGAGTCGAATGTGATGGCTCAGGGGCTATGTGAGATGGCTCCCTAGGAGAGGGTGATGGAGTATGGGCAGTAGGGGTAGGAAAGGGTCCCTGGACATCTCTAAAAATCCAATTGGATGAATTACGTACAGTCATCCGCTCAGGGTTTGGAAGAGGGATTTTAATTCCATTTCTTAACACCAAACGATACCCCTCGTCACATGCCTCAATCATCTTCATATTTATACAAGCATCCAAATCCAATCTAGGGCTAGTAGGACAATATTCAAGGTCATCCAATTCACATCCTAAGGCCACAACAATCCTAGTGATAATACCACCTATGACTAGGACCCCAGATGGGCTATTACTAACCTTAACTAAATGTCTAACCATATGGGCTCCAGAATCAATATTAACTTCATTTAGCATAGCCCATAAAAATTGTAACTCACTCTGCCTAGCCACCCCTGCACTATCATATCTTCCAGAGATTGTATTAGCCATAAACCTAAGGAGATAACGAAAAGTAGGATTAGAGATGTTAAATGATTTAGACCTAGATGCATCATAAGGGCGAGGGTCATCAGAAATTATTCTCCAAAATTGATGATCAATAAAAAGTCTATGAATTTGCCTCTCCCCTCCGCAAGGAAAATCAAATATTGTATTAAAATCACTTAAAGAAAGAGTAAACTCATGGTTCATTAATCTAAATTTGATTTTTCCTTCCTCACAATCCTTTCCTTGCAGTATTTCAGCAGACAGGGAGCTAAGGAATTCAAGAGTGATACTAGGGTAAGTAAGATGATGATGCATGATAAACTCGGGTCCAAATCCTATCCTATTGGTCAACCAAGTTATGTCATCTCAACCCTAGGTTGTCAACGGTAGAAGCTCCAGTAGTTCTTGTAGATACTAACTTCCTTTTTTCAAGCTTACTGAATTTAGACTTCATAACCTCATCCCTAAAAACAATTCCATATGGATGGCAGGAGGTTGGAGGAGGATCGTTACCCAAGTCCTGAGCTTTTCTCTTTCCCTTGTCCTTTGCCGAAGAGGAAGAAGCTCCTCCTTTAGTCTTCACTCGCTTACTCATGGCATTGGGGAGGGAGAGACAACAGGTTAGCTTCTCGGCTGCTCGAGAGAGACCGACGGCAGCTGCTTCAAGCTTGTAACGCGCGTGGAAAATTAGGGCGTGCTCGGGCCGACTTTAGAGGGCTAGCCGCAACATAGGCGTGTCGGGCATCCTCTTATGCAAATACCCGACCCGTTTAAGTGCGGCATAGGCGTGCTTCCGTCCGACCCAGGCGTGCCGCAGGTGAGAAAAGTGCGACACGGGCATGCTTGGCAGCACGCTCTACTTGTGTTGTCTTCGGGTAACCTCAACACGCCTGTGTCGTTCGACATAGGCGGGTTGTGTCAATTTGGCACGCAGTGACACGTTTAACATGTCGTGTCCTGTAAATCTGAAAAAAAATGTAAAACTCAAAATAAAATAAAATGACTAAAAAAAATAGCTTGGGTTGCCTCCCAAGAAGCGCTTGTTTAAGGTCGTTAGCTTGACCCCTCAGTTACTCCCTAGTTTTGGGGATATGGCTCGAGGAGTGTGCTCTGCCCCTCTTCCTCCCCAATCAGCTCAGTAGAATTGTTTGCGAAGTATCTCTTAAGTCTTTGACTATTTACTTTAAAAATTCCTATAGACTTACTGGATATATCAATAGCTCCATGAGGATAAACCTTTTCAACTTGATATGGTCCCGACCATCTGGATTTCAGCTTCCCAGGAAAGAGTTTCAATCTTGAGTTGAATAGTAATACCAAGTCTCCTTGATGGAATTCTCTGCGCATGATATTCTTGTCATGCCACCTCTTCGTTTTCTCCTTGTAAGACCTTGCATGTTCATAAGCATCAAGGCGTAGTTCTTCAAGTTCATTTAGCTGTAGTTTTCTTTTCTCTCCGGCTTTATTTAGGTCAAAATTAAGCCATTTAATTGCCCAATATGCCCTGTGCTCTATTTCAATTGGAAGATGACATGGTTTTCCATAAACTAATCGAAACAGAGTCATTCCAATGGGTGTCTTGTAAGCCGTTCGATAGGCCCATAGAGCATCGTCAAGTCTTAAAGACCAATCCTTCCTTGATCTTGATACTGTTTTTTCCAAGATAGTCTTGATTTCCCTATTTGAAACTTCTACTTGCCCGCTCGTTTGTGGATGATATGGTGAGGCTAGTTTATGTGTTACTCCATACTTCTTGAGAAGGCTTTCAAATTGTCTTTCGATAAAGTGTGAGCCTCCATCACTTATTACTGCTCTCGGTATTCCAAATCTTGGAAATATTATACTCTTAAAGAGCTTTATGACTGTTTTTGCATCACAAGAGGGGGATGGTAGAGCCTCAACCCATTTAGACACATAGTCCACTGCCACCAGTATATAGGTATTTTTATAGGAAGTAGGGAAGGATCCCATATAGTCAATCCCCCAGATGTCGAACAATTCGACTTCCAATATCGAATTTTGAGGCATCTCATGTCTCCTTGATACATTCCCGGTCCTTTGACAGCGGTCACAAGTCGTCACATAATTCCGAGAGTCTCTAAAAATATGAGTCCAATAAAATCCTGCTTGCAAAACCTTTGCTGCAGTCTTGTCTATGCTCATGTGACCTCTATATGCTGAAGAATGACAGTGATACAATATATCCTCAATCTCTTCTTCGGATACACATCTTCGATATATAGCATCCGCCCCTTGCTTGAACAGGAATGGTTCGTCCCACACATATTGCTTTACATCCGAAAGAAACTTCTTCCTCTGATGATAACTCATGTGAGAAGGTATTATCTCGCAAGCTAGGTAGTTGGAAAAATCAGCATACCACGGAGCCTTGATTGTCCTGACCGCTAGTAGCTGCTCATCCGGGAAGAAATCATTAATAGCAAGATCATCGACACTTCCCGTATTTAATTCTTGATGAAGCCTCGATAGATGGTCTGCAACTACGTTCTCCATTCCTTACTTGTCTCGGATTTCCAAATCAAACTCTTGTAGAAGAAGTATCCACTGGATAAGTCTTGGCTTAGATTCCTTTTTACTCAGCAAGTATCTTATGGCTGCATGATCTGTGTAAACTATCACCTTGATCCCTATGATATAAGATCTGAACTTGTCGAAAGCAAATACTATAGCCAAGAGTTCCTTCTCTGTGGTAGCATAATTCATTTGTTCTTCATCCAATGTTTTACTGGCGTAGTAGATTGCATACACCTTGCGATCCTTCCTTTGTCCCAACACTGCACCCACAGCAAAATCACTTGAATCACACATAATTTCAAAAGGGAGACTCCAATCTGGAGGTTGCATTATTGGGGCGGTTGTTAATGCTTCCTTTAACCTGGAAAATGCATCAAGACAAGGATTATCAAAGTGAAACACAACATCTTTAGCAAGCAAATTAGTTAATGGCTTCGAAATTTTTGAGAAGTCCTTGATGAACTGTCGGTAGAACCCTGCATGTCCTAGGAAACTACGCACTCCCTTGACATCAGTTGGAGGAGGCAACTTCTTGATCACTTCAGTTTTAGCAATGTCCACCTCGATACCACGGTGTGAAACTAGGTGCCCAAGTACTATGCCTTCTCGCACCATGAAGTGGCACTTCTCTCAATTAAGCATTAAATTCATTTCCTCGTATCTCTGCAAGACCTTGACCAAATTAGATAAACACATATCAAAATCTGTACCATATACAGAAAAATCATCCATGAATACTTCCATTATATTCTCGATCATATCAGAAAAAATTGAAGTCATACATCTCTGAAAAGTGGCGGGTGCATTGCATAGTCCAAAAGGCATTCTCCTGAAAGCAAAAGTACCATATGGGCAGGTGAAAGTTGTTTTCTCTTGGTCATTAGGATAAATAGGGATTTGATAGAAATCGGAGTATCCATCTAAGTAACAGAAATGCGAGTGTTTTGCCAACCGGTCTAGCATTTGGTCAATAAATGGGATGGGAAAGTGGTCCTTTCTAGTTTTCTTATTCAATTTCCTATAATCAATACACATTCTCCATCCCGTAACCGCTCTCGTGGGGATTAACTCATTCGTAGCATTCCTTATCACCGTTATCCCCCCTTTCTTTGGCACAACATGGACAGGACTTACCCATTCGCTATTGGATATTGGATAGATAATTCCTGCATCTAGCAATTTCATGACCTCTTTCTTGACTATCTCTTTCATGGCTGGGTTCAGCCTTCTTTGATGCTCTATAGAGGTTTTAAAATTGTCTTCTAGTAGAATTCTGTGCTTGCAAACCGATGGACTAATTCCCCTAATGTCATCAATCTTGTATCCAATGACATTCTTGTGTGTTTTCAATACCTCAATCAGTTTTTCGGTCTCTGCATTGCTCAGATTAGCATTAATGATCACAGAATAAGTAGAGTTTTCGCCAAGAAATTCATACCTGAGTGTTGATGGAAGAGGCTTAAGTTCTACCTGTGGTGTTAGGTTGGGGTCGGAAATCTCTGGCTCTTTATCCTCAAAATCCCCTTCGAGCTTATTAAGATAAGTTTGTTCTTGTGCTCCTTCTAGTGCTATTGATTGGAAACTGTCAATCCTACAACAAACATCAAAAATAGAAGGTTGTTTAACATCTTTTGAAAGGTCGAATTCAATTTTGTCGTTTCCAAATGCAAGTGAGAGTTTGTGGTTCTTGACGTCTATCATTGCCCTAGAGCCAAGAAAGGTCTCCCTAAAATGAGTGGAATGCATGGGTCTTCATCCATGTCAAGCACTACAAAATCGGCAGGAATAATAAAATTTCCCACCTGCACTGGTACATCTTCTAGGATTCCCAAAGGATATCTAATGGAGCGATCGGCTAACTGCAAGGCCATAGTAGTTAGTTTCATTTCTCCCAAATCTAATTTCTTGCATATGGAAAGAGGTATCAGATTGACACTAGCGCCCAAATCGCAAAAAGCCTTATCAAAATTTGAGTCATTAATTATGCAAGGGATAGAAAATCTACCTGGATCATTTAGTTTGGGAGGTACCATGTTCTTAATTAAAGCGCTGCACTCCTCAGTAAGAGCCACTGTTACATGCTCCTTGACTTTTCTTTTATTGGTTAAGATATCCTTCAAGAACTTGGAGTAAGTAGGCATTTGTTGAAGAGCTTCTGTAAAAGGTATATTGATATATAGCTTCCTAATTACCTCAAGGAACTTACCAAATTGTTCATCCAATTTTTCCTTTATCAACCTCTGAGGGAACGTGATAGGGGGTTTATACGTTCTTGGTTCCTTGTTCAACACGCCTGTTGTCGGCATCGGTGGTCACCGGAGTGACCCGACACGAGTGTGTCGGCTGACACGTGCTCGTGGGCATTCTCTTCCTCAGGCGTGTTGAACAACACGCCCTGGGTCAGGGTGTGTTGTCGGCTTCCTTTGCTATTCAACCCAAGCGTGCTGCTGTCTTCTTCCAACTCTGACACGCTCGTGTCCTTTAGCACAGGGGTCGCTTGTTGAGCTTTGTCTCCTTCTAAAATACTTCCACTTCTCAAACTTATGGAATTGCAATGCTCAATTTGGGTTTATACGAATTTCGGAAATCGCGGGCATCCTTGATCGATGTGCAATTTGGGAAATTTGATTTTCCAGCATTCTTGTGTGATTAGTCAAATTATCAACCTTGCTTCCCAATTGCTTGATTGCCTCGGTATTATTTTGATGTTGCCGATTTGATTCTACAATATGCTATCGAAATTCATCATTTATCTTCCCCTGACACGTAATAAAATTCTCCATCATCTTTTCTAAGCTTGACTTGGGTCCTTACTGAAATCCCAAAGGTGCTCCAAAACTGTTCTGTCCAGAAGAATTTTGGTTGGCTCTATACGAAAAGTTGGGATGATTCCTCCAACCGGGATTGTACGTGTTCGAATAAGGGTTTCCACCATTAGGCTTCTGATTAAAATTATTTAGCGTATCTACTTGCTCAATCCCAGCTCCCGATGATGGTGCGTGTAGGATTTGGCAATTTATCGCTACATGTCCTGTTACACCACAAATCTCGCAAGTGACATTAGATGAGTTTACAGCTGATACATTAAAATGTTCGAGCTTTTGAGTTAACGCATCAACTTTTGCACTGAGTAGATCAAGGGTACTTACCTCAAACTTACCTAGCGTTTTAATTTGATATCCTCGTTCTGTGGCCCATTGGTGAGAATTCATTGCCACATTCTCGATGATCTCAAATGCTTCATCTAACATTTTGTTCATAAGAGCTCCTCCTGCAGCAGAATCAAGAGAAACTTTAGTAGCATACGAGATTCCATTGTAGAAAGTATGAACAATGAGCCACTTCTCCAGCCCATGATGAGGGCATTGCTGTAGTAATTCCTTAAATCATCCCGCTTAATAATGTTTCTCCATCCTTTTGCACAAAATTAGTGATTTGATGACGAAGACTTGCAGTTTTGCTGGGTGGAAAATACTTGTCTAAAAATCTCTGCTCCAGCTGATCCCAGGTAGTTATGCAATTTGCTGGAAGAGAGTGTAGCCAAACTCTAGCTTTGTCCCGCAATGAGAAAGGAAACAAGCACAATCTAATAGCATCAGCTGAGGCTCCATTCAGTTTTAAAGTTTCGTAAAATTCCAAAAATACTTCCAAGTGCAGATTTGGATCTTCAGTGGGTGCTCCTCCGAATTGATGTTGTTGGACCATGGATAGTAGAGCCGGTTTCAATTCAAAATTGTTCGCTTCAATAGGGGGTCTTCTAATACTCGATCTCAATCCCCTTGTACTAGGTGCTGCATAATCCCTTAAAGGTTTATTCTCGTTTTGATCAGCCATGTTGGAGGTCAGATTTTCTTCCTGACGTTGCTGAAATCGTCTTCTAGCAAGGAACGTTCTCTCTATCTCAGGATCAATATCGAGAATTTCCCTATTAAATCTGTGCATGCAACAACAAGAGAGGCTCCCAAAATAAGAATTCAGAATAGACACAAAGAATAAGAACAAAAACAGAAATCTAGATTAACTAAATCACGCTCAATTCAATATTGAGTGCCAATCCCCGGCAATGACGCCAAAAACTTGATGTGTTATTTTCCGCAAGTGCACGGTTGTCGTCAAGTAATAAAAATATCGATCCCACAGGGATTGGGACAATTACCGAATGATTGTGATACCAAGTTATCTAGTCAATCAATTTGTGGATTAAGCAAAGAAACTGAGCAGTCAAGAACAACGAATGAGAAGAACGAGCTAAAAGTCAATAGTTGAGAAGAATCTCAGGATATGGGTTTCACCACGTCGACGATTTATAAGGTGATTTAATTCTTTCCTACCCCTGTTAGAGTTGTTTTGATGGAACCTATCCTAAGGTAAATCAACGACCGCTTTCGAGGTCTACGCCAATTGTACCTATCAAACTTAATTTGCCTGTCACGGTATTCGAGCGTAAGGGATCATAATCAGCTAAGGGGACCTATCACGAGACCCCCGCAAACCTCCCTAGTCTTACCACCGTTACTTGGTAAAAACTGGATTTGATAGATCCATTAAGTCCATAAGAGTTCCTTTAGAGTCAAAATTTCCTTTTCACGATAGGTTTGCACACGGGACCATAATCAGCTAAGGGGACCTGTCACGAGACCCCCGCAAGCCCTCATAGATACACTACCGCTACTTGACAGGAGTTAATCCCTAGTTGGTTCTAGGTTTCGGGAACTTGGGTTCACTGTTAGGTACTTCCCTTTAGCTCCTTAGGTTTATCAATAAGAATCCAAAAACCAGATCAAAACAAACAATAATTTAAGTAGTATAGATTACATCATCCATCATAAATCGTCAAGGGCTACTCCCCCATCCTAAGATTATAGGACACTACTCTATAGTCAAACAAGAATTGCTAGAGAAAGAAATTACAATACTTAGTGCCATCTGTGTTCCTCTGTCGTCGACTCCTTCGTTCTCCTCGTTCTTGTGTCGTCCTCTTTACCCCCCGCCGCCCTCCTTAGGGTTAGAATATCTCCTCTTTTATAGCCTTGGCCTCCTCTTCAATTAAGGCAAAAGATTTTCCTTTAATTGAGACGAAGATCGCGGCTTCGTCGAGTTGCTCACAGAAAAGGAAGTCTGGAATCAAGCCAATACGCCCATGCCAAATGAGGGCACAGGCGTGTCGCACATTTCTCACCGGCCGTGTCAGCGCTTGAACGGGGCGTGTCGGTAGGAAGTCTAGAATCAGGCCAATACGCCCATGCCAAATGAGGGCACAGTCGTGTCGCACATTTCTCACCGGCAGTGTCAGCGCTTGAACGGGGCGTGTCGGTTGCTGAACCAGGGCGTGTTGAGCGTTGGAACTCCTGACACGGACATGTCACTGATAACACGCCTGTGTTGTTTTGATATGCCTGCTTCTTCGCCCTGTTAACACGAAAATCACCCAAAAGCAGTCTCTTCGTCCAAAATATGCTAAACTTAACTGAATCATGACAAAATACATGCCTAGGACATGAAATGAGATAAAATGCATACATATGGAGTAGTGAAAACGTAGCACGATTTACACACATCACCTCATGCCTATCGGATCCCTCCAAGTCATCCATGAGTTGTTCATCCATACGCTAGACTTTAGGTGCTTCCATCGACTATTGTCATGCTAAGCTGGTCTAAATCGCCAAGGCACATTTGAGCTTATGCTGCCAAGACAAATGCTTGGACTTTACATCGCCAAGCCATTGGACTTATGCTGCCAAGACTCCCGCTTGGACTTTACGCCGCCAATATCAACCCTTGGACTTCCCTTTCCAACCCATGTTGGACTTTCCAAATGCCAAGACTCAAGCTTGGACTTTTCCTTGCCAAGACCCATGCTTGGACTTTCCATGCCAACCCATGTTGGACTTCCCAATTGCCAAGACTCAAGCTTGGACTTTACCTTGCCAACCCATATTGGACTTTCCAATTGCCAAGACTCAAGCTTGGACTTCTCCATCATATGGTCAACCCCATGTCAACCATATAGTCAACCCATTGTCAAACAATGGTCAACTCATTATTAAACATCAATGTCACATCAAAACACTAACATCAAATCACTCATTGTTATCCAATTTATCAGTATCAGGTAAAGCATCATCTATTGACTTTGGTTCTATCTTTGATATTAATGCGATTTGACTTAAGTTTCTTAAGGCCGATCTAGTTTGAACTCCTAGAGTTGGATTTCCTAATACTTGTTCAAGTGGATGGTTTGGATTAATTCTAGGTGTCTTTAAGTTGTCTTGATATTGAGTTTGTTCTTCTTCTTCATGTATAATTTCATTTACCCCATCTTAATTTATTTTTTAGTGTGTTTGTTTGACCATTTGTAATTTCCTCTTCATCAAACTTTACATTGGTTCTTTCTTAAATTTTTAGAGTTTTCTTATTATAAATCCTATAGGCCATACTAGTGGTTGAATATCCAAAAAATATTCCTTCATCGATTTTTGAAGAAAATTTTCCAAGATAATCTTTGTGTTCAAAATGAATACTTTGCATCCAAATACTCTTAAATATTTTATTGTAGATATTTTATTATTAAAAATTTCATAAGATATTTTATTATGTAATTTATTAATTATTACTCTATTATGTACATAACATGTAGTGTTTATAGCTTCGGCCCATAAATAGCTAGGTAAATTATATTCATTTAACATTGACCTAGCAACTTCTTGTAGAGTTCTATTTTTTTCTTTCTACTATTCCATTTTGTTGAGATGTTCTAGAGCATGAATATTCATGGTGATATCCATTTTCTAGACACATTGTTGTAATTTTTTTATTTTTAAACTCACCTCCATTATCACTTCTTATTCTTTTTTATCTTAAGATCTTTTTCATTTTCTATTTGTTTACTAAAGTTTTTAAATACTTCAAATGTTTTATATTTTTGTTTTAGAAATTTTACCCATGCAAATCTAGATTAATTGTCTATTATCACTAAACAGTATAAATTTCCACTTAGTGATTTTACCCCATGTGAATTGAACAAGTCTAAGTGAATCAATTCAAGTATTGAGCTTGTTCGACCTTGATTAGTTAATTTATGTTGGGACTTGGTTTGTTTTCCTTGTTGGCAAGCATTACAAACTTTGCTTTCAATATTTTTAAGTTTAGGCAAACTTTAACTAAGTTAGTATCACTTAACTTAATTATATTCCTAAAGTTGATGTGAGTAAGTAGTCTATACCACAACCAACTTTCCTCTTGTTGTATCAAATGACACTTGATTGAGAATTTTTATAAATTTATTGAATATATATTTCTATTCCTAACTCTTTTAAGTGATATTTTTTAAGTTTTCAATATTGTTAATTAAAAATTCATTTGATAGAAATTTTACTTCATAACCATCATCACATAACTGACTTATACTAAGCAAATTAAATTTGGAATTCTCTAAAAGCAAAACTTTCTGTATAATAAAATTTAATTCTAATTCAATGTTACTTAATCCAATTACCTTAAGTTTGTCATTGTTTTCAAAGGCGACTGAACTTAGATTCTTGAAGCTTAATTCTGAGATTTTTTTACTATTTCCAGTCATATGTCTGGAGCAGCCACTATCAAGAATCCATTGGTCCATTCTGAAGTCCTACATGAATTAAAGATTCTTAAGATAATTCACACTTTGAATAAGATGAATTATCTTGAATTGATTTGATTGAGTTGATTCAGTCAATTTGATTAGGTTGATCAAGTTGATTAAATTGATTAAATTTACTAAGATGGTTAAGTTGAATTTATGTTGAAAATTTGTTAATTTTAGTTGAGTTGTGTTGAGTTAAGTTAAGTAAAATTGTTGAGTTTAGTTGAATTAAGTTATTTAATTTTAGTTGAGTTGTGTAAATTTATTAAGTTTAGTTAAGTAAAGTTGTTAAGTTTAGTTGAATTGCGTAAACTTGCCAAATTTAATTGTATTAAGTTAATTACACTATTTAAGCTTGGTGAAGTTCTAATTCATCTCACCCGAGCTAAGTTTTCAATACACGTTAATCCTATGGATTTTGTGAGATGAGAATTTATTTTATCTTAATTTTAAAATGAAATTTCAAAGTTTTTTAAACTTGTGTTAGATTCAAGTTTAGCTTGAGCTAATCAAGGAAGTTTTCCAACATTGACTTCCAGGTCATGGCGAGACATATGACCTGCTTAGGTATCGGATGGACCACTTCTTAGACAAAGTCAATGAAAGAATCAAATACTTAACTCACTTTGGACTAAGCATTCCAGACCTTCCAAGGTGTTCAAAGCAACCAAACAAGCAACCTCTTTACATTTCCTTTGTATTTGCTTTTGTATTTGTTGTATTTGGTTGTATTACTGTTGTAATTCATATTGTAAGAGGTTTCTTCACCTCCAGATTATATTCCGAGAAGAAGAGAAGGTTTAGTGGAGTAAACACAAAAGTATGCCCGTGGAGTAGGAACCATAGGTTCTGAACCACGTAAAATCGTGTGTTGTGATTGTGTTGTCATTTGTTCTTATTTATGTAGAAGATTTGACGCCGCTAGAGGGGGGTGAATAGCGTAGAATTCGATCGTAGATGGAATTTGTTCGCGTTTGTTTCTACAATTTCATTAGCGCAGCGGAATATAGATAATGATAACACAATAACGAAATATACAATCACATACGAACATGAGTATGTAACGTGGTTCGGAACCGCACGGTTCCTACTCCACGGATCGGGCTCAAACGAGCCCTAGCGATGCCAATCACACACCACTATAAAACAACTCCTTCTCGGAACAATCCGGAGGTGGAGAAACCTCGTACAATGTATACAACAGTAATACAAGCAATATAATGAAATACAAAGCAATACAAGTAAAGAAAACACTTTACAAATGGTCTTTGAATGCTTGATCACTTGGTTGATCGAGTAGCACTTGGAGACCCTGAATTGCAGCAGCAACTCGCCCCAAATCGCCTCAAAGAACCATGCATTTTCCTCCATCACGAGCTCCTTATAAAACTTCAACCTGTGCTGGAAAAAGTCGATCAGTCGACTGATCGGGACCATCAGTCGGCTGATGCCACTGTTGTCGTGAGACAACGGCTAGATCCACATTGGATAAGTCCAACGGATCTACCATCAGTCGACTGATCATTCCCATCAGTCGACTGATGGAGTCCTCACTCGACCAGTCGAGTCTCGACTCCATTCTGTGGCCAATTTCTCGAGCACCCGATCGATCACGCATGATCATCGCTCAGCTCATCGGTTGCCCACCTCGCCGGTCATTGCTAGGCCACAACCCGCAGTCAAACCCTAGTTGACTCGGTCTAGTCGACTGCCACATGGCACCAGTCGACTGACACACCTCAAACATGAGGTTTTAACCCAAGTATGGTTCCCCCATACTTGCTAGACCACCCTTAGCCTAGACCTAAGCCTTCTAGCCACCTCCATCAGCCTCACGCCTCTCAGATCCCTCCAAGTCATCCATGACTTGTTCATCCATTGCGCTAGCCTTCAGGTGCTTCCATCGGCTATGTCATGCTAACGGTGTCTACACCGCCAAGGCACATTGGACTTACGCCGCCAAGACTCCGCTTGGACTTTACGCCGCCAACCATTGGACTTATGCTGCCAAGACTCCCGCTTGGACTTTACGCAGCCAACCATTTGACTTATGCTGCCAAGACTCCCGCTTGGACTTTACGCAGCCAATATCAAACCCCTTGGACTTCTCATGCAAATGCCAAGTGTTCAACTTGGACTTCCCATGCCAAGTACTCAAGACTTGGACTTCCCTATGACAATTACATTGTCATATGTTTTTGTCGAACATCAAAACATCACTCGAGTCAAACTCGAGTCACGGTGATCGTGACTGGGATTGCACCAACAATCTCCCCCTTTTTGATGTTTGACAAAAACCAAACAAATTATTGAGTTAGAACACTAACTCAAATCCCTTACCAATTATCCCAAATTGGTAAATACTCTCCAAATGTTCTCCCCCAAACATTCTCCCCCTTTTTGACTAACATCAAAAAGGTTTCCTCTCCAAGGAGGTCAATGTCTCATGTCCCAATGAGATCTTACAATCTCCCCTTTGGTCCAAAAATACTTAGGATGCCTACCATCTTCCTAGTGATAAGTCCAATATCACTCAAGAGAGGCAATCCCATTTACTCTCCCAATTTCCAAATTGGGTCTCTCAAAAGTCCCATCAATTTCCCAATTGATGTCATATTCTCCCAATAACTTCTCCTCTTCAAGGAGAAAAACACATCCATCATCCCAAGATGGATACCTCCCCCTAAAGGCTTGCTCCCCCTTGACCATTGCACCAACAATGTCCTTGGGAAGTCCCTAAGCCAATAGGAACTCTAAACCATCAAAATTAAGGTTAGAAATTCAATATTGAACTTTCCAACACCTTAAAATTGATACAAACCCTAAACACTTCTCCTAATCCATATCCAATGGATTTTCACCCTTTATAATGCTACCCAAAGCATATCCTAGGGTTAGGAGTGATTAGGGACCATAACCGTAGCTGAAATCGGGTTAAACAACCTTGTTACTCGAAATCAGCTACCAATGAGTGATTCGTAAATCGATCATTGGCACCTCATCGATCGCCACCAATGGCAATGATCGATAACTAAATTTTCAGTTATTAGAGTTGAATTTTAGAAAATCATAAATAATTATACGTATATCGAAAAATCACGAAATTTGGTACGTATAATACTTATGACCAATACAATAGGTGAAAAATTTTGGAAAAATATTTTTACCATTGAAATAGGAGATTGGTACAAAGTTCAAAACTATTAAAAACTTTAAAGTTTTTGATCCACTTTGTATCAACTTCTACAATGATGATGGCTATCAAAAGACATATTTCACCAAGGTTTTCCAAATTGATTTTAAAATGTTTTTGAAAGCCTATTTTGAACCATAATTTATTGGCTAAATATACATAGCTTGTATATTAGCTTTCCTTATGATTCTTGGTGATAATTAAAATAAGTTTGAGTTCATCTAGATGCACTACCCATGCATCTTGAACCTAACTTATTATCCTAGCATCTCACATGTATCTAGGGTGTATAAATACACATACATGTCAATGTGATGTGAGATGTGGGTTTTGATTCACTTTATCTAGGGTTTCATGCATTTCCTAGGCAACCCTACTTGATTCCCTTATAAATGGGACTTCAAGTCATGCCATAGTCCTTAAATCAATTTCAACCAATTGTCTTAAATGCATGAATGATTATGGCATTAGAAATGATATAAATAAGCATATGCTCATAATCATGATGTCATGGCATAAGATGAAATCTAAAAATACATGACATTTGAAACCTTAATCCTAAACATGAACATGACATATAAAATGATTAAAATAAACATGATGTCATGGCATGTTATATGGCAAACAAAGCATGTCATATAAAATATATAGGTATAGTAATACCTAAATTTTAATATTAATTGCCATTTGATATAATTAGATGTATTTTTCCATATTATCATTAATCTCCCTAGTGTGCCAAAAATCCAAAATGACACACTAACCTCTAAACCCAACTTGTGCCAATTTGATCCTTTTATCAAAACTTCTCAATTAATATTGGCACATCCTAAAATCTTTTAGGATATTGATTCAAATCTATTTCCAAGGTAACCATAACCTTGAAAATATCCTAAAGTGCCACCTTTACCATGGTTGAGTTAACTACCCATCCAATCAAGGTTGGCACACCCTAAACCCATCTTAGCGTGAATCAATCACGCTCTTAGGAACCCAAAACCGATTTGAGCTCCTAGGGTTAATTAGGTATTCCTTAGGGATAACCTCCCTAGATACCTTCCTAATGACCCTCCTAGGCTTGTTGGCCTTGGTCATTTGGGTCTTACCTAGGTTGACTCTAGGGGTAACTCCCCTTGCAACCTTCTTAGTGGCCACCCTAGGTTTCCTAGAAACCCTAGCCACTAGACACAACCTTTGGTCAACCTTAGGGATGACTTCCCTATTGACCTTGGTCTTCTTAGACCTAGTTTGTGTTCCATAATCAAATGGAACACTATGGTAAGCCACCTTAGGCTTAGGTTTGTGACCCAAACCTTGCTTGCCCTTGGTTGACTTTTGACTCTTAGGTCCTAAGTGTTGACTTTGAGATTTGGACCTAGACTTTTGATCATTTGACCCTTTAAATTGGTTTTGTATGTTCCTAAGGGTCTTCTCAAGTTTTTCAAGCCTTGAACTCAAGGCTTGATTTTCAACCTCTAATTGCCCAATTGATTTTTGATTAAGTTTTTGGGCATTTGACTTCTTAAGCATATGCCTAGTCCATTTAGGATTGAAACCTAGGTGCTCTTGCACCTTTCTAATGGTCTCCCTAGGTAAAATTTTTCTAGAGTTATTTGACCTAGGTTTATCCTTAGATAAATTGTTTTTAGGGACATTAGTCTCAAATTTCTTCTTACTTTTGAAGTTAACGCTTTTAGCTCCTAAACAAATATATTTATCTCTAGCATGCTTTTCATGGTGAATTGCAAGAGAATTAAAATTTCTAGCCTGCTTTTGACTTATAAATTTGGAAGGTGCATTATTAAAATATACCTTAGGGTTAGCTATAGAAGCTCCCCCTACTTGTGATGCTCCTCCTTGCCCCTTCTTCTTCCCCCTAGGGCATTGACTCCGATAATGCCCCTTTGAATTGCACTTGAAGCATATGATGTGCTCCTTGCCTTTAGGTGTTGGGGAACCGGCATCCTTGACTTTTGGTGCCGGTGGAGCTTTCATAATCTTCTTTGGACACTTGCTCTTATAGTGCCCAAATTCCCTACACTCAAAACACATAATATTATTTTTATTTGAAATTAGAGTGTTTGAGTTACCTAGGTTAGTGGTGGAGTTCAGAATTGACACTTCTTCATCTTGACTGGATGTAGAAGCTTCTTCTTGATGCTCCGGTGTTGAGGAAACTCTAATCTCCTCCTCAATCCTAGAAGTGGATGCTTCTTCCACTTCCTCCACCAACCCGGAAATTGACTCTCTATCAACTTCCGATTCTACTTCCTCTTCCTCTTTGGATGTTGATGATCTCTTAACCTCCAAGTCCTCACTTCCTTGTGAGGGTGATGCATTAGCCTCTTCGGTCTCTTCCTCTTGGACCATTGATGGGCTTTCATGGAGCTTGGCCACTTGGCTCCATAGCTCGTTTGCATCTACATAATTACCTAACATACACAAGATATTGTTAGGTATTAAATCAATTAACAACTTCATTACCTTCTCATTCTTTTCGAAGGATTGGACTTGCTCTTCGGTCCATCTCTTTTTCTTGAGGAATCCACCTTTTGGTCCTCTTGGATAGCTATATCCTTCCATTAAGATAGACCATTCTTCGAAGTCCCTCATCATTAGGAAGTCTTCAATTCTTGACTTCCATTGCTTAAACCCTTCTTGTCCATAGAAGGAGTAAGGGATCGGTGTGTTAATATTCCATCCCAATTGTTCTTCCATCTTCACCCTCTAGCTTCTTTGTCCTAGCTCCCGGCGGTTAGTCCGTAGAAGAGCCCCGGGCTCTGATACCAATTGTAGAAGATTTGACGCCGCTAGAGGGGGGTGAATAGCGTAGAATTCGTTCGTAGATGGAATTTGTTCGTGTTTGTTTCTACAATTTCATTAGCGCAGCGGAATATAGATAATGATAACACAATAACAAAATATACAATCACATATGAACACGAGTATGTAACGTGGTTCGGAACCGCACGGTTCCTACTCCACGGATTGGGCTCAAACGAGCCCTAGCGATGCCAATCACACACCACTATAAAACAACTCCTTCTCGGAACAATCCGGAGGTGGAGAAACCTCGTACAATGTATACAACAGTAATACAAGATGAATACAAGCAATATAATGAAATACAAAGCAATACAAGTAAATAAAACACTTTACAAATGCTCTTTGAATGCTTGATCACTTGGTTGATCGAGTAGCACTTGGAGACCCTGAATTGCAGTAGCAACTCGCCCCAAATCACCTCAAAGAACCATGCATTTTCCTCTCCTTATAAAGCTTGAAAAGTCGATCATCAATCGATCGGGACCATCGATCGTGATGCGCTTGTCGTGAGACAACGGCTAGATCCACGTTGGATAAGTCCAACGGATCTACCATCAGTCGACTGATCATTCCCATCAGTCGACTGATGGAGTCCTCACTTGACCAGTCGAGTCTCGACTCCATTCTATGGCCGATTTCTCGAGCACCGCCGGTCGATCACACGATCGGTTGATCGCTCGAGCCATCGATCGGCCCCCACCTGCAATCATCGCTAGCCACAACCCGCAATCAAACCCTAGTTGACTCGGTCCAGTCGACTGCCACATGACACCAGTCGACTGGCACACCTCAAACATGAGGTTTTAACCCAAGTATGGTTCCCCCATACTTGCTAGATCACCCTTAGCCTAGACCTAAGCCTTCTAGCCACCTCCATCAGCCTCACGCCTCTCGGATCCCTCCAAGTCATCCATGACTTGTTCATCCATGCCTCAGGTGCTTCCATCGGCTATGTCATGCTAACGGTGTCTACACCGCCAAGGCACATTGGACTTACGCCGCCAAGACTCTGCTTGGACTTTACGCCGCCAACCATTGGACTTATGCTGCCAAGACTCCCGCTTGGACTTTACGCAGCCAACCATTGGACTTATGTTGCCAAGACTCTCGCTTGGACTTTACGCAGCCAATATCAAACCCCTTGGACTTCTCATGCAAATGCCAAGTGTTCAACTTAGACTTCCCATGCCAAGTACTCAAGACTTGGACTTCCCTATGACAATTACATTGTCATATGTTTTTGTCGAACATCAAAACATCACTCGAGTCAAACTCGAGTCCTGGTCAATCGTGACCTGGGCCGATTGCACCAACAATTTATACTTGTATATTTGTTTCCGCTATGCATACTAATGATTGTAGACAAACACGACACGATCAAGCAAAGAAATCACGAAAATGCTATTCATCCCCCTCTAGTGCAGTCACCGATTCCTCTACACATAATTATATTGACACATTCTAAAATCTTTTAGGATTAAATTCTAACCCCATTTTCAAAGTATTACAATACTCCAAAATGTCCTAAAGTGTCACCTTTAGCATGGTTAGGTTAACTACCTATCCATTCAAGGTTGGCACACCTTAAACTCATCTAGCGTGATGGAATCACCCTCCTAGGAACCCAATACCTATTGGAGTTCCTTGGGTTAACTAGGTACTCGCTAGGGATAACTTCCCTAGCTACCCTCCTAATGACTTTTCTAGGCTTGGAAGCCTTGGTCATTTTGGTCTTGTCTAGGTTAACTCTAGGGATGGCTTCCCTTGTGACCTTCTTAGTGACATTCCTAGGTTTCTTTGAAACCTTGGCCACTAGACACTTGGCATGGTCAACTCTAAGGATAACTTCTCTTGTGACCTTGACTTTCTAGACCTAGTCTTAGTTCCATAATCAAATGGAACATTGTGGTAGGTTTGTATGGTCTTCTTGGGCTTAGGCTTGTGACCCAAACCTTCCTTACCCTTAATTGGTTCCTTCCTACCAACACTTAGATCTTGCCCATTTGACCATAAAATCATATTTTCCATTTTCTATTTTCCTAGGGGTATTCTCTAGTTTCTCAAGCTTTGACCTCAAAGCTTGATTTTCAATTTCTAATTTCTCAATTTTCGATTTTTCATCATTCTTTTGGGAATTCCTCTTCCTAGGCATATGTCTACTTTTCTTTGGATTATTTCCTAGATTATTATCCTTAGATGAGCTAGGTCTTGAGGTAATTTGTCTATATTTGTCCTTAGACCTAAATTCACAAGATTTTGCCCCTAAACAAAAATATTTATCTCTAGCATGCTTCTTATGATCATGAACAATAGCAAGAAAATTATTAATATGTGATACCTTGCTAGCATGCTTCTTGACATTACATAAAGTAGGAGCGTTATTAAATGTTACCTTAGAGTTTGCTTTACCTCCCCCTACATATAAAGCTCCTCCTTTGTCCTTGGTTGAATGGATCCCCCTAGGACATTGACTCCTATAGTGGCCCCTTTGTTGACACTGGAAGCATACTCTGTGCTCCTTGCTCTTCCTTATCGGGCCTCCGACCTCTTTTGACTTTTCTTTGGCCTTTGATGCTTGAGTTTTCTTTTTGGCCAATTTTGGACATTTGCTTTTTGTAATTCCCTTTCTCCCTACACTCAAAGCATATAATATAATTTTTATTTTTACAACTTATGCTTGAGTTACCTAGGTCGGTGATAAAAAAATCACTCCTGGATGTAGATGGCGCCTCCTCTTGCTCCGACATTGGTGGTCTAATATCCTCCCCCTCAATCTTAGAGATGGAAGCTTCTTCAACCTCCTCTATCGGTCCGGATATTGAGCATCTTTTAACTTTCGAATCCTAAAGCTCTTGGGATGATGATGTGCTTTCTTCTTGAGCTTGAGAAAATAAGCACTCCTCCTTGGACTCCTTCACTACATGTGTCAGTGAGGTATCTTCATGGAGCTTGACTAATTTTCTCCACAGCTCCTTAACATCCTTATAATCTCCTACCTTATACAAGATGTCACTAGGCATTAAGTTAGTTAAAATCAACACTACTTTTTTATTCATTTTGTATTTTCGATTTTGCTCTGCGCTCTACTTCTTCTTCTTGAGAACTCTTCCTTTCTTGTCATCGGGAGGATCAAAACCATCTACAATACTAGACCAATTGTCTATATCATTCATAAAAAGATATTCGGCGATTAACCAAACAGCGCACGTGAAGTTTAGAATTGTCCAAATAACACCTCATACTTTCATATTTACCAAAGGGCGCACTTCATTCTTTTTTTACCCCTCCCGACAAATGTGTATTTAATGCTCAGATATTGCATGAATCCGAACCACAATTGAAAATCCCGAACCATCCAAACATGGTGCTGGGAATTCAAATCCCAATACCACTATGTTACTGGGAATATAATTCCCAGCACCACTTTTTTTTATCTGATTTCTAATTTATATCGGCCTGATTTCTGAAATATTACTGTGAATACCTAATAAAACCTTGAATATCAGAAATTTTAACCACGGATACACAGAGGGGCACTACCCAAACTCAATGGACTTGGATTGAATCGAAGAAGAGGTGAATAGGGCCATTAATGGGTTTTGATCGAAACCCATTAATGGACCTAGAGGAGTCCAAATTTCAAAATCTTGACATAGATTGAAAGATCTTACAACATGAATTTTTGATATGTCGAGGAAACTTAGTTCTAATCCTCCTACCTCCCAATATTAATGGTGTGTCAAAAAAAAAGATGGTGCTAAAAATTAAATCCCAATACCACAATGGAATTGCAAATCCCAGCACCACCACTGTGGTGTTGGGATTTGCAATTCCAGCACTACAGTGGTATTGGGATTTAATTCTCAACATATTTTTTTTGACACATCGTTAAAATTGGGAGGTAGGATGATTAGAACTAAGTTTCCTCGACATATCAAAAATTTATATTGTAAGATCTTTCAGTATATGTCAAGATTTTAGAATTTGGACTCCTCTAGGTCCATCAATGGGGTTTGGTCAAAATCCATTGATGGCCCTATTCACCTCTTCTTCGATCTAATCCGAGTCCATTGAGTTTGGGTAGTGTCCCTCTGCGTATATGTGGCCAAAATTTCTAATATTCAAGGTTTTATTAGGTATTCACAGTAATATTTTAAAAATCAGGACGATATAAATTAAAAATCAGATAAAAAAAGGCGGTGCTGGAAATTATATTCCCAAGAACACAGTGGTCCTGGGATTTTAATTCCCAACACCACGTTTGGATGGTTCAAGATTTTCAATTGTGGTTCGAATGCATATAATATCTAAGCATTAAATACACATTTGGGAGGAGGGGTAAAAAATGAATGAGGTGCACCCTTTGGTAAATATGAAAGTATGGGGCACTGTTTGGACAATTCTAAACTTTGCGTGCGTTGTTTGGCTATTTTACCTTTCCAATACTCAAAATCTTTGCCATCAAAGAAAGGAAAAGCCGTGATGTCATCCCCCAATCTATCTTGAAACTCCATTTCTTCTAGTGCGTGCTCCCTTGGCGATGAGTCCATAGAAGAGCAACCATGCTCTGATATCAATTGTAGAGGAATCGATGTCGTGATAGAGGGGGTGAATAGTGATTTTCGCTTCGCTTTGATGGATTGCGTACTCATCTATAATTTGTTAGTAATACGCCGGAATAATAAAGTAAAATAACAAATATAATCACACACCATAAGACAAGAGTATTTACGTAGTTCGGAACTAGTGTTCCTACTCCACGATCAAGCTCTAGTGATGCACACCACAACTATCAAACTTCTCCTTCTCGGTATGACATCGGAGGTGGAGAAACCTCTTACAACAATAAGAATACAATCAAAATGAAATAAAAAGCAAATATAAACAATTACAAGTAAAGAACATGTTATAAAGAGATCTTTTGATTGCTTGCACTTTGGTTGCTTTGGACGAGCTTGGAAGGTCTGGAATGCAACAACAATTCCCCTTCAAAATCATCAAAAATTGGTAGCTCCAAATCCTCTGCAAAGCCTCCTTATAAAGCTGAGTTTGGGCTGATTTTCTGCCTTCTAGTCAACTGCTCTTACTTAGTAGTTGACTAGCCTCACTAATGTTGTCTCACAATAACTCCATCCACATTGAAATTTGTCCAACGGATACATTAGTAGTCGACTGCTACCAAGGAGTCGATTGGTCAGTCGACTATGTAAGAATCTGTAGACTGCTATAGTGCTATCAGTCGATTGCCCAAGGCCAGTCAACTGCCATAGCCTTAGCTGAGAAGTCGATCCTTAATCGACTCCTCGACTAGTCAACTAATCATAATCCCAATCGACTGCTCCGAGTTGACTAGGCTCCCGAGTGTCAAACACTCGACCAGTCGATTGACCCAAAGTCTCAGTCGACTGATAAACATCAACCATGAGGTTTAACCTAAGTATGATCCCCTCATACTTGATTGACCACCCTTAGCCTAGACCTAAATCTTCTAGCCACCTCCATCAGCCTTACGCCTCTCAGATCCCTCGAGTCTGCGACTCTTCATCCTTCGCATTAGCCTTCAGGTGCTTCCATTAGCTATGTCATTCTAACCGGGTCCTTTGCTAAGGTTCATTTAGACTTATGCCGCTAAGACCACATGCTTGAACTTTACGCTGCCAAAACCTCACCCTTGGACTTCCTTGACAAGATCTTTTTGGACTTATGCTGCCAAGATCCATGCTTGGACTTTACGTCACCAAACCTACCCTTGGACTTCTGAATTGCCAAAGTTCACTTGGACTTTACGCCACCAAGACTCCATGATTGGACTTATGCCGCCAAGACTATACCTTTGGACTTTACCATTGCCAAGTACCCATGACTTGGACTTTCCTTGCCAAGACCATTCTTGGACTTTCCAATTGCTAAGACCATGCTTGGACTTTTCCATGCCAAGACCATTCTTGGACTTTCCATGTCAAGATCATGCTTGGACTTTTCATGCCAAATATCCAAACTTGGAATTTAGAGGTTGATTGCTCCAACAATATTCCCCAAATAATCTCCCCCATATGACTTTGGATATCCCAATCATCCACTAGTCATATTATCAACATATGATCAAATCATATTGTCAAACAATGGTCAAACCCATTGTCAACTCATTGTCAAACATGAAAACACTATTCGAGTCTCACTCGAGTTTGGTTAACATTGACCTGGGGCTTGTTGCACCAACAATATCAAGTATCAACCATGTATTGTGATCAAGGCTCAAGCCCTAGCAAACTTCTTAGTGGAAGCTATGTGAAAGGAAGAGCATGAACTATGGATGTAATTTGTGGACAAGGTTGATGAATAATGAAGGTGTGGAGTGAGAATCATTTTAATACCTCTCAAGAGGGAGAAACTAAGTTAGTCATGTGGCTCAAATTCTGAATATCAAATAATGAATCATAATATGAAGCTCTCTTGATCGGATTGTAGACCACTCGAAATGTAGGAGTCACATGAGTTTTAGTGCATTTAGACTTTTGGTGGTTCAACAAGTGAAGGGTGTCTTTAAGATCAAGGATGGGAAGTTGCAAAAGTACTGTGAAGCAGCAGAGTGCAGCAAGGAGCACTTTGTGGAGGTGAAATTAAAGTAGGTCCTTTAGGTGGAGAATCATCGGACATATGAGTTAGTTTAGCTGGTGAGCTCATTAGGAGAATGGACTACTCGAGAGATAGTGGTTTAGGTGGATTGATAGCGTAGTTGGAAGTTAATCCATTGCCCAAAGTGCATGATTGGATGCAAGAGTTCTTATTCTACTTCCAAGGAGGGTGGAAATGACCTTGTGCGAGCAAAGCAACTTCGACATCGTGCTACTTGGTTCATGATTATTAAGGGTGTCTTATATAGACATTCTAGTGGGGCCTTTTCTTAGGTGCCTAGGTGAACAAGAGGTAGACTACATGCTGAGATTCATGAAGAATCCTATGGAAGTCACATAGGAGGACCTACACTAACTCGAAAGATGCTCTTGGTTGACTACTTTTGGCCCATTCTAGAGTGGGATGCTGGACAATTAGTGAGGACCTACAAAAGTTACCCAAGGCATCAATCCTTGTTGTCCCGACTAGTCGAAGTGATGAGAACATTTATAGCGGCCTACTGTTGGATCGAGGCGGTTCGCTAGAGGGGGGGGGGGTGAATAGAGAAACAAAAGCTTTTTGCGAAATCGTTCTTTGAAAGTCGAGTAGATAAATTGCAGCGGAAATATAAACAATAAATAAAAGAGACAATTCTTTCTACTTGGTTCGTAGCCTTCGGCTACTACTCCAAGGCCCTAGTGGTCCTTGACCACGCACGGAGGGAAAAACACTAAACGAACTCCTCCTCGTTGGAGGTAGGAGTTGATCGATACAAGAACAAAAACTTGAGGTAGAGGGACACTCCCCCTCTCCTCGTTATGATAGAAAAAGAGCTTCGAAAAAGTAAATGAACAACGAATAAGTCTAAAACTGACGTACAAAAACTAAAAGAAAATTAAACCTAGCGTTGAAGAAGAAGAACTTCGTTGTCGGAGAGTTGTAGCTTTGCGGAGGCTCTTGGAAGCATAGAATTGATGAAGAAACCCTAGGATTGACCCTCCTTTTATAGCCTTTGAGCCCCTTTTCGAGAGGAACCCTAGCCAATCACAATTGAGCATCAATCTCCTTGAAATAGGGTGATAAGCCTTGACTCCTCGAATCTGATCATTGACCATCAGTCGAGTGCTGACCTCCAATGATCGATTGACGGCAATGAGTCCTCCAAGCCGGGCATGATCGATGCTTGCGCAAGTCAAAGTTAGCTCAACAAAACATAATTTCGACGATCGTCGACCGTCCGATCTCGACCTAGACCATCTATAGGATGTCTTTGGTCGGATCTACGCTAAGATCATCCCCAGAACGAGGATACGACCTCACTTACGCCGCACACACGAGCTTACCTCGATACTTACGTGTTGCTTTTGCTTCGCCTTCCACTGATTCCTTCCGTCTCCCTCCAAGTCACTCGAGTGTCGCCGACCACCGCGGCTTCCTCCGGTGTCGCTAGCCTTCACCCAAATGCTATAGCAATCTTCGCACACTCGATTCACCGTGAGATAACGACATGAGCTTAACTTTGTATCGTTTGCTATAATCAAAACTCAGGTTCGACTTAGGTGCCTACTGCACCAACAATCTCCCCCTTTTTGATTTATGGCAAACCCACATACAAAGTTAAGTAAATAGCAAGCATGAAGAATAATGTGCATTAGAAACAAACAAGAAATAAAGAAGATTAATTTGGAGTAGTAAGGATTTTCTTCAAGTACTCCCCCTTGACCGAGGGTGAGTCTTGAAGAAAGACCTTAATCCTCCCCTTTGAGGGCTTCTTTAAGTAATTAACATTACTTAAAGTTGGCCTTTTAAGTTAAGAGTTCTTCTTAACTTGGCCCTTTCTCCCCCTTAAGTAAAACATCAGACGCATAAAATAAGTTTAAGTTAAGAATTCTCTTAACTTGGCCTTTAATAAGTTTTCAAAACTTAAAGTTAACTTTTGGTTTATATAAAGTAAGAGTTAAGTTATCAAAAAAAATTTGACCCCTTATCAAAAAAAATTTGACCCCTTAACTTTGGCCTTTTTCTCCCCCTTTTGCAATATATCGAAAAGAGTGAGGGTGTGTGTGAAAAACAAAAATATGTGTTAAATTTAAAGTCCAAGCATGTTCCACATTATTTTGAAAATAATATACTGAAAATAAGTTCATCTATAAAATGTTCGACTCATATTTGGCTTGATTGATATGAAAGATCAGCGATCTGAGTCAGTCGGTTAGTGTGTATGATTATACTCCGTGGTTCATAGCGATGCACTAGCTCTACATCTGGAACCAGGAGTAAGGTCCTAACATCTCACGCCCATCTACGTGGCTAAGTACACAAACACATTAGTCCTATGTGTTGTGAGATGTATTGGCTCCTTAAATCTATAGGTGCATGATATCTAAGGTATGTCCTATACTAGTTCCATAAAAAAATGAAAATTAAGAAATAGTAGTAAGAAAATATAATTTGCAAGTTCCTATTCTACTACGCACATGCCCAATTTTCATCTTAATAGACTAAATTCGGCTTCGGGTAGGGGTTTAGTAAATAGGTCTGCTAAGTTAGACTTTGATTCGACGTATTCGAGTTGTATGGCTCCGTTGGCCACATGTTCTCGAATGAAATGGTGTTTGACCTCTATATGTTTGGTCCTAGAGTGACATATCGGATTCTTTGTAAGATTAATTGAACTAATGTTATCTACGTGAAGTTTAGTATTTGTAAAGTCTAACTTAAAGTCGCGGAGAGTGTGCTTCATCCAAAGAAGCTGCGTGACACACTCACCCATCGCGATGTATTCGACTTCGGTGGTTGATAAAGCAACACAATGTTGCTTCCTACTGCACCAACTCACTAGACTCGTGCCGAGAAGTTGACAACAACCACTCGTACTCTTTCTATCGAGCTTACTACCGGCATAGTAGGAATTGGAGTAGCCAGTTAGTTCGAACTCGATAGATCTAAGATACCAAATACCGACATTAAGTGTACCCTTTAGATATCTAAGGATACGCTTGACTAGAGTTAGGTGAGACTCCTTGGCACAGGTTTGAAACCTTGCGCACATACTTACTGCAAATAAGATATCAGGTCGGCTTGCAGTTAAGTAAAGGAGACTCCCTATTATGCTCCTATAGTATTTTAAATCAATTGAATTTTCGATTACATCTTCTTTTATATTCACATTAGTTGTCATTGGGGTATTAATAATTTTAGCGTATTGCATTCCAAAGCATTTAATTAATTCCCTAGTATATTTGCGTTGATGTAGGTATATTCCATCTTTAGTTTGTTTAATTTGTAGACCTAAAAAGAAACTTAACTCGCCTACTAAATTCATTTCAAATTCACTTTCCATAAGTGAAATGAACTCATTTAGTAGGATTGAGTTGGTGGTTCCGAAAATAATATCATCTACGTAGATTTGGGCTATGAATATGTCTTTACCTAAGGTTTTTACGAAAAGGCTTGGGTCAAATACACCTTGGTTAAAGCCTTTGGACTTAAGATAAATCGAAAGTCTCTCGTACCAAGCTCGAGGAGCTTATTTAAGTCCATAAAGAGCTTTCTTTAACCTAAGGACATGATCGAATTTGTCTAAACTTTCGAAACCGGGGGGTTGACTAACATAAACTTCTTCTTTAATGTATCCATTTAAGAATGCAGATTTCACATCCATTTGAAACAACTTAAATCCTCGATGTGCTGCATATGCTAATAGCATTCGAATGGACTCTAATCTAGCTACTGGGGCATATGTCTCGTCGTAATCTAAACCTTCGACTTGACTAAACCATTTAGCAACTAGTCTAGCTTTATTTCTAACTACTTCACCTCTATCATCAATTTTATTTCTAAACACCCACCTTGTTCCAATGATTGTTTTATCTTTAGGTGGTGGTACTAATTCCCATACTTCGTTCCTAGTGAATTGAGCCAACTCTTCTTGCATTGCAATAATCCAATCGGGATCAAGAAGAGCTTGGTCAATAGTTTTGGGTTCAATTTTAGAAATCAAAGATATTTGACTAAGGTTTCTGTATGAGGCTCTAGTTAGAACTCCTAGACTTGGATCACCTATCACTTGGTCGATAGGATGATTCGTTTGAGTCCAAGTTGGATTTGGATTTGAGTCTACAACTTGATCCATAGGATGGCTTGTTTGAGTTCTAGTTTGGTTGGAGTCATCTATCACTTGGTCGATAGAGTGAATTGGTTGACTTAGGTTAGGATTAACACTAGACCTGATTTCCGGATCAGAGTTAGGTCTAGTATGAGTCAACTCGCTAATTGGGGTTGCCGGGGGTTTTGTAGGTTCGTGTCCTTCATCAAATACTACATTGATAGTCTCCTCGACTCTAAGGGTGTTGTGGTTATATACTCTATAAGCTCTGCTTGTAGTCGAATATCCTAGAAAGATTCCGGTCGTGCTTTTGAATGTAAATTTCCCTAGGTAATCCTTAGTGTTTAGGATATGTACCTTACACCCAAATACCCTAAAGTACTTGATGTTAGGTATTTTATCGTGATAAATCTCGTATGAGGTCTTAAGGTGCCTCTTTACCATAAGGATTCTATTTTGGACATAGCATGCCGTACTCACGGCTTCCGCCCAAAACCTATCGAGTAGGTTATACTCATTTAACATTGTCCTAGCGGCTTCTTGTAGGGTTCTATTTTTGCGTTCTACTAGGCCATTTTGTTGTGGAGTTCTAGGGCAAGAGAACTCGTGGTGGTATCCATTTAGGTTACAGAATTCTGTAAACCTATGGTTTTCGAATTCACCACCATGATCAGTCCTAAGTCTTTTGATTTTAATGCTTTGTTGATTTTCTATTAACTTAAATAGATTGATTAATTGATCTAGGGTATCACTTTTGTGTTTGATGAACCTAACCCAAGTAAATCTAGAATAGTCATCAATTATGACTAAGCAGAATTTACTTCCGTTAAGTGACTCCGTGTGAATCAAATAGATCCATGTGTAGGAGCTCAAGCACACTTTTGGTTCGTTCTTGACTAGTTAGTTGATGTTGTGTCCTAGATTGTTTACCTTGTTGACAAGAATTACATATTTTATTATCCAAGTTATTGAGGTTAGGAAAACCTCTAACTAAGTCACTCTGACTCATCTTGTGGATGAGTCTTGGGTGTGAGTGACCGAGTCGTCGGTGCCACAACCATGATTCCTCTTGCCGTGTCATAAGACACTTAGTTGAGGAGTTAGTTAAGTTAATAGTGTAAATGTTGTTATTTATAGTTCCCTTAAGAATTATTTTAGAGGTTTCATTTGTATTAATTACGCATTTGTTTTCTAGAAATATGACCTTATAGTTATTATCACACAATTGGCTTACACTGAGAAGATTATATTGAAAATTTTCTACTAATAAAACGTTTTGAATGACAAAATTTGAGTTAAGCTCAATATCACCTGATCCGATGATTTTGAGCTTGCCGTTATTTTTGAAGGCTACCGATCCTTGTTGTTTGAATCAAAGCTTCGAAAACTTGAGTTGATCCCCGGTCATGTGTCGGGAGCAACCACTGTTCAACATCCATTGATCCTACACGCAAGGTAGTTGGATCGGATATTGGATTTATTAAAAATTGGTTGAAAATTATTAACCTAAATCATCTCACCCATGTCTACATGATCAAACATGTTAATCCTATATGTTCTTATGAGATGACTTCCAATTTTAGTTGAATTAAATTTAATGACTTAAACACTTGTCAACCTTGCATTAGATTCGGATTTGACCTTAGGCTCATCAAGTCACCTTTTCAAGATCATGACTTCCAGGTCGTGGCGAGGCACAGAGGCCTTCTTTGATCGGAACAATGACCACTTCCTTAGACAAAGCCATTTTCAAGAAAATAGAGACTTGACTCACCTAAGACCACTTCTTGGTCTAACTAGTCTAGGATACGGCGAGGTAGCTTCAGCTAGTTCCGCTCGGTCAAGTGCACCGAACTAGATACGCCTTATCTAGCCCGAATACACAAGACTCCGCTTTCCTAGCATACAATCATCTTGCCGCGTCCTGGTACTATGTTATCAAGTATTGACGAGTTATAGTCCTATCTAACCATTCTAAGAAGTAAAATCAAACTAAATAAAAACCTAAGCATGCAATTTCTAAGTTAAAACACAAACAAATTTCGTACTAGCTCCCCCTGGACCGTTGAATCGATTCGGTCTCTCCAAATAGTGGATTTGGTCCTTGGGAACCCAGTACTGGTTTGATCCTAAGTTTGAAATCAAGGTGGTCTTAGGGACCCATGCTTGGACACATTTTTTATGTCGACTTACGATTGACATATACGACTTATTGGTCGTGTTTGAGCTAAACCCTAGCCCGACCTTGTTGTACACGACCCTTTGCGATCCAAGTAGGAGGTCAAGTCCTTTGGATCCCAAAGTAAACCTTTCCAACGTATTCCTAAGATCTTCGACTTGACTCTTCAAGAGTGAGTTCTCAACTTCGAGTTTTTCAACCCAAGTTAAGTCCTTCTCTTGAACTCGACTAGTCGAAGAGGTTAGGGAGACCTCGTGTTTGAGGAGTTTAACTTCCTCAACCAGGGTCTCGACCTTGGACTCGGACTTAGCTAACTTTCTATTTAAAAACTTAATTGCACTATAAAGTGTAGTAATAAGAGACCGACTTACCTTGAGTGTATCTTGAACCGGATGCGTATCCGTCGCTCGTCTTGAATAGTGCTTCGCAGTCCGACTCGTCTTCGGTTTCCGATTCAAGTTCTGGTTCCGACTCCGTCTCCGATTCCACCGGTTTAGCCATGAGGACTCGTTCGTTATCTTCTTCCTCGGAAGCTTCTTCCCAAGTGGCGTTAAGTGCCTTTTTGTGTTTTGGTGCCTTGCTCTTGAGTTTTGGGCATTCAGACTTAATGTGTCCAAACCTGTTGCATTCATAACATCTTATGTTTGAACTTTTAGGCTTACCTTCGTTGGGTCGAGTGACGGCTCATTTTTGGCCCTTGACTATCCTCCAAACTAGGTTGACTAGTTCGGCCTCCATTTCTGAGTCGACCTCCGAATCGGACTCATCCTCTTCTTCCTTCGGAGGTGGCTTGCTAGCGATTTTCTTCTTTGAACCTGCAAATAATGCTATACCTTTCTCGGGCTCCGAGTTAGACTGCTCATGAAGTTCAAAATCAGAAAAAAGTTCATCTAATCTAAGTTTAGAAAGATCCTTGGAGACCTTGTAGGCATCGACCATGGATGCCCACAAGGTAGTCCTCGGAAAGGAGTTTAGTACATACCTTATAAGGTCGCGGTTTTCGACCTTTTGCCCGATTGCTTGTAGGTTGTTGACTATGTCTTGGACACGGGCGTGGAGTTGCGTCGCGGACTCGTGTTCCTGTATTTTTAGGTTATATAGTTTATTGAATAGAAGATCACACTTACATACCTTGGCTTCATCGGTCCCTTCATGTAGCTCCACTAGTTTTGTCCAAAGGTCCTTTGCGCTTATGAAGGGGCCGACGCGATTTAACTCCTCCTTGGACAAGCCGCATTGGAGGATTTGTGTTGCCTTGGCGTCGGCTTCGACTTGTCGTTTTGTCGCAATGGTCCATTGATCATAATCCAAGGAGTCACCCACTTCATTAGTCGGAAGTGTGAAACCCGTTTGGATTATGATCCACATCTCGATTTGGGTTTTGAGAAAGCATTCCATCCGACCCTTCCAATAACGGAAGTCATCTCTGCTGTAAAACGGAGGTCGGACGATGCTAAAACCCTCGAGATGGGCCATTAGAACAAAAGAAACAAGTAGACAAAAAAACTAGCAATGACAAAAACACACAAGAAAGTACCAAGACTCGCGTCTTGGATTAGTAGTGTGGTAGAAAAACTAAGCGAACAAATTAAATTCGAAATAAACAGAAAAAAAAATCTGTGAAAATGCTAGATTGGTGGTTTCACCAAATCTTAGCACCCTCGGCTCTGATACCAATTGTTGGATCGAGGCGATTCGCTAGAGGGGGGGGGTGAATAGCGAAACAAAAGCTTTTTGCGAAATCGTTCTTTGAAAGTCGAGTAGATAAATTGCAGCGGAAATATAAACAATAAATAAAAGAGACAATTCTTTTTACTTGGTTCGTAGCCTTCGGCTACTACTCCAAGGCCCTAGTGGTCATTGACCACGCACGGAGGGCAAAACACTAAACGAACTCCTCCTCGTTGGAGGTAGGAGTTAATCGATACAAGAACAAAAACTTAAGGTAGAGGGACACTCCCCCTCTCCTCGTTATGATAGAAAAAGAGCTTCGAAAAAGTAAATGAACAACGAATAAGTCTAAAACCGACGTACAAAAACTAAAAGAAAATTAAACCTAGCGTCGGAGAAGAAGAACTTCGTTGTCGGAGAGTTGTAGCTTTACGGAGGCTCTTGGAAGCTTAGAATTGATGAAGAAACCCTAGGATTGGCCCTCCTTTTATAGCCTTTGAGCCCCTTTTCGAGAGGAACCCTAGCCAATCACAATTGAGCACCAATCTCCTTGAAATGGGGTGATAAGCCTTGACTCCTCGAATCTGATCATTGACCATCAGTCGACTGATGGCCATCATCAGTCGACTGATGGCCATCATCGATCGATGATGGCGATCGATCGAGTGCTAACCTCCGTAGGTCGGTGATTGAATCGATTCCTCCAAGGCGGTCGATGCTTGCAAGTCAAAGTTAGCTCAACAAAAACATAATTTCGACGGTCGTCGACCGTCCGATCTCGACCTAGACCATCTATAGGATGTCTTTGGTCGGATCTACGCTTAAGATCATCCCCGTAACGAGGATATGACCTCACTTACGCTCGCACACATGAGCTTACCTCGATACTTACGTGTTGCTTTTGCTTCCGACCTTCCACTCGATTCCTTCGGCTCCGTCCGAAGTCATTCGAGTGTCGCCCGACCACCGCGGATTCCTTCGGGTGTCACTAGCCTTCAGCTCCAGCTAGAGCAATCTTCTGCACACTCGATTCAGCTCATGAGATAACGACATGAGCTTAACTTTGTATCGTTTGCTATAATCAAAACTCAGGTTCGACTTAGGTGCCTACTGCACCAACACCTACCCATTCAACCAATGAGGAATGGTTATAGTTGGGCTTTCCCACTCGACATATCTCAGAAAAAGTTTTTAATGGTCGTAATTGATTCCAAGTGGGTGGATGCCAAGTTGTTAGTTTGCATTACCATGCAGGCCATAACAAAGTTTTTTGGAAAAATATTATGTGCCAGTTTGGGATCCCTCATTGACTGATATCCAATAATGGGAGTTGATTCCATTGAAAAAAAAATATGAGAGTGGTGTCGGAGACTTAAGATTGAGTTAAGTATGTACCTCCGTAGCCTATCCTCAAAGTAATAGACAGGCAAAAGTCACTGATAGAGACCTGGTGCATGGCCTGAAGACCAAGCTAGAGTACGTCAAGGGTGTTGGTATGCAATCATGCCTTGTATGAGAAGCTTCAATGGTTGGCAAACATTTAAGTTTAGGTTAATAAATTGGATCTTATGTGTGTTATGAGTATCTAGAAAAAGTCCGTGTAGGTCTGGAGACCGGATGCAAGGCAAGGAAAGTCTATGAAGGTCAAGAACCAAATTTTTGATACGGAGTGCATGCAGATTGGAAGACCAAATGCAACACACGAAAGTCTAAAAGGGTTGAGGACTAAATTCTTGACAAAAAGGAAGAGACCCAAGAAGAACACGAAATCAGATGCAAGCGTGGATGAAGACCCAAAGACAAGGAAGCTTCGGACACGAAAGTCTAGAGAATAGAAGGTTCATCTGGCATGAGGTACTCGTGGGATGAAGGTAAAGGAGTGTAGGCATATTTTGGCATTAGAATAGCTGAAATTTGTGTATTAGTTGACTAGTGATGTCTACCAATTGACTGATATCCCATAGGTTCCGACAAACGCTCGGGAAACATGGTTGGGACTCGGGGTGCTCGGGAAGTGTTGGACAGTCGATTAATGGGTGATTAGTCGACTGGATGAGGTGCTCGGGAAGGCACTTGAGCGATGAGAAAGCAATGCGCAGAAATGCTTGGCACTCGAGTCGGGGACTTGGGTGCTCAGGCAGTCGCTGCTTAGGTTAGTGCTCGAGCGCTCAAGTTAGAGATTCGAGTGCTCTGGTGCTCGAGTAGTCACGAGGTCGGTGTTTGGGAAAGATGACGCTTGAGAGCGATGCTCAGGAGACAGTGCTCGGGCAAGTGAAGAACACGGTGCTCACCACTCGGGACTCCACTGTTCGGGAATCCAGTTTACTGATGAGTTGATCAGTCGACTGGGGAAGGTGCTCGGAAAAGCTGACGCTCCGGATGAGAAAAGTGATGCTCTACATGCTCGCAATCCAACAATAAATTCGTGAGACACTACAATCAATTGTTGAGTTAAAACTCCGAGTACATAAAGTCTTCGAATTGATTATCCAATTCGACCACTGGTGATCAATCGATTACTGTGATGAAGCAATCGATTGGTTGCAGCATTAGGTGAATAAAAGTCTTGTAAATCGACTGGTTGATTCAACTATTTCATATCAATTGATTGGGTATTCAGAGCAATCGACTGATGCTCAAATCCAGAGATGATTTCAACCATTGATACACTGTCAGTGACCATTGAACGGTAAAATGACAGTTGGTAATCGATTGCTCAATCTGATCTATTGACTGATTATAAAAAAAAGTAAGTAGAAACAACGAGTCTTAGATGCTTATAAAAGGATAGTTACCTCTCTTGAAAAAGACAACTATTCAACTGCTCAATCGCGATCTAAGAGCTTAAGGTTCTCAAGCTCTGCAATCTTCAAGCAATAAGAAAAAGAGAGTGCTTAAAACATTGCAATAATTTCATTCTTCTTCTTTCTCTTGTAAGTTATTTTTATTGAGATTTGTAAGCTTTCTGTGGGAAGTATTGTAAAAGCATTGTAAAAAGATTTCTCCTTCTTCGGATTGGTCCGAGAAGGAGAAAAGCAATAGAGGCGGTAGAATACTAGGTTAGCCTTGGACGTAGTCACCTTGGGGACAGTGAACCAAGTAAAACTCACTTGTTTTATGTTTTTCGCTACTAAATTTAATTGAAGAGAATCAAAGCTATTCAACCCCCCTAGCTTGCCACGATCCTCACAAGTGGTATCAAAGCAAGGTTGCCACGGAGGATTAACAACCAAAGGAGCAAAAATTTCACATGGCAATGCAAAAGGGCTACATCACTACATATCCACCATTCTTCGACGGAAACAACTTCATCTACTAAAAGAGCTACATGGAATAGTACTTAATGTCTGACATTGACATGTGGTTTGTGATGACGGAGGGTAAAATTTTGGAGTTCGGACGTTGGATAGCTAAACAAAGAAAGAAGGCACAACTTAATGCAAAGGCAACCATAAAACTTAAATGTGGATTTGCTCCAAAGCAACCAAACAATGTTGGTCCCTTCTGAAGTGCCAAGAAGTTATGGGACAAACCCATTGAACTAAATGAAGGCACAAAAGATTCCAGGATCGCTAAGCGATATTTGCTCATTAATCAAATGCAAAACTTTGCCATGAAAGAAGGAGAAACGATAAGTCAACTACATGGGAGGCTCAAAGAACTCCTAAACGGTCTCCACTTAGTTGGAGAAAATATGGAGAACCAGCACCTTATCAGGAACACACTCAAATCCTTCCCTAGAAACTCTTTATGGTCATAAATGGTTGATGCCTATAAGGTTTCAAAGGATTTATCTGTTGTTAAATTAGATAAGCTATTTTGTGAGTTGAAACTCCATGAACAAGCTAAGTCAAGCCATAAGGAGAAAGGTATGGTTTTAGTTGCTAATGACACAAGGAACAAGAGGAGCAAGAAGAAAGGGAAGGAGAAGAAGAAAGAAAAGAAGGAAGTGTCCTCCTTCGATTCTGACCAAACAAGTGACAACAATGAAGAACTTTCTTCTAATGAAATGGAAAATTTTGTTAGAAAAATGATGCGAAAAAGTAGAAGATACAATAAGAAGGACGTGAAGAAGATCTTCGATGAAAATAAGAAAAATGGTAAGTCTTTGGTACGATCAAAATCAAAATCTATTGCAGTTTCTTTTAAATGCAATAGGAAAGGGCATTTCAAGCCATACTATCCTGATTTGAAAAATAAAGATGATAAGCCAAAGAAGAAAAAGACCTTGAAGGCTACATGAGATGATTCATCTTCCAGCTCTTTGGAAGAGGAAATCGAAGGAAATAATACAAGGCATCTTGCACTCATGGCGTTGAATGACGTAGAGAACAGTGCTAGTGAAGAGGAAGACCAGGGGAGGATGTAGAATCTTCAAGCGAGTCATCGTCTAGTGAAGATGAGGTAATTTCTACTAAATTAGATAAACTGTACTCTACAATTACATGCCTAACAAATGTCTTGTCAAAATCAAAAGATAGAGTTAAAATGTTGCAATATGAGTTAAATTCTATTAAGAATGAAAATGTTACTATGCAAATTGATGAGCTAAAATAGGAAAATGCATCCTTGAAACTGCAAGTGGAAGATTTGAAAAATACGTTAGAAAAATTTTCATCAAGTTCCAAATACTTAGATATGATTTTAGGAGCTCAACGAGTTATTTATAACAAAACTGGTTTAGGATATAAACCAAAGCAAAAAGGAAGTAAAATTTATGTCCTTAATCAGTAGAAATAGTATAGTATCTCTAAAACTAGAATTGTTAAAGCTTGGGCACCCAAGCAATTTGTTGCTGATGCTCTTGGACCTAGAATCTGGGTACCAAAACATTTAGTTTATCGTGTTTGAACATGCATGCCCCAAGGAGGAGCAGCCAACCATATGGTTCATTGATAGCGGATGCTCTAAGTACATGACAGGGGACTCATTGAAGTTCTCAAAGTTTAAAAGAAAAATTAAAGGTACTATTTCATTTGGTAACGGTGGAGAGCTTAATGTAGCAGGTATAGGTCATATTGAAATGTCCAAGCAATTTAAAATAAAAAATGTTTTACTTGTAAAAGGCATGACTTTTAATCTTCTAAGTGTTAGTCAACTATGTTATTCAGGATACAGAGTTGAGTTTAACTCATCTCAATGTCTAATCAAGCATAGTGAACTAGATACTACCATGTTCATAGGCCATAGACGGGAAAATATTTATCAAGTTGAATTAAGTGGTGCTACTAATGTGGTTGCTAAATGTTTCATGTCCAAGGAAGAAGAGACTTGGCTCTAACATCGTAGACTTAAACATGAGGAACATCAAAAGATTATCAAGGAAAAAGTTGGCGCAAAGATTACCAAAGTTGAAGTTTAAAAAGGACAAATTATGTGATGCATGCCAAATGGGTAAGCAAACTAAGGTTATCCATAAAGGTTAAACATTGTAAGTACGCCCAATGCATTAGAACTTAAACACATGATTTGTTTGATAGTAGTAAATATAAGTCTTTAAATAGTAGTAGATATTATCTTGTTATAGTTGATGATTACACTAGATATACTTGGGTGCTTTTCTTGAAGTATAAGGACCAAACCTTAGATACCTTGATTGCTTTTTTTAGAAGGGTAGAAAATGAAAAGAATCACAAAATAAATTGTATAAGAAGTGATCATGGAGGTGAGTTCGAAAATGATAGATTTTCAAAATTTTGTTTAGAAAAAGGATACAAAGATGAATTTTTAACTCATTGGACACCACAATAAAATGAAATTGTGGAAAGAAAGAATAGAGTCTTACAAGAGGCGGCTAGGAGCATATTGAATGAATATTCACTCCCTGATCACTTTTGGATAGAAGTAATAAACACTGTCTTTTATACACAAAATCGAACCCTAATTCATAGCTTTTTAGGAAAAACTCCTCCATGAACTTTGGTTTGGAAAACTCTCAACAATTAAACATCTTAGGGTATTTGGATGTAAGGTTTACATTCTAAGCACTAGGGATCAATTAGGTAAATTTGTGGCTAAGGCTGATGAGGGTATTCTTGTTGGATACTCTAGTGTTAGCAAGGCTTATCGAGTCTATAACAAAAGAACGTGCTTAATTGAAGAATCCTTGAATGTGGTCTTTGAAGAAATTCAACTCCTAAACTTAACTCAAAGAATTGATGTTAATATGTTATATGAACTTGAGAAACTAAGCATGGAAGAGGGCAATGATCAAGGGGGAGTTAAAGAAGAAGCTGATAATGAACAAGGTAAAATAGAAGGGTCATCATGTGAGAATGTGGTTGACACAACTCACGTACCAAGATTCACTAGAATGAGTTCATATCACCCCCTAGATTAAGTTGTGGGCAATATTACTCAAAGAGTAAGAACTCGATCATATTTTAGAAATAAAGTCAAGTAGCATTAATCGCTTAAGTTGTGCCAAAGACCATTGACAATGTCTTGCTTGATCCAGACTGGATTTTAGCAATGCAAGAGGAATTAACTCAGTTTGAAAGAATCCAAGTCTGGAACTTGATTCCTAGACCTGAAAAAAGTTCAACTATTGATACAAAATGGGTTTTTAGAAACAATCTGGATGATAAAGGTGTGGTAGTGAAAAATAAGGCTAGACTAGTTGCTAATGGCTTTAGTCAAATAGAAGGGTTGGATTATGATAAAACATATGCTCCCATAGCACGATTAGAATCCATTAGAATGATGCTAGCTTTCTCTATGCACAAAGAGTTTAAGTTGTATCAAATGGATGTGAAGTCAGTATTTTTAAATGGATTCATTAAGGAAGAAGTCTATGTTGAACAAGCACCGGGATTTGGAAAATTTGAATTTCCAACTCACATATTTAAAATAAAAAAGGCCTTGTATGGGCTAAAAAAAGCACCTCGTGCTTGGTACGAATGGTTGTCAACCTTCCTAGTGTCTAAAGGATTTCATCGAGGTCAAATTGATAACATTGTTTCTGAAAAAATAGTGGAGAAGATATCTTTGTGGCCCAAATTTACGTGGATGACATTATTTTTGAGTCAACAAATAAGGATTACTTAAATAAGTTTATAAGTCACATGGAAAGTGAATTTGAAATGAGTTTGGTTGGTGAATTTACATTTTTCTTAGGACTACACATCAAACAAACTAAAGAGGGAATATATATTCATCAATCAAAATACACAAAATAAATATTAAAGAAATTTGGAATGGACGACGCAAAAATCATAACAACTCCCATGGCAACTAATATTAAGTTAGATAGTGATCCTGAAGGAAAAGAAGTTGATTCAAAATTGTATCGTAGTATTATAGGTAGTCTCTTATATCTCACAACAAGTAGTCTCGATATTCTATTTGCTGTTAGAATGTGTGCAAGATATCAATCTTACAGCAAGGAGTCACACTTTTGCATAGTGGAATGAATACTATGATACTTAAAGGGAACTCGAAAGGTAGGGCTATGGTATCCTAGGACTGAAACTTTTGATCTTGTGGGATATTCCGACTCCGATTATGATGGATGCAAATTGGATCAGAAAAGTACTAATGGAAGGTCCCAATTTCTTAGTTCGTCCTTAGTTAGTTGGTCAAGTCATAAATAACATTGTGTCACACTCTCAACAACTGAAGCCTGTTGGTGCAACAATGCCCCAAGCATTTATATGTTTTGATGTTTGGATAATCATCTAAGTTAGGCAACAAATTGTGATCTAATTGTGTACGTGTTCAAGTGACAGGGAAATCCAAGTATGAAGACTTGGTAAAAGTAAAGTCGAAATATGATCTTGGCAAGAGAAGTCCAAGGTAACGGTTTGACGACATAAGACCAAGCATGCTGTCTTAGCGGCATTAAGTATAAATGAACTTTGGAAAAGGAAGTCCAAAGGCAAGTCTTGGCAACGTAAGTCCAAACATGTAGACTTGGCGGCGTAAAGTCCAAGCACGCTTTGGCAAAGGAGAACCCAAGACATGACAAAACCGAAGGAAGGTCTTGGAAGCAAAGTGCGAAGGATGAACAAGTCGTGGACTCGGAGGGATCCTGAAGGCGCAAGGCTTAAGGAAGAGCTAGAAGGTTAAGTCTAGGTCTAGGGGATGAAATCAAGTATGAAATAGTCATGACACGATGTATCGATCGATCGGTATCGATCGTGCTCGACCGACTCGAGGTGAAACCACGATGATCGGACCGATCGCCTTGGTTGTGGCGATCAACTAATTCTGCAATCGATCATTGCCATACGATGCGATCGGTGATCAAGGTTAACTTCATCACAGAATGCAGTTTCACTCGACTGCGGCTTTGATCACTGATCACTCCATCAGTCGACTGATGGAAGGATTAGTCGACTGATGAAAGTGCCATTGGATGAAACGACTCTGAATCCCATGAATCCGGCTATTCAGAAGTCGTTAACCATGCCAGCAATCGACTGATGTTGTACATCAGTCGACTGATCATGCTCCAACAGAAAAATCAGCCTTCTCTCTATAAAAAGAGGGTTGATGGAGGTTTTTGGTGTTAATGCTTATTCTCTGATTCTTCCCAAAGCCTCCACGAATTTTCAAGCTCTCTAAGTGATCTTAAATCCTTTCCTCCTCTCTCTAAGCTAAAACTTCATTCTTTGTAAAGAAGAGGAGGTCTTGTTGTAAAAGAGAGTGTCTTAGTGGAATTGCTTGGATTGATCCACCTTAAGGATCGCCATGGAGTAGGAGCGTTATCTCCGAACCACGTAAAGGCTTTGTTAGCATTGGTTTTCATTTCTACTTATATTATCTTTGTTTTTGCTTCTGCTAATCATTTTTGTAGAAACGAAAAATGCTATTCACCCCCCTCTAGCTTCAAACGATCTCCAACAAGTGGTATCAGAGCCCAGATCGCATCGGAAGATCTAGCAATCAACCAGAGCAAAGATGGCTTTTCAAGAGGGGTATAGCACGGCGAGGCCTCCGTTCTTCGACGGCAACAACTTCAGATATTGGAAAGGTAGGATGGAGCATTACTTAATGAATGATATTGAGAATTGGTTTAGTGTTGTAGATGGTTTCGAGAAGCCGGTCGACGAATTTGGAGCACCACTACCGACAAAAGATTGGACAAGAGAGATGGACAAGAAAGCACAAGCAAATGCAAAAGCAACGACCACACTTCAATGTGGTCTATCCAAGGAGCAACTCTCTAAAGTTGGGCCCTTCAACTCCGCAAAAGAGCTTTGGGAGAAGCTCATCGAACTCAACGAAGGATCCAAAGAAACAAGAAGGGCCAAGAGAGATCTTTTGATTGGCCAACTCCAAAGCTTCACCATGAAGACAAACGAGACCGTGAGCCAAATGCACGAGCGTTTCAAGGAAGTAGTCAACGGACTACATGTTATAGGTGAGAAGGTCGACAACCGAGACCTTGTAAGGTATGTGTTACAAGCTTTCCCTAGAACCACCTTATGGGCTTCAATGGTAGATGCCTATAAGGTCTCTAGGGATCTTTCATTAGTTAAATTAGATGAGCTATTTTGTGAATTTCAATTACATGAACAAGCTAACACTTCATCCAAAGAGAAGGGTATAGCTCTTTTTGTAGGAAAGAAGGAGAAGAAGAAGAAGGAGAAGAAGGAAGTGTCCTCCTCATCCGAATCCGAGGAAGACTCATCAAGTAGTGAAGATGAGTTATCGGCAAGCGAGGTGGCACACTACGTCAAGAAGTTTGGTGGGAAGTCAAGAAGACTCACCAAGAAAGATGTGAAGAGGATGTTCCAATCCTCAAGAGGTAAATCTTCAAACAATTCAAATTCTACCTCTAACGTGACTTGTTTTGGTTGCAACAAGAAAGGGCATATAAAGCCAAATTGCCCAGAACTAAAGAAGAAGGAGGAGAAGGAAAAGAAAAAGAAGGAAAAGAAGGAAAAGAAGAAGAAGGAGGCGATGGTGGCACAAACATGGGATACTCTAAGCATGGAGGAGTCTTCCAACGATGAAGAAGTTTGCAATGCAGCCCGGAATTTAGCCCTCATGGCATTGGAAGAAACCGGGAGCTCAAGCGAGGAGTCTTCTTCCTCTTCAAGCGATGAATCATCATCAAGTGATGATGATGAGGTAAACAACTCACCCAAGGTAGATTTACTTTATAAGACTATTGCATGTTTACAAAATGCTTTAAATAGATCGAAAATTAGGATTAAGGATCTAAAATTAGAGATCAAATCATTTAAGAGTGTAGATTCATCATGTGGTAAACCATCTAGTGATAATGATGAATGTACCCTTAGGGATGAAAATGATGAGTTAAGAAAAGAAATAGGTAAATTAAGAGCATGCTTAGAAAAATTCACCAATGGGTCAAAATACCTAGACATGATTATTAAGGATTAAAGGGCTATCTACAACAAGGCCGGATTAGGATATATGCCTAAAGAAAAAGAGGTAGCATTTACATCTCTTGTGAGTAGAAAATCAACAATTAAAAGCAAGGGGAGAAAGGCATGGGTACCTAAGAAATTTATAATTGATGCTAGTGGTCCTAAGATTTGGGTACCTAAGGATTGTGTTTTTCATGTGATATAGGTAGAAGAACCAAGCTTGTGGATAGTTGATAGTGGGTGCTCAAAGCATATGACCGGGGATGTGAGAAAATTCTCTACTATCAACCACACTAGCAAAGGAAAAGTCTCATTTGGTAATAGCGGCAAACTTAAGATTCTAGGAAATGGCACAATTGAGGTACCCCCCAATCTTGCCATTCATAAAGTACTATTAGTTAAAAATATGAAATTTAATTTACTTAGCATAAGCCAACTATGTGATGCAAACTTTGATATTAAATTTGATTCATCAAAATGTTTTATAAGACACAAAACTATAAATGATCGCATGTTAGTAGCTAGGTTTTAGAAAATCAAATATTTATTATGTTGATTTATCCTATGCTACTAATGCTTCCACTAAGTGTCTTATTGCAAAAGAGGAAGAAAGTTGGCTTTGGCATAGGAGGCTAGGACACATAAATATGAAGAATATAGCCAAAATAGCGAAATTGAAGCTAGTCAAAGGATTGCCTAAAGTCAAATTTCTCAAGGACAAGATGTGTGATGCATGCCAAGAAGGGAAACAATCAAAAACATCACACAAAGGTAAAAATTTACTTAGTACCGCTTTACCATTAGAATTATTACATATGGATTTATTTGATTGCCATAGTACCCCCTCTATAATTGGTAGTAAATATTGCTTGGTAATAGTAGATGATTTTTCTAGGTTTACTTGGGTATTTTTCTTGAAAAATAAAGATGAAATCTTAGGAATAATCATAGGATTTAGCAAAAGAGTAGAAAATGAAAGAAAACTCAAAATCAACCAGATCCGTAGTGATCATGGTGGAGAGTTTGAGAATTCTAACTTTTCAACTTTTTGCTTAGAACAAGGGTACAAGCATGAATTTTCTTGTCCTAGAACACCTCAACAAAATGGGGTTGTGGAAAGGAAAAATTGTGCCCTACAAGAAGCGTCTAGGACAATGCTTAATGCATACTCCTTACCTAGCTACTTGTGGGCGGAAGCGGTTAATACCGCTTGCTATATCTAAAATAGGGTATTGATTCATAGGTTTTTAGGAAAAACTCCATTTGAATTGTGGAATGATACAATTCCAACAATTCATTATTTTAAGGTCTTTGGATGTAAAGTTTATATTTTAAATACCAAAGACAACCTAGGTAAGTTTGAGTCCAAAGCGGATGAGGGAATCCTAGTTGGATACTCATCCACCAGTGTAGGGTATAGAGTGTACAATAAAAGGACTCAAAAGATTGAAGAATCTTCAAATGTCCAATTTGATGAAGCTTCCAATACTTACCCTTGGAAATCCCCTATTGATGATGATATTAATAATGAAAATCAAGAAATTACCCAACAATTGCGAGATTTAACGTCCTTAGGGGGTAATGATCAAGGGGGAGGATTGGATCAAGGGGGAGTAAGGGATGATTCCGATGATGAGCATAGGATTGAGGTTGATCATGATCAAAATCAAATTAATACACCTCCTAGAACCATAAGAGTTCATCAAAGTCACCCCTTAGATCAAATTGTGGGTGAATTATCTCAAGGATTTAGGACTAGGTCATTCCATAGGGATCCTACTAGTCATATAGCTCTAATTTCTCAAATTGAGCCCAAAACAATTAAAGATGCATTACTTGATCTGGATTGGATCTTAGCAATGCAAGATGAATTGGCTCAATTTGAAAGGAGTCAAGTGTGGGAGTTAGTTCCTAGACCAAGTGAAAACACCATTGTTACTACGAGATGAGTTTTTAGGAACAAACTAGATGACCAAGGAAATATCACTAGAAATAAAGCAAGATTAGTTGCAAGGGGGTTTAATCAAGTTGAAGGACTTGATTATGATGAAACATATGCCCCGGTTGCTAGGTTAGAGTCCATTAGAATACTTTTAGCATATGCCTCCTATATGGGTTTCAAACTCCATCAAATGGATGTCAAATCGGCATTCCTAAATGGGTTTATTAAGGAAAAGGTGTATGTAGAACAACCTCCCGGGTTTGAAAATATGGACTACCCAAACCATGTATACAAGCTTGGAAAAGCTTTGTATGGTTTGAAACAAGCTCCCCGGGCTTGGTATGAAAGATTATCATCTTTCCTAATTTCTAAGGATTTTAAAAGGGGTAGTATTGATCAAACTCTATTTATAAAGTCAACATCTAAGGATATCTTTGTAGCCCAAGTATATGTTGATGACATTATCTTTGGGTCAACAAATGATGAACTCCTTCAAGACTTTATTAAAAACATGGAAAAAGAGTTTGAAATGAGTCTAGTTGGAGAATTGAACTTCTTCCTAGGACTACAAGTCAAACAAACAAGTGAAGGAATTTACATTTATCAAACCAAATATGCTAAGGAAATGATTAAGAAATTTGGTTTGTAAAATGCTAAAGTGGTTTCAACTCCAATGGCAACCAATACTAAAATAGATAGTGATAGTGAAGGAAAACAAATAGATCTTACCCTTTATAGGAGCATGATTGGTAGCCTCTTGTATTTAACCGCTAGTAGACCCGACATATTATTTGCGGTTGGTATGTGTACTAGGTATCAATCATGTGCTAAAGAATCTCATTTAGTTGCCGTTAAAAGAATTTTAAGATATGTTAAGGGCACACTAAATGTAGGACTATGGTACCCTAGGACTAGATCTTTTGACTTGATTGGGTACACCGATTTCGATTATGCCGGTTGCAAATTGGATCGGAAGAGTACTAGTGGGGGATGCCAATTCCTTGGGTCCTCCCTAGTTAGTTGGAGTAGTAGGAAGCAACCTTGTGTTGCTTTATCCACCACCGAGGCCGAGTATGTGGCTATGGGTGGTTGTGTAGCTCAACTACTATGGATGAAACATACCCTAGAAGATTATGAGCTATTTTACTCCAACATGAAAGTATTTTGTGATAATGTGAGCACCATTAATTTGACCAAAAATCCAGTGCATCGCTCTAGGACCAAGCACATTGAAGTGAAACATCACTTCATTAGAGACCATGTGGCTAAGGGGGACATTGAGCTCAATTACATTAAATCCAAGTCCAACCTAGCCGACATATTTACCAAGGCTCTCCCCGAGATAGAATTTTCATCACTTAGGAGAGAACTTAGAATGCGCTTGGTTGAGTAAAGGTATAGGTTTGCATGACCCTATAGAAATACTAGGATTTATACCTTTAAGCATCTCACAAAATATCTAAGAAACCATAATTTTTGTATTGAGCAACTTAGACAACATGTGAGATGTTAGGAAGATACACTTGGTTCATCATGCTTGTTATGATGCATTACTATGGACCAAAGTGTCATCTAGAGACATTAATCCTTCATTGGACCAATCATTGGGAAGGCTTATTCACAATTAATGTGCATATAGCTCCAAGAACATGATTGGAAATGTCAAATAAAACATATTTTAAACTATGTTTATCATACTTTGAAAAACAGTTTTCAAGTGAAAAACAAAAGTGATACGAGGTTTGCAAACTTTTTAGAACTTTTGTTAGTTTCAAAGTTTGTATCAATATTGAAATCTGGAAAACATATATTTTTCAAAATAGTTTTCCTTGATAAAGTATGATCTCAGTAATGTGTACACAAAATTTCGTGATTTTTTGAGGTTTCTGGAATTTCTGACGCATTTCTGAATATGGACTGAAAAGGTCAATTTCAGATATAGATGATTACCGATCGGTTCGAAACCAGTCATCGATACACTATGTTTTCGGAAAAATAGCTTCATTTTCTGATATTTAGTGTATCTTTGATGTCCTAAAACTCTAGCATGATAATATTGGGTATAAACAACTTGTTGGTGCAGGGGCACTAGATAATCGAACCTGTGTTTTGATTATGGCAAAGACACAAAGTTAAGTTTATATTGTTATCTCACGAGCTAAATCAAGTGTGCAGAAAAGTACTAAAGCTGGAGATGAAGGCTAGCGACACCCGGAGGAAGCCGTGGTGGTCGGGCGACACTTGAGTGAATTCGGAGGGAGCCGAAGGAATCGAGTGGAAGGCCGGAAGCGAGAGCTACTATCGAGGTAAGCTCGTGTGAGTGAGAGATTGTAAGGTCGTGTCCTCTTTACGGGGACGACCGTAGGCGACGATTCGACTAAGACTTCCTGTGGAAGGTCTAGGTCGAGATCGGACGGTTAGAAACCGTCGTATTTATCATTTTCCGAGCTAATCTCTTACTGCAGGGAAGTGGCCAAGTGATCATCTGGACACATAGCGGATCGAGCCCATCGATCGATGATGGGAGTCATCGATCGATGGCGACGACTCACTTTGCGCTAGGTCAAGCGGATAACGTTTGACGCTGCCACTTTGCGATAAAATTTGGAAAAATCCATGATCCGTTCCAAAGAAATAGGAGACAATTTTAGAGGCCAAAGTCTATAAAAGGAGGGGAGGATTCCACTCCAAATTACATCAATTATTCATCAAGTGCTCCTACAACGCCAACGCTTCAACACCGTCATAACGCCGACGCGATGACAACCTCGGATCTTCTTCGTGGCGTGCACATCTAGTAATACTTGGTATTATTGTATTCGTTGTTTTTTTTTGTAACGAGGTGAGGTAGGCTTGTTGCCTCATCCTCGTACTTCCGGATTTTGTGATCGTTGTCTCCTACCTCCAACGAGGAGGAGACGTTATAGTGCTTTGCCCTCCGTACGCGGTCAAGGACCGATAGGGCCTTGGAGTAGCAACCGCTGGGTTGTGAACCAAGTAAAATAAACGTGTCCATTTATTTTCCGTGTTTACTCGTTACTTTGCGTATCGAGCGAGCTAGCGAAAGTTTTACGATCGCTATTCACCCCCCCCTCTAGCGACGCTTCTCGATCCAACAATTGGTATCAGAGCGGGGGCGCTAAGATTTGGTGAAACCACCAATCTAGCACGTTTTGGTTTTATTTTCGTATTTTTCGATTCGTATATTTCTTAGGTTTTTGTTTCCCGCACTACTAATCCAAGACCAAGTCTTGGAATTCTCTTTGGTTTTTATTTGTGTTTTGCAAGATACTTAATGGCTCACATTGAGGGATATAGCACCACCCGACCTCCGTTCTTTAACGGAGATGATTTCCGTTATTGGAAAGGTCGGATGGAGTGTTTCTTGAAAACACAAGTCGAGACTTGGATAATAATCCAAACCGGCTTTACTTTACCCACCAATGATCAAGGAGAACCCTTGGATTTCAACAAGTGGACAAATGCAACCAAGAGGCAAATCGAAGCCGATGCAAGAGCAACCCAAATATTGCAATGTGGCTTGTCCAAGGAGGAACTCAACCGCATCGGACCATTCATTAGTGCCAAGGACCTATGGAATAAATTAATCGAGCTACACGAAGGAACGTCCGATGCTAAGGTATGTAGCGTGACCTTCTTTTCAATAAGTTGTATAACCTCAAGATGCAGGAACACGAGGCGGCAAGCGCAACTACACGCCCGCGTCGAGAGACATTGTCAACGGCCTACACACACCATCGGACACAAGGTCGAAAACCGTGACCTACTAAGGTACGTTCTTAATTCATTTCTAGGACTACCTTGTGGCATCCATGGTCGATGCCTACAAGGTCTCTAAGGACCTATCGAAGCTTAGGTTAGATGAATTATTTTCCGAGTTTGAACTTCATGAGCAAACTAACGTGATCCGGCCGAGAGAGGTATTGCTCTACTTGCAGACAAAGAAGCAAGCCACCTACTAGGCAAGTAGATGAACTCGAACCCAAGACGAATCCGAATCCAAGAGGAGGCCATAATAGTCAATATTGTGCGGAGAATAGTTCGACAAGAAAGAAGGAAATTGAAGAATGAGAACCAAAGAAAAGGGAGCAAGGAAAGCCTTCCATGCAACTTGGGACAACAGAGAAGACATAGCTTACATGGCAAGAACGGAGGAGTCCGAGAATCCGGCCGAGTCCAACTACAACTCCGACTCGACCAAGATTATTTGAGAGAAAACTCAAAGCGGACCAAAAGGGAAAGTTAAGGTTGATTTCTTTAATTAGTACACTTTACAGTACAATTAAAGCTTAATAGGAAATTAACTAAGTCAGTCTAGGGTTGAGTCGTTACTTGAGGAGGTTGAAACCCTCAAGCAAGAGGCTACTCTAATCTCTTCAACTAGTCAAGTTCAAGAGAGAAACTCAACCCAAATTGAAAAACTTGAGAAGGAGAATTCTCTCTTGAAAGACCAAGTTCAAGAGGTCGAGGCTAGGTTGGAAAAGTTCACGTTGGGATCTAAGAACCTTAACACTACTTGGAACCCAAAGATCCGTGTACAACAAAGCCGGACTCGGATTTAAGTCAAAGACTACGAATAGGTCTTATATGTCTATCGAAATCGTAGTCATCAAAGAGTCCAAGCATGGGTCCCAAAGGTTTTATTAAATTCACATATTAGGACTAATAAGTATTGGATTCCTCGATCAAGTTCATTATTTGAATAGACCTTATTGGTTCAATGGTCTAGGGGAGCTAACACTAAAATAGTATACCCGCTACTTAGCAAAACCATTGCATGCTTAGAATTTCGCTAACTTGTGAACTTACTTAGAATACGTACATAACCAACTAAAATCCTTCAAAAGATTGAGCCTCGGGAGCCTCTTTTTCATAAATAACTAGTTAGTCAACTCTTGATAATATAGTATCGGACGCGCGAGATGATAGTACGTTAGGAGACAAAGTCTCGTGTATTCGAGCTAGATAAGGCGTATCTAGCTTGGTGCACTTGACCGAAAGTGGAACTAGAAGCTACCTCGCCAGTATCCTAAACTAGTTAGACCAGAAGTAACCCTAAGTGACTTAAGTGATATTTTCTTGAATTTGGCTTTGTCTAAGGAAGTGGTCGTTGTTCCGATCAAAGAAGGCCCTGTGCCTCGCCACGACCTGGAAGCCAGTTTCTCGAAAAGTTACTTAACGATCTAAAGGTTAAATCTGAATCTAACCCAAGGTTGACTATCTTTAATCAATTTAAAATCATCTCACAAAACATATAAGGTGAACAAATTATGAGACACATAGAATGGGTGAGATGTTAAGGATAATTGAAATATACTTGAAACAATCCCTTCAAAATACTACTTATTTTCTCAACTATTGTACTTAACAACTCTGAGGCCAAAGTTTAGCGCCCCCTACATCTCTTATACTTCATATATTTGACTAAGGGGGAGAGCAAACTAATCTTAAGGGTTATATTATAAATCTTTAGATTATTTGTGCAGAGGGACACACCTCGAACCAATCCATCTAACTATTGCTAGATGCTTGGACTTATATTTGATTTATCTAGATGCATTCATAAACGACATTGTTTTAAACCCCTATTTTATACAAAAACCCCAACACTCTTTTTTGATTTATGGCAAAAGGGGGAGAAGAGCGAAAGTTAAGGGGGAGTAACACAAAATTTGTTTTTGAAAACTAAAGTATCTCTTTCAAAACTCACCTAGGGTTAAGGGGGAGTTTTGGTTAAGGGAGAGTTTTTGGGAATGGCATTCATCATCTACTATATGTGTTTTATGCTTTAATTTCCCTTAACTTTGTGTTGGTTTGCCATAGATCAAAGGGGAGATTGTTGAGTGCGGGGCACTAGATAATCGAACCTGTGTTTTGATTATGGCAAAGACACAAAGTTAAGTTTATATTGTTATCTCACGAGCTAAATCAAGTGTGCAGAAAAGTACTAAAGCTGGAGCTGAAGGCTAGCGACACCCGGAGGAAGCCGTGGTGGTCGGGCGACACTTGAGTGAATTCGGAGGGAGCCGAAGGAATCGAGTGGAAGGCCGGAAGCGAGAGCTACTATCGAGGTAAGCTCGTGTGAGTGAGAGATTGTAAGGTCGTGTCCTCTTTACGGGGACGACCGTAGGCGACGATTCGACTAAGACTTCCTGTGGAAGGTCTAGGTCGAGATCGGACGGTTAGAAACCGTCGTATTTATCATTTTCCGAGCTAATCTCTTCTGCGCAAGTGAAGTGGCGATCATTCTTGGACACATAGCGCCGATCGATGCCCATCGATCGGTGATGGGAGTCATCAGTCGACTGATGGCGACGACTCAGCTTTTGCGCTAGGTCAAAACGGATAACGTTTGACGCGGCCACTTCGCGATAAAATTTGGAAAAATCCATGATCCGTTCCAAAGAAATAGGAGACAATTTCAGAGGCCAAAGTCTATAAAAGGAGGGGAGGATTCCACTCCAAATCACATCAATTATTCATCAAGTGCTCTAACGCTCAACACATAACGCCGACGCCGATTTACAACCTCAGATCTTCTTCGTCGGCAGCAGCATCTAGTAATACTTTTTATTATTGTATTCGTTGTTTTTTTTGTAACGAGGTGAGGTAGGCTTATTGCCTCATCCTCGTACTTCCGGATTTTGTGATCGTTGTCTCCTACCTCCAACGAGGAGGAGACGTTATAGTGCTTTGCCCTCCATACGCGGTCAAGGACCGATAGGGCCTTGGAGTAGCAACCACTGGGTTGTGAACCAAGTAAAATAAACATGTCATTTTATTTTCCGCTGTGTTTACTCGTTTACTTTGCGTATCGAACGAACGAAAATGAAAGTTTTACGATCGCTATTCACCCCCCCTCTAGCGACGCTTCTCGATCCAACACAACTTGTGTAACTGGTTAATGTGGCGTTTTAGGGGGAGTTTCACAATTTTATCTTTTTCATCCTAAATGAACATTGTTGGTGCAAAGTTAGGATTTAAATCTTCAAATTGTTTGATAGACCTTTGCTCCACATGTTTTTGGTACTCATCATGAACTATATCTTGGATTAAGGGGGAGCTAATTTTCAATTCTATACCTTAGTTCAAGATTTCAATATTTTCAATTCTTCTATGGAGTATATGATTTCTTCTCTTTTTGATGTATGTCAAAAAGGGAGAAGAAATGTTTAAGTTAGAATTGGATATATGATCATATGGTTATGTGTGTATCTTTAAAAGACCTAACTTAAATGATTGCCAAACATCAAAAAGGAGGAGATTGTTGGTGCAACAATGCCCCAAGCATATATATGTTTTGATGTTTGGATAATCATCTAAGTTAGGCAACAAATTGTGATCTAATTGTGTACGTGTTCAAGTGACAGGGAAATCCAAGTATGAAGACTTGGTAAAAGTAAAGTCGAAATATGATCTTGGCAAGAGAAGTCCAAGGTAAAGGTTTGGCGGCATAAGACCAAGCATGCTGTCTTGGCGGCATTAAGTCCAAACGAACTTTGGCAAAGGAAGTCCAAAGGCAAGTCTTGGCAGCGTAAGTCCAAACATGTAGACTTGGCGGCATAAAGTCCAAACACGCTTTGGCAAAGGAGAACCCAAGACATGACAAAACCAAAGGAAGCTCTTGGAAGCAAAGCGCGAAGGATGAACAAGTCGCGGACTCGGAGGGATCCTGAAGGCGCAAGGCTTAAGGAAGAGCTAGAAGGTTAAGTCTAGGTCTAGGGGGGTGAAATCAAGTATGAAATAGTCATATTTGATGAGTATCAGTCGACTGATATGATGTATCACGATCGTCGGCTCTTGATCGACTCAAGGTGAAACCACGACGATCAATCGCCTTGGTTGTGGCGATCGGATTCTATGTCGATCGCGCCATACGAGTGATCGGCGATCAAGGTTAACTTCGTCACAGAATGCAGTCTCACTCGACTGCGGCTTTGATCACTCGACTGATCACTCTATCAGTCAACTGATGGAAGGATCAGTCGACTGATGAAAGTGTCGTTGGATGAAACGACTCTAAATCTCGCGAATCCGGCTATTCAGAAGCCGTTAACCACGGCAGCAGTCGACTGATATTGTACATCAGTCGACTGATCGTGCTCCAATGGGAAAATCAGCCTTCTCTCTATAAAAAGAGGGTTGATGTGTTGGTGCAATCGGCCCAAGTCACAATTGACCAGGACTAGAGTTTGACTCGAGTGATGTTTTGATGTTTCGACAAAAACATATGACAATGTAATTGTCATGGGAAAGTCCAAGTCTTGTGCACTTGGCATGGAAAGTCCAAGTGGAACACTTGGCATTTGGTAAAGTCCAAGTCTTGAGTACTTGACATGAAAAGTCCAAGTGGGACACTTGGCGCATGGAAAGTCCAAGTCATGGGTACTTGGCATTTGGGAAAGTCCAAGTCTTGAGTACTTGGCATGAGAAGTCCAAGCATGGGTCTTGGCAAATGAGAAGTCCAAGCATGGGTCTTGGCAAATGGAAAGTCCAAGCATGAGTCTTGGCATGGAAAGTCCAACATGGGTTGGCAAGGGAAAGTCCAAGCTTGAGTCTTGGCATTTGGGAAGTCCAAGGGGATTGATTTTGGCAGGGTAAAGTCCAAGCGGAGTCTTGGCGGCGTAAGTCCAATGTGCCTTGGCGGTGTAGACACCGTTAGCATGACATAGCCGAGGGAAGCACCTGGAGGCTAGCACGATGGATGAACAAGTCATGGATGACTTGGAGGGATCCGAGAGGCGTGAGGCTGATGGAGGTGGCTAGAAGGCTTAGGTCTAGGCTAAGGGTGGTCTAGCAAGTATGGGGGCACCATACTTGGGTTAAAACCTCATGTTTGAGGTTGTCAGTCGACTGACAATATGGCCGGTTCGACTGCCGTGAGTCGACTTGAGTTCGACTGCCAATTTAGAGCTAGAATTGCTCAGCGATCATTGCTCATCGAGCAGCCGATCGATATACGAATGATCGCGCCGGTGGTCGACGATCGCTAGTTCTGCGTCGAGCACGAGACGCTTCATAGCCGACTAGCGGCTACGAGTGTTAGCGATCGCCAATGTTGGCAATGATCGCAAAGAGTCCCGTTGGAACTTGTCCAACGTGGATTGAGCCGTTGGCTCATACACGATCGGGCAATGATCGGGACTTATGGCGGTCGATCGCTGGCGAAATCCAGCCCGATGGAGGATAAAAGCAGCTGTTCGTGGAAGGCTCAAGCATCAGTTCTTTGGGGGCTTTGGTGAGGCGATTTGAAGGCGATTTGCAGGTGCATTTCAGGGTCCTTCAAGCTCATCCAAGCAACCGACAAGCAAGCGCTCAAAACCCTAGTTTGTAAAGTGTTCTTTACATTTTCACTTGTATTTGCTTGTTTACTTTGTATTACTTGTTGTAATTCATTGTACGAGGTTTCTCCACCTCCGACTTGTTGTCGAGAAGGAGCTTTAGTGCTTAGTAGTGTTTGTGGCATCGCTAGGATTCGTACGAACCTAATCCGTGGAGTAGGAACCGTTACGGTTCTGAACCACGTTATATCCTTGTGTTCGTGATTGTATCTTTTCGTTATTGCTTTTATTATTTCTATTCCGCTGCGCATAATGAGTTTTGTAGAGACGATCGCGAACGAATTCCATCTACGCAAGAGTAAACGCTATTCACCCCCCCTCTAGTGGCGTCAAATCTTCAACAATTGGTATCAGAGCCCGGGGCTCTTCTACGGACTAACCGTCGGGAGCTAGGACAAAGAAGCTAGAGGGTGAAGATGGAAGAACAATTGAGATGGAATATTAACACACCGATCCCTTACTCCTTCTATGGACAAGAAGGGTTTAAGCAATGGAAGTCAAGAATTGAAGACTTCCTAATGATGAGGGACTTCGAAGAATGGTCTATCTTAATGGAAGGATATAGCTATCCAAGAGGACCAAAAGGTGGATTCCTCAAGAAAAAGAGATGGACCGAAGAGCAAGTCCAAGCCTTAGAAAAGAATGAGAAGGTAATGAAGTTGTTAATTGATTTAATACCTAACAATATCTTGTGTATGTTAGGTAATTATGTAGATGCAAACGAGCTATGGAGCCAAGTGGCCAAGCTCCATGAAAGCCCATCAATGGTCCAAGAGGAAGAGACCGAAGAGGCTAATGCATCACTCTCACAAGGAAGTGAGGACTTGAAGGTTGAGAGATCATCAACATCCAAAGAGGAAGAGGAAGTAGAATCGGAAGTTGATAGGGAGTCAATTTCCGGGTTGGTGGAGGAAGTGGAAGAAGCATCCACTTCTAGGATTGAGGAGGAGATTAGAGTTTCCTCAACACCGGAGCATCAAGAAGAAGCTTCTACATCCAGTCAAGATGAAGAAGTGTCAATTCCGAACTCCACCACCAACCTAGGTAACTCAAACACTCTAATTTCAAATAAAAATAATATTATGTGTTTTGAGTGTAGGGAATTTGGGCACTATAAGAGCAAGTGCCCAAAGAAGATTAGGAAAGCTCCACCGGCACCAAAAGTCAAGGATGCCGGTTCCCCAACACCTAAAGGCAAGGAACACATCATATGCTTCAAGTGCAATTCAAAGGGGCATTATCGGAGTCAATGCCCTAGGGGGAAGAAGAAGGGGCAAGGAGGAGCATCACAAGTAGGGGGAGCTTCTATAGCTAACCCTAAGGTATATTTTAATAATGCACATTCCAAATTTAAAAGTCAAAAGCATGCTAGAAATTTTAATTCTCTTGCAATTCACCATGAAAAGAATGCTAGAGATAAATATATTTGTTTAGGAGCTAAAAGCGTTAACTTCAAAAGTAAGGAGAAATTTGGGACTAATGTCCCTAAAAACAATTTATCTAAGGATAAACCTAGGTCAAATAACTCTAGAAAAATTTACCTAGGGAGACCATTAGAAAGGTGCAAGAGCACCTAGGTTTCAATCCTAAATGGACTAGGCATATGCCTAAGAAGTCAAATGCCCAAAAACTTAATAAAAAATCAATTGGGCAATTAGAGGTTGAAAATCAAGCCTTGAGGTCAAGGCTTCAAAAACTAGAAAAGACTCTTAGGAATATACAGAACCAATTTAAAGGGACAAATGATCAAAAGTCTAGGTCAAAATCTCAAAGTCAACACTTAGGACATAAGAGTCAAAAGTCAACTAAGGGCAAGCAAGGTTTGGGTCACAAACCTAAGCCCAAGGTGACTTACCATAGTGTTCCATTAAATTATGGAACACTGACTAGGTCTAGGAAGACCAAGGTCAATAGGGAGGTTATCCCTAGAGTTGACCAAAGGGTGTGCCTAGTGGCTAGGGTTTCTAGGAAACCTAGGGTGGCCACTAAGAAGGTTGCAAGGGGAGTTACCCCTAGAGTCAACCTAGGTAAGACACAAATGACCAAGGCTAACAAGCCTTGGAGGGTCATTAGGAAGGTATCTAGGGAGGTTATCCCTAAGGAATACCTAATTAACCCTAGGAGCTCAAATCGGTTTTGGATTCCTAAGAGCGTGATTGATTCACGCTAGGTGGGTTTAGGATGTGCCAACCTTGAGTGGATGGGTAGTTAACTCAACCATGATAAAGGTGACATTTTAGGTTATTCTCAAGGTTATGGATACCTTGGAAATAGGGTTGAATTATAATCCTAAAAGATTTTAGGATGTGCCAATATTAGTTATGAAGTTTGATAAAATGATCAAATTGGCACAATTAGGGTTTAGAGTGTTAGTGTGCCATTTTGGGTTTTTGGCATACTAGGGAGATTAATGATAATATGGCAAAATATATCTAACTATATCAAATGGCAATTAATATTAAAATTTAGGTATTACTATACCTATATATTTTATATGCCATGCTTTGATTGTCATATGCCATGTCATGACATCATGCGTATTTCTAATCATTTTATATGTCATGATTATGCTTAGGTTTAAGGTTTTAAATGTCATGTTTTTTTAGATTTCATATTATGCCATGACATCATGATTATGAGCATATGCTTATTTATATCATCATTAATGCCATAATCATTCATGCATTTAAGAAAAATTTCGATTGAAATTGATTTAAGAACTATGGCATGACTTGGAGTCCCATTCATAAGGTAATCAAGTAGGGTTGCCTTAGAAGATGCATGAAACCTTAGTTTTAAATGAACCAAAACCCACATCTCACATTCAATTGACATGTATGTGTATTTATACACCCTAGATACATGTGAGATGCTAGGATATGAGTTAAGTACAAGGTGCATAGTTTTTGCATCTAGATGAACTAAAACTCATCTAATTTCAAATGTGGATCATTGGGAGAGCATGTGTACAAGTCATGTACATAGAGCCCAAGGAATATGATCCAAAATAAGGTTTTGAAAACATTTTGAAATCATTTTGAAAAAACTTGGTGAAGTCTATCTTTTGATAGCAATCACCATTGATAGAGTTGATACAAAATAGGGCCAAAACATTGAAAATTTCAATGGTTTTGAGTTTTGTATTAAACTCACTAGTTTATGGGTAAAATAATTTTCAAATATTTTTCACCCATTGTATTGACTATAAGTAATATACGTATCAAATTTTATGATTTTTTAAATTACGTAGAATTACTTATGCTTTTCCAAATCTCGATTCTGATAAATAAATTGAAATTTCAATGATCACCGATCGCCTGGGTGGCGCTCAATCGATATGGGTGGCAATGATCGACATCGTTAGGAGTCGACTTCTAGGTCTGATTTCGGGTTAACAAGGTTTGTTTAGCCCGTGTTCAGCTATGGAAAAGATTCCTAATCACTCCTAACCCTAGGATATGCTTTAGGAAGCATTATAAAGGGTGAAAATCCATTGGATATGGATTAGGAGCTGTGTTAGGTCAAAGTATCAAATTTAAGGTGAGTGAAAGTTCTATGTTGAACTTAGAACCTTAATTTTGATGGTTTAGAGTTCCTATTGGCTTAGGGGCTTCCCAAGGACATTGTTGGTGCAATGGTCAAGGGGAAGTAAGCCTTTAGGGGGAGGTATCCATCTTGGGATGATGGATGTGTTCTTTCTCCTTGAAGAGGAGAAGTTATTGGGAGAGTATCATCAATTGGGAAAATTGATGGGTTTTTGATACCCAATTTGGAAATTGGGAGAGAGTATAGGATTGCCTCTCTTGAGTGATATGTGAATTATCACTAGGAAGATGGTAGGCATCCTAGGTATTTATTTTTGGATCAAGGGGGAGATTGTAAGATCTCATTGGGACATGAGACATTGACCTCCTTGGAGAGAAAACCTTTTTGATGTTAGTCAAAAAGGGGGAGAATGTTTGGGGGAGAACATTGGGAGAGTGTTTACCAATTTGGGATAATTTGTAAGGGATTTGAGTTAGTGGTCTAACTCAAATGATTTGTTTGGTTTTTGTCAAACATCAAAAAGGGGGAGATTGTTGGTGCAATCAACCCAGGTCACGATTGACCAGACTCGAGTTTGACTCGAGTGATGTTTCGACAAAAACATATGACAATGTAATTGTCATGGGAAAGTCCAAGTCTTGTGCACTTGGCATGGAAAGTCCAAGTGGAACACTTGGCATTTGGTAAAGTCCAAGTCTTGAGTACTTGGCATGAAAAGTCCAAGTCGGACACTTGGCGCATGGAAAGTCCAAGTCATGGGTACTTGGCATTTGGGAAAGTCCAAGTCTTGAGTACTTGGCATGAGAAGTCCAAGCATGGGTCTTGGCAAATGAGAAGTCCAAGCATGGGTCTTTGCAAATGGAAAGTCCAAGGATGGGTCTTGGCATGGAAAGTCCAACATGGGTTGGCAAGGGAAAGTCCAAGCTTGAGTCTTGGCATTTGGGAAGTCCAAGGGGATTGATTTTGGCAGCGTAAAGTCCAAGCGGAGTCTTGGCGGCGTAAGTCCAATGTGCCTTGGCGGTGTAGACACCGTTAGCATGACATAGCTGAGGTAAGCACCTGGAGGCTAGCACGATGGATGAACAAGTCATGGATGACTTGGAGGGATCTGAGAGGCGTGAAGTTGATGGAGGTGGCTAGAAGGCTTAGGTCTAGGCTAAGGGTGGTCTAGCAAGTATGGGGGCACCATACTTGGGTTAAAACCTCATGTTTGAGGTTGTCAGTCGACTGACAATATGGACGGTTCGACTGCCGTGAGTCGACTTAAGTTCGACTGCCAATTTAGAGCCGAATTGCTCGGCGATCGCTCATTGGAGCAATGATTGATGTCTACGCACGATCGCGCCAGTGGCTCGGCCGCCGATCGCTAGTTCTGCGGCCGGTACGTAACGCTGTAGTCGACTACGGGCATTGGCAGTTGACTGCCAAGAGTCCCTTTGGAACTTGTCCAACGTGGATTGAGCCGTTGTCTCACACTGATCGGCAAATGATCGGGGGACTTATGGCATCATGATCGCTAGGCGGAAATCCAGCCCGATGGAGGATAAAAGCAGCTGTTCGTGGAAGGCTCAAGCATCAGTTCTTTGGTGAGGCGATTTAAAGGCGATTTGCAGGTGCATTTCAGGGTCCTTCAAGCTCATCCAAGCAACCGACAAGCAAGCGCTCAAAACCCTAGTTTGTAAAGTGTTCTTTACATTTTCACTTGTATTTGCTTGTTTACTTTGTATTACTTGTTGTAATTCATTGTACGAGGTTTCTCCACCTCCGACTTGTTGTCGAGAAGGAGCTTTAGTGCTTAGTGGTGTTTGTGGCATCGCTAGGGTTCATACGAACCCAATCCATGGAGTAGGAACTGTTACGGTTCCGAACCACATTATATCCTTGTGTTTGTGATTGTATCTTTTCGTTATTGCTTTTAATATTTCTATTCCGCTGTGCATAACGAGTTTTGTAGAGATGATCGCGAACGAATTCCATCTACGCAAGAGTAAACGCTCTTCACCCCCCACCTCTAGCGGCGTCAAATCTTCAACAATTGGTATCAGAGCCCGGGGCTCTTCTACGGACTAACCGCCGGGAGCTAGGATAAAGAAGCTAGAGGGTGAAGATGGAAGAACAATTGGGATGGAATATTAACACACCGATCCCTTACTCCTTCTATGGACAAGAAGGGTTTAAGCAATGGAAGTCAAGAATTGAAGACTTCCTAATTATGAGGGACTTCGAAGAATGGTCTATCTTAATGGAAGGATATAGCTATCCAAGAGGACCAAAAGGTGGATTCCTCAAGAAAAAGAGATGGACCGAAGAGCAAGTCCAAGCCTTCGAAAAGAATGAGAAGGTAATGAAGTTGTTAATTGATTTAATACCTAACAATATCTTGTGTATGTTAGGTAATTATGTAGATGCAAACGAGCTATGGAGCCAAGTGGCCAAGCTCCATGAAATCCCATCAATGGTCCAAGAGGAAGAGACCGAAGAGGCTAATGCATCACCCTCACAAGGAAGTGAGGACTTGGAGGTTGAGAGACCATCAACATCCAAAGAGGAAGATGAAGTAGAATTGGAAGTTGATAGGGAGTCAATTTCCGGGTTGGTGGAGGAAGTGGAAGAAGCATCCACTTCTAGGATTGAGGAGGAGATTAGAGTTTCCTCAACACCGGAGCATCAAGAAGAAGCTTCTACATCCAGTCAAGATGAAGAAGTGTCAATTCCGAACTCCACCACTAACCTAGGTAACTCAAACACTCTAATTTCAAATAAAAATAATATTATGTGTTTTGAGTGTAGGGAATTTGGGTACTATAAGAGCAAGTGCCCAAAGAAGATTAGGAAAGCTCCACCGGCACCAAAAGTCAAGGATGCCGGTTCCCCAACACCTAAAGGCAAGGAGCACATCATATGCTTCAAGTGCAATTCAAAGGGGCATTATCGGAGTCAATGCCCTAGGGGGAAGAAGAAGGGGCAAGGAGGAGCATCACAAGTAGGGGGAGCTTCTATAGCTAACCCTAAGGTATATTTTAATAATGCACCTTCCAAATTTAAAAGTCAAAAGCATGCTAGAAATTTTAATTCTCTTGCAATTCACCATGAAAAGCATTCTAGAGATAAATATATTTGTTTAGGAGCTAAAAGCGTTAACTTCAAAAGTAAGGAGAAATTTGGGACTAATGTCCCTAAAAACAATTTATCTAAGGATAAACCTAGGTCAAATAACTCTAGAAAAATTTTACCTAGGGAGACCATTAGAAAGGTGCAAGAGCACCTAGGTTTCAATCCTAAATGGACTAGGCATATGCCTAAGAAGTCAAATGCCCAAAAACTTAATAAAAAATCAATTGGGCAATTAGAGGTTGAAAATCAAGCCTTGAGGTCAAGGCTTCAAAAACTAGAAAAGACTCTTAGGAATATACAAAACCAATTTAAAGGATCAAATGATCAAAAGTCTAGGTCAAAATCTCAAAGTCAACACTTAGGACATAAGAGTCAAAAGTCAACTAAGCAAGGTTTGGGTCACAAACCTAAGCCCAAGGTGACTTACCATAGTGTTCCATTAGATTATGGAACACTGACTAGGTCTAGGAAGACCAAGGTCAATAGGGAGGTTATCCCTAGAGTTGACCAAAGGGTGTGCCTAGTGGCTAGGGTTTCTAGGAAACCTAGGGTGGTCACTAAGAAGGTTGCAAGGGGAGTTACCCCTAGAGTTAACCTAGGTAAGACCCAAATGACCAAGGCTAACAAGCCTAGGAGGGTCATTAGGAAGGTATCTAGGGAGGTTATCCCTAAGGAATACCTAATTAACCCTAGGAGCTCAAATCGGTTTTGGGTTCCTAAGAGCGTGATTGATTCACGCTAGGTGGGTTTAGGATGTGCCAACTTTGAGTGGATGGGTAGTTAACTCAACCATGATAAAGGTGGCATTTTAGGTTATTCTCAAGGTTATGGATACCTTGGAAATAGGGTTGAATTATAATCCTAAAAGATTTTAGGATGTGCCAATATTAGTTATGAAGTTTGATAAAATGATCAAATTGACACAATTAGGGTTTAGAGTGTTAGTGTGCCATTTTGGGTTTTTGGCATACTAGGGAGATTAATGATAATATGGCAAAATATATCTAACTATATCAAATGGCAATTAATATTAAAATTTAGGTATTACTATACCTATATATTTTATATGTCATGCTTTGATTGTCATATGCCATGTCATGACATCATGCGTATTTCTAATCATTTTATATGTCATGATTATGCTTAGGTTTAAGGTTTTAAATGTCATATGTTTTTAGATTTCATCTTATGCCATGACATCATGATTATGAGCATATGCTTATTTATATCATCATTAATGCCATAATCATTCATGCATTTAAGAAAAATTTCGATTGAAATTGATTAAAGAACTATGGCATGACTTGGAGTCCCATTCATAAGGGAATCAAGTAGGGTTGCCTTAAAAGATGCATGAAACCCTAGTTTTAAATGAACCAAAACCCACATCTCACATTCAATTGACATGTATGTGTATTTATACACCCTAGATACATGTGAGATGCTAGGATATGAGTTAAGTTCAAGGTGCATAGTTTTTGCATCTAGATGAACTAAAACTCATCTAATTTCAAATGTGGATCATTGGGAGAGCATGTGTACAAGTCATGTACATAGAGCCCAAGGAATATGATCCAAAATAAGGTTTTGAAAACATTTTAAAATTATTTTGAAAAACCTTGGTGAAGTCTATCTTTTGATAGCAATCACCATTGATAGAGTTGATACAAAATAGGGTCAAAACATTGAAAATTTCAATGGTTTTGAGTTTTGTATCAAACTCACTAGTTTATGGGTAAAATAATTTTCAAATATTGTTCACCCATTGTATTGACTATAAGTAATATACGTATCAAATTTTATGATTTTTCAAATTACGTAGAATTACTTATGCTTTTCCAAATCTCGATTCGATGGTGAAATTGAAATTTCATTTATCACCGATCGCTTCTGAGTGGCGATCGTGATATGGGTGATACGATCGATTCATCGGAGTCGATCGCCAGTCTAATTTCGGGTTAACAAGGTTTGTTTAGCCCGTGTTCAGCTATGGAAAAGATTCCTAATCACTCCTAACCCTAGGATATGCTTTAGGAAGCATTATAAAGGGTGAAAATCCATTGGATATGGATTAGGAGCTGTGTTAGGTCAAAGTATCAAATTTAGGGTGAGTGAAAGTTCTATGTTGAACTTAGAACCTTAATTTTGATGGTTTAGAGTTCCTATTGGCTTAGGGGCTTCCCAAGGACATTGTTGGTGCAATGGTCAAGGGGAAGCAAGCCTTTAGGGGGAGGTATCCTTCTTGGGATGATGGATGTGTTCCTTCTCCTTGAAGAGGAGAAGTTATTGGGAGAGTATCATCAATTGGGAAAATTGTTGGATTTTTGATACCCAATTTGGAAATTGGGAGAGAGTATAGGATTGCCTCTCTTGAGTGATATGTGAATTATCACTAGGAAGATGGTAGGCATCCTAGGTATTTATTTTTGGATCAAGGGGGAGATTGTAAGATCTCATTGGGACATGAGACATTGACATCCTTGGAGAGAAAACCTTTTTGATGTTAGTCAAAAAGGGGGAGAATGTTTGGGGGAGAACATTTGAAGAGTGTTTACCAATTTGGGATAATTGGTAAGGGATTTGAGTTAGTGGTCTAACTCAAATGATTTGTTTGGTTTTTGTCAAACATCAAAAAGGGGGAGATTGTTGGTGCAATCGGCCCAGGTCACAATTGACCAGGACTCGAGTTTGACTTGAGTGATGTTTTGATGTTTCGACAAAAACATATGACAATGTAATTTTCATGGGAAAGTCCAAGTCTTGTGCACTTGGCATGGAAAGTCCAAGTGGAACACTTGACATTTGGTAAAGTCCAAGTCTTGAGTACTTGGCATGAAAAGTCCAAGTGGGACACTTGGCGCATGGAAAGTCCAAGTCATGGGTACTTGACATTTGGGAAAGTCCATGTCTTGAGTACTTGGCATGAGAAGTCCAAGCATGGGTCTTGGCAAATGAGAAGTCCAAGCATAGGTCTTGGCAAATGGAAAGTCCAAGCATGGGTCTTGGCATGGAAAGTCCAACATGGGTTGGCAAGGGAAAGTCCAAGCTTGAGTCTTGCCATTTGGGAAGTCGAAGGGGATTGATTTTGGCAGCGTAAAGTCCAAGCGGAGTCTTGGCGGCGTAAGTCCAATGTGCCTTGGCGGTGTAGACACCGTTAGCATGACATAGCCGAGGGAAGCACCTGGAGGCTAGCGCGATGGATGAACAAGTCATGGATGACTTGGAGGGATCCGAGAGGCGTGAGGTTGATGGAGGTGGCTAGAAGGCTTAGGTCTAGGCTAAGGGTGGTATAGCAAGTATGGGGGCACCATACTTGGGTTAAAACCTCATATTTGAGGTTGTCAGTCGACTGACAATATGGCCGGTTCGACTATCGTGAGTCGACCGATCGATGTCTGAGATTGATCGCCTAGGTCGGCGATCATTGCTAGTTCGCATGTCGAGCACCTAACGCCATAGCCGACGCCGGGCTTGATTGACGGGCGTTGGCGATCCGCCAAGAGTCCCTTTGGAACTTGTCCAACGTGGATTGAGCCGTTGTCTCAGCTCTGATCTTGGCAATGACCGAGGACTTATAGCGATCGCTAGGCGGAAATCCAGCCCGATGGAGGATAAAAGCAGCTGTTCGTGGAAGGCTCAAGCATCAGTTCTTTGGGGGCTTTGGTGAGGTGATTTAAAGGCGATTTGCAGGTGCATTTCAGGGTCCTTCAAGCTCATCCAAGCAACCGACAAGCAAGCGCTCAAAACCCTAGTTTGTAAAGTGTTCTTTACATTTTCACTTGTATTTGCTTGTTTACTTTGTATTACTTGTTGTAATTCATTGTACGAGATTTCTCCACCTCCGACTTGTTGTCGAGAAGGAGCTTTAGTGCTTAGTGGTGTTTGTGGCATCGCTAGGGTTCGTACGAACCCAATCCGTGGAGTAGAAACCGTTACGGTTCCGAACCACATTATATCCTTGTGTTCGTGATTGTATCTTTTCATTATTGCTTTTATTATTTCTATTCCGCTGCGCATAACGAGTTTTGTAGAGACGATCAGGAACGAATTCCATCTACGCAAGAGTAAACGCTATTCACCCCCCTCTAGCGGCGTCAAATCTTCAACAATTGGTATCAGAGTCCGGGGCTCTTCTACGGACTAACCGCCGGGAGCTAGGACAAAGAAGCTAGAGGGTGAAGATGGAAGAACAATTGGGATGGAATATTAACACACCGATCCCTTACTCCTTCTATGGACAAGAAGGGTTTAAGCAATGGAAGTCAAGAATTGAAGACTTCCTAATTATGAGGGACTTCGAAGAATGGTCTATCTTAATGGAAGGATATAGCTATCCAAGAGGACCAAAAGGTGGATTCCTCAAGAAAAAGAGATGGATCGAAGAGCAAGTCCAAGCCTTCGAAAAGAATGAGAAGGTAATGAAGTTGTTAATTGATTTAATACCTAACAATATCTTGTGTATGTTAGGTAATTATGTAGATGCAAACGAGCTATGGAGCCAAGTGGCCAAGATCCATGAAAGCCCATCAATGGTCCAAGAGGAAGAGACCGAAGAGGCTAATGCATCACCCTCACAAGGAAGTGAGGACTTGGAGGTTGAGAGATCATCAACATCCAAAGAGGAAGATGAAGTAGAATCGGAAGTTGATAGGGAGTCAATTTCCGGGTTGGTGGAGGAAGTGGAAGAAGCATCCACTTCTAGGATTGAGGAGGAGATTAGAGTTTCCTCAACACCGGAGCATCAAGAAGAAGCTTCTACATCCAGTCAAGATGAAGAAGTGTCAATTCCGAACTCCACCACTAACCTAGGTAACTCAAACACTCTAATTTCAAATAAAAATAATATTATGTGTTTTGAGTGTAGGGAATTTGGGCACTATAAGAGCAAGTGCCCAAAGAAGATTAGGAAAGCTCCACCGGCACCAAAAGTCAAGGATGCCGGTTCCCCAACACCTAAAGGCAAGGAGCACATCATATGCTTCAAGTGCAATTCAAAGGGGCATTATCGGAGTCAATGCCCTAGGGGGAAGAAGAAGGATCAAGGAGGAGCATCACAAGTAGGGGGAGCTTCTATAGCTAACCCTAAGGTATATTTTAATAATGCACCTTCCAAATTTAAAAGTCAAAAGCATGCTAGAAATTTTAATTCTCTTGCAATTCACCATGAAAAGCATGCTAGAGATAAATATATTTGTTTAGGAGCTAAAAGCGTTAACTTCAAAAGTAAGGAGAAATTTGGGACTAATGTCCCTAAAAACAATTTATCTAAGGATAAACCTAGGTCAAATAACTCTAGAAAAATTTTACCTAGGGAGACCATTAGAAAGGTGCAAGAGCACCTAGGTTTCAATCCTAAATGGACTAGGCATATGCCTAAGAAGTCAAATGCCCAAAAACTTAATAAAAAATCAATTGGGCAATTAGAGGTTGAAAATCAAGCCTTGAGGTCAAGGCTTCAAAAACTAGAAAAGACTCTTAGGAATATACAAAACCAATTTAAAGGATCAAATGATCAAAAGTCTAGGTCAAAATCTCAAAGTCAACACTTAGGACATAAGAGTCAAAAGTCAACTAAGGGCAAGCAAGGTTTGGGTCACAAACCTAAGCCCAAGGTGACTTACCATAGTGTTCTATTAGATTATGGAACACTGACTAGTTCTAGGAAGATCAAGGTCAATAGGGAGGTTATCCCTAGAGTTGACCAAAGGGTGTGCCTAGTGGCTAGGGTTTCTAGGAAACCTAGGGTGGTCACTAAGAAGGTTGCAAGGGGAGTTACCCCTAGAGTTAACCTAGGTAAGACCCAAATGACCAAGGCTAACAAGCCTAGGAGGGTCATTAGGAAGGTATCTAGGGAGGTTATCCCTAAGGAATACCTAATTAACCCTAGGAGCTCAAATCAGTTTTGGGTTCCTAAGAGCGTGATTGATTCACGCTAGGTGGGTTTAGGATGTGCCAACCTTGAGTGGATGGGTAGTTAACTCAACCATGATAAAGGTGGCATTTTAGGTTATTCTCAAGGTTATGGATACCTTGGAAATAGGGTTGAATTATAATCCTAAAAGATTTTAGGATGTGACAATATTAGTTATGAAGTTTGATAAAATGATCAAATTGGCACAATTAGGGTTTAGAGTGTTAGTGTGCCATTTTGGGTTTTTGGCATACTAGGGAGATTAATGATAATATGGCAAAATATATCTAACTATATCAAATGGCAATTAATATTAAAATTTAGGTATTACTATACCTATATATTTTATATGCCATGCTTTGATTGTCATATGCCATGTCATGACATCATGCGTATTTCTAATCATTTTATATGTCATGATTATGCTTAGGTTTAAGGTTTTAAATATCATGTGTTTTTAGATTTCATCTTATGCCATGACATCATGATTATGAGCATATGCTTATTTATATCATCATTAATGCCATAATCATTCATGCATTTAAGAAAAATTTCGATTGAAATTGATTTAAGAACTATGACATGACTTGGAGTCCCATTCATAAGGGAATCAAGTAGGGTTGCCTTAGAAGATGCATGAAACCCTAGTTTTAAATGAACCAAAACCCACATCTCACATTCAATTGACATGTATGTGTATTTATACACCCTAGATACATGTGAGATGCTAGGATATGAGTTAAGTTCAAGGTGTATAGTTTTTGCATCTAGATGAACTAAAACTCATCTAATTTCAAATGTGGATCATTGGGAGAGCATGTGTACAAGTCATGTACATAGAGCCCAAGGAATATGATCCAAAATAAGGTTTTGAAAACATTTTAAAATCATTTTGAAAAACCTTGGTGAAGTCTATCTTTTGATAGCAATCACCATTGATAGAGTTGATACAAAATAGGGTCAAAACATTGAAAATTTCAATGGTTTTGAGTTTTGTATCAAACTCACTAGTTTATGGGTAAAATAATTTTCAAATATTTTTCACCCATTGTATTGACTATAAGTAATATACGTATCAAATTTTATGATTTTTCAAATTACGTAGAATTACTTATGCTTTTCCAAATCTCGATTCGATAAATTGAAATTTCGAAATTTATTATCGATCGTACTGAGTGTGATCGGTGATATGGGTGGTGATCGTGATTCTTGTCGAGTCATTGCCAGTCTGATTCGGGTTAACAAGGTTTGTTTAGCCCGTGTTGACTATGGAAAGATTCCTAATCACTCCTAACCCTAGGATATGCTTTAGGAAGCATTATAAAGGGTGAAAATCCATTGGATATGGATTAGGAGCTGTGTTAGGTCAAAGTATCAAATTTAGGGTGAGTGAAAGTTCTATGTTGAACTTAGAACCTTAATTTTGATGGTTTAGAGTTCCTATTGGCTTAGGGGCTTCCCAAGGACATTGTTGGTGCAATGGTCAAGGGGAAGCAAGCCTTTAAAGGGAGGTATCCATCTTGGGATGATGGATGTGTTCCTTCTCCTTGAAGAGGAGAAGTTATTGGGAGAGTATCATCAATTGGGAAAATTGATGGGTTTTTGATACCCAATTTGGAAATTGGGAGAGAGTATAGGATTGCCTCTCTTGAGTGATATGTGAATTATCACTAGGAAGATGGTAGGCATCCTAGGTATTTATTTTTAGATCAAGGGGGAGATTGTAAGATCTCATTGGGACATGAGACATTGACCTCCTTGGAGAGAAAACCTTTTTGATGTTAGTCAAAAAGGGGGAGAATATTTGGGGGAGAACATTTGGAGAGTGTTTACTAATTTGGGATAATTGGTAAGGGATTTGAGTTAGTGGTCTAACTCAAATGATTTGTTTGGTTTTTGTCAAACATCAAAAAGGGGGAGATTGTTGGTGCAATCGACCCAGGTCACAATTGACCAGGACTCGAGTTTGACTTGAGTGATGTTTTGATGTTTCGACAAAAACATATGACAATGTAATTTTTATGGGAAAGTCCAAGTCTTGTGCACTTGGCATGGAAAGTCCAAGTGGAACACTTGGCATTTGGTAAAGTCCAAGTCTTGAGTACTTGGCATGAAAAGTCCAAGTGGGACACTTGGCGCATGGAAAGTCCAAGTCATGGGTACTTGGCATTTGGGAAAGTCCAAGTCTTGAGTACTTGGCATGAGAAGTCCAAGCATGGGTCTTGGCAAATGAGAAGTCCAAGCATAGGTCTTAGCAAATGGAAAGTCCAAGGATGGGTCTTGGCATGGAAAGTCCAACATGGGTTGGCAAGGGAAAGTCTAAGCTTGAGTCTTGACATTTGGGAAGTCCAAGGGGATTGATTTTGGCAGCGTAAAGTCCAAGCGGAGTTTTGGCGGCGTAAGTCCAATGTGCCTTGGCGGTGTAGACACCGTTAGCATGACATAGCCGAGGGAAGCACCTGGAGGCTAGCGCGATGGATGGACAAGTCATGGATGACTTGGAGGGATCCGAGAGGCGTGAGGCTGATGGAGGTGGCTAGAAGGCTTAGGTCTAGGCTAAGGGTGGTCTAGCAAGTATGGGAGCACCATACTTGGGTTAAAACTGTTGAAGATTTGACGCCGCTAGAGGGGGGTGAATAGCGTTGACCGTACGTAGATGGAAATCGTTCGCGTGCTTGTCTACAATTTCGTTAGTACGCAGCGGAATAACAAGAATAATAATGATAACGGAACATACAACACGCAAACACAAAGATATAACGTGGTTCGGAACCAAAACGGTTCCTACTCCACGGATTGGGTTCGTACGAACCCTAGCGATGTCAATCACACACCACTATGATAAATACTCCTTCTCGACATAAATATGGTGCCCCCATACTTGCTAGACCACCCTTAGCCTAGACCTAAGCCTTCTAGCCACCTCCATCAGCCTCACGCCTCTCGGATCCCTCCAAGTCATCCATGACTTGTTCATCCATCGCGCTAGCCTCCAGGTGCTTCCCTTGGCTATGTCATGCTAACGGTGTCTACACCACCAAGGCACATTGGACTTACGCCGCCAAGACTCCGCTTGGACTTTACGCTGCCAATATCAATCCCCTTGGACTTCCCAAATGCCAAGACTCAAGCTTGGACTTTCCCTTGCCAACCCATGTTGAACTTTCCATGCCAAGACCCATGCTTGGACTTTCCATTTGCCAAAACCCATGCTTGGACTTCTCATTTGCCAAGACCCATGCCTGGACTTCTCATGCCAAGCACACAAGACTTGGACCTTCCCAATTGCCAAGTGTCCCACTTGGACTTTTCATGCCAAGTACCCATGACTTGGACTTTACCTTGCCAAAATCCATGCTTGGACTTTCATGCCAAGTACACAAGACTTGGACCTTCCCGATTGCCAAGTGTCCCACTTGGACTTTCCATGCCAAGTACCCATGACTTGGACTTAACTTGCCAAGACCCATGCTTGGACTTTCCATTTGCCAAGACCCATGCTTGGACTTTCCAAAATCACACGGTAAACCCTAGTCAACCATTAAGGTCTTCCTCGAGTCAAACTCGAGTCCGGTCAAACATGACCCGGGTCGATTGCTCCAACAATCTCCCCAACATATTAACCGACATTAATGTCAAACATCAATGCCAAACCACTTTGTCAAATCCCTTTGTCAAACATCAAAACATCACTCGAGTCAAACTCGAGTCTGGTCAATCGTGACCTGGGCCGATTGCACCAACAATCTCCCCCTTTTTGATGTTTGACAAAAAACAAACAAATCATCTGAGTTAGACCACTAACTCAAATCCCTTACCAATTATCCCAAATTGGTAAACACTCTCCAAATGTTCTCCCCCAAACATTCTCCCCCTTTTTGACTAACATCAAAAAGGTTTTCTCTCCAAGGAGGTCAATGTCTCATGTCCCAATGAGATCTTACAATCTCCTCCTTGATCCAAAAATAAATACCTAGGATGCCTACCATCTTCCTAGTGATAATTCACATATCAGTCAAGAGAGACAATCCTATACTCTCTCCCAATTTCCAAATTGGGTATCAAAAACCCATCAATTTTCCCAATTGATGATACTCTCCCAATAACTTCTCCTCTTCAAGGAGAAAAACACATCCATCATCCCAAAATGGATACCTCCCCCTTGATCATTGCACCAACAATGTCCTTGGGAAGCCCCTAAGCCAATAGGAACTCTAAACCATCAAAATTAAGGTTCTAAGTTCAACATAGAACTTTCACTCACCCTAAATTTGATACTTTGACCTAACACAGCTTCTAATCCATATCCAATGAATTTTCACCCTTTATAATGCTTCCTAAAGCATATCCTAGGGTTAGGAGTGATTAGGAACCTTTTCCATAGCTGAACACGGGCTAAACAAACCTTGTTAACCCGAAATCAGACCTGGCAATGACTCTGACGATCACGATCATCACTCACGATCGGCCACCACAGGCCGATCGATAATCAAAATCTCGATTTTCAACTATCAGAGATGAATTTTGGAAATTCATAAATAATTATACGTAATTCAAAAAATCATGAAAATTCATACGTATAATACTTATGACACACACAATGGGTGAAAAATATTTGAAAATTATTTTACCTATAAAATAGTGAGTTTGATACAAAACTCAAAACCATTGAAATTTTCAATGTTTTGGCCCTATTTTGTATCAACTCTATCAATGGTGATTGCTATCAAAAGATAGACTTCACCAAGGTTTTTCAAAATAATTTTAAAATGTTTTCAAAACCTTATTTTGGATCATATTCCTTGGGCTCTATGTACATGACTTGTACACATGCTCTCCCAATGATCCACGAATGAAAACAAGATGAGTTTTAGTTCATCTAGATGCAAAAACTATGCACCTTGAACTTAACTCATATCCTAGCATCTCACATGTATCTAGGGTGTATAAATACACATACATGTCAATTAGATGTGAGATGTGGGTTTTGGTTCATCCTAATCTAGGGTTTCATGCATTCTTTAAGGCAACCCTACTTGATTCCCTTATAAATGAGACTTCAAGTCATGCCATAGTCCTTAATTCAATTCCAACCAAATTATCTTAAATGCATGAATGATTATGGAATTAGAAATGTTATAAATAAGCATATGCTCATAATCATGATGTCATGGCATAAGATGAAATAAAAAAAAACACATGACATTTGAAACCTTAATCCTAAACATGAATCATGACATATAAAATCATAGAAATAGGCATGATGTCATGACATGGCATATGACAATTAAAGCATGACATATAAAATATATAGGTATAGTAATACCTAAATTTTAATATTAATTTCCATTTGATATAGTTAGATATATTTTGCCATATTGTCATTAATCTCCTTTGTGTGCTAAAAACCCAAAATGGCACGCTAACACTCTAAACCCTAATTGTGCCAATTTGATCATTTTATCAAAACTTCTCAATTAATATTGGCACATCCTAAAATCCTTTAGAATTCAAATCTAACCACATCCCAAGGTAACCAAAACCTTGAAAATGACCTAACATGCTACCTTTGCCATGGTTGAGTTAACTACCCATCCAATCAAGGTTGGCACACCCTAAACCTATCTTAGCGTGAATCAATCACGCTCTTAGGAACCCAAAACCGATTTGAGCTCCTAGGGTTAATTAGGTATTCCTTAGGGATAACCTCCCTAGATACCTTCCTAATGACCCTCCTAGGCTTGTTAGCCTTGGTCATTTGGGTCTTACCTAGGTTGACTCTAGGGGTAACTCCCCTTGCAACCTTCTTAGTGGCCACCCTAGGTTTCCTAGAAACCCTAGCCACTAGGCATACCCTTTGGTCAACTCTAGGGATAACCTCCCTATTGACCTTGGTCTTCCTAGACCTAGTCAGTGTTCCATAATCTAATGGAACACTATGGTAAGCTACCTTAGGCTTAGGTTTGTGACTCAAACCTTGCTTGCCCTTGGTTGACTTTTGACTCTTAGGACCTTGGTGTTGACTTTGACTTTTGGACCTTTGACTTTGACCATTAGACCCTTTAAATTGATTTTGTATATTTCTAAGGGTCTTTTCTAGTTTTTCAAGCCTTGACCTCAAGGCTTGATTTTCAACCTCTAATTGCCCAATTGATTTTTGATTATGTTTTTGGGCATTACCATTTTCTCTAGGCATATGCCTACCCTTCTTAGGGTTAATGCCTAAGTGGTTTTCTATTTTCCTAATGCTTTCCTTAGGAAGAGTTTTTCCAGGGACATTAGTCCCAAATTTCTCCTTTCTTGAAAAATTTACCCTCTTGGCTCCTAAGCAAAAATATTTATCTCTAGCATGCTTTTCATGGTGAATTGCAAGAGAATTAAAATTTCTAGCATGCTTTTGACTTTTAAATTTGGAAGGTGCATTATTAAAATATACCTTAGGGTTAGCTATAGAAGCTCCCCCTACTTGTGATGCTCCTCCTTGCCCCTTCTTCTTCCCCCTAGGGCATTGACTCCGATAATGCCCCTTTGAATTGCACTTGAAGCATATGATGTGCTCCTTGCCTTTAGGTGTTGGGGAACCGACATCCTTGACTTTTGGTGCCGGTGGAGCTTTCCTAATCTTCTTTGGGCACTTGCTCTTGTAGTGCCCGGCTTCCCTACACTCAAAATATATGATATGATTTTTATTACAAATTGACATGTTTGAGTTACCTATGGTGGTGGAAGGTGTTGGAATTGAAACTTCTTCATCTTGACCGGATGTGGAAGCTTCTTCTTGATGCTCCGGTGTTAAGGAAATTCTAATCTCCTCCTCAATCCTAGAAGTGGATGCTTCTTCCACTTCCTCCACCTCTTCCGATCCAGATGTTGATTCCCTATCAACCTCCGAATCCTCAAGCTCTTTGGATGAAGATGTACTTGCTTCTTTTTGAGCTTGAGAGGATGAGCACTCTTCTTCTTCTTCTTGGACCAATGATGAGTTTTCATGGAGCTTTGCCACTTGGCTCCACAACTCCTTAGCGTCCATATAGTCCCCTACCATACACACAATCTCATTAGGGACCAAATCAAGAATAAATTTTACTACCTTCATGTTTTTCTTAAAGGCTTGGAGTTGATCTTCACTCCACTTCTTCTTCTTAAGGAATCCTCCCTTTGGTCCTATTGGATAGCTAAAACCCTCCATCAAGATAGACCATTCTTCGAAGTCCCTCATCATTAGGAAGTCTTCAATTCTTGACTTCCATTGCTTAAACCCTTCTTGTCCATAGAAGGAGTAAGGATTGGTGTGTTAATGTTCCATCCCAATTGTTCTTCCATCTTCACCCTCTAGCTTCTTTGTCCTAGCTCCCGGCGGTTAGTCCGTAGAAGAGCCCCGGGCTCTGATACCAATTGTTGAAGATTTGACGCTGCTAGAGGGGGGTGAATAGCGTTGACCGTACGTAGATGGAAATCGTTCGCGTGCTTGTCTACAATTTCGTTAGGAATAATAATGATAACGGAACATACAATACGCAAACACAAAGATATAACGTGGTTCGGAACCGAAACGGTTCCTACTCCACGGATTGGGTTCGTATGAACCCTAGCGATGCCAATCACACACCACTATGATAAATACTCCTTCTCGACACAAGTCGGAGGTGGAGAAACCTCTTACAATAAGATTACAACAATAATCTAAATATAACAAGCAAATATAAGAGGAAATACAACAAGAGAAGTAAAGAACACTTTACAAAAACTCTTTAGAAGCTTGCTTGTTGATTGCCTTGGACTAGCTTGAAGACCACGATTTGCAGCGACAAATCGCCCAAAACGCGTCAAGAAAATCGGTGCCAAAAACCTTCCCGTCAAGCTCCTTTTATCTTTGTGCGCGACCTGGATTTCTGCCCATTAGTCGACTGCCATAAGTCACCAGTCGACTGATGCCACTATTGTCGTGAGACAACGGCTCGATCCACGCTAAAAAAACTCCAACGGATCTCTTAGCGATCATTGCCGGTAGCGTAATCGGCCCGGATCGACTCAGCATTACATGCTCGTAGTGAACTAGCGATCGGCTACCTCTTGCGATCGATTACTATCGACAACATCAAACATGAGGTTTAAACCCAAATATGGTGCCCCCATACTTGCTAGACCACCGTTAGCCTAGACCTAAGCCTTCTAGCCACCTCCATCAGCCTCACGCCTCTCGGATCCCTCCAAGTCATCCATGACTTGTTCATCCATCGCGCTAGCCTCCAAGTGCTTCCCTCGGCTATGTCATGCTAACGGTGTCTACACCACCAAGGCACATTGGACTTACGCCGCCAAGACTCCGCTTGGACTTTACGCTGCCAATATCAATCCCCTTGGACTTCCAAATGCCAAGACTCAAGCTTGGACTTTCCCTTGCCAACCCATGTTGGACTTTCCATGCCAAGACCCATGCTTGGACTTTCCATTTCCCAAGACCCATGCTTGGACTTCTCATTTGCCAAGACCCATGCTTGGACTTCTCATGCCAAGCACACAAGACTTGGACCTTCCCAATTGCCAAGTGTCCCACTTGGACTTTCCATGCCAAGTACCCATGACTTGGACTTTACCTTGCCAAGACCCATGCTTGGACTTTCCATGCCAAGTATACAAGACTTGGACCTTCCCAATTGCCAAGTGTCCCACTTGGACTTTCCATGCCAAGTACCCATGACTTGGACTTTACCTTGCCAAGACTCATGCTTGGACTTTCCATTTGCCAAGACCCATGCTTGGACTTTCCAAAATCACATGGTCAACCCTAGTCAACCATTAAGGCCTTCCTCGAGTCAAACTCGAGTCCGGTCAAACATGACCCGGGTCGATTGCTCCAACAATCTCCCCAACATATTAACCGACATTAATGTCAAACATCAATGCCAAACCACTTTGTCAAATCCCTTTGTCAAACATCAAAACATCACTCGAGTCAAACTCGAGTCTGGTCAATCGTGACCTGGGCTGATTGCACCAACAAAAACCTCATGTTTGAGGTTGTCAGTCGACTGGAAATATGGCCGGTTCGACTGTCGTGAGTCGACTTGAGTTCGACTGCCAATTTAGAGCTGGAATTGCTCTGGCAGTCGACTGCTCATTGGAGCAGTCGACTGATGTCTACGGCAGTCGACTGCCAAGGGTCGGCAGTCGACTGCTAGTTCTGTGTCGAGCACAGAACGCTTCGTAGCCGACTGGCCAGTCGACTACGGGCATTGGCAGTCGACTGCCAATGTTGGCAGTCGACTGCCAAGAGTCCCGTTGGAACTTGTCCAACGTGGATTGAGCCGTTGTCTCACAGCTACAGTGCTGGCAGTCGACTGGGGACTTATGGCAGTCGACTACTAGGCGGAAATCCAGCCCGATGGAGGATAAAAGCAGCTATTCATGGAAGGCTCAAGCATCAGTTCTTTGGGGGCTTTGGTGAGGCGATTTGCAGGTGCATTTCAGGGTCCTTCAAGCTCATCCAAGCAACCGACAAGCAAGCGCTCAAAACCCTAGTTTGTAAAGTGTTCTTTACATTTTCACTTGTATTTGCTTGTTTACTTTGTATTACTTGTTGTAATTCATTGTACGAGGTTTCTCCACCTCCGACTTGTTGTCGAGAAGGAGCTTTATTGCTTAGTGGTGTTTGTGGCATCGCTAGGGTTCGTACGAACCCAATCCGTGGAGTAGGAACCATTACGGTTCCGAACCACATTATATCCTTGTGTTCGTGAATGTATCTTTTCGTTATTACTTTTATTATTTCTATTCCACTGCGCATAACGAGTTTTGTAGAGACGATCGTGAATGAATTCCATCTACGCAAGAGTAAACGCTATTCACCCCCCCTCTAGCGGCGTCAATGCTCGCTAGAGGTTTTTGGTGTTAATGCTTATTCTCTGATTCTTCCCAAAGCCTCCATAAATTTTCAAGCTCTCTAAGTGATCTTAAATCCTTTCCTCCTCTCTCTAAGCTAAAACTTCATTCTTTGTAAAGAAGAGGAGGTCTTGTTGTAAAAGAGAGTGTCTTAGTGGAATTGCTTGGATTGATCCACCTTAAGGATCGCCGTGGAGTAGGAGCGTTATCTCCGAACCACGTAAAGGCTTTGTTAGCATTGATTTTCATTTCTACTTATATTATCTTTGTTTTTGCTTCCGCTAATCATTTTTGTAGAAACGAAAAATGCTATTCACCCCCCCTCTAGCTTCAAACGATCTCCAACAAAGCCGAGTATATTGCTATGGGAGAGTGTGTATCACAATTGTTATGGATGTCTCACACTTTAGAAGACTATGGTCTCACCTAAAAAAATATGCTAGTCCTATGTGATAATGTGAGCACAATAAACCTGACCAAGAATCCAGTTCATCATTTTAGAACAAAATACATAGAAGTCAAACATCACTTCATTAGAGATCATGTAACTAGAGGAGGTATTGTACTCAATTATGTGGAGTCCAAAGCCAACCTAGCTAACATCTTCACCAAACCACTCTCGGAAAATGACTTTAGTCATCTACGAAGGGAGTTGGGAATGTGTATAGTAGAATGAACTAACTATCATGATTACTTCAAAGCTAAACAAATTTAACCTTATTACTACATCTCACAAAAACCTAAGGATTACCTTTATTATGTATTGAAATGTTTGAATGGGAGTGAGATGCTAGGAATAATTTTCTTGTTCATAATGCTTGTTATGATCCATTACTTTGAGCAAGAAAATGGCATGTGTGCATTTTTAAAACTTTGAATCCCTATAATTGATTCGATAAACCCTTCTTGCCTAACACCTCTATCTCTGCCTACATCATTGCCTTTCTTCTTCGACAACCTTTTCTGGTGAACTATTCCCATAGTAGGCTTTAGATCTTTCCTCTCTAGATCACCCATCGTATTCTCCCCTCCCCAGTCATTGATCTTTCTTCTCCAACAAGTTTTTTTGTTCCAATAACCTCAATCACCCCACTAGGGCTTTGACGAAGTGCAGTCTCCGACAATCATTGAACAACTTGCTTTCGTGACTATCAAGGGTTCACTCCAAGGCCTTCCTCTCTTGCACACTTAATGCCACCTAAGTAAACCCTAATTCATTTTTTCAACTATTACTAAATTTTTTCACTGATTACTATCATTTGACTTGTATTCCTCCATTGTTGTGCATTTGCCCATTTGCATTGTTGGGATTGTAGTTCATGTACCATTACATGTATTTAGGACCAAAAAGAGGCAAAATGAGTCTGGAGAAGGTTCATCAAGAACCCAACTTGCGGGTGATCCATGTTTTCCAAATGCTTCCTTTGAGTCCCAATTTCACACCTAAAAATTTCAGTTAATTCTAGCTCAGTCGTTGGAAAACAAATTTTTCCATGACTATTGCTCTGATGTCACTCACATCATTAGACATAATAAGTTAGAGTCCATTTTCCTTTGTGAAAGAGACATAAATATCAACTTGGTCTCTAAATTTTATAACAACTTGCATCCTAGTGGTGACAAACTTAAATATAGGCCTCGAGTAGCTCGTCAAAATCTCAACTTCACTCCTGCCATTCTCCAAGAGTTTTTGGGATGTCTTGCATCCACTAATGATTTTGTATTATATCCCACATTACCTGTGTTTCTACTCGAGCCTTTTGAGCATATCTCCTTCTCTTCTATGCATAAACATTTCTATCACAAGACACGTTCGCAACCCGATGATGCTAACTTATTCTCTACCCTAGAAGTAGCCGCACCTGACAACTCCCTGTATAAAGTCATCGTCAATTATATACTACCTATTGTCACTCGGAGTCTCGCCACTATACGACCTCCATATCCTTTTTTGATGTATGCATTTTGACATACCTTGGACATCAACATGTCATTAAATATGTTCTGCTACATCATCCATTTCATCAAACCAGTCCAAGGCAAGATTCACATGTTATTTGGCCATATCATCACGGAGTGGCTAGCTTCCCTAGGCATTGATATCTCTAAAGGTAACCTATGACTAATGACCGTAAAATATGATTGAATCACCACACAAACTTTCTCTCTGACTGGCTTGAAGCAAGTGGGATATTCTATGAAATGGGATGATGGTCGACAAGTGGGGGAAGGGCCAAGATGGTGGGCTGCAGGGAGAGCATCAAAATAACCTACCTATATTGTTGGTGATGCTTCAGTTCCCATGATCACAGAGGATTCTGAGGAAGGTTTTATTGATCACATTGAGTCCTACCTTGAAGACTTTGAGGAATCGATTCGAGGAGTTGAGCGTAGCACATCATCTTCAGACCACTCAGATGAACACACACTTTGATGCTCTTGAGAGTCTCCATATAGAGCCCTAGACTAGCATCGCATCCATTGTGCAACACCAACTTGAGATGTATGAGATGATGCATTCTTGGATGTCGGGCCATCCTCCTGTTAGTTATAGCCCTAGAACCAATCATGTGATGGTTGAATAGGGAACATTTTGTATCATATTCTATAAAGGCAAAGGATTGGTTATTATATTTACGTCTTGCTTGTGCCAGCTAAATTAAATATAATAATGCCCTAGAAAAGTAGGTTCTTATCTACAGCACATCAATTGGCAGAATTGATTATGAGAGGCTGTAGAGAACACTTTCCTAAATGTTCCTAGTCAAGTATTAATATGCAAGGGCAATATTAATACATAAAGACTAGCATGTAGGTCAATTGATGACTTGATCTCACAAGTCATGGATATATGATATCAAGTTGACACATGGGTATATATTAGAGAATATATACTGAACTGACCCGCCATGAGAAAGTTTCATGGATCGTCATATGAGTGTCATAAACTTTCTCATGTGACTATTGGTATGAATAGTCCTCAAACCTGAAGTCACTACGGTTCCCTACATAAGGAGTTATGTACTTTGGTATAAATCAGCCGTCACCCGTAATGTGGTGGACCATAAAGCGACATCGGGTATATAACAAATTATGCGGAGGATGTGAGTGATGTAGATGAGATATATCCCTCCCATATGACGGGAGTGATATCGTAGGCCTTGATTGAGTAGAACTACTAAAACGCATGACCATGCTCGAATGAGTCAATATGAGATATTGAGCTCATTTGTTTGAGTTAGTTTACTCAGGGATCAAGAAACACATAGATTGATCGAGGATGACACGGTCTATGCCTCATTGGTCAATCTGATATCAAGGATAGAAGGACACGGTCATACATTATAGTAGTCACGGAAAGGTTAGTCGGATCTTGACTTATTTCGTAACTTGGGTAGCAATGATGTATTGCTAGATGCCGCTCATTGCTTGTGTATCTAAAAGAGTTTAGATCCACTGCCAACGTTATGAGAGCCTATAGGGTCACACACAAAGAGTATGATGATTAGAAGAATTAGTGCATTCTAGTTTAACTAGAATAATTTGGGAATGAGCTTAAGTACAAAATGGTTTTTGGACTTTAAGCTTAATGAGAATTTTAGCTTATTAATTTAATGAGATTAATTCAATATGCTAAGCTTATTAATTTAATAAGATTAAATAAATATGTTATCATGATAGCCTAAGCTTAATTGATTTAATAAGATTAATTCAATATGTTACCTTATTGATTTAATGAGATTAATTCAATATGATAACATAAGCTTATTGAATTAATAAGATTAATTTAACATGCATGAATGCCACATAAGCATGCCACATAAGCATGCCACCTAAGCTTGATGAGGTGGAAGGAGACAAAGGGTTTTGACCTTTGGAATTTCTCCACATGTGGCCGGTAACTCCTTGTTTGATTATTTTTCAATGCAATTGATTGCATTGAATGTGATAGGAGGTGAAAGGTTTTTTCAATCCTATAAAACACTCCATGGGGTGGCCGGCCAAACTTGGTGAAGCTTGAGGCTTGGAGAGAGCTTGGTGGTGAGAGGCTTTGGTTGTGTGGCTTTTGTGAGTGTAGGCTAGCAAGAAGAGTGGTCTTCTTCTTCCTTTCTCTTTTTCCCTACCTTCCTCTCCTTTAGGGACTTCTCTAGCAAGAAGTAAAGGAGAGCTCTTCTAGTTTCTTTTGTGAGACAAGAGCTTGCTCGTGTGGATACATATAGAGGCACGGACATTTGAACGTGCTAAAAGATCCAACAAACCCAAGGAGAAGCGGGATTAAAAAGGGCACGCAACAAAGATAATATTCTCCTATAAGATAGGTTTTGAGAAATTTATATTTTGTACGAGGTTTTCTTTCGCAAGGATCACTTGGAAGGGATCCTATTTTTCCGTTGCGCATATGCTATTTTGCATAATAAATCCCTATAGTGGTATCAGAGCCACTTACGAAAGATCGTATAAAAAAATAGGTTTTCTCTATTTTATATATGATATAGAAGTAGGATAAATTTTATTATGAGTTGATAATTGCATTAGCAATTTTTCAAACATAATAAAATATCCGATGTCTTTTAAAAGTTAAAATTGACATGGTGTATGGTTATGGCCTAGTCCCAAAAAGTTTGTAAATGTATGTCTTGTAATTCTTAATATGGCCTGCGTGTCGTGCCTTTCTCCTAAAATTCTTGTTGTAAAATTAGTTTTAGACTCGAATGTAACTCGAGTATTTCTCCTTTTGTAATATACAAAACAAAGATGGAGGGTCCATTGGAAGATGACATTACAAGGAGGAAGTCAACAACACAAGACAACCAAAAGGAAGCACTTGGGAGAAGATGCTATCCCTAGGTTGACCAATCAATCTTTTCATTGGCTTGAGAAGATTGTAGAATAAGGGTCATAACCATGACACGCTTAGTTTAATATGTATGTGATGCATGTTAATTTAGCTTATATGTGATGTATGCTAATATGTATGTGATGCATGTTTAAGTTTATTTCTTAATAAGTCAAAAACGATATGCCTACCAAAGTTTGGTACTCACTACTTCCTCGATCATTTGTTGTTGGGTTTGCCAAAGCAAAGCAATGCATTTTATCTTGGAAGAGTGCGAGTGGACAATCGTGATGTCCCGCTATCAAACTTGGTTAAGACTTAATTAAGTTTTTTCTTAATTAATTAAGAAAGTAGAGGCATATATTAGCTTTGAACATAAGTTTTAAAAATTAGTTTTGTGTGATTTTCGAACATCAGCTTTGTCTTAGAAAGTGGTCATTGCTCCGTTATCAAAGAAGGCCTCTGTGCCTCGCCACGACCTGGAAGCTGGTTTAGGAATAAGCACTAAACTAATCTAAACTTAACCAAAGCTATTAAAGAGTTACATCAGATGTAATTGGCAAAAGATTGCCTACCTAATCATACTACGTCTTGGACGATTAGCCAAAGCTAACTCAAGATGAAGTATGATGTGGATCTTTATTATTAGTGAAAGCCCTAGAGTCAATCATGTGATGATTGTTGTATGGACTTTATTGTATCATATTCCTATTTATAAAGGCATAGTTATTATATTTACTTGTATTGGTGCCAAATAACTAAATATAATAATGTCCTTGAGTAGTAGGTTCTTATCTATATCAATCGATTAGTTGAATCGATAATGAGATGATATAGAGAACACTACTCTTAATCATTCCTAGTCGAGTATTAACATTCAGGGACAATGTTAATGCGTAGAGACTAGCATGTAGGTCAACAAGATGACTTGATCTCACAAGTCATGGATATGAGATATCAAGTTGACACATGGGTATGCATTGGAGAATGTATCTTGAATGACCCGCCATGAGAAAGTATCATGGATCGTTATATGAGTGTCATATACTTTCTCATGTGGCTATTAGTATGACTATTAGTCCTTAGACCTGAAGTCACCATGGTTCCCTACATAAGGAGTTGCATACTTTGGCTTCGTCAAAAGTCACTCGTAAATGGGTGGACTATAAAGGCGATTACTGGGTATGTAATAAATTATGCGGAGGGATGTGAGTGATGTAGATGGGATCTATCCCTCCTATATGACGGGGGTGACATCGATATTCTTGATAGAGTGAGACCACGAAGTGCATGGCCATGCCCAAATGAGTCAATATGAGATATTGAGCTCATTTGATTAGAGTGAGTCTACTTGGAGTTCAAGATTTAGATTGTACCGAGGATGACACGGTCTATGCCTCGATTGGTCAATCTAGATGTCAAGGATAGAGGGACATTGTCACATATTGTGAGAGTCACAATTAGTAGTCACAAAGGTGATGTTGGAGCTCAACATTCTTGTAACTTAGGTAGCAATGATGTGTTGCTAGATACGCTCATTGCTTATGTTCCTAAATCGGTTTAGGGACATTGCCAGCGTTACAAGAACCTATAGTCACACACATAAGAGCAATTAGATGGAGATTAGGTTCATATGATGAACCATGAGGATTAGGTTCATGGGATGAACCAAATTGGATTAAGAGTAATCCAAATTAGACTAATTGAGTTAGACTCAAGTTGATTCAAGTGTTGAATGAGTCTAATTTAGATTTGATTCATCAAATCAATTTAAATTAAATGAATAGAGATTCATTAAATTAAATTGACTTGAGTCAAGTGGCTAGATTTGATCAACCATGGGAGATTAGAGGTCAAGTTTGACTTGACTTGAGAGGGAAGATGAAGCAAATGCCATGTCATGATGATGACATGGCATGGCCGGCCAATGATGGTGCTCCACATCATCATTGACTTGGTCAATTGGTGCCACATCATGAGGGAGACCAAGGGTCATGGGAGTTACATGCATGCATGTAACCCCCCTTCCATGAAGTGGCCGGCCACTTTAGGGATTTCAAAGTGGGAATTCATTTTGTGAGTTACTGATTCCATCATCTTCAACCTTGGATCATCTTCCTCTCAAGCTCTCTCCCTCTCCCAACCTCCTTGGCCGAAATTCCTAAAGGAGTGCTAGCACACTCTAAGGCATTTTTCTCCACCTATTGCTTGTGTGGATACCAATAGAGGAGTGTGCACTTGACACTCTCGAGTTCCGGCAACCTTTTGGACAAGCGAGATTTGCGAAGGGCATCGCATCGAGGGTAATGATCTCACCTCTTAGATCTAAGGTAGATCTAGGGTTTTAGTAACACATACATGCTTTATAATTTTTATACTTCGCACGGATCCGTGGCCGGAGCTTCCGAGGTTTCCGCAACGCAAAAAGCAGTTTTTGCGGCTCGGAAAAACCCAACATTTATCCCATATAAATTTATAGCTAAATAGAAGCTAATGATGTAAGCAAAATGTGTTTACCTACATCAATGATTAGCTCATATCAAAGCTATGAGAATTTAGTGGGAGCCTCATTTAATTAAAGGCCTAATTAAATGACTTAGGTATGATACTTAATTTTGCATTTTAATGTTGTAGATCACCATGTCATCTAACACGACACACCCCCTCAACTTGCGATCTTTCCTTGAGAAAGACAAGCTCAATGGAGCTAACTTTCTAAACTGGTATAGGAACTTGAGGATTATCCTCAAGCAAGAACGTAAACTGTATGTCCTAGAGCAGTCTACCCCTGAAACACCCGCCCCTGCGGCCACTCGTGCTGAAAAGGATGCTTATAAGAAGCATCAAGATGACGCATTAGATGTGTCATGTCTTATGCTTGCCACCATGAACTCTGAGCTTCAGAAGCAACATGAGAACATGGATGCCTATGGTATGGTTGAGCATTTGAAACAACTATATCAAGGACAAGCTAGGCACGAGCGTTTTGAAGTGTCTAAGGCTCTTTTTGCATGCAAGATGCAAGAAGGAACACCTGTAGGAACTCACGTACTTAAAATGATAGGGTACGTTGAGAACCTTGAAAGACTAGGTTTTCCACTGAGCCAAGAATTGGCAACCGATGTTATCCTGCAATCATTGCCGGAAGCATATAATCAATTCGTCATGAATTATAACATGAATGAAATTGATAAGCCTTTGCCTGAGATTCTCAGCATGTTAAGAACTGCTGAACCGAATCTCAAGAAGAAAGTTAGTAACGTACTAATGGTCAAGAAGGGCAAAGGTAAGCGCAAAGGCAAGGGTAAGACCCAAGCCAAAGGCAAGGCCAATTCATCCACTTCAAAGGGTAAAGGTAAAGTACCTAAGGAAGGGGACTGTTTCCATTGCGGTCCTTGAGGAAGTAAAGAAGAAAAGAAGTGGGACTTCTGCCTCAGGTATACACGTTATAGAAGTTAATCTATCTATTTCTTCTACATGGGTATTAGATACCGGATGTGCATCTCACATTTGTACTAATGTGCAGGGACTGAGAAATAGTAGACTAATGGCAAAAGGCGAAGTGGACCTACGAGTAGGCAATGGCGCAAAAGTTGCTGCTGTAGCTGTAGGAACATATTCTTTGTCTTTGCCCATTGGGCTTATCTTAGAACTAGAGGAGTGCTTTTATGTACCTGCATTAACGAAGAACATAATTTAGTATCTTGTTTAGACAAGAAAAACTTTTCTTTTATAATAAAGGACAAATGTTGTTCCATTTATTTGAATGAAATGTTCTATTGTAATGCACCACTTATGAATGGTCTCTATGTTCTAGATTTAGAAAACCCAATTTATAACGTAAATACCAAATGGTTCAAATCGAATAATTTGAACCAAACATATCTCTGGCACTGTCGCCTAGGTCACATAAATGAAAAACACATATCCCAACTCCATAAAGATGGATTATTGGACTCATTTGATTTTGAATCATATGAGGTATGCGAATCTTGTCTTTTAGGAAAGATGACTAAAACTCCATTTAGTGGACATGGCGAGAGAGCGACGGACTTGTTAGGACTCATACATACTGATGTATGTGGCCCTTTCAATGTCGAAGCCAGAGGAGGCTATAAGTACTTTATTACTTTCACTGATGATATGAGTAGATTTGGCTACTTATATTTGATGAGACATAAGTCAGAATCCTTTGAAAAGTTCAAAGAATTCAAGAATGAAGTACAAAACCAACTTGGTAAGTGTATAAAGCTACTTCGATCAGATCGAGGTGGTGAATACCTTAGTCAAGAGTTTCGTGATCACCTGACTGAGTGTGGGATAATATCCCAACTCACTCCCCTGGAACACCACAATGGAATGGTGTATCTGAGAGGAGAAATCGTACTCTATTAGATATGGTACGATCAATGATGAGCCAGACTGATCTACCTACTTCCTTTTGGGGTTTAGCTCTAGAGACAGCCGCTTTCACACTTAATCGCGTCCCATCAAAAGCCGTAGAAAAGACACCATATACGCATGGATCGAAGAGTCCCAAAATGTCTTTTATAAAGATTTGGGGTTGTGAAGCTTATGTTAGATGTCAAGTCTCAGATAAACTAGGACCCAAATCAGATAAGTGTTATTTTGTAGGATATCCCAAGGAAACTAAGGGATATTACTTTTACAATCCCACACTTGGCAAGGTGTTTGTTGCCAGAAATGTTGTCTTTCTAGAAAGAGAATTTATTTCTAGAAAAACTAGTGGGAGTAAAATTCATCTTGAAGAAATTCAAGATGAAGATAACACTAGGCTTCAATGGAAAATGAACAGGCACCACAAAGTGTTGTGGATGAGGAAAATGTTGCCCAAAGAGTTGTGGAGCAAACATCTGTTCAAGTAGACCAACCTCTTCATAGATCTGATAGGATCCGTCGTCAACCCGAGAGATATTCTTTTCTCTTGACTGACAACGGTGATGTATTGCTTGTCGATCTTGACGAGCCTACATCCTATCAAGAAGCTATGATGAGCCCAGATTTTGAGAAATGGCTAGAGGCCATGAGATCCGAAATGGAATCCATGTACACTAATCAAGTATGGACTTTAGTTGATCCACCTGAAAGGGTAAAACCCATTGGGTGTAAGTGGGTCTTTAAAGTAAAGACTGACATGGATGGTAATAAGCATACCTATAAAGGTAGATTGGTGGCTAAAGGATTCAAACAAATTCATGGTATTGACTATGATGAAACCTTTTCACCAGTTGCGATGCTTAAATCCATTTGGATCATACTTGCTATTGCAGCCTACCACGATTATGAGATCTGGCAGATGGATGTCAAAACCGCTTTTCTGAATGGAAAGCTACTCGAGGATGTGTACATGACACAGCCTGAGGGTTTTGAAGATCCAAAGCATCCTGGAAAGGTATGCAAACTGCAAAGGTCCATTTATGAACTAAAGCAAGCCTCTCGAAGCTGGAATCTTCGAATCGATTGCCTACCTAATCATACTACGTCTTGGGCAATTAGCCAAAGCTAACTCAAGATGAAGTATGATGTGGATCTTTATCCCATATAAATTTATAGCTAAATAGAAGCTAATGATGTAAGCAAAATGTGTTTGCCTACATCAATAATTAGCTTATATCAAAGCTATGAGAATTTAGTGGGAGCCTCATTTAATTAAAGGCCTAATTAAATGACTTAGATACGATACTTAATTTTGCATATTAATGTTGTAGATCACCATGTCATCTAACACGACACACCCCCTCAACTTGCGATCTGTCCTTGAGAAAGACAAGCTCAATGGAGCTAACTTTCTAGACTGGTATAGGAACTTGAGGATTATCCTCAAGCAAGAACGTAAACTGTATGTCCTAGAGCAGTCTATCCCTGAAACACCCGCCCCTGTGGCCACTCGTGCTAAAAAGGATGCTTATAAGAAGCATCAAGTTGACGCATTAGATGCGTCATGTCTTATGCTTGCCACCATGAACTCTGAGCTTCAGAAGCAACATGAGAACATGGATGCCTATGATATGGTTGAGCATTTGAAACAACTATATCAAGGACAAGCTAGGCACGAGCGTTTTGAAGTGTCTAAGGCTCTTTTTGCATGCAAGATGCAAGAAGGAACACCTGTAGGAACTCACGTACTTAAAATGATTGGGTATGTTGAGAACCTTGAAAGACTAGGTTTTCCATTGAGCCAAGAATTGGCAACCGATGTTATCCTGCAATCGTTGCCGGAAGCATATAATCAATTCGTCATGAATTATAACATGAATGAAATTGATAAACCTTTGCCTGAGATTCTCAGCATGTTAAGAACTGCTGAACCGAATCTCAAAAAGAAAGTTAGTAATGTACTAATGGTCAAGAAGGGCAAAGGTAAGCGCAAAGGCAAGGGTAAGACCCAAGCCAAAGGCAAGGCCAATTCATCCACTTCAAAGGGTAAAGGTAAAGTACCTAAGGAAGGGGATTGTTTCCATTGCGGTGAGACTGGACACTGGAAGCGGAACTGCAAAGTCTACCTTGAGGAAGTAAAGAATAAAAGAAGTGGGACTTCTGCCTCAGGTATACATGTTATAGAAGTTAATCTATCTATTTCTTCTACATGGGTATTAGATACCGGATGTGCATCTCACATTTGTACTAATGTGCAGGGACTGAGAAATAGTAGACTAATGGCAAGGGCTTAAGTGGACCTACGTAGGCAATGGCGCAAAAGTTCTCAGATGTCAGGAACATATTCTTTGTCTTTGCCCACTGGGCTTATCTTAGAACTAGAGGAGTGCTTTTATGTACCTGCATTAATGAAGAACATAATTTCTGTATCTTGTTTAGACAAGAAAAACTTTTCTTTTATAATAAAGGACAAATGTTGTTCCATTTATTTAAATGAAATGTTCTATTGTAATGCACCACTTATGAATGGTCTCTATGTTCTAGATTTAGAAAACCCAATTTATAACGTAATATTAAACGGTTCAAATCGAATGATTTGAACCAAACATATCTCCACGCATCACGCCTTAAATGAAAAACGCATATCCCAACTCCATAAAGATGGATTATTGGACTCATTTGATTTTGAATCATATGAGGTATGCGAATCTTGTCTTTTAGGAAAGATGACTAAAACTCCATTTAGTGGATATGGCAAGAGAGCGACGGACTTGTTAGGACTCATACATACTGATGTATGTGGCCCTTTCAATGTCGAAGCCAGAGGAGGCTATAAGTACTTTATTACTTTCACTGATGATATGAGTAGATTTGGCTACTTATATTTGATGAGACATAAGTCAGAATCCTTTGAAAAGTTCAAAGAATTCAAGAATGAAGTACAAAACCAACTTGGTAAGCGTATTAAGCTACTTCAATCAGATCGAGGTGGTGAATACCTTAGTCAAGAGTTTCGTGATCACCTGGCTGAATGTGGGATAATATCCCAACTCACTCCACCTGGAACACCACAATGGAATGGTGTATCTGAGAGAAGAAATCGTACTCTATTAGATATGGTACGATCAATGATGAGCCAAACTGATCTACCTACTTCCTTTTGGGGTTTAGCTCTAGAGACAACCGCTTTCACACTTAATCGCGTCCCATCAAAAGCCATAGAAAAGACACCATATACGTTATGGACTGGGAAGAGTCCAAAATGTCTTTTATAAAGATTTGGGGTTGTGAAGCTTATGTTAGACGTCAAGTCTCAGATAAACTAGGACCCAAATCAGATAAGTGTTATTTTGTAGGATATCCCAAGGAAACTAAGGGATATTACTTTTACAATCCCACACTTGACAAGGTGTTTGTTGCCAGAAATGTTGTCTTTCTAGAAAGAGAATTTATTTCTAGAAAAACTAGTGGGAGTAAAATTCATCTTGAAGAAATTCAAGATGAAGATAACACTAAGGCTTCGATGGAAAATGAACAGGCACCACAAAGTGTTGTGGATGAGGAAATTGTTGCCCAAAGAGTTGTGGAGCAAACACCTGTTCATGTAGACCAACCTCTTCGTAGATCTGATAGGATCCGTCGTCAACCCGAGAGATATTCTTTTCTCTTGACTGACAATGGTGAAGTATTGCTTGTCGATCTTGACGAGCCTACATCCTATCAAGAAGCTATGATGAGCCCAGATTCTGAGAAATGGCTAGAGGCCATGAGATCCGAAATGGAATCCATGTACACTAACCAAGTATGGACTTTGGTTGATCCACCTGAAGGGTTAAAACCCATTGGGTGTAAGTGGGTCTTTAAAGTAAAGACTGACATGGATGGTAATAAGCATACCTATAAAGGTAGATTGGTGGCTAAAGGATTCAAACAAATTCATGATATTGACTATGATGAAACCTTTTCACCAGTTGCGATGCTTAAATCCATTCGGATCATACTTGCTATTACAGCCTACCACGATTATGAGATCTGGCAGATGGATGTCAAAACCGCTTTTTTGAATGGAAAGCTACTCGAGGATGTGTACATGACACAGCCTGAGGGTTTTGAAGATCCAGAGCATCCTGGAAAGGTATGCAAACTGCAAAGGTCCATTTATGGACTAAAGCAAGCCTCTCAAAGCTGGAATCTTCGATTCGATGATGCAATCAAGGAGTTTGGTTTCATCAAGAATGAAGATGAACCTTGTGTCTACAAGAGAAATAGTGGGAGCACAGTTGTATTTCTTGTCTTGTATGTAGATGACATACTTCTCATCGGAAATGATATTCCCTCACTCCAGTCTGTGAAGATGTGGTTAGGGAATTGTTTCTCGATGAAAGACTTAGGTGAAGCTGCCTATATTTTAGGCATCAAGATCTATAGAGATAGATCTAAGAGATTACTTGGCCTAAGTCAGAGTACATACATTGATAAAGTGCTAGATCGTTTTGCTATGCAAAATTCCAAGAAAGGATTTCTACCTTTATCACATGGTGTGAGTCTTTCGAAGACTCAATGTCCCTCTTCTAAGGAGGAGAGAGATCGCATGGATAAGATCCCTTATGCATCTGCTATAGGGTCTATCATATGCGCCATGCTTTGTACTGTCTGACGCCTCGTATGCTTTGAGCATGACGAGTAGATACCCGGTCGGATCGGTGAAAGTCATTTGGATAGCAGTCAAAAATATTCTTAAATACTTACGAAGAACGAAAGAATATTTCTTGATATTTGGAGGCAATGAGGAGCTAACTGTAAAGGGTTACAATGATGCAAGCTTCCAAACAGACAAGGATGACTATAGATCGCAATCGGGGTACATGTTTTGCCTGAATGGTGGAGTCAGAAGTCGAAGAGTTCAAGGACACAGCTTCGATTCTACAACAGCCGAGTATATTGTCGCTGGCCGATGCAAAGAAAGGAGGTTGTTTGGCTCCGCAAGTTCATCAGTGAACTTGGGGTAGTTCCTAGCATTGCAGATCCAATAGACCTCTATTGTGACAATAATGGGGCTATTGCACAGGCTAAGGAACCTCGATCACATCAGCGAACCAAACACATACTGCGGCGCTTCCATCTCATTCGAGAGATCATCGATAGAGGAGATGTGAGGATATGCAGAGTATCGATAGAAGCTAACATCGCAGATCCATTGACCAAGGCTTTGGCACAGAGGAAGCATGATGGTCACACTAGGTCACTAGGTATTAGATATCATAGTGATTGGTACTAGTGCTAGTGGGAGATGTTAGTTATAGCCCTAGAACCAATCATGTGATGGTTGAATAGGGAACATTTTGTATCATATTCTATAAAGGCAAAGGATTGGTTATTATATATTTACGTCTTGCTTATGCCAGCTAAATTAAATATATAATAATGCCCTAGAAAAGTAGGTTCTTATCTACAACACATCAATTGGCAGAATTGATTATGAGAGGATGTAGAGAACACTTTCCTAAATGTTCCTAGTCAAGTATTAATATGCAAGGGCAATATTAATACATAAAGACTAGCATGTAGGTCAATTGATGACTTGATCTCACAAGTCATGGATATATGATATCAAGTTGACACATGGGTATATATTAGAGAATATATATTGAACTGACCCGCCATGAGAAAGTTTCATGGATCGTCATATGAGTGTCATAAACTTTCTCATGTGACTATTGGTATGAATAGTCCTCAAACCTGAAGTCACTACGGTTCCCTACATAAGGAGTTATGTACTTTGGTATCGTCAAACGCCACCCGTAAGGTGGACCATAAAGCGACTTCGGGTATATAACAAATTATGCGGAGGGATGTGAGTGATGTAGATGGGATCTATCCCTCCCATATGACGAGAGTGATATCTGTGGGCCCCTTGATTGAGTAGAACTACTAAAACGCATGGCCATGCTCGAATGAGTCAATATGAGATATTGAGCTCATTTGTTTGAGTTAGTTTACTCAGGGATCAAGAAACACATAGATTGATCGAGGATGACACGGTCTATGCCTCATTGGTCAATCTGATTTCAAGGATAGAAGGACACGGTCATACATTATAGTAGTCACGGAAAGGTTAGTCGGATCTTGACTTATTTTCAGAATGAGCAATGATGTATTGCTAGATGCCGCTCATTGCTTGTGTATCTAAAAGAGTTTAGATCCACTGCCAACGTTATGAGAGCCTATAGGGTCACACACAAAGAGCATGATGATTAGAAGAATTAGTGCATTCTAGTTTGACTAGAATAATTTGGGAATAAGCTTAAGTACAAAATGGTTTTTGGACTTTAAGCTTAATGAGAATTTTAGCTTATTGATTTAATGAGATTAATTCAATATGCTAAGCTTAATTGATTTAATAAGATTAACTCAATATGTTACCTTATTGATTTAATGAGATTAATTCAATATGATAACATAAGCTTATTGAATTAATAAGAATAATTCAACATCCATGAATGCCACCTAAGCATGCCACATAAGCATGCCACCTAAGCTTGATGAGGTGGAAGGAGACAAAGGGTTTTGACCTTTGGATTTCCCCCACATGTGGCTGGCCAAACAAGGAGTGTAACTCCTTGTTTGATTATATTTCAATGCAATTGATTGCATTAAATGTGATAGGAGGTGAAAGGTTTTTCAATCCTATAAAACACCCCATGGGGTGGCCGGCCAAGCTTGGTGGATTGGTTGAAGCTTGAGGCTTGGAGAGAGCTTGGTGGTGAGAGCATTTGGTTGTGTGGTTTTTGTGAGTGTAGCAAGAAGAGTAGTCTTCTTCTTCCTTTCTCTTTTTCCCTACTTTCCTCTCCTTTAGGGACTTCTCTAGCAAGAAGTAAAGGAGAGCTCTTCTAGTTTCTTTTGTGAGACAAGAGCTTGCTCGTGTGGATACAAATAGAGGCACGGACATTTGAACGTGCTAAAAGATCCAACAAACCCAAGGAGAAGCGGGATTACAAAGGGCACGCAACAAAGGTAATATTCTCCTATAAGATAGGTTTTGAGAAATTTATTTTGTACAAGGTTTTCTTTCGCAAGGATCACTTGGAAGGGATCCTAATTTTCCGTTGCGCATATGCTATTTTGCATACGAGATCCCAACATTTTTCTCCTTGAAGAGGAGAAGTTATTGGGAGAGTATCATCAATTGGGAAAATTGATGGGTTTTTGATACCCAATTTGGAAATTAGGAGAGAGTATAGGATTGCCTCTTTTGAGTGATACGTGACTTATCACTAGGAAGATGGTAGGCATCCTAGGTATTTATTTTTGGTTCAAGGGGGAGATTGTAAGATCTCATTGGGACATGAGACATTGACCTCCTTGGAGAGAAAACATTTTTGATGTTAATCAAAAAGGGGGAGAATGTTTGGGGGAGAACATTTGGAGAGTGTTTACCAATTTGGGTAATTGGTAAGGGATTTGAGTTAGTGTTCTAACTCAATGATTTGTTTGGTTTTTGTCAAACATCAAAAAGGGGGAGATTGTTGGTGCAAACGGCCCAGGTCACGATTGATCAGGACTCGAGTTTGACTCGAGTGATATTTTGATGTTCGACAAAAACATATGACAATGTAATTGTCATAGGGAAGTCCAAGTCTTGAGTACTTGGCATGGGAAGTCCAAGTGGGACACTTGGCATTTGGCAAAGTCCAAGCATGGGTCTTGGCAAGGTAAAGTCCAAGTCATGGGTACTTGGCATGGAAAGTCCAAGTGAGACACTTGGCATTTGGGAAAGTCCAAGTCTTGAGTACTTGGCACAAGGAAAAGTCCAAGCATGGGTCTTGGCATGGAAAGTCCAACATGGGTTGGCAAGGGAAAGTCCAAGCTTGAGTCTTGGCAGTTGAGAAGTCCAAGGGGATGGATATTGGCGGCGTAAAGTCCAAGCGGAGTCTTGGCGGCGTAAGTCCAATGTGCCTTGGCGGTGTAGACACCGTTAGCATGACATAGCCGAGGGAAGCACCTGGAGGCTAGCGCGATGGATGAACAAGACATGGATGACTTGGAGGGATCCGAGAGGCGTGATGCTGATGGAGGTGGTTAGAAGGCTTAGGTCTAGGCTAAGGGTGGTCTAGCAAGTATGGGGGCACCATATTTGGGTTAAAACCTCATTTTTGAGGTTGGCAGTCGACTGACATTATGGCCGATTCGAATGTCGTGAGTCGACTTGAGTTCGACTGCCAGTCTAGAGCTGGAAATGCTCTGGCAGTCTATTGCTCATTAGAGCAGTCGATCGGGTGTCGATGTGATCGCTAAGGGTCGGCCGCCAATAACCGCCACCTGATCGTCGAGCACAATGACGCTCGCCCGTGGAGCCGGCCGTTGTCTCACGACAACAAAGGGCATCACGATCGATGGGCGGAAATCCAGGTCGCGCGCAAGGATAAAAGGAGCTCGACGGGAGGGTTTTTGCAAGCGATTTCTTGGACGTTTTTGAGGTGATTTGCTGCTGCAAATCAGGGTCTTCAACCACGGTTCATGCGATCAATAAGCAAGTAATCCAAAGGCATTTGTAAAGTTGTTTTCTTTACTAGTTTTGCATTGTATTATTGTATTTTCTTGTATTCCTTTCGTTTATTATTGTAAACGTTTGTACGAGGTTTCTCCGCCTCCGACTTGTTGTCAAGAAGGAGTTTATTGATTAGTGATTGCATTGGCGTTGCTAGAGCTCGTTAGAGCTCGATCCGTGGAGTAGGAACCGTGTGGTTCCGAACCATGTTAAATCTTCGTGTTATTGTGTTTGTGTTGTTCATTTCGTTATTGTTATTATATATATTCCGCTGTGCTAATGAAACTTGTAGACACGAACATGCGATCGAATTCCATCTACGAACGGTCAAACGCTATTCACCCCCCCTCTAGCGACGTCAAATTTCCAACACTGCTTCCATTAGATCTTGAGATAGACCGAACCTTTCATCGTAGGAGAGTTGAGTAGAGGGAGATGGAAGAAAGCAGTACGCCATTGGCGAATGTCAAAACCATCCCCTGAGGGACTATGCTGCTCCGAGCACCAGGGGATTCAGATCAAGTATTGTAGGACCAACCATTGCAGTGAACAACTTTGAACTCAAACCTGCCTTAATACACATGGTCCAGCAAAATCAGTTTAGAGGTACAACAGTGGAAGACCCGAATCAGCACCTAGAGATGTTTCTGGAAATTTGTTCCACCATGAAATTTAACGAAGTACCTGCATATGCCATCCACTCGAGCTTGTTTATGTTCTATCTGAAGGATAAGGTGAAGACATGGCTGCACTCACTATCGACCGAAAGCATCACGATGTGGGAGCAGTGTGAGCTACAATTACTAAATAAATTCTTTCAGCAAAGTAAGACAACTCACATGCGCCACCTAATCACTAGCTTCTGCTAGAAAGAAGGGGAATCTCTTTTTAAAGCCTGGGATCACTTCAAAGGTTTACTCCATCAGTGGCTCCATCATGGTCTTGAAATATGACTCATGATTCACACGTTCTACAATGGAATTACGTATGCCACGAAGGTGTCCTTGGGCTCCGCTACAGGAGGATCCCTGATAAATAAGACTATTGAAGAAGTTGAGAATCTTATTGAAGAGGTGGCCCAAAATCACCACCAATGAGCTTCTGAGTGTAGTCACCCCGCACCAGCAACAGGAAGATATTCTACGAACTTTATGGATCATTTAGTAGCAAGAATGGATGCACTGACGAAGAGGTTGACTCTTTCAATTCTAGTATAGTAAATGTTGCTAACATTTTTTGTGCAAGCTGTGGTGATGTAGGGCATTCAGATGAGTTTTGTTCTGGGGAGCAGCATAATCAAGGGGGTCAAACTGAGCAAGTTGATGTTGTGGGCAGTTTCGATCAAAGGCCCAATGATCCGTATTCCAACACTTATAATTCCGGATGGAGAAACCACCCAAATTTCTCCTACAGGAACAGTTTAGGGAATTTCCAACCATCAAGAGGATATGGGCAGCAGGACAATGCACAACAGCAACCTCAAAAATTCAGACTTGAGCAAATAATGGAGGGATTTATCATCACACAAACCAAGGCTAATGCAGAATTCCAATAGATGCATAAGAAAATAGAGGAAGTACTGAAAGAGTTAAAAGCCCCAATTGATGGTCTTGCAAGCCACACCAAGATACTGGAAATGCAGGTATCCCAGATAGCCAATGCCACATCACCAACTATGGAAGGATTCACTGGACAATCTGAACCAAGCCGCATCAAACATTGCAATACTGTGTACACCACGGAAGGGTACCAAGACCCAATTGAGCATAACAAGTCATCAAGGGAATTGGTGGGATCGAAAAACAGGTGTGTCAAGAGATGCGCAACTGTGATTTTGACATTATAGAGCCTAATTGCGATTGAAGACAAGTCTCTGTCGAAGCTCGAGGACCCAGGTGATTTTATCATACCCTATAGAATATTTGGGTTCAATTTTGACATTGCATTGTGCGACCTCGGATCAGCTATTAAAAAGGAGATGAGACTGAATCGTGTGAAGTCGACTGATATGACTCTTCGACTGGCAGATGATACGATTAGGAAACCTGTTGGAATTCTAGAAAATGTACTAATGATTATAGAGAATTTCTTAATACCTGCATATTTCATTGTTTTAGACCCGGGACAAGAACCTCAAACCCCGCTAATCCTAGGAAGATCGTTCTTAGCCACTGTTGGAGCTCACATCGATGTTAAAAAACATAGAATTTCCGTGGAAGTGGAGCAGGAGGTCATTCAATTTGATTTATCGGGGTATGATAACCTCCTATCAGCTAGCTATTCTTCTTGTCGGATAGCTAAGTTATCACCGGAAGAAGTTGCGAATGCCAACATAGATGTATGGGGATTTACTGAGCCACTGACACCTAGTTAACACACGAGAGTATGGTCGAGCTAAAGACCTTAAACAAGCGCTTCTTGGGAGGTAACCCAAGTTTACTTTTATTTGTTTTAGTTTTTTTGCTTTCATTCATGCTAGTTCAAATTTTTAGTTTTCGCTTATCAATGTGTTCTTATGTTTATAGTTATTTGTAGGACTTACCCTGCAGGAAGGAGAAATTTTTAGAAGGTCACAGAACAAGGCATGGGCGATCATGTGCATTTCACACAATCATGCCTCATTGGCAGAAGAGTACATGACAAGGTGTGTGGAAAAATCACGAACTGTGTGTCACAATAGAAATTTCTAGACAGACACACGGTCGACCATGTGAAATTCACACAATCATATGTTGAAGTATTGGAAATACAATCAAAGTCCCACATTAGTAAGACATGGAAAAAATCATGTGCTTATAAGATGAAAAGATATCTCCATTGGTATGAGGCCTTTTGGGTAAAGCCCAAAAACAAAACCATGAGGGCTTAGGCCTAAAGTGGACAATATCATATCATTGTGGAGATATGTGGATCTTATAGGCACTAACAATTGGTATCAGAGTCATGGTCTATGTCAAGCCATAAACCTCGACCGAAGAAAGTTGAGCTCCTATGTCCGGATCAAGAGAACCAGACACTAGGCAGGAAGTCCAGTTGGGCCAGAAGGGTTGGACAACTGGCAGGAAGTCCAACTAGGTCAGGAGAACCAGACAGTTGGCAGGAAGTCCTGGTGGGTTGAGATCGGACATCAAGCAGAGGATGTCCTTCGAGGACGAATAAGCTTGAGGGAGGGTCAATGTGGTCCTTCGTTTGAGGGGGGGATTGTTGAAGTATTGGGAATACAATCAAAGTCCCACATTGGTAAGACATGGAAAAGATTATGTGCTTATAAGATGAAAAGATATCTCCATTAGTATGAGGCCTTTTAAGTAAAGCCCAAAAATAAAACCATGAGGGCTTAGGCCCAAAGTGGACAATATCATACCATTGTGGAGATATGTGGATCTTATAGGCACTAACATCATACCTTTTTCTAGATTTTTTCTGAGCACACGGGATAGAAGAACACACGACCGACTATATGAATTTCACACGACCGTGTCACACCCTTTAAAAGGGTGTGAGCCATGTGTTTTGCCCCAAATCAGCCGTGCCTTTCGAATTTTCTGCCCTAGCCCGTGCTGTAAAATATGAAAAAAAAATTATTATATGGATTAACCCTTTAATTAATGGGGTTTAATTAGTGGATTAAATTGGGTTGGAATCTGTAATGGGCTTGGGCTGAATTGGGCTTGGGCTGATATTGGGCTTGGGCTGAATTGGGCTTGGGCTGGTATTAGGTTTGGGCTGTATTGGGCTTGGGCTGATTGGGCTTGAACCGAATTAGGCCAAATCAGATTTGGCTTTGACTTGGGTTAAGTGGTTGAACTGGCTGAGCTAAACTCAATTAGATTGGGTTTGGATTGGGTTGGGTTAACCAGATTGGACGAACAACGTTTAAAAGCCACAGACGATCGCGACATTCACATCGCGATCTCCACTTTCATTTCTTCTCCGCCTCGTTTCTTCGTTCTGAGCGATCGCGCCGCCGGGTTCCAGATCATCGGCGTCCGATGAGAGCAGTTGACGGTGCCGCTCCCTTGGTCGATCTCCGGCGGAGGATTTTAGGTCTCGCCTGGGGGGATCTCGGCAGTATTTGCGGTGGATGGGCGGTGCTGTCGCGTGGCGGTGAGCTGCCATCGAAGTGATCGGAGCTCGGATCTCGTTGGGGGCTAAGCTGTGCGTGGAGAGCAGCTGAGATCGGAGAAGGTTGGTTGCCGGTGGGAGAGACGTCGTGCTCTCTGCTCCTCATCGTCGTCGTGGATTCCTCGCATTGTTCGTTTCACCGTGAGCTGGAGCTGCTACCGTCATCGTCGTCCTCTTCGTTTCCTCACAGTGAGCTCGATCACAGCGAGCTCGCACTCTGTCCCATTGCTTCTGCTACCGCCGATCGTCGTCAGAGCTGGTTTGTGGAGCTTGAGGGTCGCCGGTGAATAGGGGGTAGCTGCCGGTGCAGATTTGGGTCGGTAAGTTGATTTCCCTTTTACTGTGTTGTCTGTAATTACTGTGAATTTTGTGGTGTGTCAATGTTATTGAGATTCCGATGGGTTCTGTCCAAGGATCGTCATGTGGTGGCTGTTTGGAGTAAAATCCTATAGATTAGGTGTTGTGTAGTGTTTCTTTGAGTGATTTCAGTTGTGAAGAGCTGTGAACGATGGTGTTTGGATTGTTGATTGATCTGGTTGTTGAGTGGTTGCTGTGCCGGCTGTGAGTGGAAGAAGAAGCTACGGTTGGAATGATATGACTATGGTTTGGGCATTGTTGGTCGGCTGTGATTGATTCAATGATCTGTGGAGATGTGGATCGTGCTTGAGGTAAGGATGGATTAGTTTTAAGTGTGGTTGTGCCGGCTGTGGGTGGAAGGACAAGTTGCAGCTTAGATGATTAGCGAAGATCAGTGATCAATAGAGGAATTGCTTATGGTTTACCTATCTAAGTTGTGGTAATTGTGTTCTGATTGTTCCTGGGGCAACTGGGTTATTTGGTTGTAGTGATTTGGATGGTAAGGTTAGATCTGTGAGTATGTAGGCTGATTTAGATGTTGTTTAGACTTTCAATTATGATGCGGTGATTTGGAGATTAAGGTAAGATCTACATTGATTTATCCTTCTGTTGTATTTCTATGCTTCAGCATGGATTAAGTATGGTGATTTTGATGCGGGATGTGCATTGTATATGATGTTCTATTTCTGCATAGTGTATGGAGCTGTGAATGGCTGAGAGTAAAGCTGGATGTTGGTGATCTATTGTGAGTTGGGTTAAGGTGTATCAGATTGGGATAGTCGAGTATCTAACTCGTAGGCGAGGAAAGGATGCGAGTATAGGAATGATGTAGTGTTTAGTTCCTATGTTTGTTGGATACTTGTACTTAATCATTGTTTGCTATTATGTGCAGGTTTGGGATACGAAGCAGGTTCGCGGCCGTGAGGATTATTCGAGCTTCGTATCAAGTGGGTAATATCTACCTGGTCCGGTAGTTTGATCAATTCCAGTGCATGATCTTGGATTTATGTTTATACCTGTTTACCTTAAATCCACTCTTATTTAATCGTATGCTTGTACTGCCTTTGACCTTTGAGATATATACTCTGTTACTTCATTAATTATCTAGCACAGATAGGAACTATAAAACCCTATTATGTGTTAGCTGATAGATGTTTAGTAAGTACATGTGGTTAGGGTTATTTTTATGACCTCAGATTGGGTTACTGGGTTGCATCACTAGGTTAGGTGATGAGTCCAAATTATGAGGTCGGTCGTTGTATCGTATACATATCAGTGTGTTAGTTTGACGGATCTATTTATCTGTACATAGGTAAATAGATTGTGATTACGGATTAGTCGTCCTTGCATGGTTGACTTTTGGTTGACTAGGTCTCCCCGTGAGTTAGGGAGTGTTACGAGGATTTGTGTGTGAGCTATGCATCATTACATTTCATGCATGCTGACGACTGGGTCTGCCTTGTGGTTGAGACGAGTCGTCAGTCATCCTGCCTCCCCGGCCACTCGGGGTAGTGGTTGCAGGGTTGAGGGCAGAGCATTGTTGTGCGTGCCATTCTCGGGCACTATGGATGGTGGTAGCTGGAGATGCGCACTTGGCCACTGTGCGGAGTGGTAGTTAGCGCACTCACCCACTATAGACAGTGGTCGTGTGATGTGCAGTTGTCCTGGGTGCGGTGCTCGTCTACTCATGGGTAGAGACGGAGCGGCTAGCAGCAGGGACCCCCGTGTGGGTAGCATATAGCTCTATGGCGGGCTAGCTACTGTTTCATACTACCCAACTGGCCACTTTCGAGAGTGGTGGCGGTGGAGTCGGGATAGTTGTCATGTCCTCGCCACCTAGGCCACCGGGTCATGGTAGCGAGTTGGTCTGTGAGCATGACCATGCATATGCATTGCTGATATATATGTATGCATGTATTTGATATATGTTTTACATATGCCTGTGAGATGCTGCATTTGATTGAGCTATGATTGCTGCATATGGTTGTTCATCATGATATATGTCATCTACATTTTATTTACTGCTATGTGTTGAGCATGATACATGCGTTGATTCAGACTGTTATATGCATTTGATTAGCATCATGTCATTGTGTGGTACGGACCTGGTTGTTATTACAGGTGATCATATACTGTTCATATGTTGGAGTATTGGTCAGGTATGGGATTGACCTGGTACATTATATGGGTTATGTTATTGTATATCTGTCAGGATGATATAGCTTATGGTGTTGCAGACCGTCAGGTGCGTTGGTACATTACTTTATGTTCAGTTGATCAATTTAGTATATACATTGAGTATGACTTTACTGTAGTTACTTGTTATTAGATTTGGATATGACTGTATGTCTATTGGACTCATGCTGTATACCTGTAGATCTTCACATGCATACTTGTAGATCTATCCTTATATGTTGTTCATGCACTTTCTATATATTACCCCTAAGTTTATACTCACCACCCCGGGACCCTGGGCTTCCTGTCGCCCAGATAACAGGTAGAAGATTTCTTGGACGTTCGAAGCTCCGCAAGCTGATCCCATCTCACACCGGACGGATGGATATTTAATCCGCATTGTGGTATTTGTGTGGATTATCGTTTTGTGGTTTTAGCCGTATTGTTTCTGTATCTGTGATATACGGGTGTGTTGTATATATTTTGGCTTTCGATGTGGCTTCTATTATGTTTCTTGTCGTGTCAAGTCACTCCGGAGTGCACAGTTGGGTCATTGTATATTGTTTTATCTGTTGTATGTTTCCGCTGTGTTTGATATGTTGATATCTTTATATATTGTGTTGTTGTTGTGGGCCTACGGGCCTTGTATTAACCCGATATGTTGCCACGTACAGGGGAGATGTCGTCCGTTTGCTTTTCGGCACGGCATACTCTCGGGGCGTGACACGTGCCTACCCTCTTATCCTACCTCCAAGTGACCTTCCTCAAACCTTAGTCTCGTCCAAGAACCTTTCCCTAGGCGAAGATGAAGCACACAAGGTGTGGAGCTTCTTCATCTTCCCCAACCAAGCCAAGGGCAAGGGGAAGAGGCGACCAAAGTGCTCCGAAGGAAGGTAACACCCCTCTTGGCATTATATTTTATAACAATGATCACAAAATTAGGTTTGATATGTTTTCTACCCGTAAAATAGTCGCTACTTGATATATTGATATGCCACTCTTAGAAACCCTAGGTTTGAGCAATGATGTGCAATGGTTGTTTCACAATGTTGGATGGGAAGAGTTAATGGGAATTAGGACCCCAACCTATCCTAGGGTAGTTTTGGAATTCCTAAGCTCGGTGGATGTAGAGATTCTATCAAGAATGGATAGTCGAGAGGGGAAGATCACATTTAGGTTGTTCAATATAGAACACGAGTGGACTCTTCACCAATGGAATATGTGTTTTGGATTACCTCATGGGGGAAAGAGGAGGACACCTAATAGTTTAATGCTAGATCATTTTGGTTTAACCAAATAGGAGAAAATGCCTATGACCCCTCTAGAGCCAAGGCATCTTGACTTCAAAATCCAACTTTCCGATACGTTCATCAAGTCATGGCGAGCACCATCTTTGGTAGAGGAGAAAGCGATGGGGTAGTTAGAGTTAGCGAGTTACTATATTTATGGGACACGTTACAAGGTAATAAATTGGTGGATGTAGGATCACATTTTATTCGACATTTGGTTAAGGTGGATAAGGCACCCAAGGGGGAAATAATTTTAGGGGGATTGTTAACCCACATTTGTGAGAGTATGGGGTACAATTGTGCAAGATTTGATAGAGTAGAAGGGAGCCCTAGCCTAGATCTAGGGGTATGCATGAATATGAAGATGATTTCAAGGGAAGGTAATTATTTTTGTTTTGTAAGGAAGAACATGGCACCCATTAGGCTCCCCGACCCAAGTCGTACCACCATCACTAACTATGCCAATTGGCGGTTGGATAGGATAGTCAAGTCCCTTCCGCAAGAGGGACCCTCTACCTATGCACCCCCTTCACCACTTTCACATCATTCACCCTTAGATTCACCCATGCATAGGAGCCCTTCTAGTCCATAACCAGAGCTTGCACCACATTCTTTTTCTTATTTTGAGCATGATGCAGGTCAGTCTACCTTTGATTTCTTGGAGTTTAGATCACACCTCGACAACATTTATGTAGAGTAGCAGACACAGGGGCAGCGATGGGAGGATCAACATACATATACTCAGGCAGAGTTTTAGGATTTGCAAGATCATTTTCAGTGGGCCGAAGAGTTCTATGGGCATGTGCAACATTATTTCTAGAAGGAGGCCGCCTACCACCAGAAGATGTGGTTGTTCATATAGGATGCACACTCACAGTGGGCTCGGGAGGAGGGCCATAGAGCTGTCGTTGAGTCCACTAGTTCACAGGTCGACCACATGTATATATGGCACCAACGGTTGAGCTCGCGACTCTCTCACAAGCTAGATATGCCGAGATTGCTCAATTTTTCACCTAAACCACCACGCTAGAGATAGGATCGACTCTAAGTTGGGGGGGGGGGGGGTTGTAATATTTTCTGATATTGCATTTTCTTGTTTTGGTAAGTTTAACTATTTGTCTCTTGAATTCAGTAGTTGCTTTCATTTACATTTGTTTCAGTTTTCATTGCATATAAAAGATTTTAGGTTTCTTCCTGTACTTATTTTGTTTACTCTGATAGTTTACTTCAGTAAATTTTTTAGAAGTATTATAGTAATGTGTTTTCATGTCATAAGCAATTTACTTTCCTTTATGGTGTGGTATTTAATTTGTGATGATATAATGGATGCTCTTTATTTTGCACTGGTTAGCTTTTACTTTCACATACACTAATTGAAAACTCTGAAGGGTGAACTTAGTACATAAGTAGTTATGATTCATCTCGATAGATTAGTACTTTGGAATCCATAGGTGACTCTAGATTAACATTTTAATTACTGGAGATGCTCAGATTGTGTAGACCCATTCGGAAAAATCAAAAGGATAGTGAGGCTAAGAGAGAAAAGATTTCTTTTGCAATCTATTTAAAAAAATAGTTGTCATGGGTGAAAATGGTTAGGTGCCTCTTTGAGACCGAGTTAGGTTACTGGGGAAAACACCTACCAATTTCTCTCAATATTGAGTACACCTTTAAGACTTTGTGCTAATTCTCATGAACAAACCTAGCTTAGGGCAGGTAAGTGCCTAAAAGCTAGAAACCTTAGGAACACTTTGGGATGACGACTTAACTTAGCTTGGAAAGTGAAACCCCTAGGAAAACTTTTTGCACTTGCACTGCAAACTAACTTAGTGAACGTAGTGAGCATATCTATTTACTTTGATTGAAAATACCACTTGATAGATTTTAGTAAATTTGCTAGGCATTAAAACATATCCTTTTACTGGAATTGTATGATACATTGAAGTTTGCTTGAGGACAAGAAAGGATTTAAGTCTGGGGGATTTTGATGTGTGCAAATCATATAGGGTTTTAGTGGTTATTTTGGCACATATCTTATTGCATTTTGTAGTTATTGTAGGATAGCGAGTTTCCGAGAGAGGGCGGGGGATGAATCTCGGAGAATATAAAATTTTCTTTATCATTTGAAAACTTTTCTTTTGCTTTTGAAAACTTAGAGATATCGCAGTGGAAATGTAAATAAAGTAAAAAGAACAAGTTCGTTTACTTGATTCACAACCCGAGCCGGGTTGCTACTCCAAGGCCCGTAGCCCTTCTTTGAGTTACTTCGGTGGGCAATCTCTAAAAGCCCTCCGATTCGAGAACTCTCAAACTCGGAGGGTATTTACTTTTTACAAAAGATAAGGGTAAGGTAACAAGCTACCTTCACTTTAGAAATTTAAGTGTAAAAGTGAAGAAATGAAAGCAATACAAAAAGTATAATGCACTACTTTAAAGGTAGAAATGTAGCTCGAGTGCTGAGTGTCAACGTATCGATGCATTTGCGGATGATGAATGATGGCAACAACAATTTGAGGAATGAGAATTGTTGTTCTCGGAGTTGTATCTCCATTTCTTATATAGGCCCTTTCTAGTCGACTGAAACACCCTCCATTCGACTCTAAATCAGTTCGTCGATTTGGTATTTCAGCCTTCCCAATCGACTGGACCTGGCCCAGTCGACTCCATGTCGCATGACTTTGCTCCTCTACTATTCAGGAATTTCCTATCCCAGTCGACTGGGCCTCCTCAATCGACTGGAATACTTACCATCTTGGTTGCATGATCTCCGGTCGATCGCTAGACACGGTTGCCAACTTTGCATCCTAATCGACTAGACCATACTCAGTTGACTGGGTCTGAGTCGACTGGAAACCTTCCAGTCACTTGGAGACCTGCAAAATGAGATCAACAAAACATATAGTATAATATGATGTGGCATTAATAATACTACCCGATCTCGACTTTTAAGTTCAACATGGACCCTCCGTCGGATCGACGCCTAGCTTTGTCCCCACCTGAGGACTCGACCTCACCTCTTCACTCGAGGCTTACCTGTCGGTTGTCCTACCAGACTTACCTTGCTTGACATTCAATATGACTCACCAGCTAGGTGTTCAATCTCCCTAACCCAGCTAGGCTTCCTGCTGGATGTCTGGTCCCCTTGACCCAGTCGTCCTTCTGTCAGATGTTCGGTCAACGACCCATATGGACTTCCTGCCTGATGTTCTATCCTCCTGATCTGTCAAGTCTTCTGCCTAGTATCCGACCAACACGATCTACTAGGACTTTCTGCTAAGTTTGCACACTTAATTGCATGTTAGATCACAAGATGATCCTAACTTTAACTATGGTTCATATATCAAAACTATGGAGTGATACTCTTTGCACCAACAATTATTTCATCCATATTTATCTTACTTTACATTTATTTTTTACTTTCTAGTTTGGAGATATGATCTTTTTATTTTTTATGTGCAGGATGGAGATTTTGGAGCATAAAGATGACCCGAACGAAGCTTGAAGAGAGGGGAGCTTGCTCTAGTCATGTTCCCAAGACACGGACATGCTTCAGGATGAAAGACAATGTTCATACGACCTTCTAGAAGGACACATGGTCGGTCATGTGGATTTTACACTGTCGTGCCTTTTCGGATTCAAAGCCAGGCGTAGTTTTTCTAGTGTGACATATGGCCTGACCATGTGAATTTCACACGACCGTGTCGCGCTATCATAAAACTTGAAAAATAGGGTTCGTAGGCAAATATAGAAAGCTAGGATCACTCCTATATATAAAAAGGCACGCCTAACAACTAGGAGGAGAGGAGGAGATGGCAGCTAGACGACAGCGGGTGCCCTAAAAAGCACCGAAGGCTCGCAATCAGGGAGGAAGGAAGGCAACTCAAGGCCGGCGATGAAGCTCTATCCAATGGAAGGCAACCAAGATGAATTATCCAACCAAAGAAGGGCGTGTTTCTTCTATTTGAATCTTTCTTTGGTTGAAAACTCATATCGAATAATGTCTTGTGTTTGTTCTTTAATTACTATGGAGTAGAACTATTGATTCTAGGACTAGAGAGTAGCCATGGGATTGTTGGACATGTTTATGCATTTATAATCTGATTTACTTTGTTTATATTTGTGGTTTATGTCTCTTAGTTCTGTGATAATTGCAGTTTACTTCTATTTCTACCATGCTTAGTTGATATAGATGTTGAGAGCATCTATATCAAAACCTAGGAGAATCAAGGAGGAACCGAATGTGCGTCCTCTGTCCCATAACCGTAGACATTAGGACATGAAAGAGTAGGGCATGAAACATGGTCCACCTATTCATGGGGATAACATAGGACATCTTAGAACTCAATGAACCTAGTCTATCTAGAGGCTACGGAGTAGGAGAAATCAACTCAGTGGTTGTGGAACCCATGATAGGAGAATCACAGTGACAACAACTTCCTAAGCGATGTGGATCCAAAAGGGATGCTCTAGTAGATTAGGTAATTTTTTTGTAAAATCAAAAGTTCACCGGGATTAAACTTGATGGTCCTCCTGCAAGACCAAGATTAGAGAACATAAGAGCATAGATTTAGGTGAAACCGAAATCCTAGAATCTTTTTCTTATCCTTGAACACACCCATTTTCCTTTTCCCGAGTGACACTGATACTAGAGTCCAAACCGTGTTTGATAACTTGCAACCACCACGTTAAACTCCGAACAATCAAAGTTCACTGGATAAATTGATACTCGAATCTTAGTTCCTGTGGGATCGATAATTTTATTACTTGATGATAATCGTGCACTTGCAGGCACTGAGCGTGACCTTGTCTTCAACCTCGCAGTTGAGGGCTTCGATCAGTTCGTATCAAGGTGGTAGAATGCTAGGTTAGGCATGGACATGGACGTAGTCACCCTGAGGCAACAAACTAAGTAAAACTCACTGTATTAGAATGTGTGTTGTATTTGTTTTAAGTTTTCTATTGCTAAATTTAATTGAAAAGAATCAAAGCTATTCCCCCTTCCCCTCGATCCCTTGTCATCTGATATCTAATAACGGGAGGTAGTTCCATGGGAAAATATGAGAGTGGTGTCGGAGACTTAAGATTGAGTAAGTATTTACCTCTGTAGCCTATCCTCAAAGTAATAGGCAGGCAAAAGTCACTAATAGAGACATGGTGCATGGCCTGTAGACTAAGCTAGAGTATGTCGAGGGGAATTGGGTGAAGAGCTACCCAACATCTTGTGGTCCTTCCGAATGACACATCGTAGATTTATAAGAGCGACACCCTTTACTATGGTCTTTGGAACCAAGGCCATCCTGCTAGTTGAGATAGGAATATAGACCTCAAATCTTTGCATACACACCCCAAGAAAGTGCATCCGCTCAGGTCAAGGAGCTAGACCTAGTTGAAGAAAGGCAGACACAAGCTTTTTATTGGATGGGATATTACCGGATGCAAGTGAGCCATGTTTAAACAAGTGAGTTGCCCCTCTATCCTCCTAAGTCAGGGACTTAGTTTTACAAAAGGTTCTGCCAAAGGATTCTAGGGGCAAATTAGGGGCTCAGTGAGAGGAGCCTTTCCACATGATGCACTGTGCAAGATTCAAAGCCTATTATTTTAGGTTGGATTGTATTTCATCTGCGACCCTATTTAAGTGGATAGTATAAGCTCGAGTGGAATAGAAAAATTATAAAAGTAATGATTTTAAGGAAATATGAGAATACTTTTGCATGAGTACATGTGCCATAAGGAGCATAGGATTATAAGGTAAAGCAAGCAATGTGACAAAAACTGCAAGTGAAGTAAGTGCATAGGCCTTACAAAAGGACCTGCTCGGGACGAAACTTAGTGTTATCAAATTTAAGTGCTTTTGGCCCTTAGAGAATTCATCAACCCCGATTTAGGTTTGAAAGTAAACATGCCGCTTGCCACTTTCTCCAAGGTCTTTGTCATATCTAGGAATTTGGAAGCTTCACCGACTAGAGGAAAGTCGGCTACTCGAAATTGGTCAATACAACCATCAAAATCGAGTTGGAGGAATTTGAACATTCTTTTTCCTAGTTATTTATGGAGTTCTAAGGAGACCTAAAGAGTTGCTTTCCACTCATGAGCCTAGGTTTTCTTCCACTTGGGCAGCTTAGCTTGTGTTGGTGCAATCTTGCCCCAAAAACTAATTACTTTTGATGTTTGGACAATCAAATTTAAGTTAGGTAATGTTGATGATCTAACATGAATATTAAGTGACAGGTGCAAGGAAAGTCCAAATATAGAGATTGTTGGTGCAATCCACCTCGAGTCAAGATTGACCAAGCTCAAATGAGACTCAAGTAGTATTTTGATATTTGGCAATAGGTTTGATAATACATTTGACTATACATATGATCATATGACTAGTGGATGGTTTGAGACATCCAAGGTCATATGAGGGAGATTGTTGGAGCAATTGGCCTCAGGTCAAGGTTGACCAAGCTCAAGTGAGACTCGAGTGGAACTCCAACAATGGATTCTTGGCAAAGAGAAGCCCAAGTTTGAAGACTTCCACTCGAACTTGGTCAACCTTGATCTGAGGTTGATTGCTCCAACAATCTCCTTCTAACAATCTCCCTCATATAACATTGGATGTCCCAAACCATCCAGTAGTCATATGATCATACGTATAGTCAAATGTATTGGCAAACATCAAAACACTACTCAAGTCCCACTCGAACTTGGTCAATCTTGACTCAAGGCTGATTGCACCAACAATCTCCTCCTTTTTGATATTTGACAATATCTTTAAGTTAGGCTATCCCATAAGTCAAACTTGACTCTTCTTATGCCAAAGTATAATGAAGGTTTCCTAACTTAAACCCTTCATTTCTCCCCCTTTGGCATACATCAAAAAGTCTACCAAGGTTTTCCATGTTTCATCTTCCAATGAGATCCTTCATCCTCTCCCTTGGTCCAAGATTCATCATAAATGTCTTCATTCCAATGAAAGGAAAGTCCAAGTAAGGATACTTGGCAATGGAGAAGTCCAAGAATGGATTCTTGACAATGGAAAGTCCAAGTATGGATACTTGGCAAAGGAAAGTCTAGTGTAGTCTTGGCAGCGTAAGTCCCGGAGGTGCAACTTCTTGGCAAAGGCAGACCCGTTAGCATGACAAAGCTAATGGAAACACTTGAAGGCTAGCGCAAGGGTGACAAGTCATGGACTCAAACCAAAAGTATGAGACTGATGGAAGTGACTTGAAGGCTTAGGTCTAGGCTAAGGGTACCCGATGATATGACGAAGTTGATGGAAGCACTTGAAGGCTAGCACGAAGGGTGAAGGAGTCATGGAGGACTCAGATGGACTCTGAGAATGTGAGGCTGATGGAAGTGGCTTGAAGGCTTAGGTCTAGGCTAAGGGTGAGTGTCAAGTATGAGGGAATTATATTTAGGTTAAATCTTAGTTCTAAGGTTTACCCGTCGACTGGGACTTGGTTCTGTCGACTAGTGAGCTAAAGCAATCGAGAAGATTGATTTGGCTATCAACTGGGGCTTTGGACCAGTCGACTGGTCGAGTGCTCGACACTCGGAGGGCTCAGAAGACTCGAGTAGTCGACTAGAGTTATGACCCAGTTGACTGGTCAAGTAGTCGACTGTGGCTCGACTGCTGATTGTGGCTCTAATAGTCAACTGGTGGCAGTCGATTGCTAGGGTTGAACAGCTAACTAGCCTTTAGTGGACAAGGCACAGAATATTTCTGAGTCGACTTTTGGCTTATGACAGCCTACTGATGGCTATGATAGTCAACAATTGGGTCAGGCAATCGACTGATCGACTATTTTTGACATGGATTAGTCTATTGTGATAATGATCAAGTAAGCAATCAACTGGTATGTAAGGCCAGTCGACTGCTAGACGGAAAAACAACCCGAGCGAAGCTTTAAAAGGAGGCTATGATGGAGGAAGATGGATGTCAATTCTTAAAGCTCTTGAAGGGGAATAGTTTTTTACTTTCTAGACCTTCCAAGTAGTTCTACAACAACCAATAAGCAAAAATCACTTTTAAAGTGTTTTGTTTTGTATTCTTTTATTTCATCTGTTGTTTGGTTGTTATTTCTTGTATAAGCTCCAAACTCTTGTAAGAGGTTTCTCCACCTATGGATTGTTTTCAAGAAGGAGAAGGTTTAGTGGTGGTGTGCACCACTAAAACTCACTCTAGAGCTCGACTGCGGAGTAGGAATTAAGGTTCCCAACCATGTAAAATCTTTGTGTTGTGCTTTGTGTTGTGTATTTGTATTAGTATTTATATTTCCGCTGTGTACTAACATTGTAGAAAAGCATAACGAATCCAAGCGAAGAAATCGTGAAACATTATTCACTCCCCCCTCTAGCGATGCCAAAGGTCCTAACAAAGACTTGACAAGGGAAGTCCAAGTATGTAGTCTTGACAGTGTAAGTCTAAGTGTAAATTGGCAATGGAAGTCCCGGAACGTGGGTCTTGGTGGAAAAGTCTCGGATGCATGACCTCTTAGCAAAAGAAGACCCGATAGTATGATAAAGTCGAAGGAAGCACTTGAAGGCAAGCACAAAGGATGAAAAGTCATGGACTCGAATGCATTCTAAAGACATGAGGTTGATGGAAGAAGCTTGAAGGGTTAGGTCTAGATTAAGGGTAAGTGCCAAATATGAGAGGATCATACTTGATATGTTAAACCTCAAGTGTTGAGCTATACCGGTCAACTACCTATTGAGAATAGTCGATTGGCAATGGGAAATCCCGACTTGGGAAGTTCTGAACACTTGGGAAGCCTCAAGCGGTGCTCAAGAAGTCCCAAGCGGTGCTCAGGAAGTCCTGAGTGGAACTTCCTCACTCGGGAAGTTTCAAGCCCTACTCGAGAAGTCTCAAGCGAATCTTGACTCGGTGCTCGGACGAAGGAAATCCTAAGTGATAGTCGACAAGCCCACGAGTGCTTGGGACAGCTCGTGCTCGGGCAACTGTGGTACTTAGGAAGTTGAAAAATAGTGCTCCGATAAAGAAGTCGACTACTGTGATGAAGTAGTTGATTGGCTTTAGCGGATAGAGTACAAAAAGTTTCTAAGTCGACTGAGCAGTTAGATTGTTGAGCTAGCAGTCGGCTGATGGAGTAGAGTAGTCGACTGATCGACTGAATTTCGATGTGGAAGGAGCCATTGTGAGACAACGGTCGAGCGACCAGTCGATTGGGGGTAAGATAAGACGATTGGCCAGATAAAATTAGCTGATACGGGGCTTATAAAAGGAGTCTTTAAGCTTGGATAAAGGTTAACTAATTTCATACACAAACATCCTAAAGCTCTCTAAGTTTTTCTAAGTTCCTCTCCACTAAATCTCTTCTTCAAGAGCTCATTCATCCAATCTTGTAAGAAGAAGAGATTATTATTGTAAGAAGATTTCTCCATCTTAGTGTTCATCCAAAGAAGAAGATAGTGAAAGCTTGTAAGAGGCGTAATCCTCCTTAAGGATTGTCGTGGAGTAGGAGTGGATCTTCAAACCGTATTACATCTTGTGTTAGCATTGTTCTTCTCGTTTTTCATTCTAACTTTTGTTTTGTGCTTCCGCTAACAAGTTGTAGAAAGAATTGAAGAAAGGCTATTTACCCCTCTAGCCTTAACAAGATCTCCAACAATTGGTATCAGAGTAGGGATCACCTCAGAAGAACTAACCATCAATCGAAACATCAAGAGGACATTTCAAGAGGGCTATAACACCGCATGCCCACCTTTCTTCGACGGCAATGATTTCATATATTAGAAAGGTATAATGAAATATTATCTAATGAATGATATAGAAAATTGATTTAATATTATAGATGGATTCGAAAAACTGAAGGATGAATTTGGAGCACCTCTCCCAACCAAGGATTGGACAAGAAAAATAGCCAAGAAGGCTCAAGCAAATTCAAAGGCCACAACCAAACTACAATGTGGACTCTCGAAGGAGCAACTCAACAAAGTTGGTCCTTTTAATTCTACCAAGGAGCTTTGGGAAAAACTCATTGAGTTGAATGAAGGATCAAAAGAATCAAGGAGAGCCAAAAGGGATCTCTTGGTAGGTCAACTCCAAACCTTCACCATGAAAGCAAATGAAATTGTGAGTAAAATGCAAGGTATGTTCAAAGAAGTTGTTGATGTGAGAAAAATATATAGGGTTTTAGGAGTAGTTTTCGCTCACATTCCATTGCATTTTATATTTGATTCTTGCATATTTCACTTTATTTTGCATGCATTTCCTATTTTCTAGTTCGGAGATTTGCTCTTTGTACCCTTGTGTGCAGGACAACATTCTACGGGGAAAATGATGCACTTTTAGAGCGAAAATAAGACATTTGGCAGCTAGAACAGAAGGACACACACCTTGGCCCTATGAATCCACACGGCTCACACCCCAATGCCACACATAGCCTGGCCGTGTGAATCCACATGGTCGTGTGGCGCTAGGCGATTTTGTTATTTTCTAGGTTTTAGGGAGATCCGACCTATGTGTATATAAAGGAAGCTACGCCCAAACCCTAAAGGAGGGGCACGACAACCGAGACAACACTTCGACGCCCTAAAAAGCTTCGGAAACTCATAACGGGGAGGAAGAAGGCCGCTCGAGGATCAAGTTCTGCACATCAACGCCGGAGAGGGGAGCCAAAGTGCATTGTAATTCACATTCTTTGTGCAGTTTACATTGTTTCTATGAATTCTAATATGCTTTGTGTTTCTCTTCTCGTATTTATGGAGTAGATTCTCCTATTCTAGGAGTAGCACACAAACTACTCCCTAATCCTAGAATAGGAGAATCTACTCCATAAATACGAGAAGAGAAACACAAAGCATATTAGAATTCATAGAAACAATGTAAACTGCGCAAAGAACATGAATTACAATGCACTTTGGCTCTCCTCCCCATTGCAAGTTTTCGAAGCTTTTTAGGGCATTTGAGTGTTGTCCCGACCATCGTGCCCCTTCTCTAGGGTTTGGGCGTAGCTTCCTTTATATAGACATCAGGCCGGATCTCCCTGAAACCTGGAAAATAGCAAAATCGCATCGAAATCGTCCAGCGCCACACGACCATGTGGATTCACACAGCCAGGCCGTGTGTGGTGCTAGGGTGTGAGCCGTGTTGATTCACAGGGCCAGAGTATGTGTCCTTCTGTTCTAGTTGTGAAATGCCTTCTTTTCACTCCAAAAGTGTGCCATTTTTCCCGTAGAATGTTATCCTGCACACAAGAGTACAAAGAGCATATCTCCAAACCAGAAAATAGGAAATGCATGCAAAACAAAGTGAAATATGCAAGAATCAAATATAAAATGCAACGAAATGTGAGTGAAAATTACTCCTAAAGCCCTATATGTTTTGCTCACATCAATTCCCCCAGACTTAAGTCTTTTCTTGTCCTCAAAGAAACCTCAGTGACATAAAATTTTTAAAAAGGTATTGTTCCATACTTAGCATGTTAACTAGATTTATCAAGTGGTATTTTCAATCAAAGCAAAATAGATATGCTCTAAAAATCCACTAAGTTAGCTTCTCATGCATGTGCTAAGCGAATCTTCTTAAGGGATACTCGTTCCATGATAAGTTAAGTCATCATCCTATAGCTTTCCTAAGGTCTCCGACTCTTAGGCACTTACCTGTCCAAAACGACGGTCATTCCCTAGATCTAGCACAAAGTCTCAAAGGCATGCTCGGTATTGAGAGAAATTGATAGGTGTTTCTCCAGTAACCTAACTCAGTCTCAAAGGGGCACCTAACTATTTCCACCCACGACAACTATTTTTTTATCCCTCATAATCTTTTTCAATTTTTCTTACTCTCTTTTTCTTTCTTTTTTCTTTTCTCTCTCTCTTGGGATTTTAATTTTTCCGAATGGGCTTCCACAATCCGAGCATCTCCAATAACTAAAATGTTAAATCTAGAGTCACCTATGGATTCCAAAGTACTAGACTACTGAGATGAATCATAACTAGGTACGTACTAGATTTTCCCTTTTAGAATGTTCGTCATGTGTAGGTGTAAAAATAAAAGCTAACCAGAGTAAGTCTAGAACATTCATTAGAGTAAATAAAATAAAATAAAATACCACGAGGTAAATTAAGTTAAGCTACCCATGGAAATAACTCATGAAGAAAACTTTAAAAATACTACTGAGGCAACTATAGATAGCAAAAACTAATTGCTGAAAGAAACTAAACAACCTATGCATGAACAAATGAATGCTAACTAAAATGCAAATATTAGGAAAGAAACTACTGCTAGAAACAAAATAAATCAAAACCTGGCCCCCCCAGACTTGTATGATGTTATACCTCTAATATGATGGCCGAGGTGGAAAGTTCGGTAGCCTCAGCATCTCGGGATCCTGGGAGAATTTGGTGTTGTGTCGCTGATGTCACATGTACATGTGGTCGATCTGAGAGCTGGTGGATGTAATGGCTGCTCTGTGCTCCTCCTCCCAGGCCCACTATGCCTGCTGGGCATGCATGTGCTGCCTGACCTCCCGATGGTAGGCAGCCTCCTCATGGCGCTAGGCAGCCTCCTCCTGGAAGTATATACGGGTCTCGTCATAGAACTCCTCGGCCTGCTGAAAGTGCTCCCGTAAGCCATGAAACTCTGCCTGCATGTAAGCGCTCTACTCCTCCCATCGTTGCCTCTGCATCTACTGCTCAGCATAAATGTCATCGAGGCACGATCGGAACTCGAAGAAATCATAGGCAGATGTACCTATATCCTACTCAAAAATAGAAAAAGATGGTGGTGCAGGTGCAGGCTCTTGTCGTGGACTAGGTGGCTCAAAATGATTTTTGCTTCAACCTAGCAAGTTCTTTCTAATCTGATTTTATTTGCAAAAAATGCTAAATGCCAGAAATTAAAATCTAACGAATGCAATAAAGTCAAAAATAAGTAAAAACTAAACTTAGGTTGCCTCCCAAGAAGTACTTTGTTTAAGGTCTTTTAGCTCGACCATACTCCTACGTCTCATCTTGGCTCTGGTGGCCCAAGGAGATTTTTCTTCCTTCCCTTCTTGATGCGTTTGAATCTTGCTCGTGGGGGAGCAAGATATTTGCTCACTTTACACCTCCTCCCTTATGGTTCCTCATCACCATATCTCTTAAATCTGGCTCGTGGAGGGGTAAGATACTTACTCTCTTTATCCCTCCTACCTTGGAATCCTCCATCACTACATCTCTTAAATCTTGCTCGTGGAGGGATAAGATATTTACTAACTGCCTTCCTTAGTTCAAGATTGAATATGCTTATCTTCACAGAATTATCAGAAGTTTGATCATAGTATTTCATTTTGTCCAAATGCTGTAAATAACATAACTCACCATGGACATCCTCACCAAAAGATTGATTATTAGACTCTATTAGGTTGAATGAAATTTTATCATCACAAATCACTAGATGAGTTTCGTTATTGGTAACTAAAGTTTCGGTAAGGGTTAAAGCATGCTCTTCTGGGTCCTTGAGGTTAGGAGGTGTTTTGATTGAAGTAATGCACTCCTCGATTAAAGAATCAATTATATAATCCTCAAGTTCTCATTCAAGTGGTGATCGTATAGATTGTCCTTCTTCACTTCCCATGCCATCTACGTCTTCCTCATCCATTCGTTCAAAGTGAGTCTCCGCTATATTAGGTGTAATCCAGTCATCAAAGCCACCTTCTCGTCGTTTGGTTTCTTCTCTTGCTAGATCTCGTTGCATAATCTCCGCAAATTGTCGGCTATGCTCCTCGCATTCCCTAGTGAAATAGGCTAGCAAGGCTTTTAAGCGGGGACTTGGTTCTGGATAAAATTCACATGGTGATTCATAGCTCTCGTGCTCACTTGGGAAATAATATTGAGGGTTCAAGTAGCCAAGGTCATAACTATATAAATAGGATTTAACTCGTGGCCACTGATTGTAATCATAGGTGACATCTTCTTGTTCAAATTACGAAGGCTCAAATATATCTGGACAATCATTAATGGTATGCCATGTTTCACCACAATGCTCACAATAAATGTTACCAAAACTCATAGAATTAACTTGACCATAATCATGAGAAAAAGTATGCATGTTTATCTATGAGAAAATATGAATAAGGAAAGGAACAACAATGCCACAATAGGAAACTAAAGTTGCTAGAACTATGATTAAACTAAAAGAAAAAAAAACTGCTAGAAAATAACCACAGCTAGAAGAAAAGCTAAAATCTAAATTAGATCCAAATTAAGTTGGAAAGCAATAAAAACTAGGGAAATAAACCTAAACTAGGTCCGATCCAACTGTCCACCTTCAATTCAATATCGAATCAATAGTCCCTGGCAACGACACCAAAAACTTGATGCACGAGAACGCGACCTCAAATCTCATGACGGGAACCGTCGAGGACTCGAAGCACGCGCTCGCGCTCAACGCCCGCAAGTGCACAAATGTCGTCAAGTAATAAAAAGATTATCGATCCCACAAGGTCTAAGATTCGAGTACCAATTGGTTTAGTGGACGTTATTGTTCGGAGTTCTGTTCTAATGGTTGTGATGATGAGGGTTGTCGGCGGTCCTAACTCTAGTACGGTGTCACACGGAGGAAGAGAAGGGTTGCTACGAGTCTTTTGAGGGAACTCTAGGATTTTGGTTTCGCTTGTGTGTCGCATAACACGCTATCAATTGAGTATTATCTAGACGTCTAACTATGGTCTTGTGGAAGGGACATCATACACTTCCCCGATGAGCCTTCGCATCTATCGAGAACTACCTCTGCCATACCAGGTCGACCCCTGGCTTTAGGATGGGATAAGCGATATGAGGATGCTGATTCAATCCCTATGATGAGTCGGAACGTGTCCCATTTCTAACTCTATCACACCCTTCTATCTACGGTTACCGAAGATGAGGCCAGCCCCTTAGTTCCTCCTTAATTCTCCTAAATCTTTGATACGAGGGTTGTCACCCCTCGTATCGGCTACGCACAGTAAATAGAAGACCAAAACAAATAGCTATCGATCTAAACAATCACCAATTGCAAATATGATTTCAAGAATAGAAATATATTTGAAATAACATGTTCTACGCACACAAACTACTCCCTAATCCTAGAATAGGAGAATCTACTCCATAGATACGAGAAGAGAAACACAAAACATATTAGAATTCATAGAAACAATGTAAACTGTGCAAAGAACGTGAATTACAATGCACTTTGGCTCTCCTCTCCGGCGTTGATGTGCAGAACTTGATCCTTGAGCGGCCTTCTTCCTCCCCATTGTGAGTTTCTGAAGCTTTTTAGGGCGTCAGAGTGTTGTCCCAGCCGTCGTGCATCCCCCTAGGGTTTGGGCATAGCTTCCTTTATATAGACATCAGGTCAGATCTTCTCGAAACCTGGAAAATAACCGAATCATGTCAAAATTGCTCAGCGCCACATGGTCATATGGATTCACATGGCCAAGTCATGTGTGGCACTGGTGCGTGAGCTATGTGGATTCACAAGGACAGGGTGTGTGCCCTTCTATTCTAGCTGCCAAATGCCTTCTTTTCGCTCTAAAAGTGCGTCATTTTCCCCGTAGAATATTGTCCTATACACAAAAGTACAAAGAGCATATCTCTGAAACAGAAAATAGGAAATGCATGCAAAACAAAGTGAAATATGCAAGAATCAAATATAAAATGCAATGAGATGTGAGCAGAAACTACTCCTAAAATACTATATGTTTTGCTCACGCCAACAGGGAAAAGATAAAGAGAGAGAGTACTGGATGGAAGAAGCTTCCCTATCTTCGGGATCAGAAGAAGAATAAGAAGAGTCAGGGCAGGTGGCAGCAAAGAAACACCCAAGTCCTGAGATGAAGCCACTACCCCCGAATCTCAAGTATGAATTTTTGGGTCCAACTTCAACCCATCTGGTGATTATAAATGCTGATTTGAGTGAGGTAGAGACGAAGAAGTTGCTGGAGGTGATCAAGACATACAAAAAGGTGCTGGGGTACACCATCAATGACATAAAGGGGATAAGCCCGTCTCTCTGCATGCATAGGATAATACTTGAGGACGAGTGTAAGTCAATAGTAGAGCGTCAACGACGATTTAACCCAAACTTGCAGGAGGTAGTGAAAAAGGAAGTGCTTAAACTATTGGATGCCGGAATAATTTACCCAATTTTAGATAGTGAGTGGGTAAGTCTGGTGCACGTAGTTCCAAAGAAATGCGGCACTACAGTAGTCAAGAATGAAGAGAATGAGTTGATCCCTATTCGAACGGTAACGGGGTTGAGAATGTGTATAGATTATCGCAAACTAAACAAAACAACAAGGAAGAATCATTTTCCACTCCCATTCATTGATCAGATGTTGGAGCGCCTCTCTAAACATTCTTATTTTTGCTACCTTGACGGGTACTCAGGTTTTTTCCAAATCCCAATTCACCCCAAGGACCAAGAGAAGACTACCTTCACCTACCCGTATGGAACCTTCGCATACAGAAGAATGCCCTTTGGCTTATGTAATGCCCCAACCACCTTCCAGCGTTGTATATAGCTATTTTTTCAAATATGATTGAACAAATTATGGAAGTGTTCATGGATGATTTTTCAATCTACGGAACAAGTTTTGATGCATGTCTGAAGAATCTAGAAAGTATTCTGCAAAGGTGTGAGGAGAACAGCTTGGTTTTGAACTGGGAAAAATGTCACTTCATGGTAACTGAAGGGATAGTCCTGGGACATAAGATGTCGGGGAATGGTATCGAAGTAGACAAGGCGAAGGTCGAAGTAATTGAAAAGTTGCCGCCACCCAGGGATGTGAAGGGCATCCGGAGCTTTCTTGGGCATGCGAGTTTTTATAGAAGGTTCATAAAGATTTTTTCTCAGATAACTAGACCTATGACAAATCTACTAGCTAAGGACACAGAGTTTATTTTTGATCGGCAATGTTTAGTAGCATTCGAGGAAATAAAAAAGGCCTTAGTAACGTCCCTAATAATACAACCCCCTGAATGGAGCCTACCATTCGAGGTCATGTGTGATGCTACTAATTATGCAGTAGGGGTAGTATTAGGGAAAAGGAAGGAGAAGAAGTTGCATGCTATTCACTACGTCAATAAGACACTGAACGGAGCACAGATCAACTACGCCATGATTGAGAAAGAATTCCTAGCAGTCGTGTTCACATTTGACAAGTTCATATAGTACTTGGTAGGTTCGAAGGTGATTGTTTACACTGACCATACCGCAGTCTGCTACTTGCTGAGTAAGAAGGATGCTAAACCCTGCCTTATTCGCTAGATCCTATTACTTCAAGAATTTGACATAGAAATCAAGGATAAAAAGGGCTCAGACAACGTCGTTGCAGACCACTTATCGCGCATGCCTATAGATGGCGAGGTAGAAGAGGGAGACAGTGCCCAAATAGATGATGCTCTGCGGGATGATACCCTCCTAGCAATTACTAAGGTTACCACCCCCTGGTATGCAGATTTGGTAAATTTTTTGGCAGGGAGAGTAATACCACTAGAATTCATGACCCAACAAAGGAAAAGATCCTTTGCCGAAGTTCGACAATATATATGGGATGATCTCTTCCTATTTAGAAAATGTGCAGATAGTGTATATCGAAGGTGCATACCAGAAGAGGAAGTGGATAGCATCCTCTTTCACTGTCATTCCTCAACGTATGGGGGGCATTTCGAAATTTCAAAAATAGCTGCGAAGGTACTTCAAGCAGGATTCTACTGGCCTAGTCTGTTTAGGGACACGCACAACTACGTAGTCTCCTGCGATCGGTGACAACGAACAGGAAATATAGGTAGGATACATGAGATGCCTGCAAGCGCCATATTAGAAGTAGAACTCTTTGACATATGGGGAATAGATTTCATGGGTCCCTTTCCTGCTTCCGACACAAACAGATATATCCTGGTCGCTGTAGACTATGTCTCCAAATGGGTGGAGGCTATAGCATCACCCCACTGCGACGCTAGGACTATAATAAAAATATTCAAAAGAAACATACTCCCTAGATTCGGAGTTCCTCGAGTTGTAATCAGTGATAGAGGATCCCACTTCATCGAAAAACAATTTGAAAAGTTACTACACAAGTAAGGGGTAATCCACAAAGTCTCGACAGCATACCACCCACAAACGAGCGGACAAGTGGAAATTTCAAATCGAGAGATCAAAAGTATTCTAGAAAAGACGATAGTGGTATCGAGGAAAGATTGGTCACAAAAACTAGATGATGCTCTTTGGGCTTACCGCACAACCTACAAGACCCCGATAGGCATGACCCCGTTTTGCCTAGTTTACGGGAAACCTTGCCACTTGCCCATTGAATTGGAACACAAGGCCTACTGGGCCATCAAAAAGCTCAACTTGGACTATTGCGCGGCAGGAGAGAAAAGGAAACTGCAGTTGAGCGAGCTGGACAAAATTCGAAGAGATGCGTATGAGTATGCTAAGGCATATAAGGAAAGAAGTAGGAGGTGGAATGACCAACATATCTTGAGAAGGGAGTTTAAGAAAGGGGACTTAGTTCTTCTGTATAATTCTAGATTAAAACTTTTCCCAAGAAAGCTAAAATCAAGATGGTCAGGACCGTTTCAGGTAAAAAGGATATACACATATGGTACAGTGGATATATGGAGCAAAGAATCAAGGGAGATTAAGGTAAATGGACAGTGACGTAAGAAGTATCTAGGGGAGTGTCCAGAATTCGAGGCAGATGAATGGAGGTTTATATAACCTCCGGAGCCAAGTTGAGATAATGGAGTGTGGTCAAACTAAAAGACCTTAAACAAATCGCTTCTTGGGAGGCAGCCCAAATTTAATTTTACATGTTTTCAATCTTTCTGCATTCATGTGTATAATTTAGACTTCGATTTATGGTCACTTATGTTTTTGCAAATAGTTTAGGATTAGAAAGAACTTTCTAGGAAGAAGCAAAAATCGTTTTGAGCCCACCTAGTCCGCGACGAGAGCCTACACTTGCACCACCATTTTTCTTCTACTCTTGAGCAGGATGCAGGTACAACCGCCTATGACTTCTCAGAGTTTCGATCATGCCTCGATGACATATACACAGAGCAGCAGACACAAGGGCAGCGATAGGAGGAGCATAGCGCCTACACACAGGCGGAGTTTCAGGGCTTACGGGAGCACTTCCAGCGGGCCGAGGAGTTCTACGATGAGGCCCAAGTTTATTTTCAGGAGGAGGCTGCCCATCGCCAAGAGGAGGCCATACATCGCTAGGAGGTTCGGCAGCACATGAGTGCCCAGCAGGCACAGTGGGCCCGAGAGGAGGAGCACCGAGCAGTCGCTACTAACTCGGCCTCAGATTAACCATATGTACATGTGACATCAACGACTAAGAACCAGATTTACCCAGGATCCCGACATACTGAGGCTACTAGACTTTCCACCTTGACCACCATATTAGAGGAATAGCTTCATACAAGTCTGGGGGGGGGGGGGGGGGGTTACCCCAAGTTTTGACTTTTTTTTTTGTTTCTAACAGTAGTTTCTTTTCTGATATTTTCATTTTAGTTAGCATTCATTTGTTCATGCATAGGTTGTTTAGTTTCTTTCAGCACTTAGTTCTTGCTATCTATAAGTTACCTCAGTAGTATTTTTAAAAGTTTTCTTCATGAGTTGTTTCCATGGATAGCTTAACTTCATTTACCTCGTGGTATTTTATGTTCTCTAATGAATGTTCTAGACTTACACTGGTTAGCTTTTATTTTTACACCTACACATGTCAAACATTTTGAAAGAGAGAATTTAGTACGTACCTAGTTATGATTCATCTCAGTAGTCTAGTACTTTGGAATTCATATGTGACTCTAGATTTAGCATTTTAGTTACTGGAGATGTTCGAATCGTGGAAGCCCATTCGAAAAAATAAAAATCCCAAGAGAGAAAGAAAAGAAAAAAAATGGAATAATAAAAGAAAAAAAAAGAGGGAAAGAAAAATATAGTAAGAAAAAAATTGAAAAAAAAATTATGAGAGATAAAAAATAGTTGTCATGGGTGGAAATGGTTAGGTGCCCCTTTGAGACCGAGTTAGGTTACTGGGGAAACACCTATCAATTTCTCTCAATACCGAGCACACCTTTGAGACTTTGTGCTAGATCTAGAGAATGACCCTCACTTTGGGCAGGTAAGTGCCTAAGAGCCGAAGACCTTAGGAAAGCTATAGGATGACGACTTAACTCACCATAGAACGAGTGTCCCCTAAGAAGATTCGCTTAGCACGTGCATGAGAAGCTAACTTAGTGAATTTTTAGAACATATCTATTTTGCTTTAATTGAAAATACCACTTGATAAACCTAGTTAAAATGCTAAGTATGGGACAATGCCTTTTTAAAAAAATTTATGACATTGAGGTTTGCTTGAGGACAAGCAAAGACTTAAGTCTGGGGGAATTGATGTGAGCAAAACATATAGGGTTTTAGGAGTAGTTTTCACTCACATCCCGTTGCATTTTATATTTGATTCTTGCATATTTCACTTTATTTTGCATGCATTTCCTATTTTCTGGTTCGGAGATCTGCTCTTTGTACTCTTGTGTATAGGACAACATTCTACAAGGAAAATGGCACACTTTTGGAGCGAAAAGAAGGTATTTGGAAGCTAGAACAGAAGGACACACACCCTGGCCCTGTGAATCCACATGGCTTGCACCCTAGCGCCACACACGGCCTGGCCGTGTGAATCCACATGGTCGTGTGGTGCTAGTCGATTTTGATATGATTCTATTATTTTCCAGGTTTCGGGGAGATCCGACCTGATGTCTATATAAAGGAAGCTACGCCCAAACCCTAGAGGAGGGGCACGATGGCCGGGACAGCACTCTGATGCCCTAAAAAGCTTTGAAAACTCGCAATGGAGAGGAAGAAGGTCGCTCGAGGATCAAGTTCTGCACATCAACGCCGAAGAGGAGAGCCAAAGTGCATTGTAATTCATGTTCTTTGCACAGTTTACATTGTTTCTATGAATTCTAATATGCTTTGTGTTTCTCTTCTCGTATTTATAGAGTAGATTCTCCTATTCTAGGATTAGGGAGTAGTTTATGTGCATAGAATATGTTATTTCAAATATATTTCTGTTCTTGAAATCATATTTGTAATTGGTGATTGTTTAGATCGATAGCTATTTGTTTTGGTCTTCTATTTACTGTGCGTAGCCGATACGAGGGGTGACAACCCTCGTATCAAAGATTTAGGAGAATTAAGGAGGAACCTAGGGGTTAGCCTCATCTTCGGTGACCGTAGATAGAAGGGTGTGATAGAGTCAGAAATGGGACACGTTCTGACTCGTCATAGGGATTGAATCGACATCCTCATACTGCCTATCCCGTTCTAAAGCCAAGGGTCGACCTGGTATGGCAGAGGTAGTTCTCGATAGATGTTAAGGCTCATCGGGGAAGTGTATGATGTCCCTTCCATAAGACCATAGTTAGACGTCTAGATAATACCCAATTGATAATGTATTTTGCGACACACAAGCGAAACCAAAAACCTAGAATTCCATCAAAAGACTCATAGCAACCCTTCTCTTCCTCTGTGTGACACCGTACTAGAGTTAGGACCGTCGACAACCCTCATCATCACAACCATTAGAACGGAACTCCGAACAAAAACATCCACTAAACCAATCGGTACTCGAATCTCAGTCCTTGTTGTTGGAGGATCGATGGCCGACTAGATGGGGGTGAATAGCCCAAATCGTGTGTATGGTGGAAGTCGATCGCTTAGTCATAAGAATGTGTAACGTGGTTCATGGCCCTTGCCGCTAATCCACGACCCGATTCGTTCCAGGTGAATCATGCCTAAAGCTTCACTAGTATCTCCTTGGCACTAAATAAGGTGGAGGTAAACCTTTCCTTTACAATCTCTCCCTCTTACAATATAATTGAAATACAAGCAAGTAAGAGGAGTAGAAAATGTTTAGGGCACTTGGGAGTAGTTTAGAGTTGAAGCATTAACCCCCCAAGATGACCCAAGGCCTCTTCTTATAGAGAAGAGGTCATTCTTCCCGTTGGGCAGCTAGCAGTCAACTGATCGAGCCATCAGTCGACTGCTTCTGTAGCCATTGCCTCGCACCGACTTCTTCCACGTTGAATTCCAATCAACGACTCCCGCATTAGTCGATTGATCTTCCCATCAGTCGACTGATGGAGCCAACAATCGAGTGGTCGACAAGATCACTCGACTGCCAAACCTTCTGTGCCCAAAGCCCTCGCCATCAGTCAACTGATCTTCACATCAGTCAACTGATTCTCTCGACAGTCGACTACCATCCCTTGGCAGTAAACTGTTCGGCCAGAACCAGCTCAGTCGAACATCGGTCGAGTCCAATCGACCTATAGCAGTCGACTTCCATCTATGGCAGTTGACTAGTGTCGAGTAAAACCTCAAACCAACCTTTGGTTGAACCTCCGACACTTGACTTAGCCATTCGGCCAAGTTCACCTATGAGCTACCCCATCCCGGATTACAATCGCTCACTCTCTTCTTCCCTTAGAGTCCCTCGCGTTGAAGTTCTCTTCGTCCGACCATGTCCCTCGGATGCATTAAGCGCACGGCTTCGCAATCCATCCTTCACGTCTTGCCCTGAAGTCTACTTCTTTTGGCTTCACTCCAATGCTCCTCGTCCGGCGGTCCCTCAGATGCACCAAGCATACGGCTTCCGCAATGCTATCCTTCACCGACTCAAGAACCGAGTCATGAGATGGTGAATCTTACCAATGCTTTGTCAAGCCATCCATGTGTGAATTACTAAGTCCTGCATCACTTTAACACACATATCAAATCCATAATCAACCTAACTTAAACCCTTTGCCACACACATCAAAATCGATTGCCCTAACAATCTCCCCCTTTTTGATGTGTGGAAATCCATTTAAGTTAGGTAAAACAATAACCAAAAAACATAAGGCAAGAAAGCATGTAAGTAAACATGAGTATCACAACTCCCTCTTCAACATGCAACTCCCCCTTAAGACATGCTAAATTCCCCCTTAGCATGATTCACTTAAACCATTAACATTCTTCCCGTTTGACACCATCAAAAACATCTACCATATGTTATCTAAGCATGGCATCAAGTCTAGGGAACGAAAATCACCAAAATCAAACTCAAAACCTGATAAAACAGGTTACTGTGCTCGTGCATAGTACATCAGTCGACTAAATCAGAGCATCAGTCGACTGACACCTAATTTTCAGAATTTTCTGATTTCGAAACCCGATTTCAGAAATGCATTAAAATTCTAGGAAATTCAAAAAATCATGAAATTTGGGGAACATATTTCTCATAAGTCCCTTTATCAGTGAAAAATGATTTTTTATGAAAATGAATTTAATTTTCAAACATTTGGCAAAAACTCAAAGATGTTGAAAAATACTAAAGTTTTTATCAACTTGAAAGCCTAGTTTTGCCTTGAATTGTTTTAAAACATGAGCATATAGATTATCAAATATAAAATGGTTTTAAAACATTTGAAATATCCAACCATGATCTTTAGGCAATATGTCTATGAATTAAACATATGCTCTTCTCATGATTGGTCTATTATTGCTATCATGATACCTATAATGACTCACCAAAATGTTATAATCATAAGTGAGTCATTTGTATCATCCTAACAGCTCACCCATGCTATGTTTTCAATCAAGTTAGCTTATAGTGAGTGTGAGATGAACCTAAAGGTATTTCATACTTAACCATCAATTTTATGCAATTCTACCAAGGTTAAGTATCTATATCCCAAAACACCCAACATGATCATAAAATCACATATTATCAATCATGATCAAATATTTTCAATTATTGCATATCATGATCATAAATCAAATAATATTCATGATTTTATATTATGATCACATTATCATCATCCAACACTATAAATCAAAAATCATGACCCTCATCATCCTAAGTCAACCAATTAACATGATATAAGTTAAGTCCAAGTATGGTTGACTATCCTAGGGTTTTCCTAACCCTTAAGGATGGATTTAGGAACCCAATATAAATTCTTTCCAATAGAGTTCAGCAAATACTCCTTAGGAATCCATTTTCTAGCTATCATTGTGGTTTTTTCTTGACTCCTTGCAATTAAACAATGATAAGTCTTCTCATTCTTGGTTCCCTTATAACCTAGGCCTTTCTTATTAAAGCTAGCACTTTGACTCCCAATGATCATGTTCAATGTGTTAGAGCCAATGGTAAATTTTTCTAAGGCCTTAGTTAGATGATCTACCTTTTCCCTTAAGGCCTTATTTTCCTCAATACATGCATCATTAACATTGAGAGGAATATAATCATTATGTGAGCATGTATTATCAATACTAGAAGAAGAAACATTATCATTAACATTTAAACATGCTTTTTCTAGCTTTTCTTCTAGGGCCTTAATTTCATTTTGCATGCTTTTGTTTTTCTTTTTAGCCCTAAATAAGTCCTTAGTTAAACTAGTAATCATGGAAATAACTTTCTTGGGAGGAAGATTCGTTACCTCACTTACCCAATCTTCTTTTTTCGATTCCGATGAGGTAGATGCTCCCCCTTCACTTGAGCTCTCCTTCTCACTTGAACTTCTTTCTTCTTCCTTGGAGGAGGAGGAGTCTAGGTCTTCTATTGCCATTAAGGCAAGACTTGTGAAGGCTTGATCTTCCTCCGATGAGGATGAAGGAACATCCCATGTCGCTTTGTGTGCCTTGGCCTTCCCCTTTTCTTTTGTTTTTCTTTCTTCTTCCTTTTTCTTGCTCCCCTTCTTCTTTTCTTCTTTCTTTCTTCTTTCCTCCTTGCTTTTGTTCAAGAGGGGACAATCATCCCTTATGTGTCCCTCTCCTTGGCAATTATAGCAAATAATCTTCCTCCTTGGCCTTCTTCCCATATCATGAGATTTATTAAATTTAAAGCTTTTCAATGCATGCCTTACCTTCTTTACCATGTATGCTTCCTCATTGCTATCCATGAAGGAGGAGGATTCTTCATCCGATGAGAAAGGTGGCGTCTCCTTCTTCTTCTTCCCTTTGTTGGCTATGAGCGCTACTCCCCTTGATGGCTTTATACTTGGTTCTTCAATTATCCCTTCAAGCCTTGTCTCATGAAGCTCCATGGTGGAGAAAAATTATTCTAGAGTACTTACCTCTAGATTCTTGGAGATGTAAAATGAATCCACCATTGAGCTCCACTTCGATGATCGGGGGAAGGCATCTATTGCCTTCATTATCATATCCCGATTTGATAACTTCTCACCTACACTTGACAAACCGGTTATTATTTCCTTAAAAAGTGAATGTAAAGATGTTACCTTCTCCCCTTTATCGAGTTTGATATTGTTGAGTTGGGAGCGGAGGACATCTCTTCTTGCTAACTTGGCCTCGGATGTGCCTTCATGAAGCTTCACTAGCTTCTCCCACATCTCTTGTTGGAAATTTGACGCCCGCTAGAGGGGGGGTGAATAGCGTTTGATCGTACGTAGATGGAATTCGTTCGCAATCGTCTCTACAAAACTCGTTATGCGCAGCGGAATAGAAATAATAAAAGCAATAACGAAAAGATACAATCACGAACACAAGAATATAACGTGGTTCGGAACCGAACGGTTCCTACTCCACGGATTGAGCTCTAACGAGCTCTAGCGACGCCAATGCAATCACTAATCAATAAACTCCTTCTCGACAACAAGTCGGAGGCGGAGAAACCTCGTACAAACGTTTACAACAATAAACGAAAGAAATACAAGCAAATACAAAGGAAATGTAAAGAACACTTTACAAAACTAGGGTTTGAGCGCTTTGCTTGTTGGTTGCTTAGATGAGGTTGAAGGGCCCTGAAATGCACCTGCAAATCGCCTTCAAATCGCCTCAAGAAAGCTCCCCAAGAACTGATAATGAAATCCTCCACGAAAGTCCGATCGATGCCTGAGACAACGGCTCAAACCACGCGACAAGTTCCACGGAACGATCGCCAACATTGTCGGCCGATCGTTAGTTCGTATCGGGCCGATCGATCGGCCACGAGCGCTTCGGCTCGACACATTGGATCGGCAATGATCGCCGATTGCGATCGCCGGTCGAATGAGCTTCCAATGAGCGTGCTCGATGAGCATTTCCACTTAAACCGGCTCCGAACTCAAGTCGACTCACGGCAGTCGAACCGGCCATAATGCCAGTCGACTGCCAACCTCAAAAATGAGATTTTAACCCAAGTATGGTGCCCCCATACTTGCTAGACCACCCTTAGCCTAGACCTAAGCCTTCTAGCCACCTCCATCAGCCTCACGCCTCTCGGATCCCTCCAAGTCATCCATGACTTGTTCATCCATCGCGCTAGCCTCTAGGTGCTTCCGTCGGCTATGTCATGCTAACGGTGTCTACACCGCCAAGGCACATTGGACTTACGCCGCCAAGACTCCGCTTGGACTTTACGCCGCCAACCATTGGACTTATGCTGCCAAGACTCCCGCTTGGACTTTACGCAGCCAATATCAAACCCCTTGGACTTCTCATGCCAAGACTCAAGCTTGGACTTTCCCTTGCCAACCCATGTTGGACTTTTACATTGCCAAGACCCATGCTTGGACTTTTCCCTTGCCAACCCATGTTGGACTTCTCAAATGCCAAGACCATGCTTGGACTTTCCCTTGCCAACCCATGTTGGACTTTTACATTGCCAAGACCCATGCTTGGACTTTTCATGTGCCAAGTGTCCCACTTGGACTTTTCATGCCAAGTACTCAAGACTTGGACTTTACCAAATGTCAAGTGTTCCACTTGGACTTTCCATGCCAAGTACACAAGACTTGGACTTTCCCATGACAATTACATTGTCATATGTTTTTGTCGAAACATCAAAACATCATTCGAGTCAAAACTCGAGTCCTGGTCAATCGTGACCTGGGTCGATTGCACCAACAATCTCCCCCTTTTTGATGTTTGACAAAAACCAAACAAATCATTTGAGTTAGACCACTAACTCAAATCCCTTACCAATTATCCCAAATTGGTAAACACTCTCCAAATGTTCTCCCCCAAACATTCTCCCCCTTTTTGACTAACATCAAAAAGGTTTTCTCTCCAAGGAGGCCAATGTCTCATGTCCCAATGAGATCTTACAATCTCCCCCTTGATCCAAAAATAAATACCTAGGATGTCTACCATCTTCCTAGTGATAAGTCACATATCACTCAAGAGAGGCAATCCTATACTCTCTCTCCCAATTTCCAAATTGGGTATCAAAAACCCATCAATTTTCCCAATTGATGATACTCTCCCAATAACTTCTCCTCTTCAAGGAGAAAAACACATCCATCATCCCAAGATGGATAACTCCCCCTAAAGGCTTGCTCCCCCTTGACCATTGCACCAACAATGTCCTTGGGAAGCCCCTAAGCCAATAGGAACTCTAAACCATCAAAATTAAGGTTCTAAGTTCAACATAGAACTTTCACTCACCCTAAATTTGATACTTTGACCTAACACATCTCCTAATCCATATCCAATGGATTTTCACCCTTTATAATGCTTCCCAAAGCATATCCTAGGGTTAGGAGAGATTAGGGACCTTTACAATGGTTGAACACGGGATAAACAACCTTGTTTTCCCGAAATCAGACCTGGCAATGACTCGACAAGAATCGTCGATACACCATATATCAGATCGCCACCAGTAATGATCGATAGCTAAAATTTCCGAATTTCAGCTATCAGAATTGATATTTAGAAAAACATAAGTAATTATACGTAATTTAAAAAATCATAAAATTTGATACGTATATTACTTATAGTTATTACAATGGGTGAAAAATATTTGAAAATTATTTTACCCATAAAATAGTGAGTTTGATACAAAACTCAAAACCATTGAAATTTTCAATGTTTTGGCCCTATTTTGTATCAACTTCATCAATGGTGATTGCTATCAAAAGATAGACTTCACCAAGGTTTTCTAAATTGATTTTAAAATAATTTCAAAACCATGTCTTGGATCATATTCTTTGGGCTCTATGCACATGACTTGTACACAAGCTTTCCTAATGATCCACATTTGAAATTAGATGAGTTTTAGTTCATCTAAATGCAAAAACTATGCACCTTGAACTTAACCCATATCCTAGCATCTCACATGTATCTAGAGTGTATAAATACACATACATGTCAATTGGATGTGAGATGTGGGTTTTGGTTCATTTAAGACTAGGGTTTCATGCATCTTCTAAGGCAACCCTACTTGATTCCCTTATGAATGGGACTCCAAGTCATGCCATAGTCCTTAAATCAATTTCAATCGAAATTTTTCTTAAATACATGAATGATTATGGAATTAATGATGATATAAATAAGCATATGCTCATAATCATGATGTCATGGCATAAGATGAAATCTAAAAACACATGACATTTAAAACCTTAATCCTAAAACATGAACATGACATATAAAATGATTAAACGTAAGCATGATGTCATGGCATGTTATATGGCAAACAAGGCATGACATATAAAATATATAGGTATAATAATACCTAAATTTTAATATTAATTGCCATTTGTTGGGATTAATCATATTTTTCCATATTAACCTAATCTCCCTAGTGTGCCAAAAACTCAAAATGGCACACTAACTTCTAAACCCAACTTGTGCCAATTTGATCATTTTATCAAAACTTCTCAATTAATATTGGCACATCCTAAAATCATTTAGAATTCAAATCTAACCACATCCCAAGGTAACCATAACCTTGAAAATGACCTAAAATGCCACATTTGTCATGGTTGAGTTAACTACCCATCCAATCAAGGTTGGCACACCCTAAACCCATCTTAGCGTGAATCAATCATGCTCTTAGGAACCCAAAATCGATTTGAGCTCCTAGGGTTAATTAGGTATTCCTTAGGGATAACCTCCCTAGATACCTTCCTAATGACCCTTCTAGGCTTATTAGCCTTGGTCACTTGGGTCTTGCCTAGGTTGACTCTAGGGGTAACTCCCCTTGCAACCTTCTTGGTGGCCACCCTAGGTTTCCTAGAAACCTTAGCCACTAGGCACAACTTTTGGTCAACCTTAGGGATGACTTCCCTATTGACCTTGGTCTTCCTAGACCTAGTTTGTGTCCCATAATCAAATGGAACACTATGGTAAGCTACCTTAGGCTTAGGTTTGTGACCCAAACCTTGCTTGCCTTTGGTTGACTTTTGACTATTAGGTCCTAGGTGTTGACTTTGACTTTTGGACCCTTGATTTTGACCACTAGACCCTTTAAATTGATTTTATATCTTATTTAGGGTCTTTTCAAGTTTTTCAAGCCTTGACCTTAAAGCTTGGTTTTCTAATTCCAATTGTCCAATTGATTTTTGATTGAATTCTTGGGCATGGGACTTTCTAGGCATATGCCTATTCAATTTGGGATTAAGACCTAGATGTTCTTGTATTTTCCTAATTGATTCCTTAGGTAAAATATTTTTAGGGACATTAGTCCCAAATTTCTCCTTACTCCTAAGGTAAACATTTTTAGCACCTAAGCAAAATTCCTTACTTCTAGCATGCTCTTTATGAATTGCAAGGGAATTAAAATTCCTAGCATGCTTTTGACTATTAAATCTAGAAGGTGCATTATTGAAATATACCTTAGGGTTTGCCTTGGAGGCTCCCCCTACATGTATAACTCCTTCTTGGGTCTTTTTGCTCCCCCTAGGACATTGACTCCGGTAATGCCCCTTTGAGTTGCACTTGAAGCATATGATATGCTCCTTGCTCTTTTGACTTGGGGCATCGGCATCCTTGACTTTTGGTGTCGGTGGAGCTTTCCTAACCTTCTTTGGGCACTTGCTCTTGTAGTGCCCGGCTTCTCTACACTCAAAACATATGATATGATTTTTATTACAAATTGATATGTTTGAGTTACCTATGGTGGATGTGGTGATTGGAATGGATTCTTCATTCCTTCCGGAGGTTGAGACTTCTTCTTGAATTTGTTCCGGCTCCGGTATGGAAGTTCTCTCCTCCCCCTCAATCCTTGAGGTGGATGCTTCTTCCACCTCTTCCACCTCTTCTTTCTCCAATCCGAAAGTCGACTCTCTATCAACTTCCGACTCCTCAAGCTCTTTAGATGGGGATGTGCTTGCTTGAGCTTGAGAGGGTGAGCACTCTTCTTCTTCTTCTTCTTCTTCTTCTTCTTCTTGGATTGATGATGGATTTTCATGAAGCTTGGCTAAATCGCTCCATAGCTCCTTGGCATCCACATAGTCACCTAGACTACACAAGAGGTCATTAGGAATTAAATCAAAAATGAATTTCATTACCTTCTTGTTTTTATCGAATTGTTGGAGTTGCTCCTCACTCCACTTCTTCTTCTTGAGAAACCCTCCCTTTAGTCCCTTAGGATATTCAAATCCTTCCATCAACGCGGACCACTCCTCAAGGTCTCTCATCATCAAAAAATATTCAATTCTCGCCTTCCAAGAATTGAAACCTTCTCGTCCATAGAAGGAATAGGGAATTGGGGTGTTGATGTCCCATCCCAATGGTTCTTCCATCTTCACCCTCTAGCCTCTTTGTCTTAGCTCCCGGCGGTTAGTCCATAGAAGAGCCCCGGGCTCTGATACCACTTGTTGGAAATTTGACGCCCGCTAGAGGGGGGGTGAATAGCGTTTGACCGTACGTAGATGGAATTCGTTCGCGATCGTCTCTACAAAACTTGTTATGCGCAGCGGAATAGAAATAATAAAAGCAATAATGAAAAGATACAATCACGAACACAAGGATATAACGTGGTTCGGAACCAAACGGTTCCTACTCCACGGATTGAGCTCTAACGAGCTCTAGCGATGCCAATGCAATCACTAATCAATAAACTCCTTCTCGACAACAAGTCAGAGGCGGAGAAACCTCGTACAAACGTTTACAACAATAAACGAAAGAAATACAAGCAAATACAAAGGAAATGTAAAGAACACTTTACAAAACTAGGGTTTGAGCGCTTTACTTGTTAGTTGCTTGGATGAGGTTGAAGGGCCCTGAAATGCACCTGCAAATCGCCTTCAAATCGCCTCAAGAAATCTCCCCAATAACTGATAATGAAATCCTCCACGAGCTCCTCTTTTTGACCTGCATTAGGCTGGATTTTTGCCTATCAGTCGACTGCCATAAGTCCCCAGTCAACTGATGCCACTGTTGTCGTGAGACAACGACTCAATCCACGTCGGACAAGTTCCAACGGGACTCTTGGCAGTCGACTGCCAACATTGTCAATAATCGTTAGCGCTGAGCCGATCGCTACCACTACGGAGCATTCTCGCTCGACATTGACCGGTAGTCGATCGCCGACGCCGATTATCGCGACACCCCGATCGCTTAATGAGCATGATCGCCAGAGCATTTACTTTAAATCGGGCAATAACTCGTCGACTCACGGCAATGAACCGCCATAATGTCAGTCGACTGCCAACCTCAAAAATGAGGTTTTAACCCAAGTATGGTGCCCCCATACTTGCTAGACCACCCTTAGCCTAGACCTAAACCTTCTAGCCACCTCCATCAGCCTCACGCCTCTCGGATCCCTCCAAGTCATCCATGACTTGTTCATCCATCGCGCTAGCCTCTAGGTGCTTCCGTCGGCTATGTCATGCTAACGGTGTCTACACCGCCAAGGCACATTGGACTTACGCCGCCAAGACTCCGCTTGGACTTTACGCCGCCAACCATTGGACTTATGCTGCCAAGACTCCCGCTTGGACTTTACGCAGCCAATATCAAACCCTTTGGACTTCTCATGCCAAGACTCAAGCTTGGACTTTCCCTTGCCAACCCATGTTGGACTTTTACATTGCCAAGACCCATGCTTGGACTTTTCCCTTGCCAACCCATGTTGGACTTCTCAAATGCCAAGACCATGCTTGGACTTTCCCTTACCAACCCATGTTGGACTTTTACATTGCTAAGACCCATGCTTGGACTTTTCATGTGCCAAGTGTCCCACTTGGACTTTTCATGCCAAGTACTCAAGACTTGGACTTTACCAAATGTCAAGTGTTCCACTTGGACTTTCCATGCCAAGTACACAAGACTTGGACTTTCCCATGACAATTACATTGTCATATGTTTTTGTCGAAACATCAAAACATCACTCGAGTCAAAACTCGAGTCCTGGTCAATCGTGACCTGGGCCGATTGCACCAACATCTCTTTGGCGCTAGAGTATCCTCCTATTCGATTTACTTCTTGTTGAGGGAGAACATTGTATAAATGGTGGTTGGCCTTTGAATTCGCCAAGTACTCTCTTTGCTTCTTTGTCCATCTCGATTTCTCTAGTGGCTCCCCTTCCTCATCCCTAGGCAACTCGAAATCGTTTTTCATAATCAACATTATTTCAAAATTAGTTTCAAAGAATACCTTCATTCTCTTCTTCCACCAAGAGAATTCGCCTTCAAATTTGGGTGGATGAATGTTGTGTAGAGGAAATGTGACCGTTAGAGGGGGGGGTGAATAGTGTCGTGCTAGTTGCGAGATGGAATTCGTTCGTGTTTGTCTACAAATTTCGTTAGCGCAATGAAAATAGAAATAATAGCAATAACGAAACAATACAAACACAATTACACAAGTATTTAATGTGGTTCAGAACCGAATGGTTCCTATTTCACGGATCGAGCTCTAAAGAGCTCTAGCGATGCCACAAATATACCACTATCCAATAACTCCTTCTCGACACAAGTCGGAGGTGGAGAAACCTCTTACAAAATATTACAACAGTAATACAAGTAAACAACAAGCAATTACAAGTGAATACAACAAAAGAAAGCGAAGAAAACTTTACATAAATCTTTTGGAAGCTTGCTTGTTGATTGTCTTGGACTAGCAGTTGAAGGCCCTGATTTGCAGCAGCGAATCGCTTCAAAACGTCCAAGAAAACTGGTGGTGATTTCCTCTTCCATGAGATCCATTTAAAGCTGCAACCTGGGCTAGAAATCGCCGATCAGTCGACTGCTTAGGACCTTCAGTCGACTGATTCCACTATTGTCGTGAGACAACGGCTAGATCCACGCTGGAAAGATCTAACGGATCCATCATCAGTCGACTGATAGAGCCTTCACTCAACTGCTAGCCTCGTAGTCAAGTCTTGACTCCATTCTGTGCCCGAATTCTCGAGAACCAGTCGACTGATCATAAGATTAGTCGACTGCTCGGCTAATCAGTCGACTGCCCACCTCTAGCAGTCGACTGCTAGGCCAATTCCCGTAGTCAAACCCTAGTTGACTCACGCCAGTCGACTGTCACATGACACCAGTCGACTGACACACCTCAAACATGAGATTTTAACCCAAGTATGGTTCCCTCATACTTGCTAGACCACCCTTAGCCTAGACCTAAGCCTTCTAGCCACCTCCGTCAGCCTCGCGCCTATCGGATCCCTCCAAGTCATCCATAACTTGTTCATTCATACGCTAGCCTTCAGGTGCCTCCATCGGCTATTGTCATGCTAACGGTGTTTACACCGCCAAGGCACATTGGACTTACGCTGTCAAGACTCCGCTTGGACTTTACGTCGCCAATATCAAACCCCTTGGACTTTCACAAATGCCAAGACTCAAGCTTGGACTTTCCTTTGCCAACCCATGTTGAACTTTCCATGCCAAGACCCATGCTTGGACTTTTCCTTGCCAAGACCCATGCTTGGACTTTTCCTTGACATGGTCAACCCCAATCAACCATCAAAATCCCCCTCGAGTCAAACTCGAGTCCGGTCAATCATGACCTGGGTCGATTGTATCAACAATCTCCCCAAAACATTACCAGACATCAATGTCAAACCTCCATGTCCAACACTTCCATGTCAAACATCAAAGCATACCATTTCCATTTCAAACATCAAAACATCACTCAAGTCAAACTCGAGTTCGGTCAATCGTGACCTGGGCCGATTGCACCAACAACCTCCCCCTTTTGGATGTTTGACAAAAACACATACCTTTGAGTTAGAACACTAACTCAAATTCCCTTACCAATTTCCCAAATTGGTAATCTTACCTTTCTCCCCCTTTTTGACATACATCAAAAAGGTTATCTCTCCAAGGAGGTTAATGTCTCATGTCCCAATGAGATCTTACATCTCCCCCTTGGTCCAAAAATACCTAGGATGCCTACCATCTTCCTAGTGATAAGTCTCATATCACTCGAGAGAGACAATCCTATACACTCTCCCAATTTCTAAATTGGGTATCTCAAAATCCCATTTTCCCCCTCATGAGCAAAAATACCATCCATCATCCCTTGATGGATACCTCCCCCTAAAGGTTTGCTCCCCCTTGACCATTACACCAATAATGTCCTTGGGAAGTCCCTAAGCCAATAGGAACTTTAAACCATCAAAAATAAGGTCTAAAGTTCAACCTTGAACTTTTCAACCCTTAAAATTGATACAAACCCTAAACAACTCTCTTAATCCATATTCAATGGATTTTCACCCTTTATAATGCTTCCCAAAGCATATCCTAGGGTTAGGAGTGGTTAGGGAACCTTACCATAGCTGAAATGGGGTTAAACACCCTTGTTTTACCCAAAATCAGCATAGGCAGTTGAGTCCTTCAGAAATCAGTCAACTATCGTGCCCATCGATCGGCACACAAGGCCGATAAGCCGCTGCTGCCAGGCGATTATGTCGAGCACTTCCACTAGGCGATTTTGCAGGCGGTTTCGCCCGAGCGATCTGCGCGATGCGTTAGGCGCCAGGCGATTTTTGGCCAAGGCGATTTTGCGAGGCGGTTACGCCGCGGCGGTTTCGCGGTGGCAATTGTTGTCGGGCTGCCGCCCCATCAGTCGACTGCCAAACAGTGGCAGTCGACTGATAACTGAAAACTCAATTTTTTTAGTTATCAGAATCAGAGTTTGAAAAAATCATAAGTAATTATACATAGCTTGAAAAAACACGAAATTTCATATGTGTAATACTTATAACACATAAAATTGGTGAAAACTATTGGAAAAATATTTTACCCATTAAAATAGGAGATTGATACAAAGTTTAAAAACCATTAAAACTTTAATGTTTTTTGATCTACTTTGTATTAACTTCTTCAATGGTGATTGCTATCAAAAGATAGACCTTGCCAAGGTTTTCTAAAATGATTTTAAAATGATTTTGAAAACCTATATTGGATCATATTCCTTGGGCTTAATGTACATGACTTGTACACAAGCTTTCCCAATGATCCACCTTTTGTTAAAGATGAGTTTTAGTTCATCTAGATGCAAAAACTATGCACCTTGAACTTAACTCATATCCTAGCATCTCACATGTATCTAGGGTGTATAAATATATATACATGTCAATTCAATGTGAGATGTGAGTTTTGGTTCATCTAATCTAGGGTTTCATGTATTTTCTAAGGCAACACTACTTGATTCCCTTATAAATGGGACTCCAAGTCATGTCAATGTCCTTAAATCAATTTTCATTAACTTAAATGCATGAATGATCATGGCATAAATGATAACAACAATTAAGCATGGCCAATTATCATGATGTCATGGCATATGATATAATTCTAAAAACACATGACATTTATTCTTAATCCTAAACATGATCATGACATATAAATGATAAAAATAAACATGATGGCATGACATGTTATATGGCAAACAAAACATGGAATATAAAATGTATAGGTATAATAATACCTAAATTTTAATATTTGTTGCCATTTGATATAATTATGTATATTTTTCCATATTGCTTAAATTTCTCAAAGTGTGCCAAAAACCCAAAATGGCATGACCTCTAATCCTAAATTGTGCCAATTCAATTGATTTTTTATAATTCCAAAGATATATTGGCACATCCTAAAATCTTTTAGGATCATAATATCAAATCTATTTCCAAAGTATTCATAATCTTGAAAATTACCTAAAGTGTCACCTTTACCATGATTAGGTTAACTATCATTCCATTTAAAGTTGGCACACCCTAAACTCATTTAGCGTGAATCGATCACGCTCTTAGGAACCCAAAACCTATTTGAGCTCCTAGGGTTTACTAGGTATTCCTTAGGGATAACCTCCCTAAATACTTTCCTAATGACCCTTCTAGGCTTGTTAGCCTTGGTCATTTGGGTCTTGACTAGGTTAACCTTAGGGATTGCCTCCCTAGTAACCTTCTTAGTGGTCTTCCTTGGTTTCATGGAAACCTTGGCCACTAAGCACCTACCTTAGTCAACCTTAGGGATGACTTCCCTATTGACCTTGGCTTTTCTAAACCTAGTTTGTGTTCAATAATCAAATGGAACACTATGATAAGTCTCTTTGGGCTTAGGTTTGTGACCCAAATCTTTCTTGCCCTTGGTTGGTTCTTGATTTTTAGGTCTTTGACTTTGACCATTGGACCTAGGTTTTTGATCACTTGACCCTTTAAATTGATTTTGGATAATCCTAAGGGTCTTTTCCAATTTTTCAAGCCTTGACCTCAAGGCTTGATTTTCTAACTCTAAATGCTCAATTTTTAAATTTTGATTTGGTCTTTGTGTTGGTATTGCCCAGAAGCTCTGATACCAATTGTTGGAACCGTGCTAGTCCTCGGAGGCTCATTGGCTCCCATGTCCCCGGATTAAAATTTTCACTAATGAAAACTAATCCGGATGGGATGAGTTTCCTAAGCACAACCAATTTCATCGTCGTGCTAATGACTTGAGCGATCGCTTGAACAAACTAGTTGTTCAAGCAACCAACTCTTCTAGTCATATAGCCACGGAAGAGACGACGGATGGATCGCCGGTTTTTGTGTTTATCTTCGGGGTCCATGATTACACAAATACATGCAAATGTAAACTAGTATAATCAACATACACTAACATTAAGAACATAAGCTAGCATATCAAATAAGAACATGCAAAGAACAATAATAAAAGTTGTAAAACTTTTATACCTCTTGGTCTTCTACCGTATGTCCTAACCTCCTTGTAGACTTCGTGTGGGCGAAGATCCTCCACAAGTTGAAGCTTCCTAGATCTTCTTCAATCCAAAGAATGAAGAACTCTCTTTCCCTTCTTGCTTGAGCCAACCACCAATCCATAAAGGATTGATGCCGCCGGCCCCAAGAATAGAGAGAATAATATGGAAACAAAACTCATCTCTTATCTAGGACCAACCATCAAGCTCCAAACATGATGTTTGCCGCCGGTCCAAAGAGAACAAAATGGAAACCAACCAAAAGAGAAACACCAAGGGTATGGGTGTCGGCCAACACTTGGAGAAAGGAAAGGAAAACAATCCTTCTCCTTGTTGCCGCCCAAACCCTAGGCAAGACTCTCCTAATTTCCGGCCAAGGATGAAGTGAAGGAGAAAAAGTTGAGCTCCGGCTAAGGTGGAGGGAACAAGGATAGTGGCCAGCCAACACTTAGAAGGAAGAAGAAAAGGATCTTCATCTTCTTGTTGCCGCCCACCCTAATCCCAAAACCCTAACCCTAGCCGCCCAACCCCAATCCTATCCCATATAGGATTTGGTTGCCGCCCAAGGGAGACTCTCCTAATGCCATCCAACCTAAGCCATAGAAAGGATGGAGAAGCTTGGGCGCCGGCCAAACTAAGGAGGAAAAGGGAGGAAGGGTTGCCGGCCATCATTGGGAAGAAGAAGAAGAGAAGACTTCTTCATGTTGCCGCCCAACACCATGAACCAAACCCTAACCCTAGCCTCCTCCTATTTTCTTGCCGCCCAAGCCATCCAACTCCATCATTCTAAAAACTTGGTTGCCGACCAACCCAAGCCACCCTTTTATAGAGTTAGGTTTAGGCCTTGGTTTAATCTCAACCATCGGTTCTAGGGTTTTAATCCCAACCGTCGGATCTAGAGATTTAATCTCAACCGTCGGTTCTAGGATTTTAATCCAACCGTCGGATCTAGAGATTTAATCTCCACCGTCGGTTCTAGGATTTTAATCCTAACCGTCGGATCTAGAGATTTGTTTTCCATCATTTGATCTAGACTTCATGAGGTTTATGTAAGGCTACGATAGGGACCATGAGGAGGAGTTGGGTCTTGGCCACCCGATGGATCGGAACCACAAAAACTTGATCCATCAATGATGTTCCATTCCACTAGAGGATCATCATCGAACTACCTCACCAACCCCCATAAATTAATATGGGCTCTATATATTATTTGTACATCCATCTCCCCGTGTTTAAGATATCGAATGCCCGTCAATTAATTGATTTACTGATCATCAATTAATCAACATCTAACTCCTCGAGTAGTACCACTCAACCTTATCATCATGTTGACTAAGTCAACCTGCAGGGTTTACATGATGAACCTTATGAGCTCCTCAAGGGGACATCATCAACCTAATACATAGGACACGGTTTCCTCCTATAATCAACGACACACCATGTAAATAATATCATTTCCCAACTTACCAGGCATATTGATTTAATCTATAGAAATCTCACCCTCTGGTAAATCAAAGAAATAAATACTAAGTACATGTGCCCGTTATTATATCGGGATTAAGAGCATGTACAACATAATATCCGAGGTCCGATTCAATTATGTAGTCAGCAATAAATTGAATCACCTCTATGTCGGTCCTGCTCAATACACCTAAGTGTACTAGTGTAACTCTATGTTTAAGACAAAACAATACCAAGCTACACTACAACTATACCAATGGTTTGTCCAAAACCATCTTGGCTGTGAGCCTCTACTTATACTCTACAAGGGACTGATAACATGATCTTCTGTGCCACACTCAGGCACCATGTTATCTACAATGTAAAGTATTAGACAATATGCACATATATTAATAAAGTGCAAACTATGATCGTGTGATTCTTATTTCAAAATAAAGATGTCCATACAAAAGAGCTAGGCTTTCAGTATACATCCCAACAATCTCCCACTTATACTAAAAGACTATGCTGTCATCATACTGCCATACATCTGATTCCCCTTCCCTCCACATGCCTATCAAAGCTCTCGCTAGAAGGGCCTTAGTGAAAGGGTCTATCAGGTCATCCTCTGATGCATGCTAGGCGACAGCAACTTCTACCTCCTTTATGATTTCTCGTATCAGGTGGTACTTGCACTCTATGTGTTTACTAGCCTTATGGGCTCGTGGTTCCTTCGAGTTTGCAACTGCACCATTATTATCACAATTAATTGTGATAGTTCTGGGCAAACCAGGAATCACATCCAAGTCCATCAGGAAGTTCCTGAGCCATACAGCTTCTTTGGCCGCCACAGGGGCTGCCAGATACTCAGCTTCCATGGTGGAGTCCGCCACGCATTTCTGCTTGACACTCCTCCATACTATGGCTCCACCTCCTAAAGTAAACACAAAACCTGAGGTAGACTTACTGTTATCCCTATCAGATTGGAAATCGCAATCCATGCAACCCACAGGGAGTAATTGGTCTGCCCGGTAAACTAGCATATAATCCCTAGTCCTTCTCAGGCACTACAATATATGCTTTACCGCAGTTCAATGTCCCCGCCCCGATTACTCGATATTCACGACCATGCCTACTGCAGCGTATATCTGGTCTCGTACATAGCATACATTAGGCTTCCTACCGCCGAAGCATAAGGAACTGCCTATATCTCCTTTATCTCCTCAGATGATCTAGGACACATCTGCTTAGATAAAGGAACTCTATGCCTGAAGGGTAGAAAACCCTTCTTGGAGTTTTGTATGCTAAAACGATCCAAAACCATGTCTATGTATGAAGCTTTGGGATAAGCTCAACAACCTTGATCCCCAAGGTTGTGACCCACTTCTCCCAAGTCCTTCATATCATACTGTTTGGACGACCATACCCTTACGTCTGATAACACTTCGATGTTGTCGCCAACCACCAAAATGTCATCTACGTATAGTACAAAAATACCACTACGTTTCCGTCACATCTCTGATATACACAAGACCCATCCGAACTTTGAATAAATCCATAAGACTGGATTTACTTCCTCAAAGCGGATGTCCCAAGACTTTAAAGCTTGCTTCAGTCCATTAACGGACCGATTAAGCTTATATACAAAACACTCTTTGCCCTTAGCAATGAATCCCTCTGGTCGCTTCATGTAGATGGATTCCTCAAGACTTCCACTAAGGAATGTTGTCTTGACATCCATCTGTCACACCTCATAATCCATATGAGTTGCTATGCATAAGAGCTCCCAGACCTGTCTTGAATCCATAGATTCAATCTCAGTATTCATTGCACTTTGCAAAGATGCTGTATTTATATCTTGGATTGCCTCGTCGTATGTCTAGAGATCAGGTTCATGTTTGCTAGGGACCAAATCAGAAGATTTGTCCAAAAACATGAATCTAAGAGGTTGTCTAACAACCCTCCCACTACGACGAGGTATCTTCTGTGTATCCTCTGTGACACGCGGTGCAGTGACATGTGGTATGTCCTCTTGTACCGGTGGTACTAAAGAAGTGACTTCCCTTTTAACTCCTCCAGAACAATTTTAATCTTGGGCTTGTGGCTTATCACATAGCCTTCCTCTAGAAATCTGCCATTCGTGTTGACGATCACCCTCTGATCTCTAGGACTACAAAACAAGTCAGAATAACTCATCATCGATCTAACCATCTCCATAAGAGTCCTATTCCTTCGTACTGCTACACTGTTCTGCTGGGGAGTGCCAGGTGTAGTCAATTGGGATTGAATCCCAACCTCTGATAAGTAGTTCCTAAACTCTCCCAAGAGGTTGTCACCACCATGATCAGATCGTAGTGTCATCTATATCTTGAATAATCGTCTATGAAAGAGACAAAATATTCAAGATTACCTCTTGCCTAGATAGTCATAGGATCTCACAAATCAGAATGAACCATTTCTAACAAATCTTTGGCTCTATACCCCTTGGCCTTAAAAAGGCCTCTTGGTCATCTTACCCTCCAAACAAGATTCGTAGGTTGGGAGATCCTCCACCACTAATGAACTCATAGGTCCATCAGCTATCAACCTTTGAATTCTGCTTAGGTTAATGTGACCAAGCCTAAGAAGCCAAAGATATGTTTGGTTCATCTTCGAAGGTTCTTTTCTCTTATTGGAATTAGAAGATGAGTTATTAACTTCTATTTGCACCGTGGGAGCTTGTGGTTCAAGTTATAAATTTCCTATCTATGTACCTGAATAGATAATGTCCCTATTCCTTTTATAACAAATCTGTCATGAAAAGAAATAGATTATCCATCCAAAAACTATTTAGAAATCGAAATCAATTCTTTCTAAATAAGGGTACATAAAGGAAATTCTTAAGAACCAAAACCTTTATTTTTCTCAAAAGATAAATAAAATATCTCCCACTGCAATAGCCGCCATCTTCATGGCATTGCCCAAGTAAATGGTAATATCCCCTTTAGTTAGTCGTCGGGTTTCTTGGAACCCCTGCAAAGTGTTGCAGACATGATTAGTGGCTCTCGTATCTACACACCAGGTGCCGGTAGATAACACCGCTAACCATGTTACAACGACTAGACAAAAAGATATACTTTTGTTCTATTTTGGATTGGGACAGTCCTCCTTCCAATGTCCATCCTGCTTGTAAGTGAAGTACCTGTCTTTCGGCTTCTTTACTCCTCCCTGAGATCCTCCCACCACATTTGCTCCACCTTGTTTCTCCTTCTTCTTGCCTTTCGGCTTAGAAGTAGAAACCCTTTTGAGCAATGATTGCTTGAGGACACTCTTTGAAGAGTGCATACTTGTACTCCTTAGCAGATAAGACAATATCTTGAATCTTTTCCAATCAACATTATTTAGGTACAGTAAGTTTATTTCCTTTAGTATCACAGTAAGTGGACTGAAAGTCAATTTTGAAAATCCTAAGAATCACATAGATCATTACTTTAGATTTCAAAAAAAATTATTGATTCCTCAAACAATAAAATTTCGAAATCAACCAACACCTCAAAACACCGAGAATATCGCATGCCACGCAGTGTGGACGTATACGAATTCTACATTTGTAAGAGGAGGTTTTACCCATTAATTTTATTATCTTGTCAACCTTACTTTTTGACAAATAAAATTAATAGTTGGTTCCTCTTTGGCCCTACAAATAAAAGCAGTGACTCCGATGGGGAGGATACTTTTTATTTGCATCTAAGTGTGCACCATTACACGATTCTAAGGGAATTATTTTGGATTATGTGCCTTACCGTTGTGGAAGTACACACGCTCCTAGATAATTTCCTATAACCATTATTTGACCTAGTGATCCGCAAACAAACTCATCCGCAGGGAGGAAGGCACTCAGAGCCGACACGCAAGTTTGTTGCATCATACGTCAAATTGTAATGGAGGCCGCGGGAATTAATTAAAATATCCCTCTCCCACTTAGTAAATTGAAAATGAGGAATTTTCAAGCACACACAACATGCTTATTATTACTGTAGATTTCAATAAAAATTATTGATTCCTCAAACAATAAAATTTTGAAATCCACCAACACCTCAAACACCGAGAATATCGCATGCCACGCTGTGTGGACGTATACGAATTCTACATTTGTAAGAGGAGGTTTAACCCATTAATTTTATTATCTTGTCAACCTTACTTTTGACAAATAAAATTAATAGTTGGTTTCTCTTCGGCCCTACAAATAAAACTACTTTTTATTTGTATCTAAGTGTGCACCATTACACGGTACTAAGGGAATTATTTCGGATTATGTGCCTTACCGCTGTGGAAGTACACACGCTCCTAGATAATTTCCTATAACCATTATTTGACCTAGTGATCCGCAAACAAACCATCCTCGTGAAGGAAGGCACTCGTGAGCCGACACAAGTTTGTTGCATCACACGCCAAATTGTAATTGAGGCCGTCATGGAATTAATTAAAATATCCCTCTCCCACTTAGTAAATTGCAAATAAGGAATTTTCAAGCACACACAACATGCATATAAAACAAATCAGCAATAAATATGGAAAAATCATAATTTTTCCAACTATTATGGCATTGTTCTCTAATATGCGCCGTCGTGTCGCCACTCTCGCCTCCTCCTACGCCATGTACAAGCCATCCGAGATCCGAGCCGAGAATAAAACCTATTTTATTTTACATCCATCGATCCTATACTCCACAAGGAGTGTACATGAAATCTAGATCGAAAGTAAAATAAAATAAAGAGTGGCTAAACAATGTCGTACTTAATTACAAAAATTAAATACTAATCTAGCCTCGTCAACCCCGAGGATTCTAATAATATACAATCACATACACACATATATAGCCATCATAGTTGGATCTTATGCCTGCAACCAAAAAGTTAGCCTACGCACATCCTAATATTATCCTTTATACACAATATATGATAATTTCACTAAAGTAACCGAATCCAAAACACACAAACCTAAACCAGGGCTCGATACCATTGTTGTCACGTGCTATTAGGCTCTAATGCCTATAGGCTCTATGTCCCCGGATTAAAATTTTCACTAACGAAAAACTAATCCGAGGGGATGAGTTTCCTAAGCACAACCAATTTCGCTGTCGTGCTAATGACTTGAGCGATGATCGCTGAACAAACTAGTTGTTCAAGCAACCAACTCTTCTAAAGAGACGACGGATGGATCGCCGGTTTTTGTGTTTATCTTCGGGGTCCATGATTACACAAATACATGCAAATGTAAACTAGTATAATCAACATACACTAACATTAAGAACATAAGCTAGCATATCAAATAAGAACATGCAAAGAACAATAATAAAAGTTGTAAAACTTTTATACCTCTTGGTCTTCTACCGTATGTCCTAACCTCCTTGTAGACTTCGTGTGGGCGAAGATCCTCCACAAGTTGAAGCTTCCTAGATCTTCTTCAATCCAAAGAATGAAGAACTCTCTTTCCCTTCTTGCTTGAGCCAACCACCAATCCATAAAGGATTGATGCCACCGGCCCCAAGAATAGAGAGAATAATATGGAAACAAAACTCATCTCTTATCTAGGACCAACCATCAAGCTCCAAACATGATGTTTGCCGCCGGTCCAAAGAGAACAAAATGGAAACCAACCAAAAGAGAAACACCAAGGGTATGGGTGCCAACACTTGGAGAAAGGAAAGGAAAACAATCCTTCTCCTTGTTGCCGCCCAAACCCTAGGCAAGACTCTCCTAATTTCCGGCCAAGGATGAAGTGAAGGAGAAAAAGTTGAGCTCCGGCTAAGGTAGAGGGAACAAGGATAGTGGCCGGCCAACACTTAGAAGGAAGAAGAAAAGGATCTTCATCTTCTTGTTGCCGCCCACCCTAATCCCAAAACCCTAACCCTAGCCGCCCAACCCCAATCCTATCCCATATAGGATTTGGTTGCCGCCCAAGGGAGACTCTCCTAATGCCATCCAACCTAAGCCATAGAAAGGATGGAGAAGCTTGGGCGCCGGCCAAACTAAGGAGGAAAAGGGAGGAAGGGTTGCTGGCCATCATTGGGAAGAAGAAGAAGAGAAGACTTCTTCATGCCGCCAACACCATGAACCAAACCCTAACCCTAGCCTCCTCCTATTTTCTTGCCGCCCAAGCCATCCAACTCCATCATTCTAAAAACTTGGTTGCCGACCAACCCAAGCCACCCTTTTATAGTGTTAGGTTTAGGCCTTGGTTTAATCTCAACCATCGGTTATAGGGTTTTAATCCCAACCGTCGGATCTAGAGATTTAATCTCAACCGTCGGTTCTAGGATTTTAATCCAACCGTCGGATCTAGAGATTTAATCTCCACCGTCGGTTCTAGGATTTTAATCCTAACCGTCGGATCTAGAGATTTGTTTTCCATCATTTGATCTAGACTTCATGAGGTTTATGTAAGGCTACGATAGGGATCATGAGGAGGAGTTTGGTCTTGGCCACCCGATGGATCGGAACCACAAAAACTTGATCCATCAATGATGTTCCATTCCACTAGAGGATCATCATCGAACTACCTCACCAACCCCCATAAATTAATATGGGCTCCATATATTATTTGTACATCCATCACCCCGTGTTTAAGATATCGAATGCCCGTCAATTAATTGATTTACTGATCATCAATTAATCAACATCTAACTCCTCGAGTAGTACCACTCAACCTTATCATCATGTTGACTAAGTCAACCTGCAGGGTTTACATGATGAACCTTATGAGCTCCTCAAGGGGACATCATCAACCTAATACATAGGACACAGTTTCCTCCTATAATCAACGACACACCATGTAAATAATATCATTTCCCAACTTACCGGGCATATTGATTTAATCCATAGAAATCTCACCCTCTGGTAAATCAAAGAAATAAATACTAAGTACATGTGCCCGTTATTATATCGGGATTAAGAGCATGTACAACATAATATCCGAGGTCCGATTCAATTATGTAGTCAGCAATAAATTGAATCACCTCTATGTCGGTCCTGCTCAATACACCTAAGTGTACTAGTGTAACTCTATGTTTAAGACAAAACAATACCAAGCTACACTACAACTATACCAATGGTTTGTCCAAAACCATCTTGGCTGTGAGCCTCTACTTATACTCTACAAGGGACTGATAACATGATCTTCTGTGCCACACCCAGGCACCATGTTATCTACAATGTAAAGTATTGGACAATATGCACATATATTAATAAAGTGTAAACTATGATCGTGTGATTCTTATTTCAAAATAAAGATGTCCATACAAAAGAGCTAGGCTTTCAGTATACATCCCAACAATCTCCCACTTATACTAAAAGACTATGCTGTCATCATACTGCCATACATCTGATTCCCTTCCTCCACATGCCTATCAAAGCTCTCGCTAGAAGGGCCTTAGTGAAAGGGTCTATCATCCTCCTCGATGCATGCTAGGCGACAGCAACTTCTACCTCCTTTACGATTTCTCGTATCAGGTGGTACTTGCACTCTATGTGTTTACTAGCCTTATGGGCTCGTGGTTCTTTCGAGTTTGCAACTGCACCATTATTATCACAATTAATTGTGATAGTTTTGGGCAAACCAGGAATCACATCCAAGTCCATCAGGAAGTTCCTGAGCCATACAGCTTCTTTGGCCGCCACAGGGGCTGCCAGATACTCAGCTTCCATGGTGGAGTCCGCCACGTATTTCTGCTTGACACTCCTCCATACTATGGCTCCACCTCCTAAAGTAAACACAAAACCTGAGGTAGACTTACTGTTATCCCTATCAGATTGGAAATCGCAATCCATGCAACCCACAGGGAGTAATTGGTCTGCCCGGTAAACTAGCATATAATCCCTAGTCCTTCTCAGGCACTACAATATATGCTTTACCGTAGTTCAATGTCCCTGTCTCGATTACTCGATATCTCCACCATGCCTACTGGCAGCGTATATCCGGGTCTCGTACATAGCATACATTAGGCTTCCTACCGCCGAAGCATAAGGAACTGCCTATATCTCCTTTATCTCCTCAGATGATCTAGGACACATCTGCTTAGATAAAGGAACTCTATGCCTGAAGGGTAGAAAACCCTTCTTGGAGTTTTGTATGCTAAAACGATCCAAAACCATGTCTATGTATGAAGCTTTGGGATAAGCTCAACAACCTTGATCCCCAAGGTTGTGACCCACTTCTCCCAAGTCCTTCATATCATACTGTTTGGACGACCATACCCTTGCGTCTGATAACACTTCGATGTTGTCGCCAACCACCAAAATGTCATCTACGTATAGTACAAAAATACCACTACGTTTCCGTCACATCTCTGATATACACAAGACCCATCCGAACTTTGAATAAATCCATAAGACTGGATTTACTTCCTCAAAGCGGATGTCCCAAGACTTTAAAGCTTGCTTCAGTCCATTAACGGACCGATTAAGCTTATATACAAAACACTCTTTGCCCTTAGCAATGAATCCCTCTGGTCGCTTCATGTAGATGGATTCCTCAAGACTTCCACTAAGGAATGCTGTCTTGACATCCATCTATCACACCTCATAATCCATATGAGTTGCTATGTATAAGAGCTCCCAGACCTGTCTTGAATCCATAGATTCAATCTCAGTATTCATTGCACTTTGTAAAGATGATGTATTTATATCTTGGATTGCCTCGTCGTATGTCTAGGGATCAGGTTCATGTTTGCTAGGGACCAAATCAGAAGATTTGTCCAAAAACATGAATCTAAGAGGTTGTCTAACAACCCTCCCACTACGACGAGGTATCTTGGTATCCTCGCGTGACACGCGGTGCAGTGACATGTGGTATGTCCTCTTGTACCGGTGGTACTAAAGAAGTGACTTCCCTTTTAACTCCTCCAGAATAATTTTACTCTTGGGCTTGTGGCTTATCACATAGTCTTCCTCTAGAAATCTGCCATTCGTGTTGACGATCACCCTCTGATCTCTAGGACTACAAAACAAGTCAGAATAACTCATCATCGATCTAACCATCTCCATAAGAGTCCTATTCCTTCGTACTGCTACACTGTTCTGCTGGGGAGTGCCAGGTGCAGTCAATTGGGATTGAATCCCAACCTCTGATAAGTAGTTCCTAAACTCTCCCAAGAGGTTGTCACTACCATGATCAGATCGTAGTGTCATCTATATCTTGAATAATCGTCTATGAAAGAGACGAAATATTCAAGATTACCTCTTGCCTAGATAGTCATAGGACCTCACAAATCAGAATGAACCATTTCTAACAAATCTTTGGCTCTATACCCCTTGGCCTTAAAAAGGCGTCTTGGTCATCTTACCCTCCAAGCAAGATTCGTAGGTTGGGAGATCCTCCACCACTATTGAACCCATAGGTCCATCAGCTATCAACCTTTGAATTCTGCTTAGGTTAATGTGACCAAGCCTAAGAAGCCAAAGATATGTTTGGTTCATCTTTGAAGGTTCTTTTCTCTTATTGGAATTAGAAGATGAGTTATTAACTTCTATTTGCACCGTGGAAGCTTATGGTTCAAGTTATAAATTTCCTATCTATGTACCTGAATAGATAATGTCCCTATTCCTTTTATAACAAATATGTCATGAAAAGAAATAGATTATCCATCCAAAAACTATTTAGAAACCGAAATCAATTCTTTCTAAATAAGGGTACATAAAGGAAATTCTTAAGAACCAAAACCTTTATTTTTCTCAAAAGATAAATAAAATATCTCCCACTGCAATAGCCGCCATCTTCATGGCATTGCCCAAGTAAATGGTAATATCCCCTTTAGTTAGTCGTCGGGTTTCCTGGAACCCCTGCAAAGTGTTGCAGACATGATTAGTGGCTCTCGTATCTACACACCAGGTGTCGGTAGATAACACCGCTAACCATGTTACAACGACTAGACAAAAAGATATACTTTTGTTCTGTTTTGGATTGGGACAGTCCTCCTTCCAATGTCCATCCTGCTTGTAAGTGAAGTACCTGTCTTTCGGCTTCTTTACTCCTCCCTGAGATCCTCCCACCACATTTGCTCCACCTTGTTTCTCCTTCTTCTTGCCTTTCGGCTTAGAAGTAGAAACCCTTTTGAGCAATGATGGCTTGAGGAAACTCTTTGAAGAGTGCATACTTGTACTCCTTAGCAGATAAGACAATATCTTGAATCTTTTACAATCAACATTATTTAGGTACAGTAAGTTTATTTCCTTTAGTATCACAGTAAGTGGACTGAAAGTCAATTTTGAAAATCCTAAGAATCACATAGATCATTACTTTAGATTTCAAAAAATTATTGATTCCTCAAACAATAAAATTTCGAAATCAACCAACACCTCAAAACACCGAGAATATCGCATGCCACGCAGTGTGGACGTATACGAATTCTACATTTGTAAGAGGAGGTTTTACCCATTAATTTTATTATCTTGTCAACCTTACTTTTTGACAAATAAAATTAATAGTTGGTTCCTCTTTGGCCCTACAAATAAAAGCAGTGACTCCGATGGGGAGGATACTTTTTATTTGCATCTAAGTGTGCACCATTACACGATACTAAGGGAATTATTTCGGATTATGTGCCTTACCGCTGTGGAAGTACACACGCTCCTAGATAATTTCCTATAACCATTATTTGACCTAGTGATCCGCAAACAAACTCATCCGCAGGGAGGAAGGCACTCAGAGCCGACACGCAAGTTTGTTGCATCACACGTCAAATTGTAATGGAGGCCGCGGGAATTAATTAAAATATCCCTCTCCCACTTAGTAAATTGAAAATGAGGAATTTTTAAGCACACACAACATGCTTATTATTACTGTAGATTTCAATAAAAATTATTGATTCCTCAAACAATAAAATTTTGAAATCCACCAACACCTCAAACACCGAGAATATCGCATGCCACGCTGTGTGGACGTATATGAATTCTACATTTGTAAGAGGAGGTTTAACCCATTAATTTTATTATCTTGTCAACCTTACTTTTGACAAATAAAATTAATAGTTGGTTTCTCTTCGGCCCTACAAATAAAACTACTTTTTATTTGCATCTAAGTGTGCACCATTACACGGTACTAAGGGAATTATTTCGGATTATGTGCCTTACCGCTGTGGAAGTACACACGCTCCTAGATAATTTCCTATAACCATTATTTGACCTAGTGATCCGCAAACAAACCCGTCCTCGGGGAGGAAGGCACTCAGAGCCGACACACAAGTTTGTTGCATCACACGTCAAATTGTAATGGAGGCCGCGGGAATTAATTAAAATATCCCTCTCCCACTTAGTAAATTGCAAATAAGGAATTTTCAAGCACACACAACATGCATATAAAACAAATCAGCAATAAATATGGAAAAATCAGAATTTTTCCAACTATTATGGCATTGTTCTCTAATATGCGTCCCGTCGTGTCGCCACCTTGTCCGCTCCTCCTACGCCATGTACAAGCCATCCGGAGATCCGAGCCGAGAATAAAACCTATTTTATTTTACATCCATCGATCCTATACTCCACAAGGGAGTGTACATGAAATCTAGATCGAAAGTAAAATAAAATAAAGAGTGGCTAAACAATGTCGTACTTAATTACAAAAATTAAATACTAATCTAGCCTCGTCAACCCCGAGGATTCTAATAATATACAATCACATACACACATATATAGCCATCATAGTTGGATCTTATGCCTGCAACCAAAAAGTTAGCCTACGCACATCCTACTATTATCCGGCATACACAATATATGATAAATGCGTGAAAGTAACCGAATCCAAAACACACAAAACCAAAAACCGTGGCTCTGATACCAAATGTTGGTATTGCCAAGAAGCTCTGATACCAATTGTTGGAACCGTGCTAGTCCTCGGAGGCTCATTGGCTCCCATGTCCCCGGATTAAAATTTTCACTAATGAAAACTAATCCGGATGGGATGAGTTTCCTAAGCACAACCAATTTCGTCGTCGTGCTAATGACTTGAGCGATCGCTTGAACAAACTAGTTGTTCAAGCAACCAACTCTTCTAGTCATATAGCCGCGGAAGAGACGACGGATGGATCGCCGGTTTTTGTGTTTATCTTCGGGGTCCATGATTACACAAATACATGCAAATGTAAACTAGTATAATCAACATACACTAACATTAAGAACATAAGCTAGCATATCAAATAAGAACATGCAAAGAACAATAATAAAAGTTGTAAAACTTTTATACCTCTTGGTCTTCTACCGTATGTCCTAACCTCCTTGTAGACTTCGTGTGGGCGAAGATCCTCCACAAGTTGAAGCTTCCTAGATCTTCTTCAATCCAAAGAATGAAGAACTCTCTTTCCCTTCTTGCTTGAGCCAACCACCAATCCATAAAGGATTGATGCCACCGGCCCCAAGAATAGAGAGAATAATATGGAAACAAAACTCATCTCTTATCTAGGACCAACCATCAAGCTCCAAACATGATGTTTGCCGCCGGTCCAAAGAGAACAAAATGGAAACCAACCAAAAGAGAAACACCAAGGGTATGGGTGCCGGCCAACACTTGGAGAAAGGAAAGGAAAACAATCCTTCTCCTTGTTGCCGCCCAAACCCTAGGCAAGACTCTCCTAATTTCCGGCCAAGGATGAAGTGAAGGAGAAAAAGTTGAGCTCCGGCTAAGGTAGAGGGAACAAGGATAGTGGCCGGCCAACACTTAGAAGGAAGAAGAAAAGGATCTTCATCTTCTTGTTGCCGCCCACCCTAATCCCAAAACCCTAACCCTAGCCGCCCAACCCCAATCCTATCCCATATAGGATTTGGTTGCCGCCCAAGGGAGACTCTCCTAATGCCATCCAACCTAAGCCATAGAAAGGATGGAGAAGCTTGGGCGCCGGCCAAACTAAGGAGGAAAAGGGAGGAAGGGTTGCCGGCCATCATTGGGAAGAAGAAGAAGAGAAGACTTCTTCATGTTGCCGCCCAACACCATGAACCAAACCCTAACCCTAGCCTCCTCCTATTTTCTTGCCGCCCAAGCCATCCAACTCCATCATTCTAAAAACTTGGTTGCCGCCCAACCCAAGCCACCCTTTTATAGAGTTAGGTTTAGGCCTTGGTTTAATCTCAACCATCGGTTCTAGGGTTTTAATCCCAACCGTCGGATCTAGAGATTTAATCTCAACCGTCGGTTCTAGGATTTTAATCCAACCGTCGGATCTAGAGATTTAATCTCCACCATCGGTTCTAGGATTTTAATCCTAACCGTCGGATCTAGAGATTTGTTTTCCATCATTTGATCTAGACTTCATGAGGTTTATGTAAGGCTACGATAGGGACCATGAGGAGGAGTTGGGTCTTGGCCACCCGATGGATCGGAACCACAAAAACTTGATCCATCAATGATGTTCCATTCTACTAGAGGATCATCATCGAACTACCTCACCAACCCCCATAAATTAATATGGGCTCCATATATTATTTGTACATCCATCTCCCCGTGTTTAAGATATCGAATGCCCGTCAATTAATTGATTTACTGATCATCAATTAATCAACATCTAACTCCTCGAGTAGTACCACTCAACCTTATCATCATGTTGACTAAGTCAACCTGCAGGGTTTACATGATGAACCTTATGAGCTCCTCAAGGGGACATCATCAACCTAATACATAGGACACGGTTTCCTCCTATAATCAACGACACACCATGTAAATAATATCATTTCCCAACTTACCGGGCATATTGATTTAATCCATAGAAATCTCACCTCGTAAATCAAAGAAATAAATACTAAGTACATGTGCCCGTTATTATATCGGGATTAAGAGCATGTACAACATAATATCCGAGGTCCGATTCAATTATGTAGTCAGCAATAAATTGAATCACCTCTATGTCGGTCCTGCTCAATACACCTAAGTGTACTAGTGTAACTCTATGTTTAAGACAAAACAATACCAAGCTACACTACAACCATACCAATGGTTTGTCCAAAACCATCTTGGCTGTGAGCCTCTACTTATACTCTACAAGGGACTGATAACATAATCTTCTGTGCCACACCCAGGCACCATGTTATCTACAATGTAAAGTATTAGACAATATGCACATATATTAATAAAGTGCAAACTATAATCGTGTGATTCTTATTTCAAAATAAAGATGTCCATACAAAAGAGCTAGGCTTTCAGTATACATCCCAACACTTTGGGCAATACCATTTCCTCTAGGCATATGCCTACCCTTTTTAGGGTCAATTCATAAATAGTTTTCTATTTTTCTAATGGTTTCCTTATGTAGAATATTTTTAGGGATATTAGTCTCAAATTTCTCCTTATTCCTAAGGTTTACATTCTTAGCTCCTAGACAATAATATCTATTATTTCTAGCATGTTCTTTATGATAAATAGCAAGATTGCTAACATTATTTCTAGCATGCTTTTTAACATAAATTGAAGGTGCATTATTAAAATATACCTTAGGGTTAGCCTTAGTTTCCCCTACATGTGATGCTCCTTCCTTATCCTTGATTTCCTTCTTCCTAGGCATTGACTTCTATAGTGCCCCTTTTGATGGCACTTGAAACATACTACAAGCTCCTTGCCCTTCCTAATTGAGGCACCGGCATCCTTTGAATTTGTGTTGACTTTTGGTGTCGGAGGAGTCTTCTTAACTCTTTTCGGGCACTTACTCTTGTAATGCCCACTTTCCCTACACCCAAAGCAAATTATATGATTTTTATTTAAAATTACATTGCTTGAGTTACCTAGGTCCGTGGTGGAAGCCGGAATTGCTTCTTCACTTCTTCCGAAGGTTGAAGCAACTTCTTGCTCTTGCTCCGGCGTGGGAATTCTCTCCTCCCCCTCAAACCTAGAGGTGGAGGCTTCTTCCTCCTTTTCTACTTCTTCTCTCACAGATCCGGAAGTTGACTCCCTATCAACTTTCAAATCCTCACTCGCTTGTGAGGATGAGGATTCATCTTCGGCCTCCTCTTCTTGAGCTGGTGATGGGTCTTCATGGAGCTTGGCCAATTCCCTCCAAAGCTCCTTGGCATCCATGCAATCACCTAGGCTACACAAGAAGTCATTAGGTATCAAATCAAAAATAAATTTGACTATCTTCTTGTTTTTCTCAAATTGTTGGAGTTGCTCCTCGCTCCATCTCTTCTTTTTGAGGAAACCTCCCTTTGGTCCTCTTGGGTATTGGAATCCTTCTATTAGGATGGACCACTCTAAATCCCTCATCATCAAAAAATCTTCAATCCTTCTCTTCCAAGAATTAAAGCCTTCTCGTCCATATAGGGTGTAGGCCCCCGGTGTGTTGATGTCCCAACCTAGTTGTTTTTCCAACTCCATCTTTACCCTCTAGCGTCTTTGTCTTAGCTCCCGACGGTTAGTCCATAGAAGAGCCCCGGGCTCTGATACCAATTGTAGAGAAAATGTGACCGATAGAGGGGGGGTGAATAGCGTCGTGCTAGTTGCGAGATGGAATTCGTTCGTGTTTGTCTACAAATTTCGTTAGCACAGTGGAAATATAAATAATAGAAATAACGAAACAATACAAACACAATTACACAAGTATTTAACGTGGTTCAGAACCGAATGGTTCCTACTCCACGGATTGAGCTCTAAAGAGCTCTAGCGATGCCACAAACACACCACTATGCAATAACTCCTTCTCGACACAAGTCGGAGGTGGAGAAACCTCTTACAAAATATTACAACAATAATACAAGTAAACAATAAGCAATTACAAGTGAATACAATAAAAGAAAGCGAAGAAAACTTTACACAAATCTTTTGGAAGCTTTCTTGTTGATTGCCTTGGGCTAGCAGTTGAAGGCCCTGATTTGCAGCAGCAAATCACTTCAAAATATCCAAGAAAACTGGTGGTAATTTCCTCCTCCACGAGCTCCATTTAAAGTTGCAACCTAGGCTAGAAATCGCCAATCAGTCGATTGCTCGGGACCTTCAGTCGTCTGATTCCACTGTTGTCGTGAGAAAACGGCTAGATCCACGCTGGAAAGATCCAACGGATCCATCATGAGTCGACTGATCATACCGATCAATCAACTGATGGAGCCTTCACTCGACTGCTATCCCCACAGTCGAGTCTCGACTCCATTCTGTGCCCGAATTCTTGAGCACCAGTCGACTGATCACAAGATCAGTCGACTGCTCGGCCAATCAGTCGATTGCCCACCTCTGGCAGTCGACAGCTAGGCCAATTCCCGCAGTCAAACCCTAGTTGACTCACGCCAGTCGACTGGCACATGGCACCAGTCGACTAGCACATCTCAAACATGAGGTTTTAACCCAAGTATGGTTCCCTCATACTTGCTAGACCACCCTTAGCCTAGACCTAAGCCTTCTAGCCACCTCCGTCAGCCTCGCGCCTATCGGATTCCTCCAAGTCATCCATGACTTGTTCATCCATACGCTAGCCTTCAGGTGCTTCCATCAGCTATTGTCATGATAACGGTGTCTACACCGCCAAGGCACATTGGACTTACGCTGCCAAGACTCTGCTTGGACTTTATGCCGCCAATATCAAACCCCTTAGACTTTCACAAATGCCAAGACTCAAGCTTGGACTTTCCCTTGCCAACCCATGTTGGACTTTCCATGCCAAGACCCATGCTTGGACTTTTCCTTGCCAAGACCCATGCTTGGACTTTTCCTTGACATGGTCAACCCCAGTCAACCATCAAAATCCCCCTCGAGTCAAACTCGAGTCCGGTCAATCATGACCTGGGTTAATTGTATCAACAATCTCCCCAAAACATTATCAGACATCAATGTCAAACCTCCATGTCCAACACTTCCATGTCAAACATCAAAATATCACTCGAGACAAACTCGAGTCCAGTCAATTGTGACATGGGCCGATTGCACCAACATGTTGGAGTCGGCCATTGTAGTTGATTATAGCGGCGGTGAGTCCAGTGACAATCTCCTCGCTCTGATACTACTTGTTGAAGGATCGTGGCTGACTAGAGGAGGTGAATAGCCCAAATCGCGTGTACAATGGAAGTCGATCGCTTAGTCATAAGAATGTGTAACGTGGTTCACGGCCCTTGCACTAATCCACGACCCGATTTGTTCCAGGTGAATCACTCCTAAAGCTTCACTAGTCTCTCCTTGGCACTAAGCAAGGTGAAGGTAAACCTTTCCTTTACAATCTCTCCCTCTTACAATATAATTGAAATAAAAGAAAGTAAGAGGAGTAGAAAATGTTTAGGGCACTTGGGAGTAGTTTAGAGTTGAAGCATTAACCCCCCAAGATGACCCAAGGCCTCTTCTTATAGAGAAGAGGGTGATCGAGCCATCGAGCCATCACGATCATTATGTAGTCGTTGCCTCGCAACGGCTTCTTCCACATTGGATTCCAACCAACGGCTCCCACATCAGTTGACTAATCTTCCCATCAGTCGACTGATGGAGCCAACATTCGAGTGGTCGACGAGATCACTCGACTACCAAACCTTCTGTGCCCGAAACCCTCACCATCAGTCGACTGATCTTCACATCAGTCGACTGATGCTCTCAGTAGTCGACTGTCATCCCTTGGCAGTCGACTATTCAGCCAAAACCAGCTCAGTCGAACACCGGTCGAGTCCAATCGACCTAGAGCAGTTGACTGCCATCTATGGCAATCGAATGGTGTCGAGTAAAACCTCAAACAACCTTTAGTTGAGCCTTCGACACTTGACTTAGTCATTCGACCAAGTTTACCTATGAGCTACCCCGTCCCGGGTTATAATCGCTCACTCTCATCTTCCCTTAGAGTCCCTCGCCTTGAAGTTCTCTTCGTCCAGCCACGTCCCTCGGATGCATCAAGCGCACGGCTTCACAATCCATCCTTTGCATCTTGCCCTGAAGTCTACTTCCTTTGACTTCACTCCAATTCTCCTCGTCTGACGGTCCCTTGGATGCACCAAGCGTACGACTTCCACAATGCTATCCTTCACCGACTCAAGGACCGAGTCATGAGATGGTGAATCTTGTCAATGCTTTGTCAAGCCATCCATGTGCGAATTACTAAGTCTTGCATGACTTCAATGCACATATCAAATCCATAATCAACCTAACTTAAACCCTTTGCCACACACATCAAAACCCATTGCCCTAACACCTGTGGGATCGATAATCTTTTTATTACTTGATGACATCTGTGCAATTGTGGGCATTGAGCGTGAGCATGCGCTTTGAGTCCTCGACGGTTACCGTTGCGAGATTTGAGGTCGCATTCAAGTGAATCAGTTGTCAATGGGCTTCATGTAATAGGTGAGAAAATTGACAATCGAGATCTAGTGAGGTATGTGCTCTAAGCTTTTCCTAGAAACATTCTATGGGAATTAATGGTTGATGCATATCAGGTTTCTAGAGATCTTTCTTTAGTTAACCTAGGTGAATTATTTTGTGAATTTGAACTTCATGAACAAGCTAACATGTCTTCAAAAGAGAAAAGTTTAGCCCTTGTAGAAAAGAAGAAGAAGAAGAAGAAGGAAAAGAAGGAGGAATCCTCATCATCCGAGTTCGATTAAGAGTCATCAAATAGCGACGAAGAGATGTCTTCTAGTGAAGTAGCTCACTATGTCAAAAGAATGATGGAAAGGACAAGAAGATTTAAGAGTAAAGATGTGAAGAAGATGTTTCAATCTTCAAAAGGTAAGTCTAGTAATAGTTCAAATTTTAATACTAATGTTATTTGTTTCTGTCCCTTCTCATTTTTCTTGATGAATGGTTTCTTCTTTTTAGGACCCTTCATCTTCTTCTCATGCTTGCGTCACTTGCGCTTGGTACCCTGGAAGCTCTTACTTGACTCCACAAGATTAGCATGACCCAAAGCAGATTTGGCCACATCCTGGCACTCCTCCTTGAGCTCGTAATGCCTACTCACATCCATAAAAGTATGGATACTTTCATTGTGTGTGAGATAGGTCTTAACTATTGGTGCAATCGACCCAGGTCAAGATTGACCAGGCTCGAGTGGGACTCGAGTAGGTTTTTGATGTTTGACAATGGAATTTAAGTATGGAGGACAATATGCCTATGGAATAGTATGGGACATCCGTAGTCATATGAAAGTTGAGTATGGAAAGTTCAACTGGGAGTTGGCAAGGGAGAAATCCAAGTCAATTAAGGGTGACCAGACATTTAGTGTTGGAAATTCCAACTAAAAGTTGGCAAGGGAATTTCAAGTTGGTCAAGGTTGACTGGACACCTGGCACAAGGAAAGTGAAGTCCTGGTAGGTCAAGAAGACTGTGATTGGCGAGGGAAGACCCGGCTGATCAGGAAGATTGAGCTTGGTAGTGGAAGTCTTAGAAGGTCACGGTTGACTGGATGCTAGGCAAGCGAGGAAAGTCCAAGTATGGATACTTGGCAAAGGGAAAGCTCAAGGGTGGAGCCTTGACAATGGAAGTCTCATAGGTGCGACCTCTTGGCAATGGAGAAGTCTTGGAGGCACAACCTCTTGGAAAAGGTAGACCCATTAGCATGACGAAGTCGATGGAAGCACTTGAAGGCTAGCACAAGGGTGAATGAGTCATGGAGGATTTGGATGGATCCTAGAGACATGAGGCTGATAGAAGTGGCTTGAAGGCTTAGGTCTAGGCTAAGGATACTCAGTAGCATGACTAAGTTGATGGAAGCACTTGAGGACTAGTGAAAGGGTGAAGGAGACGTCGAGGACTCGAATGGACCCTGAGGGCGTGAGGCTGATGAAAGTGGTTTGAAGACTTAGGTCTAGGCTAAGGGTGAGTGACAAGTATGAAGGAATCATTCTTGATGTGTTAAAACTCAATCCTGAGGTTTAACAATCGACTGATCCAGTGTGGTTGACTCCTGCTATGGGGCTCAGATTTCAGACTGGGTGCTCAGCAATCGACTCCTGTAGAGAGGCAGTCGACTATCCACTGTGAGCTCAAGACTCAGACTAAGTACTTGACACTTGGTGAGTCAGCAAATGAGCTAGGTGCTTGGCAATCAACTGCTATTGGAGAGCAGTTGACTAGACGCTAGTGCTCGGGAAGTCTGAAGGGTGGTTGAGCAATTGAGAAATAGTAGCTCCAATAAGCAGTCGACTGCTGTGGTAGAGTAGTCGACTGAAGGCTTGACAGTGGAAAGTCAGAAGCAAGGTACACTCGATCAGCACCTTGACTAGGGCTTAGTCGAGGTGGCACCTCAATTAGCGAAGTGACTGTTGCACTGTAACCATTGGAAATCAACCCGATATGAAGCTTTAAGAGGACTTTGTTGACGATTTGAGAAGGGTTTCTTGGGCAATTTTGAAGGGGAAGTGTTGTTGTATTTCAGACCTTCAAGAGCAATCCAAAGCAACCAAAAGAGCATTCAAGTAAAAGCATCTTTTGTAAAGTTTTCTTTACTTGTATTTGTTTTGCTTTTGTATTTTGTATTTGGTTGTTGCATTTATTGTAAACTCTTGCAAGAGATTTCTCCACCTCCAGATTGTTTCCGAGAAGGAGAAGTTATAGTGGTGGTGTGCATCACTAGAGATCACTAGACCTTGGCTCGTGGAGTAGGAACCTTAGTTTTAAACCATGTAAAAAATATTGTATCGTGTGCTTGCTTCTTTTGTGTTTGTGTTCTATTGCTTTTGTATATTCTATTGGTGCAAGGGCACTTGATAATCGAACCTGGGTTTTGATTATGACAAAGGATCAAAGTTAAGCTCTTATTGTTATCTCATGAGCTATGTTAAGTGTGCAGGAAGTGTTTAAGCTAAGCTGAAGGTCAACGACACCCGAAGAATCTTGGGATGAGAAATCGTGGTGGTTGGGCGACATCGGGTGAACCTCGTGGAGTCGAGGAACCTAAGTGAAAGACCGAAAACTAAGCGATAGGACAGGAAGGACCGGAGGTAAGAATGAGTGCGGAGTAATAGTGAGGTCATATCCTTTGTACGGGGATGAACTTAGGTGTCGATCCGACTAAGACTTCCGGGGGAAGGAATAAGTCGAGATTGGACGGTAAGGAACCGTCGAAATATCCATTACTTATGTATTCTGTGCTAACTCTTTGTTGCAGGGGAGTGACCAAGCTAGCAGCCGACTGTTGGCTATTGGCAGTCGACTTCTACTACCATCAGTCGATTGCTATTCAAACTGGTCAGCTCGAAGAAAGTCAAGATAAGATCCATTTATCTTGGGGAGATGACGCTCTCAACGGGCTAGGGTTTGGAGGGATATAAAAGAAGAGTCATTTCACCTATTTGGATCATCATTCCTTGCTCCCAAAGTGCTCCAACAATGCTACGCTTCAACGACAATGCTACGATGCTGACACACTGACGACACATCGAGATTCCAATTCATCTTTGTCGGTAGCTTAATAGTCTTTCAATTTGTTTCTATTTTATTATACTCGAAGTTTTCATCGTAGTATTGTTGGTGAGGTAGGCTTGTTGCCATTGTTGGTGCAGTGAGGCACCGAAATCGAACCTGTGTTTTGATTATAGCAAAGACACAAGGTTAAGTCTATTTTGTTATCTCATGAGTCTACTTGAGTGTGCAGAAACAGGTTAAGCTTGAGTTGGAGATCTGCGACACAGTAAGTGCAAGGTAAGACTCGTGTCCGACGAGCGTAAGTGAGGTCGGATCCTCCGTTTAGGAGTTGATCTTAGGCGATAATCCGACCCAAAACTTTCCATGAAAGTCTAAGTCGAGATCGGATGGTTAGAAACCATCTAAATCCATCACATTTAATATTTCTACATATTGCTTTGAGCTAACCCTTGTTTGAATTCGAAGTTACTCTAATTCGAATTAAAATTAGAATTCGAATTAAAATAAAATTAAATAACTAAAGTATCCTGAAAATGGGCAAAAGGAACTAAAAGCAAGGTGGCAACTTATCCCCCAAATCTTGGTGAGGTGGCCGGTCAAAAGCAAGGTGGAAACTTATCCCTCAATTGGTGGTGAGGTGGCTGATCTCAAGTGGGCGGACAAGGCTTCAAATAGAGGGGGTGCTTCACATCTTAGATACAACAATTATTACAAAGCTCTCAAACGCTCCACAACGCCGCCTTCTACGACGACGCTACTACAACGGCGTCGCCAACACGAAGCTTCACCGTTAAAGTGTTGGTAATCGTTTTAGTCGATTAATTTAAGTTGTGTTTTTCGAGCTTTTATATCAAAAAGGAGAGAGGGGCTTGTCTCTCATCCTTGTGTTTTTGTCGAAAGTTTTGTAATCGTAACTCCTACCTCCAACGAGGAGGAGTGTTTTAGTGATTGCCCTCCGTACGTGGTCTAGGACCATTAGGGCCTTGGATTAGCAAATGCTTCGTGAAACCAAGTAAAACCTGTGTCCATCCTTTAGCAATACGTAGTTTATCTCTCACTTATCATTTTTACAACAAAAGAAGAAAAAACCGTTTTCGCTATTCACCCCCTCTAGCGCTCATTTTGATCCTACAATTGGTATATCGAGGCGGGGGCACTCAAATTTGGTGAAACCACCAATTTGAGTAATTTTTATTTCTTTTGTTTCCTTTGTTTCTGTCTACGTTAATTTTTGTTTTTTTTAATTTTTCTAAATTTTTTTTTCAGACTTTTCTTTAATTTAATTTTATCACTTTTAATCTTTCTATTGATCATCCTAACAAAAAAAACTCTTAATTATGATTTTTTAATTCTATTACTGATTAACTTAGTTTTTCCCAGAATTAAAAATTCTTTCATATTTTTTTTAAAACACTTGAATTTTTCAAACCCTAAAATCTTTATATTTCGTTTTATAAAGTTTTCTCGTTAATCTTAGCATTGAATTAAATCTTATTTCCACTAAAATAGATTTTCAATCAATTTTCAAATTTAATCAATTAAAAATCAATTAAAAACTTATTTTAATTTTTAAATCTTGTCTAGAATATAAGTTTGGTTTTTCAATATTTTTTACTTAATTTCATCATTAGATTTTTTTTCTACAAAATAGTTTTTAATTAATTTTCGAAATTAATTAATTAATTAATTTTTTTTACAGAATTAAAATTAATTTTCTAATCAGTTAATCTATTGATTGATTTATTTATCTTTTCTTCTTCCCGCACTACTAATCCAAGACGCAAGTCTTGGGACCTTTGTTGTCTATGTATTTTTTCTTTTTTTTCTCTTCTTACCATTTCGTGTTAATGGCCCATCTCGAGGGTTTTAGCACCGTCCGACCACCGTTTTACAATGGTGACGATTTCCGTTACTGGAAAGGTCGGATGGAGTGCTTCCTAAAAACCCAAATAGAGATGTGGATTGTGATCCAAACCGGGTTCACCCTTCCTACTAATGAAGAAGGTGAATCCTTGGATTACAATCGATGGTCATTACCACTAAGCGACAAGTCGAGGAAGATGCAAAGCGACTCAAATCTGCGATGCGGGCTATCCAAGGAGGAGTGAGCAAAGTCGGACCCTTCATCATAAGAGATCTCTGGACAAGGTGATCGAGTTACAAGGATCGAATCAAGCTAAGGTTTGCAAGCGCGATTTGTTGTTCAATAAATTGTACACACTAAAAATGCGAGGAACACGAGGCGGCAACACAATTATGCGCCGCGTCGGGACATAGTCAACCGGTGCATTCAATAGGGGAGAAAGTCAGCAGAGATCTAATCGGTATGTTCTAAATTCTTTCCCTAGGACCACCTTGTGGGCATCCATGGCCGATGCCTACAAGGTATCTAAGGACCTAGCTAAAGTTAGAATAGACGAATTATTCTCAGATTTCAAATTACATGAGAAGTCCAACTCGGGACCCGAGAGGGGTATAGCCTTGTTTGCAGGTTCAAAGAAGAAGAAAATCGCAAGCAAGCCACCACCAACCGAGGAGGAAGACGAGTCCGAAGAAGAAGTTGACCGGAGTTATTTGAACTAATGAACCTAGCTCGAAGGATAGCCAAGGGGCAGCGAACCACGACTCGGCCCAACCAAGGTAAGCCTAAAAGTTCTAATATTAGGTGTTATGAGTGTAGCGAGTTTGGACATATCAAGTCCGAGTGCCCCAAGCTCAACCACCAAGCACCTAAGCACAAGAAGGCCCTCAACGCGACATGGGAAGAAGCGTCATCCGAAGAAGACGAAGACCACGTCTTCATGGCGAAATCGATTGAGTCAGACACGGAGACCAAACCTGAACTTGAGTCAGAACCTGAGGATGACTCGGACTACGAAGCTACCTTCAAGTCAAGCCACGGATATGCATCCGGTTCAAAAGATACCCTTAAAGTGAGTCGAACTTTATTTAATACTTTACATAATACGGTTAGGTTTTTGTCTAGGAAATTAGTTAAGTCAGAGTCTAAGGTCGAGACCACGGTTGAGGAGGTCAAACTCCTCAAACACAAGGTCTCCTAACCTCTTCGACTAGTCGAGTTCAGAAGAGGACCCAACTCAGTTGAAAAGCTCGAAGTTGAGAACTCTCTCTTGAAAAGTCAAGTTAAAGATCTTAGGAACACGTTGGAAAGGTTCGCCGGGATCGAAGGACTTGACCTCCTACTTGGATCTCAAAGTGCGTGTACAACAAAATTTGGACTAGGGTTTAACTCAAACACGACTAATAGGTCGTATATATATGTCGATTGTAAGTCGACATAGGAAACATGTCAAGCATGGGTCCCTAAGAACTTTTGATTTCAACTCTAGGATCCAACCCGTCTTTGGGTTCCCAAGGACCAAATCCACTATGTGGATAGAGAACGATTCAAGCGGTCTAGGGAGCGATTACAAAACATGTTTGTGCTTTAACTTAGAAATTGCATGCTTAGAATTTTTTTAAAACTTGTGAACTCACTTAGAACACGTACATAACCAACTAAAATCCTTGAAAGATTGAGCCTCGGGAGCCTCTTTTCAAAAATAACTAGTTAGACTAGGAAATAGTCTTAGGTGAGTCAAGTCATCATTTTCTTGAAAATGGCTTTGTCTAAGAAGTGGTCGATGATCCAGATAAAAGAAGGCCCACATGTGCCTCGCCACGACACAAAGCCATGATCTTGAAAGGTAAACTTGACAAGCCTAAGTCAAATCAAATCTAACATAAAATTACTTGAACCTAAATGCACTTAATCAACTTAATTGGAAGTCATCTCACAAAAAACACATAAGTATAACATGCTTGATCATATAGACACAGGTGAGATGACCTAGGTTTAACAACTTACAACCAATATTTTTTAAAAAATCTAACATCAATCAACCACCTTGTGTGTAGGATCGATGGATGTTGGACAGGTGATTACTCGACACATGGCCAGGATCGACTCAAATTCACGAAGCTTGATTCAAGCGACAAGATCGGTAGCCTTTGGGAATAACGGCAAGCTCAAAATCATCAGATCAGGTGATATCGAGCTTAACTCGAATTTTATTATTAAAAATGTATTACTTGTAGAGAATTTTGAATATAACCTGCTTAGCGTAAGCCAATTATGTGACAATAACTATAAGATCGTATTTTTAGAAAATGAATGTGTAATTAAAACAAATAAAACAGCTAAAACAATACTCAAAGGAACTAGGACAAATAACATTTATACAATTAACTTAATCAAATCCTTAGCCAAATGTCTTATGACACAGGAAGAGGAATCATGGTTGTGGCAGATGACTCGGTCACTGCACCCAAGACTCGTCCACAAGATGAGTCGAGTGACTTAGTCGAGGCTTACCCAACCTCAACAATTTGGTTAATAAAATCTGTAATGCTTGTCAACAAGGAAAACAACCTAGGACACAACACAAGTTAACTAACCAGAACAAACCTCAAGTGTACTTGAGCTCACTGCATATGGATCTATTCGATTCACATGGAGCCAAGTCACTCAATAGAAATCGATATTGCTTAGTCATAATTGGACTACTCGAGTTTACAGGTTAGGTTCATCAAACATAAAAATGATACCCTAGATCAATTAATCAATCTATTCAAATTAATCGAGAATCAAAAAAACCTTAAGGTTAAAAGACTTAGAAGCGATCATGGTGGTGAATTCGAAAATCAAAGGTTCACCGACTTCTGTAACCTAAACGGATACCACCATGAATTCTCTTGCCCTAGGACCCCTCAACAAAATGGCCTAGTGGAGCGGAAAAACCGAACTCTACAAGAAGTTGTTAGGACCATGTTGAACGAATACGACCTACCCGATAGGTTTTGGCGGCCATAGTCTAGGATCCTTATGGTAAAGAGGCACCTTAAGACCTCGTATGAGATTTATCACAATAAAGTACCCAACATCAAGTACTTTAGGGTATTTGGATGTAAAGTACATATCTTAAACACTAAGAACCACCTAGGGAAATTCAAATCCAAAACCTCCACCGGAATCTTCTTAGGATACTCAACCACGAGTAGGACCTATAGGGTATATAACCACGATACCCTTAAAGTCGAAGAGACTATTAATGTAGTGTTCGATGAAGTACCCGAACCTACAAAACCCTTAATGACCCCAAGTGTTGAGCCAGCGATGCAAACTCGTCTCACCACGAGATCGAGTCTAATCAACATCAAGCAACTTCTCTTGTCGACCATGTGACAATTGATCCGAGTCAAACTAGTGTTCAACCAAGTCACCCCATTGATAAATCATTAGGTGACACAATCCCAACCCAATCTAGGATTGGACTAACCACCCTATCGATCAAGTGATAGGAGATCCTAATCTAGGAGTTGAACTAGAGCATCCTATAGGAACCTTAGTCAAATTTCCTTAATTTCAAAGATAGAACCCAAATCAATTGAACAAGCTCTTCTTGATCCCGATTGGATTATTGCAATGCAAGAAGAGCTAGCTCAATTTACTAGGAATGAAGTGTGGGAATTAGTACCACCACCTAAAGACAAAGCGATAATTGGAACAAGGTGGGTGTTTGAAATAAGCTTGATGATAAAGGTGAAGTAGTTAGAAACAAGGCTAGGTTAGTCGCCAAAGGGTTTAGTCAAGTCGAAGGCTTAGATTACGAAACCTATGCCCCAAGAGCTAGACTCGAATCCATTCGAATGTTGCTAGCTTATGCAACATCGAGGATTTAAGCTGTTTCAAATGGATGTTAAGTCGGCATTCCTAAATGGATACATTAAAGAAGAAGTTTATGTTAGCCAACCCGGATTCGAAAATCTAGATAAACCCGACCATGTTCTAAAACTTAAGAAAGCTCTCTATGGACTTAAACAAGCTCCTCGAGCTTGATGTACGAGAGACTTTCAATCCATCTTAAGTCAAAGGGTTTAACCAAGGCTTAGTTGACCCAACTCTCTTCGTAAAAACCTTAGGTAAAGAAATATTCATAGCTCAAATTTACGTAGGCGATATAATTTTTGGAACCTCTAACTCAGCCTTACTAAGCGAGTTCGTTTCACTCATGGAAAGTGAGTTGAAATGAACTTGGTAAGCGAGTTAAGTTTCTTTTAGGTCTACAAATTAAACAAACTAAGGATGGTATATACCTATATCAACAAAAATACACTAAGGAGTTAATTAAAAGATTTGGAATGCAAGGCGCTAAGATAATAAACACCCCAATGGCGATTAATGTTAACATAGGAGAAGACCTAGAAAGTAAGTCCATTGACTTAAAAGTACTATAGGAGGCGATAGGAAGTCTCTATACTTAGCTATGAGTCGACACATCTATTCGCGATAAGTATGTGCGCCGAGTTTTCAAACTGTGCTAAGAGTCTCACCTAACCCTAGTTAAGCGTATCCTTAGATATCTTAAGGGTACACTTAATGTTGGTATTTGGTACCCTAGATCTACGGAGTTCGAACTAATCGGCTACTCGATTCGGATTATGTAGTAAACTCGATAGAAAGAGCACAGTGGTTGTTGTCAACTACTCGGCTCAAGTCTAGTGAGTTAGTGCGATGGAAGCAACATTGTGTTGCCTTATCCTGCACCGGCCGAATACGCTATGCGATGGGTGAGTGTGTAACTCAGCTTCTTTGGATGAAGCACACTCTCCGAGACTTTAGGTTGGACTTCACCAAAACTAAAATTTTTGTAGACAACATAAGTTCGATAAATCTAACTAAGAACCCTATATGCCATTCAAGGACAAAGCATATAGAGGTAAAACACCATTTCATTCGAGAACATGTAGCCAACGGCTCCATACAACTCGAATATGTTGACTCGAAGTCTAACCTAGCAGACCTATTTACTAAACCACTACCCGAAGCCAAATTTAGTCTCTTGAGACGAAAATTGGGCTTGTGCGTAATAGAATAGGTTAGCAAAAGTTTTCAAATGCTATTTTCAAAAAATTTATTTTCGAATTTTATTTTTCTCATTTTTTTTTCTTTATGCAAATGGAACTAGTTTAGGACTTCCCCTAGATATCATGATCTTATAGATTTAAGGAGCCAACACATCTCACAACACATAGGGTTAATGTGTTTGTGTATTAAGCCACCTAAAACGGCGTGAGATGTTAGGACCCTACTCCAGGTTCCAAGATGTAGATCAAGTGCGTCAATATGAACCTCGGAGTATAAATATGCAACTAATATTAACCAACTCTAATCAGGACTTGTTGATAATATCATTTCAATCAAGTCAAACTAGAGTTGAACATTTAGATGAATTATTTTCACATACTATTTTCAAAATCATCATGCTTGGACTTAGGGTTTTCTTAAACCCCCCCCCCCCACTTTTTTCTTGATTTATGTCAAAAGGGGGAGAAAAGGCCAAAGTTAAGGTTCAATAAATTTAAATTTTTGAATTTGATAACTTAACTTAAAACTTTGATTCTGGCCTAAGTTAAGGGGGAGTAAGGTTTAGGTTTCAACTCTTCGGAATTGAAAACTTTAAAGGCCCAAGTTAAGAAATCAAAAGTTAAACCTTTTGACTTAACTTTTGATTACTTAACTTGCACTTATTTTTGACTCTAAGGAGCCTAAGTTAAGTAAGCCATTTACTTAACTCGTTATCTTTTGTGTTTGGAGAACTAAAAGTCTTTTTCAAGTACTCACCCTCGGTCAAGGGGGAGGGTTCCTCTAAGGGGAGAACTTGAGAAATATTTTTACTACTCCTACTTTTGCTTCATGTCTTTACTGTTTCATGCACTTAATTTCCTTAACTTTGTGTGTTTTTGCCATAGATCAAAAAGGGGGAGATTGTTGGTGCAGTAAGGCACCGAAATCGAACCTGTGTTTTGATTATAGCAAAGACACATGGTTAAGTCTATTTTGTTATCTCACGAGTCTACTTGAGTGTGCAGAAACAGGTTAAGCTTGAGTTGGAGATCTGCGACACAGTAAGTGCAAGGTAAGACTCGTGTCTGACGAGCGTAAGTGAGGTCGGATCCTCCATTTAGGAGTTGATCTTAGGCGACAATCCGACCCAAAACTTTCCATGAAAGTCTAAGTCGAGATCGGATGGTTAGAAACCATCTAAATCCATCACATTTAATATTTCTACATATTGCTTTGAGCTAACCCTTGTTTGAATTCGAAGTTACTCTAATTCGAATTAAAATTAGAATTCGAATTGAAATAAAATTAAATAACTAAAGTATCCTGAAAATGGGCAAAAGGAACTAAAAGCAAGGTGGAAACTTATCCCCCAAATCTTGGTGAGGTGGCCGGTCAAAAGCAAGGTGGAAACTTATCCCTCAATTGGTGGTGAGGTGCCCGGATCTCAAGTGGGCGGACAAGTCTTCAAATAGAGGGGGGTGCTTCACATCTTAGATACAACAATTATTACAAAGCTCTCAAACGCCTCCACAACGCCGCTCTTCTACGACGACGCTACTACAACGAAGTGCTGCCAACACGAAGCTTCACCGTTAAAGTGTTGGTAATCATTTTAGTCAATTAATTTAAGTTGTGTTTTTCGAGCTTTTATATCAAAAAGGAGAGAGGGGCTTGTCTCTCATCCTTGTGTTTTTGTCGAAAGTTTTGTAATCGTAACTCCTACCTCCAACGAGGAGGAGTGTTTTAGTGATTGCCCTCCGTACGTGGTCTAGGACTATTAGGGCCTTGGATTAGCAGCCGGTTGGCTGTGAACCAAGTAAAACTCCTTGTGTTCATCTCTTTTTTTCTGCGTTTATCTCTCACTTATCGTTTTTACAACAAAAGAAAAGAAAAACCATTTTGCGCTATTCACCCCCCCCCCCTCTAGCGCTCATTTCGATCCTACAGCCTCATCCTCAATTTGGTTTTCATTATAATCATTGTCTCCTACATCCAACGAGGAGGAGACTTATAGTGGATTGCCCCTTCGTACGTGGTCAAGGATCGTTGAGCCTTGGAGTAGCAACCTTTTGGTTGCGAACCAAGTAAAAACAAAATTGTCTCTTTACTTCTTATTGCTTTATATTCCGCTATGTCACTCGAGTTTTAGACGAACGAAAAGAAATTTTGTGCGATCGATATTCACCCCCCTCTAACGATACTCTCGATCCAACAATTGGTATCAGAGCGGGGGTGCTTAGATTCGGTGCAACCACCGATCTAGCAAAATTTTGTTTTAATCTTTTCGTATTGTTTTTGTTTTCGAAGTTTAATTCAAGTTTTTCTCTTTATCCCACATTACTAATCCAAGACAAAGTCTTGACAATTTTCGTGTTCTTTGTTTTTGTGTGCAAGATTTTATCGAATTACCCATCTCGAAGGGTTTAGCACCGCCCGACCTTCGTTTTACAATGGAGATGACTTCCATTATTGGAAGGGTCGGATTGAGTGCTATCTTAAAACCCAAGTCAAGATGTGCATAGTGATCCAGATCAGGTTCACACTACCTGTTGGGAGTATGGGGAATACAATCAAAGTCCCACATTGGTAAGACATGGAAAAGATCATGTGCTTATAAGAAAAAAGATATCTCCATTGGTATGAGGCCTTTTGGGTAAAGCCCAAAAACAAAACCATGAGGGCTTGGGCCCAAAGTGGACAATATCATACCATTGTGGAGATATGTGGATCTTATATGCACTAACAATTGGTATCAGAGCCATGGTCCATGTCAAGCCATGAACCTCGAACGAAGGAAGTTGAGCTCCCACGTCCGGATCAAGAGAACCAGACATCAGGAAGGAAGTCTAGTTGGGTCGGGGGGACCGAACAACTGGCAGGAAGTCCTGGTGGGTTGAAGATTGGACATCAAGCAGAGAAAATCCTTCGAGGAGGGATAGGCTTGAGGGGGGGCCCAATGTGGTCCTTCGTTTGAGGGGGGGATTGTTGGGAGTATGGGGAATACAATCAAAGTCCCACATTGGTAAGACATGGAAAAGATCATGTGCTTATAAGAAAAAAGATATCTCCATTGGTATGAGGCCTTTTGGGTAAAGCCCAAAAACAAAACCATGAGGGCTTGGGCCCAAAGTGGACAATATCATACCATTGTGGAGATATGTGGATCTTATATGCACTAACACTACCAACCAACGAAGACGGCGAGTTCCTAGATTTCGACAAATGGACGAACGACATGAAGCATCAAGTGGAGGCTGATGCGAAAGCTACACAGATCCTACAATGCGAGCTCTCCAAAGAGGAACTCAATCGAGTTGGACCATTCATCAGCATGAAGGACTTATGGAACAAGCTCATTGAGCTACACGAAAGAACGACCGACACGAAGGTATGTAAGCGTGATTTGTTATTGAATAAATTGTTTAATTTGAAAATACAAGATCACAAGACCGCTACACAACTTCACGCAAGGATCTAGGATATCATGAATGGTCTCCACTCGATCGGACAAAAAGTCGAGAATCGGGACGTCATCAGGTATGCCTTGAACGCTTTTCCTAGGACCACTTTGTGGGCATCTATGGTTGATGCCTACAAAGTGTCTAGAGATCTATCTAAAATTAGGCTAGACGAGCTTTTTCAAAATTCAAATTACATGAACAAACGAACATGACCCCGGTCGAGAAAGATGTAGCATTGGTTACAGGTCGAACAAGAAAGGGAAAGAGCAAGCCACCTCTCGAAGAAGACGACTATCAATCGGAGGAAGAGATGGAGACCGAACTAGTCAATCTAGTTCGGAGGATGATCAAGAAGGAAAGGAATGCAAGAAAATCAAGGAAAGCATTCTAAGCAACTTGGGAGGAAGAAGATCAAGGCGATGACTTAGCGTTCATGGCGAAACCGGTAGAGCCTGAGTCTGAGTCCGAAGTCGACTACGAATCCAACTCCAACTCTGACTCCGAGGATGAATTCGAGTCAAGACTCAAAGCCTGCTCAAAGAAAAAGATCAAAGTAAGTCGTTCGTTAATCGCAAATTTATATCATGCAATTAAGTTATTAGATAGGAAATTAACTAAGTCCAAGTCTAGGGTCGAGTCCCTACTTAAGGAGGTTAAACTCCTTAAGCATGAGGCCACCCTAACCTCTTCGACTAGTCAAATTCAAGAGAGAAACTCAACTTGAGTTGAAAAACTTGAGGAAGAGAATTCTCTCTTGAAAGGACAAGTTCAAGAGCTCAATGCTAGGTTGGAAAAGTTCACATTGGGATCCAAGAGTCTTAACCAACTTCTTGGAACTCAAAGAGTCATGTACAACAAAGCCAAACTCGGGTTTAGGACAAATGCTACGAACAAGTTCTATATGTCAATCGTTAATCATAATAATCAAAAAGTCCAGGCATGGGTCCCTAAGATTTTGCTAAACTCAAATATAAAGACCAATAAATATTTGATTCCCCAGGATCAAGTCCACTATGTGGATAGGCCACATCGATTCAACAGTCCAGGGGGAGTTAGTACTAAAATTGTGTACTCGCTCTCTTAGTGTAACCTTACATGCTTAGATTTTCTTTTACTTTCTAGAATTGTTAGATAGGACCAATAGTTAGTCAACTTTGATAACATAGTATCAGGATACGGTGAGATGATAGTATGTTAGGGAAACGAAGTCTTGTGTATCCAAGCTAGATAAGGCGTATCTAGCTTGGTGCACTCGGCTAAGTTGAACTAGCTGAAGCTACCTCGCCGCATCCTAAACTAGTTTGACCAGGAAGTGACCCTAAGTGACTTAAGTGAATATTTTCTTGGAATTGGTTTGTCTAAGGAAGTGGTCATTGCTCCGATCAAAGAAGGTCCCTGTGTCTCACCACGACCTAGAAGTCATTTTCTCGAAAAATTTACTTAACGATCTAAAGGTTAAATCCGAATCTAACCCAAGGTTGATTAACTTCAAATCACTAAATTTAATCAAGTTAAAATTGAATTCATCTCACAAGAACATATAAGGTTAACATGACTTGAGACACATAGAATGGGTGAGATGTTAAGAACAATTTAAATATGAATGACATAATTTTTGAAATGTTTTCAAACCTATAAGGATACTTATTTTCTTGATTGTTGCATTTAACATATAGTTACTATCGTTTGTTGGCCAATACTAAACATATAATCCTTAGGGCCAAGCTTAGCCCCCTAAACCTTCTAGACTCCATGTGATTGACTAAGGGGGAGAAACTAATCTTAATGGTTATATTACAAACTCTTCAAGCTATTTTTGAAATCATACTTATTTTTGTAATGTTTAAGTGATTTAAAAACAAAGATTATGTTTATTTTTCAAGACTTTACTTTACCGAAACTAGCTATCTTACACTCTCTCACGAAAAGGAAAGCTAGTTTAATATTGCTGGTGTAGAGGGATAAAAAAAAAGAAAAAAAAACTGAATTTAATCCTACACATTAGTTACATCTAGGATACTATATAAATTAATGAAGGGACACAAGCTTGGACTTTTGTACTAAGGAAATTTCTTCTAAAGTACACCCCTATCTTATAAATAACTCCTCGGTTTTTCGATTTATGAAAAAAGGGGGAGAAGAGGGAAAAGTTAAGGGGGAGTAAAAAACTTTTTTTACTAAGATAACTTTAAGTGTATTTTTTTTCAAAACTTACCTAAGGTCAAGGGGGAGGTAGCCTTGAGGGGGAGGTTTTGAAAAAGAGCTTAATCATACTCACTACTACTTGTGTGCTACATGCTTACTTGTTTACTACAACCTTCAAACTTATTTCATACTTGCTTAGTACTACATTTTTACTACTTATGTTAATACTACTTCATTTCATGTTTAAATTCTCTTAACTTTGAATCGGTTTTCCATAGATCAAAAAGGGGGAGATTGTTAGTGTAGGGGCATCAGATAATCGAACCTGGGTTTTGATTATGGCAAAGGTTCAAAGTTAAGCTCTTATTGTTATATCATGAGCTGTGTTAAGTGTGTTGGAAGTGTTTAAGCTAAGCTGAAGGTCAGCGACACCCGGAGAATCTTGGGATGAGAAACCATGGTGGTCGGGCGACACCGGGAGAACCTTGTGAAGTCGAGGAACCTAAGTGAAAGACCAAAAGCTAAATGACAGGCCGAGAAGGACCGGAGGTAAGCATGAGCGCGATGTAATGGTGAGGTCGTGTCCTTTGTATGGGGACAAACTTAGGCGGCGATCCGACTAAGACTTCCGGGGGAAGGTCTAGGTCGAGATTGGACAATAAAGAACCGTCAAAATATCCATTACTTGTGTATTCTGTGCTAACTCTTTGTTGCAGGGGAGTGACTAAGATAGCAGTCAACTGTTGGCTATTGACAGTCAATTGCTACTACCATCAGTCGACTGATAAAGGTCATCAGTCGACTGCTATTCAAACTGATCAGCTCGAAGAAAGTCAAGATAAGCTCCACTTATCTTGGGGAGATGAGGCTCTTTGACCCAGGTCCATATCTCAATGAGCTAGGGTTTGGAGGGCTATAAAAGAAGAGTCATTTCACCTCTTTGGATCTTCATTCCTTGCTCCCAAAGTGCTCCAATGATGCTACGCTTCGACAAAAATGCTACGACATCGACACACCGATGACACGCCGAGATTCCAATTCATCTTCATCGGTAGCTTAATAGTCTTTCAATTTGTTTCTATTTTATTGTACTCGAAGTTTTCATCTTAATGAGGTGAGGTAGGCTTGTTGCCTCATCCTCAATTTGGTTTTCATTATAATCGTTGTCTCCTACCTCCAACGAGGAGGAGACTTATAGTGGATTGCCCCTTCATACGCGGTCATGGATCATGGGGCCTTGAAGTAGCAACCTTTTGGTTGCAAACCAAGTAAAAATAAAATTGTCTCTTTACTTCTTATTGCTTTACATTCTGTTGTGTCACTCGAGTTTTAGATGAACAAAAAGAAATTTTGTACGATCGCTATTCACCCCCTCTAGCGATACTCTCGATCCAATATATTCCATTGTGCACTAATTGCTTGTAGACAAGCAAGCACGATCGAATCGAAGCAAAATCGAACAACGCTATTCACCCCCCTCTAGCATACCAACGGTCCCAACATTAACTACATCCTAGGAGTCAGCTAATGACTAAATCACTCCTAGTATCTAAAGCTCATTCGATATCAGCTCTCCTATATTCTTTAGAGAAGCAATCATACTCGACATATGCATTAAATGTTGCTTCATAGTATGATCAGGTCTCTTCTTATAAGTTATGAACTTATAAGTCAGCATCCTCAACTTAGGAGCTGACAGGGTACCATGTTGCTCTTTAAGATCATTCCAGACTGACATTGTTGTAGGATACTACTCATAGATTGAGATTAACTCATCGTGCATGCTGCTAAGAAGAATTACCCTAGCTTGGTCATCCTTCTTTTTCCAAGCGTGATATACCTCTTGATCGCGTCTCACTTGAGTTGTGGTACCCTCCTTGGGGTCCACTATCTCATGCTTAAGAACCTCTCCAAGTTCTTGTTCCTCAAAGACAAATTGAACCTTTCGGTGCCAAATATTGTAATTGTCACCGTTCATCTTGTCTCCCTTCACGAGATCTAGTATGACACTCTTTGTCACAACCATGTCTCTGTCACACAAAATAGAGAGATGTAAGTGACAATTGATGATTAATGTCTCAACTTTGTGTACCCTACTTATCATCAAAACTCAAAAAATGACTTGAATACAAATTCTAAGATGAGCATATGAATTAACAAACATCATACACCATAACCTAGAATTGCATCTCAGCATTCGAATTAAGATGCAATACACAAATAGTCACGTGTACTATAATACTCTCGGTAATCCTACGTGCCACTTTGAGGGTCTATAAGCCGCCCAACACTGGCAGCCTTTTTGATGCACATCTCAGAGTCAGACTCTTTGTCTTCTCCAAGACACTCAGCTTAGGCCTAGTCAGAGTGGACTACTCCCACAGGCCAAGTTCGAATGAAATTAGATATTTGTCGAGTATTATGACTCGTGCAGAGCAACTCAGTGCAAACTCGAGCACCTCTACTCATGTCGATATCTCGAGATCCTCAGCGATCTCAAGCACCAAGCACCTTGCTCGTGTCGAGCTCCCGATTTACTCGACTCTTCTCGAGTACCTGAGAATTGCTTCTCGTGCACGGTATCTCAAGCTTTCGAACACCTCAACTCTTCTTGAGTACCTATGGCTCCTCGGTTCTTCCCAAGAAACATTGAATCGAGCACTACCAAGAGTGTCCAAGCCCTACAAACCACTATTGAGCACTCTTGGAAACTGTCGAGCACTTGCCAAACACCTCCGAGTACTCCCGACTGAGGATCTCGATTTTCCCAAGCTCCACACTCGAGAAACATGGCTCTCCTGAGCACCTCTAGCACCCGAGTACCACTGGGCACCCGAGCACTCCATGCCCGAGCACCACTTGCACGACTCCAGGTTTCCCATCAGGCCCAAGCACCTTTTCCTCAGCCTGAGTTCCGCTTCACTTGAGCACCTCTGTGCCTGATCTCCGCATCACTTGAGCTCTTTGTCGTAGGCATGTTGCACGCGCTCGAGCACTATGCGTGCCTAAGCAGCATGCACGCAGCCGAGCACCTCCTTCTCGATGTCACTCGAGCACCACGGAGCACCGTAGTGCACCCGAGCACTGCAGTGTGCCCGAGCACCACAATGCACCTGAGTACTATGGTGCACCCGAGCACTGCGGTGCCCCGAGCACCACAGTACTTCTAGCATGCGGGCCTGAGCACCTCTGCGTGCTCAAGTAGCGCACACGCTCGGCCCAAGCACCTCCTCGTGCCCAAGCAGTGCACGCTCTCGGCTAGAGCACCTCCTTGTTCCCGAGCAGTGCACGCGCTCAGCCCAAGCACCTCCTCACACCTGAGCAATGCATGTCGTGTGCGCATCTCGAGCACCTCTGCGTTCTAGGGTGTGCCGAGCACAGTGACCCAGCGCTCGTTCCATGCTCCCGAGCATTGCACTAGGTCACATTCCCGGGCATCTCGAGCACCTCTGCATGCTTGACAACTCTTGTGCATGAACGAGAACTTCACTTCTCTAATGACCCAAACACTATGCATGCTTGTGCACCATTCTGTCGCAGTCTTTTCACTGTACCGAGCATCTAAAGTGCACAATCAACATAGAGAAATCTGCAATAATGATTTCTCACTCGTAATTTCTGTGAGAAAAGAAAGCACTTCATGCTTTGCTATCCCGAGTACCAAAGTGCTCGGACAACCCTTTTCTTAGTCGGGCATCCACTCAACAAAAAATCATTGTTCATCTTCTCCACAATGAACTTGTGGCATCGATAAATTTGTTGATCTATTGATCATCGAAATGCATCATACCAACTTGGCTCTGATACCAATATTGGTCGATGATGAAGAAGCAATATATATTTTACTTCTACTTGGCGGAAATAAAATATACCTCGGTTGGTTGTGATGCACAAATCTCCGATACACAGAAATCTTCTGATCACAGACTACTCATAGTCGGGATAATATTCATGAAGATCAAACTATCACCACTAAATCACAACATCAAAACTCTCAATCCGATGACGTGTGATGATTGATATCTTGTTCTTCTCAATAAGATGAGAATGTTTCAGCCTCTCTTTGTCTCAACAAGAAGTATGACTTTCACCTCTTCCTTGACTTCTCATCCACCACCTACTTCACACAAGAAGTATGTTTATATAGGAAAAGATGGACATAAATAGTCATCTCATTGGGAGGTTACTAACATACATTTATGTTAGTGGATTCATGAGCTAATGGGTCACTTCATTATCTCAGTTTTGAATCACTACAAAAAAGCCTTAATTTTGCAACGAATTTTGATTAAAAATTCGTAGCAAAAATTTTTTGCAACGAAAAATTTTTCATTACAAATAATTCATCGCTAAATTTTGCAACAAATATTAAAAATTCATCGCAAAAATTACAACAAATAATTATTTTGTTGCAAAATTAATTACAAAATAGCGACAAAAATATGAAAAAAAAATATTTTCATAGCAAATATCTACGATGAAACAAATATTCGTCGCTCATTTTTGGTGATGAAAACAATTTTCTTCACCAATATATGCGACGAAAACATCTTTCGTTGCCAAATTTACGATGAAAATATCTTTCATCACCAAATTTGCGATGAAAATTATTTTTGTCGGCAAAAATGTGAGACGAATATTTATTTCGCCATAGATATTTGTGACAGAAATAGTTTTCATCGCCAAAAATGTACGACGAAAATAGATTTTGTCACCAAAATTTGCAACGAAAATAGTTTTCATCGTAGATATTTGCAACGAAAATTTTTTTGCCACTAAATCATCCACTAACATATGTTTCATCACAAAACAATGATAAATTTATGAACCGCATGTTTATAAGAAAATTTGGCGACGAAAATAAATTTCGTCACCAAATCCATGATGAATCGAGTTTTCGTTGCAAAATATTTAACGTCAGTCGACTACATGTAGCCATCAGTCAACTAAAAAATATTCTATGAACTAGTATTAATAGTCGACTGATGATGCATAATTTGTGACGAAAATTTTTTTCATCGTAAATTCTAATTCATCAGTCGAATGTTAGCTTTTGACAGTCGACTGATAGAGTTGTATCATATCACAGAATATTTTTTAGTCGACTGATTGATTGAGGTAGTCGACTGCTACTCATTTTTTGCAACGAAAAGTATTTTTCATCGCAAAATCTACGACGAAATTTTTTTTTCATCACTAAATCTGCGACGAATCTTATTTTTGTCGCAAATCTGAAAAAATAGGAAAACAAATACCATACTAAATCCTACTATTTTTCCCTATTTTAAACAAGCACATAATAATATAAACTAATTCATATATCAAACTTCATAAACATATAATCACTCAAAATGATTCAATACCAAGTTATTACAGATAACATGTTGGGATGTATACTGAAAAGTCTATCTTTTGTATGAATATCTTTATTTTTAAAATAAGAATCACATGATCATTTTTTGCATATTTATGGTTATGCATATTGTCTGATACATTACATTGTAGATAACATAGTCTGTAGTGTCACACGGGAGATCATGTTATCAGTTCCTTGTAGAGTATAAGTAAAGGCTCAAAACCAATATGGTTTTGGACAAACCATTGGTATGGTTGTAGTGTAATTTGGTATTGGTTTGTCTTGACCATAGAATTATACTAGTACACTTTGTGTGCATTGAGCAGGATCGACTTAGAAGTGATTCAATTTATTGCTGACTACATAATTGAATCAGGACCTCGGATATTATGGTGTACATGCTCTTAATCCCGATATAATAACTGGCACATGTACTTAGTATTTATTTCTTTGATTTACCAATGGGCGAGATTTATAAAGTAAATCGATAGGCTCGATAAGTTGGGAAATGATATTATTTACATAGTGTGTCATTGATTATAGGAGGAAACCGTGTCATATATATTAGGATGATGATGTCCCCTTGCGGAGCTCATAAGGTTCATCATGTAAACCCTGCAGGTGGACTTGGTTCGGCATGATGATAAGGTTGAGTGGTACTACTCATGGAGTTAGATGTTGATTAATTAATTGTCAGTAAATTAATTAATTAACGGACATTCGAGATCTTAAACACGGAGAGATATTTGTACTATTAATATATGGAGCCCATATTTATTTATGGGGGTTAGTGATGTAGATCAATGATAATCCTCTAGTGGAATGGATTATCATTAATGGATCGGACTTTATGTGGGCTACATCCATTGGGTGGCCAAGATCCAACTCCTCCTCATGGTCCCTATTGTAGCCCATTAAAACCTCATGAAAGGCTAGATCTGACGGTGGAGATTAAATCTCTAGATCCGATGCTGGAGATTAAATCTCTAGATCCGACGGTGGAGATTAAATCTCTAGATCCGACGGTGGAGATTAAATCTCTAGATCCGACGGTGGAGATTAAATCTCTAGATCTGACGATGGAGATTGAAAGGAGGATTAAGCCTAACTCTATAAATAAGGCTTAGGAGTAGGCGGCAAGACTTACTTGGAGATTAGGGTTTTTCGCATTGGGCGGCAACATAAGAAGTCTAGGGTTTGGCTTCTAGTCAGAGGCAACCTTAGGAGTGCTTCTTGTTGGCCGGCGGCAACTTGGAGATTAGGGTTTGTCTCTTGGTTCTCCTTGGCCAGCGCCACCCTCCTCCTCTCCATTTACATTGCTGGCGCCTCATCCTCTTTTTCCTTGGCCGACGGCAACAAGAGCTCTTCTTATTGGACGGTGCTCACTTCCTCCATCTTCCTCTCCTTGGCCGGCGGCAACATCCAAGATAGGTGGCTTGGTGGTCGGTGTTAGTAATATATGAGAGATGTCCTAAGGCAATCGCCTTATGTATGAACCATTTATATGATAAATGAAGATTCACTATTTGAGTATACATGTTTTATGTATTTGATTGGATCTTAAACTCATTTACTGAATGTCCACGATACGATTCACGGCATGAGAGAATTTGTGATTGGATCACAACTAGTGAGTATCTCTACATGTGTAATTGTGATGTATCGGAATTATCCTAGTCGATGAATTGATGGATTTGGACACCATCAATTCTGTCGAGACTAGCACGAGGTATACTCCTTGGTGTATCCAAGCAGCTGATTCTCACTGGCTGGAGACATAGTGATGTCCGGAGTTAATCGTGGATGCTAGTTATGGTAACTAGTTCATTCGAGTGACCAGCCGTAAGACTTCATATAGTTCTCTGCATATATAGATATGTCAATGAAGTTCTTACTGTGGCTTAAGTGAGATGTTCCTTTGACTTGCGGTATTCAAGTCATCTTGATCATGGAGACTTATGTTTTGACATCTTAAGCAAACATCTCTAAGGAGATGTGGACCCGGGATGATTGGGTATAAGTCGAAGTGATCGAAGGTGTTTGAATAGCCTATAAAGGATTCACCACTCCTTGCGAGGAGATGTATACCCATGGCCTCTCGTCGGATTGTTACTAAAGTCTTTGCCAAAGCATTACATGTTTAGAGTAAGGTACTCTTCGATACATGTGGAGTAGGAAATGATACTTGGGCTAGGTGTGACGTAGTCAGCCTAGTGGGGACTGACACAATAGACCATGTCCTGAACCAAGTGGGTATAAGATGAGTGAAGGGAATGGGGCATGAATCATTCGAGCTGCTGAAGGGTTTCAGAAATAGTTCTGGATCAACCGTTGATCTTTTCGGTTAATTGGGGATCATGATGTACTACTAGGTGCCACTCATGATCGTTCTATAATTAATGGTTAATTATAGACGGCCAACATAAACCGAGAACCTATTTGGTCACACGCACAATGAGCGTAATCCAAAGGATTTAAAACGAGCTTGAGAATGGGATTCTCAGACCGAGAGAAACTAGGTTTGGTTGGACCAAACATAAAGCGAGCATGAAATCGTTTGATGCAATGGAAGCGTGGATGGGCCGAGTCTTATGAAGACGTAATGGATGAACCAAAATGGTTTGGTTCTAATCCAATGGATGAGAATAAACCAAAGGGTTTGGTTTATTTTAAACGAATGAACCAAAAGTTGGTTCGGTTCATTTTAACTTAAAATAAACCATCATGATTTGGTTTATTTTAACTTATCTTAATGGAGCGAGTTAACGGGCCTAATGGTTATGATCCAATAACCATTAAGAGAATTAGTTCTCTATAAAAGAGGGATTACTGGATAATTGGAAAAACCCTAAACCTAGTTGCCGCCCAACCCCATTGAAGGAGTTGCCGCCAAGCTCCTTGGCCTTGACCCCCTTGTGCCGGCGTCCAGCTCCTTGCCGGCAACCAAGCTTCAGCCGGTGATCCTCCGGCGACCCTCTGGTGATCTTCCTAGGCCTCGGTGAAAAGGTGAGCACTTGGCTTCCTTGTTTTGGCCGGCGCCTACTCCTCCACCAAGCTGTCCAGTTTTCTGGACAGCTTCTTCTCTTTTCGTCGGAGCGTCGTTTGGACGACGGTTAGAGCTCCGACAGCGGATAACTTACCGGGGATTCGATCTCTGGTAATCCTCTAAGGTGGAGGATGAAGGATTCGTCAATCGGTTGACGAATACCTCTCCGGAGAAGCGAGTTTTGAGGACTCGTTTTGGATCCGAATTTGGATTCGGATCGTGATCATCTCTCGATCACGTCGTCTTCAACACGAGGCTAGTAACCCGTACGAAGACGAAGCTCGTGGCTTAGCGAAGTCATCCCGAGGAACTCGGCGTGGATACGGATAGAGACGATTCTAGCGAGGATCGTTCCGGTTGATGTCGTTCCCGCTACACGTCATACGAAAGGTATAACGTAGATAAATTTCCTTTTATTGCAAATTTAAATTTACGATTATGTCTACACTTGTTGTAATATGCATGCGTGTGTTGTGTGTGTTGTAATAAATAGGAGTATTTATTATTTTTATTGCTTCCGCTGTGTTCATGTTTACGAAACATGATCGAACACACACACGCCGCGGTGCCGGAAACCCACAGTGGTATCAGAGCCCAGGTTGTGTTTCGACATAATTGTAAAATGGTTTTGCGATAGTCATAATGTTATTTCTGGAAATTTTCTAATTTTGGAAATTTAGAAGTATTTATGGAAATTTTTCAATTTTGGAAAGTCTAGAAGTATTTATGGAAATCTTCCACTTTTGGAAAGTTGGAAGTATTTATGGAAATTGATATTTTCCATAAATAAAATATTTTATTAGATTCTAGAAATTTGTTTCCTAATTTAATCATGATTTGATTTGGGAAATCAAATCTTAAAATATTTTATTTCCAAAAGTAGTTTTAATGATTTAGGAAATTGGTTTCCTAAATAGATTTTCCTTAATCAAATAATTTCATGAATAAAATATGTGATTAAATTTGGAAATTTATTTCCTAATTTAATTATGATTTGATTTGGAGAATCAAATCTTAAACATATTTTATTTCCATAAATAGTTATGACATATAAGGAAATATATACATGACATAATTGTATGCCATGTAATTGCATTAGATGCATAACATTATGTCATGCGTGTCGTGACATGTAGATGTATGCCATGTATGTCATGCCATGTAGATAATAGTTATTTGCATGCAAAGATGATGAGACATAAAACCCTTAAACAATATTAAAGCCTACACCTTCCATTGATATGGTTAGAACCAGAGTTCCGTTTCTTGTTTGGGTTGTTGGACTCTCTCCAAGCTCGGCTCGAACCCGAACATGTTCAAACCATGGAATAGTTTAATACTAATATGGTAAGAGTCAGAGGTCAATCGTTAGCTTTGGTTGTTGGACTCTCTCCAAGCTGGGCTAATTGATTGAATGTGCTCTAACCATATTAAAACTATTTCTCGATTAATGGGTTGGCTTTAACCTGGAGCATCGGCTTGTTGGACTCTCTCCAAGGTCGATGTAAAGGGAGGTGAAGTTGGGTGCTATGCATATGATGCATACTTGTTAATGTGTTAACAACCCAACGTATGTGTGAACATTCAATTAGTTGATAGCACATTGTGATAGTTGCATATACGTGATATGCAATCGGTATAGATGATACCTACCGTCGTAGTTATGAATGGCTTGTTGGACTCTCTCCAAGGTTATTCATAACTATGATGGATATCAGCCCATTCGGAGATAGACCTACGATCTCCCGAAGTGATTTTGGGGTTTTTGAAATTCGAAAAATGAATGGGATTTATAAATGTATATTGATGCATTTTAAAATCATCTTTCTCATATATGCTCATTTTGTATTTCTAGGTCAATAAATTGATCATGACGTCTTTGAATTTGTGCACTATTTTGGATTCGAACAAACTGACTGGGCCTAACTTCCTGGACTGGCTTAGAAACCTGAGAATTGTTCTCAAGGCGGAAAAGCTTGCATATGTCCTTGAAGAGCCTCTTCTGTCCTAAGGATGATGCAACTCGGACCAAATGTTGGTCTATCGAAGCATGTGCGATTCTCGAGGCGAGTTGCATCATGCTAGCGGCGATGGTACCTGAGCTGCAAAAGCAGCATGAGCATATGGATGCTAATACTATGGTCTTCCATCTTCATGAGTTGTTCGATGAGCAAGTGAGATCCGAAAGGTTCGAGGTCTCTAGGCTCCTCTTCACCACGAAGATGCAAGAAGGTTCATCTGTAGTGCAGTTTGTGCTAAAGATGAACGGGTACATCGAGCGGCTAGCTACCCTCGGTTTTGTGATGGATCATGAGTTAAGTATTGACTTAATTCTGCATTGTTTGCCCAAGATTTTCTCGCAATTTGTGATGAACTATCGGATGAACAAATTGGAATCCACCATTCCCGAGCTCCTCAATATCTTTGAAGACTATGGAGCCTTACGTGAAGCATGAGGAGAAGGCGGTTCTCATAGTTGATTCCTCAAAGAAGGGTTCTAAGAGGAAGGCAAAAGAAGAAGAAAGGAAAGAACAAAAGGCAAAGACGAAAAGGGAACTTGCCATCACTGTGGCAAGGAAGGCCACTGGCTAAGAAACTGCAAGATTTATCTTGAGTCCATGAAGAAGAAGAAGGCATCCGATGCCCCATCCTCTTCAGGTATCTTCGTTATTGATTGTCATTCTATTTCCTTGGACACTTGGGTATTGGATACTGGGTGTAGCTCACATATATGTAATGACATACAGGGGCTAAGGAATAGAAGAAGACTTGTCAGAGGGGAGTCAAATTTGCGAGTTGGCAATGGAGCAAAGGTTGCTGCGGCCGCCATCGGAACTTATTTGCTGAAGCTCCCTAGTGGACTAGTCTTAGAACTGGACAATTGCTATTATGTTCCTTCTCTAATAAAGAACATTGTTTCTATTTCCTGTTTAAATAGAAATGGTTTCCATTTGACATTTAGTAACAATTGTTGTTATATAACTTTAAATGGCGTACTTTATGGAACTGGAACCTTGAGTAATGGCATTTATACGTTGGACATATCCAGTGACATTTTCAATATCGAAGCGAGCAACACGCGTGCTCGAAAGGATAATCAAATAGACTCCTATATGTGGCATTGTCGTCTTGGCCATATAAGCAAGAAACGCATGTCCGAATTACACCGATGTGGAATTCTGGAATCGTTTGAATTGGATTCATACGATACATGTGAATCATGCTTAAAAGGCAAGATGACTAAGTTACCTTTTACTGGAAAAGGTGAACGAGTGGGAGAGTTACTAGGTCTAATACATACTGATGTATGTGGACCTATGTCAACTCAAGCATTAGGAGGCTATAGCTACTTCATTACCTTCACCGATGATCACTCACGGTTTGGGTATGTGTTCTTGATGAAACACAAGTCTGAAGCCTTTGAAAGGTTAAAAGAATTCAGAAATGAAGTAGAGAAACAACATGACAAGAGTATTAAAATACTTCGATCGGATCGAGGTGGTGAATACTTAAGTCAAGAGTTTCTTGATTATCTAAGAGACAATGGCATATTGTCTCAATGGACTCTATACACCACAAAGATAATGGTGTATCTGAGAGGCGTAACCGGACCTTGTTGGACATGGTCAGGTCAATGATGAATCATGCAACTCTTCCCAAGTCCTTTTGGGGCTATGCACTTCAGACAGCTGTTTATTTATTAAACAGAATGCCTACCAAGGTAGTCTCAACTACTCCATATGAGATATGGAATAGTAAGAAACCTCAAGTATCTTACTTGAAGATATGGGGTTGCCCTGCTTATGTGAAGCGGACTGTATCAGATAAATTGGATGTTAAGTCTGATAAATGTCTATTTGTTGGATACCCTAAGGAAACAAGGGGTTACCAATTCTATCATCCTGTGGAACAAAAGGTGTTTGTTTCAAGGCATGCTGTGTTTCTAGAGAAAGAGTTTCTCTTGCAAGAAAACAGTGGGAGTGTCATCGAGCTTGAGGAGGCTCGAGAGACTCAAATAGACATTAATGAGATACGGCAACTCATAGTGATGAGCAATCGGCTGGACCTATTGTAACACCACATCTTCGTAGATCTGGTAGAACACGCAATATTCCTGAGAGATATGGATTTCTCGTAAGAGAATCGAACGACGTGTTACTCATTGATGATGAGGAGCCTACCAATTATGAAGAAGTGCTGACAAGTTCAGAAAGGGATAAGTGGCTTGGTGCCATGAAGTCGGAAATGGATTCCATGTATGAAAATCAAGTTTGGAACTTGGTTGACCCACCTGAAGGGATAAAGCCTATAGGGTGCAAGTGGGTTTTCAAGAAGAAAACCGACATGGATGGTAATGTGATTACCTATAAGGATAGATTGGTGGTGAAAGGATATCGTCAAAAACAAGGTGTTGATTATGACGAAACCTATTCGCCTGTAGCTATGCTTAAATCCATTCGGATGCTCCTGGCCATAGCGGCTCATTATGATTATGAGATATGGAAGATGGATGTGAAAATAGCTTTCCTTAATGGAAACCTGCTCAAGGACGTGTATATGATACAGCCTGAGGGTTTCGCATCGGTTGATAAAACCAAGGTATGCAAATTGCGACGATCCATTTATGGATTGAAGCAAGCATCCAGGAGCTGGAATATCCGTTTTGATGAGACAATCAAAAGGTTTGATTTCTCACAAAATCCAGACGAACCTTGTGTGTACAAGAAGGTTAGTGGGAGTGCAGTCGTATTCCTAGTATTATATGTCGATGGCATACTACTTATAGGAAACGACGTTTCAATCTTACAGTCGGTGAAGGTTTGGTTATCCAAGACATTCTCCATGAAAGACCTGGGAGAAGCAACCTACATCCTTGGGATTAAGATCTATAGAGATAGATCGAAACGGTTGCTTGGTCTTTTGCAGTCTACATATATAGACCGAGTGCCAAAGAGGTTTAGCATGTCGGAATCCAAGAAAGGTTTCCTACCCATCAGGCATGGGGTACACCTTTCGAAGTCTATGTGTCCGCGCACAGAAGACGAGAGGATTTGCATGAGTAAGATTCCCTATGCATCCGCAATAGGATCTATCATGTATGCTATGTTATGTACGAGGCCCGATGTATCGTATGCTCTGAGTGTCACGAGCAGATACCAGTCCGATCCAGGAATGGATCATTGGGCGGCTGTTAAGACGATCCTTAAGTACTTGAGAAGAACTAAGGATGTGTTCCTAATATATGGAGAAGGGGACATGGTGATACGCGGGTATACGGATGCGGCTTCAGACAGATAAGGATGATTCCGTGTCTCGATGGATACGTGTTCACCTTGAATGGGGGCGCAGTGAGTTGGAAAAGTTCCAAACAAGAGACTGTAGCGGATTCTACCACTGAGGCAGAATACATTGCAGCTTCGGAAGCAGCAAAGGAAGCGGTTTGGATCAAAAAGTTCATTCATGAACTTGGTGTGATTCCGGCCATTGTTGAAGCAATACCGGTCTACTGCGACAATAATGGAGCAATTGCATAGGAGAAAGAGCCAAGGTCTCATCAGCGATCCAAACATGTGCTTCGCCGCTATCATCTTATCAGAGAGATCATCAGTAGGAACGAAATACAAATCGAGAAAATTCCCACTGAAAGGAACTTAGCGGATCCTTTGACTAAGGCATTACCTCAAAGTAAGTTTGAGGGTCATGTTCGAGCTTATGGTATTGGATACCGTAGCGATTGGCATTAGGCCAAGTGGGAGTCTATTAGTAATATATGAGAGATGTCCTAAGGCAATCGCCTTATGTATGAACCATTTATATGATAAATGAAGATTCACTATTTGAGTATACATGTTTTATGTATTTGATTGGATCTTAAACTCATTACTGAATGTCCACGATACGATTCACAAAGATGAGAGAATTTGTGATTGGATCACAACTAGTGAGTATCTCTACATGTGTAATTGTGATGTATCGGAATTATCCTAGTCGATGAATTGATGGATTTGGACACCGAGACTAGCACGAGGTATACTCCTTGGTGTATCCAAGCAGCTGATTCTCACTGGCTGGAGACATAGTGATGTCCGGAGTTAATCGTGGATGCTAGTTATGGTAACTAGTTCATTCGAGTGACCAGCCGTAAGACTTCATATGGTTCTCTGCATATATAGATATGTCAATGAAGTTCTTACTGTGGCTTAAGTGCGATGTTCCTTTGACTTGCGGTATTCAAGTCATCTTGATCATGGAGACTTATGCTTTGACATCTTAAGCAAACATCTCTAAGGAGATGTGGACCCGGATGATTGGGTATAAGTCGAAGTGATCGAAGGTGTTTGAATAGCCTATAAAGGATTCACCACTCCTTGCGAGGAGATGTATACCCATGGCCTCTCGTCGGATTGTTACTAAAGTCTTTGGCCAAAGCATTACATGTTTAGAGTAAGGTACTCTGATACATGTGGAGTAACTAGAATCCGTGAGGACGAGGAAATGATACTTGGGCTAGGTGTGACGTAGTCGACCTAGTGGGGATCGGACACAATAGACCATGTCACGAACCAAGTGGGTATAAGATGAGTGAAGGGAATGGGGCACGAATCATTCGAGCTTTGAAGGGTTTGAAATAGTTCGGATCAACCGTTGATCTTTTGGTTAATTGGGGATCATGATGTACTACTAGGTGCCACTCATGATCGTTCTATAATTAATGGTTAATTATAGGCGGCCAACATAAACCGAGAACCTATTTGGTCACACGCACAACGCAGCGTAATCCAAAGTATTTAAAAGCGAGCTTGAGAATGAGATTCTCGCATCGAGAGAAACTAGGTTTGGTTGGACCAAACATAAAGCGAGCATGAAATCGTTTGAATGCAATGGAAGCGTGGATGGGAGTCTTATGAAGGCGTAATGGATGAACCAAAATGGTTTGGTTCTAATCCAATGGATGAGAATAAACCAAAGGGTTTGGTTTATTTTAAACGAATGAACCAAAAGTTGGTTCGGTTCGTTTTAACTTAAAATAAACCATCATGGTTTGGTTTATTTTAACTTATCTTAATGGAGCAGGTTAACGGGCCTAATGGTTATGATCCAATAACCATTAAGAGAATTAGTTCTCTATAAAAGAGGGCTTAATGGATAATTAAGCCCGAATTGGAAGAGCCCTAAACCTAGTTGCCACCCAACCCCATTGAAGGAGTTGCCGCCCAATCTCCTTGGCCACCCAGCCCCTTGTGCCGGCGTCCAGCTCCTTGCCGGCGACCAAGCTTCAGCCGGTGATCCTCCGGCGACCCTCCGGTGATCTTCCTAGGCCTCGGTGAAAAGGTGAGCACTTGCCTTCCTTGTTTTGGCCGGCGCCTACTCCTCCACCAAGCTGTCCAGTTTTCTGGACAGCTTCTTCTCTTCTCGTCAGAGCGTCGTTTGGACGACGGTTAGAGCTCCGACAGCGGATAACTTACCGAGGATTCGATCTCCGGTAATCCTCTGAGGTGGAGGACGAAGGATTCGTCAATCGGTTGACGAATACCTCTCCGGAGAAGCGAGTTTTGAGGACTCGTTTTGGATCCGAATTTGGATTCGGATCATGATCATCTCTCGATCACGTCGTCTTCAACACGAGGCTAGTAATCCGTACGAAGATGAAGCTCGTGGCTTAGCGAAGTCATCCCGAGGAACTCGGCGTGGATGCGGATAGAGACGATTCTAGCGAGGATCGTTCCGGTTGATGCCGTTCCCGCTACACGTCATACGAAAGGTATAACGTAGATAAATTTCCTTTTATTGCAAATTTAAATTTACGGTTATGTCTACACTTGTTGTAATATGCATGCGTGTGTTGTGTGTGTTGTAATAAATAGGAGTATTTATTATTTTTATTGCTTCTGCTGTGTTCATGTTTACGAAACATGATCGAACACACACACGCCGCGGTGCCGGAAACCCACAGTCGGTTCTAGATAGGAGAGGTGCGTGTATTCTTCCCTTTGTTCGGAGCGGACAAGGAAGGGAAGAACGAGATCTAGGAGGCTTCAACTCTTGGAGGATCGTTGCCCACACAACGTCCAAGAGGAGGATAGGACATACAATAGAAGACCTAGAGGTAAACAAGAGATATAATTCTTGTTTAAGTTTGTTTTCTTATTCTATGCAATTTGTATGTATTGTATGTGGCTAATTTACTTGGACCCCAAAGATAAACACAAAACCCGGTGATCCGTACATCATCTATTCCGCGGCTAGTCGAGGAAAATAGTTAGATTGCTTGAACAACAAGTTTGTTCAAGAGACCACTCTAATCTAATAGCACGATGATGGATCGATTGCTTGGGTAATTCGTCATCGTCTTGGATTAATTTTTTTAATAAGGGGACGTAGATGGGATCGCCATGCACAAGCGACCGAGTCAAAGCGAGAAGCGAAGTTTCTCCCTTCAAGTGGTATCAGAGCCACGGTTTTCGGTTTTGTGTGTTTTCGATTCGGTTACTTTTATGCACTTATCATATATTGTATGTGTCGGATGATAGTAGGATGTGCATAGGCTAACTTTTTGGTTGCAGGCATAAGATCTAACTATTATGGCCATATGTGTGTGTATGTGATTGGATGTGTGTAATTATATTATTATTTGAATCCTCGGGGTTGACGAGGCTAGTATTTAATTTTTATAATTAAGTACGACATTGTTTAGCCACTCTTTTATTTTAGTTTACTTTCTATCTAGATTTCATGTACACTCCTTCGTAGAGTATAGGATCGATGGATGTAAATTAAAATAATTATTCTCGGCTCGGATCTCCGGATGGCTTGTACATGGCGTAGGGAGGAGCGGACGAGATGGCGATACGACGGGAGGCATATTGGAGAACAAAAGCCATAATAGTTGGAAAATATTTTTCATATTTATTGCTTCTTGTTTGATATGAATGTCGTGTGCTAGGAAAATTCCTCAATTTTAAATTACTAAGTGGGAGAGGGATATATTTTATAAATTCCCACGGCCTCCATTACGATTTGACATGTGATGCAAACAAACTTGCGCGTCGGCTCTGAGTGCCTTCCTCCCCATCAGATGAGTTTGTTTTGCGGATCACAGGGTCGAATATGGTTATAGGAAATTATTTAGGAGTGTATGTACTTCCCCATCGGAAGGCACATAACCCAAGATAATTGTCTTGGTACCAAGTAATGGTGCACACTTAGATGCAAATAGGAATATCCTCCCCATCGAAGTCACTGCTTTTATTTATAGGGCCGAAGAGGAACCAACTATTAATTTTATTTGTCAAAAAGTTAAGTTGACAAGATAATAAAATTAATGGGTAAAACCTTCTCTTACAAATGTAGAATTCGTATACGTCCACACTATCGTGACATACGATATTCTCGGTGTTTTGAGGTGTTGGTTGATTTTAAAATTTTATTGTTTGAGGAATCAATAATTTTTTGAAATCTAATGTTTTGATCTATGTGATTCTTAGATTTTTTAAAAATGACTTTCAACCCACTTACTGTGATACTAAAAGAGAATAAACTTACTGGACCCAATTATGTTGATTGGAAAAGGAATCTTGATATTGTCTTGACTGCTGAGGAGTACAAGTATGTACTCTTCAAAAAGTATCCTCCTAAGCCTGCGGATGATTCTGGGGAAAAGGAGAAAGAGAGTTATAAAAAGTGGATTAAGGCTAATGAGACGGCGCAGTGTTACATTTTGTCTTCTATGTCAAATGTATTGCAACATCAACATCAAGTCATGTCCACTGCTTATGACATGATGCTCAATCTTAAGGAGCTTTTTGGACACCAGAATCGGGCTACGAGGCAGGAAACCATGAGGAACTTGATGACGACCACCATGATCGAGAGAACACCCGTGAGGGATCATGTTCTTAAGATGATGGCTCATTTGAATGAGTTGGAAGTCCTTGGAGCTGAGATCGATGGGGAAACCTAGGTCGATATCATACTCCAGTCTCTACCTAGGAGTTTTGAGCAGTTTCGCCTGAACTACAACATGAATAAAAGGTTGTATTCATTAGCGGAGCTTCTTACAGAACTCCAGGCGGCAGAGGGGCTTTTTCGTCAGAGTGCTCAGGCTCAGGCCATGGTTGCTCAGAAGGTTTCGACTTCTAAGCCGAAAGGCAAGAAGAAGAAGAAACAAGCTGGAGCAAAGGTGGCGAGAGGATCTCAGGAAGGAGTGAAGAAGCCGAAAGGCAAGTGCTTCACTTGCAAGCAGACTGGACATTGGAAGAAGGACTGCCCCAACCGGAAGCAGAACAAAGGTATATCTTTTGGCCTAGTCGTTGAAACATGTTTAGCGGTGTTATCTACCGGCACCTAGTGTGTAGATACGGGAGCTACTGATCATGTCTGTAATACTTTGCAGGGGTTCCAGGAAACCAGACGACTGGTTAAGGGGGAGATTACCGTTTACTTGGGCGATGCTACTAAAGTGGTGATTGTTGCAGTGGGAGATGTTTATTTGTCTTTTGATAGAAATAAAATTTTGGTTCTGAGAAATTGCCTTTATGTACCTTTATTTAGAAAGAATTTGATTTCAGTTTCTAAATTGTTTTTGGATGGATATTCTATTTCTTTTAATGATAGAGTTGTTATAAAAAGGAATAGGGAGATTATCTGTTCTGGTGTATTGATAGGAAATTTATATACCCTTGAACCAAAAGCTCCCACGATGCAAATAGAAGTAAATAACTCATCTTCTAAATATAATAAGAGAAAAGAACCTTCGAAAATGAACCAAATATATCTTTGGCATCTAAGGTTAGGTCATATAAACCTAAGTAGAATTCAAAGGTTGATAGATGATGGACCTCTGGGTTCATTAGTGGTGGAAGATTTCCTAACCTGTGAATCTTGCTTGGAAGGTAAAATGACCAAGATGCCTTTTAAGGCCAAGGGATATAGAGCCAAAGATGTGTTGGAATTGGTTCATTTTGATTTGTGTGGTCCTATGTCTATCCAGAATAGAGGTAGTTTTGAATATTTTGTCTCTTTTATAGATGATTATTCAAGATATGGATACATTTACTTGATGCGCCGCAAGTCTGAATGCTTTGATAGGTTCAAAGAATTCAAGGCTGATGTGGAGAAATGTCAAGGTAAAAGTATCAAGACACTATGATCTGATCGTGGTGGTGAGTATCTCTTGGGAGAGTTTAGGAATTACTTATCAGAGGCTGGGATTCAATCCCAATTGTCTGCACCTGGCACACCCCAGCAGAATGGTGTAGCGGAGCGAAGGAATAGGACTCTTATGGAGATGGTTAGATCGATGATGAGTTATTCTGAGTTGTCAGATTCGTTCTGGGGGTATGCTCTGGATACAGTAGTGTATATTCTGAACTTGGTACCATCTAAATCAGTGCCTTCTACTCTCACAGAATTGTGGACTGGGCGAAAGCCTAGTCTGAGACATATTCAGATTTGGGGGAGTCCAGCACATGTGCTGAAGGCAGATGCTGATAAGTTGGAACCTCATACAGAAGTGCGCATGTTCGTAGGCTATCCTAGAGGAATGAAAGGTGGTTTGTTCTATAATCCTAGAGATCAGAGGGTGATCGTTAGCACGAACGCCAGATTTCTAGAGGAAGACTATGTGATGAACCACAAGCCCATGAGTAAGATTGCTCTGGAGTAATTTAGAGGGGAAGTCACTACTTCAGTACCACCGATACAAGAGGATATACCACAAGTAACTGCACCGCGTGTCATAGAGGATACACAGGTGATACCTCGTCGCAGTGGGAGGGTTGTTAGACAGCCTGATAGATTTATGTTCTTGGAAGAATCTTCTGATTTGGTCCCTGGCGAAAATGAACCTGATCCCTGGACATATGACGAGGCAATCCAAGATAAAGATGCGGTATCTTGGCAAAGTGCGATGAATTCTGAGATAGAATCTATGGATTTAAATCAAGTCTGGGAGCTAGTAGAACCACCCAATGGTGTAAAAACCATTGGATGCAAGTGGATCTATAAAAGAAATAGAGGAATAGATGGGAAGGTTGAGACCTTCAAAGCAAGGCTTGTTGTGAAAGGGTATACTCAGAAAGAGGGTATCGATTATGAGGAGACTTTTTCGCCGGTAGTCATGCTTAAGTCTATCCGGATTCTCTTATGTATTGTTGCTCATATGGATTATGAGATGTGGCAGATGGATGTCAAGACAGCTTTCCTTAATGGAAGTCTTGAGGAAAACATCTATATGAAACAGCCAAAAGGATTCATTACAAAGGGCAAAGAGCATCTTGTGTGCAAGCTTAATCGGTCCATTTATGGATTGAAGCAAGCTTCGAGGTCTTGGAACATCTGCTTTGATGAGGTAATCCAGTCTTATGGATTTATTCAAAGTCCGGATGAGTCTTTTGTATACAAGAGATGTGACAGAAATGTAATGGTATTTCTTATACTATACGTAGATGATATTTTGTTAATTGGCAACAATGTCAAGGTGTTATCGGACGTAAGGGTATGGTTGTCCAAACAGTTTGATATGAAGGACTTGGAAGAAGTGGGACACATCCTTGGGATCAAGGTTATAAGGGATCACAGGAAAAGGATGTTGTGCTTATCTCAAGCTTCATACATAGACACTATTTTGGCTCGTTTTAGCATGCAGAACTCTAAGAAAGGTTTTCTACCTTTTAGGCATAGAGTACCTTTATCTAAAGAGATGTGTCCTAGAACATCAAAGGAGATAGAGGAGATGAAGGTGGTTCCTTATGTTTCGGCAGTAGGAAGCCTCATGTATGTTATGTTATGTACGAGATCGGATATCTACTTTGTCGTTGGCATGGTTAGCAGATATCAGAATAATCCAAGAAAGAGACATTGGACTATGGTAAAGCATATATTGAAGTACCTGAGAAGGACTAGGGATTATATGCTGGTATACCAGGCAGACCAATTATTCCCTGTGGGTTACACAGATTCTGACTTCCAATCAAATAGGGATAACAGTAAGTCTATCTCAGGTTTTGTGTTTACTTTGGGAGGTGGAGCCATTGTATGGAGGAGTGTCAAGCAGAAATGTGTGGCGGACTCTACCATGAAAGCTGAGTATATGGCAGCCTCTGAGGCAGCCAAAGAAGTTGTATGACTCAGGAACTTCTTGATGGACTTGGATGTAATTCTTGGTTTGCCTAGGTCTATCACAATTTATTGTGATAACAGTGGTGCAGTTGCAAACTCGAAGGAACCACGAGCCCATAAGACAAGTAAACACATAAAGCTCAAGTACCACCTGATACGAGAAATCGTAAAGCGAGGAGAAGTTGTTGTAGCCAAGATTGTATCAGAGGATAACCTGACAGATCCTTTCACTAAGGCCCTTCTAGCGAGAGCTTTTGATAGGCATGTGGAGGGAATGGGAATTAGATGTATGGCAGTATGAGGACAGCATAGTCTTTTAGTATAAGTGGGAGATTGTTGGGATGTATACTGAAAAGTCTATCTTTTGTATGAACATCTTTATTTTTGAAATAAGAATCACATGATCATTGTTTGCATATTTATGGTTATGCATATTGTCTGATACATTACATTGTAGATAGCATGGTGTGTAGTGTCACATGGGAGATCATATTATCAGTTCCTTATAGAGTATAAGTAAAGGCTCACAACCAAGATGGTTTTGGACAAACCATTAGTATGGTTGTAGTGTAATTTGGTATTAGTTTGTCTTGACCATAGAATTACACTAGTACACTTTGTGTGTATTAAGCAGGACCGACTTAGAGGTGATCAATTTATTGCTGACTACATAATTGAATCAGGACCTCGGATATTATGGTGTACATGCTCTTAATCTCGATATAATAACAGACACATGTACTTAGTATTTATTTCTTTGATTTACCAATGGACAAGATTTATAGAGTAAATTGATAGGTTCGGTAAGTTGAGAAATGATATTATTTACATGGTGTGTCGTTGATTATAGGAGGAAACCGTGCCCTATATATTAGGATGATGATGTCCCTTTGAGGAGCTCATAAGGTTCATCATGTTAACCCTGCAGGTGGACTTGGTCCGGCATGATGATAAGGTTGAGTGGTACTACTCATGGAGTTAGATGTTGATTAATTAATTTTTAGTAAATTAATTAATTGACGAATATTCGAGATCTTAAATACAGGGAGATATTTGTACTATTAATATATGGAGCCCATATTTATTTATGGGGGTTGGTGAGGTAGGTCAATGATAATCCTCTAGTGGAATGGATTATCATTAATGGATCGGACTTTATGTGGGCTACATCCATTGGGTGGCCAAGATCCAACTCCTCTTCATGGTACCTATTGTAGCCCATTAAAACCTCATGAAAGCCTAGATCCGACGGTGGAGATTAAATCTCTAGATCCGACGGTGGAGATTAAATCTCTAGATCCGACGGTGGAGATTGAAAGAAGGCTTAAGCCTAACTCTATAAATAAGGCTTAGGAGTAGGTGGCAATACTTACTTGGAGATTAGGGGTTTTGGCATTGGGCGGCAACATAAGAAGTCTAGGGTTTAGCTTCTAGTCGGCGGCAACCTTAGGAGTGCTTCTTGTTGGTCGGCGGCAACTTGAAGATTAGGGTTTGTCTCTTGGTTCTCCTTGGTCGGCGTCACCCTCCTCTCCATCTACATTGTCGGTGCCTCATCCTCTTTTTCCTTGGCCGGCGGCAGAGCTCTTCTTGTTGGTCGGCGCTCACTTCCTCCATCTTCCTCTATTTGGCCGACGGCAACATCCAAGATAGGTGGCTTGGTGGTCAGTGCTAGATAGGAGAGGTGCGTGTATTCTTCCCTTTGTTCGGAGCGGACAAGGAAGGGAAGAATGAGATCTAGGAGGCTTCAACTCTTGGAGGATCGTTGCCCACACAACGTCCAAGAGGAGGATAGGACATACAATAGAAGACCTAGAGGTAAACAAGAGGTATAATTCTTGTTTAAGTTTGTTTTCTTGTTCTATGCAATTTGTATGTATTGTATGTGGCTAATTTACTTGGACCCTAAAAATAAACACAAAACCCGATGATCCGTACATCATCTATTCCGCATCTAGTCGAGGAAAAGAGTTAGGTTGCTTGAACAACTAGTTTATTCAAGAGACCACTCTAATCGAATAGCACGATGATGGATCGGTTGCTTGGGTAATTCGTCATCGTCTTGGATTAATTTTTTTAATCAAGGGACGTAGATGGGATCGCCATGCACAAGCAACCGAGTCGAAGCGAGAAGCGAAGTTTCTCCCTTCATAACAAACATAATTAATTGTACAAAATGTAACTTATAATACAAGGATATCCAATGGGACAAGTCAGTTAAGAATGTAGGGGATCGTACATCGCTAGAGGAGGGGTGAATAGCGACGATGATGGAATTCACTCGTGCTTGCATGCTTGTCTACAATACTGGTTAATATACGCAGTGGAAATAATAATAAAGCATAAATGAAATACACAAACACGCACAATACACAAGAATATACGTAGTTCAGAACCTTAGGGTTCCTACTCCATGGGGTGAGCTCAACAAGCTCTAGTGATGCACACACCACTACTAAATCTCCTTCTCGATGACACACCGAAGTTGGAGAAACCTCATACAAAAAATTACAACAGTAATATGAAAGAATACAAGCAAATGCAAGAAGAACAAGTAAAGAAAACTTTACAAAAGTGTTTTGTTTGTTGGTTGCTTGGATGAGCTTGAAGGACCCTGAAATGCGGCTGCACTTTGCCTTCAAATCGCCTCAACAACCTCTCAAGAAACCATGGCTGAAATCCTCCACGAGCTGCTCCTTTTATCCCTGCATCGGGCTAATTCTGCACCTGGCAATCAGCTGCCATAAGACCCCAGTAGACTGCCTATAGTATTATTGTCTCACAACGGGCTTAATCCACGTTGGCATTCAAGCTAACGGATATACTAGTAGTCGACTGCCATTACCGGCTAGCCGATCAGTGCATCGTAGCCAACTAACGATCGCTCACCAAGGCTCAGCCATCCATCAGTTGACTTCCCTCCATGGCAGTCAACTACTCAAGACTAGTCGACTGCCCAATGCTAGCAGTCGACTGTTGAGGCCACTTGCCCACAGTCGAACTCCAGTTGACTCACGTCAGTCGACTGCTCAGTGTCTACTTGGCTGCCAAGTGTTAAAACACTTGACCAGTTGACTGGTCCATAACTCCAATCGATTGCTAAATCTCAATCATGAGGTTTAACCCCAAGTATGATGCCCTCATACTTGCTAGACCACTCTTAGCCTAGACTTAAGCCTTCTAGCCACCTCCATCAGCCTCACGCCTATCAGATCCCTCTAAGTCATCCATGACTTGTTCATCCATACGTTAGCCTTCAGGTGCTTCCTTCGGCTATAGTCATTCTAATGGTGTCTATATCGCCAAGGTACATTTGGGCTTACACTGTCAAGACTCATGCTTGGCCTTTACGCCGCCAATATCATACCCTTGGACTTCCCAATTGTCAAGTATCCATGACTTGGACTTTCACCGCCAAGACTATATACTTGGACTTACGTGGCCAAGACTACACCCTTGGACTTTCCATGCCAACTCCATGTTGGACTTTCCAAATGTCAAGACCCATGCTTGGACTTTTCATTGCCAAGTACCCAAGATTTGGACTTTACCATTGTCAAGACCCATGCTTAGACTTTCCATGCCAAGTACTCATGACTTGGACTTTACCATTGCTAAGACCCATGCTTGGACTTTCCATGCAAAGTACTCATGACTTGGACTTTCCCATGCCAAGTGTCCCACTTGGACTTTCCCATGCCAAGTGTCCCACTTGGACTTCTCCATCATATGGTCAACGTCTTGCCAACCATCTCCCCAAACCATTGTCAAACAATGATCACTCCTTTGTCAAATAGTCAAACATCAAAACACTGCTCGAGTCAAACTCGAGTCTGGTTAATCGTGACCTGGGTCGATTGCACCAACAATCTCTCCTTTTTTATGTTTGACAAAAACCAACACCTTTGAGTTAGGCCACCTAACTCAATCCAATCCTCCCAATTCTCCAAATTGGGAATTTCTAACTTCTCACTCAAATTCTCCCCCTTTTTGACATACATCAAAAAGGCTCTCCCCAAGGGTATCAATGTCTCATATCTAATGAGATCTTATAATCTCCCTCTTAGTCTAAAAATATTTAGGATGCCTTCACTCTTCCTAGTGATAAGTCCCATATAACTAAATGAGAGGTCATCCTCATTCTCTAAATTTTCTCCCAATTCTCTAAATTCTCCCCCTTATGAGGAAAAATACATCCATTATCCCATGATAGATAACCCCTCCTCCTAAAGACTTGCTCCCCCTTGACCATTGCACCAACAATGTCCTTGGAGAGTTTCTAAGCCTATAGGAATACTAAACCATCAAAATTTAAGGAAAAAAGTTCAACCTTGAACTTTCACACACCTTAAGATTTAATACACACCCAAACAACTCTCCTAATTCATATCCAATGGATTTTTACCCTTCCAATGCTTACCAAAGCATATCCTAGAGTTAAGAGCAGTTAGAGTAGCCTACCATAGTTGATACATGGGCTAAACAACCTTGTTTACTCGAAATCAGCATTTGACAGTCGACTCTATCAGTTATCAGTCGACTGCACTTGACGCCAATCGACTTCCATGGATGGACTATGCAGAAATCAGATTTAGAAAAATGAAGTTTGAAAATACATATGTAATTATACGTAATTTGAAAAATAATGAAACTTCATACATATAATACTTATATCAATCGTTATAGGTGAAAAATATTTGAAAAATAAAATACCCATTAAATAGTGAGATTGACACAAAGTTCAAAGCTATTGAAAAGTTCAATGTTTTGACTCTACTTTGTATCATCTCCTTCAATGGTGATTTCTATCAAAAGATAGAATACACCAAGGTTTTCTAAAAGGATTTTAAAATGTTTTAAAAATCTTATATTGAACCATGGTCTATGGGCTTAATGCACATTACTTGTACATAAGCTTTTCTCATGACTCATCCATGGTATAAGGTGAGTTTGAGTTTATCTAGATGCAAGAACTATACACCTTGAACTTAACTCATTTTCTAACATCTCACATGTGTCTAGGATGTATAAAAACACACACATGTCAATTTGATGTGAGATGTGGGTTTTGGTTATTCCTAGTCTAAGGTCTCATGCATTTTCTAGGCAACACTATTTGATTTTCTTATACATGGGACTTTAAATCATGTCATAGTCCTTAAATCAATTTTAATTAATCCTAAATGCATGAATGATGATTATAGTATATAATGATAGAATAAATAAAATATGTGTCAATAATCATGATATCATGGCATGTGAATACAACCTAAGTACTAACATGACATAAAAACTAACCTAAGCATTATCATGACATATTATATGATTTAAAAGAGAGATAATGTCATGACATGGCATATGGCAAACAACTCATGGAAAATAAAATATAACGGTATAATAATACTTAAGTTTTAGTATTAATTTTCATTTGTTATGATTAAGTCCATTTTGTCATAATACTAATCATCTCCCAAGTGTGCCAAAAACCCAAAATGACACACCAAGTCCCTTAACCTAATTGTGTCAATTTTGATCAATTTTCATAAAATTCATTGGCACATCCTAAAATCCTTTAGGATATAAATTCTAACCACATTTCCAAAGTATCCCATTACCTTGGAAATGACCTAAGGTGTCAACTTTGCTATGGTTGAGTTAACTATCCATCCAATCAAGGTTGACACAACCTAACCCATTTAGCGTGAGGGAATCACGCTCTTAGGAACCCAATACCTATTAGAGCTCCTTGGGTTACCTAAGTATTCACTAGGGATAACTTCCCTAGATACCCTCCTAATAACCCTTCTAGGCTTGGAAGCCTTGGTCAATTTGTTCTTGCCTAGATCAACTCCAGGGATAACTTCTCTTGTGACCTTCTTAGTGGCTTTCCTAGGTTTCATAGAAACCTTGGCCACTAGGCATCTACCATGGTTAATCTTAGGGATAACTTTCTTAGTAACCTTAGCTTTCCTAGACCTATGAATGTTCCATAGTCAAATGGAACATTGTAATAGGTCTTCTTGGCCTTAGGCTTGTGACCCAAATATTTCTTACCCGTGGATGGTTCTTGTTTCCTAGGTCCTAATTTTTGATCATTTGACCCTTGAATTTGATTTTGCATCTTCCTAAAGGTCTTCTCCAATTTCTCAAGCCTTGACCTCAAGGCTTGGTTTTCTAACTCTAATCTTCCCAATTTTGATTTTTCATTAACCCTTTGGGAAATATTCTTCCTAGGCATATGCCTACCCTTCTTAGGGTTAATGCCTAGGTGATCTTCTACCTTCCTAATTATTTCCTTAGGTAGAATTGTTCTAGGGTTATTGTTTCTAGATTTATCCTTAACCCTAAAATTACAATATTTAGCACCTAAGAAAAAGTACTTATTGTTACTTCTATCATGCTCCTTATGATTATGCACAATTGCAAGTAAATTAAAATCATGATTTTTAACATTAAAATTCGAAGGTGCATTATTGAATTTTACCTTAGTGTTTGTTTTAGAAGCTCCCCTACATATGATGCTCCTTCTTGGGTTTTCTTCCTCCCCTTAGGGTATGAACTCCTATAATGCCCTTTTTGGTTGCATTTAAAGCACACCACATGCTCCTTGCTTTTAATTGTTAGGGCTCCGATCTCCTTGATCTTTGGCACGACTTGTGTCGTCTTCTTGACCCGTTTCGGACACTTACTCTTGTAGTATCCGGCTTCCCTACACTCAAAGAAAATTATATGATCTTTATTTTTAATTGAATTGCTTGAGTTACCTAGGTCAATGGTGGCCGGAATTGGTTCTTCATCTCTCCTGGAGGTTGAAGCTACTTTTTGATTTTGCTCCGACTCCGGTGATCTAATATCCTCTCCCTCAATCCTAGAAGTGGAGGCTTCCTCCAATTCTTCCATCTCTTCTACCGATTCAGATGATGACTCCTTCTCAATTTCCGAATCCTCACTTTCTTATGAGGATGAGCTTGCTTCTTCGGTCTCCTTATCCAATTGAACCGATGATGGGTCTTGTTCCTTGGGCTCCTCTATTTCTTGAGCCGTTGAGGGTTCTTCATGAAGCTTAGCTAGCTTGCTCCACAGCTCCTTGACATCCTTACAATCTCCTAATCTACATAATACATTATTAGAAATTGCACTAAGTAATATACCCATTTTCTTATTGTTTATGTTGAAGTATCGGAGTTGTTCTTTGCTCCACTTCTTCTTCTTGAGTATTTTCCCTTCTTCGTCATTTGGAGTGTCGAACCCTACCATCACACTAATCCAATTATCATAATCATACATAAGAAAATATTTCATTCTTACCGCCCATAGCTCAAAATCCTTGGCTCCATAGAGTTCATATAGCGGCGACACATTGATGTCATCACCCAATCTTTCTTCAATCGCCATTTTCTTTCCTCTAGCATGCTCCCTTAGTTGTTAAACCTTGAAGAGCAGTCTCGCTCTGATACCACTTGTAGGGGATCGTACACCGCTAGATGGGGGGTGAATAGCGATGATGATGGAATTCGCTCGTGCTTGCATGCTTGTCTACAATACTCATTAATATGTGCAGCAGAAATAATAATAAAGTATAAATAAAATACACAAGCACACAATATACAAGAATATACGTGGTTTAAAATCTTAGGGTTCCTACTCTACGGGGCGAGCTCAACGAGCTCTAGTGATGCACACTCCACTACTAAATCTCCTCTTGGTGACACACCGGAGGTAGAGAAACCTCGTACAAAAGATTACAAAAGTAATATGAAAGAACACAAGAAAATCCAAGAAAAACAAGTAAAGAAAACTTTACAAGAGTGCTTTGAATGCTTTGCTTATTGGTTGCTTGGATGAGCTTGAAGGACCCTGAAATGTGGCTGCACTTCGCCTTCAAATCACTTTAACAGCCTCTCAAGAAACCATGGTCGAAATCCTCCACGAGCTGCTCCTTTTATCCCTACATCGGGCTAATTCTGCACCTAGCAATCGGCTGCCATAAGACCTCAGTCGATTGCCTACAGTGTCGTTGTCTCACAACGGGCTTAATCCATGTTGGCATTCAAGCCAACAGATACCTTGGCGATTATTTGTCATTACGGATCAGCTTCGATGACTAACTAGTCATCTAGAATTTCGACCCTCAACCAAAGCTAGCGATCATTGCCCTCCATGGCGCGTCGATCTCAAGACCACGATCGCCAATGCTAGCAGTCAATTGCCAAGGCCACTTGCCCACAGTCAAACTCCAGTCGACTCATGTCAGTCGACTGGTCATAATCCTAGTCGATTGCTCAGTGTTGACTCGGCTACCAAGTGTTAAAACACTTGACCAGTCGACTGGTCCATAACCCCAATCGACTGGTTCATAACCCCAATCGACTGCTAAACCTCAATCATGAGGTTTAACCCCAAGTATGATGCCCTCATACTTGCCAGACCACCCTTAGCCTAGACCTAAGCTTTATAGTCACCTCCATCAGCTTCACATCTATCGGATATCTCTAAGTCATCCATGATTTGTTCATCTATATGTTAGCCTTCAGATGCTTCCTTCGGCTATTATCATGCTAACGGTGTCTATACCACCAAGGTACATTTGGGCTTACGCTGCCAAGACTCATGCTTGGACTTTACGCCGCCAATATCATACCCTTGGACTTCCCAATTGCCAAGTACCTATGACTTGGACTTTCACCGCCAAGACTACATACACACTTGGACTTACATGGCCAAGACTACACCCTTGGACTTTCCATGCCAACTCTATGTTGGACTTTCCAAATGTCAATACCCATGCTTGGACTTTCCATTGCCAAGTACCCAAGACATGGACTTTACCATTGCTAAGACCCATGCTTGGACTTTCCATGCCAAGTACTCATGACTTGGACTTTACCATTGCCAAGACCCATGCTTGGACTTTCCATGCCAAGTACTCATGACTTGGACTTTCCCATGCCAAGTGTCTCACTTGGACTTTCCCATGCCAAGTGTCCCACTTGGAGTTCTCCATCATATAATCAACCTATTGCCAACCATCTCCCCAAACCATTGTCAAACAATGATCACTCCTTTGTCAAACAGTCAAACATCAAAATACTACTCGAGTCAAACTCGAGTTTGGTCAATCGTGACCTGGGCTGATTACACCAACAAGATTTAGAGTTAACAATTCAAACATAACCATCATCATCAAAAAAATTCATCTTCATTGTCATTATTATAATCATTTGCAAGAGGAGATCGAGAAGGAGGAAGTCGACTTGAACCAAAGGATAATTGAAGATGCTGCATGATTAACTTCTGTTGTCTACAAAATTTGTTCATCTGGTCATTTAATTCCTTGGCTTCCTGATCTCTTTGTCTTGATTAATTTTCCTTTTATGCTAGTAACTCCTTCAAATGGTTTACTCTTCGGTCAATTGATTAATTTATGCTCTTACTACCGGTGAGGATGAAGAAGAAGCACCAAGGACTTTATAAGTTTGGCTCAAAGAACCTAGTCCAATTATTCTTCCACCTTTTGACCTGCCAGTCACATCGAGTCATAGATTCATAATTCTAACAGATGGCTTAGATTCGACTGCATCATCACTTGCACTCAAATATCTCTGTGCAAGTTCATCATATTTTTTCTATTTTAAAAGAAAAAAGTTAAATACTAACATAAGAATTTAAATTTTTGAAATTACAAACCTTAGTTGTTTTAGCTCTCTCCCCACTCCACGTCTTATCTTTCTTTTGGAATGTATGGGTGAAAGTGTTTATGAATAATGGCTCAGCCCCCATTTCTGGGCCTAAATAAACATCATTATAAATAATAAATTAGTGCATATTAGATTCAAAAATTAAGATTTGAAAAAACTCACCAATCGATGTCTATGTTCATCGATATTGATTGAGTCACCCGCATACGTCGCAGACAAAGCGCCAGAATTAAAAGTTTGATTTTTCTTATTTTGTTCACTCCTTTGTTTGCTATCCTTCGATGCCCAATATTCAACAATCTTATTCCAACTCTCCTCGATTATGCAATGTGACTTTTTACCTCTAGTTTTTGCATGATTTAATATATTTCTGATATGATTGCTACACTTTTTCTTGAAAATTCTTCTTATCTCTAGTGTTTCATATTCCTCCCAAGTAAATACCCGCTGCAGTAGAAAAAATGAATTGATTATATTAATTATATTTTTATATAAATTGATTTACATAACTTACCTTGAACTCACTCCACCACAGATTTTTTATTTCTTCCGGCGTGCTCGTATAAGTCATCGAAGCTCTGCCCCAATGATTATTCACTATTTTATTTACCTCGTAAATAACATGTATAGAATTTGTAAATCTATCATAAACAAATCATGTTAGATATTTATAAAAAAAACATATCTTATTAAAAACATAGATAATTTAAAACTTGAATACTTACGAATCTCCGTGCAGGGATATTAATTCTCGTGTATCTTCCCTCTCAACGAGTGATTGTTGTACTGGGGAAGATACATTAGCAGGGGTTTGTTGAGAACCATAAGGTCCTGCAAGTGGAGAAGGGGGTCGAGGGCACATTCCTACAAGAGAATCAGACTGTGCAGGGGCTGAAGCAGAGGAAGACTATGATCTTCCATCGCTACTCCGTCTATGACCGCCACATCGAAACTAACAATCATAATGATTAGAATATGAAAGTAAAAAAGAATTACATTTTCATATCGAATTTATAATATAAACAATACAAAAAAATTACCATATTGTAATTTAGAATATGACAATTCATTAATATATCAAATATATATTAATATATTATAAAAAAGGCAATTCATTAATATATCAAATATATGAAATTTAGAATTAGACAATAAATGGAAACATAATTGATACTAAACAAAAGTTACCCATAATTATAAATCGAAGTCCTCATTGTCATTTTCATCCTCGTCATACGTCCCTTCAATCTCATCATCCTCATCCTCACCGTCATCGTCATCCTCATTCTCATCCTCATCCTCATCCTCTAAATTAAATTCCTCATCTTCATCTTCATTTATTTCACTTGCATCAACGTCTATTACTACGCCGCTGGAATCTCGTAATGTTGAAGTATTATATTCTTCGATCTAAAATGTATTAACAACCTCATCTTATTGATATGCTATGTCTTCCCAACGTTCCTCTTTTTTTCCATGCTTTTGTTTTACAAATAGTCCATCAATAAATTTTGTCACGTTTTTAACTAGGATATGAAATATAAAATACTTGAATCGCTTGTTGTGCTAACACAAATGGTTCATACCTCTTGTATAATTTTTTATAATTTATTTTAATCAAATTAAACTGTGGATGCACCCTCATGCCTTTGATAGGGTCAAACCAATGATACATAACCCTTAAAATTTCATCTAGAAAATCATAAAAATCATTCTTTGCACCTCCATCATTAGATGACTAAACACAAACCCCATTATTCATTGTAGCTTTTTCCATTCCATATTCTTGAGTATGAAAATTATATCCGTTTATGAAATATGCTAACCAAGTTTTCACCATTGATTTTGGACCCCATGACAGATGATTTACCAATTGTTGCTCAATGTGAGCGTGATTATCAAGAACCTAAAGTCAAATAATTATGTGTTAAAGTCAAGATTTAACTAATTTATTATTATAGACTACTTACATATTTTTTTGAACCATGGTGCAAATTCTTCATCACAAAAACGATCAAACTCATGCTCCGGAAGCTCAATATATAGGGTTTGAAAAATTCTACCATAAAATAAATATAACACGAACAATAATTTATGATATATGAAATATATAATATAACATGTATATATTCACTCAAAATACTTCGTTACTTCTGGATAGTTCAATAAAATATATCTGTGGGATGCTCGCCACTCTTGACCAGTAAAGTATTTACGTGTACAAGATCCACTCGGGTGACCAAGGTAGTTAAAATTTGAGAATGACTTCAAATTTGGATCAACATGACCCTCATCATTTCTTCCTACTCTCCGCCTTTTGCATTGAACATGAGGTTCAAAATAATATGATGCAAAAGTTATAACTTCCTCCACAATATATGCATTAACAATAGAAGCCTCAACATGTGCCTTATTTTTCACCTTTTTCTTCAAGTGATAGAGGAATCTAATAGTAATAAAACAAAATGTATTAGAAATTAACTTATACTAAAATTAATCAAATGCACTAACAACGATAAAAAAAAATAAAAAGATCACCTTTCAAATGGATACATCCATCTAAATTGAACATGACCTCCAACTTTGGCCTTATATAACAAGTGAACCAAAAGATGTTCCATAGAATAAAAAATGACGATGGAAATATTCTTTCTAAGTTACACAAAATGATTGGGATGTCTCTCTCTAATGTCTCCATATGTGAATGACTCAATACTGTCGAGCAAATATCTTGGAGGAAAATGCTTAATTCTGTAATTGCACCCCATATAAAATTTAGTAACATTTCCTTAAAAGCAATAGGAATTAGTCTTTCTATGAATATATGACAGTTATAACTTTTCAAACCAATCAATTTGCATTCCTTCAAATCAACGCATCTGCTAAGATTAGAGACATAGCCATTAGGAAATCTCAATGATTTCAACCATTCACAATCAATCTGTCTCTGATCCTTATTCAATGTATAAACTGCTTTTGGTTTTGGTCCCCTACTATTTTCATCAACATCAAGGGCGAGTCATTTATAGATGAGACATATATCTTTTATTGCATTCAGATTGTCTTTTGTTTTTCCAGTAATATCCATCATCGTATTTATCAGATAATCAAAAACATTCTTTTCAATATGCATTACATCAAGATTGTGATGAATCAAATTACTCTACCAATACGGTAAATCCTAAAATATACTCCGTTTAGTCCATTTATGCGTACTTCCATAGCCATATGTTGTAACATTTGGTTCTTCAATAACAGATGGAAAGTTAAGCACTCTATGTCATAAGTATTCATCGGTTAATCTCAATAGTGGAGGTGTTCTTTCAATTCTATTCTTAGTGAATTCTTCTTTATTTCTTTTGAATTTATGATTGGTGCAGTGGAAATCTATCACCTCCTTTGAGGTTAATGATAGAGCTTTGATTTCGTTATATGGTCACTCTTTCGATGTTTAAATTAGATCTAAGGTGAAAAAGGATAGCAAGATAATATAGCGGATAATAACATAACATAACATAATCTGATGTAACATCTATTTTTTGGTCGATGTTGATATCATTAGCTTATATATTGAGAGAAGAGGTGCGCGAGTGATGACGTTTTCCTAAGGGATGCATTTCTTTGTAATCGGCATTGTCATCTCATATCATTGTAACCAACGTGTGTTATGTCATAACTGTTCATCTTGTTTGTCGTCATCGATGAAGATTGTCGTCGAGGAGGATGCAAGTTGATATAATATCGTCGAGGCTAGTGTTCAACACTATCTCCGTAAAACAATATTGCTCCGCTCAAGTGCTTACGGATAGCAGCAATTCATTTCCAAGATACAACGACGATGTCTCGAAATAGTAGCACTTCAAATTCCGAGACCGGCGAACCTTCTCGTAGGTTTTTTTTGGACTCCGAATGCAGAAGATGAAATGTATGCAAGGATTTGATTTGATTGAGTTTGAGTGAGTGAATTCCATCATCTAGGGGATCTTATTTATACTAGGCGAAGAGGTAGAGGAACCTCTTGGTTCAATCAAATCTCATCCATTCAATTTAAATGGATGATCTAGATTGCATCCCTTCCCAAAAGACACAATGTCTCTTCATTTGGATGCATCTAAACCTTTCATTTTGAATTTAATGACCAAGATTAAGTCATCCAAAAAGGTACTTATACCCCTTCATTTGAATGAACCGGATTTATCCATCTTAATCCAACGATCTAGATTAAGCCATATTAATTTCTCATTTATATAATTGTGAAAATTAATAAATTTTCCAACAACCCAAACATGAATGGAAATTAATGCATATATGCATGCTGACACTTTACAAGAGTCCAATCGATAAGTCAATGCATCAGGAGAGGTAGCTTGTGGCTTTGAACCTTCCGTAGTGGAATGCTATCAAGCATACTAGGTTGCGTAGTGAACGTGATGTCTTGAACTGCTCAGCTATTTGTGTATACTGAGACAATAACACTCACACAGAGACTTATCTCACCTACTTTTGGTTCTCATGGTTGGTTCTGTTTCGACCATGGACACCATTTTGGATTCATGAATATTTCATTGAAGCAGTCTGTCTTCACACTCACATAGGTGACACTTCTATCAAGAGTATCCTACCATACTCCACCTTATAAAGGTATAGAAATCATTAAAAGCATAAGCTTAACCTCACTACATGTGGTAGGACAACACATGTTCATCCTAGGAGTGGGATAGAGATAATATATCTCATGTACTGTAACACAACTTCTGTAGCTTCGTTGTCCCATTGAACTAAGATCTTGGGATCTCTAGTCAACAAGGTTGGGTTACTGCTACATTCATTTTAGTTATAGATTTTTAATCTCATTCCTCTTGACGAGTAGTATACTTGATCTCGACTTAGCCCCTTCGTAAGAGGATCTGCCAAATTATCTTTGGACTTGACATAATCGATTACAATCACTCCATTCGAGATCAACTATCTAATAGTATTGTGTCTACGACGTATATGTCGTGACTTACCATTATACATACTACTATGTGCCCTTCCAATCGTCGATTGACTATCACAGTGTATAAGTACGATGGGCACAGGTTTCGTCCAGCTCAGAATATCTTCCAAGAAATTCCGCAGTCATTCAGCTTCTTCAACTGCTTTGTCTAGTGCTATAAACTCGGATTCCATTGTTGACCGAGCAATGCACGTCTACTTATTGGATTTCTAAGATGCCACTCTCCCACCAATCGTGAATACATATCCACTAGTGAATTTGGAATTTTTTGTATCTGATATCCAATTAGCATCACAATATCCCTCCAAGACAGCGGGATATTTTCCGTAATGTAATCCGTAGTTCATAGTATATTTCAAATATCTAAGAACTCGCATCAATGCTTTCCAATGGGTGTCGTTTGGATTACTCATAAATCGACTTAGCTTGTTGACCACACAGGCAATATCCAGACGTGTGCAGTTTGTGAGATACATCAAGTTGCCTATTATCCGAGAATATTCCAATTGCGATATGGGCTCACCTTGGTTTTCGCTAAGTGTTGACTTAGATCCATAGGTGTTTTCACTATAGAGAGATCGAACACATTAAACTTCTTTAACACCGACTCTACATAGTGGGATTGTGTCAAAACTATCCCCTCAGATGTTTTGAGAATTTTAATTCCCAATATAACTTCTGCTCGACCCATATCTTTCATATCGAAATTTTTGGTCAATATTTTCTTTGTATTCATGATTATCTCATAGTTACTGCCCATTATAAACATATCGTCTACATATAGACAGACGACTACATAGCCTTTAGGTGTGTTTTTGACATAAATACATTTGTCACATTCATTTATTTTGAACTCGTTTGACAGCATTATTTTGTCAAATTTCTCGTGTCATTATTTAGGTGCTTGTTTAAGTACGTACAACAACTTAACAAGTCGACACACCTTTTCTTTTTTTCCTGGAACTACGAATCCCTCGGGTTGCTCCATATAGATTTCTTCTTCTAACTCACCATTTAAGAATGTAGTCTTAACATCCATTTGATGTATTTCAAGTTCATACAATGTTGCGATGGCTATCAGCACTCGTATGGATGTAATCCTTATCACCGGTGAGTAGGTATCGAAGTAATCAAGGCCTTCCTTTTGTTTGTACCCTTTGGTTACAAGTCTAGTCTTATACTTGTCAATCGATCCATCAGCTTTATACTTGTGTTTTAGTATCCACTTACAGCCTAATGGTTTAGAACCAGAAGGAAGGTCCACTAATTCCCAAGTATGGTTATTCATGATGGACTTGATTTCACTATTGACTGCTTCTTTCCATAATGGGGCATTGGGACTAGAGAGAGATTCGCTCAATGTTCTTGAGTCCGTTTCTGACATAAAAGTCATAAAGTCCGGCCCGAACGATTTCTCGACTCTAGCCCGTTTGATCCAATGTGGCTCTTTATTTTGATAGTCAATAGTCCTTTTACGACAACTAAGTTCAGAAACATCATTATCGTTAGAGCTTTCGTTGCTATCACTTTAAATGTTTCCCTTCTTATTTGGGAATACATTTTCAAAGAATATCACATTCCGAGATTCTATGGTTGTTCCCACATGAATGTTAGGAATGTATGACTTATGAACTATGAAACAATATGCACTATTGTTTTCGACATATCCAACAAATATTGCATCGAACATTTTAGGTTCGATCTTTATTTGCTTTGTCTTGGGTACTTCGACCTTTGCCAAGCACCCCCACACTTTCAAGTATTTGTACGATGGCTTGCGGCCTTTCTATAGTTCATATGGTATTTTATCATTTTTCTTGTGAGGGATTTTATTGAGAATGTGATTTGTCGATAATATGGCTTCCCCTCAGAAGTTCTGGGGTAAGCCTGAATTTATCAACAAGGCATTCATCATTTCCTTTAGTACCTGATTTTTACATTCGACAACACCATTCGATTGAGGTGAGTAAGGCGTCGTTGTCTGATGGATAATGTCAAATTCTAAACAATACTCATCAAATGGTGCACCATATTCTCCACCTCTATCGCTACGAATTATTTTAATTCATTTATCAAGTTGATTCTCAACTTCTGTTTTATAGATTCTAAATGTCTTTAAGGCTTCGTCTTTACTTCTTAAAAGAAAGACATAACAGAACCTTGTGCAGTCATCGATAAAAGTAATAAAATACTTTTTACCTCCTCTAGTTTGTGTTGGTGCAATCGGCCCAGGTCACGATTGACCAAACTCGAGTTTGACTCGAGTGATGTTTTGATGTTTGACATAGGATGTTTGATAAAGTGGTTTGACATTGATGTTGGACATTGATGTCGGTTAATATGTTGGGGAGATTGTTGGAGCAATCGACCCAGGTTATAATTGACCGGACTCGAGTTTGACTCGAGGGAGACTTTGATGGTTGACTAGGGTTGACCATGTGATTAAGGGAAAGTCCAAGCATGGGTCTTGGCAAGGTAAAGTCCAAGTCATGGATACTTGGCATGGAAAGTCCAACATGGGTTGGCAAGGGAAAGTCCAAGTCTTGAGTACTTGGCACAAGGAAAAGTCCAACATAGGTTGGCAAGGGAAAGTCCAAGCTTGAGTCTTAGCATTTGAGAAGTCCAAGGGGATGGATATTGGCAGCGTAAAGTCCAAGCGGAGTCTTGGCGGCGTAAGTCCAATGTGCCTTGGCGGTGTAGACACCGTTAGCATGACATAGCCGAGGGAAGCACCTGGAGGCTAGCGCGATGGATGAACAAGTCATGTATGACTTGGAGGGATCCGAGAGGCGTGAGGCTGATGGAGGTGGCTAGAAGGTTTAGGTCTAGGCTAAGGGTGGTCTAGCAAGTATGGGGGCACCATACTTGGGTTAAAATCTCATTTTTGAGGTTGGCAATCGACTGCCATTATGGCTGGTTCAACTGTCGTGAGTCGACTTAAGCTCATTGGAAGCGATCGGTGATGTCGGCAACGATCATTGCCGGTGGATGTCGAGCGCGAGCGCTCACCGAAGTCGGTAGGCGGATCGATTCGGTGATCGGCCAATGTTGCGATCGTGCCAAAGAGTCTCGTGGAACGTGTCCAACGTGGATTGAGTCGTTGTCTCGCGGCTCACGATGTTAGCGATCATTGCGCGAAAATCGGCACCGATGGAGGATAAAAGCAGCTGTTCGTGGAAGGCTCGATAATCAGTTCTTGGGGAGCTTTCTTGAGGCGATTTGAAGGTGATTTGCAGGTGCATTTCAGAACCCTTCAACCTCATCCAAGCAACCAACAAGCAAAGCGCTCAAACCCTAGTTTGTAAAGTGTTCTTTACATTTCCTTGTATTTTGCTTGTGTTTTTGTGTATTACTTATTGTAATCCATTGTACGAGGTTTCTCCACCTCCGACTTGTTGTCGAGAAGGAGTTTATTGCTTAGTGGTGTTTGTGGCATCGCTAGGGTTCATACGAACCCAATCCATGGAGTATGAACCATTTCGGTTCTGAACCACGTTATATCCTTGTGTTTGTATGCTCGTTATTGTGATTGTTGTTTCATTTCTATATTCCGCTGCGTACTAACAATCATAGGGAAGCGAACGCGATCAAATTCCATCTACGTACGATCAACGCGCTATTCACCCCCCCCCCCTCTAGCGGGCGCACAGGTCCCAACAAGTGGTATCAGAGCGAGGCCGCTCTTCTAAGTCTAACAACGAAGGGAGCAAGCTAGAGGGTAAAATATGGAAGTCCAAGGACAATTGGGATGGGATATCAACACACCTATCCCATATACCTTCTATGGACAAGAAGGTTTTAGACAATGGAAGGCAAGGATCGAAGATTTTTTAATGATGAGGTACTTCGAAGAATGGTCCATTTTAATGGAGGGATATAGCTATCCATTAGAACCAAAGGGAGGGTTCCTCAAGAAGAAGAAGTAGAGTGAAGATCAACTCCAAGCTTTCGAGAAAAACATGAAGGTAATAAAATTTATCCTTGATTTGGTCCCTAATGAGATTGTGTATGGTAGGGGACTATATGGATGCTAAGGAGTTGTGGAGCCAAGTGGCAAAGCTTCATGAAAATCTATCATCAATCCAAGAAGAAGAAGAGGAGTGCTCACCCTCTGAAGCTCAAGCAAGCACATCCCCATCTAAAGAGCTTGAGGAGTCGGAAGTTGATAGGGAGTCGACTTCCGGATCGGAGAAAGAAGAAGTGGAAGAGGTGGAAGAAGCATTCACCTCAAGGATTGAGGGGGAGGAGAGAACTTCCATACCGGAGCAACAAGAAGAAGCTTCAACATCCGATCAAGATGAAGAAGCTCAAAATACAACTCCGGCACCTACCACCGAACTAGGTGACTCAAACAATTTAGGTTTAAATAAAAATCATATAATTTGCTTTGAGTGTAGGGAAAGTGGGCATTACAAGAGCAAATGCCCAAAGAGAGTAAGAAAAGCTCCACCGGCGCCAAAGATCAAGGATGTCGGTTCCCCAAATATCAAGAACAATGAGCATATCATATGCTTCAAGTGCAACTCAAAGGGGCATTATCGGAGTCAATGCCCTAGGGGGAAGAATAAGAGGCAAGAAGGAGCATCACATGTAGGGGGAGCTAAGGCTAACCCTAAGGTATATTTTAGTAATGCTCTTTCTAATTCTTATAGTCAAAAGCATGCTAGGAATAATTTCAATAGTCTTGCTATTTATCATAAAGAGCATGCTAGAAGTAAGGAATTTTGTTTAGGAGCTACGAGAGTCCATGTAGGAAATAAGAAAAAATTTGGGACTAATGTCCCTAGAAAAACCTTACCTAAGGAATCTATTAGGAAAATACAAGAACACTTAGGTTTTAACCCTAAATGGACTAGTCATATGCCTAGAAAGGACAATGCCCATGGTTTAAATCAAAACTCAAAAAGTGGGCAATTAGAAAAGGAAAATCAAGTCTTGAGGTCAAGACTTGAAAAACTAGAAAAGATCCTTAGGAATATACAAAACCAATTTAAAGGGTCAAATGATCAAAAGTCTAGGTCCAAATCTCAAAGTCAACACTTAGGACCTAAGAATCAAAAGTCAACCAAGGGCAATCAAGGTTTGGGTCACAAACCTAAGCCTAAGGTGGCTTATCATAGTGTTCCATTTGACTATGGAACACAAACTAGGTCTAGGAAGACCAAGGTCAATAGGGAAGTCATCCCTAAGGTTGACTAAAGGTTGTGCCTAGTGGCTAAGGTTTCTAGGAAACCTAGGGTGGCCACTAAGAAGGTTGCAAGGGGAGTTACCCCTAGAGTCAACCTAGGTAAGACCCAAATGACCAAGGCTAACAAGCCTAGGAGGGTCATTAGGAAGGTATCTAGGGAGGTTATCCCTAAGGAATACCTAATTAACCCTAGGAGCTCAAATCGGTTTTGGGTTCCTAAGAGCGTGATTGATTCACGCTAGATGGGTTTAGGGTGTGCCAACCTTGATTGGATGGGTAGTTAACTCAACCATGGTAAAGGTGGCACTTTAGGATATTTTCAAGGTTATGATTACCTTGGAAATAGATTTGAATCAATATCCTAAAAGATTTTAGGATGTGCCAATGCACTTTTGAAATTAAGAAAAATCAATTAAATTGGCACAATTTAGGTTTAGAGGTTAGTGTGTCATTTTGGGTTTTTGGCACACTAGGGAGATTAATGATAATATGGCAAAATATATCTAATTATATCAAATGGCAATTAATATTAAAATTTAGGTATTACTATACCTATATATTTTATATGTCATGCTTTGTTTGTCATATAACATGTTATGACATCATGTTTATTTTAATCATTTTATATGTCATGTTCATGTTTAGGATTAAGGTTTCAAATGTCATGTGTTTTTAGATTTCATCTTATGTCATGACATCATGATTATGAGCATATGCTTATTTATATCATTTCTAATGTCATAATCATTCATGCATTTAAGACAATTTGGTTGAAATTGATTTAAGGACTATGGCATGACTTGAAGTCCCATTTATAAGGGAATCAAGTAGGGTTGCCTTAGAGAATGCATGAAACCCTAGATTAGGATGAACAAAACTCACATCTCACATTAAATTGACATATATGTGTATCTTATACACCCTAGATACATGTGAGATGCTAGGATATGAGTTAAGTTCAAGGTGCATAGGTTTTGCATCTAGATGAACTCAAACTCATCTTATATGATTAGTGGATCATTGGGAAAGCTTGTGTACAAGTCATGTACTTAGAGCCCAAGGAATGTGATTCAAAATAGGTTTTCAAAAACATTTTGAAATCATTTTGAAAAACTTTGGTGAAGTCTATCTTTTGATAGCAATCACCATTGATAGAGTTGATACAAAATATAGTCAAAACATTGAAAATTTCAATGGTTTTGAGTTTTGTATCAAACTCACTATTTTATGAGTAAAATAATTTTTAAATATTTTTCACCCATTGTATTGACTATAAGTAATATACGTATCAAGTTTCGTGATTTTTCAAAATACGTAGAATTACTTATGACTTTTCAAAACTTGATTCTAATAGTTGAAATTCGAAAATTTCAGCTATCGATCATTGCCCTTTGTGCGGTCATTTGGTCTTGATAAGTCATTGCAGTCTGATTTTGGGTTAACAAGGTTTGTTTAGCCCATTTTTAGCCATGGTAAAGGTCCCTAACCACTTCTAACTCTAGGATATGCTTTGGGAAGCATTATAAATGGTGAAAATCCATTGGATATGGATTAGAAGAAGTGTTAGGTCAAAGTATCAAATTTAGGGTATGAAAAGTTCAAGTTTGAACTTAGAACCTTAATTTTGATGGTTTAGAGTTTCTATTGGCTTAGGGACTTCCCAAGGACATTGTTGGTGCAATGGTCAAGGGGGAGCAAGCCTTTAGGGGGAGTTATCTATCTTGGGATGATGGATGTGTTTCTCCTCTTGAAGGGGGAGGAGTTATTGGGAGAATATCATCAATTGAGAAAATTGATGGGATGTTTGAGAAACACAATTTGGAAATTGGGAGAGAGTATAGGATTGCCTCTCTTGAGTGATATGGGACTTATCACTAGGAAGATGGTAGGCGTCCTAGGTATTTTTGGATCAAGGGGGAGATTGTAAGATCTCATTGGAACATGAGACATTGACCTCCTTGGAGAGATAACATTTTTTATGTATGTCAAAAAAGGGGAGAAGATTAAATTACCAATTTGGAAAATTGGTAAGGAAATTTGAGTTAGGGGCCTAACTCAAAGTTTGTTTTGTCAAACATCAAAAAGGGGGAGATTGTTGGTGCAATCGGCCCAGGTCACGATTGACCAGACTCGAGTTTGACTCGAGTGATGTTTTGATGTTTGACATAGGATGTTTGACAAAGTGGTTTGACATTGATGTTGGACATTGATGTCGGTTAATATATTGGGGAGATTGTTGGAGCAATCGACCCAGGTTATAATTGACCGGACTCGAGTTTGACTCGAGGGAGACTTTGATGGTTGACTAGGGTTGACCATGTGATTAAGGGAAAGTCTAAGCATGGGTCTTGGCAAGGTAAAGTCTAAGTCATGGATACTTGGCATGGAAAGTTCAACATGGGTTGGCAAGGGAAAGTCCAAGTCTTGAGTACTTGGCACAAGGAAAAGTCCAACATGGGTTGGCAAGGGAAAGTCCAAGCTTGAGTCTTGGCATTTGATAAGTCCAAGGGGATGGATATTGGCGGCGTAAAGTCCAAGCGGAGTCTTGGCGGCGTAAGTCCAATGTGCCTTGGCGGTGTAGACACCGTTAGCATGACATAGCCGAGGGAAGAACCTGGAGGCTAGCGCGATGGATGAACAAGTCATGGATGACTTGGAGGGATCCGAGAGGCGTGAAGATGATGGAGGTGGCTAGAAGGTTTAGGTCTAGGCTAAGGGTGGTCTAGTAAGTATGGAGGCACCATACTTGGGTTAAAAGCATTATGGCGAGTCGACTTGAGTTATTTGTCGTTTAAGAGCTGGAATTGCTCTCGACGATTGCTCATTGGAAGCGATCGGTCGATTCGGCAATGATCGCGAGCGCGAATGATCGCCCGGTGAGTGTCGAGCACAAAATGCCGTAGCCGTGGGCAATCGACTTCTGGCGCTAGCGATCGGCCAAGAGTCCGTTGGAACTTGTCCAACGCGTGGATTAGTCGTTGTCTCTGACTACGATGTTGGCGATCGGCGCGGAAATCGGCCGATGGAGGATAAAAGCAGCTGTTCGTGGAAGGCTCGATAATCAGTTCTTGGGGAGCTTTCTTGAGGTGATTTGAAGGCGATTTGCAGGTGCATTTCAGGGCCCTTCAACCTCATCCAAGCAACCAACAAGCAAAGCGCTCAAACCCTAGTTTGTAAAGTGTTCTTTACATTTCCTTGTATTTTGCTTGTGTTTTTGTGTATTACTTATTTTAATCCATTGTACGAGGTTTCTCCACCTCCGACTTGTTGTCGAGAAGGAGTTTATTGCTTAGTGGTGTTTGTGGCATCGCTAGGGTTCATACGAACCCAATCCGTGGAGTATGAACCGTTTCGGTTCCGAACCACGTTATATCCTTGTGTTTGTATGCTCGTTATTGTGATTGTTGTTTCATTTCTATATTCCGCTGCGTACTAACAATCATAGGGAAGCGAACGCGATCAAATTCCATCTACGTACGGTCAACGCGCTATTCACCCCCCCTCTAGCGGGCGCACAGGTCCCAACAGTTTGCACGAATTTTAAGTCACATAGATCACTATGTATTAACTCTAGAGGAGTCGTTGACATTTCCACCGAATGAAAGGGTAGTCTCGTCATTTTTGCTTCTACGCACACTTCACATTTGTGTGTTTTGTCAACATTGAAGTTTGGTAATAAATTTAATTTGACGAGACATTTTCAGAGTATTATTATTGACATGCCCAAGTCGATCATGCCATAAATTAAAACACTCAACAACGTAGCTGGAAGCTTTTATTTTATTACCATCAAATTTACGGTGTACAGTCATTACAACTATTTTGAACAGACTCTGTTCCAAGTACCCCTTACTTATGAAGATACCATTCTTCGTAAGTACAAAATTGTTTGACTAGAACACTAGTCTAAACTCGGCTTTAACAAGTGTCGATCCAGAAATTAGGTTCTTCCTTATGTCGGGAACATAGAGCACATCAATGAGCGTTAGCTCCTTTCCAGACGTCATTTTCAGAACAACTTTCCCGAGTCCGACAATCGAGGATGTCGTGGAATTTCCCATATAGAGCTTTCTTCCACTTATCAAAGTATACTTGGAGGACATCGCCTTATCAGAACAGATATGACGTGTTGCTCCAATATCGATCCACCGCTACTTCGGGTTGTCCACCACTGTGTTGGCTTCAAACATGACTGCAGTGAGATCCAGTTCCATGTCGTCAGAAGTTACGACCTGGTTCGTATTATCCTTCTGACCCTTGGTTGGTTTCTTCGGGTGTCTACAGTCCTTGGACATGTGTCTTGACTTTCCGCAGTTGTAGCATGAGCCCTTGAATTTCTTCCTTTGAGCCTTCTTTTTGAATTGCTTCGACTTCTTGATGTTCGGCTCAGCCAGGTTAGACATCTCGTCGATAGCCCGTTTCGTTCCTTTAGAGTCGGAGAACCTTCAATTATTCTCCTCTATTCATAGCCCAGGATCAAGTCTTCAAGTCTCATCTCCTTTTACTTATGCTTCAAGTAATTTTTTAAATCCTTCCATGACGGGGGGAGTTTCTCAATTACCGCGGCTACTTTGAACGACTCATTCATCTTCATGCCTTCGGCATCCAGATCATGCAATATCAGTTGCATATCTTAGACTTGAGATGTCATACTCTTGGAATCCACAATTTTGAAATCCAGAAATCGACCGACGATGAATTTCTTCAAATCGACATTTTCGATTTTGTATTTCTTCTCTGGTGATTCCCACAGAGATTTTGCCGTCTCTATCAGACTATACACGTTATACAACATGTTTGTCCAATGCGTTGAGAACATAATTACGACACAGGAAATCTCCGTACAACCACGCATCGCAAGCAGCCTTACTATTGGAATCTCCTTCCATAGCGGCTAGCGGGTCTTCACGCAAAAGCCTTACGAAGTTTAGCGTCGTCAGATAAAACATCATCTTCTACTGCCATCTTTTGAAATCGGCTCCGTTGAATTTCTCCGGCTTCTCTCTGGGTGGAACGGAGGTCGGGACTCCGGGTGAAACGGTAGTCGGAACGTCGTTGAGCATGACCATATCAAATTGCACTAATATCGTTTTACGAATGTTAGATTGTCGTCGGGGAGGATATAAGCTAATATAATATCGTCGAGGCTAGTGTTCAACACTATCTCCGTAAAATAATATTGCTCCGCTCAAGTGCTTACTGATAGCAACAATTCGTTTCCAAGATACAACGACAATGTCTCAGAATAGTAATACTTCAAATTTCGAGATCGGCAAACCTTCTCGTAGGTTTTTTTTTTACTCCGGATGCAGAAGATAAAATGTATGCAAGGATTTGATTTGATTGAGTTTGAGTGAGTAAATTCCATCATCTAGGGGATTCTATTTATACTAGGTGAAGAGGTAGAGGAACCTCTTGGCTCAATCAAATCTCATTCATTCAATTTAAATGGATGATCTAGATTGCATCCCTTCCCAAGAGATACAATGTCTTTTCATTTGGATGCATCTAAATCTTTCATTTTGAATTTAATGACCAAAATTAAGTCATCCAAAAAGATACTTACACCCTTTCATTTGAATGAACCGGATTTATCCATCTTAATCCAACGATCTAAATTAAGTCATATTAATTTCTCATTTATATAATTAAAAAAATTAATCAATTTTCCAATGCATCTTCAATATTTGTTCGTGATAGACAAACTCAGATTCTACGTATATCCTTCGTACAAAGACCCTCACACACTCCAACTCGGGCTCCTGAGTGCTCTTGGGTCCTGAGGCATTCAGGCTCTCAAGTAATTCTACACTCGATCAAGCAGATAGACAATTTGGCAGCTCGACACTTGGACGTTCTAGACAATTTGGTTGGCTCAACACTTGGCACTCGGGCTATTGGCACTTGGGTCTTCAATGCTCGAGGGATACATACCTATCGTATCAATAATAATTCCAATAGAATCTTACCAAATCAAAAAACTTAATTACCATATTAAAAGATGCCCATTAAATTCTAACTAATTAAAATTATTTTCTACCAAATTAAAAGTGGAGCTTCTCCTTTTTGTTCCCCCAAATCAAACCTTCTTTCCCTTCAGCAGTTTTTGTTAGCTCTGACCAATATTCCACTCATATTCTGGGGCCCATATTATTGTGCTGCCGGTGCCGATAAGGGTTTCGGCCCTGACATATATTGTCGATGCTCATTATATATAAAGCTTGTCTCTTCGCCGGCATCAGCATTAGGAAGTCATGCCTGCCTGGCCAGGTGAACTTTTATTTCTTTTGGTGTTGGCTATTGCCATGCAGATTAATGTTGCATGCTTTAATTTGGCTTTTAATTGCGAGAATTGTCTTTAACAATCTCATCTCTAATTTGTAGTAGTGGGAGCTCCAACTTGGACCTCTTCTCTGCTTGCGATAGAGGTGATTATAAGTTTCATGTTCCAGCTTTTATATATGGCAGCAAAGCTTTGCTTTTCTAATTCACATTTCTTTTGGTCCTACAGAGGATCACTGAAATTGCTGGAGCAGTGCTCTCTTTTGATCCAAAGCCAATGCAGGTCGTAATTTCTCCTTGTTTTAAATATTTCTACATAGAGACTTCTCAATATAATACACGCATGCAACGTCTTTTCTTAATTCGCTATATATTTAAATTAAACCTTTGTTTCTTTTGAATGGTGCTGGTGCATGCTTAGAGTTGTCAAACGGGCCGACCCATGGCGGGACAGATCAACCCGTCGTAAACTCAATATTTAGCGGAGAGGGGCGGGCCGACCCGCCATCTCGGCGGGTTGAGAAATTTCCAATCCAACCCAACCCAAGGCGGGTTGCGGGTTAGGCGGGCCAACCCGCGGGCCACACAAATTTTAAAAATATATTTAAAATTACTAAGGTGTTGAGGGCTTGAGGTAATGATTTGTAAGACAGATAGAGTACAATGATTAAAAAAATAAATATTTGAAGTAACTAAAATCTTATAATTGTGATTCAATTATCGACTTACAAAATTAAGTACCGATATTTTTGATTCCTTTTCAATGTTCTAAAATATTTAAATCTTGATAATATGTAAATGTAAATTTTTACTCTTTCAAATAGAGATTCAATTGAGATGTTTTAACTTGGGTAATTATTTGATTTTGATATGTTATTATTTCCTATATTGATTAGAATAGTAGTGACAAGATAATAAAAAGCAATTAAAGTATAAAAAATATTCTTTTGTTCTTTACTCTTAACTTCTTTTATACTTTGTTGAGGTGTATGTGTGATAGAAGAAGATTGTAATGGTAAAAAATTTGTCTTTTGACATTTCTTAACCCGCGGGCTAACCCGTCCCACGGCGGGCCAACCCGTCTAGACCCGCAACCCGCGTGGGTCGCTCCGTTTAGGCCCGCCAAAATGGCGGGTTGATAAAAGTTCGACCCAACCCGCTTAAATTGTTTGGCGGGGCGGGCCAACCCAGCGGGTCTAACCCAACTTGACAGTTCTATGCATGCTCCAATGTAAATGCCGGCGAAGATGGAAATATTGTTTAATGAATTTGACTTCATTTTCCCTATCTCCAATGTAAATGTACTCGCTCGGGATTAAAAAAAAATTATAACTGAAGAAGACTCAATTTTTAAATTTTTCAATAAAAAATAGAATTCAATTTTTAAATTTCATCTGAAATATAAGTTCAAATTCTAAAATCATAATCAACTCTGATGAGGAGCGACGATAGAGAGTACGAGGTCATCAAAGATACCATCGAGAAGCTTGGCGAGAGGCACAAGGAACATATTGTTAGTTGCCTATATATGGCGAAGCAATGAGCGTCGTCTCACCTGACGACATGAGATTGCGGATGTCAACACCTTCCAATGCCCGATGGGTAGGCATTCTTTAATATGATAGTTTATAAAAAAGTGTATCTATAATTTAGAATGATTCAAAAGACGCCCTAAAATTTAAAAATAGACTATCCTTTTTTCCATTTTGCCTTTATGATAAAATTATCTTCTTTTTTTTCCTCTTCATGTAAAAAAAAAAATCCAACTAATTTTTTTCTCTTTTCTTTCTCAATAAAATTAAACCAATAGATGGTATTAATTTTCAAAAATCAACACTACCAAATATTTTTTTAGATGAAAAAAATCTAACACGCTCAGAAGGTGCTAGTTTCAAAAATCACCACCACCAAGTATGGTACTAGGTTTTTTCCAAAAAAAAAATACTTTGTGGTGTTGGTTTTCAAAAATCAACGTCATTTTTGACGCTAGAAAAAATTCAACACCATTTATTAGTGCTAAAAAAGCAACACCATCTATTAGTGCTAGAAAAGTCCAGTACCATAATAGTATTAATTTTCGAAAATTAACACCACAATAATTGTTGCATGTATATAAAGGAGAGAAAAAAATTTAATTGACACATAATTTATCATAGAGATGTTAAAAACAATACAAGAACACCATAAATAACTTCACTATACTCTTCTTCTATTACATGTTAATTTTTTAAAAATTCAAATTCCCTATATCCAGAGTTTCAATCAAAACTCATTGATGAACCTAGAAGATTTCGATCGGATCCATTTTAAGTGTCATAAATTTCTGAAATATCCTAGAATCTGTGTCAAATAATATTAATTCGAAGTCATTAATAGTAGTGATAAGAAGGTTTTCAAAGTTAACCATGATACTGATATAATTAAATTACGATATTGATTTTAAAAATCAGCATCATATTAATTGTTGCATGCATGCAATGGAGAGAAAAAGATTTTTAAAAATTAAATACAAACATGTGGTGCTAGTTTTCGAAACCAGCATATGATGTTGGTTTTCAAAACCATCACTACACTTTAGTGTTGGATTTCAGCACTATATTTGGTGGTGTTGATTTTTAAATTTAACATCACATGGTTGTTGCATATATATAAAAGCAAGAAAAAAATTAATTGACATATAACTTATCGTAAGAATATTAAAATAAGACATAAACACGATAAAAAATTTCACTGTACTAATTTTTTTCATTACATGTCAATTTTTCAAAAATCAAAATCCCCTGAGTCCATCAATGGATTTCGATCAAAATCTATTAATGAACCTAGAGAATTCAGATCAGACTCATTCTAAGTGCTATAAGTTTCTGAAACGTCCTAAAATCTATATGTGTCAAAAAAAAATTTAACTCGAACCCATTAACAACAATGATCAAAACGTTTTCAAAATGTAATCGTGATATTGATATAATTAAATTATAATATTGATTTTTAAAAATCAATACCATATTAATTATTGCATACAATGGATAATTTTTTTTAAAAAAAAATCCAACACAAATAGATGGTGTTGATTTTAGAAACCAATATCACACTTTGTGTTAGTGCTGGTTTCAAAATTAGCACCACCTATTAATGCTGAAAAAATTCAGCACCACACTTAACGATGTTAGTTTTCGAAACCAACACCATAATAGTGTTGATTTTCAAAAATAAGCATCAAGTATGGTGTTGATTTTTAAAAATTATCATCGTAATAGTTGTTACATGTATATCAAGGGGAGAAAAAATTTAATTGATATGATGTTAAAATAAGACATGAACACTATAAATAACTTTACTGCACCGTCCTTTCAATTATATGTCAACTTTTCAAAAATTCAAAACATATAGATCCATCAATGAGTTTCGATCGAAATTTATTAATGGACCTAGAGAACTCCAATCGAACGCATTACAAGTGCATTAAGTTTTTGAAGTGTCTTAGAGTCTATATGTGCACACATAAAAAAAAAGAAACTTGAATTAAAGGCATTAACAGCAGTGATTAGAAGATTTTAACAACTTAACTGCGATGTTGGTATAATTAAAAAAAATGAAACTGTCACATTAATAGTCCCCTTCAGCAGTCTCTATCGGTGGAGAAGATAAATCAGAATTCTAATTGACACGTACAAAAGAAAGAAGTCAATCAATGACCAAGGGGATAAATTCCTCGAGAATTGCCCTCTGTCCAGTACGGAGAAACTCTTTTGTAATTAAAATGTATGTATGCAATGGAGAGAAATATTTAATTTTATTAAGAGAGAAGAGAAAAAAATGATTTTTTTTTTTTACATGTAAAAGAGAAAAGATAATTTTTTTATAGGGATAAAATAGAGAAGGGAAGAACCTTTTGAACTTTAGAATGCCTTTTGCCCTCCTAAATTTTAAGTGTCGTCTTTGATAAATTATCGTAATTCAATAAAAGATTGGAATCGTTAATTTAACGGTATCCATCGATCTATTCTACAGTCATTGTGAGGAAGATAAATCACGGAATGTCCTATGGGTCTTGACGTGGTGGTCAAGTGAAGTTATATAAATTCAGAAAAAAGTTTTAGACCTCCTTCGAAATCAATCCTCTGCAAGCATTATTATGTCATAGCCACTACGTCATCCCGTGGAGACGATAAATTACCGTAATTGATATTTTATAATGGACATATATCGTACGTAGTTATTTATTTCAATCATGTACGTTCATTTGATCCAAAAGCCTTAATTCAAACCATAAAGAAAAACATTATTCATCTCATGACAGATGATATAGCTACTTTTTATGATGCAGGGAGTTGCCAATCGCGGTGTCATGAAAGTTGAGACGGAGCAGAATGACAAAGAATGACAAAGGCCAGTGATCGAGCTTCTCCCTGTTTCTGTTATTGTGAGATGATGATATTGAGAGTCGTTTAGAACTTGCATTGCGCTCATCTCCCTCAGGTTACTTTAATTTGAAGATCGGAGGTCTGCTTCCAACCTGGATCTGTATGTCGTCGTGATCTCCATGATCGCGGAGACTATCATCAAGCATTGACCTGAAAAAATCATTGATTATCCATATTAATTTTATTTGATTTAAAAAATCCGTGATTCAAAATATATTTGCAACATCAACAAACGGAACATACAATCTGGATTTACGTCACCTTAAAGGATATGATTTTTTATTTATTTTCAGAGTTAATAAATATTTTTTTTCTAAAATTATACTCTAAATTTTATCTATTCAAACTAAAATATCATTAAAATTTTATCAAATGTTAATTTCGTTCAAATATAATTAAAATTCTAATTGATTGTCCATGACAACCACAATCATCGGTTGTCGACTATCACACACCCATTAGTTGCCAATGTTGATCGCCCCTTGCCAACCACTGTTCGTCGTCCATCAGTCGCCGATTGTTGACAGACACCGATCGTTGGTTGTCGTCATCAATTGTCAATCGTCACCATCGTCGATAGCTAACTTTGTCGTCGATTGTCGGTCATTGTCATCACCATCAATTGTCGACACAACTGGCATAGTTATTGGTGGTCATCCGTCGCCTTCTCATCGGACGACAATGACGATCGTCTCGATCGATACGACCATAAACAAATATGTTTAAGAATAAATTAAATATAATATAATATAATATTAAATTAAGTTATCCTTTAACATCTCTAAATAAATAAATGTTATTGAATCAAACGGTTGTTGGTGTGACCCGTGGCCATGCAGGAGGGGTTTAGAGACACTGTTATTGGGTTCATATTGTTGCTTCCTCTCTCTCGTCTTTGCTACGTGAGAGTGATTTGAATGCCCAGGAAAAATTATGTAATGTGAGGAAGCATTAAGGTTGTTTTAATATTAAATAGTCATAATAAATAATAAACTGTCTAAATAATAAATATATATTTAAAAAAAATAAAATTAAGTTTTATTCTTCGGATATGAAAATGAAATATTCAACCCAACAATATTACACCATAAAAAAAACTCATATTAGAGATACCGATTTTTGATTTTTAAATTCATTAGACTATTTTAGAGATCGAATATTTCGGTCTCTAATTTTCAAGTCTCTAACTTTAAAGACTGATTTAGAAATCAATCTCTAAATTTAGAGATCAATTTAGAAATCGGTCTCTAAATTTAGAAATCGAATTCTAAATCAATCTCTAAATTTAAAGACCTAAATTTTTAAAAAATCCGATCGTTCTTTTAATAATCAATATCAATCTAAATTTTTATTTATAACATCTAAACACACACAATTATAATATAAAACTAAACAAATTTATTTTTATTAATATTCAAATATACATCATTACAATACAAAGCCTAATCAAATTTAATTTTATTAATATTCAAATGTACACAATTAAATAAATATAATAACAAGATACTTAATTGAATAATCTTAGATAACCTTTCACAAGTCATCGCTAGTAAGAATAAGCATAGCTAGCTTTCTGGAACACATCCAGTGGAGTTCATAGTCGTAGTGAGCTCATGGTTAAATAGTGAACCCTATTGCACCCTTATCATGTCAAGCACCACTTGAAAATAAAATTTCACGGTCTAAGTTTATGAACAAGATTAACATGAAAGAAACTTTTTATGTAAACTAAAAAAATATCTTAAGAATAATTATTAACCATTTGATAACAACTTAAACATAGACTATTAAAACAAAAATTTAAAGTTATGTTCTAAGGGCAAGTGCAATGAATACCTTCTCCAGCTTCTTCATCAATCTTTGGTTCACCGTCCTCATAGAAAAACACCTCCTAATATCAATTCAAAAAAAATTTATAACAAGCAATCAAGTATGAAGATAATTAGGCAAAACTATCAATACATCTTATAAAATGAATAAAAATAAAACAAGAGAATCTACGAAGAAACTTTTTTTGTTTAACAGTAAACTATAAGATAAAACCATGATAAATTTTAGCAACTTATTTGTCCATCTTGCATCCCTTTCTCAATATCTGCTGTAATGAAGTAACCTTCACACACATATTTCACATTTGAGCATTGCTCACATATATGAGAACAAAACAAAAAAACAATGATATAATCTTTATACATGAAACTAATTATAACTTAGCGAAATCATTAATGCGCCATAGAAACTACTTTGTCCAAATATAAATTAAGTACATATACAAATTTAAGGAATTTCATCAATCCATATGACAACTTATTTACCTGTTCAATCATCTGCTGAAACATTTATTCCTAGAGCAATTTACCTGTGGTATACTTCATTTCTGCAGTTACAACGCCACTTATCGGGAGCTGGCTTTACGATATTCTTTTCCCTCTATACTTGATAGATAACTCAACGTAGTAAATAGAAATGTGTTTTCAGAAAATCTGAATTGTTAGATATCTTCAAGTTGCTATTCTCCCATAAATAACTTATTTCTTGCTAAAAATGAAAATAATCATAAGTTGCCAAAACATGAACAACCTTATCTCAATAAATACCATGAATAGCCAGAATAGAGATTTTCTGAATTGTTTTTGGAGAATTTGGTGAAAGGCGAACAATTAATTGATTACTAATCTTCAACATGGTAAAATCATCCAAAAGGTAATCAACCACATTACCTTCAAAGAGCCACCCATGTATAAATCATCTAGTGTGACATCCAAGTTGACAGTTACATCATCGCCTTTCAGTATCACTTCTTCCTGTTCTTCTTGGTGACTACCAATTCAAAAAAATCTAAAAGGAAAATAGAAATGACTTGAGATGTACTGTTAATCCCGACTCATTCATTTCTAAATGTAAATAATTTCCATGATAATTATTATAAAAAAGAATCTCAAACAATAAACTTCAGTCTTCATAAAGAGAGGATTCATATTTTTAACAGACAATAGGTGAATGGGAAACCCAGATCAACACAGAGGACACAATTAGCATGTGAAAATAAGCATTTCAGTATATAGATTATGTGGCTAATTTAATAAGCAATTGAGAGAATTTGCTATTGGTGATATTAGACATAACACAAGTCCACTTGACCTAAAACAAAATTGACAAAGATAAATTCAAAAGTAAACAACACACATGCATGGATGACACATGTTCTTTAAGAAAGCTAACAAGGAATGATCCAAGTTCTACAGACACAACCAATAGAAAGCTACTTAGACTAGTTAGTATATATAGTAAAAACTATATGAAGGAACAATCTTGCACTGTATGTTTTGTTCGACCATATATCTAATAAGCATTGGATGTGTGCACTCATTGAGGCGTACACAAGGGGATAAATTAAATTACAGGGCACATTGAAAAAAGGGACCTACCACAAGGAACCACAAAGCTATGGGTGGCAACTAACCACCACCTCGGACTAGTCAACATTCTCCACCTTTGATTAAATTCACTCCACTAAATCCTTCTTATTGCAAACTGCCACACCACTACCTATAGCCAAACTCGACCTTAACTCAAATTACTTGAGTCAAGCCCAAATTATCTCCACCTAATTTATCTTAGTTAAATTGTCTGTCATTAATCAAAATTCAACCTGCCACATTTGAGCTCCTTACAGTTCGTTCAATCAAGCTAAACCAAATTCATTATTCAACCAGATCAATCTCTTCTAAACCTGTGTCGCAAGAAGTCGGTGGGTCTTTTTGGAGATCCTTCAACTCCTCGATGATACGCCTCGAAGCCATGGATTCAGCGATGACCTACCTATTGAAAAAGAAAAAGACAGGAAAAACAATCCAAATGAATCAAACCACAGAAGAGAAACGAACAATCAATTGATCGAGAACAAGAGCAAAGGAACCTAGGCGATTACCTTAACTGTCTTGGAAAAATCTGAAATCAATTTGTCTTGCATGTGATTTGGATGCAGAAGGGAAAGAACCTAGCGCTGAATTTATACGTGAGGTTCCTGCATGACCCACCAACCGACTCGTCTCACGATAGCGGTCGCTGCCTCGCGTGATCGCGGGATCATAGAGCGGCGGCCTTGCACGATCGCGAGATCGTGCGACGACGACCTCGTGCGACCGTGGGATCGTGCTATGGTGGCCTCGCGTGACCACGGGATTGCGCAGCTGCAACCTCGTGTGACAGCGGGCTACGCGACCGCGGGCTTACGCGACAACGACCATTGCCACAGTGCCCGCATGCTCGCCCGACAGTAGCCGCGTGCTACCTCCTCGCTCGACCGAGGGTGGTAGTGAGCTCACGTGACGATGAGGACGGAGATGGGAGAGGAAAGGAAGCGAAGAAAAGAATGGGGCGAAAAGAGAAAAAACCTAGATTTAGCTAAAAAAAAATTTAATCACAGATCTAACGGAGGATTCAATCTTTAATAAATTTATTTAAAAAAATAAATTAGAGACCGACTTATGAATCAGTCTCTAAATTAGAGACCGATTTAAATGTCGATCCGGAGGATTTTTTTTGTAGTGTTATTTCTAAGAGGAGTTGACATTTGATTATTTTTTTTTACTTTAAAATAAAGTTTTAAATAATTTAGAAAAATGTCAGCTAAATATTAAATTGGAAAGGAATGCAAGCACAATAACCAATATAATATATTTTTTAATCAATTGTTTATTTTTATATTTATTAAATTTATGTGTGAAAATTAAAACAACCCTGTTATTTTTTGTATTATTATCAAAAGAATATTTCATATAAAAAATATTAAAACAATACTTTATATTTTAAAATATTTTTATTTAATAAAATTATAGAATTTTTGACTAAAACTACTTTAATATAAAATACCTCTGCTTAAATTTATTTTAATATAAACCAATGAGTAATTTTAGTCTGTTGATCTAAAATATAAAAATTTTAGTTAACGATGCTTTAATTATAAGATTTTAATTAAAATTATTAGTTTAATCAATTTTAATTATACTGAAGTAATTTTTACTTTCGATTAGATTAAAGTAATTTTAACTCTAATTATTCAGTAGTTTTGTATATATTAAAATAGTTTAAACGAAAGTATTTTAGATATAAAATACTCTTTTAATATCTATTTTTTATGGTTTAAATAGGATGCTCGTGTCCTCTAGTTATACTCGTAGTACACCCAGCGATGGCGACCATTAAATATCTTCCTTAGATTTGATGCCCGTCCCCGGCTCCACGGGCCTTCCCTCCGCTGCACGTGTCGTCCGCCGCCAATTCTTCTCATCGCTCCATTTCCACACACAGCAGCAGCCAAGAAGCGGAAGCAAAGAAGAAGAGAGATGGTCATGACGTGGGCGACGGTGGGGAAGTCGGCGCAAGGTTTGGTGGCGCGCTCTCTCCTACTCTGCTTCTCTGTCTTTCTCGCTCTCAAGGTCGACAAATCCCTTTCCTTCAGCTGGTGGTATGTTTAGTTTCTCTTTTTTATCTGAATTTGTATTTCTTTTTGTTTATTTTTTGTAAGGGTTTACGATGATGTTCGCTTGTTGGAAAATTCTCTCTCTATTTTTCCCCTCTAGAAAAGGAAAGTCGATGCTTTAAGCATAGAAGAAATCAGAAGTAAACTCTGTTTTCTCAAAAATCTCTCTCTCTTTTTTTTTTTAATTGTTCTATCAATTGTTCCTTGCCAAAAAGGAAAAAGGGAAGCTGTAGCGATTATTATGCGTGGTTAGTTCAGTGGATTGCTTGATCAAACTGAAATAGTTGACGCAGACTAGGATGTATCAACTGGTGAGAAAAATGAGAGATCAGGAGCCGCCACTAATTTTGCTCTGCCACTTCTGTAATGGTATGGGAATTGGCGGCAAAGAGTACCTTCTTTCGACCATCAGCTATGCTAAAAGGGTGAGAAACTAAAACTGAAGATGGATTGCAATATACCAATAACACAAGTGATTCGGACCCAAAAAATTGCCCTTCCTAGCAAGAAGACCCAACAATCTCAGTTTGGGTACCAATGCCGCATTACATAACACCAAGGAGAGTTTCCCGTCACAAGAACCCACCACCATTTGCATAGGGAGATTATGAAGTTTGAGGTTAATACACCAAGCCCTCCATACTCCATAGGATACGGAAGAACTTAAATGTTACCATGCCACCATAGAAAGTTCCTTCTAATCTGATCAAGTCTGCAAGAAGAAGGTAAATCCTAGCTGATGCAAAGACAAAGGTCAAGACATTTTTGATGCACATGACAAGAAGATCCTTTCCTAAGGTTCAATTCTACCAACCACTTTATCCTGAGAGGCTCTATTGGGCTTTCTGACATGCAATTGAAATCCGAGATATGGGATGTGCAGAGGTTTACGGGCAAAACCGAATATCTTACCACAGTCTATTGAAAATTGAGAAGTCTGAAAGCATAACTTATAGATTATGATACTCTTGAGATCATTGAGAAAAGTAGTGTATCTTCTGTAAGTTGAAGAACTCGAAAGATAAAGGGGCAGGAAAGATCAATTAGCAAGTTATTTGAATTGTCGCATTAGCTACTTGGCCTTGGATTCCAAAGTGAAAATTAGCTAAGAATTGAATCCAAGTTTTCCTTGAAACTTGGAATGTTTGACAAAAAACTTAATATGCGAGTTTGTAGCATCGAAAAGTATCATGACATTTTCATTTTTGTGTTTTAAGTTTTGGGATTTGATGGCCTTGCCCTTTCTTTTCCAACAAGATCCAAGTATAATGAATTTTCTATATCTCATAATTGTTTAATGATGCTGCACCTGTACATGTAGGTTTGTTTTTGTCCCTCTGTGGCTATTTCATGTGCTTGTCGCACGACATAGATTCTCCTTACCTGCTCCGTTATTACCCCATGGCCGCCAGGTAAGTTTAGCATCTTTGTATTCTGATTTATGTTCCTGCAGAGATCCAATGCATCAGTAGCATTTACGTTTGAGTACCGTGTTCTATTTGTGCTGACAGTGAATTGATTTGTTATTTTGATAACAGTGGGCTCCTTGTCATGCTGTTGTCGCAATGCCATTGCTTGTTTCATTTGAGCTACTTATTTGCAATTACCTTGAGAACATTGATGGTAAATATAAAGGGCTTGCGTGATCTGTGTTTCGTCAGTCCTTTCCATTCTTGTTCTTTTAAACTATACAGATCAGCATTTTTCTATATATTTTTTTCATTGTAATAGTTTGTAACGTACATAAACTGTCTGATTCAATATACTATTTTCTAGTTGGTACCAAACCAATCATGGACTTGAAAGTTGTCTTTCTTCCCCTTTTGGCTTTTGAGATCACTGTCCTTATTGACAACTTCAGGTGATTTCTCATGCCTTCCCTGCTAGCACTTCAATTTATTTCCATTATATTATGGAGTTTCACATACAAGTATGTTCGTTTTAGGATTCGGATATTTGATGTTTTACTTTCTAATTTTGATTTCATCGAAGAGGATTGAACCACAATGTTTGGGCTTATTGGGCATGTATTAAAGTGAGACTAAATTGGTTGGCTTGGACTAGAGTTTATGCTATTTCAAGTCTTCCTGACCATTTTATCCTCAATTCTTTTTTTTTCTGTAAACATATTGGGCAGTTTAACATGTTTGCATTGTCATCTGAATTTTTCACAGGATGTGTAGAAATTTGATCCCAGCAGATGATGAAACCATGAGCAGTGAAGCTATTTGCGAAACACTTCCAGTAAGACAGATTATATGATATAGTTAATAAATTAAGATTTATTCCTTTATTATTAATATTTTCTCTGTTAGTTTGACTAGTCATTCTTAATTCAACATCTGAATTGTAGAACAACTATCTGTCGTAACTGATGCAAAGTAGTTTGAACTTGCGATATTCCTGGTAATTTTCTGTCAAAATGGCCGAGGCTAAGTTATTTAATTTCATGAGATTGACAGAAAATAGTATGATACTTGTTTCAATAGAACTGATATACAAGTTGTATGATACTTCAATTGAATTGCATGATCCGATACTTTTGCCACCAAAATTCCTCTATTTTGTTTTCCCTTTGAGTTATTCAGAATGAATATCAATACCTGTACCGGACAACATTGTGTTAGTCATTTTAGCTGTAAACTGCTAAATTTGTGAAATTGTGTTTCAGCACTTTTGGGTTGCGATCTCAATGGTGTTTTTGGTAGCAGCTACTTCTTTCATGCTTCTTAAGCTATGCGGTAAATCACAGTCTTGTCTTGGTTTTTCAGCAACATACACAAAAATCAAAATGGTTCTGTTATAAAAATTTATATTTATTTTTGTTTTCATTATTATAATAAAATATCAAAGACAATGATCCTCTCAGCCGATCGCATTGCCATTCCTTGGCTGGACATGACTAACTAAAAAGATAAAGCTCCATTTTATAGTAAACCATCAGTATGTATTTTGATCGACTTTTATTTTGAACTTTTTGCAGGAGATGTTGATGCCTTAGGGTGGTGGGAGTTATTTATCACCTTAGGGTATTGTTTCTTATCGCTCGCTGAGAATTGTGTATTTAAGAAAATAGAAAATCAATTGTTTGTATGTTTGTCAATAGCGGTTTTCTGCATCTTTAATCAGCATTGCAGAATCCTTTGCCTTTCTTGTCTGTACAAAGTGGCTTAATCCACTACTGCATAGATCATCCCTTATAAGTGATGCAAGTTCGTCTTCTACGATAGCTGGATATCATAGTTTGATCAGTGTCCTTCCCTCTTCTATGGAAAGACACAATGAAGATAGAGCATGTGGCTTGCAAGATCTAGGAAGCCATGTGATGCAAGTTCCTGTTGTAGTTTTTCAAATTCTTTTGTGCATGCGTTTAGAGGTATGTTTAGAGAAATCTAAATTCCCTGTGTATTACTTTGTGCATGTTTCACATGTTTACCAATGTAGTCTTGATCACTGCACTAAACTATTGCTTGATGTCGTCTCTAATTTTGTTAGAAGAAATATTTCTGCCTGAGAATCTGAACATATAGTTTACCTATTTTTCAGGGGACACCACCTGCTGCTAAAGATATTCCTATTGTTGGACTTTTCTCGCTCATATTTATAGTACAAGGCCTTGGAATCTTATTTGCCTCGTGGAGATTGTTGGAGAAGCTCTTCATTTTGCTAATGAGGGGATCACTTCCAGAAAGCTATGACACAATGTCAAGGAAAGCATACAATTTATTTGCAAGCATCCACCATGGTTCAAGGTTATTAACACTAGGATTTTGGGGGGAAGCTAGAATGAAAGGGGCCTTCATTGCGTGAAGACTCCCTGTACAGCTACGTAATCTGGCTAATTTAATCCTGTCCATTGCAATAATGATGCAGGTTACTTGGTTGGTGGTCTACCGACGAAAGAAGCAAAGAAGAGCAAGCATATCTAGTTTCTGCCGGATCTAGTGGGTTCGTATCACTTCATAACTGTTAGCCCTTTTATTCATTGAAACTTTCTACAATGTGTATAGTTTTCCCGTCTTTTCTTTTGGGATCCAAGTTTGCATATGTATAAAAACTCTCGAAAAGCATAATGATGTACAATGGCTTGTTACAACGGAGAACAAGCTGAGTGGTATTATGGTTGTGAATTCTCCTTGCGTAGCAAAGATTTGAATCTTACTACCATAATGCTGTATGATTGACAATTATTTTAACGGATGGGCATTTAATTGTATCTTAAAACTACAATTGTCGTGTCCAATTATTCGTGTATGTTATCTTCAGATACGATACCTTTTGTGGCTATTCTCCTGATGTGGTCAAGAAAATGACCAAGAAAGATCTCACACAAGAGGTATTTCCATCTTCCCTTTCACTTTATCTCAGCAATCGTTTTCAAAATTCTTACATGGATTTCTCTATACGCTAAACAAGTTGATCGATGCTATGGTCATTTCCACTGATTATCGTGTCTATTTTTTGTCGCCTAGGTTTGGCGACTTCAAGCGGCTTTGGGAGAACAAACTGAAATCTCAAAATATGCTCAAAAGGAGTATGAAAGACTTCAAAATGTACAACCCTTGCTATTCCATGATCCATTATTTTACTGGAACTAACACCGTAAATAGTGCACTTATAAATTCTTTTACATTCACTATTTTGCTAGTTTCTTTTTTGTCTCATGTTTCTCATCGTCAATTGCTTCTTATTCCCTCTGGGATAATTATAAATTATCACAATTTCTTCATTCTCGAACTATTTATGGATAGAAAAGATATCTACTGAAAGATGCACAAAAAGGAAATTTAAAGGATGTAAAGAGTTGATGGAATATCAAGTCAGTTGTAGAAATATGTAGAGCAATGCATCTATTTCTCTAGTAACTAGATTTTTATGGATGTTTAAATTGTTGTAGGAGAAGGTTCTTTGTAGGATTTGCTTTGAGGAGGAGATCTGTGTTGTCCTCCTTCCCTGTCGGCACCACATACTCTGCAAGTAAGTTGCACAGCAGTCTCAATTTTCTCAAATTCAACTGCAAATTCACCAATATATACTAATCAAATCAGATGAAATTAGAAGACCACAGTAAAACTTTGATTCACCACTTTGTAGGTCCTGCGCTGAGAAGTGTAATAAATGTCCCATTTGTCGTGTCATCATTGAGGAAAGGATGCAGCTATGTGAAGCATGATGACACCAAGAACAACAAAAAGAGCTCAGCTTAATTGCAGACTGACTTCGAGTTCCTATAGGGTATGGTTTTATACAAATTGGATTAGTCATGTTCTTGAGTTGACACCCTCCCTGTAATCTTCCTTCCCCACACAAAAGGCCTCTCTTTTCGTTGAAGAAATAAAATCTGGTTGTAGATTATGAACACTTCATTATGTTATATAAAAGCTTACTTCTGTTGATGAAACAGCAACATGTAAATCTCTTTCTAATGTCCACAGCTGTTAATAATTTGTCCATCTCCAGACCACAGAGCTAGAAACATCACATACGTCGTATCACAATTTTTTCAGCCAATTCTAATAAAATTTAAGTTATAAACTTTAAATGTAGAGGAGGAAAACGAGGATAGCACCAGCAGGAATGACATATTGTATGAATTTAAATTCATTAAATTTGAATTTCTGCATTACATTTAACAGTAAGTTCGTTATTTGTCAGGATGTTAATTAAAGGACAAATTTATTATCCGATACAAGAGTGAATTGCAAAATAGTGAGAAAATACAAAGTATTAAAGAAATATAATTCAACAGCTCTTGAATGATGACAAATTTATCAACTGAATCACTAATAGCCAACATAAATTTTCATAGACACATGTATACGTGAAGAAACCAAAGTAAAAATTACTATACGTTGCACGGGCGGAGCTCTTTAGATGGCAAACTACCACATTGTTTCAAGCCTCCGAAGAAATAGCCATGGCAAGTATACGCAAAGAAGTGGAATGTTGTATCACTGCAGGTTGATTACCTAGAAAGAAATAAGGTCTCAGTTACAAATGTAGACGATAAACTTACAATATGGTCAGTGATCAATAAAGGCAAAATGAATGTTAATACAAAACCTGCAGCTCTCGAAGCAGCATTTCCAACATGCACATTTATGCCGAAGAAGTGTATTTGAGAATGGCAGCTACAATCCTTCCCTTATCTCTGGTTGGAAATGCTTCCTGCAGCACTCCATTTTTATAGAAGTGAAAAAGTGGTACTGCCTGCACAAATTACACTCAGAAGTTGGTTGGCCAGCTTAAGGGTGTAATCTTTGTTATCCATTATTTGAATGTAACCAAAGACTTGACAAAGATGCAGTGAATTCATGATGGATAGAAAAATTCAGGCCTTTCATTTGATCCCAACGTAAAACCTGTCTAATATCATTAGTCAAATTTAGCAAGCAAAGTGAAAGAAACACACCCTTATTCTCAGCCTTTCTGCCACCTCCGATTGCTCATCATATTCATCAATAACCTAAAGAACGCCACAATTAGCAATTTACAAAATTTTCAATGTACCAATGTGCAGAAACTAATTCTTGAACTATGGAATAGTTCTTACGTAAAACAAGGCCAGAGAGAGAAGAATAGCAAGGGGAAGTAGGTAAGATTTAGGAATTCCAAGCTTTTGAAGAATCGATATTCTTCTTCCAAGACAAATAATTGAGTAGAAGTTGGCCATGTGAATTCCACTTTTATTTCTTTTCATTTTAACCATTTTGTCAACCACATCATGCATCTGTGGCTATCAAGAAAACATAATTAATCTAGAACATTAAATCATCTATCTATCAGATGCAGATTCCCACTAGAAGTTTATACTACAATCCTTCTTAGACATCAGTTGCAGAAAGAATTGACATGAGAAACGATGACATGGGCTTGGACAGTTAAAATCCAATCAAGGCTGCTGTTCAAGCAACAAGAACTAAGTGCTAGAAAATCTCAGACGGGCAAAACGACAAACACCGTACGGACACTCACATTGTGCTTCAAGAAGACCACCTCCGGCTCCTCCTGGCGATCACCAGCACCCTTGCACAGCTTGGCGAAGCCCTGCTCGATGTACTTGCAACTTCCGCAGGAGGTGCGGTAGAAGTCCACCACCACGAGCGCCCCCGCCGCTTTGGCTCTCTCCATGATCCTCGCGAACTCCTCCTCCGTCTTGAACTCCCTCACGCAGTCCACCGGGCAAACATCATCATCCTCCTCCTCCTCCCCTTCTCCGCCTCCACTGCCGATTTGAGAATCCGCAACGACGTTCAACTGGAGATTGTTCATCTGCTTCAATACCAAGGCTTGCTCATGGGAATGACGGAATCTGATTTGTGCAGCTCTTGCACGAATCAAAATGGAATCTTGAGGCCCGATTGGAGATTTTGGAATCATAAAGAAGCAATCAAACGATAATTTTGGAGGACGGGAGACTCTGCTGACAGGGAAAAAAGAGCAAGAACTCATCTTGACGCCAGCATCACAGACTACTGCACAAAAAAATTTCTCGGGGAAGCGATTCCTTCTTTCCCTCTCTCACTCAGAAAAAATATTGCATTGATCAACGAGATGATCAGAAATGGAGAACGAGAGGAAGAGATTGGAGAAGGATGTGGCTTTGGAACGATATCTAGACAGTGAACGAGTGGACACGATACGATTCAACTTTTTCAACGTTCCCCTAAAATAAATTTCGACATCTTTGAAACGCCTACTACTGAAATTTAAACTTTTATCATTATCTCATTGCCATATTTAAAAAATAAAAAAAGAACAATTTTATTTCTTTTTATTTCCTCATTATTACAATTTTTTTTAAAATAAATAAATAAATAACCGTTAATCTTAGTTCCAAATCAAAAAATGAAAAAGATTGCTTTAATTAGATTCCTAATCAATGTCAAATATAGATAGATATTTTATAAATGAATCCACTAAAATACTATGTTAATATTATATTGTTCCTCAAAAGCAACCTGGCTAGAACATATTTGACAAGGATATATTTTCATAACTTTAATATATTATTAAATATACCAGAATTCGAATAAAAATAAATATTATAGAAAAAATAAATATCTTAGATTTAAAATTAGAAATATAAGAATACTCATTGGTAAAATAAAATATAATCAATATGATAATTAAGAAAAAAATTAATATTGTATATTTACCTAAGATAAATAAATAAGAGAGAAGACGGATATAATAAAAAATTTGGATTTCAAGTTACGATATATAGAGATAGTAAAATAAAAAATGAAGTAAATTTACTATAGATAGTTCACTAAATAATGAAATAGTGTGAATAGTTAGAGGATAGGATTATAATTTTCGAGATAATAATGATGAAAAAAATTATTAATATAATTATCATATATGTATTTTTAAGTAGAATTAGATGAAAATATCAAATCTAAATTAGACCTAGATTAGACATTACTAAAAATGCTACCAAATAAAATGATTTAATTTTAATGAGAAAAGATTTAGATGGGCATGTAGGTGAGAAATAAGGAATATAAAAGAGTACAGGAGGATTATGAAATTAATAAGAAAAAATTATATTAGATTTTTTTGATAGTATATGAATTTTTACTAGCTAATATATATATATATTTAAAAAAGAATTACTTTGGTTATGTTCAAAATAAGAATAATAGATGGTGATTTATTTATTTTTATTGCTAGAAAGAAGGATTATTAATTTGTAAAATTTGTACACACATTCCTTGAGAAAACTTAACTAGCAAAATAGGTTAGCAACGTTGAGTATGCACTTTAAGCAAAGTCATACGTAGCTCTCAGGGCTAGCCTAATTAGTAAATACAAAGGGGTAATTTTTAAGTGGGCGGGGGGTCAATTTTCGAGAAGGTCATAACTCTGGGCTATCGACCGACCCCCTCCTTCATTTGCACTTGCCACCTAGGTTTTTGATTTACTTCCTCCACCAATAGAAATAGTCGGAGAGGGTTGTTAATGTGACGATCCCATATTTTTTAAACAAAGTCGTACCTAATGTAAGGACAAAGAGATAGTTGTCTCGGACCTAATTTTTAAAATAGTTCAAAACACCTTTAGAAGAAACTAAAAAATTAATATAAATTAGGGACCTAAAAATTAATTCATTAGTATATTTTTTAAAATTCGATTCAAACCATCGAAATTTTAGATAACTTTAAGCATAATATCAATAGAAGGAAGAAGTACATGACTCTTAAAATTAAGTGGTAAAAATTAAAGGATGGAAAATAAAATATATTTAAGAAGAAGATAAAAGTACAAACTAAATATTAAGAGAAATACATGATAACTCAAATACAATATAGAATAAAATAATAATATTAAAGTTGACAATGATAGTCAAGAGTCTACTTATTGAATTAAAAGGACATGTACTACTAGATTCGACCACGGTTCGAAATTGATAATTCGACAGTTCAAAATTAATGGTTCAACAGTTCGTGAAAGATTAACCCTTAACCATCCAAGACGATTATAGTTCATGATTCGGAATCGTCGGTTACAATTCGATTCATTGTTTTTCATGGTTCAAAATTATTAATTATATTTATATTTTTAAAAAATATTTTAAAAATATATAAATATAAAAAATATAAAATATAAAATTATTTAAATTGTCTATCTATTATTTAAACTACAAAGGAATTAAAACTTCCTTACTTCCTGCACTATCAAAATCTTTTATTTCTTCCTCTAAAAAATATATTTTTTATTCATTTTTAATTTTTGTCAAATTATCAAATAGCGTGTAAGATTCTAAAAATGTAATATACATAATAAAAATAATAATACAACAATAATAATAATAATAGATAACTAACTAAATAAATAAATTTAGTAAATTTTATTAAAATGGAATTTAGTTAATAATATTTATTAGAAAATTATCCAGTGCCACGAGCTACCTTTGCAGCCATTGTACTCCCGGTCATGAATAGAAACCATCAGCCATCGACGTCACTGGCGTAGGGAACTCGACGATGTAAAAGAGATTAACTTTCGACAATTTAACTTGGTCAGGTTGATTTGATTAAATGAATATTTAATCAACAGTTTGATTTAAATCTCAATTAACCGGATAGTTTATGAATTAGTAAAAATTAAGTTGTTTTGGTAAGTCAATTAAATGTTATGGCTTTCTTAGGGTAATAGTTTAATTAACAACTTTATTAATTCTGTAATTAGTGATTTGAGTAATTAATTGATATATTAATTATATTAGAGTTAATCGATAGTTTAATTAATGATAATTTGATTAATCAATCTGTTTTTAATCTATTGTTAAGGATTAGATTAATTAAGTGTTAATTATTGGTTAACTATTTAGGATTAGTAATAGATTTATTATTTGATTAATATCGATTAATTGTTAGGATTTGGATTAGTCAATAATTTGATTAATTAGAAGTTTAATTAGTATATGGTAATTTGATTAATTAATTTGATGAAGATAATGACGGATTTTTAATGATTATCAGATTGAGATTAATTAGTGCGGTTAGGTAAACTAATAATTGCTAATTAATTAATCGGTTGATTGATTAAACTAAGAGTTTATTTTAACCAATAGATTATAAATTAGTCAATTAATTATGCGACGAGATTTAACTACTGATTTAATTAGTTTCCTAAAAGTTATGTTGATTTATCCATAAAATGGATTAATTAATTAATTAGATTAGTTAATCTAATTATTTAAGTTTATTTAATCGTTATTTGAAATAATAATAGGTTAGTTAATTGAATTAAACTAAGTATATAGTTTAATTGATAGATGGTAAATTAGTCAATTTACTAAAAGATATAATTATAGATTTTATTGGCCTATATAGGTGTTAATTGACTAACTTATAACTGGTTAGTTAATTAAAACGTTGGCAATTAATAAAATAAGTGAATAATTAGATTGAGTATCAATTGGTCTATAAAGGTGATTCGCTTGCCCTTAGTGCCTTGTCAATCGGTCTCATAGCCAATACTATGAAGGTAAATTACAGGGAGCATATTGTCCAACCCAGGACTAGTGCGACCCTCGAAAAGCTTACAATTTTTAGAGATTGACCCTTACTCATTGATGCAACTCTGTTGCCGTGCTAACCACAAAGCCCTCCCGTGGGGATTAGATTGAGTATCAATTGAACTAATAAGAAGACGCATAGATTGATTAGATAATCAATTTAGAGATTAATTGTTAGTGCCTATAATATCCATATATCTCCATAATGATATGATATTGTCCACTTTGGGCCTAAGTTCTCATGATTTTATTTTTGGACTTCACCTAAAAGGCCTCATACCAATAGAGAAATCTTTTTATCTTATAAGCACATGATCTTTTCCATGTCTTATCAATGTGGGACTTTGAGTGTATTCCTCATACACCCAACAACCCCCGCTTCGAACGAAGGACCACATTGAGCCCCCTCAAGCCTATCCGTCCTCAAAGGACTTCCTCTACTTGATGTCCGATCCTTAACCCACCAGGACTTCACGCCAATCGATCCTCGTGTCCCAGTGGACTTCACGCGATTAATCTAACCCTTACCGCCCTAATGGACTTCACCGTTGTTCGGTCCTCCCGACCCAACTGGACTTCCTACCTGGTGTCTGGTTCTCTTGATCCAGATGTGGGAGCTCAACTTCCTTCGTTTGAGGTTCATGACTTGACATAGACCAAGACTCTGATACCATTACCCAAAAGGCCTCATACCAATGGAGATATCTTTTCATCTTATAAGCACATGATCTTTTCCATGTCTTACCAATGTGAGACTTTGATTGTATTCTCAATACTCCCAACAATCCCCCCTCAAATGAAGGACCATATTGCCCCCCCTCAAGCCTATCTATTCTCAAAGAACTTCCTCTACTTGATGCCCGATCCTCAACCCGCCAAGACTTCTTGCCAACTGTTGGTCCTCCTGATCCAGTTGGACTTCCTACCAATTGTCCAATCCTTATGACCCAACTGAACTTCCTGCCAGTTGTTCGGTCCTCCCGACCCAACTGGACTTCCTGCTTGGTGTCTGGTTCTCTTGATCTGGACATGGGAGCTCCACTTCCTTCGTTCGAGGCTCATGACTTAACATGGACCATGATTCTGATACCAATTGTTAGTGTCTATAAGATTCATATATCTCCACAATGACATAATATTGTCCACTTTGGGCCTAAACTCTCATGATTTTATTTTTGGGTTTTACCCAAAAGGTCTTATACCAATGGAGATATCTTTTTATCTTATAAGCACATGATTATTTCCATGTCTTACCAATGTGGAACTTTGATTGTATTCCCCATACTCCCAATAATATTGTTAGTGTATATAATATTCATATATCTCCACAATAACATAATATTGTCCACTTTGGGCCTAAGCCCTCAGGATTTTATTTTTGGACTTTACCCAAAAGGCCTCATACCAATGGAGATATTTTTTTATCTTATAAGCACATGATCATTTCCATATCTTACCAATGTGAGACTTTGATTGTATTTCCCATACTCCCAATAATCTCCCCTCAAACGAAGGACCACATTAAGCCCCCCTCAAATCTATCTGTCCTTGAAGGACTTCCTTTGCTTGATGTCATATCCTCAACCCACAAGGACTTCCTGCCAACTGTCTGATCCTCCTGACCCAACTGGACTTCCTACTAGTTGTCCAACTCTTCTGACCCAAATGGACTTCCTGCCAGTTATTCGGTCCTCCCGACCCAACTGGACTTTCTGCCTGGTGTCTAGTTCTCTTGATCCGGATGTGGGAGATCCACTTCCTTCATTTGAGGTTCATGACTTGACATAGACCAAGACTCTGATACCATTACCCCAAAGGCCTCATATTAATGAAGATATTTTTTCATCTTATAAGCACATGATCTTTTTCATGTCTTACCAATATGAAACTTTGATTGTATTCTCAATACTCCTAACAATCCCCCCTTAAACGAAGGACCATATTGCCCCCTCAAGCCTATTTGTCCTCAAAGGACTTCCTCTGCTTAATGCTCGATCCTCAACCCGCTAAGACTTTTTGCCAACTGTCTGGTCCTCCTGACCCAGTTGGACTTCTTGCCAATTGTCCAGCCCTTCTGGCCCAACTGGACTTTTTGCCAGTTGTTTGGTCCTCCCGACCCAATTGGACTTTCCTGCCTAGTGTTTGGTTCTCTTGATACGAACATGGGAGCTCCACTTCCTTTGTTAGAGGTTCATGGCTTGACATGGACCATGACTCTGATACCAATTGTTAGTGTCTATAAGATTCATATATCTCCACAATGACATAATATTGTCCACTTTGGGCCTAAGCCCTCATGGTTTTATTTTTAGGCTTTACCCAAAAGGTCTCATACTAATGGAGATATCTTTTTATCTTATAAGCACATAATCATTTCCATGTCTTACCAATGTGAGACTTTGATTGTATTCCCCATACTCCCAACAATCTACCCCTCAAACGAAGGACTACATTGAGCCCCCCCATCAAGTCTATCCGTCCTTGAAGGATTTCCTCTGCTTGATGTCCGATCCTCAACCCACTAGGACTTCCTGCCAACTGTTTGTTCCTCCTGATCCAGTTGGACTTCTTGCCAGTTGTCCAACCCTTTTGGCCCAACTAGACTTTCTGCCAGTTGTTTGGTCCTCCCGACCCAATTGGACTTCCTGCCTAGTGTCTGGTTCTCTTGATCCAGACGTGGGAGCTCCACTTCCTTCGTTTGAGGTTCATGGCTTGACATGGATCATGACTCTGATACAAATAAAATTGTCATGCCCCGAGAGTATACCGAGCCGAAAAATGGACAACATCTCCCCTGTACGTGATACAATATCCTGTTGATACAAGCCTTAACCACATAACATAAATATGGATATAATCCATAAATCGTAGTGGAATATACTGACAACTAATAAAAATACAAAGACTCAACCACATGCGTAGCGGTACGACTTTGACACAACAAGGGAACATAGTCCAACCAAATCCATAACAAGGCCAAAAACATAAAACACAACTATAAGCCCAAAATACAAAACAACATAGGATAAAATCTCAAAACGCACCAACCAAAATAATACAACACCATTATGGATTACAATCCAACTACTCAAGGTGAGATGGGATCAGCTGGCGGTGCTCCGATCATCCAAGGAATTTTCTACCTGTTACCTGAGTGACAAGAAAACCCAGGGTTTATGGTGGTGAGTATAAAACTCAGTGGTAATATAAAAGATAGTGCATGACCAAATAATATATGTAGAGCAACAGGTATACAAATGAAGATCAATAGGTATACCTAAGGAGATCAATGTACATACAGTCGTAGAGGTGATAACAAACTATCAGTGTAAATCTAAACAGAGCATAAACCACCAACTGATCAACTGTACATAATGTAATATACTGACATACCTGGAGATCTGCAACGATACAACTCGTACAACCTGAACACACATACTACCATATAACAAATACAACATGAAAGAACAACACTAAGCATGTAATCAACAAACTGCCCTACTGATCACTATCATTTTATTGCATTATTTTGGTCCTTAATATCACTGTTTTTATCCTCTCTAGTGGTTTATTATTGATTATTTACATGTTTTATGAGTTGGATCCTCTTTTGGACCTTATTGTAAATTCTCTTAAATTTTGGACTTATATGTAAAATTTATTTTTATTCGTAGGAGATCGAGATGAGCCAATGGATTAGACTCGAGTTGGATCAAATATGACTTCATCTAGGGCTAGAAGATATTTTAAGCTGGATCAATTTGAACCTTTCATCATGATCGAGGGCAATTTAATCAAGAGATCAAATCTGAGCGATATGGACCGTCCGATGAAAGTGGCTTGATTCTGAGCCATCTACCCAGATCTGGAGAGATCCGGTCCATACATATTGATCTGTACATCTGAGCCCTTCATCCAGATTCGATCGATCGTGATTATCCCTTCAGATGGATCAGATCCATCCATTCAAAGTAAGAGAATTCTCAACCGTTGGATGCATTACCTAGTTCATGGATTAATCAGATTAAATTAACCTAGCTTTAATGGATGGATGGGATTAAATGGGGCTTGGATCAGACGGTCACAAAAATTGCCTTTAAAAATCAAACATTTTCCCATTCTACGTAGTCGACATTTTTCCTCTTCTTCACGCGATCACCCGACGCTCCGCCCGCTTCATCGCCGAGCTCATCCCGTTCCTCGCCGATCACGGAGAGGAAGGGGATCCCCTCTTTCTCTGGTGACCGGTCCCATTCATCTCCTCTTCCCATTTCTCTGCCGCTGGTTATCCTCTCACGCGACAACTTCTTCCACAGCTCCAAGCTCTGTCATCGCCAATCAATCGGAGACGGGATTCCGCTCCGTTCGGTCCGGTCGGTCATCACAGCTATCGGAGTGGGGATTCCCCTCCGTTATCATCTTCCTCAGCCGCTTCACAGCTCTCGCAGCCACCCATCACAACCTCCTGCAACATTTCCCGCCTTTGATAGATTTTTCCAACACCATTACCAGCATCTACAGCCTCCTCCAATTCCATTTCCAACTGCCGACCATTTCCATCATCCATGGATAGATTCCTACAGCAAGCTCCACATACCCTTCGATGTATTTTGATTGTTCTTCGTTTCAATTTATGATGCTTGTAATTAAATGATCTTCCATATTTAGAATTGCACGTATTTAATTCAATTGATTTCATGCCTATTTAGTGTTCGATAGAATGTTTCTTTGAGTAATTAGGTTGTAGTTGGTTAGGTTAGCTTTAATTTTTTGTTTTGCATTGCTCTCATGTTATTCTACATTTCAATTGTTGTTTAAATTCCTGCATTTCCTTTATGTTTTCGAATGCTTTTGTTTGAATGTTTGCATTGTCTTTCATTTAGTAGGATTAGTTTTATTTTAATCCAAACCCTTATTTTCAATAGAAAACTCAAAGTAATAATTAGCGATCCTAACACTACTATTTTATCAATTACACTCGTTGGGAAACGATTCGGGCCATTCACTATGATATATTAGCGTAGAGAGGGTTTGGTAATTAATTTGGAATGGTACCACGACATACAAATCACCGTTATCACCTACTAACCTATAAACAACAACATCATCAAACCTGGTCAGTCCTATACAACATCATGATACTAGCCATAGGCATACAACAGTTCGGTCCAAGTCATACACTAGTATCCCACACACAACAGTATAGATCATGCAAATAACATGCAAGATGATGTACAATCAAATACAGTAAACATAACACAAACAAATGCAACAATACAACAAGCATATATATAGACTGTATCTATATATACTGCTCACACTCACACATATATGTATATACATAAATATATGTATATGTATATATATACAAAATGCCCTCAGGTATGACCATGCATTTGTGTGTGGGATCTAGGTCGAGATCGGACGGTAAGAAACCGTCGCATTTACCATTTTTCGTGCTAACTCTTTGCTACAAGGAAGTGACCAGGCTGGCAGTCGACTACTGGATATTAGAAGTCAATTGATGTCAGTCGACTGATGAAGTACATAAGTCGATTGATGGCGACGAATCAGCCTTGTGAGCTAGGTAAAAAAGGATAATGTTTAATGCCGCCACTTCTTGATAAGATAAAGTGCCACCTCGTGATAAGTTTCACAAATTGAGGATCTGGATCTAGACTTATTCCAAGGCACAAGTCTATAAAAGGAGGGGAGGACTTGAACCCTAGATCATCAATTCTTTGCTCCCAAGTGCTCCAACAACACTACGCTTCGACGACGACACTACGTCGCCAACATGCCGACGACAAGTTCTTCATCTCAGATTCATATTTGTCGATAGTATTAGTTTGTTTCTTATTTAGTTTAATTTGTAATCAGAGTTTTCATCGCAACGAGGTGAGGTAGGCTTGTTGCCTCATCCTCGAATTTTTGTCTCTCAATTTTTGTGATTGTTGTCTCCTACCTCCAATGAGGAGGAGACTCTATAGTGGATTGCTTCTTCGTAGGCAGTCAAGGATCGCGAGGCCTTGGAGTAGCAATCATTTGGTTGTGAACCAAGTAAAAATAAAGTGTCTATTTATTTTCTACTGTTTTACTTTCCGCTGCACTGCTCATATTTTGAAATGAAAAGAAAGTTTTTAAAGCTCGCTATTCACCCCCTCTAGCGACGCTTCTCGATCCAACAATAATATGTGGCCTATTATACTTGTGAATTATAATTTGTCACCATGAAAAATGATGAAGCCACCATATATGATTATGTATCTTTTAATTTCTGGGCCTAAATAACCTGGCAAAACGATAGATGTATACCTACGACCTCTGATAAACAAACTGAAGGAACTATGGGATGATGGGGTGGAAACATATGATGCATCGACTGAACAAGTATTTCAATTACATGTCGCTGTGATGTGAACCATTCATGACTTTCCAGCATATGGAACAACTTTTGGATGGAGCACAAAGGGTTATAAGACATGTCCAATATGTCTGAATGAAACCAAATCTCAAGGATTAAGGAGTAAAATATGTTACACATGTCACCATCGATTCTTGAATGTGCAACACCCATGGCATAGAAATAAAGATTTCAATGGAAAGGTTAAAAAAGAAGGACCACCACGAATAATTAATGGATATGAGATTTTAGCAAAGTTAGACGCGTTACCCCAAGTGACATTCAGTAAAAAATGGCAGCAATCTTTGGATGATATAAATTGAGTAAAGAAGTCTATATTTTTTGAGTTACAATATTGGTCAGATTTAAAGTTGAGACATAATTTAGGTGTGATGCATATTGAAAAGAATATCTATGATGCTTTAATTGACACATTATTAAATATAGACAGAAAGTCAAAGGATACTCCCAAAGCAAGATTAGACTTGCAGGATATGGGGATAAGGAGTAAATTGCATTTACAATTAGTAGAAGACAAATTTAGGAAATTGTATGCAAGTTAGTCTTTGGCTAAAACATCACATGTCAAGAGTATGATACTCTTGGATACATGTCTGAGTAATTTGGATATGTAGGACAAGGAAGTATTGCTTGGGTTAGGTGTGACATAGTTAACCTAGTGGGGACAGACACATAGATTATGTTATGAACCAAGAGGGTATAAGATGAGTGAAAAGAACGAGGCACGACTCACTGTAGCTGCTGAAAGGTTCAGAAATAATTCTGAAATCAACTATCAATTTTTTGATTAATTAGGGATCATGATGTACTATTAGGTACCACTCATGATCGTTCCATAATTAATGGTTAATTATGGATGACCAATATAAATTGGGAACCTATAAGGTCACACACACAATGAGTTTTTCCAAAGGACTTAAAATGAGTTTGAGAATTGGATTCTCAGAATGAGAGAGATTAAGTTTAGTTGGACTAGATAAAGGGAAAATATGGAAAGTGTTTTGTAAGAATGGAAATGCGGATGGGCCATGCCTTATGAAGACGGATTAAACTAAACCAAATTGGTTAGGTTTAAATTAAAAGAAGTTTGGTTATTTAACCAAGTGATTTAATTATGAACAAAACTTAAGACTATTGATATGAGCTTCGGGTTAATGGATGCGGGTTTAGAACTTGCTCCTCTAACTCGATAAGAGATATATATATATATATATATATTGGATGAGATACTTAGGGTATGAGAGAATTAATCCCTTCCTCTCCTCTCCTCCTCTTGCCGCCCAAACCAAAAAAATATGTTTAGATTTTTCTACCATCGCCTAAGATGATGTTGTTGCTCCTCTTGGCCGTCGGTAGCCACCTCTGGCCCCTCTCAACTCCAGCACTTCCTCCTCTGGTGTGTTCTTTGCCGGCATCACTTGTTGCTACCGGCCAACAACCTCGAATAACATCATTTTGCCACTGGACAACAGCCTTGTGAAGGCAATTTTTTTGTTCGATTTGTATCGTTGGGTTGCTTCAGTCGTCGAACACAAATCGTGCCCTTGATCTCTTAGTCGGATTGAGTTGTCACCTACCTTCGGCTAGTACCGAGGCGGAGACATGACTCATGACTTTGAGATGAGAATTTGACATGGATACAAATAGAGATAATATTTGACAATGTCATTTTGGTTTATGCCATTTCTGCTCCATGTCATCCGTCAGGTATAATTTTTTATTGAAGTTAAAATTTTATTTTACAATTATGTCTTATACTGTTGTATCCTGCATGTATGTGGTGCGTGTGTTGTAATAAATTAGGAATTTATTATATTTATTTTCATTGCGCATGTTTTTTGAAATGCACTCGAGCATGCATCCACATTAGGCTCCCCAAAAATGTTAGCATGTGATTGTCCGCAGTCAATAGCTAGATAGTTATACACTTCGTCTATCCACGAGATATATTTGTGGTAGCATGTTGTTGTTCGCAGACAGTGTTATTTTTATACTTCTTAACTATCCACAAGTCTCATTTGTAATAACATGCGGTTGCCCCCAACCAATAGCTAGATAGCTATATACTTTGTCTTCCCACGAGATCCATTCGTAGTAGTATGTTATTACTCACAGACAATGTTATTTTTATACTTTCTGACTGTCGATGAATCCCATTCATGAAATCATGTTATTGCTCGCAGTCAATAACATCTAGTTATACACTCTATTTGCTCACAAGACTCATTTGTGGTAGCATGTGGTTGTCCGCAGATATTGATTCTTTGTATACTTTTAAAACCACGCAACTGCATCGTGGTATCTTAGTATTGATCATTTGTCGATTTTTGGTGGATATTATATGTTACAGGTGCACTTACTTGTTGCTGATCAGGTATTGGTACTACGAGAGTTGGGTTACTCGAGATTATTTCCTTTAACCTCCATTATATTTTATATTATTATATACTATCTTTCTATGCACCCACTGAGTAATGTGTACTCACTCCCTCTTTTCTTTGACCTCCAAGTTAGTAGTTAGAGGACATGTACCTTCGTGTTGCTCAAAGATCTTCCTAATTTGTTGGTCCCACTGTATCGTTGAAATGTTTATTTTATATTTTAATCATGCATGCAACTAATATAATAAATTTTATATTTTGTTTACCTTATTCATTTGTCTATTTCATTTTTTTTGTAATTTCTATATTTTTGAAATTTCTGGTTCAGTAATGTATCTTGTCATATTTGTTAGGACTTTGGTGAGCTAGAAGGGGGTGAATAGCTTCGATTCTCTTCGATGAAATTTCACAGTAGAAAACTTGAAACCAGATCACACACTGATATAGTTGGTTTTATTTGGTTCATCACCCATAGGGCGACTACGTCCAAGGCTAACCTAGAGTTCTACCACTTCTATTGCTTTTCTCATTCTCGGACCAAATCCAAAGGTGGAGAAAACTTTTTAAAACACTTTTACAATACTTCTCACAGAAAGCTTACAGATCTTAACAAAAAGAACTTACTAGAGAAAGAAGAAAAAGAAGATTAATGTAAATGTTTTGAGCACACTCTTTCTCTTGTGATTTGAAGATTGTTGAGCTTGAGAGTCTTAAGCATGTTGATCACAATGGAATAGTTGTCTTTTTCTGGAGAGGTAATTATCCTTTTATAAACATCTGAGAATTGCTATTTTCACTTACTTTTGCAGCCACCAATTGATCGATCAAGTTAACCAATTGATTGCCAACTATCTCAGCAGCAGCAAACTCAGAAATCGGCCAAGAAAACAAATGCACCAGCTGTATTGCAAACAGAAGCTGCTGCAGGGGGTATTATCCAACAAATGCCTGAATCTCAGAGGAAGTGGGCTGACCTTGTAGAACATGAAGAAGGTGAAATCCCCCCTGAAAGTGCCACAGATAAACTGCAGCAACCGGTCCCAGAAGTATACTGCACAGAATCAATCACAGAATCAGTCCTTGTGGCAGCAGATGGCAGGGATAATGTGTTGGAGAATTGAGGCCGCTAGAGGGGGGGGTGAATAGCGGTTGACCGCTCGTAGATGGAATTCGATCGCGTGTTCGTATCTACAAGTTTCGTTAGCACAGCGGAATATATATAATAACAATAACGAAACACAATCACAAACACACTAACACGAAGATTTAACGTGGTTCGGAACCGAACCGGTTCCTACTCCACGGATCGAGCTCTAAAGAGCTCTAGCGATGCCAATGCAATCACTAACCACAAATACTCCTTCTCGACACAAGTCGGAGGTGGAGAAACCTCTTACAAACTATTCTTACAACAATAAGAAATAGATATAAGCAATTACAACAATGAAATATATTGCAAGTAAAGAAAACTACTTTACAAGAGCACTTTGGTTGCTTGATCTTTGGTTGCCTTGGACTAGCCTTGAAGGACTGGAAGAGCACCAACAATTCCCCTTCAAATCGCCCAAGAAAACCCTTAAGAACTGATGCTTGAGCCTTCCACGAACAACTGCTTTTATCCTCCATCGGGCTGGATTTCTACCTAGCAGTCGACTGCCATAAGTCCCCAGTCGACTGCCAGCACTGTAACTGTGAGACAACGACTCAATCCACGTTGGACAAGTTTCAACGGGACTCTTATCGCCAACATTGTTAATCGCGCTAACGCCGTAGTCAACGATCGGCTCACGAAGCATTTACATGCGCTCGATACGAACTAGCGCATCGGCCCTGCGCCGATCAGCCATAGACATCGATCGCTCCGATGAGCAATGATCGCCGAGCAATTCGGCTCTAAATTGGCGGTCGAACTTGTCGACTCACAAGCCGAACCGACCATATTGCCGATCGCCAACCTCAAACATGAAGTTTTAACCCAAGTATGGTGCCCCCATACTTGCTAGACCACCCTTAGCCTAGACCTAAGCCTTCTAGCCACCTCCATCAGCCTCACGCCTCTCGGATCCCTCCAAGTCATTCATGACTTGTTCATCCATCGCGCTAGCCTCCAGGTGCTTCCGTCGACTATGTCATGCTAACGGTGTCTACACCGCCAAGGCACATTGGACTTACGCCGCCAAGACTCCGCTTGGACTTTACGCTGCCAATATCAATCCCCTTGGACTTCCAAATGCCAAGACTCAAGCTTGGACTTTCCCTTGCCAACCCTATGTTGGACTTTCCATGCCAAGACCCATGCTTGGACTTTCCATTTGCCAAGACCCATGCTTGGACTTCTCATGCCAAGTACACAAGACTTGGACCTTCCCAATTGCCAAGTGTCCCACTTGGACTTTCCATGCCAAGTACCCATGACTTGGACTTTACCTTGCCAAGACCCATGCTTGGACTTTCCCATAATCACATGGTCAACCCCAGTCAACCATCAAAGTCTCCCTCGAGTCAAACTCGAGTCTAGTCAATTATAACCTGGATCGATTGTATAAACAATCTCCCCAATATATTAACCGACATCAATGTCAAACATCAATGTCAAACCACTTTGTCAAACATCAAAACATCACTCGAGTCAAACTCGAGTCCTGGTCAATCGTGACCTGGGCCGATTGCACCATCAATCTCCCCCTTTTTGATGTTTGACAAAAACCAAACAAATCATTTAAGTTAGACCACTAACTCAAATCCCTTACCAATTATTCCAAATTGGTAAACACTCTCCAAATGTTCTCCCCCAAACATTCTCCTCCTTTTTGACTAACATCAAAAAGGTTTTCTCTCCAAGGAGGTCAATGTCTCATGTCCCAATGAGATCTTACAATCTCCCCCTTGATCCAAAAATAAATACCTAGGATGCCTACCATCTTCCTAGTGATAATTCACATATCACTCAAGAGAGACAATCCTATACTCTCTCCCAATTTCCAAATTGGGTATTAAAAACCCATCAATTTTCCCAATTGATGATACTCTCCCAATAACTTCTCCTCTTCAAGGAGAAAAACACATCCATCATCCCAAGATGGATACCTCCCCCTAAAGGCTTGCTCCCCCTTGACCATTGCACCAACAATGTCCTTTGGAAAGCCCCTAAGCCAATAGGAACTCTAAACCATCAAAATTAAGGTTTTAAGTTCAACATAGAACTTTCACTCACCCTAAATTTGATACTTTGACCTAACACAGCTTCTAATCCATATCCAATGGATTTTCACCCTTTATAATGCTTCCTAAAGCATATCCTAGGGTTAGGAGTGATTAGGAACCTTTTCCATAGCTGAACACGGGCTAAACAAACCTTGTTAACCCGAAATCAGACTGCGATCGACTCGATAGTAATCGTCGATCACACCATATCTCGATCGCCACGATGGCTGATCGATAATCAAAATTTCTGAATTTCAGCTATCAGAATCGAGATTTGGAAAAGCATAAGTAATTATACGTAATTTGAAAAATCATAAAATTTGATACGTATATTACTTATAGTCATTACAATGGGTGAAAAATATTTGAAAAATTATTTTATCCATAAAATAGTGAGTTTGATACAAAACTCAAAACCATTGAAGTTTTCAATGTTTTGGCCCTATTTTGTATCAACTTCAACAATGGTGATTGCTATCAAAAGATAGACTTCACCAAGATTTTTCAAAATGATTTTAAAATGTTTTCAAAACCTTATTTTGGATCATATTCCTTGGGCTATATGTACATGACTTGTACACATGCTCTCCCAATGATCCACTAATTGAAATTAGATGAGTTTTAGTTCATCTAGATGCAAAAACTATGCACCTTGAACTTAACTCATATCCTAGCATCTCACATGTATCTAGGGTGTATAAATACACATACATGTCAATTGGATGTGAGATGTGGGTTTTGGTTCATTTAAAACTAGGGTTTCATGCATCTTCTAAGGCAACCCTACTTGATTCCCTTATAAATGGGACTTCAAGTCATGCCATAGTCCTTAATTCAATTTCAACCAAATTGTCTTAAATGCATGAATGATTATGGCATTAGAAATGATATAGATAAGCATATGCTCATAATCATGATGTCATGGCATAAGATGAAATCTAAAAACACATGACATTTAAAACCTTAATACTAAAACATGAGCATGACATATAAAATAATTAAAAGTAAGCATGATGTCATGACATGTTATATGGCAAACAAAGTATCGCATATAAAATATATAGGTATAATAATACATAAATTTTAATATTAATTGCCATTTGTTGGGATTAATCATATTTTGTCATATTAACCTAATCTCCCTAGTGTGTCAAAAACCCAAAATGACACACTAACCTCTAAACCTAAATTGTGCCAATTTAATTGATTTTTCTTAATTTCAAACATGCATTGGCACATCCTAAAATATTTTAGGATATTGATTCAAATCTATTTCCAAGGTAACCATAACCTTGAAAATATCCTAAAGTGCCACCTTTACTATGGTTGAGTTAACTACCCATCCAATCAAGGTTGGCACACCCTAAACCCATCTTAGCGTGAATCAATCACGCTCTTAGGAACCCAAAACCGATTTGAGCTCCTAGGGTTAATTAGGTATTCCTTAGGGATAACCTCCCTAGATACCTTCCTAATGGCCCTCCTAGGCTTGTTGGCCTTGGTCATTTGGGTCTTACCTAGGTTGACTCTAGGGGTAACTCCCCTTGCAACCTTCTTAGTGGCCACCCTAGGTTTCCTAGAAACCCTAGCCACTAGGCACAACCTTTGGTCAACCTTAGGGATGACTTCCCTATTGACCTTGGTCTTCCTAGACCTAGTTTGTGTCCCATAATCAAATGGAACACTATGGTAAGCTACCTTAGGCTTAGGTTTGTGACCCAAACCTTGCTTGCCCTTGGTTGACTTTTGACTCTTAGGTCCTTGGTGTTGACTTTGACTTTTGGACCTTTGACTTTGACCATTAGACCCTTTAAATTGGTTTTGTATATTCCTAAGGGTCTTTTCTAGTTTCTCAAGCCTTGACCTCAAGGCTTGGTTTTATAATTCCAATTGCCCAATTGATTTTTGATTAAATTCTTGGGCATGAGACTTTCTAGGCATATGCCTAGTCCATTTAGGATTTAGACCTAGGTGCTCTTGCACCTTTCTAATTGTCTCCCTAGGTAAAATTGATCTTGAGTTATTTGAACTAGGTTTGTCCTTAGGTAAATTGTTTTTAGGGACATTAGTCCCAAATTTCTCCCTATTATCTAAGTAGACATTCTTAGCTCCTAAGCAAAAATACTTGTTCTTATTAGCATGCTTTTCATGAATTGCAAGTGAATTGAAATCCCTAGCATGCTTTTGCTTGTAAATTGAAGAAGGAGCAAAATTAGAAGTTACCCTAGGGTTTGCCTTAGCTCCCCCTACATATGATGCTCCATTTTGAGTCTTCTTGTCCCCCTTCTTGCATTGACTAAATGTCGGTTGTCGCAGACTTGAAGCAAATTACTTGTTCTTTTCTCTTTTGCGTTGAGGGACCGACATCCTTGACCTTTGGAGCCGGTGGAGCTTTCCTATTCTTCTTTGTGCACTTGCTTTTATAGTGCCCGGTTTCCCTACACTCAAAACATATTATATGTATTTTATTATTAACACATATGTTTGAGTTACCTAGGTTAATGGAGATCAGAATTGGACTTTGGGCTTCTTCATCTTGACCGGATGTCGAAGCTTCTTCTTGATGTTCCAGTGTGGAAGTTATCTCCTCCCCCTCAATCCTTGAGGTGGATGCTTCTTCCACTTCCTCCACCTCCTTGGAGATTGATGGCCTCTCAACCTCCAATTCTTCACACTCTCCTCTTGCCCCGGATGTTGACTCTTCTTTAACTTCCGAATCCTCACTTGCTTGTGAGGAGGAGCTTGCTTCTTCGGCCTCTTCCGATTGAACCGATGAGCATTCTACATCTTCTTCTTCTTCTTGGACCAGTTGAGGGTTTTCATGGAGCTTGGCCAAATCGCTCCATAGCTCCTTGGCATCCACATAGTCACCTAGACTACACAAGAGGTCATTAGGAATTAAATCAAAAATGAATTTGATTACCTTCTTGTTTTTCTCGAATTGTTGGAGTTGCTCCTCACTCCACTTCTTCTTCTTGAGAAACCCTCCCTTTGGTCCCTTAGGATATTCAAATCCTTCCATCAACGCGGACCACTCCTCAAGGTCTCTCATCATCAAAAAATCTTCAATTCTCGCCTTCCAAGAATTGAAACCTTCTCGTCCATAGAAGGAATAGGGAATTGGGGTGTTGATGTCCCATCCCAATGATTCTTCCATCTTCACCCTCTAGCCTCTTTGTCTTAGCTCCCGGCGGTTAGTCCGTAGAAGAGACCCGGGCTCTGATACCACTTGTTGGAGAATTGAGGCCGCTAGAGGGGGGGTGAATAGCAGTTGACCGCTCGTAGATGGAATTCGATCGCGTGTTCGTGTCTACAAGTTTCGTTAGCACAACGGAATATATATAATAACAATAACGAAACACAATCACAAACACACTAACACGAAGATTTAACGTGGTTCGGAACCGAACCGGTTCCTACTCCACGGATCGAGCTCTAAAGAGCTCTAGCGATGCCAATGCAATCACTAACCACAAATACTCCTTCTCGATACAAGTCGGAGGTGGAGAAACCTCTTACAAACTATTCTTACAACAATAAGAAATAGATATAAGCAATTACAACAATGAAATATAATGCAAGTAAAGAAAACTACTTTATAAGAGCACTTTGGTTGCTTGATCTTTGGTTGCCTTGGACTAGCCTTGAAGGACTGGAAGAGCACCAACAATTCCCCTTCAAATCGCCCAAGAAAACCCTTAAGAACTGATGCTTGAGCCTTCCACGAATAGCTGCTTTATTTGGATTTCCACCTAGCGATCATTGCCATAAGTCCCGATCATTGTCGTAATGATTTGTGAGACAACGGCTCAATCCACGTTGGACAAGTTCCAACGGGACTCTTAGCGATCACGCCAACATTGTCGATCGGCCTAGCGCTCGTAGTCGGTAGTCACGCTCGTAGTCGGTGACCAGTCGGCCGCGCGGTCTCGCTCGACAGGAACTAGCGATCGGCTACGAGCCCTTAGCGATCATTGTCAGTATCATCGATCGCTCCAATGAGCGATTTGCCGAGCAATTCCAGCTCTAAATTGGCAGTCGAACTTAAGTCGACTCACGGCAGTCGAACCGGCCATATTGCCAGTCGATTGCCAACCTCAAACATGAGGTTTTAACCCAAGTATGGTGCCCCCATACTTGCTAGACCACCCTTAGCCTAGACATAAGCCTTCTAGCCACCTCCATCAGCCTCACGCCTCTCGGATCCCTCCAAGTCATCCATAACTTGTTCATCCATCGCGCTAGCCTCCAGGTGCTTCCGTCGGCTATGTCATGCTAACGGTGTCTACACCGCCAAGGCACATTGGACTAACGCCGCCAAGACTCCGCTTGGACTTTACGCTGCCAATATCAATCCCCTTGGACTTCCAAATGCCAAGACTCAAGCTTGGACTTTCCCTTGCCAACCCTATGTTGGACTTTCCATGCTAAGACCCATGCTTGGACTTTCCATTTGCCAAGACCCATGCTTGGACTTCTCATGCCAAGTACACAAGACTTGGACCTTCCCAATTGCCAAGTGTCCCACTTGGACTTTCCATTCCAAGTACCCATGACTTTGACTTTACCTTGCCAAGACCCATGCTTGGACTTTCCCATAATCACATGGTCAACCCCAGTCAACCATCAAAGTCTCCCTCGAGTCAAACTCGAGTCTAGTCAATTATAACCTGGATCGATTGTATAAACAATCTCCCCAACATATTAACCGACATCAATGTCAAACATCAATGTCAAACCACTTTGTCAAACATCAAAATATCACTCGAGTCAAACTCGAGTCCTGGTCAATCGTGACCTGGGCCGATTGCACCAACATAATGGTCAAAATGCCATTAACTCTAAAGATCCAATTATTATACTTGGGCTCCCAACTTTAGAATGGTTCAAGAACAAATACAATGGAGAAGATTCATGGATGGAGCAGGCAGCACAGTGTATGAATTCTGAACAGAATCAAGGACAACAGATTGTTTTAGATGGGATAGAAGATCAAACTACAACAGGACAACAGCTGGAAAGGAACAAGAATCAGGAAGGAAAGAATAAGCATGATTGCCGACAGATGTCGGCGAACTCGTTATGAAGATAGGAACGTGGAATATTCGAGGCCTTAACACTGGCCTCAAATAGAGGGAAGTCAACCGACTCCTCAAAATGCAGAATTTGAGTGTGTTATGTCTTTTGGAGTCTAAACTGACCAACCATGCCTATCATCACTTTAAATCCAACAACTTACAACAATGGGAATCAAGTCAACAGATAGGTGAATCTGGAAGAAGTCGGATGCTACTCATTTGGGATGCTAGATATATTACCCTCACAATACAACAATGGGAAGACCAATTCATCCATGCAACAATTTTGGACAAGGGCACCAAAGGAACTTATGCACTAACTTTTGTCTATGGCCAGCTATCGATTACCTCTCGTAGGGAGATGTGGGCAGGGCTACAACTCTTGGCAGAGGGAATGACGTTACCTTGGCTTATAATGGGCGACTTCAACTCTCCCTTGACACCATCGGATAAAAAAGGAGGCATTGACGTTACAACTTACTCAACTGTAGATTTTCTAGAGTTCACAATGCGAGCAGGTGTGGAGGACTTACATTCCCTAGGATGCCAGTATACATGGACAAATGGTAGAGTTGTGAGCAAGCTGGACCGGGCCGTGGTTAACAGGTTATGGCTAGAGATGGACCAAAGCAGTTTTGCAGAATTTAAAGAACCAGTAGTCTACTCAGATCATGCGACATGTGTGGTTTCAGTTTTGGAGAAACAATATAATAAAATCAAATCGTTCAAGTTTTTTAACATGTGGACCCATCACCCTCATTTTAAACAACTTGTGCAAGAGGAGTGGAACCAAGCCACAACATGGTGCTCACATGGGACAGCTCAGTTTAGGTTTAAAAGAAAGCTTACCATACTAAAGAGGGGACTGAAGCTTTTGAACCAACAACACTTCCAACATATTCAAAGCCGTTCAAAGAGGGCACAAGAGCAACTCCAAATCCTGCAGAGTAGTGGTCTAGGTCTTGGGATCATGGACGATCACTACAAGGAAGCAAAGCAACAAGCGGATAAATTGGCCCAAGCAGAATATCTTTTCTACCTTCAAAAGGCAAAGCATAAATACTTCAAGGAAGTGGATCGAAACACGCCTTTCTTTCATTCGTTGGTTAAGAGGAACAACAAGCGGAGGGAAATAGTTGCGGTGGAAAAAATGGATGGAGAGATTACTATGGACGCCGGGGAGGTAGCACAAGTATTTGTGGGTCATTTCCAAAGACAACTAGGGGGGAAAAAGGACCGGTCTACATTCCGAAATGATTGCATGCAATATGGGAGGATGCTTACCATGGAGCAAAAAACCCAACTCACCTGTATGCCCACTGTCGAGGAAATCAAGAAGACACCATTTGACATTGGTGAACTCAAAGCTCCTGGGCCTGATGGATACAACTCCAAATTCTACAAAGAGGCATGGATAACAATTGAACAAGACTTTACCGAAGGCATTATGGAGTTCTTCCAAAATGGGAAGCTCCTCAAATCATGGAATCATACACTCATTAGTCTAGTTCCAAAGGGTGAGCATGCTAGCAAAGTGCAGGACTATAGGCCTATATCATGTTGCACAGTGTTTTATAAGGCCATTTCCAAATTACTTGCTAGCCGGTTATCAGGTGTCACAGATTATTTATTGAACCGAGCACAGACAACTTTCGTCAAGGGGAGGTCTATCACAGATAACATCCATTTAGCCCAGGAATTGCTGAGACACTACACTAGGAAGAGAATATCCCCTAGGTGCACCCTAAAAGTTGATCTGCAGAAGGCCTTTGACTCCGTACATTGGGACTTCTTACTGGATGTCCTCAGCGCTCTACAGTTCCCACCCATCTACATAGCATGGATCAGAGAATGCATCACCACCACGTCCTTCTCTGTAGTGATTAATGGGTATACACATGGACACTTCCATAGGGGCAGAGGACTTAGACAAGGTGACCCACTCTCACCTTACTTATTTGGCATTTGTATAGAGTACCTATCCAGATCCTTGGCATGGGCAACTACTAGATTAGATTTCAAATTCCATCCCACATGTGAGCACTTGGGCATCTCCCATCTGATATATGCTGATGATCTATTTCTTCTATCCCGTGGTGACATACCTTCAGTTAGGCGGCTGGTTGATTGCTTGGAACAATTTTCACAGATGGCAGGACTTACGACCAATGTAACCAAATCGAGCTGCTACATGGCGGGTGTAGATGCACAAATCAAAGCCCAGATATGCGCTATTACTGGCTTCTAGGAGGGAGAGATGCCTTTTAGATACTTGGGAATCCCATTAGCCTCAAAAAAGCTAAAAATTTTAGATTATGGGATACTTTTAGATGGCCTCTCCAAGAGAATTAATGCATGGCCAAAACAGAGCCTCTCCTATGCAGGTAAAGCCCAGCTCATTGCATCGGTTCTACAGGGGGTTGAGTGTTACTGGATGTCCATACTACCCCTGCCAGCTGGTGTTATTGAGCGCATTCATAGTATGTGCCGGGCTTTCATGTGGACGAGTAAGAATCCCCCCATTGCATGGTCAGCTATATGTGGCTCGAAAGAGGAAGGTGGTCTAGGCTTGAGGGACTTGAAGTCTTGGAACCTTGCACTGCTAACAAAGGTTCTATGGCGTATACAGGACAAGCCAAACACACTATGGATACGATGGGTTCATCAGCATTACCTCAGACGGTCCGATTTGAGGCGGAACGAGGCATCTGGACTCGCCAGATGAAGATGATTACGCACATCGAGAGAGATAGTATCATAGCTCTGCGGTAGCCCCTCTACGATACACACACTATTTGCATGGTTCGTGAGAGGGAGTGAAGCGGGCATATGACCACTTCAGAACGGCTAGCGGTAAAGACTTGACAAATCCGTTTGCGGCTGCGGCTTTGCCTAAAAGCCGATTTGGTGAATAGGCTCACCGGAATGGCCTATCTAGTCCGTAGCAAACGGCTGGCGATAAAGACATACCAAATCCGTTTTTGGCTAGGGCTTGGCCAATAAGCCTTTTGGGTGAATAGATCCACCGTAATGATCTATCTAGTCCGCAACAAATGGCTCGCGGTAAAGACACCGCAAATCCGTTGACAGCTGACCACTTGCTAAAAGTGGGTCCACGACACTAGAGAGGAGGTTGCTGATGGAGGACAGGTGACGCGGATAGGATGTATGGGCCGGACCACAGGACCTGGTCAGGCAGAGATTGCATCAGGATGGGGTGCACTTGGACACAGGATGTGCGATTGTCATAGGATGTGGTCATACTTCCATCTACTGCAGCAGGGTGTGAGAGGGAGGACTGACCGCACAGTACAGGAGAGGATTGGTACAGTGAGAGTGATGGTATTCTTGAGAGCACATATACTTTCTGCCTGGATGTCTACTTAGATTGGACACTTCGTCGGACATGACATGTGTAGGCTCATTGGATCATGTATGGTTGTGCTATTTTGATGATATATATATTTACCTTCATAAAAAAAAATAGTTACTAGAAGTGGATCAATGGCTAAGATGATTCTTGGATTTGAGCATCAGTCGATTTTCCTGATTACCCAATCGACTGATATGAAATAGCCAAACCAACCAATCGATTTAGAAGGATTTTGTTGGCCTTATGGTTGAAATGACCAATTAATTTGGAGACTTTTTTTGTAAATCTTGAGTTTAAAGTTTTACTCAGCAATCGATTACAGTATCCCAACAATCGATTGTTGAATCGTGAGTATCCTTGAGCACCTGCTTTCTCATCCCGAGTACTCGAGTTCCACATGCCTTCACACTCGGCTTTCCCGAGCATTGACTTGAGCACTGTCGCCCGAGCACTGACTTGAGCGCCCGTCGCCTAACCATTGACCCGAGTGCCAGAGCGCCTGATCCCAAGCACCTTCTTGAGTACTCGTTGGAGTTTCCCGAACGCCCGAGTCCTCGAGCACCAATTAATTGCCTCACTACGACAATTGACTGCTAGATCCCAAACACTTCCCGAGTACTCTCTATTCAAGCACTCGAGTTCCGAGCTTCTTCTTGAGCACCTACAACCAGTCAACTGATCACTCATTAGTTGACTATCCAACACCTATCGTGAGCTTCTTCAATGCCGCCCCGATGTCTGTCAGAACTATAAGACAACAATTGATTGGTAGTCATTGTCAGTCGATTGATACATGGATTTCAGCTATTCTAATGTCAAAATATGCCTAAACTTCTTTACCCTCATCCCATGAGTATCTCATGCCAGATGAACCTCCCGCTCTATAGACTTTAGTGCTTGGAGCTTCCTCATCTCTGGGTTTTCTTCTACCCTTGCATCCGATCTCATGATTTGCTCGGGCCTCTTCCTTTTTGCCAAGAATTTGATCCTCAATCTTTTTGGACCTCCGTGCTTCGATCTGCATACACTTTTTCTCACCAAAAATTTGATCCTTGACCTTCTTGGACTTTCCTTGCCTTGCATATGGTCTCCAAACATGCGAGAACTTTTTTTGCATACTCGTAGTACACATGAGATCCAACTTATTAAGCTAAATAAAATGTTTGTCAACTATTGAAACTTCTCATACAGGGCATAATTGCACACCAACAATCTTCTTTTTTTTGATGTTTGATAATCTATTTATGTTTAGGCTAATTTTTAACAGATAATAAATATTGAATAAGCATGATGATAATGTGATAGATTATATAAAGCACCCACCCAAACATAAACTTAATTTCCTATTTCTCCCCCCTTTGTCAAATGTCAAAAAGAACGGCAAAAGCTCCCCTTGCTACCATGCATAATCACAAGGGGCAGGGAACACCCCAAACCCATAGGAAGAATGAGTAACAAAAGAAAAATAATTATATGAAGAACCACATTTCATGCAAAAGATAGAATTTCATAAAATAAGTTTATAGTAAATGAAAAGTTTATAGGCAGTTATGCGACACATAACATAACTACGTTACATAAGAATCTAATCACTATCAAGATCTAATAGAGTCACATCATCAACAACCACAGTAGGAGGAGGTGGTGGAGGAGGATGTCCTGACATCCAGGAGTGCATCATCTCATACAACTCGAGTTGGCTCTACGTAATGGATGTGATGCTGGTCTGGAGCTCTATATGACGACTCTCAAGAGCATCAAAGTGTGCATTCATCTGAGTCATCTGATGTTGATGTGATAAGCTCAACTCCTTGAATCGATTATCAATTAGTTCCTCAAGGTATTCAAGTTAGGGCTCAAGGTGACCAATAAAATCCTCTTCCTCAGGGTCCTCCGTGATCATGGAAATTGGGGCATCACCAACAAGATGACCAGTCGGTCCCGGTGTCCCCCTGCAACCCATCGTCTTGCCCCTTCCCCCACTTGGCAACCATCCTCCCATTCCATAGAGTAACCCACTTGCCTTAGGCTAGCCAGGGAGAAAGTTCATGTGATGATATGTCCAAATGACATGTGAATCTCACCTTGGATAGGTTTGATGAAATGAATGATACAATATAACATATTTGACGACACGTTAATGTCCAAAGTATGTCGAAATGCATACATGAAAAAGAGATGCAGATGCCGTATAGAGTGAAAATAGATAGTATACAATTGACGATGACTTTATAGAGGACGTTGTCAGATGCTGATACTTCTAGGGTAGAGAATAAACTAGCATCGTCTGGTTGTAGACGTGGTTTGTGATAGAAATGTTCATGCATAGAGGACAAAGAGATATGTTCAAAAGGCATGGGGAGGAGCTTGGACAATGTGGGATAGAATATAAAATCACTGGTGGATGTAAGAGATCCTAGAAACTCCTCGAGAATTGCAAGAGTGAAGTCGAGATTTCGACGAACTATGTGAGTTCTGTATTTAAGGTTGTCACCGCTAGGAAGCAAGTTGTTATAAAATTCAGAGACTAAATTGGGACTCCAACTTATAATGTCTAATGATTCAAATGACATCAAAGTAATAAGCGTGGAAGAATTTGTTATCTAATAGTTGAGTTGGAATTAATTGGAATAAATTGGGACTCAAAGGAAGCATTTAGAAAATGTAGATCAATCGTGGGTTGGGTTCCTGATGACCCTTCATCGAACTCATGTGGTATTTTTTTGGTCCTAAATATATTTAAATGATGCATGAATTGCAATCCCAACAATGCAAATGGGTAAATTAAAAACAATGCATGAATGCAAAGTCAAACGACAACAATAAGTGAAAACATTCAGTAATAGTCAAAATGAACATAGTTTAGGGTTTACGTAGGCACCATTGAGTGTACAAGAGAGGAAGGCCTTGGAGTGAACCCTTGATAGCCACAAGAGCAAGTTGTCGTCCAATGGTCATCGAAGATTGCACGTCATCGAAGCCCGAGTGGTGTGACTGAGGGTATTGGAGCTTGTTGGATAAGAAAAATCGATGGCTAGGGCTAATACGATGGGCAATCTAGAGAGGAAACAGTGGGAAATCTAAAGAGGAAGGAACTAAGGTCTACCGAGGAAATAATTCACCAGAAAAATTATCAAAGAAGAAGGGCGATGACATAGGTGGAAGTAGAGGCATCGAGCACGAAGCACTTAGCGAATCGATTGCAAGGGTTTGGGGTTTTAAAAATTCACTTACTAATCAATTGCTTGAACTGGGCAATCAATTGATGTGAAGTAGTCAAGTCACATAATCGATTCAGCGAGGTTCTGTGTCCGCGAGCATAATATCCAATCGATTGATCTACAACACCCTATTTTAGAGGGTCGATGACATGATCATCAATCGATTGGTGAGGTCTACCAATCGATCAATGCACATGAATTCGACTGCCCAGTCAATTCCAGCTCTTTTGTATCAAGGAGTTGAATTATCAATCAATTGGTAACTGAAGCCAATTGATTGATAAATCTGACAAAGCCTGATTACCTATGATTTTTGTCCAATCTTTGTCCCATTTTGTGTGGTTATCATATTTATATGCATTTTGGGTTTTTAACTTAGTTAAGTGTGTGACTTTACATTTTGTTAAGGTTTGTATATTTTTATTCAGTGGAAATGTCAAATCATGATCTTTGGACTGAATGCACATGAATTATATATTGGTTCTCCCCTTGATTGGTCAACTCAATGATTCATGCACACATGCTACTTTCTTGCTCAAAGTAATGCATTATAATAAGCATTATGAACAAGAAAATTATTCCTGTCATCTCACTCTCATCTAAACGTTTCAATACACAATCAAGGTAATCATTAGGTTTTAATGAGATGCATTAATAAGATGAAATTTGTTTAGCTTTAAAGTGATCATGATAGTGAGTTCATTCTATTATACACATTCCCAACTCCCTTCGTAGATGGTTAAATTCATTTTCTGGGAGTAGTTTGGTGAAGATGTCAGTTAGGTTAGTTTTAGACTCCACATAATTGAGTCCAATGTCTCCTCTAGCCACATAATTTCTAATGAAGTGATGTTAGCCCCTAGGGCTAACTCAGTTGGTAAGTGCAAAGGGGTTTGTCCATAGTGGACAGGGGTCAATTCATAGAGATTTCATCACCTTGGGCTATCGACTGGACCCCTTGCTTTGCACTTACCAACTAGGATCCTGATTTACCTCCTCCATCGATAGGGGCAGTCAGAGGGAGCTGCTAATGTGGCGGTTCCACATTTTCCAATGAAGTGATGTTTAACCTCTATATGTTTTGTTCTAGAATGATGAACTGGATTCTTGGTCAAGTTTATTGTGCTCACATTATTACATAGAACTTGTATATTTTTATAGGTGAGGTCATAGTCCTCTAAGGTGTGAGACATCAATAACAATTATGATATGTTGGGGAGATTATTGGTGCAATCACCCTTGGATCAAGGTTGACCAAGCTTGAGTAAGACCTGAGTAGAGCTTTGATGTTTGATAATATATTTGACAATACATATGACTAGATGGCATGGGACATTGGTAGTCATATGTAGTTGTTGATCGAGAAGTCAAGTAGGTCAAGGCTGACCAGAATTTGATGGAAAAAGTTCGAGTATGGATACTTGGCAAGAAAAAGTCCAAGTATAGAGACTTAGCAAAGGGAAAGTCCAAGTATGGAAACTTAGTAAGGAAAGTTCAAGTATGGAGACTTGGCAATGGAAGTCCCGAAGGTGTGACCTCTTGGTAAAGGAAGACCCATTAGCATGACAAAGCCGAAGGAAACACTTGAAGGTTAGCGCAAAGGGTGAGAAGTCATGGACTCAACCTGAGGGAGTGAGGCTGATGGAAGTAGCTTGAAGGATTAGGTCTAAGCTAAGGGTACCTGATAGCATGACGAAACTGAAGGAAGCACTTGAAGGTTAGCGCAAAGGGTGAGGAGTCATGGACTCAACCTAAAGGCATGAGGCTGATGGAAGATGCTTGAAGGTTTAGGCCTAGGCTATGGGTAAGTATCAAGTATGAGAGGATCATACTTGATGGGTTAAACCTCAATCTTGAGGTTTGCCAATCATCTGGGACTTGGTCCAGTCGATCGGTGTGTTAAAACAATCATATAACTTGTTTGACAGTCGAATGGTGGTATTGACCAGTCGACTGGTTGAGCAGTCGACTCGGGTAGTCGAGAGCTCGGTGCTCGGGCAGTCGACTATCGTGGTGAGGCAGTCGACTAGCCGTGGGCAGCCAAGACTTGAACTCGGGGGCTCGACTGACTTAGAAAACAGTGCTCCGACAAAGTAGTTGACTACTGGGATGAAGCAATCGATCGACTTCAGTGGACAGGAGCACAAAATGTTTCCTAGTCGACTGATGGCTCAGGCTAGTCAACTGATGGTTAAGGCAAGACTGATGGCTATGAGCAGTCGACTGATCGGTTGAAATTTGATGTGGATTAAGCCATTGTGAGACAACGAATAAGTGACCAGTTGACTGGGGGTAAGGCTAGTCGACTAATCAGTGGAAAATCAGTCCGGCAGGAGCTTATAAAAGGAAGACTTCAGAAGTTTCTTATTGGTGCAATCGACCCCAGGTCAGTGTTGACCAAGCTCAAGTGGGACTCGAGTAGAGTTTTAATGTTTGACAATAGATTTAATAACATGTTTGACATATGTATTGAGGGAGATTGTCATGAGGGAGATTATTAGAGCAATCTGTTAGTAATAAGCCCTAGAGTCAATTATGTGATGATTGACTAGGGACTTTTTGTATCATATTCTATTAATAATAAAAGGCAAAGTTTGGTTATTATATTTACTTCATACTTGTGCCAGTTGAATAAATATAATAATGCCCTAGAAAGTAGGTTCTTATCTACAACATATCAATTGGTAGAATTGATTGTGAGAAGTTGTGGAGAACATTATTCTTAAATATTTCTAGTCAAGTATTAATATACAAGGGTAATATTAATACATTGAGACTAGCATATAGGTTAATTGATGATTTGATCTCACAGATCATGGATATATGATATCACGTTGACACATGGATATATATTAGAGAATATATACTGAATTTATCCGCCATGAGAAAGTTTCATAGATCGTTATATGAGTGTCATAAACTTTCTCATGTGACTATTAGTATGAAAAATCCTTAGATCTGAAATCACTATGGTTTCCTACATAAGGAGTTATGTACTTTGGTATCGTCAAACGTCATCCGTAATGGGATGAACTATAAAGGTGATCACTGGGTATGTAACAAATTATGCGGAGGGATGTGAGTGATGTAGATGAGATCTATCCCTCCCATATGACGGGAGTGATATCTTTAGGCTTCTTGATAGAGGAGAACCATGAAATGCATGGTCATGCTCAAATGAGTCAATATGAGATATTGAGCTCATTTGTTTGACTGAGTCTACTTGGGGATCAAGAAACACAAAGATTGATAAGAGGATGACACGGTCTATGCCTCATTAATCAATCTAGATATCAAGGATAGAAGGACAAGGTTTTACAAGATAGTAGTCACAGAAAGATTTTATCGGATCTTGACATTTTTATAACTTGGGTAGCAATGATGCATTGCTAGATGTCGCTCATTGCTTATGTGTCTAAAGTGGTTTAGAGACATTGCCAATGTTACGAAAACCTATAGGGTCACACACAAAGAACATGTTATTTTGGAGAGAGGATCATCTTAGTTTGACTAAATGAATCATTAGTTAATTGAATGGACTAGAATGAGTTAGACTCATTTCTTGGCCAAACTTGAGTTGGACTCAAATTGGTTTAATTTGAGTTAGACTCAAATGAAACCAATTGAAGAAGACAAATGAGAAGGGGTTGAACATTCATGCATGATGAATGAAGATTAATCATGCATTAATGAAATGGGAGTTGTTGCATGCAAATTAATGATGATTAATCTTGCATGAAATGAGATTTCAAAAACTTTCTCAACGTTGCATGTAAATTGGAGTTGTTGCATGCAAATTAATGATGATTTATCTTGCATGCAAATGGATTAATTGCATGCAATGAGATTTCATGACACTCCTCAACGTTACATGCAAATGGATTAATGCATGCAATTGGAATTTGAGAAGTTTTCTCAACATTGCATGCAAATGAGATTAATGCATGAAAATAGTATATGAGAAGGCTACTCTCAACGTGAATCAAGGGATCTCATTTTTGGGTGTGTGATCTCATTTTTAGCCAAGGATCCATTTTTCCCTTCTCTCTTCTTCTTGGCTAAAGTCTTGTGTGGAGAGCCTTATTTTAGTTGCTAGCACAACCAAAGGTTTTGTCTCCTTTCTCAAAAGAGTGTTCGTGTGGATACTATAGAGGCACGAACACTTGAACATGCAAGAGATCCGACGAACCGTGGACGAGCGGGATAGACAAAGGGCACACATCAAAGGTATACCCTATAGGATAGGATAGGGCCTTTTTGATCTATATTTTGTATGAGTTTTCTTTCGCGTGGATCACTCAAGGGATCCTTTTTTCGTGGCGATTTCATTATTTATCGCATAGGATTCCCAACAATGGTATCAGAGCCACTTGCGAAAGATCATGCATAAAGATCATCGTAGGTCATTTTATATGTGATATAAAATTTTGTATAAGAAGTTTATTATGAGTGCATGCATGATTGTTTGGGTGATTTTGTGCAACAAGATATGTATGTCATATTTGTTGATCGAACATCATGTTTGTTGTTCGGATCTATCATCTAAAATTGCTACGAATGGTGGCAAGTAAGGGTCTCAGGTTCATTATGATGGACTAAGGGTAGCGACTCATTCAAAGAGTTGTTAAAATAAAATTTTGCTCTGGGGGCATTGCCCCCTGCAAACCCTGCAAGGGGCACTACCCCTTGACCCCGCCCACTAACTGGCTAGCGGGACTGTCATGTCATAGCGGCTTATAAGTCGTGCATAACATCATAATAAAATCTGCATGTCATAGATCTTTGTGAACGTTGTATGCTATGGTGCATGGATATGTCCCTTAACCCTAATGTGATTGTGGTTGTGTTGTGTGTGCATGTTGTAATTCATAATACGGCCTGCGAGTCGTGCCTCCCTCTCTATTTTTCTAGTTATAAAATAGATCTAGACTCAAATGTAACTCGAGTATTCTTATTTTTTAATGTACAAAATGATGAGTGGAAAGTCCATTGGAGGATGAAGTTACAAGAAGGATGCACTTGGAGAAGATGCTATCCCTAGGTTGACCCATCGCTCCTTTCATTGGCTTGAGGAGATTGTAGATTCGGGCCATAACCATGTCACGTTTAAGATTATATGTTAATATATGCTATGTGTGTATGTGATGCATGTTAGATAATAATTTTATCTTAATTAAGTCGAATCGATATGCCTACTAAAGTTTGGTACTTATAAACTACCTTGATCATTTGTTGTTGAGTTTGCCAAAGCAAAGTGACATATTTTATCTTAGTAGAGTGCGAGAGGACAATTGTGATGTCTCGCTATCAAACTTTGGGTGAGACTTAACTAAGTTATCTCAATTAGATTGAGAACGTAAAGGCATATCCCAAAAGTTGGGAAGATTGGGTAAGAAAACAATTATACTAAGTCTTGGGCGATTAGCCAAAGCTAACTCAAGATGATGTGTAATGTGGATCTTGACCCTTTGCTACCTAATCATACTAAAACTTGGGTGATTAGCCAAAGCTAACTCAAGGTGAGGTATGATGTGGATCTTGTCCCACATGAATTTGTAGCTGTTGGGCTAGGAGCTAGTAGTGTGGGCAAAAGGCGTTTGCCTACATCCATGACTATCCCCTACCGAAGCTCTGCGATTCAGTGGGAGCATCATTTAATTAAAGGTCTAATTAAATGATTTAGATATGATACTTGTTTCTGTATTTTACTATTGTAGATCACCATGTCATCTAACACGTCAAATACTCTCTCTCTGTGATCTGTCCTTGAGAAGGACAAGCTCAACGGAGCTAATTTCCTAGACTGGTACAGAAACTTGAAAATCATCATCAAGCAAGAATGAAAATTATACGTCCTAAAGCAACTTCTTCCTGAAGCACCTGCCACTACAGCCACTCGTGCGGAGAAAGATGCTTATAAGAAGCATCAGGATGATGCATTAGATGTATCATGCCTAATGCTTGCCACCATGAATTCTGAGCTTCAAAAGCAACATGAAAACATGGATGCACTTGAAACAACTATATCAAGGGAAAGCTAGGCACGAACAGTATGAGGTGTCTAAGGCCCTATTTGTATGCAAGATGCAAGAAGGAACTCCTGTAGAAACTCACATACTTAAAATGATTGGGTATGTAGAGAACCTTGAGAGACTAGGATTTCCACTGGGCCAAGAATTAGCCATTGACCTTATCCTGCAATCATTGTCGAAAAGGTATAGTCAATTTGTCATGAACTATAATATAAATGAAATTGACAAGTCATTGCCTGAGTTGTTAAGCATGTTGAGAACTGCTGAAACTAATCTCAAGAAGATCCAACCTTGTAATGTACTCATGGTTAAAAAGGGCAAAGGCAAAAAGAAGCCCAAAGGAAAGGGTAAGACCCAAGACAAGGGCAAGGCCAAAGCATTGAAACCTAAAGGAGGGGTGTCTAAGGAAGGGGACTGCTTCCACTGCGGTGAGACCGGACATTGGAAGAGAAACTGCAAGTTATACCTAGAGAAAGTTAAGAAAAAGAGAAGTGAGACTTCTGCCTCAGGTATATATGTTATAGAAGTCAATTTATCTATTTCTTCTTCATGGGTATTAGATATTGACTGTGCATCACACATTTATACTAATGTGCAGGGCCTAAGAAAAAGTATATCATTGACAAAGGACGAAGTGGACCTACGAGTAGACAATGGCTCAAGAGTTGCTGCCATAACTGTAGGAACATACTCTTTATCTTTGTCCACTGGGCTTATCTTAAAACTAGAAGAGTGCTATTATGTACCTGTCATAACTAAGAACATTATCTCTATTTCTTGTTTGGACAAGAGAGGTTTCTCATTTGTAATAAAGGACAAAAGTTGTTCTATTTATTTAAATGAAATGTTCTATTGCAGTGCACATCTAGTGAATGGACTCTATGTTCTAGATTTTGATAACCCAATCTATAACATAAATACCAAATAGTTCAAATCAAATGATTTGAACCAAACATATCTCTGACATTGTCGCCTGGGTCGCATAAATGAGAGTCGCATATCCCAGCTCCATAAAGATAAATTACTAGACTCATTTGATTTAGAATCATATGAGACGTGCGAATCCTGTCTTCTAAGCAAGATGAGCAAGACTCCATTTAGTGGACATGGAAAAAGAGCGACAGACTTGTTAGGACTCATACATACTGATGTATGTAGCCCTTTCAATATCGCTGTTAGAGGAGGCTATCAGTACTTCATCACTTTTACTGATGATGTCAGTAGATACGACTATGTGTATCTCATGAAACACAAGTCAGAATCCTTTGAAAAGTTTAAAGAATTCAAGAGTGAAGTACAAAATCAACTTGGAAAAAGTATTAAGATGCTTCGATCAGATCGAGGTGGTGAATACCTTAGCCAACAGTTTCGTGACTATCTAGCTGAGTGTGGGATCATATCTCAACTCACTCCACCTAGAACACCACAGTGGAATGGTGTATCCGAACGGAGAAATCATACTTTATTAGATATGGTACGATTGATGATGAGTCAGACTGATCTACCTACATTTTAGGGATATGCTCTAGAGACGACTGTCTTCACACTTAACCGCGTTCCATCTAAAGTTGTCATAAAGCCACCATATATGATATGGACTAGGAACAGTCCCAAAATGTCTTTTATGAAGATTTGGGATTGTGAGGCTTATGTTCGACGTCAAGTCTTCAACAAGCTAGGCCCCAAGTCAGACAAGTGCTACTTTATAGGATATCCCAAGGAAACAAAGGGATATTACTTTTACAATCCCACACAAGGCAAAGTGTTTGTTGCAAGAAATAGCATGAGGCCTTTTGGGTAAAACTCAAAAACAAAACCATGAGGGCTTAGGCCCAAAGTGGACAATATCATACTATTATGGAGATATGTGGAGGATATTATAGGCATTAACAATTGGTATCAGAGCTATGGTCCACGTCAAGCCATGAACCTCGAACGAAGAAAATGGAGCACCCATGTCCGAATCAAGAGAACCAGACACTAGGTAGGAAGCCCAGTTGGGTCGGGAGGACCGAACAACTGGCAAAAAGTCCAGTTGGGCTAGAAGGGTTAGGCAATTTGGCGGGGGAAGTCCCGGTGGAGTCGGGAGGACGAGACGGTTGGCGGGTGAAGTCCAGTGGGTTGAGGATCGGACATCAGCGAGAAGTCCTTCGAGGATGGATAGGCTTAAGGGGGGCTCAATGTGGTCCTTCGTTTGAGGGAGGGGGGAGGGGATTGTTGGGAGTATGGGGAATACAATCAAAGTCCCACATGGTAAGACATGAAAAAGATCATGTGCTTATAAGATAAAAAGATATCTCCATTGGTATGAGACCTTTTGGGTAAAGTCCAAAAATAAAACTATGATGGCTTAGGCCCAAAGTGGACAATATCATGTCATTGTGGGGATATATGAATCTTATAGGTACTAACACAATCAACCTCAGGTCAAGATTGACCAAGCTTGAGTGAGACTCGAGTGGAAGTCCAAGAATGAATTCTTAGCAATGGAGAAGTTCAAGTATAGATACTTGGCAAGGAAAAGTCCAAGGGGAGAGTCTTGGCAAGGGAAAGTCAGATGTGGATATTTGGCAAAGGAAAAAGTCCAAGTATGTAGTCTTGGTCATGTAAGTCCAAGTGTGTAGTCTTGGCGGTGAAAACCCAAGTTTGGAGACCTGGAAATGGAAAAGTCTAAGGGTGTAGTTTTGGCCGTGTAAGTCCAAGGGTGTAGTTTTGTCCATGTAAGTCCAAGTGTGTAGTCTTGGCGGCGAAAGTCCAAGTATGGATACCTAGTAAAAGAAAGTCTAAGGGTGTAGTCTTGGTCGTGTAAGCTCAAGGGTGGAGTCTTGGAAGCGTACTCGATAACATGATAAAATTGACGGAAGCACTTGAAGGCTAGTGCCAAGGGTGAGGAGTCATGGACTCGAACCAAGGGCGTGAGACTGATAGAAGTGACTTGAAGGCTTAGGTCTAGGGTAAGGGTACCCGATGTCATAACAAAGTCTATGGAAGCACTTGAAGGCTAGCGCGAAGGGTGAAGGAGTCATTGAGGACTCAAATAGACCCTGAGGGTATGAGGCTGATGGAAGTGGTTTGAAGGCTTAGGTCAAGGACAAGGGCGAGTATCAAGTATGAGAGGATCATACTTGGGTTAAACCTCTTTTTTGAGGTTTACCAGTCGATTGATGGTGTTGGAGGATTTTGGCCCGGCTAGAAGAGGGGGGGGGTTGAATAGCCTTTTGTGTATGATGGACTTCGTTCGTCTTAATCGTTTACAAGAATCATTAACGTAGCGAAAAACAAATAATAAAGCTAAAATAAAGACAATTAAGCTAAGTAAGAATAAAACAAGAGAGCAATTGCAAACTCAAGGATTTAACGTGGTTCACGACCCTTGTTGCTAATCCACGGATGATTCGTAAGGCGAATCACTCCTCAACTCAATCCATTAGTCTCTCCTTTATCTTAAACAAGGTGGAGGTAACCCTTCTTACACAATCCTCTCCCTCTTACAATAAGATAGAAATGAGAACAAGGAAGAGGGAAGAAAATTGTTCACAGCACTTGGGAGTATGATTGGAAGTTAAACATTAACCTTCCAAAGCCACCTAAGCTCTCTTTTTATAGAGAAGAGGGCTTTCTTTCCGCGCATGTCATCGATCGATCGCTTCTCCGACGAATCCCAACGATTTTGATTCGTCGATGGTAGGCTTGGCGATCATTCTGCTATATCGATCGATTCTTACTGCGTCCCGATTGATCACCGATCGCTATATGCGATTCTGCCGCGACCACCTTCAGCCGATCGTCGTCCCTTGGCGATTCGGTCGATGGTCAACGATTATTTGCCAAAACCTAGCGATCGACTCGGGCCGTAAAACCCTTCAGTCGAACACCAGTTGATATTAAATCGACTCAGAACAGTCGAATGTTATCTATAGCAGTCGACTGGTGTCGAATAAAACCTCAAACAAATACTTGTTTGAGCATTCGACGGTCGGGTAAACCTCAAAATACCTGTTTGAGCATCCGACACTTTCATTCGTTGGTAGAAACCTTAAACTCATGTTTGAGCATCCGACTTATCCAATTGTCGGGTAAAATCTCAAACACAAGTTTGAGCGTCCGACTTGTCGGGTAAAATCTCAAACCTATGTTTGAGCATCCGACACTTGACTTAGCCATTCGGCCAAGTTCACCTAGCTGAGCTACCCCATCCCGGGTTACAATCGCTCACTCTCATCTCCCATGAAGTCCCTCGCCTCGAAGCTCTCTTTGGCCTGCGTCCCTCGGATGCACTAAGCCCTCGGCTCCTCCAGTGCCATCCTTCGCATCTCACCATGAAGTCTGCTTCCTTCGACTTCACTTCATTTGCTCCTCGTCCGGCGGTCCCTCGGATGCACCAAGTGCATGACTTCCGCAATGCCATCCTTCACCGACTCAAGGACCCGAGCCATGAGATGGTGAACTCGCCAATGCTTTATCAATCTAACATATGTATGATTCACTTAAGTCCTGCCCAACTCAAACACACACATCAAATCACATAAACAACCTAACTTAAACTTTTTACCACACACATCAAAACAAAACCATACTTGGGTTGATTGTCCTAACAATCTCCCCCTTTTTTATGTGTGGTAATATGTTTAAGTTAGGGAAAACATTAACAAAATACTAAGGCAAGGAAAGCATGTACACATAACCTGAGTATCAAAATACTCCCCCTTAACACATGCTATTTTCTCCCCTAGCATGATTAACTTAAACACTCACATTTCTCCCCCTTTGACACCATCAAAAATATCATACAAATGTTATACATCATGACATAAATATCTAAGGGAATAAAAATAAAAAAAAATCAGATTTTAAAACACAAAAACTCAGTTTTTGCACGTAGCAGTCGACTGGCATTCTTCATCAATCGACTGGTAGCTGAAAGTTCAAAATTTTGATTTCTGAAGCCAACTTCAGAAATGCATTAAAAAATCCAAAAAATTTGAAAAATTATGAAATTTGGGGAACACATTTCTAATGAGTCCCTTTATCAATGAAAAATTATTTTTCATGAAAATTCAATCAATTTTAGAAAATAAGGCAAAAACTCAAAAGTTTGAAAAAGACTCAATTTTGTATTAACTTTGAAACCTAGTTTTGCCTTAGAATGTTTGAAAACATAAACTTATAGTTTTCAAAACATGAAATGGTTTTAAAACATTTAAAATATCCAACCATGATCTTTGGACAATATGTCCATGAATTAAACATAAGCTTTCCTCATGGTTGGTCTATGATTACTATATTATGATACACTTAATGACTCATCTAAATGCCATAAGCATTCGTGAATCATTTGTATCAACCTAACATCTCACCCATGACTATGTTTTCAATCAAGTTAGCCTTATGGTGAATGTGAGATGTGACTAAGGTATTTGTACTTAACCATAATTTTCATGCAATTTCTACCAAGGTTAAGTATTATCCTAAAACAACCATCATGATCATAAAACAAATATTATCCATAATTGCACATCATGATCATAAATCAAATATTATCCCAACATCATCATAAAGATCATAAGTCAATGATTTATCATGATATGAAATAAATTCAAGTATGGTTGACTATCCTAGGTTTCTCTAACCTCTAAGGATTGACTTGGGAACCCAATATAAGTTCTTTCCAATAGGGTTCACCAAGTACTCCTTTGGGATCCATTTCCTATCTACCATTATTGTTTTAGATTGACCTCTAGCAATTAAACAATGGTAGGCCTTTTCATTTTTGGTTCCCTTATATCCTAAGCCCTTCTTGTTAAAACTAGCTCTTTGGCTCCCAATTATCATGTTCAAAGTGTTTGAGCCAATTGTGAATTTCTCTAGGGCCTTAGTGAGAAAATCTACCTTTTCCCTTAAAGCCAGCTTATTTTCTTCTATACATGCATCATTAGTACTAGAAGAAATACAATCATCATGTGAGAAAGAATTTTTGAGTTTTTCTTCTAGAGCCTTAATTTCATTTTGCATGCATTTGTTTTTCTTCTTATCCCTAAATAAATCCCTAGTTAAACTAGAAATCATGGAAATAACCTTTTTAGGAGGGAGATTTGTTACCTCACTTATTCAAACCTCTTGTTCCAAATCTGATGAGGACGATGCTCCCCCTACACTTGAGCTCTCCTCCTCACTTGTGCTTCCTTCTTGCTCGGAGGAGGTGGAGGCTATGTCGTCAATTCCCATGAGTGTGAAGTGGGAGACTATCTCTTCCTCTGATGAGGATGGATCGTCTCACGTAGCCTTTAGGTTCCGGGGCTTTGACTTCTCCTTTTCCTTGGACTTCTTCTCTTCTTTCTTTTTGCCTTTCTTCTTGCTATCCTTTTTCTTCTCTTCCTTGCTCTTGTTTAATTGGGGACACTCATCCGTCATATGTCCCTCTCCTTGACAATTATAGCAAATGATCTTCCTTTGCCTTCTTCCCCTATCATGAGATTTGTTAAACTTAAAATTTTTCAATGCACGCCTTACCTTTCTTACTATGTAGGCCTCTTCATTTCTATTAATTGATGAGGAAGATTCTTCATCCAATGAGGAGGGTGGAGTCTCCTTCTTCTTCTTTCCTTTGTCAGCTACAAGCGCTACTCCCCTTGATTGCTTGATTCGATCTTCTACTATAACTTCAAGCCTAGTTTCATGTAATTCCATGGTAGAAAAGAATTCTTCTAGAGTACTTACCTCTAGATTCTTTGAGATGTAGAATGAGTCCACCATGGAGCTCCATTTCGATGACTGAGGGAAGGCGTTTATTGCTTTCATGATCATTTCCCAGTTCGAAAGCTTCTCCCCTACACTTGATAAACTGTTAATTATCTCCTTAAACCTAGAATGTAGTGAAAGTACCTTTTCTCCTTTGTCTAATTTGATGTTATTGAGTTGGGAGCAGAGAAGGTCCCTTCTTACTAACTTGGCTTTGGAGGTGCCTTCATGAAGCTCCACTAGCTTCTCCCACATCTCCTTGGCACTAGTGCACTCTCCAATCCTATTGATTTCTTGTTGAGGGAGCACATTGAATAGATGGTGCTTTGCTTTCAAATTTACAAGGTGCTCCTCCCTTTGCTTCTTAGTCCATATCGATTTTTCTAATAGCCTCCCTTCTTCATCCCTAGGAACTTCGAAATCGTTTTTCATAATAAGCATGATATCGAAATCGGTTTCAAAGAATACCTCCATTTTCTTCTTCCACCAAGAGAAATCACCTTCGAATTTGGGTGGATGGATGTTGGAGCCGACCATTTCATTGATTGTTGTGGCGGTGAGTTCGGCGACAATCTCCTTGCTCTGATACCACTTGTTGGAGGATCGTGGCCCGACCAGAAGGGCGGTTGAATAGCCTTTCGTGTACGATGGACTTCGTTCGTCTTAATCTTCTACAAGAATCATTAGTGCAGTAGAAAACTAAAAATAAAGCTAAAACAAAGACAATTAAGCTAAGCAAGAATAAAACAAGAGAACAATCGCAAACTCAAGGATGTAACGTGGTTCATGGCCCTTACCGCTAATCCACGGACGATTCGTAAGGCGAATCACTTCTCAACTCAATCCACTAGTCTCTCCTTTAGCTTAAACAAGGTGAAGGTAACCCTTCTTACACAATCCTCTCCCTCTTACAATAAGATAGAAATAAGAACAAGGAAGAGGGAAGAAAATCATTCACAACACTTGGGAGTATGATTGAAAGTTAAGCATTAACCTCCCAAAGCCACCCAAGCCCTTTTTTTTATAGAGAAGAGGCCGCATGCCATCGATCATTCTTTGCTCTAATGGCCGACTCCCAATGACTTCTGACTCGTCGTCGTCACCGTCCAACGGTAGGCTTGGAAGTCGACTGCTACTATCAGCTGATCGTTGTTTTAGTGATCGATCACGACTATGAGTAGTTCTGCGACCACCTTCATCGATCATTGTTATCCCTTAATTCGGTGATGGTCGATGAGTCGACTACCAAATCCTAGCAATCGACTGTTGGGCCAGAAACCCTTCAGTCGAACACCAGTCGATATTCAGTCGACTCAGAGCAGTCCACTGCTATCTATAGCAGTCGACTGATGTCGGGTAAAATCTCAAACAAATACTTGTTTGAGCATCTGACGGTCGGGTAAACCTCAAACCACCTATTTGAGCATCCTACACTTCCATTTGTCGGGTAGAAATCTCAAACTCATGTTTGAGCATCCAACTTATCCAATTGTCGTGCAAAACCTCAAACACAAGTTTGAGCGTCCGACTTATCGGGTAAAATCTCAAACCTAAGTTTGAGCATCTAACACTTGACTTAGCCATTCGGCCAAGTTCACCTAGATAAGCTACCCCATCCCGGGTTACAATCGCTCACTCTCATCTCCCATGAAGTCCCTCACCTTGAAGCTCTCTTTGGCTTGTGTCCCTCGGATACACTAAGCCCTTGGCTCCTCCAGTTTCATCGTTAGCGTCTCGCCACGAAGTCTGTTTTCTCCAGCTTCACTTCATTTGCTCCTCGTTCGACGATCTCTCAGATGCACCAAGCGCACGACTTCCGCAATGCCATCCTTCACTGACTCAAAGACCTGAGCCATGAGATGGTGAATTCGCCAATGCTTTATCAAGCTAACATATGTGTGATTCACTTAAGTCTTGCACAACTTAAACATGCACATCAAATCACATAAATAACCTAACTTATATCCTTTGCCACACACATCAAAACCAAACCATACTTGGGTTGATTTCCCTAACAGATGGTATTGATCAATCGACTGGTCTAATGCACGACACTCGGAAGCTTAGTTTGACTCGAGCAATCAACTGGGATTATGACCTAGTCAATTGGTTGAGTAGTTGAATGAGGCTCGACTGCTAACTTGTGGCTCTAGCAGTGGACTGATGACTTGCACTAGTTGACTGGGCACTAGCAGTCGACTGACATTAAGTGGATAGGGCATAACATATTTTGGAGTCAACTACTAGCCCATGGCAGTCGACTGATGGCTATGGTAGTAACTCCTGGTAAGTACAGTCGACTGATCGAGCAAATTTGACATGTATTAGTCTGTTATGAGGCAACGACACAATGGGTAGTTGACTGGGGGTAAGACCAGTCGATTGGTTAACAGAAATTAGTTCGAGTTGCAGCTTTATAAGAAGACTTCGGTGGACGATGAAAGAAGTGGTTTCTAAGGGTTTGAAAGGGAGTTGTTATTGTGATTCCAAACCTTCAAGGCATCCCAAAGCAACCAAATCAACAAGCAATCAAAAATTCTCTTTATAAAGTATTCTTTACTTTTCTATTTCATTCTTCTTGTATTTGTTTGTTTGTGTTGCTGCTCTTTGTTGTAACTCCATTGTAAGAGGTTTCTCCTCCTCCGGAGTGTTTCTGAGAAGGAGAAGATTTGGTGGTGGTGTGCATCACTAGAGCTCGGCCGTGGAGTATAAATTAGGGTTCCAAACCACATAAAATCCTTGTGTCATGTTTGTGTTGTGCTTTGTGTTGCATATTTGTATTTGTATTTTTATTCCACTATGCTAACGTTTTATAGACAAGCATAATTGAACCAAGAAATCGACAATCGTTATTCACCCCCCCTCTAGTGCCACCAAAACGTTCCTAACAAGTGGTATAGGAGTGATGCCACTTTTTAAGGACTAACTACCAAGGGAGCAAATGCTAGAGAATCATCAAGAGCCGTGGAGTTCAATGATGGATTGGGGTACAACATTCTAGCTCTACCCGTCTTCGACCATGACAATTTAAGGTATTAGAAAGGTAGGATGAAATATTTTCTTATGTGCAATATAGAAAATTGGATTAGTATTGAAGTATGTTTCAAAGTGCCCGTGGATAAGAAAGGAAGAACTCAAGAAGAAGAGATGGACCGAGGAGTAAATCCAAAAATTCGAGATCAATGGCAAGGTAACCAAAATATTAATCAATGTGGTACCTAATGATATTTTGTTCAAGATAGGAGAGTTCAAGGACGCCATGGAGTTGTAGAGCAAGTTAGTTAATCTCCATGAGATTACCTTACCGGCCCAAAATAAAGATGACAAGTCTAAAGAAGAATGTTCATCAACTCAAGAGTGTGAAGATTCGGAAGTTGAGAGATGCTCAATATCCGAGTCGGAAGAGGTTGAAGAAACCTCCACCACTAGGATTGAAGAGGAGGATAGGCAACCAACACTAGAGAAAGAGCAAGAGGAGACCTCTACCTTTGGATCAATGAGGAACTAGACCACACTTCGCATATCAGCAAGGAAGGTAATTCAAGTCTAGTTCATAAAAATAAAAGTCATATAATTTGCTTTGAGTGCAGTGAAATAGGGAATTATAAGAGAAAATGCTCAAAAAGAGTCAAGAAGAAAGTTCTCGTGGCACCAATTGTAGGGGATCGATGTGATTGTGTTGGCCGGCTAGAGGGGGGTGAATAGCCCTCTTTCATTCGATGATGGAATTTACTCGTCTACAAAAAATATTAGCGCAACGGAAACAAAACAAGACAAGCAAATATAAATAAGAATACCAAACAATGCTAACACTGAAATATAACGTGGTTCACGGCCTCGCCGCTAATCCACTGTCCGATTCATCCACGGTGAATCACTCCGCAACCAATTCACTATTGGTCTCTCCCTTTAGCCCAATGCAAGGTGGAGGTAAATCTTCTTACAACCCAAACACTCCTTATAGTAAATGTGAAAGAAAACTAGGAGAAGGAGTTGAAAGCTTGTGGGGCACTTGGATGATCGTTTAAGACTTAAGCATTAGTCATCCAAAAGCCCACACCCTCTCTTTTTATAGAGAGGGCTGATTTCTTCCCGTTGGCCGCCACCAGTCGACTGCTGCCCTTGGCAGTCGACTGTCGCCACTACAACGACCTCTGAACACGTCAGATCCCGACTATTATAGTTCAACGGAACCCTTGGCAATCGACTGATGTATCCATCAGTCGACTGATGCCTCGTAGTCGATTGCCCAGTCGGCTATGAGAGGTTATGTACCCAAAACCCTCTCGACCAGTCGACTGCTGCCATCAGCAATCGACTGATGGTCTTGGCAGTCAACTACCAATATATGACAGTCGACTGCTGGGCCAAAAACCCATCAGTCGGATACCAGTCGAACCCTATTCAACTCAGAGCAGTCGACTGCCATTCCATGGCAGTCGACTGATGTCGGGAAATCTCATCCGACACCTAGCCAAATGACCAAGTTTCACCTAAGAGCACTACCCCTTCCTGGGTTACATTCGCTCACTCTCATCTCTTGGAGTCCCTTGCCTTCGAAGTTGTCTTCGTTCGACCACGTCCCTCGGATGCGCCAAGCGCACAACTCTGCAGTGCCATCCTTCGCGTCTCGCCCTGAAGTCTACTTCCTCTGGCTTCACTCCAAGCTCCTCGTCCGACGGTCCCTCGGATGCTCCAAGCGCACGACTTCCGCAAAGCCATTCTTCACTGACTCAAGGACCGAGTCATGAGATGTGAAACTCACCAAGGCTCCATGTGCGAATTACTAAGTCCTGCAAGACTCCAATGCACATATCAAATCACAATAACAACCTAACTTAAACCCTTTGCCACACACATCAAAACCATATCACGGGTTGATTGCCCTAACAATCTTCCCCTTTTTGATGTGTGGAAATCCGTTTAAGTTAGGTAAAAACATTTGATAAAATATTAAGGAAAGAAAGCATGTAAATAATATGATTAGCAACTCTCCCCCTTAATACATGAAACTCCCCCTAAATACATTCCCCCTTACTTAAACATATATCTTTCTCCCCCTTTGACACCATCAAAAAGATTAAACAGGGTTTATATGGCATGACATCAAGTCTAGAGAGAAGCAAAAATCAAAAACACTTAAAATCATGATAAAATCAGGTTCTTTGTGCTCGTCTCGCAGTACATCACGATCATTCTTATCGATGACAATGACCGCACAAGGAAATCGTAATTTCGATTTTACGACAAATTCAGAAATGCACTATAAATTCCAAAAAATTTAAAAAATAGTGAAATTTGGGGAACATATTTCTTTTAGGGTTCTTTATCAACAAAAAATAGTTTTCCATGAAAAATCATTATATTCTCAAAGATTTGCCAAAAATCCAAAAGCTTTAAAGACAACTAGGTTTTTGATCAAGTTAGTATCACATTTAACACCTAGTTTTGGTTTGAATTGTTTCAAAACATGAACACACAGATTTTAAAGTAAGAAATTGTTTTGAAAACATATGAAATATCCAACCATGATCTTTGGGCAATATGTATATGAATTAAACATAAGCCTTCCCCATGATTGGTCTATTATTGCTATTTTGATACTTTAAATGACCATCTAAATGCCATAGGCACTAGTGGATATTTGTATCATCCTAACATCTCACCCATGCTAAGTTCTTAATCAAGGTAGCCTATGGTGAGTGTGAGATGTATCCTAAAGGTATTTGTATATACTTAACCCTTAATTTCATGCATTTCTACCCATGGTTAAGTATCATCCTAATATCCCACATAATCATAAAGACATATATGTATGAATTTTACATTATGATCACGAAACAAATGTATTCATCAAATTGTAATCATGCATTAGGTATTATATCATGATAAAAAGTAAAATATCACCTAGAGTATGCTTTGAACCCTAATGCCCATGATTATGTGCCAAATATCAAGATCATAAATCATGATTGCAAACATACATAGCAATTATATTAACCATCATGATTTAAGCATTATTATCTATTTATGGGCACATTATCATCACCCAACACTATTTCAAAATTTTTTCCCGCCATCCTAAGTCAACCAAAATATGATATAGATAAATTCCATATGGTTGACTATCCTAGGGTTTTCCTAACCCTTAAGGATGGATTTAGGAACCCAAAACAAATTCTTGCCTATAGGGTTCACTAAATACTCCTTAGGGATCTATTTTCTAGCAATTGTCTTCTTTTTATCTTGACCCCTAGTAATTAAGCATTTATAAGCCTTTTCAATTTTCTTTTCCTTATATCCTAGGCCTTTCTTATTGAAGCTTGCCCTTTGGCTCCCTATGATCATATTAAGAGTGTTGGAGCCTATTGTGAATTTTTCTAGGGCCTTGGTTAAATGATCTACCTTTTCCCTTAGAGCCCTATTTTCCTCTATGCATGCATCATTAACATCAAATGACATATAAAGATCATGTGAGCATGCATAATCATGACTAGAAGAAATATTTTCATTATCATTTAAGCATGCTTTTTCTAGTTTTTCTTCTAAGTCCTTAATTTGATCTAGCATGCATTTAATTTTCTTCTTTTCCCTAAATAAGTCCTTAGTGAGACTAGAAATCATGGAAACTATTTTACTTGGTGAGAGGTTCGTTACCATAGTCTCCATGTCTTCCTCTTCTTCGGATGAGGATGGTGAAGAAGCTCCCCCTTCACTAGAGCTCTCCTCACTTGTGCTTGATTCTTCATTTTCGGTGGAGGAGGAGTCTAGATCGTCAAAGGCCATCAAAGCTAGGTTGGTGACAAAAGCATTCTCCTCTTCCGATGATGATGAAGATGATGAAGAGGGGTCATCCCATGTCCTTGCTTTTAGTGCCTTGGCCTTCCCTTTTTCTTTGGCCTTCTTCTCCTCTTCCTTTTTCTTCTTGCTCCCCTTCTTCTTCTTTTCTTCTTTCTTTCTCCTCTCCTCTTTACTCTTGTTTAGGAGGGAACAATTATCCCTTATGTGTCCCTCTCCTTGGCAATTATAACAAATAACTTTCCCCTTTGGTCTTCTTCTCATATCATTAGATTTATTAAATTTAAAACCTTTTAATGCACGCCTTACCCTCCTTACCATATAAGCTTCTTCCGTGCTATCCATGGAGTAGGAGGAGGAAGCTTCGTCGGAGGAGGAGGGAGTCTCCATCTTCTTTTTCCCTTTGTTGGCCAATAGTGCCACTCCCCTTGATGGTTGAAGTCTTGGCTCTTCTACTACTCCTTCAAGCCTAGATTCATGCAATTCTATAGTGGAGAAAAATTCATCTAGAGTACTTATCTTTAGATTCTTTAAAATATAGAATGAGTCCACCATTGAACTCCACTTGGATGATCGAGGAAAAGCATCTATTGCCTTCATGAGCATGTCCCTATTGGAGAGCTTCTCCCCTACACTAGATAAACCATTAAGGATTTCTTTAAATCTTGAATGTAGAGATGTTACCTTCTCCCTTTTATTGAGTTTGATATTGTTGAGTTGGGAGCGAAGGACATCTCTCCTTGCTAGCTTTGCCTCGGATGTGCCTTCATGAAGCTCCACTTGCTTCTCCCACATCTCTTTGGCACTAGAGCAATTCCCAATTCGGTTGATCTCTTGTTGGGGAAGTACGTTGAGGAGATGATGTTTAGCCTTTGAATTTTCAAGGTGTTCCTCTCTTTGCTTTTTAGTCCACCTTGACTTGTCTAGTATTTTCCCCTCTTCATCCCTAGGCATCTCAAAACCGTTTTCTATTATAAGCATAATATCGAAATCGGTTTCAAAGAATACCTCCATTCGCTTCTTCCACCAAGCGAATTCCCCTTCAAACTTCGGTGGATGAATGTTCGAGCCGGCCATCTTTTGATGAAGTGCTTGTTGCGGCGGTTAGTCCTCGACAAGAGACTTAGCTCTGATACCACTTGTAGGGGATCAATGTGATTGTGTTGGCTGGCTAGAGGGGGGTGAATAGCCCTCTTTCGTTCGATGATGGAATTTGCTCGTCTACAAAGAATATTAGCGCAACGAAAACAAAACAAGATAAGCAAATATAAATAAGAATACTAAACAATGCTAACACCGAAATATAACGTGGTTCATGGCTTCGCCGCTAATCCACGGTCCGATTCGTCCACGGTGAATCACTCTGCAACCAATTCACTATTGGTCTCTCCCTTTAGCCCAATGCAAGGTGGAGGTAAACCTTCTTACAACCCAAACACTCCTTCTTACAATAAATGTGAAAGAAAACTAGGAGAAGGAGTTGAAAGCTTGTGGGGCACTTGGATGATCGTTTAAGACTTAAGCATTAGCCATCCAAAAGCCCACACTCTCTCTTTTTATAGAGAGGGCTGATTTCTTCCCGTTGGCCACCACCAATCGACTGCTGCCCTTGGCAGTCGACTGCCGCCACTACAACGACCTCCAAACACGTCAGATCCTGACCGTTGTAGTCCAACATAACTCTTGACAGTCGACTGATGTATCCATCAGTCGACTGATGCCTCGTAGTCGACTGCCCAGTCGGCTACGAGAGGTTCTGTGCCCAAAACCCTCTCGACCAGTCGACTGCTGCCATCAGCAGTCGACTGATGGTCTTGGCAGTCGACTGCCAATATATGGCAGTCGACTGTTGGGCCAAAAACCCATCAGTCGGATACCAGTCGAACCCCGTTCAACTCAGAGCAGTCGACTGCCATTCCATGGCAGTCGACTGATGTCGGGAAATCTCATCCGACACTTAGCCAAATGACCAAGTTTCACCTAAGAGCACTACCCCTTCCCGGGTTACATTTGCTCACTCTCATCCCTTGGAGTCCCTCACCTTCAAAGTTGTCTTCGTCCGGCCACATCCCTCGGATGCGCCAAGCACACGGCTCTGCAGTTCCATCCTTCGCGTCTCACCCTGAAGTCTACTTCCTTCGGCTTCACTCCAAGCTCCTCGTCCGACGGTCCCTCGGATGCTCTAAGCGCACGACTTCCGCAAAGCCATCCTTCACCGACTCAAGGACCGAGTCATGAGATGTGAAACTCGCCAAGGCTCCATGTGCGAATTACTAAGTTCTGCAAGACTCCAACACACATATCAAATCACAATAACAACCTAACTTAAACCCTTTGCCACACACATCAAAACCATATCACGAGTTGATTTCCCTAACACCAAAGGCCAAGGAGAAAATCAAGGAAGTTTGCAAGAGCAAAGAGCACATGGTGTGCTTCCGATGCCAACAAAAGGGTCATTACCGGAGCCAATATCTGAGGGGAAGTAACCCCAGGAAGGACATGAGAGGAGCTTCATATGTAGGGGGAGCTAAGGCAAACCCTAAGGTATACTTTAATAATGCTTTTCCTTTATGTCATTATAAAAGACATGTTAATAATAAGGTTTATTGTCTAAATGCTAGATATCATGAAAGTAATTCTAAGGACCAATTTAGAAACAAATATTTTTGTTTAGGTGTTAAACATCATGAATTTGGGGTTAAGGAGAAGTCAACATCTAAGGAGAACCCTAGAGATAATCATGATAAGAACAATTTAGGTATTAACCCTAAAAAGATTAGGCATATGCCTAGAAGAAAGAAATATGTCCAAAAGATTAATGAAAAATCAAAATTTGATAAGTTAGAGGTAGAAAATCAAATTTTGAGATCAAAACTTGATAAAATGGAAAATATCATTTATAGGATGGAAAATATAATAAAGGGGCCTGATGGACAAAACCTAGGCTTTGGTAGGCAACATCTAGATAAGGACAAGAAAGGTTTGGGTTATAAGCCTAAGTCCAAGAAAATCATACAATACCACCATAGTGTTCCATTTAATTATAGAACTAGCTCTAGGTCAAGGAAAGCCAAGGTCACAAGGGAAGCCATCCCTAGAGTTGACTATGCTAAGAGTCAAGTGACTGAGGTTTCAAAGAAATCTAGACAGGTTACAAGGGAAGATATCCCTAGGGTTAATCTTAAAGAGACCAAAATGACTAAGGCTTCCAAGCCTAGGAGCCATTAGAAAGTACTAAGGGAGGTTATCCCTAGTGAGTACCTTGTAAATCCAAGGAGCTCTAATAAATATTGGGTTCCTAGCAGTGTGATCCCTTCACACTAAATGAGTTTAGGGTGTGTCAACCTTGAATGGATGGATAATTAACCTAACCATGGTAGAGTTGACACTTTAGGGCATTTTCAAAGTAATTTGATACCTTGGAAATGAGATAATAAATATATCCTAAAAGACCTTAGGATGTGCTAATGGACTTAATAGAAGATAAAAAATTGATCAAAATTGACACAATTAGGTTAGATGAATGGTGTGCCAAGTTGGATTTTTGGGCATACTTGAGGGAGTTGAGTTGCTATTATGTCAAATTTGGTATTTTATATAATCTTAGACAATGACAATTAGGGTTTAGGATTTACAAGGTACTCATAGAAAGATTCTCAATTGACTGATGACTACCGTCAGTCAACTGCTTATTCTATACATGGGCACAAAAAGGTTAGCAGTCGACTCATCAACACGATATTTAAAAGGCGAGCCCTAACCGCTCGACTTCTTCACACGATTGGATTCTTCCGAAACCCATCACTTTCATTTCGAGTGATTCTTCTAGCGATTTCTCTCTCCATTAATGCATCTCCATCTAGGGTTCTAGCTTAGGACTTCAGTTCCAACCATCTTTTCCTAGCCTCCTTTCTGCCTCGGTTGTGTTAGACACAAGCTTTCAACTGTTGGGAAATTCTGAATCTTGATGTTCACAACATCACGTACGAATACTTCGCACAACCACAGCGGAAATAATATATAACTAGATCCCACCAGAGATCCATGCAAAAACATACAAATCGTTTCATATCCTACTTTTTCTAGATCTTATATAGAAGGAGAAGTATACCTTCGATGTGTGCCCTTTGCAATCCTGCAAATCCAAGCACTGTCGGATCTCAATACGGTAAGTATAACCGTATCTGTACAGTATCCTCACTGACACTCAAACATTTTGGAGTCATGTTGTGCTAGTAACCCTAGCAAAGCACCAAGAACACTTGGAAGAAGAAGGAGAGGAAGGAGAGAACTCTTCCCTTTGCTTAGAAGAAGTATGAGAGAACTCTTTCTCTTTTTTTTTTGGCTTACACGTTCAACAACCAAAGCTCACCCTTAGCTTTCATGTTTTTCACCTAAAGGCCTTTTATTTCCATCTTAAGGCCTCTTTGAATACCATAACTCTTGGTATTTTTTCTTCATCCAAATGCATGAACCTCTCATTAAGAATACCTAGATCCTTGGTATTCACATGCATGATTAATCACATTAATCATGCATGATGATAGATGACACTTGCATGATGATTTATCTTCCATGGTTTGACTTGAGTCTAACTCAAGTTTAACCAATTTGAGTCTAACTCAAGTCTTGGCCCCATATACTTCATTGTACTTTTAGTTAAACTAAAAGAAACCATCTCCAAAAATAGAATGTCATTTGTGTGTGACCCAATAGACTCTTGTAACATTGACAATGTGTCTAAAACTCCCTTTTAGGCACATAAGCAATGAGCGACATCTAGCAATACATCATTGCTACACAAGTTACAAGAAGGTCGAGATCTGACAATCTTTTCGTGGCTATTATCATGTATGATAGTGTTCTTCTATCTCTGATATCATAGATCGATCAATGAGGCATAGACCGTGTCATTCCCTTATCGATCTTTATGTTTCTTGATCCCCAAGTAGACTCACTCAAACAAATGAGCTCAATATCTCATATTGACTCATTTGAGCATGACCATGTATTTCGTGGTCATACTCTATCAAGAGACCAAAGATATCACTCTCATCATATGGGAGGGATAGATCCCATCTACATCACTCACATCCCTCCACATAATTCGTTACATACTCAGTAATCACTGTTATAGTGCACCCTGTTACAGTGTGACGTTAGACGATACCAAAGTACATAACTCTTTATGTAGAGAACTGTAGTGACTTCAGGTCTAAGGACTATTCATACCAATAGTCACATGAGAAAGTATATGACACTCATATAACGATCCATGACACTTTCTCATGGCGGGTCAATTCAGTACATATATTCTCCAATATATATACCCATGTGTCAATGTGATATCACATATCCATGACTTATGAGATCAAGTCATCCATTGACCTACATGCTAGTCTCAATGTATTAATATATCCCTTTGTCTATTAATACTTGACTAGGAATGTTTAAGAACAGTGTTCTCTATAGCTTCTCATAATCAATTCTACCAATTGATATACTGTAGATTATAGCCTACTATTCAAGGGCATTATTATATTTATTTGCTGTCACACACATAAAGTAAATATAATAATCAATCTTTGCCTGTTATTAATGAAATATGATACATATGATCCCTAATCAATCATCTCATGATTGACACTAAGGGCTGACACTAACATCAACAACCTCAAATCAACATATGACTCCAAAGTAACGAATCTCAGTGCTAAACCTATTTGTTATATTTTCATAATTATCACTGTCTAACCACACCTTTAATGCATTCATGTTAGACAAAAACATAAGTTAGTGGAGTTTAGTGACAGATTGTCTAGGAATCGGACATCTTCGGACCCTCAATTTTCGAGTGCTGATCACTTCCAATTGTTTTAATCCTAATCATTCTAGCTTATACCAACTAGATATTTGGATGATGCCTTTTTCAGATCTTATTGCCCTGATGTGCTCAAGTCATACAACATTACCTTTTAGAAAAGTTAGTCTATTGTACTCATCAAATAAACATTGACCTCCTATCTGAGTTTTATAACCTTAAGAGAGTCGGAGATGGTCAAACATTTCACACTCGCGTTGCTAAACGTGATTTAGAGTTTTCTCCGACAATCCTACATACATTTTTAAAGTGTCAACCGTCTACAAATGCTTTTGTTTTCTATCCTGCATTAGATGAGTCACTCCCTACTCCTTTTGACCATATCATGGTAGATCATATGCATGAGAATTTCTTTCACTAACCCTTTCATATAGGCCAAAATCTATTTTCGATCAATGCCTTATCTGCTCCCGACAATGTTCTTTACAAAGTTATTGTCGGATGCATCCTACTGATAGTGACCTGAGGTCAGGCTATGATCTAACCACATCATCTCTTCATGATGTATGCATTATGCCATGTGTTAGACATCAACGTTGTATTAAATATTTTCCACTGCATAGTTCATTTTGTCTCCCCTGTCCAAGGCAAGATTTATATGCCTTTTGGAAACGTGATCATGACATGGCTTGCATCTATAGGCATAGATATTCCAGAGGTATGGTAAAGCAAATGACATAGAAATCCAACCATCTTGAAAAAATTCTCATTGGCTGGCATGAGAAAAGGCTTTAGGAGGATGGAGTGGATGGAAGAACATCAGCGAGTTGAGGAGGCTAAAGAGGACTTGATGTGTGTATTTTATATAGGGATTTAGTCATCATTTTAGCACACATCTTACCTCATTTTTATGATATTCATTGAATATTATCTTTTTTTACTTCATTTCGCTATTATCTTTGTTCAAATATTTTCTTTTGTTTATTTGTCTTGATAGGATGAAATTTGAAGTGAAATCAAGCATTATGTGGAGCACGGACTGTAGGGGACATGCTTTGGCTGTGTCCCAAGAAACGAGCATGTTCTCGGACAAAAGAAATGAAGTTCATAGATGATCAAGAGAAGAACATGGTGGGTTGTGTGTTTTACACACAGTCGTGCCTCATTCTATCATGAAGACAGTCGACCATGGGTTCTCAGCACGACGAACTTTTTTCTCTCGAGAGACACATGGTCAACTATGTGAAATTCACACGGTCGTTCCTTTTCCAGTCAATTTTCCAGGGTGACACATGACTTGGCCATGTGTACCACACTTGGCTATGTTGCAGTGCCACAATTTTGAGGAAATTTTTATGGAAATCCAGAGCAACCTCTATATAAAGGAAACCCATCCAAAAGGTTAGGGATTGCGAAGGGAGCTACCCTAGGGCTCCCAAGCCTCTAAAGGGGGTCGTCCAAGGGCCCCCAAACCGTCGAAGGATATTGCTGTTCGAGTTCCTCTCCACGACTAGCAAGAAGAATTCGATGCCACAACTCCAGTTCTGAACGCGAGCCACATCCAAAGTGTTGGGACCGTTGACGTCGCTAGAGGGGAGGGGTGAATAGCTTTTCGCATTGATTTCGTTCACTTGATGGATTTCGATCGTCGTGCTTGTCTACAATTGTTAGTATGCAACGGAAACACAAATACAAATACAAATACACATACAAAACACATAGCAAGCACAATACGAGGATTTTACGTGGTTCGGAACCCTAGTTCCTACTCCATGGGCGAGCCCTAGCGAACTCTAGTGATGCACACCACCACTATATTACTTCTCCTTCTCGGTGAACACACCAGAGGTGGAGGAACCTCTCACAAGGCTCTTACAACAATAAGAACAGAATAAAACAAGCAAATACAACAAATACAAAAACAAATGAATAGATGTTATAGATTTAGGGCTTTTGAATGCTTGCTCGTAGATCGCTTTGGGATGACTTTGAAAGCCCTGAAATGCAGCAGCACCTCCCTTCAAATCGCCCCTAAAACCTCCAAGAGATCTGCTCTCGAAGATGCCCTCGATCCTCCTTTTATAAAGCTTCATCGAAGCTTCTAGAATTGCAACGGTCATTTCGCCAGTCGAGGCGCCGCCTCGACTGGGCCTCCAGTCGAGGCGCCAGTCGAGTCGCCTTACTTCTGAGCAGCTATCTTCATACCTGTGTTGGAACCAGTCGAGGCGCTAGTCGAGTGATTCAGTCAAGGCGCCTCCTCGACTAGCCTCAAGTCGAGGCACTGGTCGAGTGTGCCTCGCTTCTGTGCCACCATCCAGAACAACTAGTCGAGGCACCAGTCGAGTCCTCCAGTCGAGGCGCTGCCTCGACTAAACTCTAGTCGAGGCACTGGTCAAGTGCTTCCATAGCACTGTCTCAACTCCCCAAGTCTCACCGCTCGACTCTACCTTATTAGTCGAGGCGCCGCCTCAACTAGACTCTAGTCGAGGTGCTAGTTGAGGTCGCCTTGCTTCTGTTTGCCTACAAATGAAGCCTAGTCAACGGATCCAACCTAGCAGTCGACTGTTATACCTCCACAATGAGGTTTAACACCCCAAATATGATCCCTTCATACTTGATACTCACCCTAAGCCTAGACCTAAACCTTCAACCCACTTCTATCTGCCTCACGCCTCCCGGATCCCTCGAGTCCGTGACTCTTCATCCTTGCGCTAGCCTTCAAGTGTTTCCATCGGCCATTGTCATGCTCTGGGGTCTACCTTTTCCAAAAGGCCTCACCTTCGGAACTTCTCTTTTTCCAAGCTCAATCTCCCTGATCAGCCGGGTCTTCCCTTGCCAAGACTCCTCGTCCGAAACTTCACTGCCAAGAGGCCACACCTCCAGGACTTCACTGCCAAGACTCCTTGTCCAGGACTTCGCCACGCCTCGGGACTTCACTGCCAAGACTCCTCGTCCGGAACTTCACTGCCAAGAGGTCACACCTCCGGGATTTCACTGCCAAGACTCCCCATTTGGGACTTCATTTGTCAAGCACGGTCTCCCAGACCTGTTGGGACTTCCCTCGCCAACTCCTCGTTGGTCTTCCCATCACCAAGTGTTCGGTCTCTTTTGACCAACTTGGATTTTCTCTTGCCAAGTATCCATACTTGGACTTCTCCTTGCCAAGTCACCAACTTGGACTTCTCCAATAGTCTTCCTCATATGACCTTGGATGTCCTATACCATCCACTAGTCATGTGGTCTAACCACATTTGTAAACTATTGTCGAACATCAAAACTCTACTCGAGTCCCACTCGAGTCTGGTCAATCATGACCTGGGTCAATTACACCAACAATCTCCCCCTTTTTGATGTTTGACAATACTGTTAAGTTAGGTTATCCCATAAACCCAACTTGATACTTCTTATGCCAAAGCATCACGAGGTGTTACCAATCTAGAATTTCAAAATTTGAAATTTTGGGGGTTTTGTGTATATTAGGGTATCCTAAGGGTTTTGTGTATATTAGGGTATCCTAAGTTAAAAGCCTAACTTAGGTATCCTAAGTTAAAAGTATAACTTAACCCCCTTGCATTTCTCCCCCTTCTTGACACACATCAAAAAGTCCACCAAGGTTCTCAATGTCTCATTTTCTAATGAGATTCTTCCTTCTCCTTGGTCAACATTCATCTTGAATGTCTTCATTCTTCTTAGTGATCTATCACTAGATGAAAATCAAACTTCCATTTTCCCCATTTTTGTGATAAACCATCATCCATAATGCCTAGATGGATAATTATCCCCTTAAAATCTTACTCCCTCTAGACCATTGCACCAATAATGTCCTTGGAGAGTTCCTAAGCCAATAGAAATCTTAAACACTACAAAATTAGGATAAAATTTCAGATTTGAACTTTCACAACCATTAAAATTTGATTTGTACTCCAATTTATTTCCAATGAAAATCTCACCTTTTCAATGCTTGTCTAAGCACATTAGAGGTGTAGGAGTAGTTATCTAGCCTAGGGTTATGATCAGATGGCTTAACCTAACATTGATAAGTCAAAACAGTGCTAACAGTATACTGAAAAGGCTTCAGTCGAGTGGAAGTAGCTCTAGTCAAGGCGCCGCCTCGACTGGTTTCTGAAATTTCAGAAATCGAATTTTCAGACCAACTTCAGAAATGCATAAATAATTCTAGAAAATTCAAAAAATTATGAAATTTCAACCACACATTACTTATGCCAAACACTATTGGGTAAAAAATAGTTTTATATAAAAATAACTTTTAAATTCAAATAATGATATAAAGTTCAAAAGCATTGAAACTTTCAATGTTTTAAGCCAACTTTGTTTCAATCTTTTCAATGGTGATTTCTATCAAAAGATAGGCTTCATCAAGGTTTTTCAAAATGATTTTTAAATATTTTCAAAACCTTAATTTCAATCATGGTCTATGGGCTAAGTATACATGACTTGTATACTAGCTTTCCTCATGATTTATACTTACGATTGAGAAGAGTTTGAGTTCATCTAGATGCAACATCTATGCACCTTGAACTTTACTCATTTTCTAACATCTCACATGTGTCTAGAGTGTATCAATACACACACATGTCAATTTGATGTGAGATGTAGGTTTTGGTTATACCTATACTAAGGTCTCATGCATTTTCTAGGCAACACTATTTGATTCCCTTATAAATGGGACTTCAAATCATGTCATTGTCCTTAACTTAATTTTATTAATGCATGAATGATGATTATGACATAAATGATAGCATAATTAACCATGTGTCAATAATCATGATGTCATGACATATAAATGAAATTTAACATACATGACATTAAACATTAATCCTAAGCATGATCATAATATTTTATATGATAAGAAGTAAATATGATGTCATGACATGTATATGACAATCAAAGCATGACAAATAAAGTATAAAGGTATATAATACCTAATTGTTAAGCCCAAATTTCCATTTGTAGGATTAAATCTATATTTGTCATATAACAACTTATCTCCCTAATATGTCAAAAATCCAAAATGGTACACTATGACCTTTAACCCTAAATGTGCCAATTTGATCAAATAATTTTTTTCAACTTTCATAAATTATATTGGCACATCCTAAAAACCTTTAGGATATAAGATTCAATCTTATTTCCAAAGTACCCAATTACCTTGGAAATAGCCTAAAGTGTTAACTTAGCTATGGTTAGGTTAACTACCCCACCAATTCAAGTTGACACATCCTAATCCATTTAGCGTGAATCGATCACGCTCCTAGCTATAGGAACCCAATATCTATTTGATCTCCTTGGGTTAACAAGGTATTCACTAGGGATAACTTCCCTAGATACCTTCCTTATGACCCTCCTAGGCTTGGAAGCCTTGGTCATTTTTGTCTTGTCAATGTTAACCCTAGGGATTACTTCCCTTGTAACCTTGTTAGTGGCTTTCCTAGATTTCATTGAAACCTTAGCCACTAGACACTTACCATTGTCAACTCTAGGGATGACTTCCCTTGTGACCTTGGCTTTCCTAGACTTAGAAATTGTTCCATAACTATATGGAACACTATGGTAGGTAGGCTTATCTACCTTGGACCTAAGCTTGTGACCCAAGCCTTGCTTGTCCTTAGATGCACCTTGCATCCTATAGCCTAAGTTTTGTTCATTTGACCCATTAATCATATTTTTCATCGTTTGAAGAGTTTTTTCTAATTTTTCAAGCCTTGACCTCAAAGTTTGATTTTCAACTTCTAATATCTCAAGTTTTGATTTTTCATTGACTCTTGAGATATTCTTCTTCCTAGGCATATGTCTAATCCATTTAGGGTTGATGCCTAGGTTATTGTTCTCTACCTTTCTATCCTTAGGTAAGATTGATCTAGCATTGTCCTTAGTTAAATTGACATGCTTAGCACCTAAACAATCAAATCTATTTTTAACATGCATTTTGTCATGATGAATAGCAAGTGCATTAAAGTTATGAGCATGCTTTGTAACATTACGTAAAGGAAGAGCATTATTTAAAATTACCTTAGGGTTTGCCTTAGCTCCCCCTACACTTGAACTCTCTCCTTTGCCCTTCCGTGGGTGACTCCCCCTAGGACATTGGCTCCGGTAATGTCCCCGTTTGTGGCACTTGAAGCATACTATATGCTCCTTGCTCTTATGAATTTGGGCTCCGGCTTCCTTTGATTTTTCTTTGGCCCTTAGTGTCGGTTGAGCCTTCTTGACTCTTTTTGGGCATTTACTCTTATAGTGCCCTACTTCCCTACACTCAAAGCATGTTATATGACTTTTATCTTTAATAATTGCATTTAAATTACCTTCTTGAATGATTGGAGAACTTTGGACTTCTTCTTCATTTCTCTCAGAGGTAGAGGGCTCCTCCTCTTGTTCTTGTTCCAAGTTTGAAGATCTAGGCTCCCCCTCAATTCTTGAAGTGGAGGCTTAACTATTTCTTCCACTTCTTCGTCAGAAATTGAACATCTATCAACCTTCGAGTCTACATGAGCTCGGGACAAAGATGGACTATCTTCTTCTTGAGGATCCTCCATTTTTGTGGATGAGGAATCTTCATGAAACTTAGTTACCTTGCTCCATAATTCATTAGCATCCCTAAACTCACCTAATCTAGACACAACCTCATTAGGTAACAAATTTAATAAAAATTGTGTTACCTTATCATTTCTTTCGAATTGTTCTAGTTGCTCTTTTGTCCATTTCTTTTTCTTGAGTAATCTTCCCTTCTTGTCCATAGGAACTTCAACTCCTTGCATCAAAATAAACTAATTTTCTATTTCACACATTAGAAAATGTTCCATCCTTACCTTCCATTGATCGAATTCTTTAGCTCCATAGAGTTTATATGGAGGAGGCACATTGATGTCCCATCCCAAATCAAAATTTGGCTCCTCCATCTTCCTTCTTCCCTCTAGCATGCTCCCTTGGTTGTTAAGCCTTGAAGAGCGACCTCGCTCTGATACCACTTGTTGGGACCATTGACATCACTAGAGGGGGGGGGGTGAATAGCTTTTCGCGTCGATTTCGTTCGCTTGATGGATTTCAATCGTCGTGCTTGTCTACAATTGTTAGTATGCAGCGGAAACATAAATACAAATACAGATACACATACAAAACACACAACAAGCACAACACGAGGATTTTACATGGTTTGGAACCCTAATTCCTACTCCACGGGCGAGTCCTAGTGGACTCTAGTGATGCACACCACCACTATATCACTTCTCCTTCTCGGTGAACACACCGGAGGTGGAGGAACCTCTCACAAGGCTCTTACAACAATAAGAACAAAATAAAACAATCAAATACAACAAATACAAAAGCAAATGAATAGATGTTACAGATTTAGGGCTTTTGAATGCTTGCTCGTAGATCGCTTTGGAATGACTTTGAAGGCCCTGAAATGCAGCAACACCTCCATTCAAATCGCCCCTAAAACCTCCAAGAGATCTTCTCTCGAAGATGCCCTTGATCCTCCTTTAATAAAGCTTCATCGAAGCTTCTGGAATTGCAAGGGTCGTTTCGCCAGTCGAGGCGCCGCCTCGACTGGGCCTCCAGTCGATGCGCCAGTCGAGTCGCCTTGCTTCTGAGTAGCTATCTTCATACCTGTGCTGGAACCAGTCGAGGTGCCAGTCGAGTGATCTAATTGAGGCGCCGCCTCGACTAGCCTCCAGTCGAGGCACTAGTCGAGTGTGCCTCGCTTCTGTGCCACCATCCAGAATAACCAGTCAAGGCACCAGTCGAGTCCTCCAGTCGAGGCGCCGCCTCGACTAGACTTTAGTCGAGGCGCTGGTCGAGTGCTTCCATAGCACTGTCTCGACTCCCCAAGTCTCACCGCTCGACTCTACCTTACCAGTCGAAGCTGCCTCGACTGGACTCTAGTCGAGGCACTAGTCGAGGTCGCTTTGCTTTTGTTTGCCTACAAATGAAGCCCAGTCAACTGATCCAACCTAGCAGTCGACTGTTATACCTCTACAATGAGGTTTAACACCCCAAGTATGATCCCTTCATACTTGATACTCACCCTAAGCCTAGACCTAAACCTTCAACCCACTTCTATCAGCCTCACGCCTCCCGGATCCCTCGAGTCTGCGACTCTTCATCCTTGCGCTAGCCTTCAAGTGTTTCCATCGGCCATTGTCATGCTCTAGGGTCTACCTTTGCCAAAAGGCCTTGCCTTCAGAACTTTCCTTTTTCCAAGCTCGATCTCCCTGATCAACCGGGTCTTCCCTTGCCAAGACTCCTCGTCTGGGACTTCACTGCCAAGAGGCCATGCCTCCAGGACTTCACTGCCAAGACTCCTCGTTTGGGACTTCACTACCAAGAGGCCATGCCTCCGGGACTTCACTGCCAAGACTTCTCGTCCGGGACTTCACTACCAAGACTCCTCGTTCGGGACTTCATTTTCCAAGCATGGTCTCCCAGACCTACTGAGACTTCCCTCACCAACTCCCCGTTGGTCTTCCCATCACCAAGTGTCCGGTCTCCCTTGACCAACTTGGATTTTCTCTTGCCAAGTATCCATACTTGGACTTCTCCTTGCCAAGTCACCAAACTTGGACTTCTCCAATAGTCTTCCTCATATGACCTTGGATGTCCCATACCATCCACTAGTCATGTGGTCTAACCACATTTGTAAACTATTGTCGAACATCAAAACTCCACTCGAGTCTGTTCAATCATGACCTGGGTCAATTGCACCAACACAAAGTTAATCCAAAATCAAGACTAAGCCCTCTTTTTTCCTTTATTGTAATTCCTTTCATTTTAATCTTGTTTTATCAATGTCTTGTGGTTGTGACTCCCTCTTTATTGAGTGCATTCTGAGACTTTAGGATTAGAGAGTAACCTATGCATATTGAACTTTGTCTTGCAATGAATTCTGAGTTTCTCTGATTTGTATTTGCAACTTATAATTCCTAGTTTGATGAAGATATTTGATTTTGATCTTAGTCTACATTCTTAGTCATTGTGGATGTCAATAGCATTCATATCAAAATCTAGGAGAATCAAGAAGACCCAAAAAGTGAGCTTTACCCTGGTAACCGTAGATCCTAAGACGTGAAAGAGTAGGACATGAAAGAAGATCCACCTATTCATTGGGAGAACATAGGACATCCTAGAGCTCCATGAACCTATTCCATCTAGATGTCATGAAGTAGGAGAAAACAACTCGAAGAGGTTGTGGGACCTGTGATAAGGCAACTCATTGATAGCAACCCCCTGAGCTCTGTCAATCCAAAAGGGAATCTCTAGGTTGGGATAGATAATTCCCGTGTAGTACCAAAAGTTCACCGGGATTAAATGAGATGATCCACCTGCAAAATCGATCATAGAAAACTTAGGAATATAAGTAGACGGTGAATTCAACATAACATAGGTGAAATTGAAATCCTAGAGTCATTTTTGTCGATCATAACAGGGACACAGTGATAGGGGTGCCCCTGTGAAAATGGTCGCTCAACCCTCTCGCTTTCCATTCTCTCTCTTTCAACCCTTTGCTCATCATCCAACTGATTTGGTCTAGAAAATTTACATTCACTTAGTAAACCAGTACTTGATTTATCAGTCCCTATGGGATTGATATTTTTATTACTTGACAACAATGATGCACTTGCAGGAGTTGAGCGTAAGTCGATCTTTGACCTCACGGTTAGAGATTTAGGTCACATGCATCATGTTTTTGGCATCTTTGCTAGGGGCTTGATGTTATATTTGCGTGCATCAAGACTCTGAGGAAAAAGCCATTCCACTTCTAGATGAGTTGCATATGTCCCTATTGAATAAGATTCTGCATTTGGAGTCCAAATTCGAGGAGCTTCATGAGACGATCGATACCCGCTTTGAGGAGCTCAGCTTAGAGCAATCCTCAATTGCTCACCAGATGTCTATGATCAAGCAACGTCAGGTCGAGATGTATGACATGATGATGAGTGCATGGATTCAGAGTCATCAGTCTGCACTTACACCTCCTCCACCACCTCTTGCCGATGATGTTGATGATTAGCAGTCCAATCTTTAGTTGTGTGTCTGCCCTTTTTGCTTGATTGTATTGCAAAATCATTTTGGTTTCAAATTGTATGGGTGAATTTTGATTAGATGAAATGAATTGACTTTTTATATATTATCTGCGATGAGATATTTTGTTGTGTAATGAAAATTCATTTCTCTTGCTTTTTCATGCTTCTAATGGCAATGTTTTTAACCTATGCACATCTATTATGCCATGATCATGTTCATGCATTAAATTATATTTAAGGAAAAATGGCATGGTTTGATGTCCTAGATAAGGGAATCAAATTGGAATGCCTAGATAATCATGTATGAACCCTTAGTTTAGGGAAAAATCAAATCCACATCTCACAAAGATGATAAGGAGACATGTGTGCGTATTAATACACCTTAGATACATGTGAGATGCTAGGAAATTGAGTTAAGTTCAATGTGCTTATTTGGTAAATCAAAATGAACTAAAACTCTTTCAATCATATGCACAAATCATGAGGAAAGCTAATGTACAAGTTATATACATTTAGTCCATAGACCATAATTGATAATAGGTTTCGAAAACCATTTTAAAATTATTTTAGAAAACCTTAGTGAAGTCTATCTTTTGATAGTAATCACTATTGAGAATGTTGATACAAGTTATGCAAAATATTGAAGTTTTTCAAAGGTTTTGAACTTTGTATTAATTTTGGAAAATAATGTATATTTTAATATAAAAGAATTTTTCACCCATAATATTTGACATAAGTAATGTACGTATAAAGTTTCATGGTTTTTAGAAAATCATATAATTACTTATACTTTTTCAAAATCTGAATTGAAAGTCTAATTTATGGAAAATCAGACTCTAGTCGATTGCTACATGTAGACAGTCGACTGACAGTAGTGGTAGTTGGCTGATCACTAACAGAGTTGACTACTGTGTCTGATTTTGGCTAAACAATGGTTGTTTAGCTAGTTATCAACACCCCTAGGTATACTAACCACTCCTAACCCTATGATATGCTTAGAGAAGCATTTGAAGGGTTAAATGTGAAGGGAAAATTGCTTCCCGCTTCGGTCGCTTGTGCATGACGATACAATCACACGTCCCCAGATACAAAAATTAATCTGGATGAAGATGGATTACCCAAGCAACCGATCCATCATCGTGCTATTCGATTTGAGTAGTCGCTTGAACAAACTTGTTTCTCAAGCAACCTAACTCTTTTCCTCGATTAGCCACGGAATAGATGATGAACGGATCACCGATTTTTGTGTTTATCATCGGGGTCCATGTTAATCAATAACATAAAAAATACAAAAGAGCACTAATCAAAATTAAATAAGATTATACCTCTTGTTTTACCTCTTGATCTTCTATTGTATTCCTATCCTCCTCTTGGACGTCGTGTGGGCGACGATCTTCCAAGAGTCGAAGCCTTCTAGATCGCATATTCCCTTCCTTGCTCGCTCCGAACAAGGGAAGAACAAAATCCCTTCTTCTCCTTGCTTGCGCCGACCTCTAACCACCAAGCTTGGTGTTTGTCGGCCCTAAGGAGAGGGAGAGGGTGTACCGGCCAAGACAAAGGAAGGAGGAACCCTCACCTTTGTTGCCGTCGGCCCTAGGAGAGAAGGAGATGGGGCGCCGGCCAAAGGTTGAGAGAAGGGAGGGCGCCGACCAAAGGTTGAGAGAAGGGAAACCAAAACCCTAACCTTGCCACCGGCTAAGAGGAAGGACACCCTAGCCTCCAATGATTGCTGCCCAAGCCTCTCAACGCCAACCCAAACCCTAGCATAACCAATTGTCTCCTTTGCTCAAGCCTCTCCACCACCATTTATAGATCTAGGCTCCATGAGGTATTTATAATAGGCTACAATAGGGACCATGAGGAGGAGTTGGATCTTGGCCACCCAATGGATCCGAACCACACAAAACCCATTCCATTAATAATGATCCATTCCACTAGAGGATCATCATTGATCTACCTCACCAACCCCCATAAATAAATATGGGTTCCACATATTATTTGTACAAAATATCTTCCCGTGTTTAAGATATCGAATGTCCATTAATTAATTAAATTACTGACAATTTAATTAATTAATATCTAACTCCATGAGTAGTACCACTCATCCTTATCATCATGTTGGACCAAGTCCACCTGCAGGATTTACATGATGAACCTTATGAGCTTCTCAAGGGTACACCATCATCCTAGTATATAGGACATGGTTTCCTCCTATAATCAACGACACACCATGTAAATAATATTATTTCCCAACTTACCAGGCCTATCGATTTAACACATAAATCTCGCCCATTGGTAAATCAAAGAAATAAATACTAAGTACATGTGCCCGTTATTATATCGGGATTAAGAACATGTACACCATAATATCTGAGGTCTGATTCAATTATATAGTCAGTATAAATTGAATCACCTCTAAATCAGTCCTGCTTAATACACACTAAATATACTAGTGTAATTCTATGGTTAAGATAAACCAATACTAAATCATGTTGGACTATCTGAGCCGCAAAAACCGCTTTTTGCATTGTGGAAACCCCGAAAGTCAGCCACGGATCCGTGCAAAGGTAAATAAAACTACATGTATGTGTTTAAAAACTTTAGATCTACTCTAGATCTACATGTTAAGAGTTTTCCCTCGATGCGACGCCCTTCGCTTATCCCGCTTGTCCAAACGGCTTGCCGGAACTCGAGAGTGTCAAGTGTATACTCCTCTATTGATATCCACACAAGCAATAGGTGGATAAAAGCAACCTAGAGTGTGCTAGCACCCCTTGGAGGCTCACGGCAGGATGAGGAAGATTGAGCTTGAGGGAAGAAGGGAGAAGATGGTGAAGTTACACAACTTAACTTCACACTTTCATAACCCACTATAAGGGGGTTACATGCATGCATGTAACTCCAAGAGCCAATGACTCTTGGTCTCCCTCATGAGGTGGCACCCCATGATGTGTCCACGATGATGTGGAGCATCATCATTGGCCGACCTCATGCCAAGTCACCATGACATGGTAATTGGTCAAGTCAAAATTGACCATTCATCTTCCCTCTCAAGTCAAGTCAAACTTGACCTCTTATTTCCCATGGTTGATCAAATCCAACCATTTGATTCAAGTCAATTTGATTTAATGAATCTCAATTCATTAGTTTAAATTGACTCGATGAATCAAATCTAAATTAGACTCATTCAACACTTGAATCCACTTGAGTCCAACTCAATTAGTCTAATTCGGATTACTCTTAATCCAATTTGGTTCATCCCATGAACCAAATCCTCATGGTTCATCATATGAACCTAATCTCCATCTAATTGCCCTTTGTGTGTGACCCTATAGGTTTTTATAACGTTGGCAATGCTCCTAAACCGATTTAGGAACATAAGCAATGAGCGGTATCTAGCAACACATCATTGCTACCCAAGTTACAAGAATGTTGAGATCCAACATCACCTTTGTGACTACTAATTGTGACTCTCAAAATATGTGACAATGCCTCTCTATCCTTGACATCTAGATTGACCAATTGAGGTATAGACCGTGTCATCCTTGGTACAATCTATATCTTGAACTCCAAGTAGACTCACTCTAATCAATTGAGCTCAATATCTCATATTGATTCATTTGGGCATGGCCATGCACTTAGTGGTCTCACTCTATCAAGAATAACGATGTCACTCCCGTCATATAGGAGGGATAGATCCCATCTACATCACTCACATCCCTCCGCATAATTTGTTACATACCCAGTAATCGCCTTTATAGTCCACTCATTTACGAGTGACGTTTGACGAACCCAAAGTATGCAACTCCTTATGTAGGGAACCATGATGACTTTAGGTACAAGGACTAATAGTTATACTAATAGTCACATAAGAAAGTATATGACACTCATATAATGATCCATGATACTTTCTCATGGTGGGTCATTCAGTATACATTCTCTAATGCATACCCATGTGTCAACTTGATATCACATATCCATAACTTGTGAGATCAAGTCATCGAGTTGACCTACATGCTAGTCTCTTTGCATTAACATTGTCCCTGAATGTTAATACTTGACTAGGAATGATTAAGAGTAGTATTCATCTCATTATCAATTCAACCAATCGATTGATATAGATAAGAACCTTCTACTCAAGGACATTATTATACTTAGTTATTTGACACCAATACAAGTAAATATAATAACCATGCCTTTATAAATAGGAATATGATACAACAAAGTCCATACAACAATCATCACATGATTGACTCTAGGGCTTTCACTAACAAATTACACTACAACCATGCCAATGGTTTGTCTAAAACCATCTTGGTTGTGAGCCTCTACTTATACTTTACAAGGAACTGATAACATGATCTTCTATTCGACACCACACACCATGTTATCTACAATGTAATGTATCAGACAATATGCATAAATATAAAATGCAAATAATGATCATGTGATTTTTATTTCAAAATGAAGATGTTCATACAAAGGCTACACTTTCAGTATACATCCCAATAATCTCCCACTTATACTAAAAGACTATGCTGTCATCAAACTGCCATACATCTGATTCCCATTTCCTCCACATGCCAATCAAAAGCTCTTGCTGAAAGGGCCTTAGTGAAAGGATCTGCCAGGTTTTCCTCTGATGCAATCTTGGTGACAACAACTTCTCCTTGCTTTATGATCTCTCGTATCAGGTGGTACTTGTGCTCTATGTGTTTACTTGCCTTATGAGCTCGTGGTTCCTTCGAGTTTGCAACTGCACTACTGTTATCACAATAAATTGTGATGGTTTTGGGCAAACCAGGAATCACATCCAAGTCCATCAAGAAGTTCCTGAGCCATATAACTTCTTTGGCTGCCTCAAAGGCTGCCACATACTCAGCTTCCATGGTAGAGTCCGCCACGTATTTCTTCTTGACACTCCTCCATATAATGGCTCCACCTCCCAAAGTAAACACAAAACCTGAGGTAGACTTACTATTATCCCTATCTGATTGGAAGTCAGAATCTGTTTAACCCACAGGGAGTAATTGATCTGCCTGGTATACTAGTATATAATCCCTAGTCCTTCTCAGGTGCTTCAATATATGCTTTACCGCAGTCCAATGTCCCTTGTTGGTGCAATCGACCCAGGTCACGATTGACCAAGACTCGAGCTTGACTCGAGAGATGTTTTGATGTTCGACAAAAACATATGACAATGTGATTGTCATGGGAAAGTCCAAGTCTTGGGTACTTGACATGGAAAATCCAAGTGGGACACTTGGCATTTTGGAAAGTTCAAGCATGGGTCTTTGCAATGGAAAGTCCAACATGGGTTGGCAAGAAAAGTCCAAGCATGGGTCTTGGCATGGAAAGTCTAACATAGGTTGGAAAGAGAAAGTCCAAGCTTAAGTCTTGGCATTTGATAAGTCCAAGGGGTTTGATATTGGCGGCGTAAAGTCCAAGCGAGAGTCTTGGTAGCATAAGTCCAATGGTTGACGGCGTAAAGTCCAAGCGGAGTCTTAGCAGCGTAAGTCCAATGTGCCTTGGTGGTGTAGACACCGTTAGCATGACATAGCCGATGGAAGTATCTGAAGGCTAGCGCAATGGATGAACAAGTCATGGATGACTTGGAGGGATCTGAGAGGTGTGAGGCTGACGGAGATGGCTAGAAGGCTTAGGTCTAGGCTAAGGGTGGTTTAGCAAGTATGAGGGAACCATACTTGGGTTAAAACCTCATGTTTGAGGTGTGCCAGTCGACTGGTGCCATGTGGCAGTCGATTGGCGTGAGTCAACTAGGGTTTGACTACGGGAATTGGCCCAGTAGTCAATTGCCAAAGGTGGGCAGTCGACTGATTGGCCGAGCAGTCGACTGATCGTGTGATCAGTCGACTGGTGCTCGATTTTTCGAGCACAGAATGGAGTCTGACTCGACTGCTGGGGTTAGCAGTCGAGTGGAGACTCGATCAGTCGACTGATGATGGATCCGTTGGATCTTTCCAGCATGGATCTAGCCGTTGTCTCATGACAATAATGGCATCAGTCGACTGATGGTCCCGAGCAGTCGACTGATCGGTGATTTCCAGCCCAGGTTGAAGCTTTAAATGGAGCTCATGGAGAAGGATTTCACCAGCGTTTCTTGAGGGTTTTTGGAGCGATTTGCTGCTACAAATCAGGGTCTCCAAGTGCAATTCAAGCAACCAAAGATCAATCATTCAAAAGAGCAATTGTAAAGTAGTTTTCTTTACTTGCATTGTATTTCATTATTGTAATTGCTTGTATCTGTTTCTTATTATTGTAAGAATATTTGTACGAGGTTTCTCCGTCTCCGACTTGTGTCGAGAAGGAGTATTTGTGATTAGTGGTTGCGTGTGCATCACTAGAGCTCTTTAGAGCTCAATCCGTGGAGTAGGAATCATTCGGTTCTGAACCACGTTAAATACTTGTGTATTTGTGTGTTTGCGTATTTGTCTATTTCGTTATTGCATTATTTCTATTTTCGTTGCGCGCTAACGAGAATTGTAGACGAACGCGAACGATTTCCATCGACGTAACGAATACAAGCTATTCACCCTCCTCGACCTTCCAAGGATCTTCTACAAGTGGTATTAGAGCCCGGGGCTCTTCTACGGACTAACCGCTGGGAGCTAAGACAAAGACGCTAGAGGGTGAAGATGGAGTTGGAAGAATAACTCGGTTGGGACATCAACACACCGGTGCCCTACACCCTATATGGACAAGAAGGCTTCAATTCTTGGAAGAGAATAATTGAAGATTTTTTGATGATGAGAGACTTTGAGGAGTGGTCCATCTTAATGGATGGATTTGAATATCCAAGAGGACCAAAAGGTGGCTTCCTCAAAAAGAAGAGATGGAGTGAAGAGCAACTCTAACAATTTGAGAAAAACAAGAAGGTAGTAAAATTCATTTTTGATTTGATACCTAATGACTTCTTGTGTAGCCTAGGTGATTGCATGGATGCCAAGGAGCTTTAGAGAGAATTGGCCAAGGTCCATGAAGACCCATCGCCGGCTCAAGAAGAGGAGGCCGAAGATGAATCCTCATCCTCACAAGCAAGTGAGGGTTCGGAAGTTGAGAAGGAATTAACTTCCGGATTGGTGGAAGAAGAGGAGACCTCCACCTCTAGGATTGAGGGGGAGAAGATTAGAGCATCCTCAACACCGGAGCAACAAGAGGAGCCATCCACATTCGGTCGAGAGGAAGAGAAAGCTCAAGAGACCCTCACCACCGAACTAGGTAACTCAATCAATTTGGTTTTAAATAAAAAACATATAATTTGCTTTGAGTGTAGGGAAAGTGGGCATTACAAGAGCAAATGCCCAAAGAGAGTAAGAAAAGCTCCACCGGTGCCCAAAAGTCAAGAAAAATCAAAGGAAGCCGATTCTCCAACCATCAAAAGCAAGAAGCACGTTGTGTGCTTCAAGTGTCACCAAGAAGGACATTATAGGAGTTAATGTCCTATGGGGAAGAAGAAGGGGCAAGAAGGAGCAACTCATGTAGGGGGAGCTAAGGCTAACCCTAAGATATACTTCAATAGTGCACCTTCTAGTTTTTGTAGTAAAAATCATGCTAGAAATAATATTAATTCACTTGCTATTGCCCATGAATATAAGCATGCTAATAGGAACAAATATTTTTGTTTAGGAGCTAAAAATGTCCACTTTTCAAATGAGGAGAAATTTGGGACTAATGTCCCTAAAACAAATTTATCTCAAGACAAATCTAGGTCAAATAATTCTAGACCAATTCTACCTAGGGAGACAATTAAAAAGGTACAAGAGTACCTAGGTCTTAATCCTAAATGGACTAGGCATATGCCTAGGAAGAACCATGCCCAAGGATTAAATCAAAATTCTAAAATTGGGGAATTAGAATTAGAGAACCAAGCCTTGAGGTCAAGGCTTGAAAAACTTGAAAAGACCCTTAGGATTATGCAAAATCAAGTTAAAGGGTCAAATGGTCAAAGTCAAGAGTCTAGGACCAAAAGTCAACACCTAGGGCCTAAGAGACAAAAGTCAACTAAGGGCAAGGAGGGTTTGGGTCACAAACCTAAGCCTAAGGTGGCTTATCATAGTATTCCATTTGATTATGAAACACAAACTAGGTCTAGGAAGACCAAGGTCAATAGGGAAGTCATCCCTAGAGTTGACCAAGGTATGTGCATAGTGGCTAGGGTTTCAAGGAAACCTAGGGAAGCCACTAAGAAGGTTGCAAGGGGAGTTAACCCTAGAGTCAACCTAGGTAAGACTACAATGACCAAGGCTAACAAGCCTAGAAGGGTCATTAGGAGGGTATTTAGGGAGGTTATCCCTAAGGAATACCTAATTAACCCTAGGAGCTCAAATAGGTTTTGGGTTCCTAAGAGCGTGATTGATTCACGCTAGATGGGTTTAGGATATGCCAACTTTAAATGGATGGGTAGTTAACCTAACCATGGTAAAGGTGACACTTTAGGTTATTTTCAAGGTTATGGATACCTTGAAAATAGATTTGATATTATGATCCTAAAAGATTTTAGGATGTGCCAATACATTTTTGGAATTATGAAAAATCAATTAAATTGACACAATTTAGGTTTAGAAGTCATAGTGTGCCATTTTGGGTTTTTGGCACACCTAGGAGAAAAGGGATAATATGGAAAAATATACTTAATTCTATCAAATGACAACTAATATTAAATTTAGGTATTATTATACCTATACCCTTTATTTGCCATATAACATGCCATGACATCATATCTATGTTTAATCATTTAATATGTCATGATCATGTTTTTAGGATTAGGTTTAATGTCATGTGTTTTTAGATTCCATCTTATGCCATGAAATCATGATTATGAGCATGTGTTTATTTATACCATCATTAATGACATAATCATTCATGCATTTGAATTTGATTAAAATTGATTTAAGGACAATGACATGACTTGGAGTCCCATTTATAAGGGAATCAAGTAGTGTTGCCTTAGGAAAATGCATGAAACCTTAGATTAGGAGAAAAAAACCCACATCTCACATTACATTGACATGTATATGTATTCATACACCCTAGATACATGTGAGATGCTAGGATATGAGTTAAGTTCAAGGTGCATAGTTTTTGCATCTAGATGAGCTAAAACTCATCTAATTTCATTTGTGGATCATTGGGAAAGCTTGTGTACAAGTCATGTACATTGAGCCCAAGGAATATGATCCAAAATAAGGTTTCAAAATCATTTTAGAAAACCTTGGTGAAGCCTATCTTTTGATAGCAATCACTATTGATGAAATCGATACAAAGTAGGGCCAAAACATTAAAAATTTCAATGGTTTTGAACTTTGTGTCAATTTCACTATTTTATGGGTAAAATAATTTTCAAATATTTTTCACCCATTGTATTGGTCATAAGTAGTATACGTATGAATTTTTATAATTTTTTGATATACGTATAATTATTTATGAATTTTCAAATATCATTTCTGATAACTGAAAATCTCAATTTTGATTATCGATCAGCCTATAATTGGCGATCGGTGATGATGGACAGCTGATCGGTGATATCTGATAAAGTTGACTACCAAGCTGATTTTGAGAAAACAAGATTTGTTTACCCTACTTCAGCTATGTTAGAGTTCCCTAACTACTCCTAATCCTAGGATATGCTTTGGGAAGCATTATAAAGGGTGGAAATCCATTGGATATGGATTAGGAGAGTTGTTTAGGGTTTGTATCAAATTTAAGGATGGGAGAGTTCATGTTTGAACTTTGAACCTTATTTTTGATGGTTTAGAGTTCCTATTGGCTTAGGGACTTCCCAAGGACATTGTTGGTGTAATGGTTAAGGGGGAGCAAGTCTTTAGGGGGAGGTATCCATCATGGGATGATGGATGGTATTTTTTTTTTCCTCATGAGGAGGAAAATGAGATTTTGAGATACCCAATTTGAAAATTGGGAAAGTGTATAGGATTGCCTCTATTGAGTGATATGGGACTTATCACTAGGAAGATGATAGGCATCCTAAGTATTTTTGGACCAAGGGGGGACTATAAGATCTCATTGGGACATGAGACATTGACCTCCTTGGAGAGAACCTTTTTTATGTTAGTCAAAAAGGGGGAGAACTAATTGGGAGAATGACATCAATTGGGAAAATTGATGGGGATGATTGGTCTGAGTTAGATGGTCTAACTCAATGGTTTGTTTGGTTTTTGTCAAACATTAAAAAGGGGGAGATTGTTGGTGCAATCGGCCCAGGTCACGATTGACCAGGACTCGAGCTTGACTCGAGAGATGTTTTGATATTTGACAAAAACATATGACAATGTGATTGTCATGGGAAAGTCCAAGTCTTGGGTACTTGGCATGGAAAGTCCAAGTGGGATACTTGGCATTTTGAAAAGTCCAAGCATGGGTCTTGGCAATGGAAAGTCCAATATGGGTTGGCAAGAAAAGTCCAAGCATGGGTCTTGGCATAGAAAGTCCAACATGGGTTGTTAAGGGAAAGTCCAAGCTTGAGTCTTGGCATTTGAGAAGTCCAAGAGGTTTGATATTGGCGGCGTAAAGTCCAAGCGGGAGTCTGGGCAGCATAAGTCCAATGGTTGGCGACGTAAAGTCCAAGCGGAGTCTTGACAGCATAAGTCCAATGTACCTTGGCGGTGTAGATACTGTTAGCATGATATAGCCGATGGAAGCATCTGAAGGCTAGCACAATGGATGAACAAGTCATGGATGACTTGGAGGGATCCGAGAGGCGCGAGGCTGACGGAGATGGCTAGAAGGCTTAGGTCTAGGCTAAGGGTAGTCTAGCAAGTATGGGGGAACCATACTTGGGTTAAAACCTCATGTTTGAGGTGTGTCAATCGACTGGTGTCATGTGGTAGTCGACTGGCATGAGTCAACTAGGGTTTGATCAGAATTAGCCCGATGATCGCGAGAGGGGCAATCGATCGATTGGCTAAGCGATCGATCGTGTGATCAGTCGACTGGTGCTCGGTTTTTCGGGCACAGAATGGAGTCTGACTCAGCTGCTGGGGTTAGCAGTCGAGTGGAGGCTCGATCAGTCGACTGATGGTCATGATCAATCGACTGATGATGGATCCGTTAGATCTTTCCAGTGTGGATCTAGCCGTTGTCTTACGACAACAGTGGCATCAGTCGACTGATGGTCCCGAGCAGTCGACTGATCGACGATTTCTAGCCCAGGTTGAAGCTTTAAATGGAGCTCGTGCAGGAGGATTTCACCAGCATTTCTTGAGGGTTTTGGAGCAATTTGCTGCTGCAAATCAGGGTCTCCAAGTGCAATTCAAGCAACCAAAGATCAAGCATTCAAAAGAGCAATTGTAAAGTAGTTTTCTTTACTTGCATTGTATTTCATTATTGTAATTGCTTGTATCTATTTCTTATTGTTGTAAGAATATTTGTACGAGGTTTCTCCACTTTCGACTTATGTCGAGAAGGAGTATTTGTGATTAGTGGTTGCGTGTGCATCACTAGAGCTCTTTAGAGCTCAATCCGTGGAGTAGGAACCATTCGATTTCGAACCACGTTAAATACTTATGTATTTGTGTGTTTGCGTATTTGTCTATTTCGTTATTGCATTATTTCTATTTTTGCTATGTGCTAACGAGAATTGTAGATGAATGCGAACGATTTCCATCGACATAACGAATACAAGCTATTCACCCCCCTCTAGCTTCCAAGGATCTACTACATCCCTGTCCTGGATTACTCTGATATCTGCTAACCATGCCCATGGCAAAGCAGATATCCGGCCTCGTACATAACATAGCATACATGAGGCTTCCTACCGCCGAAGCATAAGGAACCGCCTTCATCTCCTCTATCTCCTTTGAAGTTCTAGGACACATCTCTTTAGATAAAGGTATTCCATGCCTAAAAGGTAAAAAACCTTTCTTGGAGTTCTGCTTTCTAAAATGAGCCATAATAGTGTCTATGTATGAAGCTTGAGATAAACACAACATCCTTTTCTTGCGATCCCTTATAACCTTGATCCCAAGGATGTGTCCCACTTCTCCCAAGTCCTTCATATCAAAATGTTTGGACAACCATACCCTTACGTCTGATAACACTTTGACATTGTTGCCAATGAGCAAAATATCATCTACATATAGTACAAGAAATACCACTATATTTTTGTCACATTTCTTGTACACAAGACTCATCCAGACTTTGAATAAATCCATATGACTGGATTACCTCATCAAAGTGGATGTTCCAAGATCTCAAAGCTTGCTTCAATCCATAAATGGACCGATTAACCTTCCCGTCTGATCCTCTCTTTCTTTTGTAGATCCACTTGCTTCCAATGGATTTTACACCATTGGGTGGTTCTAGCTCCTAGACCTGATTTGAATCCATAGATTCTATCTCAGAATTCATTGCTCTTTGCCAAGATACCGCATCTTTATCTTGGATTGCCTCGTCATATGTCCAAGGATCAGGTTCATGTATGCCAGGGACCAAATAAGAAGATTCTCCCAAGAACATAAATCTGTCAGGTTGTTTAACAACCCTCCCACTACGATAAGGTATCACCTTTGTATCCTCTGTGATACGCGGTGCAGTCACTTGTGGTATGTCCTCTTGTACCATTGGTACTGAAGTAGGGACTCCCCCTCTTAACTCCTCTAGAACAATCTTGCTCATAGGCTTATGGTTCATCACATAGTCTTCCTCTAAAAATCAGGCATTCGTGCTAACGATCACCCTTTGATCTCTAGGACTATAGAACAAATCACCTTTCATTCCTCTAGGATAGCCAACGAACAAGCGCACTTCTGTACAAAATTCCAACTCACCAGCATCTCCCTTCAGCACATGTGCTGGACTACCCCAAATTCGAATATGTCTCAGACTAGGCTTTCGCCCAACCCATAATTCTGTGGGAGTAGAAGGTACTGATTTAGATGGTACCAAGTTCAAAATATACACTGTCGTATCCAGAGCATATCCCCAGAACGAATCTAGTAACTCAGAATAACTCATCATCAATCTAACCATCTCCATAAGAGTCCTATTCCTTCGCTCCGCCACACTATTCTGCTGGGGTGTACCATGTGCAGACAACTGGGATTGAATCCCAGCCTCTGATAAGTAACTCCTAAATTCTCCCAAGAGATACTCACCACCACGATCAGATCGTAGTATCTTGATACTTTTACCTTGACGTTTCTCCACATCAGCCTTGAATTCTTTGAACCTGTTAAAGCATTCAGACTTGCGATGCATCAAGTAAATGTATCCATATCTTCAATAATCGTCTATAAAAGAGATGAAATATTCAAAATCACCTCTAGCCTGGATAGACATAGGACCACATAAATCAGAATGAACCAATTCCAACACATCTTTGACTCTATACGCCTTAACCTTAAAAGGCCTCTTGGTCATTTTACCTTCCAAGCAAGATTCGCAGGTTGAGAAATCTTCCACCACTAATGAACCCAAAGGTCCATCAGCTATCAACCTTTGAATTCTACTCAGGTTAATGTTACCTAACCTTAGATACCAAAGATACGTTTGGTTCATTTTCGAAGGTTCTTTTCTCTTTTTAGATTTAGAAGATGAGCTATTTATTTCTATTTGCATCGTGGGAGTTTTTGGTTCAAGAGTGTATAAATTTCCTACTAATGCACCAGAACAGATAATCTCCCTATTCCTTTTTATAACAACTTTGTCATTAAAAGAAATAGAATATTCATCCAAAAATAATTTAGAAACTGAAATTAATTCTTTCTAAATGAAGGTACATAAAGGCAATTTCTCATAACCAAAGTTTTATTCCTATCAAAATATAAATAAACATCTCCCGCTGCAATAGCCGCCAACTTCGTAGCATTGCCCATGTAGATAGTAATCTCCTCAGCTAATCGTCTAGTTTTTTGGAACCCCTACAAAGAGTTGTAGACATGATCAGTGGCTCCCGTATCTACACACCAAGTACCGGTAGATAGCACCGCTAAACATGTTTCAACGACTAGACTAAAAGATATACCTTTGTTCTATTTGCGGTTGGGACAATCCACCTTCCAATGTCCAGTTTGCTTGCAAGTGAAGCACTTGCCTTTTGACTTCTTCACTCCTCCCTGAGATCCTCCCGCCACCTTTGCTACACCTTGTTTCTTCTTCTTCTTGCCTTTCGGCTTAGAAGTAGAAACCTTTTGAGCAACCAAAGCCTGAGAACTCTGACAAAAAAGCCCCTCTATCGCCTGGAGTTCTGTCAGAAGCTCCGCCAACAAATACAAGCTCTTATTCATGTTGTAGTTCAGGAAAAACTGCTCAAAACTCCTAGGTAGAGATTGGAGAATGATATCAACCTGGGTTTCCCCATCGATCTCCACTCCAAGGACTTCCAGCTCATTCAAATGAGTCATCATCTTGAGAACATGATCGCTCACGGGTGTTCCCTCAACCATGATGGTCGTCATCAAGTTCCTCATAGCTTCCTGCCTAGCAGCCCGATTCTGGTGTTCGAAAAGTTCCTTGAGATTGAGCATCATGTCATAGGCAGTATTCATGCTTGATGTTGATGTTGCAATATATTTGACATGGAAGCCAAAATGTAACACCACGCCATCTCATCAGCCTTGATCCACTTCCTATAACTCTCTTTCTCCTTTTCACCAGAATCATCCGTAGGCTTAGGAGGACACTCTTCGAAGAGTACATATTTATACTCCTCAGCAGTTAAGACAATGTCCATATTCCTTTTCCAATCAACATAGTTAGGTCCAGTAAGTTTGTTTTCTTTCAGAATCACAGTAAGTGGGTTGAAAGTCATTTTGAAAAACCTAAGAATCATAGTGATCAAAACATTAGATTTCAAAAATTTATTGATTCCTCAAATAATAAAATTTTAAAATCAACCAACACCTCAAAACACCGAGAATATCGTATGACACGATAGTGTGGACGTATATGAATTCTACATTTGTAAGAGGAGGTTTTACCCATTAATTTTATTATCTTGTCAACATTACTTTTTGACAAATAAAATTAATAGTTGGTTCCTCTTCGGCCCTACAAATAAAGGCAGCGACTCCGATGGGGAGGATACTTTTATTTGCATCTAAGTGTTTACCATTACCCGATACTAAGGCAATTACCTCGGATTATGTGCTTTCCAATGGGGAAGTACACACACTCCTAAATAATTTCTTATAACCATATTTGACCTAGTGATCCGCAAAACAAACTCCCTTCTTCTCCTTGCTTGCGCCGACCACCAATCACCAAGCTTGGTGTCCGCCGGCCCTAAGGAGAGGGAGAGAGTGTGACGGCCAAGACAAGGGAAGGAGGAACCCTCACCTTTGTTGCCGTTGGCCCTAGGAGAGAAGGAGATGGGGTGCCGACCAAAGGTTGAGAGAAGGGAGGGCGTCGACCAAAGGTTGAGAGAAGGGAGACCAAAACCCTAACCTTGCCACCGGCCAAGAGGAAGGAAACCCTAGCCTCCAATGCTTGCCGCCCAAGCCTCTCAACGCCAACCCAAACCCTAGCACAACCAATTGTCTCCCTCGCCCAAGCCTCTCCACCACCATTTATAGATCTAGGCTCCATGAGGTATTTATAATAGGCTACAATAGGGACCATGAGGAGGAGTTGGATCTTCGCCACCCAATGGATCCGAACCACACAAAACCCGATCTATTAATGATGATCCATTCTACTAGAGGATCATCATTGATCTACCTCACCAACCCCCATAAATAAATATGGGCTCCATATATTATTTGTACAAAATATCTCCCCATGTTTAAGATATCGAAAGTCCATTAATTAATTAAATTACTGACAATTTAATTAATTAATATCTAACTCCATGAGTAGTACCATTCATCCTTATCATCATGTTGGACCAAGTCCACTTACATGATTTACATGATGAACCTTATGAGCTCCTCAAAGGGATATCATCATCCTAATATATAGGACACGGTTTCTTCCTATAATCAATGACACACCATGTAAATAATATTATTTCGCAACTTACCAGGCTTATTGATTTAACACATAAATCTCGCCCATTGGTAAATCAAAGAAATAAATACTAAGTACATGTGTCCGTTATTATATCGGGATTAAGAGCATGTACACCATAATATCTGAGGTCCGATTCAATTATATAGTCAGTATAAATTGAATCACCTCTAAATCGGTCCTGCTCAATACATACTAAGTGTACTAGTATAATTCTATGGTCAAGATAAACCAATACCAAATCACACTACAACCATGCCAATGGTTTGTTCAAAACCATCTTGGTTGTGAGCCTCTACTTATACTCTACAAGGAACTGATAACATGATCTTCTGTGCGACACTACACACCATATTATCTACAATGTAACGTATCAGACAATATGAATAAATATAAAATGCAAACAATGATCATGTGATTCTTATTTAAAAATAAAGATGTTCATACAAAGGCTAGACTTTCAGTATACATCCCAACAAAATGTTCATTGAAAATGAATAGGAGAGTTGATTAGGGTGAAGATCAAATTTTAAGAGAAGTTCAAGTTTGAACTTTTACCCTTATTTTTGATAGTTTAGATTTCCTATAGGCTTAGGAACTCTCCAAAGACATTGTTTGTGCAATGGTCAAGGGGGAATAAACATTTAGGAGGAGTTTGTCCTTTAAGGGATGATGGATGAAGGTTAAAAAGGGGGAGAGTGAAGAATTGCCTTTCATTAGAATGAAGGCATTTATGATAAGTCTTGGACCAAGGGAGAGAATGAAGGATCTCATTGGAAGATAAGACATGAAAAATCTTGGTAAACTTTTTGATGTATTTCAAAGGGGGAGAAATGAAGGATTTAAGTTAGGAAACCTTCATTATACTTTGGCATAAGAAGAGTTAAGTTGGGCTTATGGATTAGCCTAACTTAAAGGTATTGTCCAACATAAAAAAGGAGGAGATTGTTGGTACAATCGATCCAAGTAAATATTGACCAACTCGAGTGAGACTCGAGTAGGATTTTGATGTTTGACAATATGTTTGACAATGGGTTTAACAATATGTTTGACATACGTATTGAGGGAGATTGTCATGAGGGAGATTATTAGAGTAATCAATCTCAGGTCAAGGTTGATCAAGCTCGAGTGAGACTCGAGTGGAAGTCCAAGAATGGATTCTTGGCAATGGAGAAGTCCGAATATGGATACTTGGCAATGAAAAGTCCAAGGGTGAAGTCTTAGCAAGGGAAAGTCTAAATATGGATATTTGGCAAAGGGAAAAGTCCAAGCGTGTAGTCTTGGTCGTGTAAGTCCAAGTGTGTAGTCTTGGCGATGAAAGTCCAAGTATGAATACTTAGCAAAGGAAAGTCCAAGAGTGTAGTCTTGGTTGTATAAGCTCAAGGGTGGAGTCTTGGTAGCGTACCCAATAGCATGACAAAACTAATGGAAGCACTTGAAGGATAGTGCCAAAGATGAGAAGTCGTGGACTTGAACCAAGGGGGTAAGGCTGATGGAAGTAGCTTGAATGTTTAGGTCTAGGATAAGGGTACCTGATGACATGACAAAGCCGATGGAAGCACTTGAATGCTAATGCGAAGGGTGAAGGAGTCATGGAGGACTCAGATGGACCCTGAGGGTGTGAGGCTGATGGAAGTGGCTTGAAGGCTTAGGTCTAGGTCAAAGACAAGTATCAAATATGAGGGGATCATACTTGAGTTAAACCTCAACTTTGAGGTTTAACAGTCGATTGGTAGTATTGACCAGTCAACTGGTCGAGTGCATGATACTAGAGAGATTAGTTTGACTCGAGCAGTCGACTAAGGCTGGACTACTGACCTATAGCTCTGGCAGTCGACTGACCATTGACAGTCGACTACTAGGGTTGAGCAGTCGACTAGAATTAAGTGGATAGGCCACAGAATGTTTTGGAGTCGACTGCTAGCCCCTAGCCCATTGTAATCAACTGATGGCTATGGCAGTCGACTGTTGGGTCAGGACAGTCGACTGATCAGGCAAATCTGATATGGATTAGTCCATTGTTAGGCAACAACATAATGGACAATCGACTAGGAGTAAGGCCAATCGATTAATCAACAGAAATCAGTCCGAGCTGCAGCTTTATAAGGAGACTTTGATAGAGGATCAAGGGACCGAATTCTAAGGGTTTGAAGGGGAGTTACGAGTGTGATTCCAGACAGTCAAGGCATCCCAAAGCAACCAAATCAACAAGCAATCAAAAGTTCTCTTTGTAAAGTGTTCTTTACATTTGTATTCCATTCTTCTTGTATTTTCTTATTTTTATTGTTTCTCTTTGTTGTAACTTCATTGTAAGAGGTTTCCCCACCTCCAGAGTGTTTCGGAGAAGGAGAAGATTTAGTGGTGGTGTGCATCACTAGAACTCGACTGTGGAGTAGGAACCATGGTTCCCAACCACATAAAACCCTTATGTCATATTTGTGTTGTGATTTGTTTTGTATATTTGTATTTGTATTTCGCCATGCTAATGTTTTGTAGACAAGCACGATCAAACCAAGAAATCAACAATCGCTATCCCCCACTTTAGTGCCACCAAAACATTCCAACATTTCTTCCGAAGTCGGTTCTTGGAGACTTTAAGGGGGAAGTATTGTTGCATTCCAGACCTTCAAGAGTGTTCCAAAGCAACCAAATAAGAATTCAAGCAAAAGAAAACTTGTAAAGTATTTTTCTTTTGTTTCTTTGATTCATTCTTGTATTTTTTTGGTTGCATTCTTGTAAGCTCCAAGTACTTATAAGAGGTTTCTCTACCTTCGTTGTGATTCCAAGAAGGAGAAAGTTTTAGTGGTGGTGCATTGCTAGAGTTCGGCAGTAGGAACTAGGGTTCCGAACCATGTAAAGCAGTGTGTTGTGCCTATGTTTGTATTTTATTTATGCTTTATGTTTCTGTCGTGCACTAACAACTTGTAGACAACCACGACATAATTGAATGAGATCAAAGATTGAAAATTGAGAATGCTATTCACCCCCCCCCCCCCTCTCTAGCGCACATCAAGGTTCCAACAATTGATATTATAGCAAGGTTGCTCTTCAATGGACTAATCACCGAGGGAGCATGAGTTAGAGGAGTAGAAGGTCCATCGGGAGCATCAAGAGAAATGGAGTTCAATGACAGATTGGGTTACAACATCTTAGTTCCACCTTCCTTCAACCGCAACAACTTTGCGTATTGGAAAGGTAGAATGGAATACTTCTTAATAAATGAAATTAAAAATTAGTTTAGCATTGTGGATGGTTTTGAAGTTCCAATGGACAAGAAGGGAAGAATCCTCAAGAAAAAGAAATGGATGGTGGATCAACTTCAAAAATTTGAGACCAATGACAAGGTAACCAAAATGATAGTTAATTTGGTACCTAATGATATCTTGTCTAAGATAGGTAATTATAAGGATGCAAGGGAATTATGGAGCAATTTGATCAAGCTCTATGAAGAATCGACATTAGTACAAGAGGAGGAAGAGTCCAAGGGAAAAAGCTCATCATCTCAAGAGCTTGATGATTCGGAGGTTGAGAGATGCTCAATTCTAAGGTAGAGGAAGTTGAAGAAGTCTCCACCTCTAGAATTGAGAGGGAGGATAGACGATCAACACCGGAGCAAGAGGAAACATCCACATCCAGAGCCGTTGATGAACCTTTAAGTGTATTTCCTATGGCCATCATCGAAGATAACTCAAGATTGATTCTTAAAAATAAAAATCATATTATATGCCTTGAGTGTAGGAAGAAGGGGCATTATAAGAGTAAGTACCCAAAATTGTCCAAGAAGAAGATTTGAGTGGCACCCAAGACTAAGGAGAAGTTTAAGGAGGTCGGAGCCCCAATGCAAAAAGGAAAGAAGCATATAGTGTGCTTCTCATGCAATGAGAAATGACACTATCGGAGTCAATTTCCAAGGGGGAGGCATCCTAGGAAGGACAAGGAAAAGAGTTCAAGTGTAGGGGGAGCCCCTAAGGCAAAGCCTAAGGCATCATTTTTAAATGCAATTTTTTTTATCATGATAAGAAGCATGCTAGAAATAAATTTTATTGTTTAAATGCTCAACATTATGATAATATGCCTAAGGGAAATTCTAGACTAATTACCTCAAAAACTAGCCTACCTAAAGAAAATATTAGAATATCTAGAAGAGAAAGAATGTCCAAAGGAATAATGGACAAACAAAAATTTAGGTATTAGAGGTAGAAAATCAAGCTTTGAGGTAAAAGCTTGATAAATTTGAGAAGATCCTTAAAAGAATGGAAAATATGATGAAAGGGTCAAATTGGCCAAATTTAGGATTTGGCAGGAAAGATCTACCTAAGGATAAGAAGGGTTTGGGTTACAAACCTAAATCTAAGGGGAACATGACATCCTATCATAATATTGCATTTAACTATGAAACTAACCTTAGATCTAGGAATATCAAGGTTACAAGGGAAGTCATCCCTAGAGTTGACTTTGATAAGAGTCAAGTAACTAAGGCTTCCAAAAAGTCTAGAAAAGTCATTAAGAAGGTTACAAGAGAAGGTATCCCTAGAGTTAACCTTGAAGAGACCTCAATGGCTAAGACTTCCAAAAAGCCTAGAAGAGTCATTAGAAAGGTATCAAGGGAAGTTATACCTAGTGAATACCTAGAAAACCCAGGGAGCTCCAATAGGTATTGAGTTTCTAGAAGTGTGATTCTTTCACACTAGATAGGTATAGGATGTGTCAACTTAAAATTGAAAGGTAGTTAACCTAACCATACTGGAGTTGACACCTTAGAGCATTTTCAAGGTATTGTAATACTTTAAAAATGAACTTAGAATTATGATCCTAAAAGATTTTAGGATGTGCCAATAGAAATAAATGCTTGGAAGTTGATTGTGATTGACACATTAGGTGAAAGTCAATGATGTGTCAAATTTGAGTTTTTGGCACACTCGAGGGAGTTAGGTCGACATTATGTCAAATTTGATATTTGATATAATTTTGGCAAATGACAATTAGACTAAAAACTTAGGTATTTCTATACCTTCATATTATAAAATTTATCATGCTCTATTTGCCATGTCATGTCAGACATCATGTATCACATGATTATTTAAAATATGTAATGCTAATACTTAGATTATTTTTATCATGTCATGACATCATGTATTATTGGCAATGCTTTAAATTATACACATCATTTATGACATGATCATATTCATGCATTATACTTATCAAATTGAAATTAAGGACAAATGACATTAATTAACATCCTAGGTAAGAAGGTTAAATTAGATATGCCTAAATAACAATGCATGAACTCTTAGTTTAGGGAAGAACCAAATCTACATCTCACAAAAATTATATGATGACGTGTGTACATATTGAAACACTCTAGATATATGTGAGATGTTAGAAAAATGAGTTAACTTCAATGTGCTTATATGTTGCATCAATATGAACTCAAACTCTTTAAATCACATGAATGAATCATGAGAAAAGTTAATGTACAAGTCATGTACACTTAGCCCGTAGATCATTATTGAAAATAGGTTATGAAAATAATTTAAAATCATTTTGAAAAAAACTTGGTGAATTCTATCTTTCGATAGCAATCACCATTGATAAGATTGATACAAGTTAGGCAAAAAAATTGAAGGTTTCAATGGTTTTGAACTTTGTATCATTCTTGAAAAATAATGGGCATTTTCATAAAAAACTATTTTTCTCCCATAGTATTTAGCATATGTAATGTCTACATGATGTTTCAAAATTTTTCGAAAATCGTAGAATTACTTATGTATTTCTAAAATCTGATTGAAAAACTCTGATTTCTAAAAAATCAGAATCCAGTTGACTGCTTATGTAGCCAGTTGTCTGGTGATGGTATTTTTAGGGCAATCAATCCAAGTATGATCTTGGTTTTGATGTGTGTGGCAAAGAGTTTAAGTTAGGATGTTTATGTGGTTTGATGTGTGTGTTTAAGTTGTGCAGGAATTAGTGAATCACACATGAGTTGCTTGATGAAGCATTGGCAAGTTCATAGTCTCATGGCTTGTGTCCTTGAGTCAGTGAAGGATGGCACGGGGAGAAGCCGTGAGCTTGATGCATCCAAGGGACCGCCGGACAAGGAGCAAATGGAGTGAAGCCAAAGGAAGCAGACTTCAAAGCAAGATGCGAAGGATAGCACGGGAGAAGTTGCGAGCTTAGTGCATCCGTGGGACGTAGGCTGGACGAAGAGAGCTTTGGTGAGGGATACCATGGGAGATGAGAGTTGAGCGATTTTAACCCGGGTCGGGGTAACTCAATGTAGGTGGACTTGACCAAATGACTAAGATCAAGTGTCGAATGCTCAAACATGGTGTTTGAGGTTATACTCGACAGTCGGATGCTCAAACAACTTGTTGTTTGAGGTTTTATCCGACAATAGTCGACTGATATAGATGTCAGTCGACTGGTCTGAGTCGACTGCTAGTTGACCGATGTCAACTAGGGTTTTGTGGCCCAACAGTCGACTGCTAAGGGTTGACAGTTGATTGCTCTACCATCAGTCGACTGCCAAGGAATGACAGTCGATTGCTATAGGTGGAAACAACCACAAAAGCGAGGAAGCTCGGTTGGACGGGTATTATTCAACTGCTAGGGTTTGACAGTCAACTGATTGGCTATCCGTTGCTTGGGATGCCCACTCTTATTATCTTATGAGAAGAGGAGTTGATGTAAAGAGGTCTCTCCACCTTGCTTGAGCTAAAGGAGAAGTTTAGTGCATTAGTTGAGGGAGTGATTCGCCTTACGAATCGTCCGTGGACTAGCGGCAAGGGTCATGCACCACGTTACATCGTTTGAGTTTACATTGCTCTTTCTTTATTGTAGCTAGGATCGTTGGTGACCGCTAGAGGGGGGGTTGAATAGCGTGTAGTTCATCGCGTAGATGGAAATCGATTGTGTCTTGTCTATGATTGTTAGTACGCAATAGAATATAGAAATGATTCAAACAAATATACAAGACAAACACAAATACAATCCACAAGACCAAATATAACGTGTTTCGGAACCTTAGGGTTCCTACTCCACGGATTGAGCTCAAATGAGCTCTAGCGATACCAAACACCACTAATCACAAACACTCCTCGACAACAAGTTGGAGGCAGAGAAACCTCGTACAAAGGTTCTTACAACAATAAGAAACAAAATACAAGAAAATATAAATGAAATAAACAAAAACACGTAAAGAAAACTTTACAAATGCGCTTTTGGATGCTTGCTTGTTTGGTTGCTTGAGCTACACTTGGAGACCCTGAATTGCACCAGCAAATCACCCCAACTCGCTCTAGAAACCATTGCCAAATCCTCCTCCACAAGCTGCTTTTATAACCTGCATTTGGGCTGGATTCACGCTTGGCAGTCGACTGCCATAAGGCCCCAATCGACTGCCAACAGTACCGTTGTTTGACAATGGACTTAATCCATATCAGCATTCAAGCCAACGGATAAACTGGCAGTCGACTGCCAGGGTCGTAGCCGACTGACCAGTCGAGTACCGAGTGTTTTTCTCCCGCAACCTTGACCAGCAATCGACTTCTCTCCATGACAATCGACTGCCATCAGTCGACTACCAAGGCATTTTGCCGCAGTCAAACCCTAGTCGACTCACAGCAGTCGACTAGTCATAACCCCAGTCGACTGCCCTGAGTCAAATCGGCTACCAAGTGTCAAAATTGTTGAGACCGTTGTGACCGCTAGAGGGGGGTGAATAACGTCATCGATGCTTGATGGAATTCGTTCACGATCGCGTCTATAAATCGTGTTAGTGCACAACGGAATAATAATAAAAATAATAACACGATACACAATCACAAACACAATAATGTAACATGGTTTGGAACCGAATGGTTCATACTCCACGGATCGGGCTCTAAAAGCCCTAGCAATGCAAACACACACTACTAATCCAATAAACTCCTTCTCGGAACAATCCGGAGGTGGAGAAACCTCGTACAATAACTCTTACAACAGTAAGAAACAAATACAAGCAAGATACAATAATAGAATGCAATACAAGTAAAGAAAACAACTTTACAAGAGCTTTTGGATTGCTTGCTTTGTTGTTGCTTGAGTTGCACTTGGAGACCCTGAATTACACCAGCAATTCGCCCCAAAACTCAAGAAATGCTGATCGAAATCTCCTCCCTGAGCTCCCTTTAAAGTTGCTACCTAGGCTGGATTTCGCCTATCAGTCGACTGATGACATTGTTGCTATGAGAAAACGGTGCGATCCACGCTGAAAAAATCCAACGGATAGGACATCAGTCGACTGATCATACCCATCAGTCGACTAATAGAGCCTTCACTCGACTGTTAACCTCAGCAGTCGAGTTGGACTCCATTCTGTGTCCGAATTCTCGAGCACCAATCGACTGATCACAATATCAGTCGACTGCTCGAGCCAGCAATCCACTACTCGAGCCAACAGTCGACTGTCCACCTCTGGCAGTCGATTGCTAGGGCACTCTCCGCAGTCAAACCCTAGTTAACTCACTCCAGTCGACTGATGTAGAGGAAATGTTGACTGCTAGAGGAGGGGTGAATAGCGTCGTGCTAGTACGTGATGGAATTCAATTGCGTTCGTCTACAAATCTCGTTAGCGCAGCGGAAATAAAACAAATAACAATACGAAATACGACAAACACGATTACACAAGTATTTAACGTGGTTCGGAACCGAATGGTTCCTACTCTACGGATCGAGCTCTAAAGAGCTCTAGCGATGCCAATCACACACCACTATGCAATAACTCCTTCTCGACACAAGTCGGAGGTGGAGAAACCTTTTACAATAGTTTACAACAAGCAAATACAATATGAAATACAACAAGATATGCAAAGAAAATTTTACACAAAACTCTTTTGAATGTTTGCTTGCTAGGTTGATCGAGTGACACTTGGAGACCCTGAATTGCAGCAGCAACTCGCCCCAAAACACCTCAAAGAACCTTTTTTTGATTTCCTCCACGAGCTCCTTTTAAAGCTGCTGCCTGGGCTGGAAATCGCCGATCAGTCGACTGATGACACTGTTGCTGTGAGACAACGGTGTAATCCACGCTGGAAAAATCCAATGGATAGGACATCAGTCGACTAATCGAGCCTTCACTCGACTGCTAACCCCAACAATCGAGTCAGACTCCATTCTGTGCCGAACAAATCGAGCACCAGTTGGTGATTACGATCGATCATTGTAACCATCGATCATTGCCTCCTCAGCGCATCAAGCGCTAATGCACTCCCCGAAGTCAAACCCTAGTTGACTCACACCAGTCGACTTCCATATGACACTAGTCGACTGGCACACCTCAAACATGAGGTTTAACCCCAAGCATGGTGCCCCCATACTTGCTAGACCACCCGTAGCATAGACCTAAGTCTTCTAGCCACCTCCATCAGCCTCACGCCTCTTGGATCCCTCCAAGTCATCCATGACTTGTTCATCCATTGCGCTAGCCTTCAGGTGCTTTCAGACTCCGCTTGGACTTATGCCACCAAGACTCCGCTTGGACTTATGCCGCCAAGACTCCGCTTGGACTTATGCTGCCAAGACTCCCGCTTGAACTTTACGCCGCCAATATCAAACTCCTTGGACTTCTCAAATGCCAAGACTCAAGCTTGGACTTTCCCTTGCCAACCCATGTTGGACTTTCCATGCCAAGTACTCAAGACTTGGACTTTCCTTGCCAACCCATGTTGGACTTTCCATTGCCAAGACCCATGCTTGGACTTTCCCAAAAGCCAAGTGTCCCACTTGGACTTTCCATGCCAAGTACCCAAGACTTGGACTTTCCCATGACAATCACATTGTCATATGTTTTTGTCGAACATCAAAATATCTCTCGAGTCAAGCTCGAGTCCTGGTCAATCATGACCTGGCCGATTGAACCAACAATCTCTTCCTTTTTGATGTTTGACAAAAACCAAACAAACCATTGAGTTAGACCATCTAACTCAAACCAATCATCCCCATCAATTTTCCCAATTGATGTCATTCTCCCAATAAGTTCTCCCCCTTTTTGACTAACATCAAAAAGGTTCTCTCCAAGGAGGTCAATGTCTCATGTCCCAATGAGATCTTACAATCTCCCCCATGGTCCACAAAAACCTAGGATGCCTACCATCTTCCTAGTGATAAGTCCCATATCACTTAAGAGAGGCAATCCTATACACTCTCCCAATTTCCAAATTGGGTATCTCAAAATCCCATTTTTCTCCTCATGAGGAAAAAATACCATCCATCATCCCATGATGGATACCTCCCCCTAAAGGCTTGCTCCCCTTTGACCATTGCACCAACAATGTCCTTGGGAAGTCCCTAAGCCAATAGGAACTCTAAACCATAAAAAATAAGGTTAGGAATTCAATATTGAACTTTCCAATACCTTAAATTTGATACATCATCCTAACACCTCTCTTAATCCATATCCAATGGATTTTCACCCTTTATAATGCTTCCCAAAGTATATCCTAGGGTTAGGAGTAGTTAGAGACCTTTATTGTAGCTGAACACGGGCTAAACATCATTGTTTTTCCCGAAATCAGCCTGGCAGTCGACTCTATCAGAGATCAGTCGATTGCCACTCTTATCAGTCAACTGCCACCAAGGGCAATCAACTGATAACTGAAAAAATCCGATTTTTAGTTATCAGAAATGGATTTTGAAAGTTCATAAATAATTTACGTATATCAAAAAATCATGAAAATTCATACATATAATACTTATGATTAATACAATGGGTGAAAAATGAAAGAAAAATATTTTACCCATAAAATATTGAAATTGATATAAAATTCAAAAGTGAAGAAAAACTTCTAAGTTTTGGCTCACTTTATATCAACTTCATCAATGGTGATTGCTATCAAAAGATAGACTTCACCAAGGTTTTCTAAAATGATTTTCAAATGTTTTTAAAACCTTATTTTGGGTCATATTCCTTGGGCTCAATGTACATGACTTGTACACAAGCTTTCATAATGATCCACCATTAGTTAAAGATGAGTTTTAGTTTATCTAGATACAAAAATTATGCACATTGAACTTAACTCATATCCTAGCATCTCACATGTATCTAGGGTGTATAAATGCACATACATGTCAATTTTAATGTGAGATGTGGGTTTTGGTTATCCTAATCTAAGGTCTTATGCATTTTCTAAGGCAACTCTACTTGATTCCCTTATAAATTGGACTCCAAGTCATTCCAAAGTCCTTAAATCAATCTTCATTAATTTAAATGCATGAAGTATGATCATGGCATAAATGATATCATAGGTAAACATGACCAATGATCATGATTTCATAACATATGATACAATCTAAGCATACATGACATTTAACCTAACCCTAAGCATGATTATGACATTTTAAATGATTAAAAATAGATATGATGTCATGACATGTTATATGGCAATCAAAGCATGACATATAAAATGTATAGGTATAATAATACCTAAATTTTAATATTAATTGTCATTTGATATAATTAAATATATTTTTCCATATTATCACTTTTCTCCATAGTGTGCCAAAAACCCAAAATGACACACTATGACCTCTAATCCTAAATTGTACCAATTTAATTGATTTTTCAGAATTCCAAAAATGTATTGGTACATCCTAAAATCTTTTAGGATCATAAGATCAAATCTATTTCCAAGGTACCCATAACCTTGAAAATTACCTAAAGTGCCACATTTACCATGGTTAGGTTAACTATCTTTCCAATCAAAGTTGGCACACCCTAAACCCATCTAGCATGAATCGATCACGCCCTTAGGAACCCAAAACCTATTTGAGCTACTAGGATTTACTAGGTATTCCTTAGGGATAAGCTCCCTAGATACCTTCTTAATGACCCTTCTAGGCTTGTTAGCCTTGGTCATTTGGGTCTTGCCACGGTTAACTCTAGGGGTGACTTCCCTTGTAACCTTCTTAGTGGCCACCCTAGGTTTTTTCGAAACCCTAGCCACTAGGCACATACCTTGGTCAACCTTAGGGATGGCTTCCCTATTGCCCTTGGTATTCCTAGCCCTATTTTGTGTTCCATAATCAAATGGAACATTGTGGTAAGTCTTTTTGGGCTTAGGCTTGGCCTTGGATAGTTCTTATTTCCTAGGTCTTTGGCTTTGACTTTTATACCCTAGGCTTTGACCATTTGACCCTTTTATTGAATTTTGTATCTTTTCAAGGGTCTTCTCTAATTTCTCAAGCCTTGACCTCAATGCTTGGTTTTCCAGTTCTAATTGTCCAATTTTTTATTTTTCATTTGGTCTTTGGGCATTGTTTTTCCTAGGCATATGCCTAGTCCATTTAGGATTAAAACCTAGGTGGTCTTCTATTTTCTTGATGGATTCCCTAGGTAAGGTCTTTTTAGGGACATTAGTCCCAAATTTCTCCTTATTTCCTAAGTGGACATTTTTAGCTCCTAAACACAAATGTTTATTATTTCTAACATGCTTTTCATGAGAGATAGCAAGATAATTAAAAGCATGCTTTTGACTTTTAAACTCAGAAGGTGCATTATTGAAGTATACCTTAGGGTTAGCCTTAGCTCCCCCTACATGAGTTGCTCCTTCTTGCCCCTTTTTGCTCCCCCTAGGGCATTGATTCCTATAATGCCCTCTTTGACTACATTTGAAGCATATAATATTCTCCTTGCTTTTAATGGTTGGGGAACCGGCATCCTTTGACTTTTCTTGACTTTTAGGTGTCGATGGAGCTTTTCTTACTCTCTTTGGGCACTTGCTCTTATAGTGCCCGGCTTCCCTACACTCAAAGCATATAATATTAATTTTATTATCAATTAACATGCTTGAGATACCTAGTTCGGCGGTGGTGATCGGAGTGGGTTCTTCATCCCTCTCGGAGGTGGATGGCTCCTCTTGAGGTTGCTTCAGTGTGGATCGTCTCTCCTCCCCCTCAATCCTAGAGGTAGAGATCTCCTCTAATTCTTCCTCCTTCTCTTCCACCGACTCGGAAGTTGACTCCTCCGCAACTTCCGAATCCTCACTTGCTTGTGAGGATGAGCTCTCTTCCTCCTCTTCCTTTTCTTCTTGGATTGAGTGAGGCTCCTCATGGAATCTTGTCAATTTGCTCCATAGCTCCTTGGCATCCATGTAATCCCCTAGCTTGCACAAAACATCATTAAAGATTAAATCTTCCAAAAGTTTTGTTACCTTAACTTCAGTCTTGAACTTTTGGCATTGCTCTTGGGTCCACTTCTTCAATTTTAGGACCTCTCCCTTCTTATCCCTAGGAGGTTCAAAGCCTTCTACGAGGATGAACTAATCCTCTATATCCATCATAAAAAATATCTCCATTCTTGCTCTCCACACCGGAAAATCTTCTCGGTCGTATGGTGGTGGAGTGTTGATGTCCCATCCTATCTTCTCTTGAAATTCCATCTTTCCCTCTAGCATCTTTGTCTTTTCTCCCGGCGGTTAGTCCGTAGAAGAGCCCCGGGCTCTGATACCAATTGTAGAGGAAATGTTGATCACTAGAGGGGGGGTGAATAGCGTCGTGCTAGTACGTGATGGAATTCAATTGTGTTCGTCTACAAATCTCGTTAGCACAGCAGAAATAAAATAAATAACAATACGAAATACGACAAACATGATTACAAAAGTATTTAACGTGGTTCGGAACCGAACGGTTCCTACTCCATGGATCGAGCTCTAAAGAGCTCTAGCAATGCCAATCACATACCACTAAGCAATAACTCCTTCTCGACACAAGTTGGAGGCGAAGAAACCTCTTACAATAGTTTACAACAATAAACTAAATACAACAAGCAAATACAATATGAAATACAACAAGAGATGCAAAGAAAACTTTACACAAAACTCTTTTGAATGTTTGCTTTCTAGGTTGATCGAGTGGCACTTGGAGACCCTGAATTGCAGTAGCAACTCACCCTAAAACACTTCAAAGAACCTTTTTTTGATTTCCTCCTCCACGAGCTCCTTTTAAAGCTACTGCCTGGGCTGGAAATCACCGATCAGTCGACTGCTCGGGACCATTAGTCGACTGATGACACTGTTGTTGTGAGACAACGGTGCAATTCATGCTGGAAAAATCCAACGGATAGGACATCAGTCGACTGATCATGTCCATCAGTCGACTGATCGAGCCTTCACTCGACTGCTAACCCCAGTAGTCGAGTCACACTCCATTCTGTACCGAACAAATCGAGCACTAGTCGACTGATTACACGATCAGTCGATTGCCCTCCTCTGGAAGTTGACTACTAAGGCACTCCCCACAGTCAAACCCTAGTTGACTCACACCATTTGACTGCCATATGGCACCAGTCGACTGACACACCTCAAACATGAGGTTTTAACCCAAGTATGGTGCCCCCATATTTGCTAGACCACCCGTAGCCTAGACCTAAGCCTTCTAGCCACCTCCATCAGTCTCATGCCTCTCGGATCTCTCCAAGTCATACATGACTTGTTCATCCATTGCGCTAGCCTTCAGGTACTTCCATCGGCTATGTCATGCTAACGGTGTCTACACCGCCAAGGCACATTGGACTTACGTTGCTAAGACTCCGCTTGGACTTTACGCTGCCAATATCAAACCCTCGACTTCTCAAATTGCCAACCCATGCTTGACTTTTCCTTCAAGCAAGCCCATGCTTGACTTTCCATGCCAAGTACCAAGACTATGCCAAGTGTCCCACTTGGACTTTCCATGCCAAGTACCCAAGACTTGGACTTTCCCATGACAATCACATTGTCATATATTTCTGTCGAACATCAAAACATCTCTCAAATCAAGCTCGAGTCTTGGTCAATCGTGACCTGGGTCAATTGCACCAACAATTGATACACCTCAAACATGAGGTTTTACCCCAAGATGGTGCCCCCATACTTGCTAGACCACTCTTAGCCTAGACCTAAGCCTTCTAGCCACCTCCATCAGCCTCGTGCCTATCGGATCCCTCCAAGTCATCCATGACTTGTTCATCCATACGCTAGCCTTCAGGTGCTTCCATCGGCTATGTCATGCTAACGGTGTCTACACTGCCAAGGCACATTGGACTTACGTTGCCAAGACTCCGCTTGGACTTTACGCCGCCAACCATTGGACTTATGCTGCCAAGACTCCCGCTTGAATTTTTTGCCACCAATATCAAACCCCTTGGACTTCTCAAATGTCAAGTACTCATAACTTGGACTTTCACCGCCAAGACTATACCCTTGGACTTACGTGGCCAAGACTACACTCTTGGACTTTCCAAATGTCAAGACTCAAGCTTGGACTTTTCCTTTCCAACCCATGTTGGACTTTCCATGCCAAGACCCATGCTTGGACTTTTCCTTGCCAAGACCCATGCTTGGACTTTACATGCCAAGTACTCAAGGCTTGGACTTTCCATGACATGGTCATCCCAGTCAACCATCAAAATCCCCCTCGAGTCAAACTTGAGTCCGGTCAATCATGACCCGGGTCGATTGCACCAACAATCTCTCCAAAACATTATCATACATCAATGCCAAACATCAATTGTTAGGGCAATCTCTTGCCATGATAAGGTTTTGATGTGTGTGACAAAGGGTTTAAGTTAGGGTGTTATTATGGTTTGATATGTGCGTTGGAGTCTTGCAGGACTTAGTAATTCGCACATGGAGTCTTGGCGGGTTCACCACTCACTACCTCGTGCTTGAGTCGGAGAAGGAGCATTACAGAGTCATGCGCTTGATGCTGCTGAGGGACCGCCGGACGAGATGACTTGAAGCGAAGCCAAGGAAGCAGACTTCGAAGGCAAGAGACGCGAAGGAGCATTGCAGAGTCGTGCGCCTGATGCTGCCGAGGGACGTGGCTGCGAACAAAGAGAGCTTCGGCGAGGGACTTCGAGTGAGATGAGAGAATGAATGAATTTTAAGTAGCTCATTAGGTGAACTTGGCCGAATGGCTAAGTGTCGGATGAGTTTTCCCGACATCAGTCGACTGCCATGGAATGACAGTCGACTACTCTGAGTCGAATGGGTTCGACTGGTATCCAACTGATGAGTTTATGCCCAGCAGTCAACTGCCAGAGGATGTCGTGGGCACAAAACCGCTCGTAGCCTACTGGGCAGTCGACTACGGAGGCAGCAATCGACTGATGAGGTCCATCAGTCAACTACCAAGGGTTCCATTGGACTACAACGGTCAGGATCCGACGTGTTCGGAGGTCGTTGGAGTGGCGGCAGTCGACTGCCAAGGGAGACAGTCGATTGCCAAGGCCAGCAGTCGACTAATGGCGTCCAATGGAAATAAAAGCTTCCTCTCTATAAAAAGAGAGGGTGTGGGGCTTTGAGAGGCTAATGCTTATGCTTTAAGTGATCATCCAAGTGCCCCACAAGCTTTAAACTCTTCTTACTTGCTTTTACTTTATTTCTATTGTAAGAAGAGTGATCTTGATTTGTAAAGGTTACCTCCACCTAGCTTGGTGTAAAGGAGAGACCAATAGTGGATTGGTTTTGGCGGAGTGATTCACCAAGGACGAATCGAGGACCATGGATTAGCGGCGTAGTCGTAAACCACGTTATATTTCGTGTTAGCATTGTTTGTATTTCTCTTTGTTTATTTGCTTGTCTTTATTAGTATTCCACTTGCGCTAACAATTGTCTAGACGAGCAAATTTCACCATCCAACGACAAAGGGCTATTCACCCCCCTCTAGCTGGCCAATCGATCCCCTACAAGTGGTATCAGAGCCAAGGAAAGCTTGTCGAGGACTCACCGCCACAACAAGCACATTCAAGAATGGCCGGCTCAAATATTCACCCACCAAAATTCGAAGGCGAATTCTCTTGGTGGAAAAAGAGAATGGAGGTATTCTTTGAAACCGACTTTGAAATTTTATTAATAATGGAAAACAGTTTCGAGATGCCTAGGAATGAAGATGGGGAGCCATTGGAGAAATCAAGGTGGAGCAAGAGGCAAAGAGAAGAATATTTGGCAAATTCAAAAGCCAAGCACCACCTCTACAATGTACTCCCCCAATAAGAAGTTAACCAGATTGGGGAATGCTCTAGTGCCAAGGAGATGTGGGAGAAGCTAGTAGAGCTTCATCAAGGTACCTCGGAGGCCAAGCTTGCAAGAAGAGACCTCCTCCACTCCCAACTATCCAACATAAAATTAGAAAAGGGAGAAAAGGTAACCTCATTGCATTCTAGGTTTAAAGAAATTTTGATTGGACTAACAAGTGTAGGAGAAAAACTTTTGAACTGGGATATGCTTATGAAAGCAATCGACGCTTTTCCCCGGTCATCGAAATGGAGTTCAATGGTGGACTCCTTCTATATGTCTAAGAATTTAGAAGTGAGCACATTGGAGGAGTTCTTCTCAACAATGAAGCTCCATGAAACGAGGCTTGAAGGAATACAAGAAGAGCCAAAGTTTCAACCTTCAAGAGGAGTAGCCTTGATGGCACACAAGGGGAAGAAGAAGATAGAGATCCCCTCCTCCTCCGATGAAGCATCCTCATCCTCCTCCATGGATAGCACGGAAGAAGCCTATATGGTAAGGAGGGTAAGGCGTGCTTTAAAAGGTTTTCAATTTAATAAATCTAATGATAGGAGTAGAAGACCAAGGGGGAAAATTATTTGCTACAATTACCAAGGGGAGGGACATATAAGGGATAATTGTCCCCTCCTAAACAAGAGTAAGGAAGAGAAGAGAAAGAAGGAAGAAAAGAAGAAAAAGAAGGGAAGCAAGAAGAAAGAAGAAGAGAAGAAGGCAAAGAAAAAGGGGAAGGCCAAAGCATTAAAAGCAAGGACTTGGGATGACCCTTCCTCCTCTTCATCATCATCATTCGAGGAAGAAAACGCATTTGTCACCAACTTAGCATTGATGGCATTTGACGACTTAGATTGTTGCTCCTCTGAAAATGAAGGATCAAGTTCAAGTGAAGGGAGCTCAAGTGAAGAGGGAGCCTCCTCTACCTCCTCATCCGAAGAAGAGGACATGAAAACTATGGTAACTAACCTTTCACCTAGTAAAATAGTTTCTATGATTTCTAGCCTCACTAAGGACCTATTTAGAGCAAAGAAAAAGAATAAAAGCATGCTTGATCAAATTAAGGAATTAGAAGAAAAATTAGAAAAAGCATGTCTTAATGATAATAATGATGATGCATGCTCACATGATCTTTATGTGCCATTAGATGTTAATGATGCATGCATATAAGAAAATAGGGCTTTAAGGGAAAAGGTAGACTATTTGACAAAAGCCCTAGAAAAATTCACTATTGGTTCAAACACTTTGAACATGATCATAGGGAGCCAAAGAGCAAGTTTTAACAAAAAAGGCTTAGGATATAAGGAAAAGAAGAATGAAAAGGCCTATAAATGCCTAATTGCTAGGGGACAAGATAAGAAGAAGGTAATAGCTAGAAAATGGATTCCTAAGGAATTTCTAGTGAACCCCATAGGCAAGAATTTATATTGGGTTCTAAAATCTATCCTTAAGGGTTAGAAAAACCCTAGGATAGTCAACCATATGGACTTGACCTATATCATATTTTGGTTGACTTAGGATGGCGGGACAACATTTTTAAAATAGTGTTAGGTGATGATAATGTGCCTATAAATAGATATTAATGCTTAAGTCATGATAGTTAATGAAATTGCTATGTATGTTTGCAATCATGATTTATGATCTTGATATTTGGCACATAGTCATGAGCTTTAAGGGTATAAATCATGCTTTAGGTGATATTTGCTTATTACCATTATGAAATAACTAATGCATGATAACAATTTGATGAATACATTTATTTTATGATCATAATGTAAAATTAATTCATATACATCTTTATGATCATGTGAAATGATAGGATGATACTTAACCTTGATAGAATTGCATGAAAATAATGGTTAAGTACATACAAATACCTTTAGGATACATCTTAAACTCACAATAGGCTACCTTGATTGAAAACTTAGCATGAGTGAGATGTTAGGATGATACAAATGTCCACTAGTGCCTATGGCATTTAGATGGTCATTTAAAGTATCAAAATAGCAATAATAGACCAATCATGGGGAAGACTTATGTTTAATTCATTGACATATTGCCCAAAGATCATGGTTGGATATTTCATATGTTTTCAAAATAATTTCTTACTTTGAAATTCATATGTTCATGTTTTAAAACAATCCAAAGCAAGACTAGGTGTTAAAATGGATACTAACATGCTCAAAAACTAGTGGTTTTTAAAGATTTAGGATTTTTAGCAAATCTCCGAAAATATAATGATTGTTCATGAAAAACTATTTTTCATTGATAGATATACTTAAAAGAAATGTGTTCCCCAAATTTCACTATTTTTAGAATTTTCTAGAATTTATAATGCATTTTTGAAATTCGTCCAGAAAATCAGAATTTCGGAATTCATTGTGCCAGTCGACTGCTCACCTGAAAAATAGCCCAACAATTTCTGATACATGGATTTAAGGCATGTTTTTGGTTATGTTTCTCTCTAGACTTGATGCCATGATATATAAACTTGTTTTTAATCTTTTTGATGGTGTCAAAGGGGGAGAAAACTATATGTTTAAGTAAGGGGGGACATATTTAGGGGGAGTTTCTTGTATTAAGGGGGAGAGTTACTAATCATGTTTATTTACATGCTTTCCTTTCTTAATGTTTTATCAAATGTTTTTACCTAACTTAAACGGATTGCCACACATTAAAAAGGGGGAGATTGTTAGGGCAATCTCTTGCCATGATAAGGTTTTAATGTGTGTGGCAAAGGGTTTAAGTTAGGGTGTTATTATGGTTTGATATGTGCGTTGGAGTCTTGCAGGACTTAGTAATTCGCACATGGAGTCTTGGCGGGTTCACCACTCACTACCTCGTGCTTGAGTCGGAGAAGGAGCATTGCAGAGCCGTGTGCTTGATGCTGCCGAGGGACCGCCGGACGAGATGACTTGAAGCGAAGCCAAGGAAGCAGACTTCGGAGGCAAGAGACGCGAAGGAGCATTGCAGAGCCGTGCGCCTGATGCTGCCGAGGGACATGGCTGCGAACGAAGAGAGCTTCGGCGAGGGACTTCGAGTGAGATGAGAGAATGAGTGAATTGTAAGTAGCTCATTAGGTGAACTTGGCCGAATGACTAAGTGTTGGATGAGTTTTCTCGACATCAGTCGACTGCCATGGAATCACGATCATTGCTCACGAGTCGAATGGGTTTGGTAGTATCCAAGCCCGATGAGTTTATGCCCGTGATCAGCGCCATGGAATGGCGATCAACGCTAGGATGTCGCGAACGCAGGCGGCTCGTAGCCGTGGCGTGACGATCGACTACGAGGCCGATCGTGATGAGGTCCATCGGATGCGCCAAGGGTTATGTTGGACTACAACGGTCGGGATCCGACGTGTTCGGAGGCCGTTGGAGTGGCAACAGTCGACTGCCAAGGGCAGCAGTCGACTGGTGGCGGCCAACGGGAAGAAAAGCTTCCTCTCTATAAAAAGAGAAGGTGTGGGGCTTTGAGAGGCTAATGCTTATGCTTTAAATGATCATCCAAGTGCCCCACAAGCTTTAAACTCTTCTTACTTGCTTTTACTTCATTTCTATTGTAAGAAGAGTGATCTTGATTTGTAAAGGTTACCTCCACCTAGCTTGGTGCAAAGGAGAGACCAATAGTGGATTGGTTTTGGCGGAGTGATTCACCGAGGACGAATCGAGGACCATGGATTAGCGGCGTAGCCATGAACCACGTTATATTTCGTGTTAGCATTGTTTGTATTTCTCTTTGTTTATTTGCTTGTCTTTATTAGTATTCCGCTTGCGCTAACAATTGTCTAGACGAGCAAATTCCACCATCCAATGACAAAGGGCTATTCACCCCCCTCTAGCCAGCCGATCGATCCCCTACATCAATGTCAAACCTCCATGTCAAACATCAAAATATTGCTCGAGTCAAACTCGAGTCCGGTCAATCGTGACTTGGGCCAATTGCACCAATAATCTCCCCATTTTTGATGTTTGACAAAACCGCATACCTTTGAGTTAGAACACTAACTCAAATCTTCTTACCAATTATCCCAAATTGATAATCCCAATAATTCTTCCAAACATTCTCCCCAAATATTCTCCCCCTTTTTGACTAACATCAAAAAGGTTTTCTCCAAGGAGGTCAACATCTCATGTCCCAATGAGATCTTACAATCTCCCCCTTGGTCCAAAAATACCTAGGATGCCTACAATCTTTCTAGTGATTAGTTCCATATCACTCAAGAGAGGCAATCCTACAAACTCTCCCAATTTCCAAATTGGGTATCTCAAATTCTCATTTTTTCCCCTCATGAGGAAAAATAACATCCATCATCCCATGATGGATACTTCCCCCTAAAGGCTTGTTCCCCCTTGTCCATTGCACCAACAATGTCTTTGGAAAGTCCCTAAGTCAATAGAAACTCTAAACCATCAAAAATAAGGTCTAAAGATCAACATTGAACTTTTCTATACCTTAAATTTGATACATCATCCTAACAACTCTCCTAATCCATATCCATTGAATTTTCACCCTTTATAATGCTTCCCAAAGCATATCCTAGTGTTAGGAGTGGTTAGGAAACTTTACCGTAACTGAAAACGGGCTAAACAATCTTGTTTTTCCCGAAATCAGCTTGGCAATGACTTATCGGACAACTGATCGTCGTGTTTATCATCGATCGCCAACAGAGATAATCGATAATTGAAAATTTTGATTTTCAATTATCAGAATTCAATTTTAGAAATTCATAAATAATTATACGTAATTCGAAAAATCATGAAACTTCATACATATAATACTTATGACCAATACAATGGGTGAAAAATGTTTTAAAAATATTTTACTCATAAAATAGTGAAATTGATACAAAGTTCAAAAGTGAAGAAAAACTTCAATGTTTTAGCTCATTTTGTATCAACTTCATCAATGGTGATTGCTATCAAAAGATAGACTTCACCAAGGTTTTTCAAAATGATTTTAAAATAGTTTTAAAACCTTATATTAGATCATATTCTTTGGGCTTAATGTACATGATTTGAACATAAGCTTTCCCAATGATCCACAACATGATTTTAGATGAGTTTGAGTTCATCTAGATGAAAAAAATATGTACCTTGAACTTAACTCATATCCTATCATCTCACATGCATCTAAGGTGTAAGAATACACATACATGTCAATTTAGATGTGAGATGTGGGTTTTGGTTTATCTTAAACTAAGGCCTCATATATTTTCTAAGGCAACACTACTTGATTCCCTTATAAATGGGACTTCAAGTCATGACATTGTCCTTAACTCAATTTTTATTAATGCATGAATGATTATGACATAAATAAACACATTCTCATAATCATGATGTCATGGCATAAGATGGAATCTACGCATACATGATATTTAACCTTAATCCTACACATGATCATGGCATATTAAATGATTAAAAATAGATATGATGTCATGACATGGTATATGACAAACAAAACATGACCAATAAAATATATATGTATAACAATACCTAAAATTTAATATTAATTGTCATTTGTTATTATTAATCTCATTTTGTCAGATTATCACTTATCTCCTAAGTGTGTCAAAAACCCAAAATGACACACTAAGACCTCTAAACCTAAATTGTGCCAATTTGATTGATTTTTCATAATTCCAAAAATATATTGGCACATCCTAAAATCTTTTTAGGATTTAAATTCAAATCTATTTCCAAGGTATCCATAACCTTGAAAATATCCTAAAGTGTGAACTTTGTTATGGTTGGGTTAGCTACCCTTCCAATCAAGGTTGACACACCTCAACCCATCTAGCGTGAATCGATCACACTCTTAGGAACCCAAAACCTATTTGATCTCCTAGGGTTTACTAGGTATTCCTTAGGGATGACCTCCCTAGATACCTTTCTAATGACCCTTCTAGGCTTGTTAGCCTTGGTCATTTGAGTCTTGACTAGGTTAACCTTAGGGATTGCCTCCCTAGTAACCTTCTTAGTGGTCTTCCTAGGTTTCATGGAAACCTTGGCCAATAAGCACCTACCTTGGTCAACCTTAGGGATGACTTCCCTATTGACCTTGGCTTTCCTAGACCTAATTTGAGTTCCATAATCAAATGGAACATTATGGTAGGTCTTTTTGGGCTTAGGCTTGCCCTTGGTTGACTCTTGATTTCTAGGTCTTTGACTTTGACCATTGGACCTAGATTTTTGATCATTTGACCCTTTTATTTGGTTTTGCATAATCCTAAGGGCTTTTCTAGTTTCTCAAGCCTTAACCTCAAGGATTGATTTTCAACCTCTAATTGCCTAATTTTTGAATTTTGATTTAATCTTTGAGCATTGTTCTTTCTAGGCATATACCTAGTCCATTTGGGGTTAAAACCTAGATGGTCCTCAATTTTCTTAATGCTTGCCCTAGGTAAAGTCTTTTTAGGGACATTAGTCCCAAATTTCTCCTTATTTGAAAAATTAACACTCTTAGCACCTAGACAAAAATATTTATTATTCCTAGCATGCTTTTCATGTACAACAGCAAGATTGTTAAAATTATTCCTAGCATGCTTTTCATGTACAATAGCAAGATTGTTAAAATTATTCCTAGCATGCTTTTTGACATTTAAACTAGAAGGTGCATTATTAAAATATACCTTAGGGTTAGCCTTAGCTCCACCTACATGTGATGCTCCTTCCTTATCTTTGATTTCCTTCTTCCTAGGGCATTGACTTCTATAGTGCCCCTTCTTATGGCACTTGAAGCATACTATGAGCTATTTGTTCTTCTTGGTGGGGACACCGGCATCTTTTGACTTTTCTTGACTTTTAGGCGCCAGTGGACTTTTCTCGACCTTCTTTGGGCACTTTCTCTTATAGTGCCTAAACTCTCTACACTCAAAACACATTATATGAATTTTATTTTGAAATGATGTGTTTGAGTTACCTTCCACGGTAGGGGAGTCCCGAGCTTCCTCTTCCTCTCGACCGGAGGTGGATGGCTCTTCTTGAGGTTCCTCCGGTGTGGAAGGTCTAATCTCCTCCCCTTCAATCCTAGATGTCGAGGCTTCTTCCAATTCCACCTCCTCCATGGATTCGAATGTCGACTCTCTATCACCATCCGAATCCTCAAGCTCTTGTGATGAGGATGTGCTTGCTTCTTCTTGAGCTTGAGAGGATGAAGACTCCTCTTCTTCTTCTTCTTCTTGGACCGGTGATGGATTTTCGTGATATTTTGTCAATTCGCTCCAAAGCTCCTTGGCATCCATGTAATCCCCTAGGCTACACAAGATATCATTAGAAATTAGATCAAAAATAAATTTGACTACTTTCTTATTTTTATTGAATTGTTGGAGTTGCTCCTCGGTCCATCTCTTCTTCTTGAGGAAGCCTCCCTTTGGTCCTCTTGGATAATTAAATCCCTCCATCAACATGGACCATTCTTTAAAATCTTTCATCATCAAGAAAACTTCAATCCTTGCCTTCCATTGGTTGAAGCTCTCTCGTCCATAGAAAGAATATGGGATTGGGGTGTTGATGTCCCAACCCAAATTCTCTTGAATTTCCATCTTGTTTCTCTTCACCCTCTAGCGTCTTGGCTCTGGGTTATTAATCCGTAGAAGAGCGGTCTCGCTCTGATACCAATTGTTGGGACTGTTGTGACCGCTAGAGGGGGGGGTGAATAGCGTCGTCGATGCTTGATGAAAATCGTTCGCGATCGCGTCTACAAATCGTGTTAGTGCGCAGCTGAATAATAATAAAAACAATAACATGATACACAATCACAAACACAAGAATATAACATGATTCGGAACCGAATGGTTCCTACTCCACAGATCGAGCTCTAAAAGCCCTAACAATGCAAACATACACTACTAATCCAATAAACTCCTTCTCGGAATAATCCGGAGGTGGAGAAACCTCGTACAATAACTCTTACAATAGTAAGAAACAAATACAAGCAAGATACAATAATAGAATACAATACAAGTAAAGAAAACAACTTTACAAGAGCTTTTGGATTGCTTGCTTTGTGGTTGCTTGAGTTGCACTTGGAGACCCTGAATTACACCAGCAATTCACCCCAAAACTCCTCAAGAAATGCTGATCAAAATCTCCTCCACAAGCTCCCTTTAAAACTGCTGCTTGGGCTAGATTTTGCCTATCAATCGACTAATCGGGACCATCAGTCGACTGATGACACTGTTGCTGTGAGACAATGGTGCGATCCACGCTGGAAAAATCCAATGGATAGGACATTAGTCAACTGATCATACCCATTAGTCAACTAATAGAGCCTTCACTCGACTGTTAATCTCAACAGTCGAGTTCGACTCCATTCTATGTTCGAATTCTCGAGCATCAATCGACTGATCACAATATCAGTCGACTGCTCGAGCCAGTAGTCAACTGTCCACCTCTGGCAGTCGACTACTAGAGCACTCCCCGCAGTCAAACCCTAGTTGACTCACTCCAGTCAACTTCCCAAAGGTCTCAATCGACTGATACACCTCAAACATGAGGTTTTACCCCAAGTATGGTACTCCCATACTTGCTAGACCACCCTTAGCTAGACCTAAGCCTTCTAGCCACTTCCGTCAGCCTCGCGCCTATTGGATCCCTCCAAGTCATCCATGACATGTTCATCCATACGCTAGCCTTCAGGTGCTTCCATCGGCTATGTCATGCTAACGGTGTCTACACCGCCAAGGCACATTGGACTTACGCTGCCAAGACTCTGCTTGGATTTTACGCCGCCAACCATTGGACTTATGCTGCCAAGACTCCCGCTTGGACTTTACGCCGCCAATATCAAACCCCTTGAACTTCTCAAATGCCAAGTACTCATGACTTGGACTTTCACCGCCAAGACTACACCCTTGGACTTACGTGGCCAAGACTACACCCTTGGACTTTCCAAATGCCAAGACTCAAGATTAGACTTTCCCTTGCCAACCCATGTTGGACTTTACATGTCAAGACCCATGCTTGGACTTTACATGTCAAGTACTCAAGACTTGGACTTTCCATGACATGGTCAACCCCAGTCAACCATCAAAATCCCCCTCGAGTCAAACTTGAGTCCGGTCAATCATGACCTGGGTCGATTGCACCAACAATCTACCCAAAACATTATCAAACATCAATGTCAAACCTTCATGTCAAACATCAAAGCATCACTCGAGTCAAACTCGAGTCTGGTCAATCGTGACCTGGGCTAACTGCACCAACAAAAATACTTGACCAATCGACTGGTCCAAAGTCCAGTCGACTGATAACCTCAACCATGAGGTTTAACCCCAAGTATGATGCCCTCATACTTGCTAGACCACTCTTAGCCTAGACCTAAGCCTTCTAGCCCCCTCCATCAGCCTCATGCCTATCGGATCCCTCCAAGTCATCCATGACTTGTTCATTCATACGCTAGCCTTCAGGTGCTTTCATCGGCTATTGTCATGCTAAGCTGGTCTATACCGCCAAGACACATTTGGACTTACACTTCCAAGACTACCGCTTGGACTTTATGCTGCTAAACCATTGGACTTATGCTGTCAAGACTCCCGCTTGGACTTTACGCCGCCAATATCAACCCTTGGACTTCCCTTGCCAACCCATGTTAGACTTTTCATTTGCCAAGACTCAAGCTTAGACTTTCCATGCCAACCCATGTTGGACTTTCCAATTGCCAAGACTCAAGCTTGGAATTTCCCTTACCAAGATCCATGCTTGGACTTTCCATGCCAAGTGCCCATGACTTGGACTTTCCCATTGCCAAGTGTCCCACTTGGACTTTCCATGCCAAGTACCCATGACTTGGACTTTCCCATGACAATCACATTGTGATACATTTTTTCAAACATTAAAATACCGCTCGAGTCAAACTCGAGTCTGGTCAATCATGACTTGGGCCGATTGCACCAACAATCTCTCCCTTTTTGATGTTTGACAAAAACCATAAACACTTTTGACTTAGGTCACCTAACTCAAATCTCCTTATAAATTCTCCCAAATTGGTAATTTCAAATTCTCCCATTGATTTTTCCATCAATTCTCTCCCTTTTTGACATACATCAATAAGGTTCTCCCCAAGGGTATCAATGTCTCATATCCTAATGAGATCTTACAATCTCCCCCTTGGTCCAAAAACATCTAGGATGCCTTCACTCTTCCTAGTGATAAGTCCCATATCACTAAAGAGAAGCAATCCTCACACTCTCCCAATTTCCAAATTGGGCATGTCACATTCTCATTTCTCTAAAATTCTCCCCCTCATGAAGAAGAAAACATCCATCATCCTATGATGGATAGCCTCCCCCTAAAGGCTTGCTCCCCCTTGACCATTGTACCAACAATATCCTTGGAGAGTCTTTAAGTCTACAAGAACACTAAACCATCAAAATTAAGGTTAAAAGTTCAAACTTGAACTTTCACATACCTTAAAATTGATACATCATTCAAACAACTCTCTTAATCCATATTCAATGGATTTTCACCATTTCTAATGCTTTCAAAGCATATCCTAGGGTTAGGAGCAGTTAGGGTAGCCTAACATAGTTGAAATTAGTCTAAACAAATCTTGTTTACTCGAAATCAGGACTGGCAGTCGACTCTATCAGCCAATAGTCGACTTCCCTTGATGCCAGTCGACTACCATAAGTGGCAATCGACTAATTTCTGCAAATGCAAAAATTCAGTTTCAGAAATGGAATTCAAAAAATCATAAGTAATTATACATAAATCGAAAAATCATAAAAATTCATATACTTATAACAATCATAATGGGTGAAAAATATTTAAAAAATAAAATACCCATAAAAATAGGAGATTGATACGAAGTTCAAAACCATTAAAAAATTCAATGTTTTGGCTCTACTTTGTATCAACTCTATCAATGGTGATTGCTATCAAAAGATAGACTTCACCAAGGTTTTCTAAAATGATTTTAAATTTTTTTTGAAAACCTATATTGTATCATGATCAATGGGCTCAATGCACATGACATGCACATTAGCTTTTCCCATGATCCACCCATGATATATGATGAGTTTGAGTTCATTTAGATGCAAAAACTATGCACCTTGAACTCAACTCATTTCCTAGCATCTCACATATGTCTAGGGTGTTTGAAAACACACACATGTCAATTTGATGTGAGATGTGAGTTTTTTTCATCCTAATCTAAGGTCTCATGCATTTTTCTAAGATAACACTACTTGATTCCCTTATACATGGAACTTCAAGTCATGCTATAGTCCTTAAATCAATTTTAATTACCTTAAATGCATGAATGATGATTATGACATATAATGATAGCATAAATAAGCATGTGCCAAAATCATGATGTCATAGCATAAAAATGAACCTAAGCACTCATGACATAAAAAACTTAAACTAAACATGATCATGACATATTATATGATAAAAGAGAAGTATGATGTCATTGTTGGTGCAATCGACTCAGGTCATGATTGACTAGACTCGAGTAGAGTTTTGATGTTCGATAATAGTTTACAAATGTGACCACATGACTAGTGGATGGTATGGGACATCCAAGGGAGACTATTGGAGAAGCCCAAGTTTGGTGACTTGGCAAGGAGAAGTCCAAGTATCGATACTTGGCAAGGGAAAATCCAAGTCGATCAAGGGAGACCGAACACTTGGTGTAGGAAAGACCAACAGGGAGTTGGCGAGGAAAGTCCTGACAGGTTTGGGAGACTGTGCTTGGCAAATGAAGTCCCGGACGAGGAGTCTTGGCAGTGAAGTCCCGGACAGGGAGTCTTGGTAGTGAAGTCCCAGAGGCGTGGCCACTTGGCAATGAAGTCCCAGACAGGGAGTCTTGGCAAGGGAAGACCCGGCTGATCATGGAGATCGAGCTTAGTAAATGTAGACCCGAGAGCATGACGATAGCCGATGGAAGCACTAGAAGGCTAACACAAGGATGAAGAGTCACGGACTTGAGGGATCCGGGAGGTGTGAGGCTGATGGAAGTGGGTTGAAGGCTTAGGTCTAGGCTTAGGGTGAGTATACAGTATGAAGGGATCATACTTAGGGTATTAAACCACGTTGTAGAGGTATAGCAGTCGACTGGTTGGTTAGATCAGTCGATTGGGTTTTGTTTGTAGGCAAACAGAAGCAAGTTGGGCTCAACCAGTGCCTCAACTAGAGGCTAGTCGAGGCGGCGCCTCGACTGACAAGGGATAGTCGAGCTGCGAGACAAAGAAAAGTCGAGACAGTGCTATGGAAGCACTCGACCAGCGCCTCGACTGGAGTATCAGTCGAGGCGGCAACTCGACTGGAGGTGTCAACAGGTGCCTCTACCATACCATCTGGAAGGAGGCTCAGAGGCGAGGCGCGCTCGACGAGCGCCTCGACTGAAGTCCAGTCGAGGCAGCACCTCGACTGAAGTATGCGACTGGCGCTTCGACTGCTTTCAATAGGTATGAATATGGCGGAACAGAAGTAAGGTGGCTCGACTGGCGCCTTGACTGGAGGCCCAGTCGAGGCGGTGCCTCGACTGGCGAAACGCCCGTTGCAAATCCAAAAGCTTCGATGAAGCTTTATAAAAATAGGATTGAGGGCACCTTCGAACACACATCTCTTGGAGATTTTAGGGGCGATTTGAAGGGAGGTGTTGCTGCATTTCAGGGCCTTCAAAGTCATCCCAAAGTGATCTACGAGCAAGCATTCAAAAGCCCTAAATCTGTAATGTGTGTTCATTTACTTTTATATTTGTTGTATTTGCTTGTCTTTATCTCATTCTTATTGTTGTAAGAGCCTTGTGAGAGGTTCCTCCACCTCCGGTGTGTTCACCGAGAAGGAGAAGTGATATAGTGGTGGTGTGCATCACCAGAGTCCGCTAGGGCTCAACCGTGGAGTAGGAACTAGGGTTTCGAACTACGTAAAATTCCTTGTGTTTTGCTTGTTGTGTGATTTGTATTTGTATTTGTACTCGTATTTTTGTTTCCGTTGCGTACTAACAATTGTAGACAAGCAAGACGATCGAAATCCATCAAGCGAACAAAATCGATGCGAAAAGCTATTCACCCCTCCCTCTAGCGACGCCAACGGTCCTAACAAGTGGTATCAGAGCAAGTCGCTCTTCAAGGCTTAACAACCAAGAGATCACGCTAGAGGGAAGAAGGAAGATGGAGGAGCCAAATTTTGATTTGGGATGGGACATCAATGTGCCTCCTCTATATGAACTCTATGGAGCTAAAGAATTCGATCAATGGAAGGTAAGGATGGAACATTTTCTAATGTGTGAAATAGAAAATTGGTTTATTTTGATGCAAGGAGTTAAAGTTCCTATGGACAAGAAGGGAAGATTACTCAAGAAAAAGAAATGGACAAAGGAGCAACTAGAACAATTCGAAAGAAATGATAAGGTAATGCAATTGTTATTAAATTTGTTACCTAATGAGATTGTGTTTAGATTAGGTAAGTTTAGGGATGCTAAGGAATTATGGAGCAAGGTAACCAAGCATCATGAAGATTCCTCATCCACACAAATGGAGGAGCCTCAAGAAGAAGATAGTTCATCTTCGTCCCAAGCTCCTGTAGACTCGGAGGTTGATAGATGTTCAATTTCCGATGAAGAGGTGGAAGAAATAGTCGAAGCCTCCACTTCAAGAATTGAGGGTGAGCTTAGATCTTCAACCTTGGAACAAGAACAAGAGGAGGAGCCCTCTACCTCTGAGAGAAATGAAGAAGAAGTCCAAAGTTCTCCAATCATTCAAGAAGGTAATTTAAATGCAATTGTTAAAGATAAAAGTCATATAACATGCTTTACTGTTAGCACTGTTTTGACTTATCAATGTTAGGTTAAGCCATCTGATTATAACCCTAGGATAGATAACTACTCCTACACCTCTAATGTGCTTAAACAAGCATTGAAATGGTGAGATTTTCATTGGAAATGAATTGGAGTACAAATCAAAATTTAATGGTTGTGAAAGTTCAAATCTGAACTTTTATCCTACTTTTCTAGTGTTTAAGGTTTCTATTGGCTTAAGAACTCTCCAATGACATTGTTGGTGCAATGGTCTAGGGGGAGTAAGATCTTAGGGGGATAATTATTCATCTAGGCATGATGGATGATGGTTTATCACAAGAAGGGGGGAAAATGGAAGTTTGATTTTCATCTAGTGATAGATCACTAAGAAGAATGAAGACATTCAAGATGAATGTTGACCAAGGAGGAGAAGGAAGAATCTCATTAGAAAATGAGAACCTTGGTGGACTTTTTGATGTGTGTCAAGAAGGGGGAGAAATGCAAGGGGGGTAAGTTAGGCTTTTAACTTAGGATACCTAAGTTAGGCTTTTAACTTAGGATACCTAAGTTAGGCTTTTAACTTAGGATGCCCTAATTTACACAAAACCCTTAGGATACCCTAATATACACAAAACCCCAAAAATTTCAAAATTTGAAATTCTAGATTGGGAACACTTCGTGATGCTTTGGCATAAGAAGTGTCAAGTTGGGTTTATGGGATAACCTAACTTAACGGTATTATCAAACATCAAAAAGGGAGAGATTGTTGGTGCAATCGACTCAGGTCATGATTGACCAGACTCGAGTGGAACTCAAGTAGAGTTTTGATGTTCGACAATAGTTTATAAATGTGACCACATGACTAGTGGATGGTATGAGACATCAAAGGGAGACTATTGGAGAAGCCCAAGTTTGGTGACTTGGCAAGGAGAAGTCCAAGTATGGATACTTGGCAAGGGAAAATCCAAGTTGGTCAAGAGAGACCGGACACTTGGTGTAGGAAAGACCAACGGAGAGTTGGCGAGGGAAGTCCCAGCAGGTCTGGGAGACCGTGCTTGGCAAATGAAGTCCCGAACGAGGAGTCTTGGCAGTGAAGTCCCAGACAGGGAGTCTTGGCAGTGAAGTTCCGAAGGTGTGGCCTCTTGGCAATGAGGTTCCAGACAGGGAGTCTTGGCAAGGGAAGACCCGGCTAATCAGGGAGATCGAGCTTGACAAATGTAGACCCGAGAGCATGACGATAGCCGATGAAAGCACTAGAAGACTAGTGCAAGGATAAAGAGTCGTGGACTCGAGGGATCCAAGAGGCGTGAGGCTTATGAAAGTGGGTTGAAGACTTAGGTCTAGGCTTAGAGTGAGTATCAAGTATGAAGGGATCATACTTGGGGTATTAAACCTTGTTGTAGAGGTATAACAATGACCGGGTAGGTTGAATCGATCGGGCTTCGCTTGAGGCAACAGAAGCAAGTCATTTCCAACAAAGGCCTCAACTAGAGGATAGTCGAGGCGGCACCTCGACTGACAAGGGATAGTCGAGCCGCGAGACAAAGAAGAGTCGAGACAGTGCTATGGAAGCACTCGACCAGTGCCTCGACTGGAGTATCAGTCGAGGCGGTGACTCAATTGGAGGTGTCGACTGGTGCCTCGACCAAATTGTCTAGAAGGAGGCTCAGAGGCGAGATGCGCTCGACCAGCGCCTTGACTGAAGTCTAGTCGAGGCGACACCTCGACTGGAGTATGCGACTGGCGCTTTGACTGCTTTCAACAGGTATGAAGATGGCGGCACAGAAGCAAGGTGGCTCGACTGGCGAAACGACCGTTGCAAATCCAGAAGCTTCGATGAAGCTTTACAAAAGGAAGATCGAGGGCACCTTCGAACACACATCTCTTGGAGGTTTTAGGGGTGATTTGAAGGGAGGTGCTACTACATTTTAGGGCCTTCAAAGTCATCCCAAAGTGATCTACGAGCAAGCATTCAAAAGCCCTAAATCTGTAACGTGTGTTCATTTGCTTTTGTATTTGTTGTATTTGCTTGTCTTTATCTCGTTCTTATTATTGTAAGAGCCTTGTGAGAGGTTCCTCCACCTCTGGTGTGTTCACCGAGAAGGAGAAGTGATATAGTGGTGGTGTGTATCACTAGAGTCCACTAGGGCTCAACCGTGGAGTAGGAACTCGGGTTCTGAACCACGTAAAATTTCTTGTGTTGTGCTTGTTGTGTGATTTGTATTTGTATTTGTACTCGTATTTGTGTTTCCGCTGCGTACTAATAATTGTAGACAAGCACGACAATCGAAATCTATCAAGCGAACGAAATCGATGCGAAAAGCTATTCACCCCCCCCCCCCCTCTAGCGACGCCAATGGTCCTAATAGTCATGACATGGTATATGACAATCAAAGCATGACAAATAAAATATAAGGAATAAGAATACCTAAATTTTAATATTTGTTGCCATTTGTTAGAATTAAATTCATTTTGTCATATTATCAACCATCTCCCAAGTGTGCCAAAACCCAAAATGGCACACTGTGACTCTAAGATCTAAATTGTGCCAATTTGATCAAATTATCGAACTTCCATTATTATATTGGCACATCCTAAAATCCTTTAGGATTAAATTCAAATCTTATTTCCAAGGTACCAATAACCTTGAAAATTTCCTAGAGTGTCAACTCTACCATGGTTAGGTTAACTTCCTATCCACTTAGGGTTGACACAACCTAACCCATTTAGCGTGAATCGATCACGCTCCTAGGAACCCAATACCTATTGGAGCTCCTTGGGTTTACTAGGTATTCCTTAGGGATGACCTCCCTAGATACCCTCCTAATGACCCTCTTAGGCTTGGTAGCCTTGGTCATTGTGGTCTTGCCTAGGTTAACTCTAGGGATGACTCCCCTTGTAACCTTCTTAGTGAATTTCCTAGGATTCTTCGAAACCTTAGCCACTAGACACTTGCCATGGTCAACCTTAGGGATGACTTCCCTAGTGACCTTGGCTCTCCTAGACCTAGGTTGTGTTCCATAATTGAATGAAACATTGTGATATGTCTTCTTAGGGTTGTGTTTGTGACCCAAACCTTTCTTGTCCCTTGAAGGTTCTTGCTTCCTAGGACCTAGATTTTGACCATTTGACCCTTACATTTGATTTTGTATTTTCCTAAGGGTCTTCTCCATTTTCTCAAGTTTTGACCTCAAAACTTGATTTTCTAGCTCTAATTGCCCAATTTTTGAATTTTGATTTTGTCTTTGGGCATTACCATTTCCTCTAGGCATATGTCTACCCTTCTTAGGGTTAATGCCTAAATGGTCCTCTACCTTCTTAATGGACTCCCTAGATAGAATGGGTCTAGAGTTATTGTTCCTAAGTTTATTCTTAGATAAATTAATATGCTTAGCACCTAAACAATAAAATCTATTATTTCTACTAGCATGCTTTTCATGAGCAATAGCAAGAGTACTAAAAACATGCTTTTAAACTCTAGAACTTGAAGGTGCATTAATATATTATGATACCTTAGGGTTTGCTTTAGAAGCCCCCCCCCCCTACATTTGATGCTCCTTCTTCACCCTTGCTAGGCTTCCTCTCCCTAGGGCATTGGCTTCTATAGTGCCCATTTTGTTGGCATTTGAAGCACACCACGTGCTTCTTTCTCTTCCTAGTGGGGACTCCTGCATCCTTTGATTTTTCTTGAATTTTTGGCGCCGGTTGAGCTTTCTTGACCTTCTTAAGGCACTTGCTCTTATAGTGCTCGGGTTCCCTACACTCAAAGCATATGATATGATTTTTATTTTTAATTGAAATGCTCGAGTTACCTAGGGTGGTGGTGGAATTTTGGGCTTCTTCATCTCTTCCGGATGTTGATGGTTCTTCTTGATTTTGCTCTTGTTCCGAAGTGGATGGTCTCTTCTCCCCCTCAATCCTAGAGGTGGAGGCTTCCTCTACTTCTTCTACCTTGGATGTTGATGACCTCTCATCCTCCAAATCCTCACTTTCTTGTGAGGAAGATGAACTTGCTTCTTCGAACTCCTCCTCTTCTTGAGCCGATGAACATTCTTCGGCTTCTTGTGATTGTTCTTCACTTGGAGCCGGTGATAGTCCTTCATGGAGCTTTGCCAACTTGCTCCAAAGCTCCTTGGCATCTTGATATTCACCTAGTTTAGATAAAATATCATTAGGTATCAAATCTTCTAAAAGTTTTGTTACCTTAACTTCGGTCTTGAACTTTAGGCGTTGCTCTTGGGTCCACTTCTTTAATTTGAGGACATCTCCCTTCTTATCCCTTGGGGGTTCGAAGCCTTCCATGATGATGAACCAATTTTCTATGTCCATTATCAAGAATGTCTCCATTCTTTTCCTCTATTGCTCAAACCCTTCTTGTCCATAGAGCGTATATGGAACCGGCGTGTTGACGTCCCATCCCACTTTTTCTTCAAACTCCAATCCTTCTTCTTCCCTCTAGCATGCTCCCTTAGTTGTTAAACGTTGAAGAGCGACCTCACTCTGATACCAATTGTAGGAACGTTGGTGACCGCTAGAGGGGGTGAATAGCGTGTAGTTCGTCGCATAGATGGAAATCGATCATGTCATGTATATGATTGTTAGTACGCAGTGGAATATAGAAATGATACAAACAAATATACAAGACAAACACAAATATAATCCACAAGACCAAATATAATGTCGTTCGGAACCTTCGGGTTCCTACTCCACGGATTGAGCTCAAATGAGCTCTAGCGATGCCAAACACCACTAATCACAAACACTCCTTCTCGACAATAAGTCGGAGGTGAAGAAACCTCGTACAAAGATTCTTACAACAATAAGAAACAAAATACAAGAAAATATAAATGAAATACACAAAAATACGTAAAGAAAACTTTACAAATGCGCTTTTGGATGCTTGCTTGTTTGGTTGCTTGAGCTGCACTTGGAAACCCTAAATTGCACCAGCAAATCACCCCAAATCGCTCTAAAAACCGTTGCCAAATCCTCCTCCACAAACTGTTTTTATAACCTGCATTCGGGCTAGATTCGCTCCTGACAGTCGACTGCCATAAGGCTCTAGTCGACTACCAACAATATCATTGTCTCACAATGAACTTAATCCACGTCGACATTCAAGCCAACGGATACACGCGTGATCATTGTCATTACCCATTAGTCTCATCGAGCCATAGCAACCGATCGACGGGCTTGGCTATCGGCGTCTCGCTCCCACAACCTCGACTAGCAGTCGACTGCCCTCCATGGCAATCGACTGCCATCAATCGACTGCCAAGGTATTTTGCCATAGTCGAATCCTAGTCGACTAATAGCAGTCGATTGGTCATAACCCCAGTTGACTGCCCTGAGTCAACTCGGCTGCCAAGTTCCAAAACACTTGACCAATGACTAGTCCAAAGCCCCAGTCGACTGATAACCTCAACCATGAGGTTTAATCCTAAGTATGATGCCCTTATACTTGTTAGACCACCCTTAGCCTAGACCTAAGCCTTCTAGCCACCTCCGTCAGTCTCACGCCTATCGGATCCCTCCAAGTCATCCATGACTTGTTCATCCATATGCTAGCTTTCAAGTGCTTCCATCGTCTATTATCATGCTAAGTTGGTCTATACCGCCAAGACACATTTGGGCTTACGCTGCCAAGACTACCACTTGGACTTTACGCCACCAAACCATTAGAATTATGCTGCCAAGACTCCCGCTTGGACTTCCCTTGCCAACCCATGTTGGACTTTCCATTTGCCAAGACTCAAGCTTGGACTTTCCATGTCAACCCATGTTGAACTTTCCAATTGCCAAGACTCAAGCTTGGTCTTTCCCTTGCCAAGACCCATGCTTGGACTTTCCATGCCAAGTACCCATGACTTGGACTTTCCCATTGCCAAGTGTCCCACTTGGACTTTCCATTCCAAGTACCCATGACTTGGACTTTCCCATGACAATCACATTGTTATATATTTTGTCAAACATCAAAATACCGCTCGAGTCAAATTTGAGTCTGGTCAATCATGACCTAGGCCGATTGCACCAACATTTATCTTTGTTATTAGCTTAATTATTTTTGGTTTCATTATTATGTTGTGCTAACCACTATTGTAGATGATTAAGACGAACGAATTCCATCGAGCACGATCAAGGCTATTCAACCCCCCTTCTAGCCAGGCCATGATCCTCTAACAAGTGGTATCAGAGCCAAGTTGATAGTGAATGGACTCATCGTCGCAACAAGCACAACAACAATGGTCGGCATGAACATCTACCCGCCTAAGTTCGAAGGAGACTTCTCATGGTGGAAAAAGCATATGGATGTATTCTTCAAAACCGATTTCGATATTATGCTTATTATGGAAAATGAGTTTGAAATACCTAGGGATGAAGAAAATAAGGTGATAGAGAAATCGAGATGGACTAAGAAGTAAAAGGAAGAATATCTAGCTAATTCAAAGGCCAAGCATCACCTTCTAAATGTTCTTCCTCAACAAGAGATAAACCGGATTGAAGAATGCTCGAGCGCCAAGGAGATGTGGGAGAAGCTAGTGGAGCTTCATAAAGGCACCTCCGAAGCCAAATTAGCAAGAAGGGACCTTCTCCGATCATAGATAAATAATATCAAATTGGAAAAAGAAGAAAAGGTATTATCCTTACTCTCAAGATTTAAAGAAATTATTAATGAGTTATCTAGTGTAGGGGAGAAGCTCTCCAATAGGGATATGATCATGAAGGTAATTGATGCATTCTCCCGATCATCCAAATGGAGCTCCATGGTGGATTCCTTCTACATCTCAAGGAATCTAGAGGTAAGTACTTTAGAAGAATTTTTCTCTACCATAAAACTTCATGAAACTCACCTTGAAGGAATAATAGAAGAACCAAGCACACAATCAAGGAGAGTAGCGCTTGTAGCAAACAAGGGAAAGAAGAAGAAGACCACACCCTCCTCATCTAATAACGAATCATCTTCTTCAATGGATATCAATGAGGAGGCATATATGGTAAGAAAGGTAAGGCATGCCTTAAAAAGTTTTAAATATAACAAATCTCATGGTAGGAGAAGGAGGACTAGGAAAACCATATGCTACAATTGGCAAGGAGGACACATGAGGGATGAGTGTATTTTGTTAAACAAGAGCAAGGAAGAAAGGAAGAAGAATGACAAGAAGAAAGAAGGGAAGAAGAAAGAAGAAAAGAAGTCAAAGGAGAAGAAAGGGAAGTCGAAAACTCGGAACTTGAAAGCCACATGGGATGATCCATCTTCATCGGAGGAAGAAGAAATCGTCTCTCATTTTATGCTCATGGGAATAGATGGCATAGCCTCCACCTCATTCGAGCAAGAAGAAGGAAGCACAAGTGAGGAGGAGAGATCAAGTGTAGGGGGAGCACAATTATTATATTCGGAGGAAGATTGGGTAAGTGAGGTAAAAAATCTCCTGCTCAAAAGGTTATTTCTATAATTTCAAGCTTAACTAGAGATTTATTTAGAACTAAGAAGAAGAATAAATGCATGCTTAATGAAATTAGAATTCTAGAAGAAAAACTTGAAAATGCATGTTCACATGATGATGTTGTTTCTTCTGGTTTAAATGATGCATGCTTAGAGGAAAATAAGGTTTTAAGGGAAAAGGTAGAATACCGTACTAAGGCCCTTGAGAAATTTACTATAGGGTCAAATACTTTGAATATGATTATAGGGAGCCAAGGGAAAGTTTTAACAAGAAGGGCTTAGAATATAAAGGATCCAAGAATGAAAAGTCATTCCATTGTTTAATTGATAGGGAGCAATCAAAGACTACAACGGTAGCTAGAAAATGGATCCCTAATGAAGACTTGGTGAACCCTATTGGAAAAAACTTATATTAGGTTCTCAAGTCAATTCTTAAAGGTTAGAAAAACCTAGGATAGTCAACCATAAGTGGACTTATTTCATATCATGTTATTTGATTGACTTATGATGATGTTGGGTGATAATATTTGACTTGTGATCATATTGGATAATACTTAACCATGATAGCATTGCATGAAATTTTTGGTTAAGTAGAAATACCTTAGTTACATCTCACATTTCACTATAAGGCTAACTTGATTGAAAACATAGCAATGGGTGGGATGTTAGGTTGATACAAGTGATTCACTAATGCTTATGGCATTTTGATGAATCATTATGTGTATCATGACATAACAATCATAGACCAACTATGGGGAAAGCAAATGTTTAATTCTTGGACATCTTGCCCAAATATCATAGTTGAATATTTTTAATGATTTAAAAATATTTCATGTTTTGAAAACTGTAAGTTTATGTTTTGAAGTGTTTTAAGGCAAAACTAGTGTTCAAAGTTGATACAAAATTTGAAAATTTTAAAGCATTTGAGTTTTTGACTAAAATTTGAAAATTGGATGCATTTTCATGAAAAAATCATTTTTCCATGTTAAAGAAACTCATAAGAAATGTGTTCCCAAAATTTCGTGATTTTTTGAATTTTTTTGATTTTTTAATGTATTTCTGAAGTTGGCTTCAGAAATCAGAAATCAGAGTTATTAGGTGCCAGTCGACTGGTGCTCTGAACTAGTCGACTGCTGGAATTGTGCACGGGAACAACAACCTATTTTGAGTGTTTTTCAGTCAGATTTTGGTATTTTTATTCCCTTAGATATTGATGTCATGCTGAATAACATATGTATGATGTTTTTGATGGTGTCAAAGGGGGAGAAGTGTTAGAGTTTAAGTTAATTATGATTAGAGCATGAGTTAAGGGGGAGTTTTGATATCCATGTTTGATTTACATGCTTTACTTTCCTTAAGTGTTTTAAAATGTTTTACCTAACTTAAATATATTGCCACACATCAAAAAGAGGGAGAATGTTAGGGCAATCAACCCAAGTATGATCTTGGTTTTGATGTGTGTGGCAAAGGATTTAAGTTAGGTTGTTTATGTGGTTTGATGTGTGTGTTTACGTTGTGCAGGACTTAGCAAATCACACATGAGTTGCTTGATGAAGCATTGGCAAGTTCATCGTCTCATGGCTCGGGTCCTTGAGCCGATGAAGGATGGCACGGGGAGAAGTTGTGAGCTTGGTGCATCTGAGGGACCATCGGACAAGGAGCAAATGGAGTGAAGCCAAAGGAAGCAAACTTCAGGGCAAGACGCAAAGGATGACACGGGAGAAGCCACGAGCTTAGTGCATTTGAGGGATGTAGGCTGGACAAAGAGAGCTTCGGTGAGGGACTCCATGGGAGATGGGAGCATGCAACAGTCGACTGCTACATGCCCAACGGAAAGAAAGTCTTCTTCTCTATAAGAAGAAGGATTGGGGTCCTTGGAGAGGCTAATGCTTACACTCCTATTCATACTCCAAGTGCTCCAATGATTTCCTAGTGTTTCTACTCCTTTCTTTTCTATTTCCACTCTTATTATCTTGTGAGAAGAGGAGTTGATGTAAAGAGGTTTCTCCACCTTGCTTGAGCTAAAGGAGAAGTTTAGTGCATTAGTTGAGGGAGTAATTCGCCTTACGAATCATTCGTGGACTAGCGGCAAGGGTCGTGAACCACATTACATCGCTTGAGTTTGCATTGCTCTTTCTTTATCTTTGTTATTAGCTTAATTGTTTTTTGTTTTATTATTCTGCTACACTAACCACTATTGTAGATGATTAAGACGAACGAATTCCATCGAGCACGATCAAGGCTATTCAACCCCCTTTTAGCCGGGCCACAATTCTCCAACAGGTATCAATCGATTGGTTAGTGATAGCAGTTGACTGATAGTCTAATTTTTGGTTGAACAAGATATGTTTATCTAATTATCAGTAACCCTATGTACCCTAACCACTTCTAATCTTATGATATGCTTAGACAAGCATTGGAAGAGTGAGATTTTCAATGAAAATGATTAGGAGAGTTAATTAGGGTAAGAATCAAATTTTAAGGGATTTTAAAGTTCAAGTTTAAATTTTTACCTTTATTTTTTGGTTTTTTAAATTTTCTATTGGCTTAGGAACTCTCCAAGGACATTGTTGGTGCAATGATCAAGAGGGAGCCTTTAGTGGGAGATTGCCCTTCAAGATAATGATGGATGAATTTTGAAAAGAGGGAGAATGAAGAATTGATTTCATTCAAGATGAAGGATCTCATTGGAAGATGAGAGAATTTTTTATGTGTGCCAGGAAACTTTCATTATACTTTGGCATAAGAAGAGGCAAGTTGGGCTTATGGGCTAGCCTAACTCAAAGGTATTGTCAAATATAAAATGGGGGAGGTTGTTGGGGGAGATTGTTGGTGCAATCACCCTTTGATCAAGGTTAACCAAGTTTGAGTAAGACTCGAGTAGAGTTTTGATGTTTGACAATAGGTTTGATAATACATATGACTAGACGACATGGGACATTGATAATCATATGGAGTTGTTGACCGAGAGTCAAGTAAGCCATGGTTGACCAGAGAATTGACGGGAAAAGTCTAAGTATGATTCTTGGTAAGGAAAAGTCAAAGTATGGATACTTGATAAGAAAAAATCCAAGTATGGAGTCTTAGTAAAGGGAAAGTCCAAGTATAAAGACTTGGCAAAGGGAAAGTGCTAGAAATTGGACGTCGCTAGAGGGAGGGAGGGGGGGGGGGTGAATGGCATGTCTTTGTTCGCTTGGCGGAATTTGATCGTGCTTGTCTACAATCATTATTAGCGCAGCAAAATATAGAATAACAAAAATAAATACACACAACGACACAATAACATGATGATGCATGCGAATGCGACCTCAAATCTCGTGATAGAGATCGTCGAGGACTCGAAGCGCGCGCTCGTGCTCAACTCCCGCAAGTGCACGAATGTCGTCAAGTAATAAAAAGATTATCGATTCCACAAGAACTGAGATTCGAGTATCGATTTGCTAAGTGGACATTATTGTTCGGAATTCAATTCTAATGGTTGTGATTGCGAGGGTTATCGGCGGTCCTAACTCAATACGGTGTCACATGGAAGAAGAAAAGGCTTGCTGCGAGTCTTTGAAAGGAATTCTAGGATTTCAGTTTCGCTTGTGTGTCGCAAAACAAGCTATCAATTGGGTATTGTCTAAATGTCTAACTATGGTTTTGTGGAAAGAATATCATACACTCCCCCGATGAGCCTTCGCATCTATCGGAAGCTACCTCTGCCATACCAGGTCGACCCCTGGCTTTAGGACAGGATAGTCAGTACGAAGATGCCGAATTGATCCCTATGACGAGTCAGAAATGGGGTGCATTTCCTACTCTATCGCATCCTTCTATCCACAGTTACAAGAGATGAGGCTAACCCCTAGGTTCCTCCTTAATTCTCCTAAATCTTATATACGAGGACTGTCACCCCTCGTATCGGCTAGCATAATAGATAGAAAACCAAAACACATAGATATCAGTCTAAACTAATACCAATTGCAAATACAAACTCATGAATATAATTTAATTTGGAATAACATGTTCTACGCACACAAACTACTTCCTAATCCTAGAATCAAAGAATCTACTCCATAAATATGAGAGGAGAAATACAAAGCATGATCATATTCGTATAAAGAATGGATATTATGCAAAGAACAGAAATTACAATGCAATGTGGCTCTTCTCTCTGGCGTTGAAGTGCAGAACTTGGATCTTCGACGGTTTCCTTCCTCCCCGTTGCAAGTTCTCAATGCTTTTTAGGGTGTTGGAGTGTTGTCCCAGCCGTCGTGCACTTTTTAAACCTGCAACTAGGGTTGATTTTCGCCTAGCAGTCGACTGATCGGGACCATCAGTCGACTGCTTCTGTAGCCGTTGTCTCACAATGGCATGAGCCATGTTGGATAAGTTCCAACAGATAGACCATCAGTCGACTGATAATGCCCATTAGTCGATTGATCAAGTCATCACTCGACTGTCAAACCCTAACAGCCGACTCGGGAACCTTCTATGCCCGAATACCCGACCATCAGTCGACTGATCTCTAAATCAGTCGACTGATCAGGCCAACAGTCGACTGCCCAATGCTGGCAGTTGACTGCTAGGCCATGTCCCTACAGTCGAACTCCGGTCGACACACATCAGTCGACTGCCCATAGTCCCAGTCGACTGATACACCTCAAACATGAGGTTTTACCCCAAGTATGATGCCCTCATACTTGATAGACTACCCTTAGCCAAGACCTAAGCCTTCTAGCCACCTCCATCAGCCTCGTGCCTATCAGATCCCTCCAAGTCATCCATACGCTAGCCTTTAGGTGCTTCCATCAGCTATTGTCATGCTAATGTGGTCTACACCGCCAAGGCACATTGGGCTTATGCTGCCAAGACTCCGCTTGGATTTTACACCACCAACCATTGAACTTATGCTTCCAAGACTCCACCCTTGGACTTTACACCGCCAATATCACCCCTTGGACTTTCCAATTGCCAAGACTCATGCTTGGACTTTCCTTGACAACCCATGTTGGACTTTCCATGCCAAGACCCATGCTTGGACTTTCCTTTTCCAAGACCCATGCTTGGACTTTCCCTTGATAATGATCAAACTATAGTCAAACATCAAGATCATAACTTGGGTTGATTGCTTCAACAATCTCCCCAATACATTATCAGACATCAATGTCAAATATCAATGTCAAACATCAAAACACTACTCGAGTCAAACTCGAGTCTGGTCAATCGTGACCTGGGTCGATTGCACCAACAATTCCTTTTCAAATCGCCCAAGAAAATCGCTGATGAAAACCTCCCCATCGAGCTCCTTTTATGCTGTCAAGACTCCCGCTTGGACTTTATGCTGCCAATATCAACCCTTGGACTTCCCCTGCCAACCCATGTTGGACTTTTCATTTGCCAAGACTCAAACTTGGGCTTTCCCTTGTCAAGACCCATGCTTGGACTTTCCATGCCAAGTACCCAAGACTTGGACTTTCCATGCCAAGTACACAAGACTTAGACTTTCTATTACCAAGTGTCCCACTTGGACTTCTCAATCACATGGTCAACCCCCATGTCAACCATATAGTCAACCCATTATCAAACAATGGTCAACTCATTGTCAGACATCAATGTCAAACATCAAAACACTAACATCAAACCACTACTCGAGTCAAACTCGAGTCTGGTCAATCGTGACCTAGGCCGATTGTACCAACAATCTCTCCCTTTTTAATGTTTAACAAAAACCAATACCTTTGAGTTAGAACACTAACTCAAACAATCCTCCCAATTTTTTAAATTGGGAATTCCATTTTCTCCCCCTTTTTGACATACTTCAAAAAGACTCTCCCAAAGGGTGTCAATGTCTCATATCCCAATGAGATCTTATAATCTCCCCCTTGGTCCAAAAACATCTAGGATGCCTTCACTCTTTCTAGTGATAAGTCTCATATCACTAAAGAGAGGCAATCCTCACTTCTCTAAAAACTCAAAATTCTCTCCCTCATGAGGAAGAATACATCCATTATTCTATGATGGATACCTCCCTTTAAAGGCTTGCTCCCCCTTGACCATTGCACCAACAATGTCCTTGGAGAGTCCCTAAGCCTATAGGAACACTAAACCATCAAAATTAAGGTTAAAAGTTCAACCTTGAACTTTCACACACCTTAAACTTGATATACACCCAACCAACTCTCCTAATCCATATCCAATGGATTTTTATCCTTTCCAATGCTTTCCAAAGCATATCCTAGTGTTATGAGCAGTTAGGGTAACCTAACACAGCTAAAATATGGGTTAAACATCCTTGTTTACCTAAAATCAGCATTGATGATCGACTACTGTCGATCGCGATCGGCCCGCCCTTGATGCCAATTATATCATAAGCGTCGTGACCGATTTGCAAATGCAAAAATTTAGTTTCAGAAAATAAAATTTTGAAAATCATAAGTAATTATATATAGTATGAAAAATCATGAAATTTCATATGTATAATACTTATGTCAAACATTATGAGTGAAAAATATTGGAAAAATAAAATACCCATAAAATAATGAGATTGACACAAAATTCAAACCCATTGATAACTTCAATGTTTTTGAGCTACTTTGTATCAACTCTATCAATGATAATTGCTATCAAAAGATAGGCTTCACTAAGATTTTTCAAAATGATTGTAAAATGGTTTTAAAACTTATATTGGATCATGATCAATGAGCTCAATGCACATGACTTGCACATTAGCTTTCCCCATGATCCACCCATGGTATAAGATGAGTTTGAGTTCATCTAGATGCAAAAACTATGCACCTTGAGCTTAGCTCATTTTCTAGCATTTCACATGTGTCTAGGGTGTTTGAAAACACACACATATCAATTTGATGTGAGATGCAGATTTTGTTTATCTTAAACTAAGGCCTCATGTATTTTCTAAGACAACACTACTTGATTCACTTATACATAGGACTTCAAGTCATGCCATAGTCCTTAAATTATTTTTAATTAATGCATGAATGATCATGGCATAAATGATAACATAAATAAACATTGCCAAAGATCATGATGTCATGACATTAAATATAAACCTAAGCATAACACACTACAAAAAAAACAGAAATTTGGGACGAATTTAGCGACGAATTTTAAAAAAAAATTCGTTGCAAAAAAAATTTACGACGAATTTAGCGACAAACATTTTTTGGTTGGGAAAAAAGCGTCGCAAATATTAGCGACAAAAATAGCGACGAATTTTTGCGACGAATTTTAGCGACGAAAATTAGGGACGAATTTTAAAATTCGTCCCTAATTTTGTTGCAAAAGTTACCCCGATTTCCAAAATTCGTCGCAGAATTCGTCGCTAAATTTTGCAACGAATTACAAATTCGTTGCAAATTTGCGACGAATTTGTAATTCGTTGCAAAATTTTGCGACGAATAAATTTTTTCGTCGAAAAATTTCGCAAGGAAATAAGGAATTCGTTGGTAAAATTGCGATGCTTCCAAATTCGTTGCAAAATTCGTTGCAAAATATTTGCGACGAATTCTTTTTTCGTTGCAAATATTTGCGACGAAATAATTTTTGTTGAAAAGTTCGTCGCAAATTTCGTTGCAAAATTTGTCGCAGATTGGATTCGTTGCTAATTTCGTCGCAATTTTTGCGACGAATTCGTTTCGTTGCAAATATTTGCGACGAAATAATTTTGTTGCAAAGTTAAATCGCATAAATTTCGTTGCAAAATTTGTCGCAGATTCGATTCGTTGCTAATTTAATTGCGCAATTTTTGCGGCGAATTAGTTCGTTACAAATATTTGCGGCGAAATAATTTTAGTTGGAAAATTCAGCAAAATTCGTTGCTAAATTTGTCGCAGATTTGATTCGTTGCTAATTTAAATCCATAAATTTGCGTGAAATTTAAATTCGCATAAGTTAAATCGTCAGATTTATCGGGATTTAGCGAATTGGGATATTTATCGCTAAATTTGTCATAAAATTAAAAAAATTGATGATTTATTCCGTTTAGATATTCAATATTATATAAAAATGATCACACACACATAAAAAAAAACAATAAGTTCTAATATCCAAATAAATACTTTCAATACAACCAAACACACACATTCAATATAACAAAATAATAAGCAACATTCCAACAAAAGATATCCAAATAAAAGTTATATCGACTAAAATTCAAACATCAACATAGTTATGATATCCAAATAACAATGTTTACAAAAGATCTAAACACATGAGGGAAAAGAAAATCTAGTAAGCAATCGCGTAGACATTCTTCTACTGCATTAGAAAAGAAACAAAGCGACAAAAAGTAACATACATTAAAAAAACTATATATTAGCGAAAATAAATATACGAAGACTTACAATGATGTGCATTTTCAACCGCCATAAGGATTGACTTCATAGATCATTCTGTTTAAAGCAAAATAAAAGAACTAATAAAAATGTAAAAAATGAAGGAGTAACAAAATAAATAAACTAAATAATTTTAAAGGTACTAATTAAAAACATGCATACAATATCATCATAAATCGCCACCATCATAAATCTTGATCGAGGAATATGACTTGACCAGTAAATTCGTCAAATGGCGATAAGAAAGGCTTGTTGTCGTCGCATCTCTATCATTTCTGATCCTTTGTGAGTTTTGATGTTGTATTGCTAAAATTTGTGATCTCTTTCATGTATTATGCCCTTTAAATTGCTAACCTCCTCAGTCAAGTTGTGTATCTGTGCCGCTACTGCTGGTGGAGTAGAAGAAATAGATCTACGAGGAGCATTATGCAGTCTGCTCAGAGAACCCATACCTAGTATCCTTCCCCCTTTGGATCCTCCACTCGCCTCAAGCCATAAATCCATATTATTACTAGAGATGGCTCAGATCCTCGATCACCGTCTATCTCTGAAATTCTCCGAGATGAGGATAGATCATATCTCTCCTACACACAATTAAAAATTTAATCAGAGCATTTACATAACTAATGTAATTAAAGTTATAAAGTAAGTTTAAAGATTATTTCAAACCTTAATAGCTCTATCTCCACTCCAAGTCTTATCTTTTTTGGAAAGTGCGAGCGAAAGTATCTATAAATTCCGGCTCCTTTTCCCAATTCCTTAGACTAAATATAAGAATGTTAGAAATAAAATAATAATCTGAAATAAATTTAAAAACTAATTGTAGAATTTAAAATTACCAATCTACGTGAATGCTCCTCGATATTTATAGATCCGCCTCGCGTATATTGCGAGATAAGTCTCCGTAATTACAGGCTTGATTTAATTTATTCTCATTGACTTCTTTTTGCTCTCATCCGATTGCCAATAATTGGAGATTTTACTCCAATTTTACGTGACACAGTCGGGTTTTTTCGAGAGATTTGGCATGACTCTACATGCATAGGATATGATCGCCACATTTTTTAAAAATTCTTTTAACTTCCAAGTCTTGACTAGGGTCCCAAATAAATCTCATTGAGATGGAAATAAAACAATTGATTATATAATCACTTATTTAATATATAAAATGAATCAATTATACCTGAAACTCGCACCACCATAATTCTTTGTAGGTCTGGCGTGCTCGAGTATGACAAAGAATCTCTCTCCAATAGTTATTCACGATTTTATTGATCTCGCGAATAACAGTGCTGTAATTTTCAAACCTACGATCAAGTGAAAAAATTTGAATAAATAATTAAGATATTTTAAAAATTTTAATACTTATATTACTTACTTAATCTCCCATAGGAAATATATATGGTCGACTTTCGATGTTCTCGGTGGAGGAGTGTCCGCAGTAGTGCAGTGAATCGAATGGGAAGGCCGTGGGAATGAGATGAATCTTGTGGTGATCATGTGAAGGTCCGAAGATCGGGAGGGATAGTGTGCGCGGTGGATCACTCGCCATTTGCTAGTACTCGTCTCTCCACCACGCGTCGAAACTATCAACCAAAAACAAAATTAGAATAAAGAAAATAAAACTTTTATGCTTAATGAAGAACATGAAAAACTTACAATATGCATAATGAAGATATGAGATACTGTGCGCTTAAGCTACGATGATTTCACCATCGATAACCTATAAGAACAAATTATACAAACATACAGAGACAAAAGATATAAATTTAACAATCGGACATTATATAAACAAATAATTGAGCTAAGAAAATTTGTAAAATTATAGTTTAAAACAAAAATTATATATATAAAACTTACCCTAGACGCCAAATTTCAAAGTCCTCATTATCATCTTCCTCATCCTCATCAAGATCCTCATCCTCGGTCTCCTCCTCCTCTTCCTCCTCGTCCCCTCCTCCTCGTCCCCCTCCTCCTCTTCATCATTATCATCAATTTCAGTTGCATCCACGTTTATCACTACTCCGCTGGGATCTCGTAACGTTGGAATTATATATTCCTCGGTATGAAACATATTTGTAACTTTGTCTTGTTGATATGCAATGTCTTCAATTTTTTTCCGTGCTTTGTTTTTTTTACAAACAGCCCACCATTCATTTTTGTCACGCCTCAAACTAGGATATGGAGCATAGAAAACTTGAATCGCTTGTTGTGCCAAAATAAATGGTTCATATCTCTTATAAAATCTTTTATGATTTACTTCAACCAAATTATACTGTGGATGCACCTTCATCCCCCTGACGGGGTCAAACCAAATGACATAAATAAGATAACTCGAGATCTCTCGGACCAGATAATCAATCTCTATAATTTCATCCAAAGAAACCATAAAATTCATTGCTTGCACCTCCATCATTGGAAGATGAACACATACTCCACTATTCATTGTACTCTTTCCATTTCCATATTCTTGAGTGTGGAAATTATATCCGTTTATGAAATATGCTGGCCAAGTGCGTACCATTGATTTTGGACCCCATGATAGATGGATTAGCAATTCTTGCTGAACGTGAGTTTGATTAGCATAAACCTATACTCAAATGAAAATGATATTTATTTAAAAGTTAAGATATGTCTAAACAAAAATGAGGTAATTAAACGCCACATATGATTTGAACCAAGGTGCAAATTCACGATCGCAGTGATCAAAGTCACGTGTCGGGATTTGAGTATAAGTTTTGGAAAATCCTATAATAAAAATTGTATTATAACACAAACAAATTAACACTTGTGAAGAAATAGGAAATATATACTAACTTTCGAAATATGGCGATACTTACGGACAATTAAGTAAAACATATATGTCCGTGCCGCCATTCTTGATCGATTAAGTATCGTTGCTTACAGTCCACTTAGTCGACCAAGATAATTAAAAATTGAGAAAGAATTTAAATTGGGATCGACGGGACCTTCATCATTCCTTCGGATTTCCGTCTTTTAGTGCGAACGTGAGGCTCAAAATAATATGATGCAAAAGTTGTTACTTCCTCCACAATATATGCATTCACATGATAGAGGCTTCAACATGTGCCTTATTTTTCACCTTTTTCTTCAAATGATATAAGAATCGATTGTAATATAACAAATTGTATTAGAAATGAATATATAAAAAATTAACATTTTTATGCAATATTAACGAAATATAGAATATGTGAATTATACCTTTCAAAAGGATACATCCATCGATAATGAATCGTCCTCCAACTTTGGCCTCATACGCAAGTGAACCAAAAGATGTTCCATTGAATCAAAAAATGCAGCGGAAAAATCCTTTCTAAATTGCACAAAATAATTGGAATGTCTCTCTCTAACTTCTCCATGTGTGAATATCCCAAAAGCTGAGCATATATCATGAAGAAAATACTTAACTCTGTAATGGCACCCCTGCATAAAATTCGTAAGAGTTCTTTAAAGGCAATAGGAATAAGTCTTTCCATGAATATATGGCAATCATGGCTTTTCAAACCCATCAATTTGCATTCCTTCATATCGACACATCTCCCAAGATTAGAAACATAGCCATCAGGAAATCTCAATGACTTCAACAATTCACAAACAACACGTCTGTTCCTTATTCAATGTATAAACCGCTTTGGTTTTGGTCCTCTACTATTTTCATCAACATCAAGGCTGGGTCGTTTGCAAATGAGTCGCATATCTTTTCTTGCATTCAGATTATCTTTTGTTTTTCCGGTGATATCCATCACTGTATTTATCAGATTATCAAAAACATTCTTCTCAATATGCATAACATCGAGATTATGATGAATCAAATTACTAAACCAATACGGTAACTCCCAAAATATGCCCGTTTGGTCCATTTATGGTTGCTTCCATATCCATAAGTTGTATCGTGTGGCTCTTCAATAACAGATGGAAAGTGAAGAACTCTGTACCAAATATCTTGACCAGTCAATCTCAATGGCGGAGGTGTTCTTTCAATTCGATTCCTAGTGAATTCATCTTTATTCCTTCTGAAATTATGATTTAGTGGTAAAAATTGTCTGTGACAATCAAAATAACTCGGCTTCTTACCATGCTTCAATCTAATCGACTTTGATCTCTCCATACATATTGGGCATCCTAAGATCCCTGCAGTACTCCAACCTGATAGCATACCATAAGCCGGAAAGTCATTAATGGTCCAAAGAAGAGCAGCCTTCATTACAAACATCTGATTAGTATGAACGTCGTATGTAGGAAAACCTTCATCCCATAGTTGTTTTAGCTCTGCAATCAATGGTTGCATATAAACATCTATTAACTTCTTCGGATTTTTTGGGCCAGGCACAACCAATGTTAAAAACATATACAGTGTTTTCATGCACATCCCAGGCGGAAGATTATACGGAGTTAATATAACTGGCCAACAAGAATAGTGTCTTCCTGATTTACCAAATGGAGCAAATCCGTCAGCACAGAGACCTAACCTAATATTTCGAGTCTCCTTCGCAAAATCAGGATATGTTCTATCAAAATTTTTCCACGCCTCTGCATCTGATGGATGACACATTAGTCCCTCTTCTGTTCGATGATTTGCATGCCAAGTCATGTGTTCAGCAGTTGTCTTCGATGCATAAAGCCTTTGTAACCTAGGAGTTAAAGGCAAATAAAACAACTGACTATATGATTTACGTCGTTCTTTGCCTCCTACTAGTGCTCTTGTACCTATCTTGATTCTGAATTTACAAACATCCACATCCGCATCATCTCCCCAATATAACATACAACCATCTCTCGCACACATCAATTCTTTCCGGGAGACCTAATTCTTTCATCAGTTTTTCATCTTGTGCATAAATCATTGGGCAGTATATTATCACGCGGCAATGCCTCTTCAAAAGCTTGAACAAAATTATTAAAACACTCTTCAGACACATTGTGCTCTGCCTTGACATTTAACATTCTTGTGGTGAACGATAGTTTAGTGTGAGTCTCACATCCAGCCCATAAAGGTGCATCTGCAGCACTCAACACCTCCTGAAATTTGAGATATGCTTCATTATTCATATTCGACCGATATTCACATTCGTGCACCTCTTCCAAGGGTGATGCATTAGTAAACATTTGCTCAACTATTGGAGGACAACTTGAAGTTGCACCTTGTGATTGGGGAATCAAATTCGGGCCCGCTACATCATATATCATCCTCTGATATGGATTTAATTGATTATAATCACTTTGATCCCTAGAGACTTGTGTGTTGTGTCTATCATAAACTTCATCAGACATAAATGGTTCACCATGACATGTCCAGTTATAGTAATTTGCAACAAATCCAAATCTACAAAGATGCTCTGAAACTTTGCTAGGCGGTAAAAATCTACCATTCGACACTTTACGCACGGACACCTTATCCGATTACCATCCATAAACTCAACATTACTAGCTGCGAAATTTAAAAACTCTCGCAACCCGCTCATAAATTCATCAGTTAAACTCTGACGTTCAGGTAAATTCCTATTATACATCCAACTCCTTTCACGCCGCATTTTGTCTGTTTTCAATCAATTATAATATTATCAACTCCTAGAAATTACAATAATGAATATACAGTTCACATATGAATTCACTATGTTTAACAATATTTAAACAGAGCGAAGAAAGACTAGCATAGAGAAAAGAAATTCACTATAAAAACCAGAGGACTTTTAGGACTTTAGGATAAACATTAAAGAATTACTTTAATGTTCATTTTTCCCTTTCCCTAACGTGTTCCTTGATCTCCAATATCACTTTATTTTCAGCTCACGAGTAGCATGACCTTCTTGACACCAGTACTACTGGAACTAGTAAACTATCAGTAATTGTTACAGGAGTAAACATGTGGATAGGGCATTCAATTTAAAAAAATAGAAATTTTCAAGATCTTATGTAAAACATACATGTAGAGGAGTTAAGTAACTTGAGAGACGGCAATCAAACAAACCAGGTGTATAAAATTAATTGTATAACAATTAATTATACTAATATTAATATCAATATTTAATATACACAAAGTATTATTTAATTTGGATTTCAGAAAACCCTATGGGTTGATTTTACAAGGGTGCTACAAGAAATAATATTCCCCTCCAGCATATGACATTGCTTTTGGTATTAACAAAGAATGTTTGTAACAATTTGTACTTTATTGTTCTTAAATGTTATTGGTCACAAGTGTGCAAGTAGTTCCAATGTAAACAAACGTATGGTTCGACATCGTAGCATGTAGCTACTTTTGATACAAATGAAAAAGAGAATCGCAGATACCTCAAGATATGTTGCGCTGGTCGCGCCGTGGTCGCGGCGGGCCATGGTCGCGGGCCAAAGTCTCGCATACGGGTGGGATCGCGTCGGACGGGCCGGCCTCGCGGCGCCTTGTACTGCGGCCTCGGCCGGACGGCTGGCTCGCGAGCTACTGGGGCACGCGGGCGGATGAGGGTCGCCGGCGGCCTCGCGGCGCCGGGCCGGATCAGAGGTGCCAAAGTCTCTGACAATGGCGGGGTGGATCGCCACGGACGGCCGGTCGCGGCGGGCGCCCGGCTTGTTGCCGGCTCGGCCGCGGCTCGCGCGTGACGGCGGCTCGCGAGCGCCGGGGGGCACGCGCCGGATGAGGGGTCGCCGGCTGGCCTCGCGGCGCCGCCGGCTCGGGCGCAGAGCGGCGGGCTCGGGGCGCCGGCGACCTCGCGAGGCTCGCGATCGAGGGCGGCGCCGAGGCTTCGCGCGGAGGCTCGCGTGAGGCTCGCGGAGGCTCGCGGCGACCTCGCTGAGGCTCGCGGAGGCTCGCGGCGCCGAAAGGGCTGGCGCCGAGGCTCTCGCTGGACGTGAAAGGCCGGCGCGCGGAGGCTCGCGCGACGCCAAAGGGCGGCGGGCGGGGCGAGGCTCGGCGCGGACGGCCGGCGGCGGCGGAGGCTCGCGATCGAGGACTTGTGGCAGGGATTAGGGCATCGGGCGGAAAAAAAAACTTACCTTTGCAACGAATCCAAAGATTCGTTGCAAATATTTTAAAAAAAAAAAATTAAAACATTTCGAAAACGTTAACTAATTTTTTAAATTTTTTTTAAAAAAATTTTTGCAACGAATTTGATGATTCGTTGCAGAAGCATTTGCAACGAATCTATTATTCGTTGCAATTTTTTGCAACGTAATTTGAGGATTCGTCAGAATTTCAACGAATCATAGATTCGTTGCAAATATTTTTTAAAAAATTAAAACATTTGAAAACGCTTAATTATTTTTTAATATATTTTTTATAAATTTAAAGTTTGCAACGAATCGTGATTCGCTGTAAATATTTTGCAACAAATCCATAAATTCGCTGCCGCGTGGCCAGTCGCCGCGGCCATTTGGGCCCACGCTACCGGACGAGGGCGCAAACCTCGCGGCCGTGGTGCGCGGCGCTGCCGGCGGCGGGTGGACCTAGTCACCGGCTTGCCGGCCGGGTGGCCCGGCGGTCGGTGGCGAAGAAAGTGCTCAGGCCACGATCGGGCGAAGGCGGGTCGTGGTAACGCGCGGCAGCGTGAGGCGAGGGGAAGACCGGCGGCGTGGAGGGGAAAGGTTAGGGGTCGATCGTGCGCGAGAAGATGGGAAAAAATTAGGGCGGGGTAAGTTTATTAAATTTTGCAATGAATCGTGGAATTCGTCGTTAATTTTGCAACAAATCCTGGATTCGTTGCAAAATTTTAAAAAAAAAAATTTAAGTTTTTAGAACGTTAATTTTTTTTTAATATTAATATCAAATTTGCAACGAATCCAGGATTCGTTGCAAATTAGCAACGAATCCTGGATTCGTTGCTAATTTAGCAACGAATCCTGGATTCGTTGCTAAATTTAGCAACGAATCCTAGATTCGTTGCTAAATTTAGCAACGAATACTAGATTCGTTGCTAAATTTAGCAACGAATCCTATATTCGTTGCTAAATGAGCAACGCCTAATAGTATTCGTTCCTAAATTTTAAAAAAGAAAATTTAAAGTTTTTAAAACGTTAATTTTTTTTTATATTAATATTAACTTTGCAACGAATCCTATGATTCGTTGCTAAATTTAGCAACGAATCACGAATTAGTTGCTAATTTAGCAACGAATATAGGATTAGATTGCAAAATTAGCTAATTCAGGATTCGTTGCAAATTAGCAACTAATTCAGGGATTCGTTGCAAATTAGCAACGAATCATAGTATTCGTTCCTAAATTTTAAAAGAAAATTTAACGCTTTTTAAAGCGTTAATTTTTTATATTAATATTAACTTTGCAGCGAATCCATCGATTCGTTGCAATTGCTAACGAATCGAGGATTCGTTGCTAAATTTAACAGCGAATCGAGTTAGATGTTGCAAATTTAGCAACGAATCATGTATTCGTTGCTAAATTTAGCAACGAATCCTTTATTCGTTGCAAATAATTGCAACGAATACGTGGATTCGTTGCAATTTTGCATCGAATTCTGAATTCGTCGCTAAATTTTGCGACGAAATAAATTTCGTCGCAAATTTGCGACGAAACTTAAAATTCGTCGCTATATTAGTTGCAGATTTGCAACGAAAATAATTCGTTGCTAAATTTCGTTGCCAAAAAATAGTTTTTTTGTAGTGACATGACATAAAAACTAACCCTAAGCATAATCATGACATTTTATATGATAAACATAAGATATATGATGTCATGACATGTTATATGGAAATCAAGACATGGCAGATAAAATATAAAGGTATAATAATATCCAAATTTTAATATTAGTTGTTATTTGTTAGGATTAATTCTATTTTGCCATATTATCACTCTTCTCTCAAGTGTGCCAAAAGCCCAAAATGTCACACCATGACCTCTAGACCTAATTTGTGTCAATTTGATCAATTTATCAAACTTCTTAAATGATATTGGCACATCCTAAAATCCTTTAGGTTTAAATTCTAACCACATTTCCAAAGTGTCACAATACCTTGGAAATGAACTAAAGTGCCAACTTTGCTATGTTTGGGTTAACTATCCATCCAATCAAGGTTGACACATCCTAAACCATTTAGCGTGAATTGATCACGCTCCTAGGAACCCAATACCTATTGGAGCTCCTTGGATTTACTAGGTATTTCTTAGGGATAACTTTCCTAGATACCCTCCTAATGACCCTTCTAGGCTTAGAAGCCTTGGTCATTTGGGTCTTGCCTAGGTTAACTTTAGGGTGACTCCCCTTGTAACCTTCTTAGTAGCCTCCCTAAGTTTCCTTGAAACCTTAGCCACTAGGCACACTCCATGGTTAGCCTCAGGTATGACTTCCCTATAATCAAATGGAACACTATGATAGGTTTCCTTGGGCTTAGGTTTGTGACCCAAACTTTTCTTGCCTTTTGGTGGACCTTGCCTCATAGACCTTAGATTTTGACTATTTGACCCTTGTATTTGATTTTGTATTTTCTTAAGGGTCTTTTCTAATTTTTCATGTTCTAACCTCAAAACTTGATTTTCCAATTCTAATTGCCTAATTTTTTATTTTTGATTGAGTCTTTGGGCATTACCATTTTTTCTAGGCATATGGCTACCCTTCTTAGGGTTAATACCTAAATGATCCTCTACCTTCCTAATAGTTTTCCTAGGTAGGATTGTTTTAGGGATATTAGTCCCAAATTTCTCCTTATTTCTAAGATTGACATGTTTATCCCCTAAGCAATAAAATTTATTATTTCTAGCATGCCTTTCATAAACAATAGCAAGATTACTCCTAGCATGCTTTTTGACTATTAATTGAAGAGGAAGCATACTTAAAGGTTACCTTAGGGTTTGCCTTAGCTCCCCCTATATTTGATGCTCCTTCTTTGACCTTATTCCTCCTCCTAGGGCATTGACTCCTATAATGCCCCTTTTGTTGGCACTTGAAGCAAATTACATGCTTCTTGCTCTTATGTGTTGGGGCACCGACATCCTTGACCTTTGGTGCCGGTTGAGCCTTCTTGACCTTCTTAGGGAAATTGCTCTTATAATGCTTATATTCCCTACACTCAAAACACATAATATGATTTTTATTATTGACACATGTGTTTGAGTTACCTAGGGTGGTGGTTGAATTTTGAACTTCCTCTTCTTCTTGACTGGAGATAGATGGTTCTTCTTGAGTTTGCTCCGATGTGGATGATCTCATATCCTCCCCCTCAATCCTAGAGGTGGAGGCTTCTTCCACCTCTTCTACCTCTTCTCCATCAGATGTTGAGAACTTCTCAACCTCCAATTCTTCAAGCTCTTGAGCCGATGAGCATTCTTCGGCTTCTTGGGATTGTTCTTCACTTGAGGTCGGTGATGGTCCTTTATGGAGCTTTGTCAATTCGCTCCAAAACTCCTTTGCATCCTTATATTCACCTAATCACAAAACATCATTAGGGATTAAATCACCTAAGAATTTTATTATCTTCTTATTTCTCTCGAAATTTTGGAGTTGTTCCTTGGTCAATTTCTTCATCTTGAGGAATCCTCCTTTCGAACTTCTTGGATATACAAATCCTTCCATCAAGGTGGACCAATCTTCGAAGTACTTCATCATTATGAATTCTTCAATCCTCATCTTCCATTGATTGAAGCCTTCTTGTCCATAGAAGGTGTATAGAGTTGGGGTGTTGATGTCCCATCCTAATTTTTCTTCAAACTCCATCTTCTTTACCCTAGCGTGTTCTCTTAGTTGTTAAACCTTGAAGAGTGACATCGCTCTGATATCACTTGTTAGGAATTAGACGTCGCTAAAGGGGGGTGAATGCTACGTCTTCGTTCTCTTGACGAAATTTGATCGTGCTTGTCTACAATCATTATTAGCGCAGCAGAATATAGAATAACAAAAACAAATACACACAACGACACAATAACACGACGATATAACGTGGTTTGGAACCTTAGGGTTCCTACTCCACGGATTGAGCTCAAATGAGCTCTAGCGATGCCAATACCACCACTAATCAAAAACACTCCTTCTCGACAATAAGTCGGAGATGGAGAAACCTCTTACAACAGATTACAAAAGTAATACGCGAAATATACAAGCAAATATGAATGAAATGCAGAAAACAATGTAAAAAAACTTTACAACTATTGCTTTGGATGCTTGCTTGTTGATCACCTTGGACTAGCCTTGAAGGACTGGAAAGCATCAACTATTCCCCTTCAAATTGCCCAAGAAAATCGCTAGCGAAAACCTCCCCGTTGAGCTCCTTTTATGCCTCCGTGCGATATGAATTTTTGCCTGACAATCAATTGCTCCTATAGTCGTTGTCTCACAATGACTTAATCCACGTCGATAAAACTCCAACAGATACATGATCGCCATTACATATCACCAATCGCCAAGGTCAGAGCCGATCGACCAATCACCTATCGGCGTTTTCTCCCGCAACCTCGACTCGGTTGATCGCCTCCATGGCGATCGCTGCTTAAGGCTCATCGATCGATTGTCCAATGCTAGTTGTCAACTTCCAAGGCTATTTGCCATAGTCGAACGCCAGTCGACTCCCGACCAATGGACTGGTCATAATCCCAATCGATTTTCCAGAGTCAACTCAGCTGCCAAGTGTCAAAACACTTGACCAGTCGACTGGTTTAAAGCCCTAGTCGACTGACAAACCTCAAACATGAGGTTTAACCCCAAGTATGATGCCCTCATACTTGCTAGACCACCCTTAGCCTAAACCTAAGCCTTCTAGCCACCTCCATCAGCCTCACACCTATTTGATCCCTCCAAGTCATCCATGACTTTTTCATACATACGCTAGCCTCCAAGTTCTTCCATTAGCTATTATCATGCTAAGCTGGTCTATACCACCAAGGCACATTTGGGCTTACGCTGCCAAGACACACGCTCGGACTTTACACCGCCAAACCATTGGACTTATGCTACCAAGACTCTCGCTTGGACTTTACGCCGCCAATATCAACCCTTGGACTTCCTTTGCCAACCCATGTTGGACTTTCCATTTGCCAAGACTTAAGCTTGGACTTTCCCTTGCCAAGACTCATGCTTGGACTTTCCCTTGCCAAGTACCCAAGGCTTGGACTTTCCATGCCAAGTACATAAGAATTGAACTTTCCATTGCCAAGTGTCCCACTTAGACTTCTCAATCATATGGTCAACCCCATGTCAACCATATAGTCATCCCATTATCAAATAATGGTCAACTCATTGTCAGACATCAATGTCAAATATCAAAACACTAACATCAAACCACTACTCGAGTCTGGTCAATCGTAACCTGGGCTGATTGCACCAACAGAAAGTCCAAGTATAGAGATTTGGCAAGGAAAGTTCAAGTATGGAGACTTGACAATAGAAGTCTCGGAGGCGTGACCTCTTGGCAAAAGAAGACTCATTAGCATGACAAAGTCGAAGGAAACACTTGAAGGCTAGCGCAAAGGGTGAGAAGTCATGGACTCAATTTGAGGGTGTGAGACTGATGGAAATATCTTGAAGGTTTTAGGTCTAGGCTAAGAGTACCCGATAGTATTACGAAGCTAAAGGAAACACTTGAAGGCTAGCACAAAGGGTGACAAGTCGTGGACTCAACCTAAAGGCATGAGGTTGATGGAAGATGCTTGAAGGGCTATGGGTAAGTGTCAAGTATGAGAGAATCATACTTGATGGGTTAAATCTCAATCTTGAGATTTATTAATCGATTGAGACTTGGTTCAGTCGACTGGTGTGTTAAAACAATCGCACAAATTATTTGATAGTCGACTAGTGGTATTGACCAGTCGACTGATTCAGTAGTCGACTAGGGTACTTGGGAGCTTGGTGCTCGGACAGTCGACTATTCTAGTGAGGTAGTCGACTGGCCATGGACAATCAGGACTCAGACTCGAGCACTCAACCTACTTGGGAAATAGTGCTCTAATGAAGCAGTCGATTGTTGGGGTGAAACAGTCGATTGGCTTCAGTGGACAGAAGCACAGAATATTTTCTAGTCCATTGATGGCTCAGGCCAATCGACTGATGGCTTAGGTAGTCGACTGATGGCTATGATCAGTCGACTGATCGATGGAAAATTAGTTCGACGGGAGCCTATGAAAGGAAGACTTCTAGAGTTTCTTCCCAAGCTAGTTCTTGGAGACTTTGAGGGGGAAGTATTGTTACATTCCAGACCTTCAAGAGTATTTCAAAGCAACCAAACAAGCATTCATGCAAAAGCAAACTTGTAAAGTGTTTTTCTTTTGTTTCTTTGATTCATTTTTGTATTTGTTTGGTTGTATTCTTGTAAGCTCCAAGAACTTGTAAAAGGTTTCTTCACCTCCGATGTAATTCCAAGAAGGAAAAAGTTTCAGTGTTGGTGCATTGTCAAAGCTTGACCGTGGAGCAGGAACTAGAGTTCGGAACTACGTAAAATAATGTGTTGTGTCTATATTTTATTTATGCTTATGTTTCCGTTGTGCATTAACAACTTGTAGATAAGCATGACGTAATCGAACAAGATCAAAGATTGAAAATCGAGAATGCTATTACCCCCTCTAGTGCACATCAAGGTCGCAATGTGATATACACTCTCCCATAGGGATACTTAGCTTCAGTTGTTGAGAGGGTTACAAAGTGTTATTTACGACTTGACCAACTAAGGATGAACCAAGAAATTAAGACCCTTCACTAGTATTTTTTCGATCCAATTTGCATCCAGCATAATCAGAGTCGGAGTATCCCACAAGATCGAAAGTTACCGTTCTAGGATACCATAACCCTACCTTTCAGGTTCCCTTTATGTATCTTAGTATTCGTTTTACTACACTAAAGTGACTCCTTAGTACAAGATTGATATCTTACACATATTCTCACATCAAACAAAACATCTTGTTATGAGATATAAGAGACTATATACCTATAGCACTACGATACAATTTTGAATCAATCTCCTTATCCTCAAGATCATTATCTAATTTAGTATTAGTTGTCATGAGTGTTGTTATGTCTTTCCTGTTTTTCATTTTAAATTTCTTTAATATTTCTTTTATATATTTTGATTGATGAATGTATATTCTCTTTTTAGTTTTTTTGATTTGTCGTTCTAAAAAAATATCAATTTATCAATTAAACTCATTTCAAATTCACTTTCAATATGATTTATAAACTCATTTAAGTAATCCTTATTTGTTGATCCACAAATAATGTCATCCGTTATATATATATATATATATATATATATATATATATATATATATATATATATATATATAAAATTTAAATAGATCAATATAATAGTCTCATATCGATTTTTTTAAAAGTAAATTTATATTAAACCACATCATTAATATCATTAAAATATTATAAATATTATTATATAAAAAATTACTGTTTAAAAAATTAAATAAAAAAATTAAATTATTAAATCAACCGTTCAAAGATGAGCGGATTACGAGTTGAGCACGTTGAATCGGATTAATAAATAATGGACCTATTGATCTCATTCATTCAGATTCTAAATAGATTCTGATTTGGTCCGGTCCATGTGCATATTTATGCATCATTAAATATAAAAAATTAATAGTAAAATGAAAAAGTGAAGGAGAGAGAGGGAAGTAAAAAAAAAACTTATTATTATTATATATATATATATATATATATAAAAGAAAGAGATAATGTGAAATAAAAAATGAAATTTTTGAAGGTTTATAATTTTAATTTTTAGCCTTCAGACTATAATAACTTATAACTTTTATGTCTTTCAGTTGAAAACTTTAAATTTAATTATTTGATTAGTCGTCTTCAGGCTTAATTTACTCCATGTGTGAATTTGTTGACTTAATTACAAAAAGGATATATTATAATATAAATCGGATTTCATCCTCCGTTCGGAATGGACCTTCTAATTTTGATGTTGGAGCCGGCAAATATTAAGACCAAGCGTAGTAATTTTTGCGGGCGCGGAAATCCCACGGCGAATGCTTCTAGATTTACCGCCGCCAGTCTGGATCGCAATATTGGATTCCAGTTTGCATTTGTTTTCCTAAATAATTTGGACCGACATAAATTTAAATCATTATCTGAGGAAATTGACTTTTAAGAAGCAAATTTTAAAAATATAAAAAAATTTATTTGGGAATTGGTGTTCATCAATCTGACTCAACTTATCATGTCGGCACAATTAATGTGTCCGGAAGGCCATTTGCGTCATCACCAGATACTCTCGGCGTTTTAGTCGCATCGCATCCACGTCGTCGTCTCCATCTTTTGGATCTCACCGGTAGCGTTGGATTCCACACGTGTTAAACGTTTTCAATGCTTCCCGGTTGCCGTAGCTCCCCTCATAGTTAATTGTTGTTAATGAGTTTCAACACGATCTAATTAATCTCATCACTTGAGAAATATCACGGGTGACGTGTGCGGCCATTGCGAACGCTCAAAATCCGCGGTCTCTTCCCGCGCTTTAAATACTTTACCGTTTGACCGAGCAGGATGAGGCATAGCAGTCGAGCAACGTGTGGAGTTGTCTCCGGCGAAGGTTACCGCAGCTTCGCCGATCACATGGAGACGGAGGATCAGCGTTCGATTTGGCACCCCTGTCACGGAATTCAAGAGGAGTCCATCATCGTCGCCGCTCTGACTCGTGTCATCTCCGGCCAGCCTTTCTCCCGAGACGAAGTGCTTCTCCAATCCGCCACCTGCGGCGTCTGTGGCATCGCCGGCTGCCTCGGATGCGACTTCTTCGTATCATCGGCCGCCAATGCGCCTGGAGAGGAGGGGAGAGGAAAGGGGAAGAGGAACAAGAAATGCAAGTACAGGGGCGTGCGGCAGCGGCCGTGGGGGAAATGGGCGGCGGAGATCCGCGACCCGCATCGGGGGGTTAGGAAGTGGCTGGGGACGTTCGAGACTGCAGAGGAGGCGGCTCGGGCGTACGACGCAGCGGCAGTTGGGTTTCGTGGCGCGCGTGCCAAGCTCAATTTTCCGATGCCGGAAGGATCGAGCGAGTCGTCCTCATCAATCTCGAACTCAAATGCTCCCTTGCCGTTGAACATTGAGCGGCAATCCATCGTCGGATGGCATGAGCAAATACCGAGTGCGGTGGCGACGAAGGGGGAGGAGGAATGGGCTGAGGTGTGGACTGGGTTGCAGGATTTGGTGGCGTTGGACGATCGAGACCTCTGTAACTGGGTTCTTTAACCTTTAGGTCGAAGAAATATGCGTTGGTCGTTGTTTTGCCTTTTGCGGGAGTTCTGCGATTTGACTTTTTCAAAAGTCAGAACACTCGGGTCAAATTTGCCCCTTTAAGGCTTCAAATTTTTTTTTTTAAATTTTTTTGGGTGCTGGGAGAAGGCCATGAGTCTTCAGCAAAAGCGACGACATGCGATTTTCATTCTAATAAGCTTTTATTTCTAATAAAGTTTTATAGAGCTCATGTAGTTTTTTTTTTCCTTAGATCATCGATTGTGTATATTTTAGTAGTTTCTATAAGCTCATTTGCTATGTTTTATTATTTAGATATGGGACACAGCAGGACAGGAAAGGTTTCAGAGCCTTGGTGTGGCTTTCTATCGTGGAGCTGATTGTTGTGTCCTTGTCTATGATGTTAATGTTATGAAATCGTTTGATAATTTGAATAATTGGCGTGAGGAATTTCTGGTTCAGGTAAATGATGTTTGACCACTCTTCACTGTGTGATTTCCAACAAGATAAAGAGTAATGAAAGTTTTGTTATGTTACATTTGTATGGTTATCTCAATTTCAGGCTAGTCCATCTTCCCTTTCATAGTTTTGGGTAACAAGATTGACATTGATGGTGGAAACAGCCGTGTGGTCAGTCATTCTCTCCTTTACATTCAATGTATGGAAGTCCAGCACGATAGTGAAATATCATGAATGGGTCTGTCTAAACACCAAGCAAACAATTTAGATACGTTCAACCTCAACCCTATTGGGCTCTTTTGAGAAAATGCTAGCCTTGTAAAGATACAGTTGACTGATTCACATTGCAATACTTTCTTAAGAACAAGCATAATATACCTGTTTTAAAATGCTTCTTTCCATCTATGTGATTTCAGGTCTCTGAAAAGAAAGTGAAGTCATGGTGTGCTTCGAAGGGAAACATTCCCTATTTTGAGACATCAGCTAAAGAAGGATTCAATGTGGAAGCTACTTTCCAGTGTATTGCCAAAAATGCCCTAAAGAATGAACCAGAGGAAGATACGTAAGGATCACTGCTATCATCTGCAGTTTCCGTCATTAGCCATAATCAAGAATATCTTCTCCGAGTGAAATATCGACACCTAAGATAATCAGCGTTTTTCATTACTGCATAGGGAAGACATGAAATTTTCCATAGCATTTAGATTGTTGATCTGGGTTCTGAACTGTAGCAGTTCAACTGTTATTGAAGTTAATTAGCTCCAACTAATATGTTATTATATTGATGTAATTTTGTCATCTATCATGCATGCAGATATCTACCGGATACGATCGATGTGGCAGGACGTGCAACCCAACAGCGGTCATCTGGTTGTGAGTGCTAAAGATGGAACTAGGCTGGGATTGTTACCTGCCATTTTAATGTCGTCTCATATTATGCTCTCGGCTTCACTTGTAATGTATGCTATACTTAAGTGATGATCGGTACTAGTCATGTTTTTCTTGTTCATGTCATGTACGACTCTTGTTCTATCTTTGGCCATCATTCAATGAGAAGTGATTCTTTTCCTGAGAGAGTTGCTAATAGACAGAAACCTGCAAATCTGTTTCAGTCGTAACAATGACCAATGAATGGTTTGGAGTTTGGACAACCAAGCCGATGAAATTTACAACCATCGGAGGGAGTGAAAAGGTTTGGACACATTGTCTACTGCACCTGTTCAGTTGTTTGAAATGGTCCCTTTCGCGGGGAGGAAAGGAAGTCTCAATTGGTTAACATGGCAAAACGCTTGACTTCGAATTCTGTTAGGAGCCAAAGAAATAGAAATTCAAAACTCAATTCCAGTGCGCAACAACTCCGTAAATTTGATATCCGGCGTCTATTTTTACTTATTTCGATCGAACAGTAGCATTATAAATGAATCAAGTATTGATGAACAAATTTGATATTGACTTGGTAAAAATTTATTTACGTATTCGTTCAATATACATCAAAATTAATTAATAATAAATTTGAACAATTTAATAAATTAAATAAATAAATTTAAATATATATATGTTCGACTTGTTAATATTCGTGAATACTAATTATGAACATTAACAAGTCGATTTATGATTATACTCATTTAAAAATTATTTTTGAACTTATTTATACTTATTTATAAATTAAAATTAAAATAATAAAATTTTAAATAAATAAATAAATTTGACTTAAGAATTTGATAACCTTTAAATAAGATAAATTTAAATCAAGATTGATTCAAATTTGATTAAAAGTTTGATACTTATTAAACAAGTTAAACTCAATTAAATTCAAATCAAGTTTAAAAAGAACTAAACTAAATTTAAATAAATTTTTTAATAACTTAATTAATTTAAATTCAATTGATTCAACTCAATTTGATTATCTTATGAGATTTGACTTTCCGATTCGTCACAACCCTACCCCTATTGACTCCCACGGCAAAAGGAGACTAGATCCACTGTACGCTATCTGCCTCTCAAGGGAGGGATTCCTCGCAGGCTCGCACCTCCCCTTCGCTTCTCGTCTCTTCTTCGCTTTGGGATCGATTCCAGGCAAGTGTCAGCGGGTTCCCTTGGGTTCGCCCTAATCGGCTCGGATCTCGTTAGGTGGTCGCCCAGATATTTGCCAGTCGGATTCCGAGGTTTTGGAAAAGAGGCGATGGCTGCTGCGTTGTTATGCTAATTTCATGCATTCTTGGTCTTCTTGCAACTTTGTTGTTCTCCATGCGGCCTTGGTCTTTCGTCGTCCTTGGCGAAAATGATAGTTTGCAGGGGCTTATGAGTTATAGCCAGTGTAACTTCGAATAAGAATTTCTCAAACTTAGATAGCTATTTATTCGTTAGTGGAAGAGAGACGCCTACAACTTTTATTATTATATCGTAGAGATAGCCGAGTGTGCGCAGATATTATCTGTTCTTCAACTTAGATACTCTAGCAAGCAAGTGGTACTTCTTTGGCAGTTAGTGTTCACTCAATCAGGTTTTTGGATATACACTTTATGTTAAGGAGATGCAATCTTAGTATGAACAGAATAATGGTATGTATATCATCATTTAGACGAAGTCGAGATTAAAATTGAACTCTATCTTCTTAAAATGAATTTGTCTCACATACGGTGCTCATGGAATATGATAATCATCTCCCAAGATATCACGATTTTATCTTGCGATAGTAACACTGCAAATCGCAAAACCTCCGAACCGAAGAAACTTTTATATAATGCAATGCTTATTTTTTCTTGAATTGAAATGAATTGAATGAAACAAATGAAGTGAGAGATCTTATTTATACTTGTTAAGGGGTAGAAAAATATCTTAGTTCAATCAAATTTTATTCATTCAATTTAATTGGATGATCTAGATTGCATCTCTTCCCAAGAGACACAATGTCTCTTCATTTGGATGCATATAGGCCTTTCATTTTGAATTTGATAACCAAGATTGAGTCATCCAAAGGGTACTTACACTACAAAAAAAATCTATTTTTGGCGACGAATTTTGCAACGAAATTTGTAAAAAAATTCGTTGCAAAATTTTTTTGCAATGAATTTTACAACGAAAAAATTTTCGTTGCAAATAATTCGCCGCTAAATTATGCAACGAAAAAATTAATTTCGTCGCCAAATTGCAACGAATAATTTTTTCGTTGCAAAATTCGTCGCCAAATTTGGCTACGAATAAATGTTTCGTCGCCAATTTGGCGACGAAAAGAAGATTCATCGCAAATTTTTGCGACAAATAATACTTTTCGTCGCCGAATTCGACGACGAATAATTATTTTCATCGCCGAATTCGACGGCGAATAATTATTTTCGTCGTCAAATTCGGCGACGAATTATACTTTCGATGCCAAATTAGCGATGAATAATTTTTTTCGTCGCCAAATATACGACGAAATTTTTATTCGTCGCAAAACTCTCGCATCCATCTCCGGCCAATATAATGAAATTTGGCGATGAATATTTTTTTCGTCGCAAATTTGGCGACAAAAAAAAAATATTCGTCACCAAATTCTGATGAACGGAATTAACAAATAAAATTAAATTTGACGACGAATTTTTTTCGTTGCAAATTTGGTGATGAAAATAATAATTGATGTAATTTCGGTCGGTGATAGTCTGTCAATAGGCGACCGACCGATCGGCTATCGGGCGTTACGTGAGTTGCTGAGTTATAGTAATGACAATGATCATATCCATCGATCGGCCGTAGTCGATCGGCCACGGCGCTTCAGAATCTCATAAGACATTAGTCGATCGATATTGTATACTGATTGGTGATGGCCAAAAAAATTTTATCAATCGAGTGAATGTCTACATCAGTCGACTGATACATATAAATTTGCAACGAAAATTGTAATTTAGTTGCAAATCTGGAGAAAAATAAAAAAATATATTTGAAATTAATCTTTTTTCGCTGTTTTACAACAAACACACAACAATATTAACACAATTATACAACAAACAATAATATTGACATCAAACTAATTTATACAGATAACAAATACATCCAAAGATCTACCGTACCATTATCATCAGGCAACAGTTAAATACAACAAACTTATAAAAACATAAATGTGGCATATGTCATAAGTCAAGAAGCTAACAAATAAACTTTCACAAATACAGTCAAAGATAACCAACATCATCACCATCGTCATCAAAAAACACATCATCATTTTCTCTATGACAGGGATCAGGCGGAGGAGGAGCAGAGCTAGAAGGAGGAAGTTGATTTGAGCTAGACGGTAACTGAAGATGTTGCATAATAAACATTTGTTGCCTTTGAACTTCATTCATCTTTTCATTTAAGTCTTGAACTTTTTGAGCATTCTGTCTTGATTCAGTTTCCTTCTGCGCTAGTAACTCTCTCAAATGATTAACCTCTTCGGTTAATTGAATAACTTGGGCTTTTGATGTTGGAGAGGATGAAGAAGAAGCACCAGGGACTCTATAGGATCGGCTGAAAGAGCCGAGTCCAAGTATTTTTCCACTTTTCGGTCCTCCAGATGCTTCGAGCCATAAATTTATATTGCTAACAGATGACTCCAATTCGACTCCATCATCACTTGCTCCCGAATTTCTTTGTGAAAGTTCATTGTATTTCTCTTATTATGAAAGAAAAAAGAATTAAATATTAACATAAGAAATTAAATTTTTACAATTACACACCTTTATTGTTCTAGCTCTTTCACCACTCCATGTTTTATCCTTTTTTTGGAATGTACGGGTGAAAGCGTTAATAAATAATGGCTTTGTTCCCGTCTCCTTGGCCTAAACAAATTAAACAGTTAATATTTATAAATTAGTGAGTATTAGATTATCAAATCATAAATTAAAAGTACTCACCAATCGATGTCTATGCTCATCGATATTTATGGATCCTCCCGCATACGTGGCAGACATAACGCCGGAGTTACAATTCTGATTTTGCTTATTCTGTTCACTCCTCCGCTTACTTTCATCAGATCCCCAATGTGCAACAATTTTATTCCAATTCTCCTTAGTTATACAGTGCGGTTTCTTATTTCTAGTTTTTGCATGATTTAGTATGTTTCTAATATGATCACCACATTTTTTCTTAAAAATCCTTCTAATCTCTAGTGTTTCAGTCTCCTCCCAAATAAATACCCGCTGCAGTAGAGGAAAATAAAAATTGATTATATTAACTGCAATTTCATATACTAAATGATTGAAATAAGTTACTTTGAACTCATTCCACCACAGAACTTTAATTTCTTCCGGCGTGCTTGTATAAGTCATAAAAGCGTCGGCCCAATGGTTATTCACTATTTTATTCACCTCGTGAATAACACATACAAAATTTGTAAATCTAACATAAACCAAAAACAAACTCCGTTATATACTTTAAAAAAATATATTGTATTAAAATTTTAATATAGATATTATAAAACTTGAATACTTACGAATCTCCTCGCGGAGATATAAACTCTCTCGTATCTTTCCTCTCCACGAGTGTTTGTTGTACCGGGGAAGAAACATTAGCAGGTATATGTTGAGAATCAGAGGATCCTGCAACTGGGGAAGAGGTGGAGGGCACATTTTCTACAAGAGCATCAGAATGTGCGGGTGCTGAAGCAGAGGAAGACTGTGATCTTCCATCACTACTACGTCTATGACCGTCACGTCGAAACTAACAATCATGATTATTAGAAGAATATTACAGGAAAAAAAAATGCAGTTGCATATCGAATTATTAATAGGAAAACTATGAAAATATTACCATATTCATAGCAACTGGATGACCCTAAATAAAAAAAAAGTTCATTAGCATATCAAATATATAGATTTTCGAATAACATAGTAAATTAAAGCATAATTGGTATTCAATAATTTAAAAGGTAAATTACCAATAATTAAAAATCGAAGTCTGCAATAAAATTTTTGGCCTGATAATGCGTCTAATTGTCATCGTGATCGTGATCGTGATCGTGATCGTCATCGTCATCGTCATCCTCATCCTCATCCTCATCCTCATCATCATCCACATCCTCATCCTCATCATTGAAATCTTCATCTTCATACTCATTCAGTTCACTTGCATCAACGTCTATTACAATGCCACTGGGATCTCGTAACGTTGAAATATTATACTCTTCGATATGAAATGTATTGACAACTTCATCTTGTTGATAGGCTATGTCCTCCCAATATTCCTCAATTTTATTACGTGCTTTGGTTTTACAAACTACCCACCAATCACTTTTGTCTCGTCTCATACAAGGATATGAAGCATAAAATACTTGAATCGCTTGATGTGCTAATACAAATGGTTCGTATATTTTTTATAGTTAATTTCAACCAAATTAAACTGTGGATGCACCCTCATGCCTTTGATAGGGTCAAACCAACGACACATAAATAAAATAACTCGCAAATCTGAGCCTGGATACGCTACCTCTAAAATTTCATCTAGCAAATTGTAAAATTCATTCCTTGCACCTCCATCAATAGATGACTGAACACAAACTCCGCTATTCATTGTAGTTTTCCCAGTTCCATAAGCTTGAGTATGAAAAATATATCTGTTTATGAAATATGCGGGCCAAGTTTTAACCATTGAATTTGGACCCCATGACAGATTGTTTATTAGGTCTTGCTCAATGTGGCAGTGATTATCATGAACCTAAAGTAAAATCAATATGTGTCATCAGACAAGATTTATCAAATTTAATATCATATACTACTTATATAATTTTTGAACCATTGTGCAAATTCTTCATCACAGAAATTATTAAACTCATGCTCCGAATATAGAGTTTGAAAAATCCTACAATATAATTAAATAAATCATGAACAATATTTTATGATATACAAAATGTTTAATATAACTACTATATACTTACTCGAAATACGATGTTACTTCTGGACAGTTCAATAAAATATATGTATGGGCTGCTCGCCACTCGGGACCAGTTAAGTATCTACTTGTACAAGATCCACTTGGTCGACAAAGGTAATTAAAAATTAAGAATGCCCTCAAATTTGGATCAACGGGACCCTCATCGTTTCTTTCTGCTTTCTGACTCTTGCATTGAACGTGAGGTTCAAAGTAATACGATGCAAAAGTTGTAACTTCCTCCACAATATAAGCATTAACTATAGAAGCTTCAACATGAGCTTTTTTTTTCATTTTTTTTTCAAGTGATAGAGGAATCTAAAAGTAATACAATAAAATTTATTAGCAAATAAATTAGACTAGATTTGACCAAATGAAATAACAACGAGAAAAAAGTTAAAAAAAAATCACCTTTCAAACGGATACATCCATCGAAATTGAACAGGACCTCCAACTTTAGCCTCATATGACAAGTGAACCAAAATATGTTTCATTGAATAAAAAAATGCCGGTGGGAATATCCTTTCTAAGTTACACATAATAATCGGAATGTCTCTCTCTAATGTCTCCATGTGTGAATGACTTAGTACTGTCGAACAAATATCATGAAAGAAAATGCTTAATTCCGTAATTGCACCCCAGACAAAATTTGGTAACAGTTCCTTCAAAGCAATAGGAATTAATCTTTCCATAATTCCATGAATATATGAAAGTCATGACTTTTAAAACCCATAAATTTGCATTCCTTCAAATCAACGCATCTACCAATATTTGAGACATAACCATCAGGAAATTTCAACAATTTCAACCATTCACAAACAATCTGTTTCTGATCCTTATTCAATGTATAAACTGCTTTCGGTTTTGGTCCCCTACTATTTGCATCAACATCAAGGGTAGGTCGGTTACATATGAGATGCAAATCTTTTCTTGCATTCAGATTGTCTTTTTTTTTTCCAATTATATCCATCACTGTATTTATCAGATTTTCAAAAATGTTCTTCTCAATATGCATTAAATCAGGATTGTGAAGAATCAAATTATTCTGCCAATACGGTAAATCCCAAAAGATACTTCGTTTTGTCCATTTATGCGTAATTCCATAGTCATATGTTGTGACATTGGTCTTCAATAACAGATGGAAAGTTAAGCACTCTTTTCCATAGACTTTGACCCGTGAATCTGATTGGTGGAGGTGTTCTTTCAATTCTATTATTAGTAAATTCTTCTTTATTTCTTCTGAATTTATGATTTGGCAGTAAAAATTATCTATGACAATCAAAATAACTCGGTTTCTTTTCGTGTTTCAATCTGAATGACTTTGATCTCTCCATACATATTGGACATCCTAAAATCCCCACAGTACTCCAGCCCGATAACATCCCATAAGCAGGAAAATCATTTATGGTCCAAAGAAGTGCATCTCTTATAGTGAACAGTTGATTAGTATGGACATCATACGTGGAAACACCCATGTCCCATAGTTGGATCAACTCGGCAATCAACGATTGCATGTAAACATCTATTAACTTCTTCGGATTATGAGGGCCAGGCACAATCAATGTTAAAAACATATAAGGTGTTTTCATACACATACCAGGAGGAAGATTGTATGGAGTTACAATAATTGGCGGCAAGAATCGTTCTTCTGATTTACTGAGCAGCAAATCCATTGACGTAGACTGACTGATATTTTGGATCTCATTTGCAAACTCATGATATGTTCGATCAAAATTTTTCCACGCCTCTGCATCAGATGGATGACACATTAGCCCATTCTCTGTTTCATGATTTGCATGCTAAGTCATGTGTTCAGTAGTCACCTTTGAAGCATAAAGCCTTTGCAATCTAGGAGTTAAAGGCAAATAGAACATTTGTCTGAATGATTTTAATCGCTTATTACGATTTGATCTCGTGGTACTCTTGTACCTGCATTGACTACAGAATTTGTAAGTCTCTAAATCTGCATTATCTCTCCCCAATATAGCATGCAACCATTTCTGCAAACATCAATTCTTTGCATCGGAAGACCCAAATCTTTCACAAGTTTTTCATACTGTAAAAATCATTCGGCATTATGTGATCACGCAGAAATACTTCTCCAATAACTTGAACAAAATCATTAAAACATTCTTTTGACATATTATGCTCAGCTTTAACATTCAACAATCTTGCGGTGAGAGATAATTTTGTGTGACTGTCACAACCGGATCACACGGGTTCATCTGCAACTCTCAATACTTCTTGAAATTTTATATATGACTCATTGTGCACATTTTCATTACCACCAGTAATTTCTACCTCCTCCAACGGTGTTGAATAATTATTATACATGTGTTCAAATGCTTGAGGATAACTAGCACTTGTGGCATTTGGTTCGGTATTCAAATTATGACCAACTGCATCAACTATCATCCTCTGGTACGGATTGCATTGATCGTAATATACTTGCTCTCCACTAACTGTCCTTTGTATATTTCATCCAACCTCTTCATCGGATATAAACGGCTCACCATGACAAGTCCAATTATAATAATTTGGTGTAAAACCAAATCTACAAAGATGCTCTCGAACTTTATCACATTGGAAAAATTTACCATTATGACATTTTTTGCACGGACACCTTAACTTATTCCCATCCATAAACTCAATATTATTAGTAGCAAATCTCAAAAATTGTTCCAACCCAATTATAAATTCATCGGTTAAACCACGACGTTCTGATAAATTCTTTTTATACATCCAACTGCGTTCTCTCTCCATCGATCCTGTATTCGAAATTATATCAACAACGATTAATTTTCATTTCTTCCAAATTAACTTCATCCGTATATATATATATATATATATATATATATATATATATATATATATATATATATATATATATATATATATATATATATATATATATATATATATATATATATATATATATATATATATATATATATATATATATATATATCAATCTAATCATAAATTTATACTCAACATTAATTAAATTTTTCTAATACTAAATATGATTTTGTGTGATATTTAATTGCAAATTATAATATCATTAACTCAAACAAATTATAATCTACTAACAGTAATTAAATTACTTAAAATCAAACATTACGATTAAAAATTATAACAGAATTCATAATACTGTAAATAATATTATAAATAATATTTTTACACGAACTTGTCCGGAAGGAAACAACGTGGGGATGAGCTCACGGCTAAATGAACACCTTGACAAACACCTTCAAAGTAGGACAACCTATTAAACAAAATATTATATTTAGATTACGACACAATATTATAATTGGGATAGCTACCGCTGCCATGAGCTTGCGGGGCTGCTTGCTATCGCACGCGATCTCGCGGTAGGAACCTGTTGCCGCACGCGATCTCACGATAGGAACCTGCCGCGTGTACGCGCGATAACACCTAGCTGCCGCCACCACGTGCCCGCCGCGAGCTCGCGGCGGCCGATGCCGCCGCGTGCTCGCGGTATGGTCTGACGTGACCTTGCGTGCAGCAAGATCGCTGCACGAGCTTGTGGCAGCACCTGCCGTGAGCACACGACAACACTTGCCGCGAGCTCGCGGCGACGCGCTGCCATGACATGCGACATGCTCCGTGAGCTAGCGCCAGTCGCATGCGGCGGCGTGGTAGCCGCTGCGGCGAGCAGCGGCGACCTGCGTGAGCAGCGGCGGCAACTGCGCCCGGCTGCCATCGCGCGACGCCGGCGACCGCTGCGCGCGACGGCGTGGCGGCAGCTGTGCCGCGAGCATGCGGCGGCGGTATTGACTCACGCCCGCCAGAAAGGAGTGGGAAGAAGAGGAGACTCTTAAGCGGGCGGTGGGGAGGAGTTGGATCGGTGGGATAATTAGGGAAGAAGAGAGCGAGAGGGAAGAAGAAATGGAGAGAGTTGGATCAGCAGGATAATTAGGGAAAATTTAGCGACGAATATTTTTTCGTCGCTAATTTCATCGCCAATTTGGCGACGAATCAAATATTCGTCGCCAATTTGGCGATGAATTCTATATTCATTGCAGATTCTGCAACGAAAAAATAAATTCGTTGAAGAATCTGCAACGAATTGTTTTTCGTTGTAGAATTTTGCAACAAAAAAGTAAATTCGTTGCAAATTTCTGCAACGAATTTTGAATTCGTTGCAGAATCTGCAATGAAAAAATAAATTCGTTGCAAATTTATGCAACGAATTTTGAATTCGTTGCAGAATCTGCAATGAAAAAATAAATTCGTTGCAAAATTCTGCAACGAATTTTTTTTCGTTGCAAATTCTGCAACGAAAAATAATTCGTTGCAGAATTTTGCAACGAAAAAGTAAATTCATGGCAAATTTCTGCAACGAATTTTGATTCTGCAACGAAAAAAAATTCGTTGCAGATTCTGCAATGAATTTTAAATTCGTTGCAGGATTCTGTAACGAAAAAAAATTTCGTTGCAGAAATTTACGACGAATTTATTTTTTCGTCGCAAATTGGCGACGAAAAAAAATTTTTGTCGCCAATTTGCGATGAATTTTGCAACGAAATTTAAATGTTGGAATTTTTATAATTTTTGCAACAAATTTTTTTTTGTCGGAAATTTCGTTACAAATTTGCGATGAAACATAAAATTCATCGCAAAATTTATTGCAGATTTGCAACGAATTATTTTCGTTGCAAAGTTCGTCGCCAAAAATCAGTTTTTTTGTAGTGTTATGCTCCTTCATTCGAATGAACTGAATTTATCTATCTTAATCCGATGATCCAGATTAAGCCATATTAATTTCTCATTCATTCAAATTGAGAAAATGATTTATTGGATCAATTAATTTTCCAATAATCCCCCATATGAATGAAAATTAATATATGCATGTATGTTGACACCAAAGGAGAGTTCAATCGAAAGAGTATTACATCAGGAGAGGTAGCTTATGACTTTGAACGTTCCGTAGTAAAAATACCATTAGATTTTACTAAGTTGCTTAGTGAACGCGATGTCTTGAATTACTCAACCGTTTGTGTAAACCAAGACAATTGTACATACACAATAATCTTTCTCACATCTTTTATGGTTCTCACGGTTATGTTCATTTTGGTCATAGACAACATCTTGAATTCATAAGTGTTTCATTGAAGTGGCTCGTCTTCACACTTATATAGGTGACCTTCTATCAAGGGGATCCTACTATACTCTACTTCTACAAGTATAGGAGTCATTAAAAGTTTATAACTTAATCTCACTACATGTGATAGGAAGCACTTTTCCATCCTAGGAATGAAAGGGAAACTAGTCCAAGTGGTCATATACGAACTTTTATAATTTCGTTGTCCCATTGAACCAAGATCCTGGGATCTCCAGTCAACAAGGTTGGGTTACCACTATGAATGCTCTTATTTGTAGATTTTTAATTCCATTCCTCTTGATGTGCAGTATATTTGATCTCTATTTAAATCTTTTGTTAATGGATCTGCCAAGTTATCTTTTGATTTGATATAATCAACAAAAATAACTCCATTTGAGATCAACTACCTAATGGTATTATGTCGTCGACGAATATGCCACGACTTACCATTGTACATGTTATTTTGTGCTCTTTTAATTGCCGATTGATTATCACAATGTATCATTACGACAGACACTAACTTTGCCCAACATGGGATATCCTCTAAGAGGTTACCAAGCCACTCGACCTCTTTGAGGCTTTATCCAAATCTATAAACTCCGATTCCATAGTTGATCGAGTTATACATGTTTGTTTCATAGATTTCCATGATACTGCTCCTCCACCAATGGTAAATACATATCCACTAGTCGATTTAGAGTCTTTTGTGTCAGATATCCAATTTGCATCACAATATCCTTCTAGTACAGCTGAATATCTATCATAATATAATTCATATTCTAAGGTGTATCTTAATATTTAAGAACTCTTATTAATGTCTTCCAGTGACTATCATTTGGATTGCTTAGAAATCTACTTAATTTGTTGATTGCTTAGGCAATATCAGGACGTGTGCAGTTAGTGATATACATCAAACTGATAATTATCCTCGAATATTCCAATTGCGATACGGGTTCACCATGGTTCTTAGCCAAACATAAGCTTAAGTCCATCAGTGTTTTTTATAGGAGAAAAATCATATGCATTAAATTTCCTTAGCACCGTCTCAATATAATGAGACTGCAAAAGGACAATTCCTTCAGATTTCTTGGTGATCTTAATTCCAAGCATAATATCTTCTATACCCATATCTTTTATATCAAAGGTTTTGATCAACAAATTTTAGTAGTCATGATTATATCATGATTACTTTCCATGATGAGCATATTATCTACGTATAGACATATGATGATAAATGAGTCAAGTGTGCCTTTGATATATATGCACTTATCACACTCATTCATTTTAAATCCATTTGACATCATAGTTTTGTCAAATTTCTCGTGCCACTATTTTTGTGCTTGTTTTAGTCCATAAAGTAATTTTATAAGTCTGCACACTTTATTTTCTTGTCCTGAAGCTACAAACCCTTCAGGTTACTCCATATATATTTCTTCTTTTAATTCACCATTTAAAAAGGTTGTTTTCATATCCATTTAATGTATCTCAAAGTTATGTATTGTATCAATAACAATGATATTTGAATGGATGTGATCCTTGTTATTGGTGAATATGTATCAAAGAAGTCAAGGCCTGCCTTTTGGTTGAATCCTTTGGCCATTAGCCTTGTCTTATACTTGTCAATAGATCCATCAGACTTATATTTCCTCTTTATGATCCATTTTCATCCTAAATACTTGATTCCAAGTGGAATATCCAACAATTCCCAAGTATGATTTTGCATGATTGAATTTATTTCACTATTGAGGGCTTCTTTCCAAAAAGGAGCCTCAAGACTTGATAAGGCTTCGCTTATTGTTCTTGATTCATTTTTCAACATATAAGCCATACAATCAGGACCAAATGATTTTGCTATTTTATTCCTCTTACTATGTCTTTGTTCTTCATTATTTCCAAGATTATCCAAATTTGTAGCTTCGTAAGTTCTTTTATTTGAACTTTCTTCTTTCCTCTCTTTGCAAGGATAGATACCTTCAAAAAAATACAACATTCTTTGATTCCATAATTGTTTCAATATGTATATTAGGAATTACTAATTTATGCACCAAAAATCGATATGCACTACTATTATTGGCATATCCAATAAAAATGCAATCGATTGTTTTTGATCCTATCTTACTTTGCTTTGGCTTAGGCACTTTCACCTTAGTCAAACACACCCACACTTTCAGATATTTATAGGAAGGCGTATGACCCTTCTATAACTTATAAGGAGTTTTATCTTTCTTTTTGTAAGAAATTTTATTAAGAATATGATTTGCCGATAAAATAGCTCCCCCCCCCCCCCCCAACAAATTTTAGGGTAAGCCCGAACTTATCAACATAACATTCATCATTTCTTTAAGAGTTCGGTTCTTACGCTTAGCAATCCCATTTGATTGAGGAGAGTAAGGAGTTATTATTTGATCAATAATGTCATATTCTGTGCATAATTCATTAAACAGACCATCATATTCTTCTCCTCAATCACTTCAAATTACTTTAATTTGTTGACCGATTTTATTCTCAACTTCATTCTTATAATGTTTGAATGCTACTAAGGCTTCATCTTTGCCTTTCAATAGATACACATAACAATATCTAGTACAGTCGTTAATGAAAGTGACAAAATATTTTTTCCCTCCTCTAGTTTACACAAATTTTAAATCATATATATAACTGTGAATTAACTCTAGAGGAGTCATCTTTCTTTCCACTAAATGGAAAGGTAACTGTAGGGTCGTTCGGTGACCACTAGAGGGGGGGGGGGTGAATAGCGATTTGTCATTGGATGGAGGAAATCAATCGTGCTTGCTACAAATATATTAGTATGTAGCAGAAATAGAAATAATACAATGCAAACACACAAGCACGATCACAACAAAAGAATATAATGTGGTTCAAAACCAAATGGTTCACACTCCATGGATCGAGCTCAAATGAGCTCTAGCGATGCGACCACACACCACTAATCCAATAAACTCCTTCTCGGAACAATTCAAAGGTGGAGAAACGTCTTACAAATAGTCTTACAATAGTAAGAAACAAATACAAGCAATTACAATAATGAAATGCACAAGTAAAGAAAAAACACTTTACAATTGCTTTTTTGATTGCTTGATCTTTGGTTGCTTAAAATGCACTTGGAGACCCTGATTTGCAACAGCAAATCACCCCAAATATGTCCAAGAACCGGTGCCAAATCCCTCCTCCATGAGCTCCATTTATAGCTGCTCCTTGAGCTAGATTTCGCCTATCAGTTGACTGATCAGGACCATCAGTCGACTGCCTCTGTATCCGTTGTCTCACAACGACATGAACCACGTCGGATAAGTCCAACAGATACACCATCAGTCGACTGATCATACCCATCAGTCAACTGATGACTTAATCAGTCAAGTGTTCGGGCCAATCACTCGACTGGAGAACCTTCTGTACCCAAGATCCCGAGCATCAGTCGACTGATTACCCGATCAGTCGATTGCTCAGGCCAATAGTTGACTTCCTATCTCTGACAGTCGACTGCCATGACACTTCCCGTAGTCAAACCCTAGTTGACTCACACCAGTCGACTGACCCATGATCCCAGTCGACTGATACACCTCAAACATGAGGTTTTAACCCAAGTATGGTGCCCCCATACTTGCTAGACCACCCTTAGCCTAGAACTAAGCCTTCTAGCCACCTTTGTTAGCCTCATGCCTATCAGATCCCTCCAAGTCATCCATAACTTGTTCATCCATATGCTAGCCTTCAGGTGCTTCTATCGGCTATTGTCATGCTAACAGTGTCTATACCGCCAAGGCACATTGGACTTACGTTGCCAAGATTCCGCTTGGACTTTACGTCGCCAACCATTGGACTTATGCTGCCAAGACTCCACCCTTGGACTTTATGCCGCCAATATTCTCCTTGGACTTTCCAAATGCTAAGACTCAAGCTTGAACTTTCCCTTGCCAACCCACGTTGGACTTTCTATGCCAAGACCCATGCTTGGACTTTCCTTTGCCAACCCATGTTAGACTTTCCCTTGCCAAAACTCATGCTTGGACTTTACATGCCAAGTACTCAAGACTTGGACTTTTCCCATGGCAATGGTCAAACCATAGTCAAATATCAAATACTAACCTGGGTCGAATGCATCAGCAATCTCCTCAACACATGTCAGACATCAATGTCAAACATCAAAATACTTATTTGAGTCAAACTCGAGTCCGATCAATCGTGACCTGGGCCGATTGCACCAACAATCTCCCCCCTTTTTGATGTTTGACAAAAATGCCCTCGAGTTAGGCCCCTAACTCAAATTCCCTTACCAATTATCCCAAATTGGTAATTTTAACATTCTCTCCCTTTTTGACATACATCAAAAAAGTTCACCCAAGGAGGTCAATATCTCATATCCAATGTGATCTTACAATCTCCCCCTTGATCCAAAAATACCTAGGATGCCTTCACTCTTCCTAGTGATAAGTCTCATATCACTTAAGAGAGACACTCTTATAAACTCTCCAAATTTCCAAATTAGGCATATCAAAATCCCATTTTTCCCCCTCATGAGGAAAATAACATCCATCATCCCATGATGGATACCTCCCCCTAAATGCTTGCTCCCCCTTGACCATTGTACCAATAATGCCCTTGGGAAGTCCCTAAGCCAATAGGAACTCTAAACCATCAAAAATAAGGTTCAAAGTTCAACATTAAACTTTCACTCACCTTAAAATTGATACATCACCCTAACATCTCTCCCAATCCATATCTAATGGATTTTCACCCTTTTTAATGCTTCCCAAAGCATATCCTAGGGTTAGGAGTGGTTAGGGAACCTTACCATAGCTGAAAATGGGCCAAATATACCTTATTTACTCGAAATCAGCATGATAGTCAACTTTATCAGGCAATAATCAACTGCTGTGCTCATCAGTCGACTGCCAACAAGGACAGTCGACTGATAACTGAAATTTCCAAATTTTAGTTATCAGAATCAAATTTCAAAAATTCATAAATAATTATATGTAATTTGAAAAATCATGAAACTTCATATGTATAATACTTATGACCAATACAATGGGTGAAAAATGTTTGAAAAATATTTTACCCATAAAATAATGAAATTGACACAAAGTTCAAAAGTGAAGAAAAACTTCAATGTTTTAGCTCACTTTATATCAACTTCATCAATGGTGACTTCTATCAAAAGATAGACTACACCAAGGTTTTTCAAAATGATTTTAAAATGTTTTCAAAACCTTATATTGGATCATATTCTTTGGGCTTAATGTACACGGCTTGAACATAAGCTTTCCCAATAATCCATCACTAATATAAGATGAGTTTGAGTTCATCTAGATGCAAAACTATGCACCTTGAACTTAACTCATATCCTAGCATCTCACATGTGTCTAGGGTGTATAAATACACATACATGTCAATGTAATGTGAGATGTGGATTTTGTTCATCCTAATCTAGGGTTTCATGCATTTTCTAAGGCAACCCTACTTGATTCCCTTATACATGAGACTTCAAGTTATGCCATATGTCCTTAATTCAATTCTTATTAAATGCATGAATGATTATGACATTAATGATGATATAAATAAGTATGTGCTCATAATCATGATGTCATCGCATAAAATAGAATCTAAGCATACATGACATTTAACCTTAATCCTAAGCATGGTCATGACATATTATATGATTAAAAATAGATATGATGTCATGATATGTTATATGACAAACAAAGCATGACAAATAAAATATAAAGGTATATAATACCTAAATTTTAATATTTGTTGTCATTTGTTATTATTAAATCCATTTTGTCATATTACTACTAAGCCCCCAAGTGTGCCAAAAATCCAAAAGGCACACCTCAACCTCTAAACATAAATTGTGCCAATTTGATTGATTTTTCATAATCGCAAAAATATATTGGCACATCCTAAACTCTTTTAGGATCATAATTCAAATTACATTTCCAAGGTACCCATAACCTTGAAAATGACCTAAAGTGTCACCTTTACCATGGTTAGGTTAACTACCTATCCATTCAAGGTTGACACATCTAAACCCATCTAGCGTGAACGTTCACGCGTGCTCCTAGGAACCCAATACATATTGGAGCTCCTTGAATTTACTATGTATTCACTAGGGATAACTTCCCTAGATACCCTCCTAGGCTTAGAAGCCTTGGTCATCTTGGTCTTGCCTAGGTTAACTCTAGGGGTGACTCCCCTTGTAACCTTCTTAGTGGCTTCCCTAGGTTTCCTTGAAACCCTAGCCACTAGGCACACACCTTGGTTACCCTTAGGGATGACTTCCCTAGTAACCTTGGTCTTTCTAGACCTAGGTTGTGTTCCATAATCGAATGGAATACTATGGTAGGTCTTTTTGGGCTTAGGCTTGCCCTTTGATGGTTCTTGTTTCCTAGGCCTTTGACTTTGACTCTTAGACCTAGATTTTTGATCACTTGACCCTATAATTGAATTTTGCATCTTTGCAAGGGTTTTTTCAAGTTTCTCAAGCCTTGACCTCAAGGCTTGGTTCTCTAACTCCAATTTCTTTAATTTGGTGGGCCCATTATTTATTTGATCATTTTTACCATTACTAGGCATATGTTTAGAATTCTTTAGATTAAGGCCTAGATGATCTTCTATTTTCTTAATAGATTCTCTAGGTAAGGTTTTTCTAGGGACATTAGTCCCAAATTTCTCCTTATTTGTAATGTGGACATTCTTAGCCCCTAAACAATAAAATCTATTTCTAGCATGCTCTTTATGATAAATAGCAAGATTATTCCTAACATGCTTTTGCCTATTAATTAAGGAAGGGGAAAAATTAGAAGTTACCTTAGGGTTTGCCTTAGAGGCTCCCCTTATATGTGCAGCTCCCTTTTTAGTCTTCTTCTCCCCCTTTGGGCATTGACTTTGGTAATGACTCGATTGTCGACATTTGAAGCAAATCACTTGCTCCTTGCTCTTCTTGGTGGGGACACCGGCATCCTTAACTTTTTCGTTGACTTTTGGTGCCAGAGGAGTCTTCTTAATTTTCTTATGGCATTTACTCTTGTAATGCCCATACTCCCTACACTTAAAACACATAATATGAATTTTATTTTGAATTGAAGTGTTTGAGTTACCTAGGGTGGTGGTGAGGGTCTCTTGAGCTTGTACATCACTTCTCCCCGAAAGTAGATGGCTCTTCTTGCTCTTGCCCTTGACCCGGAGATCTAATCTCCTCCCCCTCAATCCTAGAGGTGGAGGCTTCTTCCACCTTTTCTTCTTCCACCGATCCGGATGTCGATTTTCTATCAACCTCCGAATCCTCACTTTCTTGTGAGGATGATGAAGCTTCTTCTTCGGTCTCTCTCTCTACTTGAGCCATGGATGATTCTTCATGGAGCTTGGCCAATTTTTCCCATAGCTCCTTGGCATATAGACATTCACCTAACCTAGACACAATATCATTAGGCAATGAATTTAATATCAATTACATTACCTTATCGTTTCTCTCGATGGCTTGGACTTGCTCTTCGGTCCATCTCTTCTTCTTGAGGTATCCACCTTTTGAACCTCTTGGAAATTCAAATCCCTTCACTAGGATCATCCAATCTTCGAAGTCCATCATGAAGAATTTCTCCATTTGTGCCCTCCATTTCTCAAAACCTTCTTGTCTATAGAAGGTATATGGAATTGGGGTGTTGATGTCCCAACCCAATTGTTCTTCAAATTCCATCTTCTTCCTCTTCACCCTCTAGCATCTTTTGCTCCCGACGGTTAGTCCGTAGAAGAGCCTCGGGCTCTGATACCAATTGTAGGGTCGTTCGGTGACTGCTAAGGGGGGGGGGGGTGAATAGCGATTTGTCATTTGATGGAGGAAATTGATCGTGCTTGCTACAAATATATTAGCACATAGCGGAAATAGAAATAATACAATGCAAACACACAAACACGATCACAACACAAGAATATAATGTGGTTCAGAACCGAATGGTTCATACTCCACGGATCGAGCTCAAACGAGCTCTAGCAATGCGACCACACACCACTAATCCAATAAACTCCTTCTCGGAACAATTCGGAGGTGGAGAAACCTTATACAAATAGTCTTACAGCAGTAAGAAACAAATACAAGCAATTACAATAATGAAATGCACAACAAGTAAAGGAAAAATACTTTATAATTGCTCTTTTGATTGCTTGATCTTTGGTTGCTTGAAATGCACTTGGAGATCCTAATTTGCAGTAGCAAATCACCCCAAAGACGTCCAAGAATCGGTGCCAAATCCCTCCTCCACGAGCTCTATTTATAGCTGCTTCTTGGGCTAGATTTCGCCTATCAGTCAATTGATTGGGACCATCAGTCGACTGCCTCTGTATTCGTTGTCTCACAATGGCATGAACCACGTCGGATAAGTCCAACGGATACACCATCAGTCGAATGATCATACCCATCAGTTAACTGATGGCTCAATCAGTCAAGTGTTTGGGTCGATCACTCGACTGGAGAACCTTCTGTACCCAAGATCCCAAACATTAGTCATCGATCACGGATCGATCATTACAAAGACAATCGACTACCTATCTCCGGCGATCATTGCCGGGGGCACTTCCCGTAGTCAAACCCTAGTTGACTCACACTAGTCGACTGACCCATGGTCCTAGTCGACTGATACACCTTAAACATGAGGTTTTAACCCAAGTATGGTGCCCCCATACTTGCTAGACCACCCCTATCCTAGACCTAAGCATTCTAGCCACCTCCATCAGCCTTGCGCCTATCGGATCCCTCCAAGTCATCCATGACTTGTTCATCCATACGCTAGCCTTCAGATGCTTCTATCGGCTATTGTCATGCTAACGGTGTCTACACCGCTAAGGCACATTGGACTTACGTTGCCAAGACTCCGCTTGGACTTTACGCCGCCAACAATTGGACTTATGGTGCCAAGACTCCACCCTTGGAATTTACGCCGCCAATATTCCACTTGGACTTTCCAAATGCCAAGACTCAAGCTTGGACTTTCCCTTGCCAACCCATGTTGGACTTTCCATGCCAAGACCCATGCTTGGACTTTCCTTTGCCAACCCATGTTGGACTTTCCCTTGCCAAGACCCATGCTTGGACTTTACATGTCAAGTACTCAAGACTTAGACTTTTTCCATGACAATGGTCAAACCATAGTCAAACATCAAATACTAACCTGAGTCGATTGCATCAGCAATCTCCCCAACACATGTCAGATATCAATGTCAGACATCCATGTCAAATATCAAAACACTTACTCGAGTCCGGTCAATTGTGACCTGAGCTGATTGCACCAACAGTAACTTTGTCATTTTAACTTTAACATATATTTCACATTTATATGTTGGATTAACATTAAATATGGGCAATAGATTTAAATTCACAAGTCGTTGTAAAATGTTAAAATTTATATGCCCAAGTCTAACATGCCATAAATTAGAACACTCAACCAAATAAGAAGAATTTATAATTTTATTGCCATTGCAGTCACTGTGTACAACCATTACTTTCATTTTGAACAGACCATTCTCCATATACTCTCTGCCTATGAATTAACCGTATTTTATCAATATAAATTTATTGGACTCAAACACTAACTTGAAATAAGCTTTGACAAGAGCCGACCCTGACACTAATTTTTTTAGAAAGTTGGGAATATGACGTACAACAATTAGTGTTACTTCTTTGCCTGACGTCATCTTTAGTACCACTTTGCCAAGACCAATAATGTTGGAAGTTACAAAATTACCCATGATTAACTTTCTCCCATTGATAGGGGTATAAGTTGAAAACTGAGCTTTGTCAGAGCATATATGTCATGTAGCACCGGTATCGACCCACCACTGCCTTGGATTATCCACCAAGTTGGCTTCAAATACAATAGCAGTCAAGTCCAATTCTGACATATCTATTGACACTGACTTATCTTCGACCACGTGCACTTGATTGACTTTCTTTGGACGTCGACAATCTTTGGCCTTGTGATTTGATTTGCCATAGTTGTGAAATGTTCCTTGGAACTTCTTGGCCTTCCCTTGGCTTTGTCCTGTGCTTGGATACTTTCTTTTCTTGCAAGTGTTTGATTCTAGCATATTTGCTTTAGCATACCTAGACATTTTTATTGATTATGATTGCTTGCGATTATCTTCTTCAATTCGTAATCTTACAATCAGATCCTCAAGTTCTATCTCCTTTCTCTTGTGCTTTAGATAATTTTTCTTAGTGTAAAATATTTAGAAAAAAATGCTTACATAGATCCTTAATAATTAAAAATACAATATTATTTTTAAATATATATATATATATATATATATAAATAATTTAATTTAGGAGATGTGAAAAGTAGAATGTTGAATGATACCGGATGAAATCACCTTGTAATTATCCATACAATAATAACAGTTGGCTTTCCAAGTCACCATATCTCGGTCTCGTCGAAAGGCGAAGATATACCGATTCGGTATGCTCGAACCTTATGAAGAGGTCATCTCGGCCGTATTATATTCCAGACGTCCTGTGTCTCGGCTAGTACTCTTCATCTCGGTCGTATTATATTCCAGATGCCTCGCATCTCGGCCAGTGCTCTTCATCTCGATCATACTGGCCTCCAGAGGTCTGCCCCCTATATTAATGAGGAATTATTTTTCCATCAACCACACGATGAGCATTAATCACATCCCATGTGCATGTGCCATTTATGAGGGTAATGGTCCCTATTACCTCTAAGAGTCGGCGTGAGTACGTCATGAAGTCATACTGCCCATACCTACCGTACCACTCTACAGGAAGACTCACTTCTATATAACCCTCCTTGAGGAGGAGAAAGAGGAGGTTCGCGTTCTCAAAACTCTCTCTATTGCTTTCACCACCTTCTTCCTACTAATTTCTGCCTTGAGCATCGGAGGGGTCTCACCAAGTTCTCTCTCGACACCCTTAATCGCATTCTTCTTGCAGGATATGCCATTCGGTCGTCTCACACCACTCGGCTCGGCTCACACCTGATACATCGACTCTTCCATCTCAGCTTTCCCTCTGCGTCAGTCGTCCTTTCGTCTGAGTCACCGGTTCTTCACCGCCTTTGCCACCGGACACCTCATCGTCCTTGTCTCGACAAGCAATATAATTGGCACCGTTTGTGGGAACTATCAGTAAACACGTCTGAGACAAGGATGGGAGACCAAGGAGCAAATTTTGACAATCGTAACTCTACTGAAGGAAGTATGACTAGGGAAAGTATCATCGCCCTCGTCAAGACTACCATGGAAGACGTCCTATGTGACCACTTCCCCCGGGGTCCTACTCCTATGCAGGTGTCCCCCAACCTGGTTCAAGGTCTAGCACCAGCATCTGCCCCTTCAACTCCAGTCCCACCGAGGGCAGTTCCTATAGTCTCAATGCCGACTGAGTCGTCCTCAACAACATCTCTGTAGGAGTCTTCCGAAGAAGCACCTTCTTACACAATACAAGAAAGGGATTCCAAGAAGGGCAAGGCTCCGCTGGTCGACATAGATTCTCCCCTTGCCCCCAGCATCATATCCGAGAGAATGCCCAAGTCCTTCAAGCAGATATCTATAGGAGAGTACAATGGCTCGACTGACCCAGAAGAATATTTTGGAAGATTTAAGAAGGCTATCTTGATACATAACTATTCTGATAGAACCAAATGCAAGGTTTTCTCTCTAAACTTAATAGGATCCGCATAAAGATGGTTCGACCGACTTCCCGAGGGATCCATCAATTTCTTCCAAGAGCTCTCTGTTCTTTTTATTCAACACTTCGCTAGCAGCAAGAGGTACCGCCGAACTGTCCAGTACCTTATGACTATAAAACAAAAGAGTCATGAATCCTTGAGGGATTACATATACCGGTTTAACCGAGTGGCAGTCGACGTCTTAGATACTTCGCCCGAGACGATAGTCAACACTTTTTCCCAGGGGTTAAATAAGGGGGGATTTCTCGAAGTCCCTAATGAAGAGACCCCCACCTCACTTCGAGGCCTTACTAGTAAGAGAAGAGGCGTACATCAACTTGGAAGAAGTCGAGAAGGTAGCCGATGAGCAACAAGGAGTGGGGAGATCTAGCCAGCCTCAACCCCAAAAACCAAGTAAGAAGGCCCCTCTCCCGACACTGAACCACCCTCCTAGAATTCCCCCTGTCTACCCTTTGCGGCTGGTCAAAGATAGGGCAATCCACACTGTGTAGAAAGCTTCTCAACCGTTGATGCCGCCGAACCAACACACCCCTTTTTGCGCCTTCCATCAAGTGCATGGCCACTCAACCCAGGAGTGTCATATGTTGGCTAAAGAAATCAGACAGGTTATGAGGAAGCAACAACAAAACTTCAACTCCCCACCTCGGTTCCCACAAATAGAAGCAAGACTGGAACTGCGAAACCACACTCGGTGAAACCCAGCCAGGCGGGCTACTCGACCCTCACTTGAGCACCAGAGACGAGCTCAAGTTCCCCGAAGGGCCAGAGTGTTAGTGAAAGCCCTAGAGCCAATCATATGATGATTGTTGTATGGACTTTATTGTATCATATTCTTATTTATTAAGGCATGGTTATTATATTTACTTGTATTGGTGCCAAATAACTAAATATAATAATGTCCTTGAGTAGTAGGTTCTTATCTATATCAATCGATTGGTTGAATCGATAATGAGATGATATAGAGAACACTACTCTTAATCATTCTTAGTCGAGTATTAACATTCAGGGACAATGTTAATGCGTAGAGACTAGCATGTAGGTCAACAAGATGACTTGATCTCACAAGTCATGGATATGAGATATCAAGTTGACACATGGGTATGCATTGGAGAATGTATACTGAATGACCCGCCATGAGAAAGTATCATGGATCGTTATATGAGTGTCATATACTTTCTCATGTGGCTATTAGTATGACTATTAGTCCTTAGACCTGAAGTCACCATGGTTCCCTACATAATGAATTGCATACTTTGGCTTCGTCAAACGTCACCCGTAAATGGGTGGACTATAAAGGCGATTACTGGGTATGTAACGAATTATGCGGAGGGATGTGAGTGATGAAGATGGGATCTATCCCTCCTATATGACGGGGGTGACATCGATATTCTTGATAGAGTGAGACCACGAAGTGCATGGCCATGCCCAAATGAGTCAATATGAGATATTGAGCTCATTTGATTAGAGTGAGTCTACTTGGAGTTCAAGATTTAGATTGTCGAGGATGACACGGTCTATGCCTCGATTGGTCAATCTAGATGTCAAGGATAGAGGACATTGTCACATATTGTGAGAGTCACAATTAGTAGTCACAAAGGTGATGTTGAGCTCAACATTCTTGTAACTTGGGTAGCAATGATGTGTTGCTAGATACCGCTCATTGCTTATGTTCCTAAATCGGTTTAGGGACATTGCCAGCGTTACAAGAACCTATAAGTCACACACATAAGAGCAATTAGATGGAGATTAGGTTCATATGATGAACCATGAGGATTAGGTTCATGGGATGAACCAAATTGGATTAAGAGTAATCCAAATTAGACTAATTGAGTTAGACTCAAGTTGATTCAAGTGTTGAATGAGTCTAATTGAGATTTGATTCATCAAATCAATTTAAATTAATGAATAAAGATTCATTAAATTAAATTGACTTGAGTCAAGTGGTTAGATTTGATCAACCATGGGAGATTAGAGGTCAAGTTTGACTTGACTTGAGAGGGAAGATGAAAGGTCAAGTTTGACTTGACCAAATGCCATGTCATGGTGATGACTTGGCATGGGATGATGATGCTCCACATCATCATTGACTTTGTCAATTGATGCCACATCATGAGGGAGATCAAGGGTCATGGGAGTTACATGCATGCATGTAACCCCCCTCCATGAAGTGGCCGGCCACTCCATTAGATGGAGTATTGATTTTTAGTGGCTAATTGACTTCATCTTCAACCTTGGAATTTTTTCCTCTCAAGCTCTCTCCCTCTCCTTCCTCATCTTGCCGAGACACCCTAGGAGTGCTAGCACACTCAAGTGTGTTTTTCTTCCACCTATTGCTTGTGTGGATACCATAGAGGAGTGTGCACTTGACACTCTCGAGTTCCGGCGGACTTTTGGACGAGCGGGATTTGCGAAGGGCATCGCATCGAGGGTAACGTTCTTATCTCTTAGATCTAAGGTAGATCTAGGGTATTTTATACAAGCACATACATGTTTTTGTTTTAATACTTCTTCGCACGGATCCGTGGCCGGGGGCTTCCGAGGTTTCCGCAACGCAAAAAGCGGTTTTTGCGGCTCGGAAAATCCCAACACAGAGAAGCCTCTCCGAGCGAACCAGCTCCCCGACCAGAATTGCCGCAAGAACTCTCCAACACTCCACATCGCGACACCATCAACATGATCATTGGTGGGGGTCACAGATGGAGATTCAAATCGAGCCAGGAAGGCTCATGGGAGGCGGGTGGAGAACTTGGAAGTAAATATCAGCCAAAGGCATGCCGAAGGACCCTCAATGAACTTCGACCCCAAGGACTTGCGAGGAGTTTTTGTCCCACATGTGATTAGAGCCACCATTGCCAATTATGACGTGGCCAGGATCTTCGTGGATACAAGTAGCTCGGTTAATATTTTATTTAAAGACGCCTTTGATCATATGCAGCTTGACCCGGCTCAACTCCAACCGATGAATAAGACTCTATTCGGCTTCTCGGGTCACGAGGTGTCTCCACTCGCTCTAGGGGAGGAGCCCCTCCACCGGACCAAAATTACCACCTTTACGGTAGTAGACGTTGCTTCGACTTACAATGTCATCTTGGGAAGGTCAACGCTACACTCCTTCGAAGCTATCATATCAACCTACCACTAGAAGGTTAAATTCCCTGTGAATAATCAAATAGGGGAAGCTACTAGAGATCAAAAGGCAGCGATGTTATGTGGAAGAAGTCTAGACGGGCCCCATGAAAAATTGAAAGATCAAAATAGCAGAAGTTTACACTTTCTGGGAAGAGACGTTGGACGAGGAAGCTGTGCAGATATGGCCAGATCAACTTGACAGAGTGGTCCGAGTCGCTGCTGACTTGCCAGCCGAGCTGAAGCAAGAAATAATCAATTGCCTGGCGAGCAATCGAGATGTTTTTACTTGGTCTGGAGAGCAAAATTGGAGTATCTCCTGGACCGTGATGGAGCATCGGCTAAATGTCCTTCCCGAATCTTGGCCCATAAAACAAAAGAGAATACATTTCAGCTCGGAGAAAGATCAGATCATCCGAGTCGAAGTACAGAAATTAATGCAGGCCAGATACATCCGAGAGGTTCAGTTCCCCGAATGGTTGTCCAATATTTTATTAGTACCAAAACTAGGAGGAAAATGGAGGGTATGTATAGACTTCAGAGACATTAATAAAGCATGCCCTAAAGATTGCTACCCCTTGCCTCGGATAAATCAGTTAGTTGATTCTACGACAGGATGTGAATTAATCTGCATGTTAGACACTCATTAGGGGTATCATCAGATTCCGTTGGCACAGGAAGATCAAGAGAAAGTCAGTTTTGTCACGGTGGATGACACTTTTTGCTACAAGGTCATGCCATTTGGATTAAAGAATGCTGACGCCATCAAAGGCTGATAGATAAAGTGTTTCGGTCACAAATAGGCCAAAACATTGAAGTATATGTAGATGATATTCTCATCAAATCCACAAAAGCTGAAGACATCATCAAAGACATGGCAGAGACATTCAGCACGTTGCGCCGATATAGAATTCATCTCAATCTCAGCAAATGCATATTTGGCATCTAAGGAGGTAAGTTTCTCGGGTACATTGTGACTGAGCAAGACATCGAAGTTAATCTCAAGAAGGCTCAAGACTTGCAAAACATGATCTTTCCTAGAAATATCAGAGAAGTACAAAGGCTGCTGGGTAGGATAACGACACTCTCTCGCTTCATCCCTAAGTCACTTGAGCGGAGCCTTCCTTTCTTCAAGGTACTTCGCAAGTCGGCTCGGTTTTCATGGGACGAGAAGTGTGAACAAGCCTTTACTGAACTAAAATAGTATATATCTAAACTGCCTACACTTGCCAAGCCGATGCCGGGAAAAAGACTACAGTTATATTTGGCCTCCTCAGAAGAGGTCGTGGTGTCAGTCCTGCTTCGGCAAGAGGATGATAAGCAATTACCTATATATTTTGTCAGTCATTTATTAAAATTTGCCGAGAGAAGGTACACAACATTGGAAAAGCTGGCGCTAGCCCTACTTGTAATAGTCAGGAAGCTTCGTCCCTATTTTTTGTCTCATCTGATCACAGTCTTAACCAACAGTGGTCTTAGAAGGATATTAACTAGCCCTGAAGCATCTGGTCACCTGATTAAATGGACCACTGAACTAGCTGAGTATGATATCCACTATCAACCTCGTATGGCCCTCAAAGCACAAGTATTGGTAAACTTCCTAGCTGAGACACCGGGGATTGAGAGAAATGAGGAATGGAAGATATATGTGGATGGTTCAACAACTAAGCAAGGGAGTGGAGTAGGGGTATTGTTAATATCTCCTCAAGAAGACACGATCCGGATAGCTGTGCAACTCAATTTTCGAGCCTCCAACAATGAAGCCGAATACGAAACCTTACTTGCCGGATTGTGGGCGGCTGAGCATGTTGGAACTTCTCAGATTTCTTTATATTCTGACTCGCAGTTGCTTGTGGAGCAAGTCAAAGGATCATTTGACACTAACAACCAGCAACTTCAGTGCTATATACAAGCTTACCGCAAACTATCCTCAGAATTTCAAGAGGTTGTCCTCCATAAAATTTTTCGGGTAGATAATCAGAAGGCTGACGAGTTGGCTCGCATGACCAGTGCTCTAACTACTTGGATCTTGGAAGATTCGCTGGCCGAGACTCAGCTCGTTGCTCATATAGATCAAGATCTGATTGTGCCCCAAAGTTCGCCGGATTGGAGGACCCCCCTCGTTGATTATCTGAAAAGGGGGACACTAACAGATGACCGAGTCGAGGCACAGATCATCAAGAAAAGAGGGACCCGATTTGTCTTGATCGGTGACACCCTATATAAGAGGGTGTTCGCTCGGCCTTTGCTCAAGTGTCTCGCCCTTGAAGAGGCTGAGTACGTTATGAGGGAAGTGCATGAAGGCTGTTGCGGGAACCATTCAGGAAGTACTTCTTTAGCCCGCAAAGTCATACTAGCAGGATATTTTTGGCCAACCCTCTAGAAGAAACCGCCCACTGTGTCCAAATATGTCTCAGTTACCAGAAACATCAGAACTTCTCCCAGCAGCCCGCCGAATGGCTAAAGGCATAAGTAATATCTTGCCATTTTTACTAATGGGGAATGGATATTGTGGGGCCATTACCAATTGGGATGAATCAGAAGAAATTCTTACTGGTCGTGGTAGACTACTTTTTAAAATATAGTCTGCCAATTCGGCATTCCGAGAAGATTGGTCTCAGACAATTGGAGGCAGTTCCAAGGCCAAAAATAAAAGAATGGTGCCAACAGCTGAAGATTCAATAAGCTTTAACATCAGTGGCATACCCTCAGAGCAATGGATAGGCTGAAGTGACCAATCGAGAGTTGATTCGGAGGCTCAAAGTTAAGTTGGACCATACAAGGGGAAGCTGGGTAGAAGAATTGCCAAGCATCTTTTGGGCATACAGAACAACCCCTAAGGACAATACTGGCCTCACCCTGTTTCACTTGGTATACGGATCCGAAGCCCTAGTCCCGGTGGAAATTGGCATGGGGTCGCCTAGAGTCTCGACTTACGCTCTGGACAACAGCAATAATGATGAAACAAGGCTGGCAGAGTTAGACTTAGTCACAGAAATGAGAGGTAACACCACTAGTCAAATGGGTGCTTTCTGAAGGAAGATAGCATAGGCCTACAACAAAAGAGTAGTACCTCACTCCTTTCAGCCCGACGATTTTGTGTGGAAGAAAATCCAACCGACAGGAGAAGTCTGCAAGTTGGCACCCCAATGGGAAGGCCCGTAGAGAATTATCAAGAAACTCAGCTCGGGAGCTTATTATCTACAGGACAATGAGGGAAAGGAGCTTACTTGGCCATGGAATGCTTTTCATTTGCGACCCTATCATATCCGAATGGTCAAGAGGTATGTAATGAGGTTTTCCATTTCGAATAATAAAAGCTCTCCTTCGTGATTGCAGGTGGGCCTTCTTATAAAAGTCACCTATCAAGGTGCAATTCATATAAAGACGCCCTTTATGGCTCTTCCTTGGATATCGCCTATCACGACTGGTTTCAAGTATTTATCTTTTAGCTCTTCCTTGGATATCACCTATCACGGTTGGTTCCAAGTATTTATCTTTCGGCTCTTCCTTAGATATCACCTATCATGGTTGGTTCCAAGTATTTATCTCTCAGCATCCTTGGATATCGCCTATTACGACTGGTTTCAAGTATTTATTTTTTGGCTCTTCCTTGGATATTGTCTATCAAGGCTGGTTCCAAGTATTCATCTTTCGGCTCTTCCTTGGATATCACCTATCACGATCGGTTCCAAGTATTTATCTTTCAGCTCTTCCTTGGATATCGCCTATCACAGTTGGTTCAAAGTATTTACCTTTCGACTCTTCCTTGGATATCTCCTATCAAGTATTTATCTTTCGGCTCTTCCTTGAATATCTCCTATCACGGCTGGTTCCAAGTATTTATCTTTCGGCTCTTCCTTGGATATCGCCTATCACGACTGGTTCCAAGTATTTATCTCTCAACATCCTTGGATATCGCCTATCACGGTTGGTTCCAAGTATTTATTTTTCGGCTCATTCTTATGGATATCGCCTATCACGGCTGGTTCCAAGTATTTACATCACAGCTTGTTCTTATGGAGATCGCTCGTCACGGCTGGTTTCAAGCATTATCTCCTGGCCGAGAGGATTTGTCATGATAACGCATAGCCTGCCAATGGAACGTAGTTCGGCGCATTACTTCTAAGTCGCCCCTTAAGGCGCGTCTCGACCAAATCCCCTATTGTAGGGCATGGTGAAGGTATTTTTAGCATTGTTAATTAGTGCCTCTTATTATGTCAGTCATTCCAGTATGTTAACATTTTTTTAAGGAGCCGAGAGACAACACTTGGATACCGCCAAAAAAGTTGTTATATTAATATCCAAAACAAATTACAAGTTGCCTAGAAGAAAATATAGAAGAAAAAATGTCGCGTATGACTACGAAAACCTACTGAAAACAAAAACTAAGTTATTATGGGAGCCTGCCAAGTGTCGAGCCCAGAGTATCATCGATTAGACGTTGTAGATCTAGGAACTCGGCTGAGGCTCCCTCGGGAGGGTTTCCGACTTCATTGAAGTGCCGAATGGCCCCCTTGTAGCCTATCTCTAGGAGGTCGATGGTGCAACCTCCTGATAACTACCGTTTTGTCGTATTATTTTGGTTCTTAATATCACTATTTTAATCCTCTCGTGTGTTTAATTATTGATTATTTGCATGTTTTATGAGTTGGATTGTTTTTTGGACTTTATTATAAATTCTCTTAAATTTTAGACTTATATGCAAATTTTACATCTTAATTGTAGGAGATTGCAATGGGCCACTGGACTAGACTCAAGTTGGATCAAATATGGCTTCATCTAGGGCTAGAAGGATCATTTCAAACTGGATTAATCTTGACCCTTCATCAAGATCAGAAGCAGTTTAATTCAAAGGGTTCAGATCTGTTTAATCCTGACCATTCGATGATATCTGATTGATCTGATCCATCCATCTAAATCTGGAGAGATCCGGTGCATACATTTAGATTTGGACATCTTGATCGTTCATCCGAACCATTTGATTGTGATTATCCCTTCAGATTGATCATATCTATTCATTCAAAATCGGAGTAATTTCAGCCGTTGGATGCACAACCCCTTAATTGATTAATCAAGGCAAATAACCTAGCTTCAATTGGACGGCTGGGATTTGATCCTGCTTCGATCGGATGACCAAGGAAAAGAGCTTTAAAAATCCAACATTTTCACCTTCTCTTCATCGCGCGACACATGCAGGGCTGCGGGCGGACGTTGTCTTCTTCCTCATCCGAGCGGACGAAATGGGAGCTGGGATCGCAAATTCTGCTCCACTAGAACAGCTCGTCGCCGGTCATTTTCTCCCTTACCAAGCTCTGGTGCCATTCCTTCTCTATCAAACCGCCGAAAACTCCATTTCCAACGCCGCTGACCAATCGGAGTGGGGATTCCCCTCCGATCGGTTCTGCCAGCCATCCGTTCCACCTCCGATCGAAGGTGCCATACACATTTTCGGCAGTCCACTTCCTTCGTAGGCTGCACCAATTGGGCAGTTTCCATCCGACCAGCAGCTCCGGTAGTCGGTCCATAGCTCCGACAGTGCTCCACGTTTGCGGCCAACACCTTAACGACAGCGCCGAATTCCATCTCTAGCCAGCTTCTGTTTCAGCATCCGTCGGACAACAAGATTTCTTATTGATTGTGTTTTTTTCCCTCTTTGTTGTTGAATGTTTATAATTGAATGATCTTCCACATTTAGAATTTTACGTATTCGATTTAATTCGTTTCATGCTTACGTAGTGTTCGATAAAATGCTTCTTAGAGTAATTAAGTTGTAGTTGGTTAGTTTAGATTTAATTTCATGTTATCTTTTACTCTCATGTTATTCTACATATTTAAATTCCTGCACTTTCTTATTTGAATGCTTAGTTTAAGTTTCTTTTAATTTCATCGCACTCATAGTTTAGTTAGATTAGAATTTGATTACTTGCATTGTCTTTCGTTTAGTAGGATTAGTCTTTTAAAACCCAAACCCCATCTTCAATAGAAAACACAAAGTAATAAATAGAAATCCTAAGTTTACTATTCTATCGATTACACTCGTTGGGAAACGATCTGAGTCGTCCCTATGCTATATTAGCATAGAGAGGGTTTGATAATTAATTTGTAATGGTACCACGATAAAATACCTGCTATCAAAATTTGGCACCGTTGCCGGGGAGTGTAATGATATTTGGTAGACTTAGGATTGTTTATCCATTTTTCTAAAAAAAAATCAAAATTCAAAACTTTTGTTGAGGGTTTAATTCTTTTATGTCTTGTATATCTATGTGTTATATTTTATTTGTTTCCTGTATCTTTTGATTTTGTTTGCCAGTGTTTCAAGATAAAAATAGGAAATTTCTTTGATCATGGATCCCTATTATCAGAGATTAGGAGGCTTTCATTAGGCTTATAATTCAAGGATTAGCAAAACTGTCAGGGAACTCACCGCACCAGATGTTGCTTGTCAATCTTTTTGCATTCAGTTTCCTGAATTAAATTTGGATGTTGAACTCTTTGAAATTGTACATTTGCTTCCGAAATTCCACGGTTATGCTAGCGAAGATCCAATTAGGCACTTGCAAAAATTTTATATGGTATGCTCAGCAATGAAGCCATGAGGTATATCACAGGAGGACATTATGCTCAGAGTATTTCTATTCTCTTTATCAGACAGGACAAAGGATTAGATCTATTATCTTCCTCCTGACTCTATTACATGTTGGAGTGAAATGAAGAAAGCCTTTTTGGAAAAGTTTTTCCCTACATCCAAGACCAAAGAAATTCGAAAGAACATTTGTGGTATTGAGCAAATGATAGGAGAGACTCTATATGATGAAAGGATCTATGCGCCCGCTAGAGGGGGGGGGGGTGAATAGCGTTTCGACATTGCTTGATGGAATATGATCGCGTTCGTCTCTACAAAAGTTGTTAATGCAGCAGAAATAATAATAACAATAATAAAAGACAACACAAGCACTATCACAATACCAAATATAACATGGTTTGGAACTGAATGGTTCCTACTCCACAAATTGGGCTCGAACGAGCCCTAGCGATGTCAATCACACACCACTACTCAATATCTCCTTCTCAGAACAATCCGAAGGTGGAGAAACCTCGTACAAGTAATTACTCTAAGTAATACAATGAACAACAAGAGTATACAAGTAAATACAACAAAAGAATACAAAGAACACTTTACAAAAATCTTTTGGAAGTTTGCTTGTTGATTGCCTTGGACTAGCCTTGAAGACCCTGATTTGCACCAGCAAATCGCTTCAAATCGCCCAAGAAAATCGATGGCAAAAACCTCCTCCACGAGCTCCGTTTAAAGCTTCTCCTTGGGTTGGATTCCGCTTAGCAGTCGACTGATTGGGACCATCAATCGACTGCCCCTATAGTCATTTTCTCACAACGACATGAACCACGTCAGATAAGTCCAATGGATAGACCATCAGTTGACTGATCGAGTCATCACTCGACTGTCAAACCCTAATAGTTGACTCAGAAACATTCTGTCTTCGATTTCTCGACCAATAGTCGACTGATCTTCAGATCAGTCGACTGCCCAATGTTGGCAGTCGACTGCTAGGCCATTTTCCCACAGTCGAACCATAGTCGACTCACATCAGTCGACTGACCTTAACATCAGTCGACTGATACACCTCAAACATGAGGTTTTAGCCCAAGTATGATGCCCTCATACTTGCTAGACCACCCTTAGCCTAGACCTAAGCCTTCTAGCCACCTCCATCATCCTCACGCCTATCAGATCCCTCCAAGTCATTCATGACTTATTCATCCATACGCTATCCTTCGGGTTCTTTCATCAGCTATTGTCATGCTAATGTGGTCTACACCGCCAAGGCACATTGGACTTACGCTGCCAAGACTCCGCTTAGACTTTACGCCGCCAACCATTGGACTTATGCTGCCAAGACTCCACCCTTGGACTTTACGCCACCAATATCTAATCCCTTGGACTTTGCTTGACAACCCATGTTGGAATTTTCATTTGCCAAGACTCAAGCTTGGACTTTCCCTTGCCAACCCATGTTGGACTTTCCATGCCAAGACCCATGCTTGGACTTTCCTTGCCAACCAATGTTGGACTTTCCATGCCAAGACTCAAGCTTGGACTTTTCATGCCAAGTACACAAGACTTGGACTTCTCCCATTACAATGGTCAAACCATCGTCAAACATCAAATATGACCTGGGTCAATTTCACCAACAATCTCCCCAACACTTGTCAGACATCAATGTCAAACATCAAAACACTACTCGAGTGATGTTTTGATGTTTGACATAGTATGTTTGACATTGATGTTGGTTAATGTTTTGGGGAGATTGTTTATACAATCGACCCAGGTTATAATTGACCAGACTCGAGTTTGACTCGAGGGAGACTTTGATAGTTGACTAGGGTTGACCATGTGATTATGGGAAAGTCCAAGCATGAGTCTTGGCAAGGTAAAGTCTAAGTCATGGGTACTTGGCATGAAAAGTCCAAGTGGGACACTTGGCATTTGGGAAAGTCCAAGTCTTGAGTACTTGGCACATGGGAAGTCCAAGCATGAGTCTTGGCAAATGAAAAGTCCAACATGGGTTGGCAAGGAAAAGTCCAAGCATGGGTCTTGGCATGGAAAGTCCAACATGGGTTGGCAAGGGAAAGCCCAAGCTTGAGTCTTGACATTTGAGAAGTCCAAGGGGTTTGATATTGGCGGCGTAAAGTCCAATGGTGGAGTCTTGGCAGCATAAGTCTAATGGTTGGCGACGTAAAGTCCAAGCGGAGTCTTGGCTGTTGGTGCAGGGGCACTAGATAATCAAACCTGTGTTTTGATTATGAAAAAGACACAAAGTTAAGTTTACATCGTTATCTCACGAGCTATCGAGTGTGCAGAAAAGTATTAAAGCTGAAGCTGAAGGCTAGCGACACCCGGAGGAAGCCGCGGTGGTCGGGCGACACTCGAGTGACTTCGGAGGGAGCCGAAGGAATCGAGTGGAAGGCCGGAAGTGAGAGCTACTATCGAGGTAAACTCGTGTGAGTGAGAGATTGTAAGGTCGTGTCCTCTTTACGGGGACGACCGTAGGCGGCGATCCGACTAAGACTTCCTGTGGAAGGTCTAGGTCGAGATCGGACGGTTAGAAACCGTTGTATTTATCATTTTCCGAGCTAACCTCTTATTGCAGGGAAGTGGCCAGCGATCATTCTTTGGACATGGAAGCGATCGATGCCCATCGATCGGTGATGTGAGGCATCGATCGTGATGGCGGCGATTGACTTTGCGCTAGGTCAAAATGGATAACGTTTGACGCGGCCACTTTGCGATAAAATTTGGACAACTTCATGATCCGTTCAAAAAAAAAAGGGAGACAAATTCAGAGGCCAAATTCTATAAAAGGAGGGGAGGATTCCACTCCAAACACATCAAGTTTATTCATCAAGTGCTCCTACAATGCCAACGCTCCAACACCGTCATAACGCCGACGCAACGACAACCTCAGATCTTCTTCGGCGGCAGCAGCATCCAGTAATACTTTTTAATATTGTATTTGTTGTTTTTATTCGTAACGAGGTGAGGTAGGCTTGTTGCCTCATCCTCGTACTTTCGGATTTTGTGATCATTGTCTCCTACCTCCAACGAGGAGGAGACGTTATAGTGCTTTGCCCTCCGTACGCAGTCTAGGACCGATAGGGCCTTGGAGTAGCAACCGCTGGGTTGTGAACCAAGTAAAATAAACGTGTCATTTTATTTTCCGCTGTGCTTACTCGTTTACTTGTGTCTCAACAAACGAATTCGAACGAAAGATTTACGATCGCTATTCACCCCCCCTCTAGCGACGCTTCTCGATCCAACATTAGTGGCGTAAGTCCAATGTGCCTTGATGGTGTAGATACCGTTAGCATGACATAGCCGATGGAAGCACCTAAAGGCTAGCGCGATGGATGAACAAGTCATGGATGACTTGGAGGGATCCGAGAGGCGTGAGGCTGATGGAGGTGGCTAGAAGGCTTAGGTCTAGGCTAAGGGTGGTCTAGCAAGTATGGGGACACCATACTTGGGTTAAAACCTCATCTTTGAGGTTGGCAGACGATTGACATTATGGTCGGTTCGACTGCCGTGAGTTGACTAGAGCTCGACTGCCATTTAGGGCTGAAGATTATTTGCTAACAATCGCTGCTAATTAGAGTAGTTGACTCGGCGATCATTGCCATGGATGACGATCATTGCCCGGTTGAGTCACGAGCACAGAATGCTCCGTAGTCGACTATGGGGCTGGCAGTCGACTGGTGAGAGTCTCGTTAGAACTTTTCCAGCGTGGATTGAGCCGTTGTCTCACAGCAATAGTGGCATCAGTCGACTGGTGACTTATGGCAGTCGACTTATTGATGGAAATCCAGCCTGATGTAGGTTAAAAAGAGGAGCTCAAGGAGGATTTTGGCATTGATTCTTTGGGAGCTTTCTTGGGGTGATTTGAAGGCGATTTGCAGGTGCATTTCAGGGCCCTTCAACCTCATCCAAGCAACCAACAAGCAAAGTGCTCAAACCCTAGTTTTGTAAAGTGTTCTTTACATTTCCATTGTATTTGCTTGTATTTATTTCGTTTATTGTTTTAAACATTTATACGAGGTTTCTCCGCCTCCGACGTGTTGTCGAGAAGGAGTTATTTGTGATTAGTGATTGCGTGTGCATCACTAGAGCTCGTTGAGCTCAACCATGGAGTAGGAACCTTGAGGTTCCGAACCACGTTAAACAATTGTGTTTGTGATTGTGTTTTTTCGTTATTGCTTTATTATCCTTGTTTCCGCTGTGCTAACGAAATTCATAGATGCGATTACGATCAAATTCCATCAACAAACGACAACGCGCTATTCACCCCCCCTCTAGCGGGCGCACAGGTCCTAACAAGTAGTATCAGAGCGAGGCCGCTCTTCAAGTTTAACAACAAAGGGAGCACGCTAGAGGGTGAAGATGGATTTCCAAGAAAGGTTGGGTGACGATGTCAACATTCCACCGTCCTTCGACCGCGAAGATTTCACGTATTGGAAAGGTAGAATGATGCACTTTTTAATGTGTGACTTTGACAATTGGATTAGTGTCTTAGTAGGCTTTGACACTCCAAAAGACGACGAAGGAAGAAAAATCAAGAAGAAGAATTGGAGCCAAGACCAACTACGATATTATAATATCAATAATAAGGTAATGTGTATTTTGCTTAATGTAATCCCTAATGATATTTTGATCAAGATAGGGGATTGTAAAGACGCCAAGGAGCTATGGAGAAAATTGGCGAAACATTATGAAAACCCATCACCGGTCCAAGAAGATGAGTGCTCATCGGCTCAAGAGGAGGAGACCGAAGATGAAGAGAGTTCATCATCCTCACGAGCAAGTGAGGAGTCTGAAGTTGAAGAGGAGTCAACTTCTAGATCGGTGGAAGAGGAGGTGGAATAAGTAGAAGAAACCTCCACCTCTAGGATTGAGGGGAAGAAAAGAATTTCCATTCTGGAGCAACAAGAAGAAGCTTTCACATCCGGTCAAGATGAAGAAGCTCCAACTCCAACACCTTCCACCACGGACCTAGGTAACTCAAGCAATGTAGTTTTAAATAAAAATCACATAGTTTGCTTTGAGTGTAGGGAAGTAGGACATTACAAGAGTAAATGTCCTAAAAGAGTCAAGAAGAGTCCACCAATGCCAAAAGTCAAGGAGACCGGTCCCCCAACTATCAAAAGCAAGGAGCAAGTCATTTGCTTCAAATGCCGGCTACCGGGACATTACCGGAGTCAATGCCCAAGAGGGAAGAAGAAGGGGCAAGAAGGAGCTATACAAGTAGGGGGAGCTTCCAAAGCTAACCCTAAGGTATTTTTAAATAAAGCTCCTCATTCAAATAATGTCAAAAAGCATGCTAGAAATAATTTTAGCAATCTTGCTATCTATCATAAAGAGCATGCTAGAAATAAGGAATTGTGTCTAGGAGCTAAGAATGTCTACCTTTCAAAGAAGGAAAAATTTGGGACTAATGTCCCTAAAAATGTCATACCTAGGGAATCTATTAGGAAAATACAAGAGCACCTAGGTTTTAACCCCAAATGGACTAGACATATGCCTAAAAAGAACCATGCCCAAGGATTAAATCAAAATTCTAAAATTGGAAAATTAGAATTAGAGAACCAAGCCTTGAGATCAAGGCTTGAAAAACTTGAGAAGACCCTTAAAATTATGCAAAATCAATTTAAAGGGTCAAGTGATCAAAAGTCTAGGTCCAAAAGTCAAAGTCAACACCTAGGACCTAAGAGTCAAAAGTCAACCAAGGGCAAGCAAGGTTTGGGTCACAAACCTAAGCCTAAGGTGGCTTATCATAGTGTTCCATTTGACTATGGAACACAAACTAGGTCTAGGAAGACCAAGGTTACTAGGGAAGTTATCCCTAAGAGTAACCAAGGTTTGTGCCTAGTGGCTAGGGTTTCAAGGAAACCTAGGGTGACCACTAAGAAGGTTGCAAGGGGAGTTACCCCTAGAGTCAACCTAGGTAAGACCACAATGACCAAGGCTACCAAGCCTAGGAGGGTCATTAGGAAGGTATCTAGGGAGGTTATCCCTAAGGAATACCTAATTAACCCTAGGAGCTCAAATAGGTTTTGGGGTTCCTAAGAGTCAACCAATGTTGGCAGTCGACTGGTAAGAGTCCCGTTGGAACTTTTCTAGCATGGATTGAGCCGTTGTCTCACAGCAACAGTGGCATCAGTCGACTGGTGACTTATGACAGTCGACTGGTCGGTGGAAATCTAGCCCGATGCAGGTTAAAAAGAGGAGCTCGAGGAGGATTTCGGCATCGGTTCTTTGGGAGCTTTTTTGGGGCGATTTGAAGGCAATTTGCAGGTGCATTTCAGGGCCCTTCAACCTCATCCAAGCAACCAACAAGCAAAGCACTCAAACCCTAGTTTTGTAAAGTGTTCTTTACATTTCCATTGTATTTGCTTGTATTTATTTTGTTTATTGTTGTAAACATTTGTACGAGGTTTCTCCGCCTCCGACGTGTTGTCAAGGAGTTATTTGTTATTAGTGGTTGTGTGTGCATCACTAGAGCTTGTTGAGCTCAACCGTGGAGTAGGAACCTTGAGGTTTCGAACCACGTTAAACAATTGTGTTTGTGATTGTGTTTTTTCATTATTGCTTTATTATCCTTGTTTCCGCTGTGCTAACGAAATTTGTAGACGCGATTACGATTAAATTCCATCAATGAACGACAACGCGCTATTCACCCCCCTCTAGCAGGCGCACAGGTCCTAACACAATCTCCCCCTTTTTGATGTTTGACAAAAACCAAACACCTTTGAGTTAGGCCCCTAACTCAAATTCCCCTACTAATTTCCCTAAATTTGTAATTCTAACATTCTCCCCCTTTTTGACATACATAAAAAAGGTTCTCCCCAAGGAGGTCAATGTCTCATATCCCAATGAGATCTTACACTCTCCCCCTTGGTCCAAAAACACCTAGGATGCCTTCGCTCTTCCTAGTGATAAGTCCCATATCACTTAAGAGAAACAATCCTACACACTCTCCCAATTTCCAATTTGGATATCTCAAATTCCCATTTCTCCCCCTCATGAGGAAAAATAACATCCATCATCCCATGATGGATACCTCCCCCTAAAGGCTTGCTCTCCCTTGACCATTGCACCAACAATGTCCTTGGGAAGTTCCTAGGCTAATAGGAACACTAAACCATCAAAATTAAGATTTAAAAGTTCAACATTGAACTTTCCCACACCTTAAAATTGATACATCACCCTAACACTTCTCCTAATCCATATCCAATGAATTTTCACCCTTTCCAATGCTTTCCAAAGCATATCCTAGGGTTAAGAGCAGTTAGGGAACCCTAACATAGCTGAAACATGGGCTAAACATCCTTGTTTACTCGAAATCAGCTTTGGCAGTCGACTCTGATAGTCAACTTCTGTGCTCATCAGTCGACTGCCATTATGCGACAGTCGATTGATAACTGAAATTTCCGAATTTTAATTATTAGAATCGAATTTCAGAAATTCATAAGTAAATATACGTAATTTGAAAAATTGTGAAAATTCATATGTATAATACTTATAACAAATCATTGGGTGAAAAATGTTTGAAAAATATTTTACCCATAAAATAGTAAAATTGATACAAAGTTCAAAAGTGAAGAAAAATTTCAATATTTGAGCTCACTTTGTATTAACATCATCAATGGTGACTTTTATCAAAAGATAGATTGCACCAAGGTTTTTTCAAAATGATTTTCAAATTGTTTTAAAACCTTATATTGGATCATATTCTTTGTGCTTAATGTAAATGGCTTGAACATAAGCTTTCCCAATGATTCATCCATGATATAAATGAGTTTTAGTTCATCTAGATGCAAAAACTATGCACCTTGAACTCAATTCATATCCTAGCATCTAACATGTATCTAGGGTGTATGCATACACATACATGTCAATGTAATGTGAGATGTGGGTTTTATTTTCCTAAACTAGGGTTTCATGCATTTTCTAGGGCAACTCTACTTGATTCCCTTATACATGGGACTTCAAGTCATTCCAATTATCCTTAAATCAATTTTCATAAATGCATGAATGATTATGACATTAATGATGGTATAAATAAGCATGTGTCATGATGTTATGACATAAAATAGAATCTAAGCATACATGATATTTAATCTTAATCCTAAGCATGATCATGACATATTATATAATTAAAAGTAGATATGATGTCATGACATGGTATATGATAAATCAAGCATGGCAAATAAAAAGTAAAGGTATATAATACCTAAATTTTAATATTTGTTGCTATTTGTTATTTTTAAACCCATTTTGCCATATTATCATTTATCTCTCAAGTGTACCAAAAACCCAAAATGGCACACTATCACTTTAAGACCTAAATTGTGTCAATTTGATCAATTTATCAAACTTCTTAAATAATATTGGCACATCCTAAAAATCTTTAGGATTATAATCATCCAAGGTACCCCATTACCTTGGAAATGACTTAGAGTGCCACCTTCACAATGGTTAGGTTAATTACCTATCCATTCAAGTTTGACACACCTAAACCCATTTAGTGTGAATCGATCACACTCTTAGGAACCCAATACCTATTGGAGCTCCTTGGGTTTATTAGGTATTCGTTAGGGATAACTTCCCTAGATACCCTCCTAATGACCCTCCTAGGCTTAGAAGCCTTGGTCATTTGGGTCTTGCCTAGGTTAGCTCTAAGGGTAACTTCCCTTGTAACCTTCTTAATGGCTTCCTTAGGATTCCTTGAAACCCTAGCCACTAGACATCTACCTTGGTCAACCTTAGGGATGACTTCCCTATCGACCTTGTCTTTCCTAGACCTAGGTTGTGTTCCATAATTGAATGAAACATTATGGTAGGTCTCCTTGGGCTTAGGTTTGTGACCCAAACCTTTCTTTCCCTTGGTTGGACCTTGCTTCCTAAAACCTAGGTTTTGACTCCTTGACCTAGATTTTTGATCATTTGACCCTTTAATTTGATCTTGTATATTCCTAAGGGTCTTTTCCATTTTCTCAAGTCTTGACCTCAAGACTTGATTTTCCTTTTCTAATATCTCAATTTTTAATTTTCATTAACTCTTGAGATATTCTTATTTCTAGGCATATGTCTAGTCTATTTAGGGTTGATGCCTAGGTGATCTTCTATCTTCCTAATAGTCTCCCTAGGAAGGATAGGTCTAGAATTGTTTGATCTAGGTTTGTCCTTAGGTAAAATTGTTTTAGGGATATTATTCCCAAATTTCTCCTTATTCCTAATGTGGACATGCTTAGCTCCAAAATAATAAAATCTATTATTCCTACTTAGCATGATTTTCATGATGAGTAGCAAGTATATTGAGATTACCTCTAGCATGCTTTTTACTATAAAATTTAGAAGGTGCATTATTAAATTTTATCTTAGGGATTGCTTTAGAAGCTCCCCCTACTTGTGATGCTCCTTCTTGACTTTTTTTCTTCCTCCTAGGGCATTGACTCCTATAATGCCCCTTTTGGTTGCATTTGAAGCAAATGTGTGCTCCTTGCTTTTATGTGTTGGGGGACTGACATCCTTGGTCTTTTCTTGAGGTTTTGGTGCCGGTTAAATTTTCTTGACCTTCTTAGGGCACTTACTCTTATAATGCCCTTGTTTCCTACACTCAAAGAAAATTATGTGATTTTTAATTTTACCAAGATTGCTTGAGTTACTTAGGTCAATTGTGGGAACCGGAGTTGATTCTTCATCTCCTCGACTGGAAGTAGATGGCTCTTCTTCTTGCTCTAGCATGGAATGTGATCTCTCCTCCCCCTCAATCCTAGAGGTGGAGGCCTCTTCTAATTCCACCTCTTCTTCCTTCTCGGATGTTGACTCCTCTTCAACTTCCGAATCTCCACTTTCTTGTGAGGATGAGCTATCTTTTTTAGCCTCTTCCTCTTATGCTGAGTGAGACTCCTCATGAAATCTTGCCAACTTGTTCCATAGCTCCTTGGCATCCATGTAATCCCCTAGCTTGCACAAAATGTCATTAGGGATCAAATCAATAATAAATTTTACTACCTTCTTATTTTTCTCAAATCCTTGGAGTTGTTCCTCATTCCATCTCTTCATCTTGAGGAATCCTCCCTTTGGCCCTCTTGGATATTCAAATCCTTCCATTAGGACGGACCACTCCTCAAGGTCCCTCATCATCAAGGAGTCTTCAATTCTTGCCTTCCATTGATTGAAGCCTTCTCGTCTATAGAAATTATATGTAATTAGGGTGTTGATGTCCCATCCCAATTTCTCTTCAAATTCCATCTTGCCCTCTAGCGCTTTTGCTCCCGAGTGTTAGTCTGTAGAAGAGCTCCAAGCTCTGATACCAATTGTAAGGACCTGTGTGCCCGCTAGAGGGGGGGGGGTGAATAGCGTTTCGACATTGCTTGATGGAATATGATCGCGTTCATCTCTATAACACTTGTTAATGCAGTCGAAATAATAATAACAATAATAAAAGACAACACAAGCATAATCACAACACCAAATATAATGTGGTTCGGAACTGAATGGTTCATACTCCATGGATTGGGCTCGAATGAGCCCTAACGATGCCAATCACACACCACTACTCAATAACTCCTTCTCAGAACAATTCGGAGGTTGAGAAACCTCGTACAAGTAATTAATCTAAGTAATACAATGAACAACAAGTATATACAAGTAAATACAACAAAAGAATGCAAAGAACACTTTACAAAAATCTTTTGGAAGCTTGCTTGTTGATTGCCTTGGACTAGCCTTGAAGACCCTGATTTGCACCAGCAAATTGCTCCAAATTGCCCAAGAAAACCGATGGCGAAAACCTCCTCCACGAGCTCCCTTTAAAGCTTCTCCTTGGGCTAGATTCCACTTAGCAGTCGACTGATCGGGACCATTAGTCAACTTCCCCTGTAGTCGTTGTCTCACAACAACATGAACCACGTCGGATAAGTCCAACGGATAGACCATCAGTCGACTGATCGAGTCATCACTCGACTGTCAAACCCTAATAGTCGACTCGGAAACATTCTGTCTCTGATTTCTCGACCAATAGTCGACTGATCTTCAGATCAGTCGACTACCGAATGCTGGCAATCGATTGCTAGGCCATTTTCCCATAGTCGAACCCTAGTCGACTCACATTAGTCAGCTGACCTTAACATCAGTCGACTGATACACCTCAAACATGAGGTTTTAACCCAAGTATGATGCTCTCATACTTGCTAGACCACCCTTAGCCTAGACCTAAGCCTTCTAGCCACCTCCGTCAGCCTCACGCCTATCAGATCCCTCCAAGTCATCCTTGACTTGTTCATCCATACGCTAGCCTTCAGGTGGTTCCATCAGCTATTGTCATGCTAATGTGGTCTACACCGCCAAGGCACATTGGACTTATGCTGCCAAGGCTCCGCTTGGACTTTACGCCGCCAACCATTGCACTTATGCTGCCAAGACTCCACCCTTAGACTTTACGCTGCCAATATCAAACCCCTTAAACTTTGCTTGCCAACCCATGTTGGACTTTCCATTTGCCAAGACTCAAGCTTGGACTTTCCCTTGCCAACCCATGTTGGACTTTCCATGCCAAGACACATGCTTGGACTTTCCTTGCCAACCCATGTTGGACTTTCCATGCCAAGACTCAATCTTGGACTTTTCATGCCAAGTACACAAGACTTGGACTTCTCCCATGATAATGGTCAAACCATCGTCAAACATCAAATATGACCTAGGTCGATTGCACCAACGATCTCCCCAACACTTGTTAGACATCAATGTCAAACATCAAAACACTACTCGAGTCAAACTCGAGTCTGGTCAATCGTGACCTGGGCCGATTGCACCAACATATGAGTATTGGGAGAGATTCAAAAGATTGTGTGTTAGTTGCCCCCATCACCAAATTAGCGATCACCTACTCATCCTGCACTTCTATGATAGATTATTTCCTATGGACAGATGTATGCTTGATGTAGCTAGTGGAGGGGCCCTAGTCAACAAGACTCCTGCTCAGGCTAGAGAAATTATTGAGGTCTTGGCTATGAATTCACAACATTTTTATCAGCCTTTACCAACATTTCAGAGGTTGGCTCTTGAGTTCCAGAATATCCCAATGCTTAATATCCCACAACAGTCCCAGTAAATGCAAGCACAAGGATTTATTCAGCCTTCATCAGAGACCATTCCTCTAGATATCGATGCGCTAGAGGAGATGGATTGTGGAGTACGTGATAACGAAGTTTATGATTCTGCTGCTCTATAGGACTCCAATATTTCTATGTGCTATAATAATGAAGTTGTGGATGATGTGGATGTTATTGTTGATAACAGTGCAGATATTATTGTAGATGATACTGTTACTCCTGCTTGTGATATTGTTAATGTTGCACATGATATTTCAGATGTAGCAGATATTGTTACTTATATTGAGGTTGATGATGTTGTAAATGAGGCAGTGTCTGCAGAATTATTATGTTTAGCTGTGCAACTACCTGATAAGCCTGACCAGAATTGCTCTAAAGATATCAAGATGATTTCCATAGGAGTGATAGATAGCTAGAGAGCCCCAGACTGAACACTCCTATTACAGCCTAAGCCTCTAATATTTCTTCTTAACAAGACTCCAACACCTCTACTGATGAAGGCCCTGACATTCCATGCAATAATCCAGCCTCAAGGCTGGACACTTTTTCTGAATCACCTCTGACCACCAGAGATTACATATGATGAGGCGATCATATTGGAGGGGACAACACAATATTATCATGATCACACCATGGAGGTGCTCACCCCCATTCAGTCCATCCCACTCCCGGCGTGGATGTTAAAGCTAAATCTTCTTCAACCGCTTGGACTATAGGGGAGTTTGCTCCATCTCATTCTCTTTTCTTTTTCTTTGTATATATATCTCTTTTACTTCATTTGTTTTTATTTTAGTTGTTATGTTTTGTTTGTTGAGTTTTTTTTTTGTTGGGATTTTCAAATAAATTTCCTATGCATTCCTTTATATCATCTTAGAAGTCGTGAAAGCTAGCTAAATTTGATTGTCGAGTTTCGGGGATTTATTGTCATGAATGGATTATTTGATTGCATGTGGTTACTACTTGGTGATGGATTCTATGTTGATAGACTGAGTTGATTATTTTTGTTTATCTAGTGAGGATTGAGTATATTTTTATTGCTTGTGTGTGGTGCACTTGTGGTTATTATAACTCTAGAACTTGCTTTGATTCTTTCGAGACCGCACAACAATAGGTTTGCATGATTATTATGAAGGCAATTACATTTGTTTTCCTTCACTTCTTTTATCGCCACATGCTTATTGAATAACATTCTAGTCGTTCATCATTTCTATTTTTTCTTTCATTCCATTACTTTATTTTCCATTTCTATTTCTAGATGTGGAATGCTTGGATGTTCCATGATGAGTGTTTTGCCCAGGATGGACAAAAATTTAAGTGTGGGGGAGAGGAGTAGCTCAGGGAAATTTAGTGTTAGCATAGGCAAGTCATGCTTGATCACCATGAGCTAGCCATGCTCTTTATCTTTTTAGTTGAGCTTGATGTTGGAGCATAGGAAAGTGTACTACATGTCAGAAAAAAAAAGTTTGAAAAAAAAAGCTTAAAAAAAGTTGAAAAAAATAAATTGGGTGACCATGAAGTAAAAAAAAAGTATTGTGAAAATTTTGACATGTTGTGCCATTTTTATTTATGTGTGATAGTATTTTTGTTAACGATATCCCTTGTTACAATTATTGAGAGATTTATTGTATATCATTAGTAGATTTGTATTGAAGAATATGATAAGGGTTGTTTACATGTTTATTGGGTTGGGAGAAATTTTTTTTTAGGACAATGCTTTCTTGTACTCATCTATGTAGCATTTCAGTATTTCTATATCTTCTTGCATTTCTTTAGCTATTTCCTACCTTTCTTTCCTTACACACATACCATTATTTGCTTTTATTCATGTTTCCCTTACATTCCTAATAAGCCTTCAGTGATTATGCATTCTTATGTGTATATAGTGGTGAAGGTAGAAGAAAAGCAAGCATATGGTAGTTCATAAACCATGAGTAGTTTGAGTGAACTCCACTATTACATGCTTATGAGAGCGAGAGAAACTACCACTTACCTTGTGAGACTTAATCATTCTTAGTTTATTCATAATGGATTGAAGTCACCATGTTTGTTAACCTGTGTAAGATTTGAGTTCATGATTGCTTGAGTCTTTGAGATTTGACAATCCTAGGTAACTTTCTTTCACGATCTTCTATGTATGCTTGGGAATTGCTAGGGAAATATACTTTCAATTTACCTTTAGTTTTCTTTCCTTGCTCGGGACGTGCAAGAATAAGTGTGGGGGAATTGATAACTACCATTTTGTCATATTATTTTGGTCCTTAATATCACTGTTTTAATCCTCTCGTGTGTTTAATTGTTGATTATTTGTATGTTTTATGAGTTGGATCATCTTTTGGACCTTATTGTAAATTCTACTAAATTTTAGACTTATAAGCAAATTTTACATCTTAATTGTAGGAGATCGAGATGGGCCACTGGATTAGACTCAAGTTGGATAAAATATGACTTCATCTAGGGCTAGAAATATCATTTCAAACTGGATTAATCTTGACCCTTCATCAAGATCAGAAGTAGTTTAATCAAAGGGTTCAGATCTGTTTAATCCTGACCGTCCGATGAGATCTGATTGATCTGAGCTATCCATCTAAATCTGGAGAGATCCGATCCATACATTTATATCTGGACATCTTGACCGTTCATCCAGACCATTTGATCCCCTTCATATTGATCAGATTCGTTCATTCAAAATCGGAGTAATTTCAGCCATTGAATGCACAACCCATTAATTGATTAATCAAGGCAAATAACCTAGCTTCAATTGAACAGCTAGGATTTGATCCTTCTTCGATCGGACGGCCAAGGAAAAGAGCTTTAAAATTCCAACATTTTTACCTTCTTCTCTTCATCGCGCGACACACGCAATGCTACGGGCGGACGTCGTCTTCTTCCTCGCACGAGCGGAGGAAATGGGAGCTGGGATCGCAGCTTCTGCTCCGTTAGAACAACTCGTCGCCGGTCATTTTCTCCCTTACCATGCTCCGGTGCCACACCTTCTCTATCAAACAGCTGGCAGCTCTATTTCCAATGCCGCCGACCAATCGGAGTGGGGATTCCCCTCCGATTGGTTCCGCCAGCCATCCGTTCCACCTCCGATCAGAGGTGCCATCCATATTTCTGGCAGTCCACTTCCTCCGTAGGCTGCACCGATTGGGCAGTTACCATCCAACTAGCAGCTCTGGTAGCCACTCCATAGCTCCGGTAGTGCTCCACGTTTGTGGCCAGCACCTTCATGGTAGTGCCGAATTCCATCTCTAGCCAGCTTCTGTTTCAACATCCGTCGGACAGCAAGATTTCTTATTGATTGTGTTTTTTCCCTCTTCGTTGTTGAATGTTTGTAATTGAACGATCTTCCACATTTAGAATTGTACGTATTCGATTTAATTCGTTTCATGTTTAGTAGTGTACGTTAAAATGCTTCTTAGAGTAATTAGGTTGTACTTGGTTAGTTTAGATTTAATTTCATGTTATGTTTTACTCTCATGTTATTTTGCATATTTAAATTCCTGCACTTTCTTATTTGAATGCTTAGTTTAAGTTTCTTTTAATTTCATCGCACTCATAGTTTAGTTAGATTAGAGTTTGATTACTTGCATTGTCTTTTCATTCAGTAGGATTAGTCTTTTAAAACTCAAACCCCCATCTTCAATAGAAAACACAAAATAATAATTAGAAATCTTAAGTTTACTATTCTATCGATTACACTCATTGGGAAACGATCCGGATCGTCCCTATGCTATATTAGCGTAGAGAGGGTTTAATAATTAATTTATAATGGTACCACGACAAAATACCTGTTATCACCTCCTAGGATGTCAGAGAACTCTTTCGAGGCCAAGAAGGCTTTTTTGCACTGTGTCCAGTGACCTTCTTCCTCGACCTGGTAAGAGAGCATCTCAACCTTAACCATTTCGACCTAAGCTGCCAGTTCTTCACGACGGACTGCCTCAGTAGCCGCATGAGTTGCAAGGGCCTGCTCTGCTTCATGTAGCCTTGCCCGCAACTCATCCACTTCGACAGCTTTAGCCCAGAGCTCCTCCGCTTCCACCGCCTGGATCCTCATACGCTCAATCTCTTGCGCCTGGTTCTGGAGGTCATCCTTGAAACGGAGGACTTTAGACCGAGACACCGCCACTTCAGACTTAGCGATTCCAAGCTCCACCTCTTTGGTGTGGAGTTGAGTGGTGGTGGTCATCACCTGACCCCGCATACCTTGGAAGGTAGTGGTCAGATGAGACAGCCGAGTCATCAGTTCTAGGTGGCATCTTCAGAACTGTAAGGAAAAAGTCAAAGTTAGTAAAAGTAACAGAAGTGAAAAACTTAAAAACTTACTTAAAGAACGCTTACCTTTGTCAAGTGAGTATTCATCTCGTCGCTTAGCGTCGGGATGAATTTCTCCTTGGCAGAAGCCCTAACCGCCTCTTGGATCTTCTGAAGGAAACCCTGACAGGGTGCTCTTGTCTCGGCATGGAATGCCCATAGGAAATTCCAGGGAGAGGGCTTGGACTACACGGCCGAGAAGACGATGACTCAGTTGGAGGAGGAGCGGGAGCCTCCGGGTACTCCTCCATGGGTGGCGGCGGGGTGTCGGAGGGATCGGTACCACTCGGCCCAGTCGAGTCGTGAAGGCTTGGGCTTGGAGAGGATTGTCAGGAAGGGCTCCCTTCCACGAAGGAGAGCACTGCTCGACTCCTTTTACGTCGCTATCACTGCTCCTCCGACCCCTCAGAGCTTATCACCTCAGCCACCATGGAAGGCCACGGTGAGGGGGATTCTTCTGATCTGGCCTCCTCCGGTGTCTCAACCGGAGCATCTGTTGCGGGGATCATCTGCGCCCTTTTCCATTTCATCTTCTTGTTGATGGAGGCCCACAAAATGACTTTGGGTGTGAAATACAAAGCAAGTTAGGGTTTAGAAGTACAAAAGAATAAAAAATAAAATTTTACGTAATGTGCCACTCAGCTCGGCTTCTATCGGGCTTAAGCCATAGTGGTATAAGAGTCCCTCCTCCAGTAAGACATTGACGTCGAAGCACAGACCAGAAATTACTTCGATAATTTCTTTTTAAGAAGAAAAATTTTTGAAGCTGCGCAAGGAGGGGGTGGGAGGCAGCTCGAGCCACAAGCTACTCGGCCAAGAGAAGGGAGTCTCCGATTTGAGGAACAAGTATCGGGTTTTCCAATACTTGCACGAAGTGATGAGGTTTGCTAAAACCCTAGTCTCCGACCGAGCTGTAAAGAAGAACACTCCTGCCTCTTTCCGTTTCAAAACGAAGCAGGAGTGAAAGGCCATAGCGGATAAGGGAAGATGGTAAAATAGAAAGATAATGATGAAACCATTGATAAGGTTGAAGGAGTTGGGAGCTAGCTGCTGCAAAGGAATATGGAAGTAATCAGCCAGCTTGGCATAGAAAGGATAGATAGGGAAATGGAGACCGACTGCTAGTTGGTCGTGTAAGAAGGTGGTAAAGGCAAGAGGAGGTTCGTGGGGGTAATGTTCTCATTGAGGAACTCTAAGACTATACGAGGGGGGAATATGGAAAACGAATCTAATCTCGCTGTGCTCCTCAGGGGTGATGGCACTGCGAGTCCTAAGAAATCATATGTCGGAAGTACCAACCATTGAGAAAAAGAGAGAGAAGGGCATAAGACTTACAGGAAGAGTTGTGCCAGAAAGGAGGGAGGAAAGGGAAATCGCCGGAGAAGAAGAGGCTAAGGAATCATCACGCGTGAAATAACGAGACATAGGTTTTGAAAGGCACTTATAGATGAGCCGCGTCGGTTCGTCTCTTGAGGATCCATTCTAGGGATCCTACAGCCATGTGGCACGGTAGAGGGAACCCTCGGGAAGCGAGGCAATCATATCATATTCTCACATTAATGGTCCACCTCTCAAATGAGATCTCCTCTATTCCCGAGGGGCATATCCGAGGCGTCACCCCCCATACCTCATTAAGTCGAAAGAGGGAAATCATAAAGTGATAAAGTCAGTCCAATCAGTCATGCTATGCCTATCCTTCGACTAGACTTGGGGGGGATGCCTATTATGCCAGATGAAACTACCTTGTAATTATACGTACAATAATAATAGTTGGCTTTCCAAGTCACCATATCTCAGTCTCGTCGAAAGGTGAAGATATATCGATTTGGCATGCCCGAACCGTATAAAGAGGTCATCTCGGTCGTATTATATTCCAGACGCCTCGCATCTCGACCAGTACTTTTTATCTCGGTCGTATTATATTCCATAAGCCTCGCATCGCAGCTAGCACTCTTCATCTTGACCATATTATATTCCAGATGCCCCATGTCTTGGTTATTATCCTTCATCTCGACCTCGCATCTCGACAATTGCATGCTATTTTAGCTGTATAGTCTTCCAAAGTATACTCTATCTCAGCCAGTTAAGTGACATGGTGGGTATTCCTATTCAGATGGCCAACAAGGTAGTCCTTATCAGCGGTTCTCTCTGGCCAGGGAATAGATACCCATACTAGCCTCCAGAAGCCTGTCCCCCACATTAATGAGGAATTGTCTCCCATCAACCACACGATGAGCATTAATCATAACCCACGTGCCTGTGACATTTATGAGGGTAATGATCCCTATTACCTCTAAGAGTCAGCGTGAGTATGTCATGAAGTCATACCGCCCATACCTACCGTACCGCTCTACAAGAAGACTCACTTCTATATAACCCTCCTTGAGGAGGAGAAAGAGAAGGTTCACATTCTCAAAACTCTCTCCATTTCTTTCACCACCTTCTTCCTACTAATTCCTTCCTTGAGCATCGGAGGGGCCTCGTCAATATCTCTCTTGGCATCCTTAACTGCATTCTTCTTGCAGGATACGCCATTCGGCTGTCTCACGCCACTCGGCTTGGCTCGTGCCTGATACGCCGACTCTTTCGTCTCGGCTTTCCCTCCATGTCAGCCGTCCTTCCATCCGAGTCACCGGTCCTTCATCACCTTCGCCACTGGACACCTCGTCGTCCCTGTCTCGACAGGCAACATTGAAGTTTCTCTAACATTCTTTATGGTCTAATATACCTTTAGTTTTATTAAAAACTCAAGTACCACCTGTAAATTATAAAGTTCCAATTAGGGCATACATATTTTTCATAATCTAAAACTACTTAGTATGTAATCTAACTATATTGTATTGCTTCAATAATTCTCAGTCACATGTTATTTTTAAGTCAAATATTATCTAAAATTGACTCATTTTCAACCTTGAGATCAAGGAAAGTTAGTGATACAATCAAGATGGGTCCTATCGATGCAGAAAATATGATCGAGATGTGGAAGAGATCATGAGGCATGTGGTATCCAGGAAGAACTCAAGTACTCGGGAGCTCAAGCACTCAGGAGCCCCTAATGATATAGATAAGAGCTCGGTACTCGGAGCCCAAGAAATTGAGAATTTAGAAGTCACGGGAGCTCAGAAGTTATGAACAAGAGGAGTCAGAAAATGAAGATGTCAGGAGATGAAGAAGTCAAGAGAAGGAGAAGTCGAGGGTTAGAGGAGTCAGGAGTAGGAAGAGTCGACAATCGGAGACAACAGATAAAATTCTTCTCAACAGTTATCACATTCGATATCCTAATAGCCTCTCCAAATGATATCTTCGGAATGCGTGACATGTCAGGTGGAGATTCCTTGTAACGGTTGTCCTCTAACAAATTGTCAAAGGGCATATATAGCAGATAGTCTCAGTCGGGGAGGAAAAACTTAGCTCCTATATAAGGGTCAGTTGAGATAAAAAAAGGGGGTTGACATTTTTTCCTTTACAAAATACATTCCATTTTAATCTTTCATTCTTCTCCTGTTTGACATAAACATCGGAGGGGCTCGTCGGAGCATCGACACCCTCTAACCTGTGTTATATTTGACAGGATATTATTGCGGTCGGATTGAAATCACTCTCAGTAAAAGAGAGCCAAAAGTTGACCGCATCAGTTGGCATCGTCTATGGGAGCCTTGAGCGAGACATAGACAATGCAATCTCATGAGGTTCATTCTTCGACCTCCACCTCCGAGGAGGCCCCCATAACCTTGTCTCGTGGCCAGTTGGTGCTATAGTGCAGAAAGTCGTGGAGGATGCCTTGGCCCAAGGAAGTGGGAGGACTAGCCATCCCTGATCTAACCCACCGTAGCAAGGGGATGCCCTTCCGGGCAAGGGGGAATAGGTCATCCTCTTTTGGAAGATAACGAAGAAAATGCAGGCCAAAGGGAAGATCAATCGATGAGAGGCCAGATATCGGTCTGCAACGTTCCACGTTGTATGTGTGGAGAACAAGAGAGAAGCTAGTTGTCAGAGTATAAGGTGTGACAAAGACCTCCCTTAGTCGAAGAGATCATACCAGAGGAATTACCTTCCAATTTTTGTTCTCCCACCTTGGAAGAATATAGTGGTTTCTTGGATTCGGAGGAGCATCTAGTATCAAGTATTCATTATTACCTTGGTGGGATCAACCCAGAAGTAGTTCCAATCGCTGCGATCGAGATCTCTGATGTCTTTTGATGACTTGTGCAAGGTGTTTCTATCGCATTTTTCTAGTTGCAAGAAGTACAAATTGACCACTTTTAGTTTGTTTAATGTAAAGTAGGATTCAACTAATCCTTGAGGGGACATATCCAACAATTCACTCAGGTCTCCCTAGAGATCCTTACTGTCGCTCCCGAAGTCCTGATGGAAGCAATTTCTCAAGGATTAAAGGACGAGGTCTTTTTTCGGTCTCTAGTGTAGAAACTCTCGGGTGGATATGATGAGTTACTGGCCGAGTCGATAAATACATCAATATGCAGGAGACTCAAAAGACTCATCATGCCCATAAAGGATCAACTTCAAGTTCGAACCTAGTCGAGAAAGGCAACACATTTTGGGTGGTACCACTAAGACCAGATAATTTCAAGCCTTTTCTAGTAGAAACTTCTCAGGGAAATCCATGGGAGTGACAATGGAAGAGTACCCTCTCCAAACTAGAACTGCTTTGAATGAGGGAGAACAGAGGAGGTGATGTATTGCTATAGTCTGTTATGAATGTTTATGAAGTGTTCATTTTTAACAAAGAAGTGTGTTTGCTTGACCTAGTGAAGGCATATAATAAGCCCTTGGTCTAACCTGAGTGCTTTTTAAGAAGTGAGTTTCCTCCGAGATGGTGAAGTAAGGAGGAGAGATGATCCACTCGACCCGACCGAGGTAGTTTGTGTAGGGTTGAGCCCGATGCGGATGCATGCTCGGATGCGCTTCACAAATGCACACAGTGGAAAATGAATAAAATATTCCTAAATTATTACAATACACACATCCACACATGTAGGATACAACACATGTGGACATGACCACAAAATAAAATTTTACGAAATAAATAGACAAAGACAAATATTTATTCTAGGTATACCTATCAGATGACGCGAAACGGGAATGACATCGACTTGCAAACTCAACAGAATTTGCCTCTACTCATATCCATGCCAAGCTTATGTCAAGTTGACTTTCTATGCTCGAGTTCTGCTCTCGCAAAAGGTACTAGCCTTGTGTGCAAAGATAGAGTTTGGCATCCGGCAGCTTATGCAACCAGTTGACACCAAATGGAGAAAACAACCCAAGCAAGAAGGTTGCTATCCAGTGGAAACAACTACTGTCCGATGCCCTTTTTCACGGCAGTAACTATTGCTACTAGCATGGAACTCACCGAGGAAGTAAGCACCGAAGGTAGGACGACTGACGATGGTTACTAGCAGCAAGGGAGGCAGCGACAACAACCTTTTTGGCTGACGACAATGACTTAGGTTGCAAGAGCTTTAGAAAACAAGGAGGAGAGGAGAGGAAAGGAGAAGAGAAATTTTCTTATCTTCAATTTTACCTAGGTTCCTCATCCAATATATAGATCTCCTATCGAGTTAGAGAAGCACGTTCAAAACCCACATCCATTAACCCACAATTCATACCAATAGCCTTAAATTTGGTTCATAACCAAACCACTCTTAATTCAAACCAAACCAATTTGATTTAGAATTAAACCAAAATGGTTTCAACCCGTCTTCATAAGATGTTACCCATCTACGTTTCCATTTTGACAAAATACTTTTCATATTTGCCCTTCGTCTAGTCTAATCCAGACTTAGTCTCTCTTAATTTGAGAATCCAATTCTCAAAGTTGTATTTAAGTCTTTCTGATAAACTCGTAGTGGGTGTGACCTTATAGGTTTCCGATTTATGTTAGTCGTCCATAATTAACTATTAATTATAGAACAATCATGAGTGACACCTAGTAGTACATCATGATCCCCAATTAATTGAAAAATCAACGGTTGATCTCAGAATTGCTTCTGAATCTTTCAGCAGCTACAATGAATCATGTCTCATTCTTTTCACTCGTCTTATATCCACTTGGTTCAAGACAAGGTCTCTGTGTATGTCGCCACTAGGCTGACTATGTCACAGCTAGCCCTTATTCGTCCTGTGGATTAAAATTACTCAGACATGTATCCAAGAGTACCATACTCTTGACATGTGATGCTTTGGTCAAAGACTTCGAGTAACAATCCTGACAAGTGGTCATAGCATATACTTCTCCTTTGTAAGGAGCGGTGAATCCTCTATTGGTTATCCAAACACCTTCGGACACTTCGACTTATACCCAACTATCCCAGGGACACACCTCCAAGGAGATGCTTACTTAGGATGCCAAAGTATAAGTCTTCATAACTAAGGTGAATTGAACACCTTAAGTCGAAGGAAACTCATACTTAAGTTGCAATGAGATCTTCATTGACATATATGCATAGAACCTTATGAAGTCTCATAGCAGGTCACTCCAATAAGTTAGTTATCATAACTACTATCCACGTTTAACTCTCGATATCTATCTCCAACCAGTGAGGAATAAATGCTTGGAATCAACTACAGAATCAATAATGTCCGAGCTCATCAATTGATCAACTAGGAAATATTTCAATACTTTCATATTTACATATATAGAGATGTTCACTAGTTGTGATCCAATTACAAGTTCTCTCATGCTATGAATTGTATTGTGGATGTTCAGTAAATGAATTTAAGATCCAATCAAATACATAATGAATGTACACTTAAATAATGAATCTATTATTTATCCAATAGTATAGACCATAAGGCGACCTTAGGATACCTCTCGAATATAACATACTTCCATTTGGCCTAATGCCAATCGCCACGGTATCTAATACCGTAGGCTTGGATGTGACTCTCAAACTTACTTTGTAGTAGATCCTTTGTCAAAGGATTTGCTAGGTTTCTTTCTATGGAAATTTTCTCGAGTTGTATTTCATTCCTACTGATGATCTCTATTATCAAGTGATAGCGACGAAGCACATGTTTGAATCATTGGTGAGACCTTGATTTCTTTGCCTGTGCGATTGCTCCAGTGTTATCGCAGTAAACTGATAATGCTTCAATAATGGATGGAACCCCTCCAAGTTTAGAAATGAACTTCTTGATCAAAATTGCTTCCTTTACTATTTTAAAAGCCGCAATGCATTCTACCTCAGTGGTAGAATCCGCAACAGTGTCTTACTTGAAACTTTTTCAACTTATTGCACCTCCATTCAATGTGAATATGTATTCCAACTGATACTTCGAGTCATCCTTATCTTTTTGGAAGGTAGCATCAATATATCCGGATGTGATCATATCACCTTCTCTATATACCAAGAATATATCCTTAGTTCTTCTCAAGTACTTAAGGATTGCCTTGACAACCACCCAATGATCCATGTCTAGATCAGGTTGGTATCTGCTCGTGACATTTAGAGCATATGATACATCAGACATCGTACATAACATAACATACATGATAGATCTTATCACTGATGCATAGGGAGCTTTACTCATGCAAATCCTCTCATCTTCTGTGTGCAGACACATAGACTTCGAAAGGTGAATCTCATGCCACTTGGGTATAAACCCTTCCTTGGATTAAGACATGCTAAATCATTTCAGCACTCTATCTATATATGTAACTATAAAAGACCAAACAACCTTTTCGATCTATCTCTATAGATTCTTATCCCAAGGATATAGGTGTTGGTGCAGGGGCACTAGATAATCGAACCTGTATTTTTGATTATGGCAAAGACATAAAGTTAAGTTCACATCGTTATCTCACAAGATGAATCAAGTGTGCAGAAATGCTAAGCTAAGCCGAAGGTCATCGACACCCAAAGGAAACCGTGGTGGTCGGGCGACACCGGGAGGACTTCGGAGGGAGCCGAAGAAATCAAGTGGAGATCGGAAACGAAGCTTTAAAGGTAAAAGGTTGAGGTAAGCTTGTGTGAGTTAGCGTAAGTAAGGTCGTGTCCTCCATACGAGGACTTCCTTAGGCGACGATCCGACTAAGACATCCCATGGAAGGTCTATGTCGAGATCGGACAGTCGATGACCATCGAAAGCACTTAGTTTCATTTTGAGCTAACTTTCCAATGCAATCGAAAACCCTAGCCAACAGTCGACTGATGGCTTGTATCAGTTGACTGATGAGGGTGAGCAGTCGACTGATGTTCAAATTCCAGCCTCGAGGAGAGTCAAAGCTTATCACCATTTCTCAAGGGCTAGGTGGCATCTTCTCATGAAACATCATCTCAATAATTAGGGTTTCTCAAGGCCATAAAAGAAGGAGTTCTCCACACCATTTTCATCATTCCAAGTTCTCCCACAACGTCGTGACTCTCCAACAATCCTACAACGATGAAGCGCTGCCGAAACGCCAACAACCCAAGCTTCTCCTTCAAATTCTTTAGTCATCGGTAACATTTAAAGTTGTTATTTCATTGTAATCAGTTTCAATTTGTATTTCGGAGCTTTTAATCGTAATGAGGAGAGGGGGAGTGTCCCTCTACCTCAATCCATTTTCGTGTTTTTGTACTCGCTTACTCCTACCTCCGACGAGGAGGAGTATTTTAGTGATTTGCCCTCCGTACGTGGTCTAGGACCACTAGGGCCTTGGATTAGCAGCCGGAAGGCTGTGAACCAAGTAAAAAATAGTTTTGTCTTATTTATTTTCTATTGCATACTCGGTCTTTAATCGAACGAAAGAGAAAATTATTTTGCGCTATTCACCCCCTCTAGCGTTCATTTCGATTCAACAATAGGTTGTTTCTTCCATGTCTTTCATGGAGAACATTTTGGATAGCAAAACTTTAACCAATTATAGAACAAGTACATCATTTTCTATAAGTAATATGTCATCGATATACAATACTAGGAACATGATCGCTCTTCCACTAACCTTCTTGTACACACAAGATTCATATGGATTTTATGAGAAATCAAACTCTTTGATTGTCTTATAAAAATGGATATTCTAACTTATAGACGCTTGTTTCAGTCCATAAATGGGCTGTTGAAGCTTGCATACTTTATTTTTGTCAACAAATGTAAAACTGTTAGGTTGTATCATATATACATCCTCAGATAAGTTTCCATTAAGGAAAACTATTTTCATATCCATTTGACATATCTCATAATCCTAATGAGATGTTATGGTCAGGAGTGTCCGAATGGATTTAAGCATAGTTATTGGTGAAAAATTTTCATCATAGTCAACACATTGCCTTTGATGATAACCTTGCGGCACTATCTTGCTTTGTAGGTAATCAAATTATCATCCATGTCAGTTTTCTTTTTGAAAACCTACTTGCACTCAATAGGTGTAATACCTTCGGGTGGATCCACCAAGTTCTAAACTTAGTTTTCATACATGAAATCCATTTCCAATTTCATAGCCTTTAACCATGAATCCCTTTCTAAACAATTCAAAATGTCTTCATAACTAGTAGGCTCCTCATCTTCAATGAGTAATACGTCTTTTGATTCACTTATGAGAAATTTATATCTCTCGGGAATTCGACGTATCCTTCTAGATCTATGAAGAGGTGGTGTATTGATAGGTTCAACCGACAACTCATCATTATGAATATCGATTGTGGTTCTTGATTAGGAATCTCTTCACTATCTATTAGAATATCTCGAACTTCCCTAAGTTCAACCTTACTCTCACTGTTTTCTTGTACGAGAAACTCTTTTTTTATGAATATAGCATGCCTTGAGACAAACACCTTTTGCTCCAAGGGATGATAGAATTGGTAATCCCTTATTTCCTTAGGGCAACTAATAAATAGATACTTGTCAGGCTTAGCATCCAGCTTGTCTGATATTGGCCTCTTCACATAAGCAAGACCATCCCATATCTTCAAGTAAGATAGGTGAGGTTTCTTACCAATCCATTTCTCAAATTAAGTAATAGAGATTGTCTTAGTCAGAACTCTATTTAGCAAGTAAATAACTATCTTAAGTGCGTAACCCCAAAAGGATTTGGGAGGACTCACATGATCCATCATCAACCTAACCATGTCTAACAAGGTTCAGTTTCATCTTTTTGATACACCATTGTATTGTGGGGTATAAGGCAGAGTCCATTGAAATAATATTTCATTGCCCCTTAGATAATCTTGGAAATCTTGACTTAAATATTCACCACCTTGATCGAATCGAAGTATTTTAATAATTTTTCCAAACTATTTCTCTACTTCATTTATGAACCCTTGGAACCTTTCAAAGGCTTAATTTTGTGTCTTAGTAGAAACACATACTCAAATCGTGAGTGATCATCAATAAAGGTAATGAAGTAACTATAACCTCCTAGTGCATGAGTTGACATCGATCTACATACATCAGTATGTATAAGGCCCAACAACTCTCCCACTAGTTCACCCTTTCTAGTAAAAGGTAACTTTGTCATCTTGCCTTTTAAGCATGAATCACATGTATCAAATGAATCCAATTCAAATGATTCCAAAATTACACACTTGTATAACTTGAACATGCATTTCTTACTTATATGGACAAGGCAATACTACCATGTGTAGGAGGATAGCTGATCATGTAACCGAGCACGTTTGTTGTTGGCTTCGATATTGAGTACATCACTGGATAATCTAATGCGTAGATCCCATTGTATAAAGTTCCAATACCATAAAGAATATCATTCAAATTTATGTAACAACAATTGTTACTAAAAGTAAAATGGAAATCTTTTCTATCTAAATAAGAAATAGAAATAATGTTCTTTATTAATGCATGAACGAAATAATAATTATCCAATTCTAAGACAAGTCTAATAGTGAGCTTCACCAAATATGTTCCAATGGCCACAACAACAACCTTTACTCTATTGCCAACTTGCAAATTTGATTCTCCCTTGACGAGTCTTCTACTATTCCTTAGCCCTTGTATGTCATTACATATATGTGAGCTACACCTAACATTCAATACCCAAGTGTCTGAGAAAATAGTATGACAGTCAATAATGAAGATGCCTGAAGAGGATGGGGCATCGGATGTCAGCTTCTTCTTCATAGACTCAAGATAGATCTTATAGTTGAGGCTTCCCAGTGCAGCTACATCACCGAAAATTGATCGACAAGGTCCAACAGTCGTTCCCTAAACCTCACCTTCACTTGGGAAGAAGGAAACTAAGTTGGCAATTGGGGTGAGCTGGCACCACTTATCTGAGCTGGACCAGTAATCGGAGGGGAGAGAATTTCAAACCACACGCAACGGCTATGAGTTGGGAAGTTTGAATTCAAATGTAACGGGTTAATGGAACGCCGCCCGCAAACTGCAAGTGACTGGATGGACTACCATGGCACCTGTCCAGCTAGTAAGGAGGGGATGGAAGCGCCTTGATATCGAGGGTATATCAAGCAGGAACACTGGAAGTACTGGTCAACAGGAGCCCCTCATTAACCTTCCCTTGCAGCAAGGGCAATCATCGAGGGCATAGCAGAACCTCCCTATGTCGGAATGTGGAATGGAGGACCAGCAACCTGAACATCCACAAGGAACACGAAGATGGGAGGACCATTTTAAAACAAACAAGCTATGCTCAGAGGACACAACCCTCCAACCGGTAACCAAATAGGCTAATAAGATCATACTCACTGCTGAAGATCAGGAACCCATTGAAAAAACAGTTGGATTTTGCTTAATTGGGAGATTCTTGGGTCATTTCCCTGGATGGAAGGCTGTTAAGGAGCTCACTGCGTGGTGGAAAACACCACATAAGCTACTTACCCATAATTCTCTTTAGTTGGTGTTTAAATTTGCCTCTTAGGAACTTTGTGTTGGATCGAGCGGATCGCTAGGAGGGGTGAATAGCGATAAAAACTTTCGTTCATTTTCGATACTTGAGTTACGTAGTGGAAAGAATTAAACAATGTAAAAGTAAAGAAGACACGAGAGTTTTTTACTTGATTCGTAGCCTACAACTACTACTCCAAGGCCCTAGTGGTCTTTGACCACGCACGGAGGGCAATTCGCTAACGAACTCCTCCTCGTTGGAGGTAGGAGTTAATCGAATACAAAAACACGAAAGGATCAAGATAGAGGGACACTCCCCCTCTTCTCATTACGATAAAAGCATGATAAAAAGAACTTAAGTACAAATTGAAACTAAACAAAACTTTTATCGATGACTCGTAGATGAAGAGAATTGAGCTCTAGTGTCGTGTCTACAGCGCTTTGTCGTAGATAAGTCAGAGAGTTGTAGCATATTGGAAGCACTTGGAGGATTAGAGAATTGATGAAAAACCCTTAGAGAAGCCCTCCTTTTATAGTTTTTAAGCCCCTCATCGAATGGGTCTTTAGCCAATCAAATTTAGGCACCAAGCTCCTTGGAATGAGGTGATAAGGCTTGACTCCTCGAAGCTGATCCTTGACCATCAGTCGACTGATGGCCATCATCAGTCGACTGATGGCAGTGCCAGTCGAGTCGCAACACTTAGCAGTCCACTGATTTAAGGCAGTCGAGTGGCTCTTGTGGGCAGTCGACTGATGCTAGCTGAAATCACAAGTTAGCTTAATAAAACATAATTTCGACGGTCGTCGACCGTCCAATCTCGACCTAGACCATCCATGGGATGTCTTTGGTCGGATCTACGCTTAAGACCATCCCTGTAAGGAGGATACAACCTCATTTATGCTCACACACACACGAGTTTACCTCGATACTTATTTTGTAGCTCTTGCTTTTGGCCTTCCACTTGATTCCTTCAGCTCCCTCCGAAGTCACTCGAGTGTCGCCCGACCACCGCGGCTTCCTCCGGGTGTCGTCAGCCTTCAGCTCTAGCTTTAGTACTTTTTTGCATACTCAATTCAGCTCGTGAGATAACGATATGAGCTTAACTTTGTATCGTTTACTATAATCAAAACTCAGGTTCAACTTTGGTGCCCACTGCACCAACAATCTCCTCCTTTTTTATCTATGGCAAATCCATACAAAGTTAAGGAAATAATATTAAGAATAATAACATGAAGAATCAAAGATTAAGTAGGATTAGTAGAGACTTTCTTCCAAGTACTCCCCCTTGAGGAAACCTCCCCCTTGACTGAGGGCGAGTCTTGAAAGAAGATCTTAATCCTCCCCCTTGATGTTTTCTATTTAGGAAGAGTTTAAGTAATTACTTAAAGCTGGCCTTAGTAAAAAATTTAAGTTAAGAAAATTTCTTAACTTGACCACTTCTCCCCCTTTCTTAAGTAAACATTAACATTTGGCCATAATATTTAAGTTAAGAATTTTCTTAACTTGGCCTTTATCAATTTGCAAAAATTAAAGTTAAGTGAATTTGCAAAAATTAAAGTTAGTAAACATTTACTTAACTTTTGGCCATGAGAATAAGTATGGAGTACTAAGTTAAGTTATCCCTTAACTTTGGCCTTTTCTCCCCCTTTTGCTATATATTGGAAAGAGTGGGGGGTTTTGAAAAAAATATAAGTATTAAGTATTAAGTTTAAGTTCCAAGTCCAAGCATGTTCCATATTATTTTGAAAATAATATACTAAAAATAAGCTCATCTATATAATGTTCAACTCTCATTTGACTTGATTGATATGAAAGATCAATAAGTCCTGGTCAGAGTCGATTAATATATATGATCATACTCTGTGATTCATGACGATGCACTAGCTCTACATCTAGAACCAGGAGTAAGGTTCTAACATCTCACACCCATCTACGTGGCTAAGTACACAAACACATTAGTCCTATGTGTAGTGAGATGTATTGACTCCTTAAATCTATAGGTACATGATATCTAAGGTGTTAGTAATATATGAGAGATGTCCTAAGGCAATCACCTTATGTATGAACCATTTATATGATAAATGAAGATTCACTATTTGAGTATACATGTTTTATGTATTTGATTGGATCTTAAACTCATTTACTGAATGCCCACGATACGATTCACAGCATGAGAGAATTTGTGATTGGATCACAACTAGTGAGTATCTCTACATGTGTAATTGTGATGTATCGGAATTATCCCTAGTCGATGAATTGATGGATTTGGACACCATCAATTCTCGAGACTAGCACGAGGTATACTCCTTGGTGTATCCAAGCAGCTGATTCTCACTGGCTGGAGACATAGTGATGTCCGGAGTTAATCGTGGATGCTAGTTATGGTAACTAGTTCATTGGAGTGACCAGCCATAAGACTTCATATGGTTCTCTGCATATATAGATATGTCAATGAAGTTCTTACTGTGGCTTAAGTGCGATGTTCCTTTGACTTGCGGTATTCAAGTCATCTTGATCATAGAGACTTATGCTTTGACATCTTAAGCAAGCATCTCTAAGGAGATGTGGACCCGGGATGATTGGGTATAAGTCGAAGTGATCGAAGGTGTTTGAATAGCCTATAAAGGATTCACCACTTGAGGAGATGTATACCCATGGCCTCTCTGATTGTTACTAAAGTCTTTGGCCAAAGCATTACATGTTTAGAGTAAGGTACTCTTCGATACATGTGGAGTAACTAGAATCCGAAGGACGAGGAAATGATACTTGGGCTAGGTGTGACGTAGTCAGCCTAGTGGGGACTGACACAATAGACCATGTCCTGAACCAAGTGGGTATAAGATGAGTGAAGGGAATGGGGCACGAATCATTCGAGCTGCTGAAGGGTTTCAGAAATAGTTCTGGATCAACCGTTGATGGTTAATTGGGGATCATGATGTACTACTAGGTGCCACTCATGATCGTTCTATAATTAATGGTTAATTATAGACGGCCAACATAAACCGAGAACCTATTTGGTCACACGCACAACGAGAATAATCCAAAACCCTAGCCCTAAGATTGCCGCCCACCTCCTCCTTGGAGTTCACGGCGCCAACCTCCATTGCCACCCAGCTCTTGTGCCGCCGTTCAAGTCCTTGCCGGTGTCCAAGCTTCAGCCGGTGATCCTCCGACGACCCTCCGGTGATCTTCCTAGGCTTCGGTGAAAAGGTGAGCACTTGGCTTCCTTGTTTTGGCCGGCGCCTACTCCTCCACCAAAGCTGTCTAGTTTTCTGGACAGCTTGTTCTCCTCTCGTCGGAGCGTCGTTTGGACGATGGTTAGAACTCCGACAGCGGCTAACTTACCGGAGATTCGATCTCCAGTAATCCTCTGAGGTGGAGGACGAAGGATTCGTCAATTGGTTGACGAATACCTCTCCGGAGAAGCGAGTTTTGAGAACTCGTATTAGGATCCGAATTTGGATTCGGATCGTGATCATCTCTCGATCACGTCGTCTTCAACACGAGGCTAGTAACCCATACGAAGACGAAGCTCGTAGCTTAGCGAAGTCATCCCGAGGAACTCGGCGTGGATACGGATAGAGACGATTCTAGCGAGGATCGTTCCGGTTGATGCCGTTCCCGCTACACGTCATACGAAAGGTATAACGTAGATAAATTTCCTTTTATTGCAAATTTAAATTTACGGTTATGTCTACACTTGTTGTAATATGCATGCGTGTGTTGTAATAAATATAGATTTATTATTTTTATTGCTTCCGCTGTGTTCATGTTTACGAAACGTAATCGAACACACACACGGCGCGGTGCCGGAAACCCAACAGTGGTATCAGAGCTCAGGTTGTGTTTCGACATAATCATAAAAATGGTTTTGCGATAGTCATAATGTATTTATGGAAATTTTCTAATTTTGGAAATTTAGAAGCATTTATGGAAATTTTTCAATTTTGGAAAGTCTAGAAGTATTTATGGAAATCTTCCACTTTTGGAAAGTTGGAAGTATTTATGGAAATTGATATTTTCCATAAATAAAATATTTGATTAGATTCTAGAAATTTGTTTCCTAATTTAATCATGATTTGATTTGGGAAATCAAATCTTAAAATATTTTATTTCCATAAGTAGTTTTAATGATTTAGGAAATTGGTTTCCTAAATAGATTTTCCTTAATCAAATAATTCCATGAATAAAATATGTGATTAGATTTGGAAATTTGTTTCCTAATTTAATTATGATTTGATTTGGAGAATCAAATCTTAAACATATTTTATTTCCATAAATAGTTATGACATATAAGAAAATATATACATGACATAATTGTATGTCATGTAATTGCATTAGATGCATAACATTATGCCATGCGTGTCGTGACATGTAGATGTATGCCATGTATGTCATGCCATGTAGATAATAGTTATTTGCATGCAAAGAGGATGAGACATAAAACCCTTAAACAATATTAAAGCCTACACCTTCCATTAATATGGTTAGAACCAGAGTTCCGTTTCTTGTTTGGGTTGTTGGACTCTCTCCAAGCCCAAATAACCCGAACATGTTCAAACCATGGAATAGTTTAATACTAATATGGTAAGAGTCGAGGTCAATCGTTAGCTTTGGTTGTTGGACTCTCTCCAAGCTGGGCTAATTGGTTGAATGCGCTCTAACCATATTAAAACTATTTCGATTAATGGGTTGGCTTTAACTCGAGCATCGGCTTGTTTGACTCTCTCCAAGGTCGATGTAAAGGGAGGTGAAGTTGGGTGCTATGCATATGATGCATACTTGTTAATGTGTTAACAACCCGATGTATGTGTGAACATTCAATTAGTTGATAGCACATTGTGATAGTTGCATATACGTGATATGCAATCGGTATAGTTGATACCTACCGTCGTAGTTATGAATGGCTTGTTGGACTCTCTCCAAGGTTGTTCATAACTATGATGGATATCAGCCCATTCGGAGATGGACCTACGATCTCCCGAAGTGATTTTGGGGTTTTTGAAATTCGAAAAATGAATGGGATTTATAAATGTATATTGATGCATTTTAAAATCATTTTCTCATATATGCTCGTTTTGTATTTCTAGGTCAATAAATTGATCATGACGTCTTTGAATTTGTGCACTATTTTGGATTCGAACAAACTGACTGGGCCTAACTTCCTGGACTGGCTTAGAAACCTGAGAATTGTTCTCAAGGCGGAAAAGCTTGCATATGTCCTTGAAGAGCCTCTTCCTGACCGTCCTAAGGACGATGCAACTCCAGACCAAATGTTGGTCTATCAGAAGCATGTGGCAGATTCTGAGCTGGCGAGTTGCATCATGCTAGCGGCGATGGTACCTGAGCTGCAAAAGCAGCATGAGCATATGGATGCTAATACTATAGTCTTCCATCTTCATGAGTTGTTCGATGAGCAAGCGAGATCCGAAAGGTTCGAGGTCTCTAGGCTCCTCTTCACCACGAAGATGCAAGAAGGTTCGTCTGTAGTGCAGTTTGTGCTAAAGATGAACGGGTACATTGAGTGGTTAGCCACTCTCGATTTTGTGATGGATCATGAGTTAAGTATTGACTTAATTCTGCATTGTTTGCCCAAGAGTTTCTCACAATTTGTGATGAACTATCGGATGAACAAATTAGAATCCACCATTCCCGAGCTCCTCAATATGCTGAAGACTGTGGAGCCTTCTGTGAAGCATGAGGAGAAGGCGGTTCTGTTAGTTGATTCCTCAAAGAAAGGTTCTAAGAGGAAGGCAAAAGAACAGAAGAAAGGAAAGAAGAAAAAGGCAAAGAAGGCAGAACCAGCGCAAAAGGGCACTTGCCATCACTGTGGCAAGGAAGGCCACTGGCGAAGAAACTGCAAGATTTATCTTGAGTCCATGAAGAAGAAGAAGGCATCCGATGCTCCATCCTCTTCAGGTATCTTCGTTATTAATTGTCATTCTATTTCCTTAGACACTTGGGTATTGGATACTGGGTGTGGCTCACATATATGTAATGACATACAGGGGCTAAGGAATAGAAGAAGACTTGTCAGAGGGGAGTCAAATTTGCGAGTTGGCAATGGAGCAAAGGTTGCTGCGGTCGCCATCGGAACTTATTTTCTGAAGCTCCCTAGTGGACTAGTCTTAGAACTGAACAATTGCTATTATGTTCCTTCTCTAATAAAGAACATTGTTTCTATTTCCTGCTTAAATAGAAATGGTTTCCATTTGACGTTTAGTAACAATTGTTGTTATATAACTTTGAATGGCGTACTTTATGGAACTGGAACTTTGAGTAATGGCATTTATACGTTAGACGTATCCAGTGACATTTTCAATATCGAAGCAAGCAACACGCATGCTCGAAAGGATAATCAAATAGACTCCTATATGTGGCATTGTCGTCTTGGCCATATAAGCAAGAAACGCATGTCCGAATTACACCGATGTGGAATTCTGGAATCGTTTGAATTGGATTCATACGATACATGCGAATCATGCTTAAAAGGCAAGATGACTAAGTTACCTTTTACTGAAAAAGGTGAACGAGTGGGAGAGTTACTAGGTCTAATACATATTGATGTATGTGGACCTATGTCAACTCAAGCATTAGGAGGCTATAGCTACTTCATTACCTTCACCGATGATCACTCACAGTTTGGGTATGTGTTCTTGATGAAACACAAGTCTGAAGCCTTTGAAAGGTTCAAAGAGTTCAGAAATGAAGTAGAGAAACAACATGACAAGTGTATTAAAATACTTCGATCGGATCGAGGTGGTGAATACTTGAGTCAGGAGTTTCTTGATTATCTAAGAGACAATGATATATTGTCTCAATGGACTCCGCCATATACACCACAGCATAATGGTGTATCTGAGAGGCGTAACCGGACCTTGTTGGACATAGTCAGGTCAATGATGAATCATGCGAATCTTCCCAAGTCCTTTTGGGGCTATGCACTTCAGACAGCTGTTTACTTGTTAAACAGAATGCCAACCTAGGTAGTCTCTACTACTCCATATGAGATATGGAATGGTAAGAAACCTCATGTATCTTACTTGAAGATATGGGGTTGTCCTGCTTATGTGAAGCGGACTGCATCAGACAAATTGGATGCTAAGTCTGATAAATGTCTATTTATTGGATACCCTAAGGAAACAAGGGGTTACCAATTCTATCATCCTGTGGAACAAAAGTTGTTTGTTTCAAGGCATGCTGTGTTTCTAGAGAAAGAGTTTCTCTTGCAAGAAAACAGTGGGAGTGTCGTCGAGCTTGAGGAGGCTCGAGAGACTCAAATAGACATTGATGAGATACCTGGTGAAGCACAACAGCCAACAACTCATAGTGATGAGCAATCGGCTGGACCTATTGTAACACCACATCTTCGTAGATCTGGTAGAACACGCAATATTCCTGAGAGATATGGATTTCTCGTAAGTGAATCGAACGACGTGTTACTCATTGATGATGAGGAGCCTACCAGTTATGAAGAAGTGCTGACAAGTTCAGAAAGGGATAAGTGGCTTGGTGCCATGAAGTCGGAAATGGATTCCATGTATGAAAACTAAGTTTGGAACTTGGTTGACCCACCTGAAGGGATAAAGCCTATAGGGTGCAAGTGGGTTTTCAAGAAGAAAACCGACATGGATGGTAATGTGATTACCTATAAGGCTAGATTGGTGGCGAAAGGATATCGTCAAAAATAAGGTGTTGATTATGACGAAACCTATTCGCCTGTAGCTATGCTTAAATCCATTCGGATGCTCCTGGCCATAGTGGCTCATTATGATTATGAGATATGACAGATGAATGTGAAAACAACTTTCCTTAATGGAAACCTGCTCGAGGACGTGTATATGATACAGCCTGAGGGTTTCACATCGGTTGATAAAACCAAGGTATGCAAATTGCGACGGTCCATTTATGGATTGAAGCAAGCATCCAGGAGTTGGAATATCCGTTTTGATGAGACAATCAAAAAGTTTGATTTCTCACAAAATCCAGACGAACCTTGTGTGTACAAGAAGGTTAGTGGGAGTGCAGTCGTGTTCCTAGTATTGTATGTCGATGACATACTACTTATAGGAAATGATGTTTCAATCTTACAGTCAGTGAAGGTTTGGTTATCCAAGACATTCTCCATGAAAGACCTGGGAGAAGCAACCTACATCCTCGGGATTAAGATCTATAGAGATAGATCGAAACGGTTGCTTGGTCTTTCGCAGTCTACATATATAGACCGAGTGCTAAAGAGGTTTAGCATGTCGGAATCCAAGAAAGGTTTCTTACCCATCAGGCATGGGGTACACCTTTCGAAGTCTATGTGTCCGCGCACAGAAGACGAGAGGATTTGCATGAGTAAGATTCCCTATGCATCCGCAATAGGATCTATCATGTATGCTATGTTATGTACAAGGCCCGATGTATCGTACGCTCTGAGTGTCACGAGCAGATACCAGTCTGATCCAGGAATGGATCATTGGGTGGCTGTTAAGACGATCCTTAAGTACTTAAGAAGAACTAAGGATGTGTTCCTAATATATGGAGAAGGGTACATGGTGATACGTGGGTATACGGATGCCAGCTCCAGACAGACAAGGATGATTCCATGTCTCAGTCTGGGTATGTATTCACCTGGAATGGAGGCGCAATAAGTTGGAAAGGTTCCAAGCTTGACACTATAGCGGATTCTGCCACTAAGGCAGAATACATTGCAGCTTTGGAAGCAGCAAAGGAAGCGGTTTGGATCAAGAAGTTCATCTCTGAACTTGATGTGGTCTCATCAACGATCCAAACATGTGCTTCGCCGCTATCATCTTATCAGAGAGATCATCAGTAGGAACGAAATACAAATCGAGAAAATTCCCACTGAAAGGAACTTAGCGGATCCCTTGACTAAGGCATTACCTCAAAATAAGTTTGAGGGTCATGTTAGAGCTTATGGTATTGGATACCGTAGCGATTGGCATTAGGCCAAGTGGGAGTCTGTTAGTAATATATGAGAGATGTCCTAAGGCAATCGCCTTATGTATAAACCATTTATATGATAAATGAAGATTAACTATTTGAGTATACATGTTTTATGTATTTGATTGGATCTTAAACTCATTTACTGAATGCCCACGATACGATTCATAGCATGAGAGAATTTGTGATTGGATCACAACTAGTGAGTATCTCTACATGTGTAATTGTGATGTATCGGAATTATCCCTAGTCGATGAATTGATGGATTTGGACACCATCAATTCTGTCGAGACTAGCACGAGGTATACTCCTTGGTGTATCCAAGCAACTGATTCTCACTGGCTGGAGACATAGTGATGTCCGGAGTTAATCGTGGATGCTAGTTATGGTAACTAGTTCATTGGAGTGACCAGCCATAAGACTTCATATGGTTCTCTGCATATATAGATATGTCAATGAAGTTCTTACTGTGGCTTAAGTGCGATGTTCCTTTGACTTGCGGTATTCAAGTCATCTTGATCATAGAGACTTATGCTTTGACATCTTAAGCAAGCATCTCTAAGGAGATGTGGACCCGGGATGATTGGGTATAAGTCGAAGTGATCGAAGGTGTTTGAATAGCCTATAAAGGATTCACCACTCCTTGCGAGGAGATGTGTACCCATGGCCTCTCGTCGGATTGTTACTAAAGTCTTTGGCCAAAGCATTACATGTTTAGAGTAAGGTACTCTTCGATACATGTGGAGTAACTAGAATCCGTAGGACGAGGAAATGATACTTGGGCTAGGTGTGGCGATTTGACCTAGTGGGGACTGACACAATAGACCATGTCCTGAACCAAGTGGGTATAAGATGAGTGAAGGGAATGGGAAACGCCAAGGGTTTCGAAATAGTTCGATCAACCGTTGATCTTTTCGGTTAATTGGGGATCATGATGTACTACTAGGTGCCACTCATGATCGTTCTATAATTAATGGTTAATTATAGACGGCCAACATAAACCGAGAACCTATTTGGTCACACGCACAACGAGAATAATCCAAAACCCTAGCCCTAAGATTGCCGCCCACCTCCTCCTTGGAGTTCACGGCGCCAACCTCCATTGCCGCCCAGCTCTTGTGCCGCCGTCCAAGTCCTTGCCGGCGTCCAAGCTTCAGCCGATGATCCTCCGGCGACCCTCCGGTGATCTTCCTAGGCTTCGGTGAAAAGGTGAGCACTTGGCTTCCTTGTTTTGGCCGGCGCCTACTCCTCCACCAAAGCTGTCCAGTTTTCTGGACAGCTTGTTCTCCTCTCGTCGGAGCGTCGTTTGGACGACGGTTAGAGCTCCGACAGCGGCTAACTTATCGGGGATTCGATCTACGGTAATCATCTGAGGTGGAGGACAAAGGATTCGTCAATTGGTTGACGAATACCTCTCCGGAGAAGCGAGTTTTGAGAACTCATATTAGGATCCGAATTTGGATTCGGATCGTGATCATCTCTCGATCACGTCGTCTTCAACACGAGGCTAGTAACCCGTACGAAGACAAAGCTCGTGGCTTAGCGAAGTCATCCCGAGGAACTCGGCGTGGATACGGATAGAGATGATTCTAGCGAGGATCGTTCCGGTTGATGTCGTTCCCGCTACACGTCATACGAAAGGTATAACGTAGATAAATTTCCTTTTATTGCAAATTTAAATTTACGGTTATGTCTAAACTTGTTGTAATATGCATGCGTGTGTTGTGTGTGTTGTAATAAATGTAGATTTATTATTTTTATTGCTTCCGCTGTGTTCATGTTTACGAAACGTAATCGAACACACACACGCCGCGGTGCCGGAAACCCAACATAAGGTATGACCTAAGCTAGTTCCATGAGCATGAAAAGTAAGGTAAAAAAAATAATAAGAAAATATAATTTGTAAATTTCTACTCTACTACGGACATGCCCAATTTTCATCTTAATAGACTGAATTCGGCTTCGGGTAAGGGTTTAGTAAATAGATCTGCCAAGTTGGACTTCGATTCGACGTATTCGAGTTGTATGGCTCCGTTGGCCACATGTTCTCGAATGAAATGATGTTTGACCTCTATATGTTTGGTCATAGAGTGGCATATTGGATTTTTAGTTAGGTTAATTGAGCTAATGTTATCTATGTGAATTTTAGTGTTTGTAAAGTCTAACTTAAAATCTCGGAGAGTGTGCTTCATTCAAAGAAGCTAAGTGACACACTCACCCATCGCGATGTATTCGGCTTCGGTGGTAGATAACGCAACACAGTGTTGCTTCCTACTACACCAACTCACTAGACTCGAGCTGAGAACTTGACAACAACCACTTGTACTCTTTCTATCGAGCTTACTATCGGCATAGTCCGAGTCAGAGTAGCCGATTAATTCAAACTCGGTAGATCTAGGGTACCAAATATCGACATTAAGTGTACCCTTTAGATATCTAAGGATACGCTTAACTAGAGTTAGGTGAGATTCCTTGGTACAGGTTTGGAACCTTGCGCACATACTTACTGCAAATAAGATATCAGGTCGGCTCGCAGTTGAGTAAAGGAGACTCCCTTTCATGCTCCTATAGTATTTTAAGTCAATTGAATTTCCGGTTACATCTTCTCCTATATTTATATTTGTTGCCATTGGAGTATTAAAAATTTTAGCGTCTTGCATTCCAAAGCATTTAATTAATTCCCTAGTATATTTGCATTGGTGTAAGTATATTCTGTTGGATCGATTTGAGCGCTAGAGGAGGGGGGGGGGGGTGAATAGCGCTAAGAAAAAAAAAACTTTTCGTAATCGTTCGAATTGGCACGAGTAAACGCAGCGGAAAAATAGCAATAAATAAATAAAAACACGAGGGGTTTTTACTTGGTTCGTAGCCTACGGCTACTACTCCAAGGCCCTAATGGTCCTTGACCACGCACGGAGGGCAAATATTAAACGAACTCCTTCTCGATAGAGATAGGAGTTAAGCGAATACAAAAACTCAATAAAGATTCAAGGTAGAGGGACACTCCCCCTCTCCTTGATATGATTTAAAGCTTGAAAATAAAGACAACTTATACAAAATTAAAGATTATACCGACAACTTCAAGGATTGGAGGTTGAAGCTTCACGTAGGGATGCTCTGGAGAGTCGGAGCGATCGAAGCACTTGGAAGCTTTTGAATTGATGAAAAACCCTAGGTTTGGCCCTCCTTTATAGCCTTTAAGCCCCTCAACGAATGGGTCTTCAACCAATCACAAATGGGCACAAAACTCCTTGAAAAATGGTGATAAAGCTTGACTCTCGAGGCTGATTTTTGACCACCGGTTGAATCGCGGCTGAACTGCCGCTTGCTGAATCGCCGTTGAACTGGCCGGTTGAATCTGGCAGCCACGATTTTTGACTAAAAAGGAGTTTAGCTCAAAATACAAGTGAATTCGACGGCCACTTGCCGTCCGATCTCAACATAGACCTTCCATGGGAAGTCTTGGGTTGGATCGCCGCCAAGGACGCCCTGTACAAAGGACACGACCTCACTTACGCTTGCACACACGAAGCTTACTCGATATTTACTTGTCGCTTTGCTTCCTTCCACTCGATTCCTTGGCTCCCTCCAAGTAACTCGAGTGTCGCCTGACCACCGCGCTTCCTCCGGTGTCGCTAGCCTTCACTCAAAGATTGAGACTTTTCGCACACTTGATTTAGCTCGTGAGATAACAATATAAGCTTAACTTTGTATCGCTTTGCTATAATCAAAACATAGGTTCGACTTAGGTGCCCACGCACCAACAATCTCCCTTTGATTTATGGCAAACCCACATACAAAGTTAAGCAAGCATGAAGAATAATAATGTGCATGAGAGAAAAAATGAAGATTAAGTTGGAGTAGTAAGGATTTTCTTCAAGTACTCCCCTTGAGGAAACCTCCCTCGACCGAGGGTGAGTCTTTGAAGAAAGACCTTAATCCTCCCTTGAGGGTTGCTTTAAGTAATTAACATTACTTAAAATTAGCTTTAGTAAAACGCTTTTAAAATTAGAGTTAAGCCATTTCTCCCCTTAAGTAAAACACTAACGACATAAATAAGTTAAGAATTCTCTTAACTTGGCCTTTGTCAAAAGTTAAATAAGTTCTCAAAACCTAAAGTTAACTTTTGGTTTAAACATGAAGTAAGAGTTAAGTTATCAAAAATTTGAAAAAAATTTGACCCCTTAACTTTGGCCTTTTCTCCCCTTTTGCCGTATATCGAAAAGAGTAAGGTGTGTGGAAATCAAAATAATTGCTAAATTTAAAGTCCAAGCATGTTCCACATTTTTTATTAAAATAGTATATTGAAAATAAGCTCATCTATGAAATGTTCGACTCATATTTGGCTTGATTGATATGAAGGATCAACCACCCGGTCGAGTCGGTTAGTATGTATGATTATACTCCATGGTTCATAGCGATGCACTAGCTCTACATCCGAACTGTGAGTAAGGTCCTAACATCTCACGCCCATCTACGCATAAGTACACAAACACATTAGTCCTATGTGTTGTGAGATGTATTGGCTCCTTAAATCTATAGGTGCATGATATCTAAGGTATGACCTATGCTAGTTTCATGAAAAGTAAGAAATAGTAGTAATATAATTTGCAAAACCTATTCTATTACGATTACATGCCTAATTTTCGCCTCAAGAGACTAAATTCGCTTCGGGTAGTGGTTTAGTAAATATGTCCGCTAGGTTAGACTGAGTCAACATATTCGAAGTTGTATGGAGCCGCTGGCTACATGTTCTCGAATGAAATGGTGTTTTACCTCTATATGCTTTGTCCTTGAATGGCATATAGGGTTCTTAGTTAGATTTATCGAACTTATGTTGTCTACAAAAATTTTAGTTTTGGTGAAGTCCAACCTAAAGTCTCGGAGAGTGTGCTTCATCCAAAGAAGCTGAGTTACATACTCACCCATCGCAACGTATTCGACTTCGATGGTAGATAAGGCAACACAATGTTGCTTCCTACTGCACCAACTCACTAGACTCGAGCCGAGTAGTTGACAACAACCACTCGTGCTCTTTCTATCGAGTTTACTACCGGCATAATCCGAATCGGAGTAGCCGATTAGTTCGAACTCCGTAGATCTAGGGTACCAAATACCAATGTTAAGTGTACCCTTAAGATATCTAAGGATACGCTTAACTAGGGTTAGGTGAGACTCCTTAGCATGGCACATACCATCGCGAATAGGATGTCGGGTCGACTCGCAGTTAAGTATAGGAGACTTCCTATTGCGCTCCTATAGTACTTTAAGTCAATGGACTTACTTTCTAGGTCTTCTCCTATGTTAACATTAATCGCCATCAGTGTTTATTATCTTAGCGCCTTGCATTCCAAATCTTTTAATTAACTCCTTAGTGTATTTTTGTTGATATAGGTATATACCATCCTTAGTTTGTTTAATTTGTAGACCTAAAGAAACTTAACTCCTACTAAGTTCATTTCAAACTCACTTTCCATGAGTGAAACGAACTCGTTTAGTAAGGCTGAGTTAGAGGTTCCAAAAATTATATCATCTACGTAAATTTGAGCTATGAATATTTCTTTACCTAAGGTTTTTACGAAGAGAGTTGGGTCAACTAAGCCTTGGTTAAACCCTTTGACTTGAGATGGATTGAAAGTCTCTCGTACTAAGCCTCGAGGAGCTTGTTTAAGTCCATAGAGAGCTTTCTTAAGTTTTAGAACATGGTAGGTTTTATCTAGATTTTCGAATCCGGGGGGTTGGCTAACATAAACTTCTTCTTTAATGTATCCATTTAGGAATGCCGACTTAACATCCATTTGAAATAGCTTAAATCCTCGATGTGCAGCATAAGCTAGCAACATTCGAATGGATTCGAGTCTAGCCATCGGGCATAGGTTTCATCGTAATCTAAGCCTTCGACTTGATCAAACCCTTTGGTGACTAACCTAGCCTTGTTTCTAACTACTTCACCTTTATCATCAAGCTTATTTCTAAACACCCACCTTGTTCCAATTATCGTTTTGTCTTTAGGTGGTGGTACTAATTCCCACACTTCATTCCTAGTAAATTGAGCTAGCTCTTCTTGCATTGCAATAATCCAATCGGGATCAAGAAGAGCTTGTTCAATTGATTTGGGTTCTATCTTTGAAATTAAGGAAATTTGACTAAGGTTCCTATAGGATGCTCTAGTTCGAACTCCTAGATTAGGATCTCCTATCACTTGATCGATAGGGTGGTTAGTCCAATCCTAGATTGCTGGGTTTGTGTCACCTAATGCTTGATCAATGGGGTGACTTGGTTGAACACTAGTTTGACTCGGATCACTTGTCACTTGGTCGACAAGAGAAGTTGGTTGATGTGGATTAGACTCGATCTCGTCGAGTTAGGTCTAGTATGAGTAGGCTCAATTGGGGTTGTCGGGGTTTTGTAGGTTCGTGTCCTTCATCAAATACTACATTGATAGTCTCCTCGACTCTAAGGGTGTCGTGGTTATATACTCTATCAGCTCGACTTGTCGTCGAGTATCCTAGAAAGATTCCGTTCGGGGTCTGGGATGTAAATTTCCCTAGGTACTCCGTAGGGTGTAGGATATGTACCTTACACCCAAATACCCTAAAGTACTTGATGTTAGGTATTTTATTGTGATAAATCTCACGAGGTCTTAAGGTGCCTCTTACCATAAGGATCCTATTCTCGACATAGCAAGCCGCTACTAGCCGCCAAAACCTATCGTAGGTTATATTCGCTAACATGGTCCTAGCGGCTTCTTGTAGAGTTCGGTTTTTCCGCCCACTAGGCCATTTTGTTGAGGGTCCTAGGGCAAGAGAATTCATGGTGGTATCCGCTTAGGTTACGTAAGTCGGTGAACCTTTGATTTTCAATTCACCACCATGATCGCTTCTAAGTCTTTTAACCTTAAGGTCTTTTTGATTCTCGATTAATTTGAATAGATTGATTAATTGATCTAGGGTATCATTTTTATGTTTGATGAACCTAACCCAGGTAAACCTGGAGTAGTCGTCAATTATGACTAAGCAATATTGACTTTTATTGAGTGACTTGGCTCCATGTGAATCGAATAGATCCATATGCAGGAGCTCAAGTACACTTGAGGTTCGTTCTTGGTTAGTTAACTTGTGTTGTGTCCTAGGTTGTTTTCCTTGTTGACAAGCATTACAGATTTTATTAGCCAAGTTGTTGAGGTTGGGTAAACCTCGACTAAGCCACTCTGACTCATCTTGTGGACGAGTCTTGGGTGCGAGTGACCGAGTCGTCGGTGCCACAACCATGATTCCTCTTCCTGTGTCATAAGACATTTGGCTGAGGATTTGATTAAGTTCATTGTATAAATGTTATTTGTCCTAGTTCCTTTGAGTATTGTTTTAGCTGTTTCATTTGTTTTAATTACACATTCATTTTCTAAAAATACGACCTTATAGTTATTGTCACACAATTGGCTTACGCTAAGCAGGTTATATTCAAAATTCTCTACAAGTAATACATTTTTAATAACAAAATTCGAGTTAAGCTCGATATCACCTGATCCGATGATTTTGAGCTTGCCGTTATTCCCAAAGGCTACCGATCCTGTCGCTTGAATCAAGCTTTGTGAATTTGAGTTGATCCTGGCCATGTGCGAGTAACCACTGTCCAACATCCATTGATCCTACACACAAGGTGGTTGGATTGGATGTTAGATTTTTATTTTTAAATTGGTTGTAAGTTGTTAAACCTAGGTCATCTCACCCGAGTCTATATGATCAAGCATGTTATACTTATGTGTTTTTTGTGAGATGACTCCCAATTAAATTTATTAAGTGGATTTAGGTTTAAGCGATTTTATGTTGAGATGATTTTCAATTAAATTGATTAAGTGGATTTAGGTTCAAGTAATTAGGATTTAGGTTCAAGTAATTTTATGTTGAGATGATTTTCAATTAAGTTTGATTAAGTGGGTTTGGATTTAACCCAAGGCTTGTCAAGTTTACCTTTTCAAGATCATGGCTTCCAGGTTGTGGCGAGGCACAGGGGCCTTCTTTTATCGGATCATCGACCACTTCCTTAGACAAAGCCATGTTCAAGAAAATGATGACTTGACTCACCTAAGACTATTTCCTAGTCTAACTAGTTATTTTTGAAAAGAGGCTCCCCGAGGCTCAATCTTTTCGAAGGATTTTAGTTGGTTATTTGAAAAGAGGCTCCCCGAGGCTCAATCTTTTCGAAGGATTTTTTAGTTGGTTATTTGTGTATTCCAAGTGAGTTAAAAAAAACAACAAAAAAAACTAAGCATGCAATTTCTAAGTTAAAGCACAAACATGTTTTGTACTGGCTCCCCCTAGACGGTTGAATCGGTTCGGTCTATCCACATAGTGGATTTGGTCCTTGGGAACCCAGTACGAGTTAGATCCTAGAGTTGAAATCAAAGTGGTCTTAGGGACCCATGCTTGGACACATTTTTTATGTCTACTTACGATTGACATATACGACTTATTGGTCGTGTTTGAGCTAAACCCTAGTCCGGCCTTGTTGTACACGGCCCTTTGTGATCCAAGTAGGAGGTCAAGTCCTTTGGATCCCAAAGTAAACCTTTCCAATGTATTCCTAAGATCTTCGACTTGACTTTTCAAGAGTGAGTTCTCAACTTCGAGTTTTTCAACCCGAGTTGAGTCCTTCTCTTGAACTCGACTAGTCGAAGAGGTTAGGGAGACCTCGTGTTTGAGGAGTTTAACTTCCTCAACCAGGGTCTCGACCTTTGACTCGGACTTAGCTAACTTCCTAGACAAAAACCTAACAGTATTATGTAAAGTATTAAATAAAGTACGACTCACCTTAAGGGTATCTTTTGAACCGGATGCGTATCTGTGGCTTGACTTGAAGGTTGCTTCGTAGTCCGAATCATCCTCCTGGCTCGACTCAAGTTCCTGGTTCGGTCTCCGTGTCTGACTCAATTGATTTCGCCATGAAGACATGGTCTTCGTCTTCTTTGGATGACGCTTCTTCCCATGTCGCGTTGAGGGCCTTCTTGTGCTTAGGTCCTTGGTGGTTGAGCTTGGGGCACTCGGACTTGATATGTCCAAACCTCACTACACTCATAACACCTAATATTAGAACTTTTAGGTTTACCTTGGTTGGGTCGAGTCGTGGTTCGCTGTCCCTTGGCTATTCTTCGAGCTAGGTTCATTAGTTCGGCAATAAATTCCGGGTCAACTTTCTTCTGACTCGCCTTCCTCCCTGCTGGTGGCTTGCTCATGCATTTTCTTCTTCTTTGATCCTCGCAAATAAAGTTATACTCTCTCTGTTCCGAGTTGGATTGTTCATGTAATTCAAAATCGGAAAAGAGTTCATCTAACCTAATTTTAGAAAGATCCTTGGAGACCTTGTAGGCATCGACCATGGATGCCCACAAGGTAGTCCTCGAAAAGAGTTTAGAACATACCTTATAAGGTCGCGTTTTCGACCTTGCCCGATTATGCGTGTAAGTTGTTGACGATGTCCCGGACACGGGCGTGGAGTTGCGCGCCGCGATTCGTGTTCCTGCATTTTTAGTGTGTACAATTTATTGAATAACAAATCACGCTACATACCTTGGCTTGATCCGATCCTTCGTAACTCGATTAGTTTAGTCCAAAGATCCTTTTGGCGCTATGAAGGGGCCGACGCGATTTAACTCCTCCTTGATAGGCCGATTGGAGGATTTGTGTTGTTTTGGCGTCGGCTGACTTGTCGCTTTGTTGTAACGGTCCATTGATCATAATCCAAGGAGTCACCCACTTCATTAGTCGGAAGTGTGAAACCCGCTTGGATTATGATCCACATCTCGAGTTTTGAGAAAGCATTCCATCCGACCTTCCAATAACGGGAAGTCATCTCCGCTATAAAACGGAGGTCCTGACGTGCTAAAACCTCGAGATGGGCCATTGAAACAAAAAGACAAAAAGAGACGAAGACCGAAAAGCTAGCAAAGACAAAAACTCAAAAACAAGTACAAAGACTCGCGTCTTGGATTAGTAGTGCGGGAGAGAATTTAACAAACAAAATAAATAGAAATAAATAGAATTAAAAGAAAATAAATCTGTAAAAAAAAGCTAGATTGGTGGTTTCACCAAATCTTAGCAACCCCTCTCGATACCAATTGTTGGATCGATTTGAGCGCTAGAGGGGGTGAATAGCGCTAAGAAAAAAACTTTTAATGTCGTTCAATTGGCAGTAACGCAGCGGAAAAATAGCAATAAATAAATAAAAACACGAGGGGTTTTTACTTGGTTCGTAGCCTACGGCTACTACTCCAAGGCCCTAATGGTCCTTGACCACGCACGGAGGGCAAATATTAAACGAACTTCTTCTCGATAGAGATAGGAGTTAAGCGAATACAAAAACTCAATAAAGATTCAAGGTAGAGGGACACTCCCCCTCTCCTTGATATGATTTAAAGCTTGAAAATAAAGACAACTTATACAAAATTAAAGATTATACCGACGACTTCAAGGATTGGAGGTTGAAGCTTTAGTCGTCGCCTCTAGTCAGCCGTCGTAGGGATGTCGAGAGTCGGAGCGTGCTCGGAAGCACTTGGAAGCTTTTGAATTGATGAAAAACCCTAGGTTTGGCCCTCCTTTTATAGCCTTTAAGCCCCTCAACGAATGGGTCTTCAACCAATCACAAATGGGCACAAAACTCCTTGAAAAATGGTGATAAAGCTTGACTCCTCGAGGCTGATTTTTGACCACCGGTTGAACTGGCCGGTTGAACTGCCGCCAGTTGAACTGGCCGGTTGAACTGCCGCCACGATTTTGAACTAAAAGGAGTTTAGCTCAAAATACAAGTGAATTCGACGGCCACTTGCCGTCCGATCTCAACATAGACCTTCCATGGGAAGTCTTGGGTTGGATCGTCGCCTAAGGACGTCCCCGTACAAAGGACACGACCTCACTTACGCTTGCACACACGAGCTTACCTCGATACTTACTTGTCGCTTTTGCTTCCGGCCTTCCACTCGATTCCTTCGGCTCCCTCCGAAGTAACTCGAGTGTCGCCCGACCACCGCGGCTTCCTCCGGGTGTCGCTAGCCTTCAGCTCCAGCATTGAGACTTTTCTGCACACTTGATTTAGCTCGTGAGATAACAATATAAGCTTAACTTTGTATCGTTTGCTATAATCAAAACATAGGTTCGACTTAGGTGCCCACTGCACCAACATATTCCATCTTTAGTTTATTTAATTTGTATACCTAAGAAGAAACTCAACTCACCTACTAAATTCATTTCAAATTCACTTTCCATAAGTGAAATGAATTCGTTTAGTAGGATTGAGTTGGTGGTTTCGAAGATGATATCATCTACGTAGATTTGGACTATGAATATGTCTTTACCTATGGTTTTTACGAAGAGGGTTGGATCGACTAGGCCTTGGTTAAATCCTTTGGACTTAAGATAAATCGAAAGCCTCTCGTACCAAGCTCGAGGAGCTTGTTTGAGTCCATAGAGAGCTTTCTTTAATCTAAGGACATGGTTGGATTTATCTAGACTTTCGAAACCGGGGGGTTGACTAACATAAACCTCTTCCTTAATATATCCATTCAAGAATGCTGACTTTACATCCATTTGAAACAACTTAAATCCTCGATGTGCAGCATATGCTAATAGCATTCGGATGGACTCTAATCTAGCTACTAAGGCATAGGTCTCGTCGTAATCTAAACCTTTGACTTAACTAAATCCTTTAGCAACTAATCTAGCTTTATTTCTAACTACTTCACCTTTATCATCAAGTTTATTTCTAAACACCCACCTTGTTCCAACGATTGTTTTATCTTTTGGTGGTGGTACTAATTCCCATACTTCATTCCTAGTGAATTGAGCTAGCTCTTATTGCATTGCAATAATCCAATCGGGATCAAGAAGAGCTTGGTCAATGGTTTTGGGTTCAATTTTGGAAATCAAGGAGATTTGACTAAGGTTTCGGTATGAAGCTCTAGTTTGAACTCCTAGGCTTGGATCACCTATCACTTGGTCGATAGGATGATTCATTTGAGTCCTAGTTTGACTTGGACTAGAGTCACCTATCGTTTGGTCGATAGGATGACTCGGTTGACTTAGGTTAGGATTAATACTAGACTCGATCTCAAGATCGGAGTTGAGTCTGGTATGAATCGGCTTGCTAATCGGGGTTGCTAGGAGTTTTGTAGGTTCGTGTCCTTCATCAAACACTACATTAATAGTCTCTTCGACTCTAAGAGTGTCATGGTTATATACCCTATAGGCTCTACTCATAGTCGAGTATCCTAGAAAGATTTCAGTCAAGGTTTTGGATGTGAATTTCCCTAGGTGATCCTTAGTGTTTAGGATATGTACCTTATATCCAAATATCCTAAAGTACTTGATGTTAGGTATTTTATCATAATAAATCTCGTACGAGGTCTTAAGGTGCCTCTTTACCATAAGGATCCTATTTTGGACATAGTAAGCCGTACTAACTGTTAGTGAAAGCCCTAGAGTTAATCATGTGATGATTGTTGTATGGACTTTATTGTATCATATTCCTATTTATAAAGGCATGGTTATTATATTTACTTGTATTGGTGCCAAATAACTAAGTATAATAATGTCCTTAAGTAGTAGGTTCTTATCTATATCAATCGATTGATTGAATCGATAATGAGATGATATAGAGAACACTACTCTTAATTATTCCTAGTCAAGTATTAACATTCAGGGACAATGTTAATGCATAGAGACTAGCATGTAGGTCAATATGATGACTTGATCTCACAAGTCATGAATATGAGATATCAAGTTGACACTTGGGTATGCATTGGAGAATGTATACTGAATGACCCACCATGAGAAAGTATCATGGATCATTATATGAGTGTCATATACTTTCTCATGTGGCTATTAGTATGACTATTAGTCCTTAGACCTGAAGTCACCATGGTTCCCTACATAAGGAGTTGCATACTTTGGCTTCGTCAAACGTCACCCGTAAATGGGTGGACTATAAAGGCGATTACTGGGTATGTAACAAATTATGCGGAGGGATGTGAGTGATGTAGATGGGATCTATTCCTCCTATATGACGAGAGTGACATCGTTATTCTTGATAGAGTGAGACCACAAAGTGCATGGCCATGTCCAAATGAGTCAATATGAGATATTGAGCTCATTTGATTAGAGTGAGTCTACTTGGAGTTCAAGATATAGATTGTACCGAGGATGACACGGTCTATGCCTCAATTGGTCAATCTAGATGTTAAGGATATAGGGACATTGCCACATATTGTGAGAGTCACAATTAGTTGTCACAAAGGTGATGTTGGATCTCAACATTCTTGTAACTTGGGTAGCAATGATGTGTTGCTAGATACCGCTCATTGCTTATGTTCCTAAATTGGTTTAGGAGCATTGCCAACGTTACAAGAACCTATAGGGTCACACACAAAGGGCAATTAGATGGAGATTAGGTTCATATGATGAATCATGAGGATTAGGTTCATGGGATGAACCAAATTGGATTAAGAGTAATCCAAATTAGACTAATTGAGTTAGACTCAATTTGATTCAAGTGTTGAATGAGTCTAATTTAGATTTGATTCATTGAGTCAATTTAAATTAATGAATAGAGATTCATTAAATCAAATTGACTTGAATCAAGTGGTTAGATTTGATCAACCATGGGAGATAAGAGGTCAAGTTTGACTTGACTTGATGAGGGAAGATGAATGGTTAATTTTGACTTGACCAAATGTCATGTCATGGTGACTTGGCATGGGGGCCGGCCAATGATGATGTTCTACATCATCATGGACTTATCATGTGGTGCCACCTCATGAGGGAGACCATTGGCTCTTGGAGTTACATGCATGCATGTAACCTCCCATCCAAGAATGGCCGGCCACTTTAGTGTTATTCATGGGATGAATTCATTTTGTGGTAACTCCATCTTCTTCTTCCTTGGATCATCTTCCTCTCAAGCTCTCTCCCAATCCTCTACTTTGGCCGAAACTTCCAAGGGGTGCTAGCACACTCTAGGTTGTGTTTCTCCACCATTTGTCCATGTGGATACCAATAGAGGAGTTTACACTTGACACTCTTGAGTTCCGGCAAGCGATTTGGACGAGCGGGATAAGCAAAGGGTGTCGCATCAAGGGTAACGCTCTCATCTTGTAGATCCAAGGTAGATCTAGGTTTATTTAAACACATACATGTTTTATTTTTATATATCTTCGCACGGATCATGGCCGGGCTTCCGAGGTTTCCGCAACGCAAAAAGCGTTTTGCGGCTCGAAAAGTCCAGCACTAACGGCTTCTGCCCAAAACCTATCGGGTAGGTTATACTCATTTAATATTGTCCTAGCGGCTTCTTGTAGGGTTCTATTTTTGCGCTCTACTAGGCCATTCTGTTATGGGGGTTCTAGGGCATGAGAACTCATGGTGGTATCCATTTAGGTTACAGAATTCTGTAAACCTGTGGTTCTCGAATTCACCACCATGATCACTCCTAAGTCTTTTGATTTTTAAGGTTTTGTTGATTTTCTATTAGTTTAAATAGGTTGATTAATTGATCTAGAGTATAACTTTTGTGTTTGATGAACCTAACCCAAGTAAATCTAGAATAGTCATCAATTATGACTAAGCAGAATTGACTCCCACTAAGTGACTTAGCTCCGTGTGAATCAAATAGATCCATGTGTAGGAGTTCAAGAACACTTTTGGTTCGTTCTTGATTAGTTAGTTGATGTTGTGTCCTAGATTGTTTACCTTGTTGACAAGCATTACATATTTTATTATCCAAGTTGTTGAGGTTAGGTAAACCTCTGACTAAGTCACTCTGACTCATCTTGTGGATGAGTCTTGGGTGCGAGTGACCGAGTCGTCGGTGCCACAACCAAGATCCCTCTTGCCGTGTCATAAGACACTTGGTTGAGGAGTTAGTTAAATTAATAGTATAAATATTGTTATTTCTGGTTCCTTTAAGAATTGTTTTAGAGGTTTCATTTGTATTAATTACGCATTCATTTTCTAGAAATATGACCTTATAGTTATTATCACACAATTGGCTTTCACTAAGTAAATTATATTGGAAATTTTCTACCAATAAGATATTTTGAATAATAAAGTTTGAGTTGAGCTCAATATCACCTGACCCGATGATTTTGAGCTTGCTGTTGTTTCCGAAGGCTACCGATCCTTGTCGTTTGAATTGAAGCTTCGAAAACTTGAGTTGATCCCTGGTCATGTGTCGGGAGCAACCACTATCCAACATCCATTAATCCTACATGCAAGGTAGTTAGATCGGATATTGGAATTATTAAAGATTGGTTGTAAATTATTAAACCTAAATCATCTCACCCATGTCTACATGATCAAGCATGTTAACCTTATATGTTCTTGTGAGATGACTTTCAATTTTACTTGATTTAAATTTAATGATTTGAACACTTCTCAACCTTGCGTTAGATTCAAATTTGACCTTAAGCTCATCAAGTCACCTTTTCAAGATCATGACTTCTAGGTCGTGGCGAGGCACAGAGGCCTTCTTTGATAAAAAAAATGACCACTTCCTTAGACAAAGCCATTTTCAAGAAAATAGAGACTTGACTCACCTAAGATCACTTTTTGGTCTAACTAGTCTAGGATACGGCAAGGTAGCTTCAGCTAGTTCCACTCGGTCAAGTGCACCGAACTAGATACGCCTTATCTAACCCAAATACACGAGACTCTGCTTTCCTAGCGTACTATCATCTCACCATGTCCTAGTACTATGTTACCAAGTATTGATGAGTTATAGTCCTATCTAACCATTCTAAAAAGAAAAATCAAAATAAATAAAGGACCTAAGCATGCAATTTCTAAGTTAAAGCACAAACAAGTTTTGTACTGGCTCCCCCTGGACCGTTGAATCGGTTCGGTCTCTCCATATAGTGGATTTGGTCTTTGGGAACCCAGTACTAGTTGGATCCTAAGTTTGGATTCAATGCAGTCTTAGGGACCCATGCTTGGACACATTTTTTATGTCGACTTACAATCGACATATACGACTTGTTGGTCGTATTTGAGCTAAACCCTAGTCCGACCTTGTTGTACATGGCCCTTTGCGATCCAAGTAGAAGGTCAAGTCCCTTGGATCCCAAAGTAAACCTTTCCAATGTATTCCTAAGATCTTCGACTTGACTTTTCAAGAGTGAGTTCTCAACTTCGAGCTTTTCAACCCGAGTTGAGTCCTCCTATCGAACTCGACTAGTCGAAGAGGTTAGGGAGACCTCGTGTTTGAGGAGTTTAACCTCCTCAACCAGGGTCTCAACCTTGGACTCAGACTTAGCTAATTTCCTAGTTAAGAATTTAATCGCACTGTAAAGAGTACTAATAAGGGATTGACTTACCTTAAGTGTATCTCTTGAACCGGATGCAGATCCGTGGCTTGTCTTGAATAGAGCTTCGTAGTTCTATTCGTCTTCGGGTTCAGACTCGTGCTCCGGTTCTGACTCCGTCTCTGATTCAGTCGGTTTAGCTATGAAGATGTGATCATCGTCTTCTTCCTCTGACGCTTCTTCCCACATAGCATTGAGTGCCTTTTTGAGTTTCGGTGATTTGCTCTTGAGCTTCGGACATTCGGACTTGATATGTCCAAACCTGTTGCATTCGTAACACCTAACATTAGAACTTTTAGGCTTACCTTCGTTGGGTCGAGTGACGGTTCGCTTTCGGCCCTTGACCATCCTCCGAACTAGGTTGACTAGTTCGGCCTCCATTTCCGAGTCGACCTCCGAATCAGACTCATCTTCTTCTTCATCCTTCAGGGGTGGCTTGCTCGCGGTTTCCTTCTTCGAACCTGCAAAAAGTGCTATACCCTTCTCGGGTTCTGAGTTAGACTGTTCATGGAGTTCAAAATCCGAAAATAATTCATCTAATCTAAGTTTAGAAAGATCCTTAGAAACCTTGTAGGCATCGACCATGGATGCCCACAAGGTGGTCCTAGGAGATGAGTTTAGTACGTACCTGATAAGGTCGTGATTTTTGACCTTTTGTCCGATTGCGTGTAGGTTGTTGATGATATCTTGAACCCGAGCATGCAATTGTGTCGTGTTCCTACATTTTTAGATTATACAACCTATTGAAAAGGAGATCACACTTACATACCTTGGCTTCATCGGTCCCTTCGTGTAGTTCAACCAACTTTGTCCATAAGTCTTTGGCACTGATGAATGGGCTGATGTGATTAAGCTCCTCCTTAGACAAGATGCATTAGATGATTTGAGTCGCCTTGGCGTCAGCTTCAACTTGTATTTTTGTAGCATTGGTCCATTGGTCATAATCCAAAGATTCACCCACTTCGTTAGTCGGAAGTATAAATCCCGTTTGGATTATGATCCACATCTCGATTTGGGTCTTAAGGAAGCACTCCATCTGACCCTTCCAATAACGAAAGTCATCTCCATTATATAATGGAGGTCGGACGGTGCTAAAACCCTCGAGATGGGCCATTGACACAAAAAGAGCAAGAAAACAAAGAGAGAAAAAAGGAAAACCTAGCAACGACACAAACGAGTGAAATGTACCAAGACTCGCGTCTTGGATTAGTAGTGCGGGAGAAAAAAAAACTCAACGAATGAAGGAGAAAAAAACCACATTAAACAGAAATAAAAATAAATAAATAAAAAAATTGTAGAAAGGCTAGATTGGTGGTTTCACCAAATCTTAGCACCTCCGGCTCTGATACCAATTGTTGGATCGAACGGATCGCTAGAGGGGGGGGGGGTGAATAGCGATAAAAACTTTTGTCCATTTTCGATACTTGAGTTACGCAGCGGAAAGAATAAAATAATGTAAAAGTAAAGAAGACACGAGGGTTTTTTTTACTTGGTTCGTAGCCTACGACTACTACTCCAAGGCCCTAGTGGTCCTTGACCACGCACGGAGGGAAATTCACTAACGAACTCCTCCTTGTTGGAGGTAGGAGTTAATCAAATACAAAAACACGAAAGGATCGAGATAGAGGGACACTCCTCCTCTTCTCATTACGATAAAAGAACGATAAAAAGAACTTAAGTACAGATTGAAACTAAACTTTTACCGATGACTCATAGATGAAGAGGATTGAACTCTGGTCGTCGTGTCAGCAGCACTTCGTCGTAGAGATGTCGAAGAGTCGTAACGTATTGGAAGCATTTGGAGGCTTAGAGAATTGATGAAAACCCTTAGAGAAGCCCTCCTTTTATAGCTTTTGAGCCCCTCATCGAATAGGTCTTTAGCCAATCAAATTTAGGCACCAAGCTCCTTGGAATGAGGTGATAAGGCTTGACTCCTCGAAGCTGATCCTTGACCATCAGTCGACTGATGGCAGCACCAGTCGAGTCGCAACACTTAGCAGTCGACTGATTTAAGGCAGTTGAGTGGCTCTTGTGGGTAGTTGACTAATGCTAGCTGAAATCATAAGTTAGCTTAACAAAAATATAATTTCGACGGTCGTCGACCGTCCAATCTTGACCTAGACCATCCATGGGATGTCTTTGGTCGGATCTACGCTTAAGACCATCCCCATAACGAGGATACGACCTCACTTACGCTCACACACACACGAGCTTACCTCGATACTTACTTTGCAGCTCTTGCTTTCGGCCTTCCACTTGATTCCTTTGGCTCCCTCCGAAGTCACTCGAGTGTCGCCCGACCACCGCGGCTTCCTCCAAGTGTCGCCAACCTTCAGATCCAGCTTTAGTACTTTTCTGCATACTCAATTCAGCTCATGAGATAATGATATGAGCTTAACTTTGTATCATTTGCTATAATCAAAACTCAAGTTCGACTTAGGTGCCCATTGCACCAACACTTTGTGATGGTGTGGTCAAGGGAGGACCTTATATTGCATATGGATGCCCCCTATATCTCAAAGTCATGCCTCAATGTTTCACATTTCAATCTGATATTCAGAACCATCTCCCTCTATGGTTGCAAATACATGGTTTGCCAATTGATTGCTGGTCCATTTCTGCATTGAGCAAAATCTTCGCCCAGATTGGCACACCACTGTTTACTGATCGATTCACCAAGAACCGGGAAAAGGTTAACTACGCGCGCGTCTTAGTGGAAGTGGACATTACAAAGCCACCTCAATCGGGCCTAGAAATCACATTACCAAATGGCCAAGATGTGGAACTAGAAATTAGATATGAAGCTAAGATGAAATTATGTTCCAACTGTATACAAACTGGGCATTATCAGAGTTGTTGCACTGTTGCTGGCCGACCGGCAGCCGGTGATCATCCGGGAAAGGAAACAGCTAGTACTGGACGTTACCTAGAAGGTATGCAATCTGCTGATAGGGCTACCACATCCAACATAGATAAAGCTATGGAAGTTGGCACGTAACAGTGCTAGGCTGATACGCAACAACAACGAATGAAGCAATCAACCCAAGCTCTGACATGTAATCCAGTACAAGCCCCTGCTATAATGGAATCCTCGAGAACAACTCTTAGACCAAAGGCATATAGATCTAAAGGGAAAGTACTGGGTGGTCAACCGTTCAGTACTACAACAGAAACACCAATTGGTCCAACTGAAACAGTCACAGGAACATCTGCAGTATCAGTATCAGCTTCCCCTTTGATACAACCACCAATAACAGTGAGTTTGGCAAGCCAACACTCTAAGAAAATGGGCAATCAGGAGGAGGGAGAAGGCCATCGAGCCACGGGATAGCAAGGACAATCAATAACCATACAGTTAAAGGAATCTGAGGGAAATGGGCTGACAGTTTCAGTATCAAGAACAGAAAATAGAGAACTTAGCAAGCCAAACAATCCACATCATAATCCTCAGTCTACTACTATGAGGAGAAAGGAACCAGGTGGGGGGAACAAGAACAGCAATCGCTAGGGGAAAATGGATCACAGACAAAGTAAAGATAAAGAGCAGTTAGTAACTGAACATGTAGCAGAAGTATCAGACACAACTAATCAATTTAAACATTCTGGACACCAAAAGAAGCATCAGGCACCTCCAGATCATAGAGTAAACATTGGGTTACAAATTAAGAGGCTGACCATGAGGGGCACAAGCAGTGATAGTATGGAAATAAGGGGCACTGAAGTTGAAACTGGAACTGGGCAGGAGATACTTACTCAGAGCAGGCCATCAACTAGACAAGGGTTTAAAAATCAGATAGCACTATCAGTCATATCAGAGGATGTGTCAACAATTGATACCAGTTCCGGGTTGGCTGGAGGGCAAACATCAACTACCTCTGCAATATCAGCAGTTGCAATAACAGTGGAGATAGTATCAGTGGCAAATGGACATATGGCTAATCCTGCACATCAACATGACCAATTGGCACAGGGAAATCATAGCACAAATTAGGGAATTAGAGGATGCAGAGGTCAAATTGATGAAACAACATTGCAAGGAGAAAGAGGAAACTACAATGGCATAGATCCTTGTGGCACTGAAATTGATACTCAATCCGAGATTGGGCAGAAAAACAAAATTTTTGAGACAACTGACCCCAATCTAGAAGGCCACGAGTACAAAGAAAATGAGGGGAGTCCCTGGAAAATCCAAACCTGATCTAGGACACATAAGAAGAAAGCAAGATAGGAAGTGGAAAGAAAGCAACAAGAGCTACACCAGCAGCAAGTGCAGAATCTGCCCAAGCAAAGGCAAACATCAACTGCACTACAAGCAAAATCTGCAGCAAATGAAATACCCCAACAGTTGCCTGCTGTGCAGAGGAAATGGGCTGACCTCCTAGACCAAGTGGAAGGTGAAATCCCTCAAGAACTTAACACAGACAGATCAGAACCTTCAGATTCAGGTGTAGACTGCCCAGATCAAAGAAATGAGCAAATAGATGAGGTAAACAATGCCAATGGGGGAACTGCCTCTAGTGAACCCATCATCATAGTAGGCCTCGCAACTTCAGAATGGTTAAGGAGCAAGTATAAAGGGGAAGAACTCAGTGTGGATCAGGAAACTCTGAATGGCAGTCCAGAGCAGAACCAAAGGCATCAGACTTGCCTAGGGACAAATGGAGTTCATGCAATAGAAGGAGAGCATCAAGAGGGGACTAAGAAACAGAAGAGAAATGGGAAACATGGTTGTCGGCAGATGTCGGCAAGGACATTATGAAGATAGGAGCGTGGAACATCCGAGGCCTCAACACAGGCCTCAAATAGAGGGAGGTCACTAGACTCCTCCGAATGCAGAATTTGAGTGTGTTGTGCATGATAGAAGCAAAACTAACCAACCAAGCTTATCAACATTTCAAAACTAACAGCCTACAACAATGGGAAACATGTCAACAGCTAGGGGAATCCGGAAGAAGTAGGATGCTACTCATATGGGATGCACGCCACATTACCCTCACAATACAACAATGGGAAGACTATTACATTCATTCAACAATTATGGACATGGGCACTAGGAAAGCATATGCACTCACTTTTGTTTATGGGCAACTTTCCATCACCTCCCGAAGAGACATGTGGTCAGGGCTCCAATATTTGGTAGAGGGGATGGTTCTACCTTGGCTCATAATGGGGGATTTTAACTCACCTCTGACACCATCAGATAACAAAGGGAGTATTGATGTCACAACTTATGCAACTGCATATTTCCAAGAGTTCACAATGCTAGTGGGTGTGGAGGACCTTCATTCCCTTGGATGCCAATACACTTGGACAAATGGAAGGGTTGTGAGAAAACTTGATCGTGCCATGGTTAACCGGTTATGGCTAGAGATGGACCAAAGTAGTTTTCCAAATTTCAGAGCCCCAAGAGTTCACTTAGATCTTGCCTCATGTGTAGTTTCAGTTTTTGAGAATCAAATCCGAAGAGGCAAACCGTTCAAGTTCTTTAATACGTGGACCCAACACCCTCATTTCCAACAACTAGTGCAAGAGGAATGGAATCAAGCTACTACATGGTGCTCACAAGGAACGGCTCAATACAAGCTTAAAAGAAGGCTTACCATGCTTAAGAGGGGATTAAGGCTCTTGAATCAACAACACTACCAACACATCCAAAGCCGATCCAAGAGGGCCCAAGATCACCTTGAAATTCTATAGAATAGTGGTCTAGGTCAAGGTATCATGGATGACCACTACAAGGAGGCAAAACAACAAGTAGATAAACTAGCCCAAGCAGAATATCTCTTCTACCTTCAAAAGGCCAAGCACAAATATTTCAAGGAAGTGGATCGAAACACACTCTTCTTCCATTCTTTGGTCAAGAGGAACAACAAGCGAAGGGAGATAGTAGCGATGGAAAAAATGAATGGGAAGACCACCATGGATGTCAGGGAGGTGGCACAAGAGTTCATAGATTATTTTCAAGAACAACTGGGAGCTCAGAGGGATCGTGCCACATTCTGGAATGAATGCATGCAACATGGGAAAGTGCTCACTATGGAACAAAAACTCCAACTCACTCGGATGCCTACTACCGAGGAGATCAAAACGGCACTCTTTGACATAGGTGACCTTAAAGCACCAGGGCCTGATGGATATAGCTCCAAATTTTATAAAGAGACATGGGAAATAATTGAGCAGGACTTCACTGAAGCTATTATGGATTTTTTTTCAAAGTGGGAAGCTCCTCAAATCATGGAATCACACACTCATCAGCCTAGTACCAAAGAGTGGACATGCTAGCAAAGTGCAAGACTATAAGCCCATATCCTGTTGCACAGTCTTTTATAAGGTCATCTCCAAACTCCTTGCTAGGCAATTATCAGGAGTCACAGATCACATGTTGAACCTTGCATAGACAACATTTGTCAAGGGGAGGACTATCACAGATAACATCCAACTAGCCCAGGAATTACTACGACACTATACCAGGAAGAGGATATCCCTTAGATGTACCTTAAAAGTTGACCTATAGAAAGCCTTTGACTCAGTGCATTGGGATTTCTTATTGGATGTCCTCAACTCCCTACAGTTCCCACCCATCTATATCACATGGATCAGAGAATGTATCACCACCACATCGTTCTCTGTAGTGATTAATGGGTATTCGCATGGACACTTCGCGAGGGTAGAGGACTCAGACAAGGCGATCCGCTCTCGCCTTATCTATTTGGTATTTGCATGGAGTATCTATCCAGATCATTAGCAAGGGCCACCACCATATCTGATTTCAGATTCCATCCCACATGTGAGCACTTGGGGATATCCCACCTGATATATGCAGATGATCTATTGCTCCTATCTCGTGGTGATTCACCTTCAGTTAGGCGCCTTGTTGATTGCTTGGCACAGTTTTTACAGATGGTAGGGCTCTCGGCCAATGCAACCAAATCTAGCTGCTACATGGCGGGTATAGATGACCAGACTAAGGAGCAGATATGCACTATCACCGGCTTCCAAGAGGGAGAGATGCCTTTCAGATACTTGGGAATCCCATTAGCCTCCAAAAAGCTAAAGATTTTAGATTATGACATGCTTTTAGATGGCCTCTCCAGGAGAATAAATTCATGGCCAAAACAAAGTCTTTCCTATGCAGGGAAAGTCCATCTCATCACATCGGTACTACAGGGGGTTGAGTGCTACTGGATGTCCATACTACCCCTGCCGAGCGGAGTTATAGAGTGCATCCACAACATGTGCCGGGCTTTCATGTGGACGAGTAAGAATCCCCCCATTGCATGGTCCACATTATGTAGGCCGAAGGAGGAAGGTGGTCTAGGCTTGAGGGACTTGAAGTCTTGGAACCTTGCCCTTTTAGCAAAGGTCCTATGGCGTATACAGGACAAGCCAGACTCCTTATGGATACGATGGGTACATCATCATTACCTCTGATAGTCTAATATATGGGGGTGGACACTGAGGCACACGGACTCCCCACTTATGAAGAGACTTCTGCATATCAGAGACAGTATCATGACTCCTGCAGGTAGCCCCATCGTTGCGTCACATACACTGACTACATGGTTCAGCAGAGGGCCAGGTGGAGTGGGGCAGGCATATGACCATTTCAGGGAGCACCGGCCGAGGAAGTCATGGGTCAGGATAGTATGGCAGAAGGATATTCAGCCAAGCCACCAGTTCACACTTTGGTTGCTGGCGAACGGGAGATTACCTATCAGAGATCGACAGAGCTACCTAGAGGACAGGCGATGTGCCTTTTGCCGGTTGGAGGAGGAGACGCAGGCTCATGTATTTTTTAGATGTCATCACATTAGACAGTTGTGGGGAAGGGTGAGGGGGTGGCTATGGATGAGATCAGAGATGAGCACGTACAGACGTGCACTACGCATCTTCATACTTCATTATCGGAGGGACTCAGTCTGGATGAGAGCACGACACCTAGCCCTATGAGCGATAGTTCACTATGTTTGGAGGGCTAGGAATGAGATCAGATTTGAGGATACCCATTTTGATGCGGACCGGATCCTTAGGAGGATACAGGTTCATGTATATAGAGCTCTTGATGTGTCCCATGTAAGCATGTAAAAAAAATGACGAACCTGAAGGTGGATGCTTCGGAGGCTCATTGGCTCCCATGTCCCCGAATTAAAATTTTCACTAATGAAAGAATTAATCCGGATGGGATGAGCTTCCTTAGCACAACCTATTCGTCGTCGTGCCAACAACTTGAGTAGTCGCTTTGAACAAACTAGTTGTTCAAGCAACACAACTCTTCTAGTTGGTTAGCCGCGGAAGAGACGATGGATGGATCGCCGGTTTTTGTGTTTGTCTTCGGGGTCCATGATTATACAATATATTTGCTAATTCACACATGCATAATCAAAACATAAAAGAACAAGCTCAGATCTGTAAATAAAGTTAAAATAACTTTATACCTCACGATCTTCTACCGTATGTCCTATTCTTCTCGTGGACGACGTGTGGACGAAGATCCTCCACGAGTAGAAGCCTTCTAGATCGCTTTTTTCTCTACCTTGTCCGCTGCGAACAAAGAGAAGAAACAACAAATACCTTTCCTATCTAGAACCGGCCACCAAATTAGGGAATTTGGTGCAACCGCCGGCCAAGGAGAAATTGGATGAATCGCCGGCCAACTTGAAGATGAGTTGCCGCCGGCCACCAAGGAGAAGGGGAGGAGGAAGAGCACCGGCCACCAATGGAAGGAGAACCGCCGGCCAAGGAAGAAGGGAGAGTCCTCTAGGATGGGCGCCGGCCAAGTCTTGATGGAGGAGGATGGGCGCCGGCAACAATCTAGAAGGAAGAAAAGTTGCCGCCCACTTCTTTGCTCCAAAACCCTAGCCGCCCAATGAACCCTAGCCGCCCACTTGTGGATGAGCCAAACCCTAACTCCAATTCGAAATCAATACTTGCCGCCCAACCCTAAGCTTTCCTTTTATAGAGTTAGGCTTAGGACTCCTTTAATCTCCACCGTCGGATCTAGGGATTTAACCTCCACCGTCGGATCTAGGGTTTTATCCCAACCGTCGGATCTAAGGTTTCATCTCAACCGTCGGATCTAGGATTTCATCCCAACCGTCGGATCTAGGATTTCATCCCAACCGTCGGATCTAGGGTTTTATCCCAACCGTCGGATCTAGGGATTTAATCTCAACCGTCGATTCTAGGGTTTCATCCTAACCATCGGATCTTAGGGATTTAATCCCAACCGTTGGTTCTAGGGTTTCATCCTAACCATCAGATCTTAGGGATTTAATCCCAACCGTTGGTTCTAGGTTTTGTTTTACATTCTTGGATCTAGACTTCGCAAGGATTATATTAGGCTACGATAGGGACCATAAGGAGTAGTTGGGTCTTGGCCACCCGATGGATCGGAACCACACAAACTTGATCCATCAATGATGTTCCATTCCACTAGAGGATCATCATTGAACTACCTCACCAACCCCCATAAATTAATATGGGCTCCATATATTATTCGTACATTAATCTCCCCGTGTTTAAGATATCGAATGTCCGTCAATTAATTGATTTACTGACCATCAATTAATTAACATCTAATTCCTCGAGTAGTACCACTCAACCTTATCATCACGTTGACTAAGTCAACCAGCTGAGTTTACATGATGAACTTTATGAGCTCCTCAAGGGGACATCATCAACCTAATATATAGGACACGGTTTCCTCCTATAATCAACGACACACCATGTAAATAATATTATTTCCCAACTTACCGGGCATATTGATTTAATCCATCTAAATCTCACCCACTGGTAAATCAAAGAAATAAATACTAAGTACATGTGCCCGTTATTATATCGGGATTAAGAGCATGTACAACATAATATCCGAGGTCCGATTCAATTATGTAGTCAGTACTAAATTGAATCACCTCTATGTCGGTCCTGCTCAATACACCTAAGTGTACTAGTGTAACTCTATGTTCAAGACAAAACAATACCAAGCTACACTATAACCATGCTAATGGTTTGTCCAAAACCATCTTGGTTGTGAGCCTCTACTTATATTTTACAAGGAACTGATAACATGATCTTCTGTGCCACACCAAGCACCATGTTATCTACAATGTAAAATATTAGACAATATGCACACATATAATAAATATATAAAGTGCAAACAATGATTATGTGATTCTTATTTCAAAATAAAATGTTCATACAAAAAGAGCTAGGCTTTCAGTATACATTCCAACAATCTCTCACTTATACTAAAAGACTATGCCGTCATCACTCTGCCATACATCTGATCCCCATGTCCTCCACATGCCTATCAAACGCTTTATTTGGAAGGGCCTTAGTGAATGGATCCGCGGGTTATCCTCGATGCAATCTTGGCGGCATGACTTCTCCTCGCTTCGATCTCTCGTATAAGGTGGTACTTGTGCTCTATGTGTTTACTGCCTTATGGGCTCGTGGTTCCTTGAGTTTGCAAGCTGCACCACTATTATCACAATAAATTGTGATAGTTACGGGCAAACCAGAATCACATCCAAGTCCATCAAAGTTCTGAGCCATATACTTCCTTGGCGCCTCGGAGGCGCCACGTACTCGACTTCCATGGTAGAGTCCGCGCATTTTGCTTGACACTCCTCCATACTATGGCTCCACCTCCAAAAGTAAACACAAACCCGAGGTAGACTTACTCTTGTCCCTATCGATTGGAAATCGAATCAAGTGTAACCCACGAGGACTAATTGATCTGCCGATAAACCAGCATATAATCCTAGTCCTTCTCGGTGCTTAATATATGCTTTACCTTATCAATGTCCTGTCGGGATTACTCGATATCTCGCTAACATGCCCACGCAAAGCAGATATCCTGGTCATACATAGCATAGCATACATAAGGCTTCCTACTACCGAAGCATAAGGAACCGCCTTCATGTCCTCTATCTCCTTTGATGTTTTGGGACACATCTCTTTAGATAAAGGAGCTCCATGCCTAAAAGGTAGAAAACCTTTCTTGGAGTTCTGCATGCTAAAACGAGCAAGGATAGTGTCAATGTATGAAGCTTGAGATAAGCACAACATCTTTTTCTTGCGATCCCTTATAACTTTGATCCCAAGGATGTGTCCCACTTCTCCCAAGTCCTTCATATCAAACTGTTTGGACAACCATACCCTTACGTCTAATAACACTTTAATATTGTTGCCAACTAACAAAATGTCATCTACGTATAGTACAAGAAACACCACTACGTTTCCGTCACATCTCTTGTATACACAAGGCTCATCCGGACTTTGAATAAATCCATATGACTGGATTACCTCATCAAAGCGGATGTTCCAAGATCTAGAAGCTTGCTTCAATCCATAAATGGACCGATTAAGCTTACATACAAGATGCTCTTTGCCTTTAGCAATGAATCCCTCTGGTTGTCGCATATAGATGTTCTCCTCAAGACTTCCGTTAAGGAAAGCTGTCTTGACATCCATCTGCCAAATCTTATAATCCATATGAGCAGCTATAGATAAGAGAATCCGAATAGACTTAAGCATAGCTACCGGCGAAAAGGTCTCCTCATAATCGATACCCTCTTTCTGAGTATACCCTTTCGCAACAAGCCTAGCTTTGAAGGTCTCAACCTTCCCGTCTACACCTCTCTTTCTCTTGTAGATCCACTTGCATCCAATGGTTTTTACACCATCGGGTGGCTCTACTAGCTCCCAGACCTGATTAGAATCCATAGATTCTATCTCTGAATTCATCGCTCTTTGCCAAGATATCGCATCTCTATCTTGGATTGCCTCGTCATATGTCCAGGGATCAGGTTCATGTTCACCAGGGACTAAGTCCGAAGACTCTCCCAAAAACATGAATCTCTCGGGTTGTCTAACAACCCTCCCACTACGACGAGGTGCCTCCTGTGTATGCTCTGTGACACGCGGTGCAGTGACTTATGGTGTCTCCTCTTGTACCGGTGGTACTGAAGTCGGGACTTCCCCTGTCAACTCCTCAAGAACAATCCTACTCTTGGGCTTGTGGTTCATTACATAATCCTCCTCTAGAAATCTGGCGTTCGTGCTAACGATCACCCTCTGATCTCTAGGATTATAAAACAAACCAGCTTTCGTTCCCTTAGGGTAGCCAACAAACATGCACACTTCTGTACGAGGTTCCAACTTACCAGCATCAGCTTTCAGCACATGTGCTGGACTCCCCCATATCCGAATATGTCTCAGACTAGGCTTTCGCCCAGTCCACAATTCTACAGGGGTAGAAGGTACTGATTTGGATGGAACCAAGTTCAGAGTGTACATTGTCGTATCCAGTGCATACCCCCAGAACGAAATAGGTAACTCAGAATAACTCATCATCGATCTGACCATCTCCATAAGAGTCCTTCGCTCCGCCACACCATTCTGGGTGTGTGCCAAAGTCGCGGAAAATTGGGATTGAATCCCAGCCTCTGATAAGTAACTCCTAAACTCTCCCAAGAGGTACTCGCCACCACGATCAGATCGTAATGTCTTGATACTTTTACCTTGACGGTTCTCCACATCAGCCTTGAATTCTTTGAACTTGTCAAAGCATTCAGACTTGCGGCGCATCAAGTAAATGTATCCATACCTTGAATAATCGTCTATAAATGAGATGAAGTATTCAAAGCCACCTCTTGCCTGGATAGACATAGGACCGCACAAATCAGAATGAACCATTTCCAACACATCTTTGGCTCTATACCCCTTGGCCTTGAAAGGCCTCTTGGTCATTTTACCTTCCAAGCAAGATTCGCAGGTTGGGAGATCCTCCACCACTAATGAACCCAAAGGTCCATCAACTATCAACCTTTGAATTCTGCTTAGGTTAATATGACCAAGCCTTAGATGCCAAAGATATGTTTTGTTCATTTGCGAAGGTTCTTTTCTCTTATTAGACTTAGAAGATGAGTTATTTACTTCTATATGCATCGTGGGAGTTTTTGGTTCAAGAGTATATAAATTGCCAACCAATGTACTGTATCAGATAATCTCCTATTCCTTTTATAACCACTTTGTCATTAAAAGAAGAATACCCATCCATAAACAATTTAGAAACCAAATTAAATTCTTTCTAAAAGTAGGTACATAAAGACAATTTCTCAAAATCAAAACTTTATTCCTATCAAAAGATAAATAAACGTCTCCCACTGCAATAGCCGCCACCTTTGAAGCATTGCCCATGAAGACGGTAATCTCTCCCTCAGCTAGTCGTCGGGTTTCGAACCCTCGCAAAGTATTGCGAGACATGATCGATGGCTCTCAGATTCACACATGCGTAGATAACACCGCTAAATATGTTTCAACAACTAAATAAGAAGATATACCTGTTCTTCGAGGATAGTCCGCCTTCCAATGTCCTGCAAGTGAAGCACTTGCCTTTGGCTTCTTCACTCCTGCTGCGGGTCCCATCGCCACTTTCTTCGCTCCACCTTGCTTCTTCTTCTTCTTACCTTTGGTTTAGAGGAAGAAACCTTCGAGCGACCATGGCTTGAGCACTGACGAAAAGCCCCTCTCGCGCCTGAGTTCTCACAAGCTCCGCCAACGAATACAACCTCTTGTTCATGTTGTAGTTGAGGCGAATCGCCAAAACTCCTAGGCAGACTGAGAATGATATTGACCTGGTTTCCCCATCGATCTCGGCTCCTAGGACTTCCATCTCATTAAGATGAGCCATCATCTTGAGAACATGATCCCTAATAGGTGTTCCTCGATCATGGAGGTCGCCATCAAGTTTCTCATAGCCTCGCTTAGCCGCCTACTCGATGTCCAAAAGTTCCTTGAGATTGAACATCATGTCATAAGCTGTGGCTATGGCCTGATGTTGATGTTGCAGCACATTTGTCATAGATGCCAAAATGTAACACCGCGCCATCTCATCTGCCTTGACCCATTTCTTATAACGTTCTTTCTCCTTTTCATCAGAGTCATCGGTGGGCTTAGGAGGACAGACCTCGAAGAGTACAAATTTGTACTCCTCCGCAGTTAAGACAATATCCAGGTTTCTTTTCCAATCAATGTAGTTTGGACCAGTAAGTTTGTTTTCTTTTAAAATCAAAGCAAGTGGGTTGAAAGCGATTTGAAAATCCTAAAAATCACAATGATCAAAATATTAGATTTCAAAAATTATTGATTCCTCAAAACAATAAAAATCCCGAAATCAACCAACACCTCAAATCACCGAGAATGTCGCATGCCACTCTGTGTGGACGTATACGAATTCTACATTTGTAAGAGGAGATTTTACCCATTAATTTTATTATCTTGTCAACCTTACTTTTTGACAAATAAAATTAATAGTTGGTTCCTCTTTGACCCTACAAATAAAAGTAGTGACTCCTATGGGGAGGATACTTTTATTTGTATCTAAGTGTGCACCATTACACGATACTAAGGGAATTATTTTGGATTATGTGCCTTACCTCTGTGGAAGTACACATGCTCCTAGATAATTTCCTATAACTATTATTTGACCTAGTGATCCGCAAACAAACCCGTCCTCAGGGAGGAAGGCACTCAGAGCCGACACACAAGTTTGTTGAATCACATGTCAAATTGTAATGGAGGCCGCGGGAATTAAATAAAATATCCCTCTCCCACTTAGTAAATTAAAATTGAGGAATTTTAAATCATACACAACATGCATATAAAACAAATAAGCAATAAATATGGAAAAAACATAATTTTTTTTTCCAACTATTATGGCATTGTCCTCCAATATGCATCCCGTCGTGTCGCCACCTCGTCCGCTCCACCTTTTCCCGTGCGCAAGTCACCAAAGATATCCGAGCCGAGATTAATCATTTTATTTACATCCATCGATCCTATACTCCACGAAGGAGTGTACAAATAATCTAGATTGAAAGTAAACTAAAATGAGTGGCTAAATAATGTCGTATTTAATTACAAAAATTAAATACTAATCTAGCCTCGTCAACCCCGAGGATTCAAATAATAAATTTTTACACACATCCATTCACATACACGCACATGGCCATAATAGTCGGATCTTATGCCTACAACCAAAGAGTTAAACTACGCATATCCTACTATTATCCGGCACATATAATATATGAAAAAGTGCATAAAAAATTAACCGAATCCAAAACAAACAAAACCGGAAACCGTGGCTCTGATACCAATTGAAGGTGGATGCTTCGGAGGCTCATTGGCTCCCATGTCCCCGGATTAAAATTTTTACTAATGAAAGAATTAATCTGGATGGGATGAGCTTCCTTAGCATAACCTATTCGTCGTCGTGCCAACAACTTGAGTAGTCGCTTTGAACAAACTAGTTGTTCAAGCAACACAACTCTTCTAGTTGGTTAGCCGCGGAAGAGACGACGGATGGATCGCCGATTTTTGTGTTTGTCTTCGGGGTCCATGATTATACAATATATTTACTAATTCACACATGCATAATCAAAACATAAAAGAACAAGCTCAGATCTGTAAATAAAGTTAAAATAACTTTATACCTCACGATCTTCTACCGTATGTTCTATCCTTCTCGTGGACGACGTGTGGACGAAGATCCTCCACGAGTAGAAGCCTTCTAGATCGCTTTCTTCTCTACCTTGTCCGCTGCGAACAAAGAGAAGAAACAACAAATACCTCTCCTATCTAGAACCGGCCACAAAACTAGGGAATTTGGTGCAACCGCCGGCCAAGGAGCAATTGGATGAATCGCCGGCCAACTTGAAGATGAGTTGCCGCCGGCCACCAAGGAGAAGGGGAGGAGGAAGAGCACCGGCCACCAATGGAAGGAGAACCGCCAGCCAAGGAAGAAGGGAGAGTCCTCTAGGATGGGCGCCGGCCAAGTCTTGATGGAGGAGGATGGGCGCCGGCAACAATCTAGAAGGAAGAAAAGTTGCCGCCCACTTCTTTGCTCCAAAACCCTAGCCGCCCAATGAACCCTAGCCGCCCACTTGTGGATGAGCCAAACCCTAACTCCAATTCGAAATCAATACTTGCCGCCCAACCCTAAGCTTTCCTTTTATAGAGTTAGGCTTAGGACTCCTTTAATCTCCACCGTCGGATCTAGGGATTTAACCTCCACCGTCGGATCTAGGGTTTTATCCCAACCGTCGGATCTAGGGTTTCATCTCAACCGTCGGATCTAGGATTTCATCCCAACCGTCGGATCTAGGATTTCATCCCAACCGTCGGATCTAGGGTTTTATCCCAACCGTCAGATCTAGGGATTTAATCTCTACCGTCGATTCTAGGGTTTCATCCTAACCATCGGATCTTAGGGATTTAATCCCAACCGTTGGTTCTAGGGTTTCATCCTAACCATCGGATCTTAGGGATTTAATCCCAACCGTTGGTTCTAGGTTTTGTTTTACATTCTTGGATCTAGACTTCGCAAGGATTATATTAGGCTACGATAGGGACCATAAGGAGGAGTTGGGTCTTGGCCACCCGATGGATCGGAACCACACAAACTTGATCCATCAATGATGTTCCATTCCACTAGAGGATCATCATTGAACTACCTCACCAACCCCCATAAATTAATATGGGCTCCATATATTATTCGTACATTAATCTCCCCGTGTTTAAGATATCGAATGTCCGTCAATTAATTGATTTACTGACCATCAATTAATTAACATCTAATTCCTCGAGTAGTACCACTCAACCTTATCATCACGTTGACTAAGTCAACCAGCTGGGTTTACATGATGAACTTTATGAGCTCCTCAAGGGGACATCATCAACCTAATATATAGGACACGGTTTCCTCCTATAATCAACGACACACCATGTAAATAATATTATTTCCCAACTTACCGGGCATATTGATTTAATCCATCTAAATCTCACCCACTGGTAAATCAAAGAAATAAATACTAAGTACATGTGCCCGTTATTATATCGGGATTAAGAGCATGTACAACATAATATCCGAGGTCTGATTCAATTATGTAGTCAGTACTAATTGAATCACCTCTATGTCAGTCCTGCTCAATACACCTAAGTGTACCAGTGTAACTCTATGTTCAAGACAGAATAATACCAAGCTACACTACAACCATGCCAATGGTTTGTCCAAAACCATCTTGGTTGTGAGCCTCTACTTATATTTTACAAGGAACTGATAACATGATCTTCTGTGCCACACCAAGCACCATGTTATCTACAATGTAAAATATTAGACAATATGTACACATATAATAAATATATAAAGTGCAAACAATGATCATGTGATTCTTATTTCAAAATAAAATGTTCATACAAAAAGAGCTAGGCTTTCAGTATACATTCCAACAGAACCCTCCTTTCAGCCTTTTGGAAAAAAAAAGGCGAACCCTCCCTTCAGCCTTTGGAAAAAAAATGTGTACAGCTTGGTTTCTTTTCTATATTTTGATGGTGAATAGATCCGCCAAAAAGATCTATCTAGTCTGCAGTAAATGGCTTGCGGTAAAGACTCATCAAATCCGTTTAGGGCTGAGGCTTTGCCTAAAAGCCATACAGGTGAATAGGCCCACCAGGAATGACCTATCTAGTCCGTAGCAAATGGCTCACGGTAAAGACATACCAAATCCATTTTTGGTTGGGGCTTGGCCAATAAGCCCTTAGGGTGAATAGATCCACCGAAATGATCTATCTAGTCCGCAGCAAATGACTCGCAGTAAAGATGCTGCAAATCCATTGATAGCTGACCACTTGCTAAAAGTGAGTACACGACACTGGAGAGGACACAGGCAGAGGATGGAGGACTTTTGATACTGATAGGATGGGAGGATTGTCTCTGAGGACGACGAAGCTCACATGACGTATTCTGGTGGGCATGTGATGCAGGGGGGTTACACCAGTGAGGGGTGTGCTCTGGTACATATGAGGAGAGGACTTGTCTTAAGATACAGTCGCTCTTCCATCTCCTGTAGCCTGACGGAAGAGGGAGGACTGACCGTAGTATACAGTAGGTTCTAGCATAGAGAGTGTGATGGTACTCAGGAGAACACATGTACGTTCTACCTTAGACGCCTACTCAGATCAGGCATTTCGTCGGATATGACATGTGTAGAGTCCTTGGGTCTTGTATGATTGTGTTGCTTTGATGATATATATATTTTACCTTCATCAAAAAAAAAAAGATAGATCTTATAGTTTCTTCGCTAGTGTCCCATCTTGCCACACTAGTGGCATGGGTCCTTTGGATCCAGTTCATCTTTCTTAGTCTTTTTCTTCCTCTTGGGATAATGTTTTTATTTCTTCTTAGAACCTTTATTTAAGGAATCAACCTCTTACATCTTTGAGCTAAAGAGAAGCTTGGAGACCTTGAACCTTTTAGATCTAGCTTGCTCATCGAAAAGCTCACGAAGATGGAAGATAACAGTATAAGCATTCATATGCACATGTTGCTTCTATAGCTCAGGAGTCATTAAGGCTAGCATGATGCAACTAACAAGCTCAAAATTGACTAAGTGCTTCTTGTAGATCAACCTTTGGTCATCAATAGAACAATTTGCAAGAGAATCGGGAAGAGACTCTTTGAGGACATAGACTATCTTTTCAAATTTGAGAACAATTCTCAAATTTATATGTCAGTCCAAGAAGTTCAACCCAGTCAATTTGTTCAAGTCTATAATCGAATGCAAATTCAGAGAAATCATGATCAAATGATTATCCTAGAAATACAAAATTGAGAAAATATGAGAGAGATGATTTTCACAATGTATTCGTAAATAATTTACATACATTTTAGATTCCCATTCATTTTTCCAATTCAAGAGCTCTTACTTCGAATTCGGAGATTGTAGTTTTATTTCTAAATGAATTAATATCCACCATAGATAAGAACAACCTTGGAGTGAGTCCAACAAATCACTCTTAGCTATAGCGGTAGTTATCACATTATGCACCATTTATACATAACTATCACATTATGCTATCAACTAATTGAATGCTCGCATAAACATTGGGTTGTTAACTCATTAACAAGTATACATCATATGCATATCACCCAACCTCACCTCTATCTACATTAATCTTGGAGTGAGCCCAAAAAACTAATGCTTCAAGTTAAAGTTAATCCGTTAATCGCAAGATCGTATCTCAATGGTTCGAACATATCTAATTTCAGGTTGAGCTTGGAGTGAGTCCAACAATCTAAACAAGAACTCAGACTCTGGTTCTTACCATATTAACAGAAGGTGTGGGCTTTATGTTTTTAATGTAAGGAATTTAGGTCTCTTCGCTATCATGCAAATGACATCACACACAAACATAAATGATGACATGTATCTAGGGATGTAAACGAACCAAGCGTTCATGAACAAGCTTGGTGTTCAACTTGATAAGAGCTCGTTTATGTTCGTTCAATATGCATCAAAGTCAATTAATAAACAAGCTTGAACAACTTGATAAATTAAATAAATAAGCTTGAACACATATGTGTTCGGCTTGTTAATATTCATGACCAGTGTTCGTGAACAATGTTCATGAACAAACTCATTTAAGCCCCCGCAGGAAGGGCCTAGTGGCTAGCTCATGTAAATGTTGTATCATAGGACAATGGGTCAATCCCTCGTAAATGCGAGGGTGCTATCCCTCCATGTGGTAGTTACTAGTCTCAAGGGTCAAAGGCTTACCGTGATTTACCTCCCTTGAGATGGTCCGGGGCCGGACTGGTAGGGGCGGTTAGGTTGGCAAATTTTAACCTTTTGTATCATGAACAAACTCATTTAAAAATTATTTACGAGCTTATTTATATTCATTTATAAACAAGGATTAAAATATTAAAAGCTTAAAATAAACAAACAAGCTTAATTTAATAGCTTGATAACGTTTAAATAAACCCTACTTAAACAAGTTTAAATCAAGTTTGAATCAAATTTGATTCAAACTTGAAACAAGTTTGATTCAAACTTGAATCGAGCTTGATTAGAAGCTTGATATCCAATAAACAAGCCAAGCTCAATTCAAGCTCAAGCCAAGCTCAATCTCTAAAAAAGAAACCAAGCCAAGTTTGAACAGGGTTTTCAATAGCTTGATTAATTTTAGGCTCAGCTTAGCTCGACTTGGTTATCTTATCAAACAAGTCTGAACACTATAAAGTTTCACTTGGCTTGGCTCGTTTACAACCCTACATGTATCTAATGAACCTACATGACATACATACATGGCATGGTATGAATAGTTGTTATAATATTATCTAAAAATAAAATATATCTTAATAATCTGGTTTCATAAATCAAGATTTATTAAATTAGGAAATAATTTTCAAATTTAATTACATATTTTATTTAGAAAACTATTCTAATTAAGATAATCTAATTATAAGGAAACAATTTCCTAAATTTAAATTTCCTAATCGATAAGGAAATATATAATTAGACTTTATCAAATAATTTAGAATTTTTCAAACTTAGAGTTTTTTAAAATTATTTTAGAAACTTTTCAAAATTGAAATTTCGTAACAAATTAGGAAACTTTTCAAAAATGAAATTTTCTTAATAAATTTAGAATCTTTCCAAAATGAAATTTTCTAAATTATTTTATAGAATATTTTCAAAATGAAAATTTTCAAATTATTTCAAAAAATTTCTAAAATTGGAATTTCCTAACAAATTAAGAAATTTTTCAAAATGGAAATTCTTAACAAAATAGGAAAATTCCATAAATTAACATATATGACCAACTACAACTCGTAAATCCTTTTTATGATTATTTCGAAGCATGGTCAGACTCTGATAACACTGTAGGGCTCGATCAATGCCGATGCGTACTCGTATAGTTCACAAACGCCGCATGAGCAATACGTAACCGGAACGAAGCATATAATTTATTACAACACACACATCCATACATGTATGATACAACAAATGTGCACATAATTGCAAAATAAAATTTTATGAAATAAATAAACAAAGAATAACATTTATTCTAGGTACACCTGTCGGATGACGCGAAGTGGGAATGACATCAACCTGTAAACTCAATAGAGTTTGCCTCTACTCGTATCCACACTGAGCTTATGTCAAGATGACTTCTTAAGCCCGAGTTTCATCCTCACTAAAGGTACTAGCCTTTTGTGCAAAGATAGAATTTGGTGCCCGATGACTTACGCAACCAGAAGACACCAAACAGAGAAAATAGAGGGTTGTTGTCCGGTTGAAATAACCACTGTCCGGTGTCCTTTTGGCTAGAGACAACCATTGCTACCAGTAGGGAATAAGCGCTAGAGGTAGGACGATCGACGGTGGTTGCCGACGATAAGGGAGGCGACAACAGTAACCTTTTTAGTCAACGACAATGACTTGGGTGGCAAGAGCTTTGGACAGCAAGGAGGAGAGGAGAGGAAAGGACAAGAGCAATTTCCTTATCTTCATTTTGCCCTAGATTCCTCATCCAATATATAGATCTCCAATCAAGTTAGAGGAGTAAGTTCAAAACCAGCATCCATTAATCCACAATCCATACCAATAGCCTTAAGTTTGGTTCATAACCAAACCGCTTGATTCAATAACCAAACCGCTCTTAATTCAAACTAAATTAATTTGGTTTAGAATTAAATCAAAATGGGTTCAACCCATCTTCATATGACTTGACCCATCTACATTTCTATTCTGGAAAAATATTTTCCATACTTTCCCTTCGTTTAGTCTAATCCAGACTCAATCTCTCTTAATCTGAGGATCCAATTCTCAAACTCATATTTAAGTTTATCAGATAAACTCGTAATGTGTGTGACCTTATAGGTTCTCAGTTTATGTTGGTTGTCCATAATTAACTATTAATTATGGAACGAACATGAGTGACACCTAGTAATACATCATGATCCCTAATTAATCAAAAAATCAACGGTTGATCTCAAAACTGCTTCTTAACCTTTTAGTAGCTATAGTGAGTTGTGCCTCATTCCTTTCATTCGTCTTATACCCACTTAATTCAAAACATCGTCTATGTGTTAGGTTGACTATGCCACACCTAATCCAAGGCATACTTCCTCATCCCACGGATTCAAATTACTCAGACATGTGTCCAAGAGTACCATACTCTTGACATGTGATACTTTAGCCAAAGACTTCAAGTAACAATCTTGACAAGTGGTCATAGGGTATACTTCTCCATTCCAAGGAGCACGGTGAATCCTCTGTTGGCTATCCAAATACCTTCGGACACTTCAACTTATACCCAATCATTCCGGGGTCACACCTCCAAGGAGATGCTTGCTTAGGATGTCAAAGTATAAGTATCCATGACCAAGGTGACTTGAATACCTCAAGTCGAATGAAACTCACACTTAAGTTGCAATGATATTTTCAATGAAATGGATAGAACCATATGAAGTCTCATAACAGATCACTTCAATAAACTAGTTATCATAACTAGCATCTAGGTTTAACTCTCGACATTCCAATATCTCCAGTCAGTGAGGAATAGTTGCTTAGTTAGACCAAGGAGTATAACCTGTTCTAGTCTCACAGAATCAATGATGTTTGAGCTTATCAATTCATTGACTATGGAATGTTTCAATACATTCATATTTACATATGTAGAGATGCTCACTAGTTGTGATCAAATCACAAGTTCTCTCATGCTATGAATTGTATTGCGGACATTTAGTGAATGTACACTCAAATAGTGAATCTACCATTTATCCAATAAATAGTATAAACCATAAGGCGATTGCCTTATGGCACCTCTCACATATAACAGTTTGTAAGCCCTTAGTCTAGTCGAGTGCATTTTGAAGTGTTGTTATAAGAAGAGGTGTTCTCGCTAGGCCTGACCAAGACAGTTTGTAAGTCCTCAATTCGATCAAGTGCATTTTGAAGTATTGTTATAAGAAGAGATGTTCTCACTCGATCCGACTGAGGCAATTGTAAGCCCTCTATCCAGCCTAGTGCATTTTGAATTGTTGTTATAAGAAAGGTGTTCTCGCTCAACTCGGCCAAGGTAGTTCATAAACCCTCGATCTGACCGAAGTGCTATTATTCCTCTGAGTAGTGGCAACGCAAGGAGGAGAGATGTATTAGCTTGGCCTAACCTAGACAGTTCATAAGTTCTTGGTCTGGTCAAAGTGCTAATATTCCCCTAAAGTAGTGAAGCGGAGAGGACCGAAGAACTGATCTTGGCCCGACCGATGCAATTAGTAAGTCCTCGGTCTGGTTGAAGTGTTAGTATTCCCTCAAAGTAGTGAAAAAGGGAGGAGTGAAGAGCCTAACTCAGCCTGACTGAGGTAGTTCGTAAGTCCTCATTTCGATCGAACTACTAGTATTCCCCTGAAGTAGTGAAGCGAGGAGAAGCGAAGAGTTGAGCTCGGCTCTACCAAGGCAATTCATAAGTCCTCGGTCCAGTAGAACTACTAGTATTCCCCCGAAGTAGTGAAATAGGGAGAAGCGAAGACTCGAGTTCGACCTGACCAAGGCAATTTATAAGTCCTCGATATGACCAAAGTGCTAGTTATGATCGAGTTAATTTGTTGACTGCATAGGCAATAATAGGATGTGTGCAGTTAGTGATATACATCAAACTGCCAATTATCCTTGAATATTCCAATTGGTTCTTAGCCAAACATAAGCTTAAGTCCATCGGGCAAAAGGACAATTACTTCAGATTTCATAGTGATATTAATTCCAAGCATAATATCTGCTATACCCATATATTTTATGTCAAAGGTTTTGATCAACAAATTTTTAGTAGTCATGATTATATCATGATTACTCTCCATGATGAGCATATCGTCTACATATAGACAGATGATGATAAATGAGTCAGGTGTGCCTTTGATATATATGCACTTATCACACTCATTCATTTTAAATCCATTTGACATCATAGTTTTGTCAAATTTCTTGTGCCACTGTTTTGGTGCTTGTTTTAGTCCATAAAGTGATTTTATAAGTCTACCCACTTTATTTTCTTGTCATGGAGCTACAAACCCTTCAGGTTGCTCCATATATATTTCTTCTTTTAATTTGCCATTTAAAAAGGTTGTTTTCATATCCATTTAATGTATCTAAAAGTTATGTATTTCATTAATAACAATAGTATTCGAATGGATGTGGTCCTTGTTACTGGTGAATATGTATTGAAGAAGTCAAGGACTGCCTTTTGGTTGAATCCTTTGGCCATTAGCCTTGCCTTATACTTGTCAATAGATCTATTAGCCTTATATTTCCTCTTTAGGATCCATTTTCATCCTAAAGGCTTGATTCCATGTGGAATATCTAATAATTCCCAAGTATGATTTTGCATGATGGAATTTATTTTCCAAGACTTGATAAAGCTTCACTTATTGTCCTTGGTTCATTTTTCAATATATAAGTCATAAAATCAGGACTAAATGATTTTTCTATTCTATTAATCTTATTACATCTTGGTTCTTCATTATTTCCAAGATTATCCAAATTTGTATCTTCATAAGTTCTTTTATTTGAATTTTCTTCTTTCCTCTCTTTGCAAGGAAAGATACCTTCAAAAAATACAACATTCTTTGATTCCATAGTTGTTTCAACATGTATATCAGGAATTACTGATTTGTGCAGCAAAAATAGATATTCACTACTATTATTGACATATCCAATAAAGATGCAATCGATTGTTTTTGATCATATCTTACTTTTCTTTGGCTTAGGCACTTCCACCTTAGCCGATCACCCCCACACTTTCAGATATTTGTAGGAAGGCTTATGACCCTTCTATAACTTATAAGGAGTTTTATCTTTCATTTTGTGAGGAATTTTATTTAGAATATGATTTGTCGATAAAATAGCTTCCCCCCCCCCCAACAAATTTTGGGGTAAGCCCGAACTTATCAACATACCATTCATCATTTCTTTAAGAGTTCGATTCTTACGCTCAGCAATCCCATTTAACTGAGGAGAGTAAGGAGTTATTGTTTGATGAATAATGTCATATTCTGTGCATAATTCATTAAACAGATCATCATATTCTCCTCCTCAATCACTTCGAATTACTTTAATTCGTTAACCTATTTGATTCTCAACTTCATTCTTATAATGTTTGAATGCTACTAAGGCTTCATCTTTGCCTTTCAATAGATACACATAATAGTATATAGTACAGTCGTCAATGAAAGTGATAAAATATTTTTTCCCTCCTCTAGTTTGCACAAATTTTAAATCACATATATCACTATGAATTAACTCTAGAGGGGTCATCTTTCTTTCCACTGAATGGAAAGGTAACTTTGTCATTTTAGCTTTAACACATTCCACATTTATGTGTTGGATTAACATTAAATACGAGCAATAGATTTAAATTCACAAGTCATCATAAAGTGTTAAAATTCACATGTCCAAGTCTAACATGCCATAAATTAGAACACTCGACCAAATAAGCAGAATTTATAATTTTATTGCCATTGCAGTCACTATGTACAACCATTACATTCATTTTGAACAGACCATTCTCCATATACTCTCTGCCTATGAATTGACCATATTTTGTCAATATAAATTTATTGGACTCAAACACTAACTTGAAACGAGCTTTAACAAGAGCCGACCCTGACACTAAATTCTTTCAAATGTTGGGAATATGACGTACATCAATTATTGTTACTTCTTTTCCTGACGTCATCTTCAGTACCACTTTACCAAGACCAACAATGTTGGAAGATGCAGAATTACCCATGATTAACTTTCTCCCATTGATAGGAGTATAAGTTAAAAACTGAGCCTTGTCAGAGCATATGTGACATGTAGCACTGGTATCGACCCACCACTGTCTTGGATTATCCACCAAGTTGGCTTCAAATACAATAGTAGTCAAGTCCAATTCAGCCATGTGCACTTGATTGACTTTCTTTGGACATTGATAGTCTTTGGCCTTGTGATTTGGTTTGCCACAATTGTGAAATGTTCCTTGGAACTTCTTGGCCTTCCCTTGCCTTTGTCCTTTGCCTAGATACATTTTTTTCTTGCCAGTGTTTCATTCCAGTAGATTTGCTTTAGCATACTTAGACATTTTTATTGATTATGATTGCTTGCAATTATCTTCTTCAATTCGTAATCTTACAATAAGATCCTCAAGTTCTATCTCCTTTCGTTTGTGTTTTAGATAATTTTTCTCCGTGTAAAATATTTAGAAAAAAATACTTGCATAGATCCTTAATAATTAAAAAATACAATATTATTTTTAAAAATATATATAAATAATTTAATTTATGAGATGTGAAAAGCAGAATGCTGGAGTTTCTCTAACATTCTATATAGGCTAATATACCTTTAGTTTTATTAAAAACTCAAGTACCACCTGTAAATTATAAAGTTCCAATTAGGGCATACATATTTTCATAATCTAAAACTACTTAGTATGTAATCTAACTATATTGTATTCCTTCAATAATTCTCAGCCACATGTTATTTTTAAGTCAAACATTATCTAAAATTGACTCATTTTCAACCTTGAGATCAAGGAAAGTTAGTGAAACAATCAAGATGGGCCCTATCGATGCGGAAAATATGATTGGGATGTGGAAGAGATCATGAGGCATGTGGGATCCAGATAGAACTCAAGTACTCAGGAGCCCCTAATTATATAGATAAGAGCTCGATTCTCGGAGCCCAAGAAGTTGAGAATTTAGAAGTCATGGGAACTCAGAAGTTATTAATAGGAGGAGTTAGGAAATGAAGATGTCAGGAGATGAAGAAGTCAAGAGAAGGAGAAGTCGAGGGTTAGAGGAGTCGGGAGTAGGAAGAGTCGACAATCGGAGACAACAGATGAAATTCTTCTCAACAGTTATCACATTCAGTCTCCTAATAGCCTCTCCAAATGATATTTTTGGAACGCGTGACATGTCAGGTGGAGATTCCTTGTAACAGTTGTCCTCTAACAAACTGTTAAAGGGCATATCTAGCAGATAGTCTCAGTCAGGGAGGAAAAACTTAGCTCCTATATAAGGGTCAGTTGAGATAAAAAAAGGGGGTTGACATTTTTTCCTTTACAAAATACATTCATTTTAATCTATCATTCTTCTCCTGTCTGACATAAACATCAGAGGGGCTAGTCAAAGCATCGACACCCTCTAACCTATGTTATATTTGACAGGATATTATTGCGGTCGGATCGAAATCGCTCTCAGCAAAAGAGAGCCAAAAGTTGACCGCATCAGCTGGCATCGTCTATGGGAACCTTGAGCAAGACATAGACAATGTGATCTCATGAGGTTCATTCTTCTGCCTCCACCTCCGAGGATGCCCCCATAACCTTGTCTTGTAGCTAGTTGGTGCTATAGTGCAGAAAATCATGGAGGATGCCTTGCCCCAAGGAAGTGGGAGGACTAGCCATCCCTCATCTAACCCACTGTAGCAAGGAGATACCCTTCTCGACAAGGGGGAATAGGTCATCCTCTTTCGGAAGATAACGAAGAAAGGACATGCCAAATGGGAGATCAATCGATGAGAGGCCAAATATCGGTCTGCAACGTTCAATGTTGTATGTGTGGAGAACAAGAGAGAAGCTAGTTGTTAGAGTATATGGTGCGACGAAGACCTCCCTTCGTCGAAGAGATCATACCAGAGGAATTACCTTCCAATTTTTGTTCTCCCACCTTGGAAGAATATAGTGGTTTCTTGGATCTGGAGAAGCATTTAGTATCGAGTATTCATTATTACCTTGGTGGGATCAACCCAGAAGTAGTTCCAATCACTACGATCGAGATCTTTGATGTCTTTTGATGACCTGTGCAAGGTGTTTATGTCGCATTTTGCTAGTTGCAAGAAGTACAACTATTTTTAGTTTGTTTAATGTAAAGCAGGATCCAACTGAGTCTTTGAGGGGACATATCCAACAATTCACTCAGTTCTCCTTGGAGATCCCTACTGTCGCTCTCAAAGTCTTGATGGCAGCAATTTCTCAAGGATTAAAGGACGAGGTCTTTTTCTGGTCTCTAGTGTAGAAACTCTTGGGTGGATATGATGACTTACTAGTCGTGTCGATAAATACATAAATATGCAGGTGACTCAAAAGGCTCATCATGCCCATAAAGGATCGACTTCAAGTTCGAACCCGGTCGAGAAAGGCAACACATCTTGGGTGGCACCACTAAGACTAGATAATTTCAAGCCTTTTCCAGTAGAAACTTCTCAGGGAAATCCATGGGAGTGACAATGGCAGAGTACCCTCCCCAAACTAGAACTGCTTTGGATGAGGGAGAACAGAGGAGGTAATGTATTGCTATAGTCTGTTATTAATGTTTGTGAAGTGTCATTTTTAACAAAGAAGTGTGTTTGCTTGGCCTAGCGAAGGCATATCGTAAGCCCTTGGTCTAACCTAAGTGCTTTTTAAGAAGTGAGTTTCCTCCAAGATGGTGAAGCAAGGAGAAGAGATGATCCACTCGCCCCGACCGAGGAAGTTTGTGTAGGGTTGAGCTCGATGTGGATACGTGCTCGAATGCGTTTCACAAATGCACGCAGCGGAAAATGCATAATAAATTCCTAAATTATTTCAATACACACATCCACACATGTAGGATACAACACATGTGGACATGACCACAAAATAAAATTTTACGAAATAAATAGACAAAGAATAACATTTATTCTAGTTATACCTATCGGATGACGCGAAGCGGGAATGACATCGACCTGCAAACTCAACAGAATTTGCCTCTACTCGTATCCTAGCCAAGCTTATGTCAAGATAGCTTCCTATGCTCGTGTTCTTCCCTCGCAAAAGGTACTAGCCTTGCATGCGAAGATAGAGTTTGGCATCCGGCGACTTATGAAACCAGACGACACTTGATGGAGAAAACAACCCATGCAAGAGGGTTGCTATCCAGTGGAAACAACTATTATCTGATGCCCTTTTTCTAGGCAGCTGATGTTGCTACCAACATGGAACTCACCGAGGAAGTAAGTGCCGGCGGTAGGATGACCGACGATGGTTACTAGCGGCAAGGGAGGCAGCGACAACAACCTTTTTGACTGACGACAATGACTTAGGCGGCAAGAACTTTAGAAGACAAGGAGGATAGGAGAGGAAAGAAGAAGAGAGATTTTCTTATCTTCATTTTTCCCTAGGTTCCTCATCCAATATATAGATCTCCTATCGAGTTAGAAAAGCAAGTTCAAAACCCACATCCATTAACCTATAATTCATACCAATAGCCTTAAATTTGGTTCATAACCAAACCTCTCTTAATTCAAACCAAACCAATTTGATTTAGAATTAAACCAAAACGGGTTCAACCCATCTTCATAAGATGTTACCCATCTGCATTTCCATTCTGACAAAATACTTTTCATACTTGCCCTTCATTTAGTATAATCCAAACTCAATCTCTCTTAATCTAAGAATCCAATTCTCAAAGTTGTATTTAAGTCTTTATGATAAACTCGTAGTGCGTGTGACCTTATAGGTTTCCAATTTATGTTAGTCATCCATAATTAACTATTAATTATGCAACGATCATGAGTGACACCTAGTAGTACATCATGATCCCCAATTAATCAAAAAATCAACGGTTGATCTCAGAACCGCTTCTGAACCTTTTAGTAGCTATAATAAATCATGTCTCGTTCTTTTCACTCGTCTTATATCCAGTTCAGGACAAGGTCTATGTGTTTGTCCCCACTAGGCTGACTACGTCACAGCTAGCCCTTCTTCATCCTGCGGATTAAAATTACTCAAACATGTATCCAAGAGTATCATACTCTTGATATGTAATGCTTTGGCCAAAGACTTCGAGTAACAATCCTGTCAAGTGGTCATAGCGTATACTTCTCCTTTGTAAGGAGCGGTGAATCCTCTATTGGTTATCCAAACACCTTCAGACACCTCTACTTATACGCAACCATCCCGGGGGCACACCTCTAAGGAGATGCTTGCTTAGGATGCCAAAGTATAAGTCTCTATAACCAAGGTGACTTGAACACCTTAAGTCAAAGGAAACTCGTACTTAAGATGAAATGAGATCTTCATTGACATATATGCATAGAACATTATGAAGTCTCATAGCATGTCACTCCAATAAGTTATTTACCATAACTAGTATCCATGTTTAACTCTCGATATCTATCTCCAATCAATGAGATATTACTGCTTGGTTAGACCAAGGAGTATGTCCCGCCCCATGCTAGTGTCACAAAATCAATGATGTCCAAGCTCATCAATTGATCGACTAGGGAATGTTTCAATACTTTTATATTTACATATGTAGAGATGTTTACTAGTTGTGATATAATCACAAGTTCTCTCATGCTATGAATCATATTGTGGATGTTCAGTAAATGAGTTTAAGATCAAATCAAATACATAATGAATGTACACTTAAATAATGAATCTACTATTTATCCAAAAGTATAAACCATAAGGAAACCTTAGGATACTTCTCGAATATAACATACTTCCATTTGGCCTAATGCCAATTGCCACGGTATCCAATACTGTAGGCTTGGATGTGACTCTCAAACTTACTTTGTGGTAGATCCTTTGTCAAAGGATTCACTAGGTTCCTTTCTATGGAAATTTTCTCAAGTTATATTTCATTTCTACTTATGATCTCTCTTATCAAGTGATAGTGGTGAAGCACGTGTTTGGATCATTGGTGAGACCTTGGTTCCTTAGCTTGTGAGATGGCTCCAATGTTATCATAGTAAACTAGTAATGCTTCAACAATTGATGGAACCACTCTATGTTTAGAGATGAACTTCTTGATCAAAACTACTTCCTTTACTGCTTTAAAATCCGCAATGCATTCTGCCTCATTGGTAGAATCCACAATAGTGTCTTACTTGAAACTTTTCCAACTTATTGCACCTCCATTCAATGTGAATATATATTTCGACTGAGACTTGGAGTCATCCTTGTTTGTTTGGAAGGTAGCATCAGTATACCTGCATGTGATCATATCACCTTCTCCATATACCAAGAATATATCCTTAGTTCTTCTCAAGTACTTAAGGATTGTCTTGACAACCACCCAATGATCCATGTCTAGATTCAAAACTTCTTCATAAGTAGTAGGCTCCTCAACCTGAATGAGTAATACGTCTTTCGATTCACTTATGAGAAATTCATATCTCTCGAGAATTCGACATATCCTACTAGATCTTTAAAGAGGTGGTGTATTGATAGGTTCGACCGGTGACTCATCATTATGAGTAATCGATTGTGATTCTTGATTAGGCATCTCTTCAGTGTCTATTAGAATCTCTCGAACTTCCCTAAGTTCAACCTTACTCTCACTATTTTCTTATAAAATAAACTCTTTCTTTATGAATATAGCAAGCCTTGAGACAAACACTTTTTTCTCCAAGGGATGATAGAATTGGTAATCTCTTATTTCCTTAGGGTAACCAATAAATAGATACCTATCAAACTTAGCATCCAACTTGTATGATATTATCCTCTTCACATAGGCAAGACCATCCCATATGTTCAAGTAAGATTGGTGAGGTTTCTTACCAATCCATTTTTCAAATTGAGTAGTAGAGATTGTCTTAGTCGGGACTCTGTTTAGCAAGTAAATAACTTTCTTAAGTGCGTAACCCCAAAAGAATTTGGGGGGACTCGCATTATCCATCATCGACCTAACCATGTCAAAAAAGGTTTGATTTCGCCTTTCCGATACAACATTGTATTGTGGTGTATAAGGCGGAGTCCATTGAAATAATATTTCATTGCCTCTTAGATAATCTTGAAAATCTTGACTTAAATATTCACCACCTCGATCGGATCGAAGTATTTTAATAATTTTTTCAAACTATTTCCCTACTTCATTTCTAAACCCTTGGAACCTTTCAAAGGCTTAATATTTGTGTCTTAGTAGAAACACATACTCAAATTTTGAGTGATCATCGATAAAGGTAATGAAGTAGCTATAACCTCCTAGTGCATGAGTTGACATCGATCTACATATATCAGTATGTATAAGGCCCAAGAACTCTCCCACTAGTTCACCCTTTCTAGTAAAAGGTAACTTTGTCATCTTGCCTTTTAAGCATGAATCACATGTATCAAATTCCACACTTGTATAACTTGAACTTGCATTTCTTACTTATATGGGTAAGGCAATACTACCATGTGTAGGAGGTTAGCTGATCATCTAACCGAGCATGTTTGTTGTTGTCTTCAATATTGAATACATCACTGGATATATCTAATGCATAGATCCCATTGTATAAAGTTCTAATACCATAAAGAATATCATTCAAATTTATGTAACAACAATTGTTACTAAAAGTAAAATGGAAACCTTTTCTTTCTAAATATGAAATAGAAATGATGTTCTTTATTAATGCATGAACGAAATAATAATTATCCAGTTCTAAGAAAAGTCTAATAGCTTCAACAAATATGTTCCAATGGCCACAACAACAACCTTTACTCCATTGCTAACTGGCAAATTTGATTCTCCCATTGACGATTCTTCTACTATTCCTTAGTCCTTGTATGTCATTGCATATATGTGAGCTACGCCCAATATCCAATACCCAAGTGTCTGAGAAAATAGTATGACAGTCAATAATGAAGATGCCTAACGAGGATGGGGCATCGGATGTCGGCTTCTTCTTCATAGACTCAAGATAGATCTTATATTTTCTTCGCTAGTGTCCCATCTTGCCACACTGGTGGCATGGGTCCTTTGGATCCGGTTATTTTTTCTTAGTCTTTTTCTTCCACTTGTGTTGATGTTTTGATTTCCTCTTAGAATCTTTCTTTAAGGAATCAACCTCTTGCATCTTTGAGCTAAAGAGAAGCTTGGAGACCTCATACCTTTCAGATCTAGCTTGCTCATCGAAAAGCTCACGAAGATGAAAGATAACAGTATAAGCATCCATATGCTCATGCTGCTTCTATAGCTCAGGAGTCATTAAAACTAGCATGATGCAACTAGCAAGCTCAGAATCAGCTAAGTGCTTCTTGTAGATCAACCTTTGGCCATCAGTAGCACAGTCTACAAGAGAATCGGGAAGAGACTCTTCGAGGACATAAACAATCTTTTCAAATTTGAGAACAATTCTCAGATTTCTATGTCAGTCCAAGAAATTCAACCCAGTCAATTTGTTCAAGTCCATAATCGAATGCAAATTCAGAGACGTCATGATCAAATGATTATCCTAGAAATACAAAATCGAAAAAATATGAGAGAGATGGTTTTCACAATGTATTTGTAAATAATTTACATACATTTTAGATTCCCATTCATTTTTTGAATTTAAGAGCTCTTACTTTGAATTTCAGAGATTGTAGATTTATTTCTAAATGAATTGATATCCACCATAGATAAGAACAACCTTAGAGTGAGTCCAATAAGTCACTCTTAGCTATAGCGGTAGGTATCACATTATGCACCATTTAAACATAACTATCACATTATGCTATCAACTAATTGAATGCTCACATAAACATTGGGTTGTTAACTCATTAACAAGTATACATCATATGCATATCACCCAACCTCACCTCTATCTACATTAATCTTGGAGTGAGCCCAAAAAACTAATGCTTCAAGTTAAAGTTAATCCGTTAATCGCAAGATCGTATCTCAATGGTTCGAACATATCTAATTTCAGGTTGAGCTTGGAGTGAGTCCAACAATCCAAAAAAGAACTCAGACTCTGGTTCTTACCATATTAACGGAAGGTGTGGACTTTAAGTTTTAACGTAAGGGATTTAGGTCTCATCGTTATCATGTAAATGACATCACACGCAAACATAAATGATGACATGTAACTAGGGATGTAAATGAATCAAGCGTTCATGAAAAAGCTTGATGTTCGGCTCGAAAAGAGCTCATTTATGTTCGTTCAATATGCATCAAAGTCAATTAATAAACAAGCTTGAACAACTTGATAAATTAAATAAATAAGTTTAAACACATATGTGTTCGGCTTATTAATATTCATGACCAGTGTTTGTGAACAGTGTTCATGAACAAACTCATTTAAAAATTATTTATGAGCTTATTTATACTCGTTTATAAACAAGGATTAAAATATTAAAAGGTTAAAATAAACAAACTAGCTTAATTTAAGAGCTTGATAACGTTTAAATAAACCTAACTTAAAAGAGTTTGAATCAAATTTGATTTAAACTTGAATCAAGTTTGATTCAAACTTGAATCAAGCTTGATTAGAAACTTGATATCCAATAAACAAGACAAGCTCAATTCAAACTCAAGCTAAGCTCAATCTCTAAAAAAAGAAACTAAGTCAAGCTTGAATAAGTTTTTCAATAGCTTGGTTAATTTTAGACTTTACTTGGTTATCTTATCAAACAAGTTTGAATACTGTAAAGTTTGGCTTGACTCGTTTACAATCCTACATGTATCTAATGCACCTACATGACATACATACATGGCATGGTATGAATAGTTGTCATGATATTATCTAAAAATAAAATATATCTTAATAATATGGTTTCATAAATCAAGATTTATTAAATTAGGAAATATTTTCCAATTTTAATTATATATTTTATTTAGAAAACTATTCTAATTAAGAAAATCTAATTATTAGGAAACAATTTCCTAATCAATAAGGAAATATATAATTAGACTTTATCAAATAATTTAGAATTTTTCAAACTTAGGAATTTTTTAAAATTATTTTAGAAACTTTTCAAAATTGAAATTTCCTAACAAATTAGGAAACTTTTCAAAAATGAAATTTTCTTAATAAATTTAGAATCTTTTCAAAATGAAATATTCTAAATTATTTTACAGAATATTTTCAAAATGAAAATTTTCAAATTATTTCAAAAAATTTCTAAAATTGGAATTTCCTAACAAATTAGGAAACTTTCTAAAATGGAAATTCTTAACAAAATAGGAAAATTTCATAAATCAACATATATGACAAAACTACAACTCGTAGATCCTTTTTATGATTATGTCGAAGGACGGTCAGACTCTGATACCACTGTAGGTTTGAGGTCAATGCGAATGCATGCTCAGATACATTTCACAAATGCTCGCAGTGGCAAAATGCATAATAAATTCTTAATTTATTACAACACACACATCCATATATGTATGATACAACACATGTACACATAATTGCAAAATAAAATTTTATGAAATAATTAAACAAAGAATAACATTTATTCTAGGTATACGTGTCGGATGATGTGAAGCGAGAATAACATCAACTTGTAAACTCAATAGAGTTTGCCTCTACTCGTATCCACGCAGAGCTTATGTCAAGATGACTTCTTAAGCCTGAGTTTCGCCCTCACGAAAGGTACTAGCTTGTGTGCGAAGATAGAATTTGGTGCCCGACGACTTACGCAACTAGATGACACCAAACAGAGAAAACAACCCAAGCAAGAGGGTTGTTGTCCGGTTGAAATAACCACTGTTCGGTGTCCTTTTGGCTAGCGACAACCATTGCTACCAGAAAGGAAGTAAGCATTGGAGGTAGGACGATTGACGATGGTTATCGACGATAAGGGAGGCGATGACAGTAACCTTTTTGGCCAGTGACAATGACTTGGGTGGCAAGAGCTTTGGATGACAAGGAGGAGAGGAGAGGAAAGGAGAAGAGCAATTTCCTTATCTTCATTTTGCCCTAGATTCCTCATCAATATATAGATCTCCAATCGAGTTAAAGGAGCCAGTTCAAAACCAACATCCATTAACCCACAATCCATACCAATATCCATAAGTTGGATTCATAACCAAACCGCTCTTAATTCAAACTAAATTAATTTGGTTTAGAATTAAATCAAAATGGGTTCAACCCATCTTCGTATGACTTTACCCATCTACATTTCCATTCTGACAAAATAATTTCCATACTTTCCCTTCGTTTAGTCTAATCCAGACTCAATCCCTCTTAATATGAGAATCCAATTCTCAAACTCGTATTTAATTTTTTAGATAAACTCGTAGTGTGTGTGACCTTATAGGTTCCCAGTTTATGTTGGTTGTCCATAATTAACTATTAATTATGGAACGATCATGAGTGATACCTCGTAGTACATCATGATCCCTAATTAATTAAAAAATCAACAGTTGATCTCATAATTACTTCTGAACCTTTCAGTAGCTACAGTGAGTTGTGCCTCGTTCCTTTCACTCGTCTTATACCCACTTTGTTTAAACATGGTCTATGTGTCTATCTCCACTGGGCTGACTATGTCACACTTAATCCAAGTTATACTTTCTCGTCCCGCGGATTCAAACTACTCAGACATGTGTCCAAGAGTATCATACTCTTGACATGTGATACTTTAGCCAAAGACTTCGAGTAATAATCCTGACAAGTGGTCATAGAGTATACTTCTCCATTGCACGGAGCACGGTGAATCCTCTGTTGGCTATCCAAACACCTTCGGACACTTCAACTTATACCCAATCATTACGGGGGCACACCTCCAAGGAGATACTTGTTTAGGATGTCAAAGTATAAGTCTCTATGACCAAGGTGACATGAATACCTCAAGTCGAATGAAACTCACACTTAAGTTGCAATGAGATTTTCATTGACATATATGCATAAAACCATATGAAGTCTCATAGCAAATCACTTCAATAAACTAGTTATCATAACTAGCAACCAGGTTTAACTCTCGACATTCCAATATCTTCAGTCAGTGAGGAATAGATGCTTGGTTAGACTAAGGAGTATAATGTGTGCTAGTCTCATAGAATCAATGATGTCTGAGCTCATCAATTCATCGACTATGGAATGTTTCGATACATTCATATTTACATATGTAGATATGCTCACTAGTTGTGATCCAATCACAAGTTCTCCCATGCTATGAATTGCATTGCGGACATTTAGTGAATGTACACTCAAATAGTGAATCTACCATTTATCCAATAAATAGTATAAACCATAAGGCGATTTCCTTAGGGCACATCTCAAATATAACAATTTGTAAGCCCTTAGTCTAGTCGAGTGCATTTTGAAGTGTTGTTATAAGAAGAGGCGTTCTCGCTCGGCCCGACCAAGGCAGTTTGTAAGTCCTCAATCCGATCAAGTGCATTTTGAAGTACTATTATAAGAAGAGGTATTCTCACTCGACCCGACCGAGGCAATTATAAGCCCTCAGTCCAGCCAAGTGCATTTTGATGTGTTTTTATAAGAAAGGTGTTCTCTATCTGCTCGACCAAGGTAGTTCGTAAACCCTCGATCTGACCGAAGTGCTATTGTTCCTTTGAGTAGTGTCAAAGCCGGGAGGAGAGATGCATCAGCTTGGCCCAACCTAGACAGTTTGTAAGTTCTTGGTTTGGTCAAAGTGCTAATATTCCTCTGAAGTAGTGAAGCAGAGAGGAACGAAGAGCTTATCTTGGCCCGACCGATGCAATTAGTAAGTCCTCGGTCTGGTCGAAGTGTTAGTATTCCCTCGAAGTAGTGAAACAGGGAGGAGCGAAGAGCCCAACTCAGCCTGACTGAGGCAGTTCGTAAGTCCTCATTTCGGTTGATCTGCTAGTATTTCCCTAAAGTAGTGAAGCGAGGAGAAGTGAAGAGTCGAGCTCGGCTCTACCGAGGCAATTCATAAGTTCTCGATCAAGTAGAAGTGCTAGTATTTCCCCGAAGTAGTGAAATGGGGAGAAGCGAAGAGTCAAGTTTGGCCCAACCAAGGCAATTTATAAGTCCTCAATATGATCGAAGTGTTTTTATTCCCCCGAATTAGTGAAGCAGGGAGGAATGAAGAGCCGAGCTCAGCCCGATCGAGATAGTTCGTAAGTTCTCAGTCCGATAGAAGTCCTATAATTACCCCGAGCAACTAAAGCAGGGGGGACTCTGCCCTACTGAGATAGTTCGTAAGCCCTCGATCCGGCTAGAGTGTGTCAAAGAAGTATAATTTGTTAGGGATCGTACGTCCGCTAAAGGGGGGGGTGAATAGCGTCTTGTTAACGTAGATGGAATTTGATTGCGTGCTTGCTACAATTGTTAGTGTACGCAGTGGAATATATAATGATAGAAACAAATACACAATAACAAGTACAATACACATGAATATACGTGGATCGGAACCTTAGGGTTACTACTCCACGGGGCAAGCTCAATGAGCTCTAGTGATATACACACCACTAATAAATCTCATTCTCGACAACACGTCGGAGGTGGAGAAATCTCGTACAAGACTTTACAACAATAAACAAGATACAACAAGCAAATACAAAGTAAATACAACAAATAACGTAAAGAAAACTTTACAAATAGTTGCTTTGAATGTTTGCTTGTTGATTGTCTTGGACTAGCCTTGAAGGATTGAAAATCGCCAACTATTCCCCTTCAAATCGCCCAAGAAAATAGTCACCCAATCTTTCTTGGAAATCCATCTTCTTCCTCTAGCGTGCTCCTTTAGTTGTTAAACTTGAAGACCGGCCTCGCTCTGATACCACTTGTAGTGGATCGTTGGAACGCTAGAGGGGGGTGAATAGCGTCGTGCTCGTACATTGATGGAATTCGTTCGCGTTCATCTCTACAAAACTCGTTATGCGCAGCGGAATATAGATAATAGCAATAACAAGAAACAAGACAAACACGAACACAAGAATATAACATGGTTCGGAACCGAACGGTTCCTACTCCATGGATCGAGCTCTAAAGAGCTCTAGTGATGCACACGCAACGACTAATCACAAATAACTCCTTCTCGGAATAATCCGGAGGTGGAGAAACCTCGTACAATGATTACAAAAGCAATACACAAAAATGCAAGCAGAATATAAAGAAATGTAAAGAACACTTTACAAAACTAGGGTTTGAGCGCTTTGCTTGTTGGTTGCTTGGATGAGGTTGAAGAATCGTAAAATGCACCTGTAATTCGCCTTCAAATCGCCCCAAGAAAGATCCCAAAGAACCAATGTCGGAATCTCCATGAACAGCTCCCTTTTAACCTGCATCGGGCTGGATTTCCGCCGATCAGTCGACTGTCATAAGTCACCAATCGACTGATGCCACTGTTGCTGTGAGACAACGGCTCAATCCACGCTGGAAAAGTTTCAACGGGACTCACACCAGTCGACTACCAACATTGGCAGTCGACTGCCAGCACCCATAGCCGACTGCCCAGTCAGCTACGGAGCATTCTATGCTCGTGACTAAACCAGCAGTCGACTGCCAGAGAATTTTCAGCCCTTAATTGGCAGTCGAGCTCTAGTCGATTCACGGTAGTCGAACCGGCCATAATGTCAGTCTACTGCCAACCTCAAACATGAGGTTTGAACTCAAGTATGGTGTCCCCATACTTGCTAGACCACCCTTAGCCTAGACCTAAGCCTTCTAGCCACCTCTGTCAGCCTCGCGCCTATCAGATCCCTCCAAGTCATCTATGACTTGTTCATCCATACGCTAGCCTTCAGGTGCTTCCGTCGGTTATTGTCATGCTAAGTCAGTCTATACCGCCAAGGCACATTGGACTTACGCTGCCAAGACTCCGCTTGGACTTTACGCCGCCAACCATTGGACTTATACTGCCAAGACTCCACCCTTGGACTTTACGCCGCCAATATTAAACCCCTTTGACTTCTCAAATGCCAAGACTCAAGCTTGGACTTTCCCTTGCCAACCCATGTTGGACTTTCCATCGCCAAGACTCATGCTTGGACTTTCCTTGCCAAGACCCATACTTGGACTTTTCTTGCCAAGATCCATGCTTGGACTTTCCTTGCCAAGTACCCAAGACTTGGACTTTCCATGACATGGTCAACTCCAGTCAACCATCAAAGTCTCCCTCGAGTCAAACTCGAGTCCGGTTAAACCTAACCCGGGTTGATTGTATAGACAATCTCCCCAAAATATCAACAGACATTAATGTCAAACATCAATGTCAACTCACTTTGTCAAACATCAAAACATCACTCGAGTCAAACTCGAGTCCTGGTCAATCGTGACCTGGGTCGATTGCACCAACAATCTCTCCCTTTTTTATGTTTGACAAAAACCAAACAAACCATTGAGTTAGACCATCTAACTCAAATCTCCTTATCAATTTCCCAAGTTGGTAATATTACCTTTCTCCCCCCTTTTTGACATACATCAAAAGGGTTCACCCAAGGAGGTCAATGTCTCATGTCCCAATGAGATCTTACAATCTCCCCCTTGATCCAAAAATACCTAGGATGCCTACCATCTTCCTAGTGATAAGTCTCATATCACTCAAGAGAGACAATCCTATACACTCTCTCAATTTCCAAATTTGGGTATCTCAAAATCCCATCAATTTTTCCAATTGATGATATTCTCCCCATAACTTCTCCCCTTCAAGAAGAAAAACACATCCATCATCCCAAGATGGATACCTCCCCCTAAAGGCTTGTTCTTTCTTCTTCCCCATAGAGCATTGACTCCGGTAGTGTCCCGGTATTCGACATTTGAAGCAAATAATGTGCTCCTTGCTTTTGATGGTTGGGGAACCGGCATCCTTGACTTTTGGCACCGGTGGACCTTTCCTTACTCTTTTTGGACACTTACTATTGTAGTGTCCGGATTCCCTACACTCAAAGTATATTATATGATTTTTATTTACAATTGACATGTTTGAGTTACCTATGGTGGTGGTAGGTGCCGGAGTTGGAGCTTCTTCTTGTTTCTCCGGAGTGAAAATTCTTTCCTCCTCCTCAATCCTAGAGGTGGAGGTTTCTTCTACTTCTTCCACCTCCTCTTCCACCGATTCGGAAGTTGACTCCTCTTCAACTTCCGACTCCTCACTTGCTCGTGAGGATGATGAACTCTCTTCATCTTCGGTCTCCTCCTCTTGAGCTGATGAGCACTCTTCTTCTTGGATCGGTGATGGGTTTTCATAATGTTTCGCCAATTTGCTCCATAGCTCCTTGGCGTCTTTACAATCTCCTATCTTGATCAAAATGTCATTAGGGATTACATTAAGTAAAATACCCATTACCTTATTATTTATATTGTAATATCGTAGTTGGTCTTGGCTCCAATTCTTCTTCTTGATTTTTCTTCCTTTCTTCATCTTTTGGAGTGTCAAAGCCTACTAAGACACTAATCCAATTGTCAAAGTCACACATTAAAAAGTGCATCATTCTACCTTTCCAATACGCGAAATCTTCACGGTCGAAAGATGGTGGAATATTGACGTCGTCACCCAATCTTTCTTAGAAATCCATCTTCTTCCTCTAGTGTTCTCCCTCAGTTGTTAAACTTGAAGAGCGGCCTCGCTCTGATACCACTTGTAGGGATCGTTGGAACGCTAGAGAGGGGGGGTGAATAGCGTCGTGCTCGTACGTTGATGGAATTTGTTTGCATTCGTCTCTACAAAACTCGTTATGCACAGTTGAATATAGATAATAGTAATAACAAGAAACAAGACAAACATGAACACAAGAATATAATGTAGTTCTGAACCGAAAGGTTCCTACTCCACGGATCAAGCTCTAAAGAGCTCTAGTGATGCACACGCAACCACTAATCACAAATAACTCCTTCTAGGAACAATCCAGAGGTGGAGAAACCTCGTACAATGATTACAAAAGCAATACATGAAAATACAAGCAGAATATAAAGAAATATAAAGAACACTTTACAAAACTAGGATTTGAGCACTTTGCTTGTTGGTTGCTTGGATGAGGTTGAAGGACCCTAAAATGCACCTGCAATTCACCTTCGAATCGCCCCAAGAAAGCTCCCAAAGAACCAATGCTGGAATCTCCATGAACAGCTCCCTTTTAACCTGCATCGGGCTGAATTTCCACCGATCAGTCAACTGTCATAAGTCACCAGTCGACTGATGCCACTGTTGTTGTGAGACAACGGCTCAATCCACGCTGAAAAAGTTCCAACAGGACTCTCACCAATCGACTGCCAATATTGGCGATCATTGCCAGTACGCCCGTGGCCATTGCGATCACTGAGCATTACAGTACTCGCGACTAAACAACGATCGGTGCCATACATGGCGATCGCATCGATCGATCGCCATCAATCATTGCTCCAATGAGCGATCATTATCATCGATCGACTTCTCCAATGAGACTCTTAATTGGTAGTCGAGCTATAGTCGACTTACGACAGTTGAATCGTCCATAATGCCAGTCGACTGCCAACCTCAAACATGAGATTTTAACCCAAGTATGGTGTCCTCATACTTGCTAGACCACCCTTAGCCTAGACCTAAGCCTTCTAGCCACCTCCGTTAGCCTCGCACCTATCGGATCCCTCCAAGTCATCTATGACTTGTTCATCCATACGCTAGCCTTCAGGTGCTTCCGTCGGCTATTGACATGCTAAGTCGGTCTATACCGCCAAGGCACATTGGACTTACGCTACTAAGACTCCGCTTGGACTTTACGCCGCCAACCATTGGACTTATGTTGCCAAGACTCCACCCTTGGACTTTACGCCGCCAATCTTAAACCCCTTGGACTTCTCAAATGCCAAGACTTAAGCTTGGACTTTCCCTTACCAACCCATGTTGGACTTTCCATCGCCAAGACCCATGCTTGGACTTTCCTTGCCAAGACCCATGCTTGGACTTTCCTTGTCAAGTACCCAAGACTTAGACTTTCCATGACATTGTCAACTCCAGTCAACCATCAAAGTCTCCCTCGAGTCAAACTTGAGTCCGGTTAAACCTAACCCAGGTTGATTGTATAGACAATCTCCCTAAAACATCAACAGACATTAATGTCAAACATCAATGTCAACTCACTTTGTCAAACATCAATGTCAACTCACTTTGTCAAACATCAAAACATCACTCGAGTCAAACTCAAATCTTGGTCAATCGTGACCTAGGCCGATTGTACCAACAAAAATCACTGTGAAAATCCTCCCATCGAGCTTCTTTTATGCCTCCACGTGACCTGGATTTTCGCCTGACAGTCAACTGTCAACTATGTCATTGTCTCGCAATGGATTTGATCAACGTTGGCATTCAAGCCAATGGATACACTGGCAGTCGACTGCCAAGCCCATAATCGATTGCTAAGTCGGCTACCAAGCTTTCTGCGCTCGCAACAAAAACTAGCAATCGACTGCCCTCTATGGTAGTCAACTGCTCAAGGGCAGTCGAGGCGCCACCTCGACTGGGACTCCAGTCGAGGTGCTAGTCGAGCCCCCTTATGTCTGTGGCCGCAATTCGACCGCAGTCGATCGTCAATCGACTCCCATCAGTCGACTGGTCATAATCTTAATTGACTACTCAGTGTCGACTTGGCTATCAAGTGTCAAAACACTCGATCAGTCGACTGATACACCTCAACCATGAGGTTTAACTCAAGTATGATACTCTCATACTTGCTAGATTACCCTTAGCCTAGACCTAAACCTTCTAGCCACCTCCATCAACCTCACGCCTATTTTATCCCTCCAAGTCATCCATGACTTATTCATCCATATGCTAGCCTTTAGGTGCTTCCATCGACTATTGTCATGTTAACCGGGTCTACATCGCCAAGGTATATTGGGCTTACGCTGCCAAGATCCACGTTTGGACTTTACGCTGCCAAGCATTGAACTTATACTGCCAAGACTCCACCCTTGGACATTACGTTGCCAATATTAACCCTTGGACTTCCAAATTGCCAAGTACCCATGACTTGGACTTTCACCGCCAAGACTACACACTTGGACTTACGTGACCAAGACTACACCCTTGGACTTTCCAAATGCCAAGACCCATGCTTATACTTTCCATTGCCAAGTACCCAAGACTTGGACTTTACTATTGCCAAGACTCATGCTTGGACTTTCCATGCCAAGTGTCCCACTTGGACTTCTCCATCATATGGTCAATCTCATGTCAACCATATAGTCAACTCATTGTCAAACAATGGTCAACTCATCGTCAAACATTAAAATACTACTCGAGTCAAACTCCAGTCTGGTCAGTCGTGACCTGGGTTGATTGTACCAATAATATCTCCCTTTTTTATGTTTGACAAAAACCAAACACCTTTGAGTTAGAAAACTAACTCAAGTCAATCCTCCCAATTCTCCAAATCGGGAATTCTCACATTCTCCCATTAATTCTTCCCCTTTTTGACATACATCAAAAAGGCTCTCCCCAAGAGTATCAGTGTCTCATATCCCATTGAGATCTTACAATCTCCCCCTTGGTCCAAAAACATCTAGAATGCTTTCACTCTTCCTAGTGATAAGTCTCATATCACTAAAGAGAGGCAATCTTTCAAACTCTCCCAATTTTCAAAATTCTCCCCCTTATGAGGAAGAACACATCCATCATCCCATGATGAATAATCTCCCCCTAAAGGCTTGCTCCCCCTTGACCATTGCACCAACAATGTCTTTGGAGAGTCCCTAAGCCTATAAGAACACTAAACTCTCAAAATTAAGGTCAAAAGTTCAAACTTGAACTTTCACACACCTTAAAATTGATACACACCCTAAACAGATCTTCTAATCCATATCCAATGGATTTTCACCCTTTCCATGCTTTCCAAAGCATATCCTAGGATTATGAGCAGTTAGGGTAGCCTAACATAGCTGAAACATGAGCTAAACAACCTTGTTTATCTGAAATCAGCATTTGGCAATCGACTCTGTCAGCTACCAGTCGACTGCACTTGATGCCAATCGATTGTCATCCATGGCAGTCGACTGATTTCTGCAAGTGCAGAAATCAGAAAATGAAATTTGGAAATACATAAGTAATTATACTTAATTTGAAAAATAATGAAACTTCATACCCATAATACTTATAACAATCATTATGGGTGAAAAATATATGAAAAATAAAATATTCATAAAATAGTGAGATTGATACAAAATTCAAAAGCATGGATAACTTCAATATTTTTGACCTATTTTGTATCAACTCCATCAATGGTGATTGCTATCAAAAGATAGACTTCACCAAGATTATTCAAAATGATTTTGAACCCTTATATTGAACCATGGTCTATGGATTTAATGCACATGACTTGTACATAAGCTTTCCTCATGATTTATCCATAGTATAAGATGAGTTTGAGTTCATCTAGATGCAAGAACTATGCACCTTGAACTTAACTCATTTTCTAGCATCTCACATGTGTCTAGGGTTATGAAAACACACACATGTCAATTTGATATGAGATGTGAGTTTTGTTCATTTTAATCTAAGGCCTCATGTATTTTTCTAGGTAACTCTATTTGATTCCCTTATACATGGGACTTCAAATCATACCATTGTCCTTAAATCAATTTTAATTAACCTTAAATGCATGAATGATGATTATGGCATATAATGATAGTATAAATAAATATGTGCCAATAATCATGATGGCATGACATATGAATAAAATCTAAATACTAACATGACATAAAAACTAACCCTAAACATGATCATGATATTTTATAAGATTAAGAGGAATATGATGTCATGACATGACATATAACAAACAAAACATGGCAAATAAAATATAAAGGTATGATAATACTTAAGTTTTAGTATAGATTATCATTTGTTATGATTAAGTTCTTTTTGTCATATTACCGCTTATCTCCCAAATATGCCAAAAATTCAAAATGACACACTATGATCTCTAAACCTTAATTGTGTCAATTTGATCAATTTTTTATAGTTCTCAAAATATATTGGCACATCCTCAAATCTTTTAGGATAAAAATTCAATATTCATTTCCAAGGTATCACATAACCTTGAAAATGTCTTAAAATGTCAATTCTACCATGGTTAGGTTAACTACCTATCCACTTAGGGTTGACACACCTTAACCCATTTAGCATGAGGGAATCACGCTCTTAGGAATCTAATACCTATTGGAGCTCTTTGGATTAACAAGGTATTCACTAGGGATAACTTCCCTAGATACCTTCCTAATGACCTTTTTTAGCTTGGTAGTCTTGGTCAAATGGGTCTTACCTAGGTTAACTCTAGGGGTAACTCCCCTTGTAACCTTCTTAGTAGCTTCCCTAGGTTTTCTTGAAACCTTATCCACTAGGCACACACCATGGTTAGCCTTAGGGATAATTTCCCTAGTAACCTTGGGTTTCATAGACCTAGATCTTGTTCCATAGTCAAATGGAACATTGTGGTAGGTTTGTATAATCTTCTTAGGCTTAGACTTGTGACTCAAACCTTCCTTGCCCTTGGATGGTTCTTGTTTCCTAGGCCTTAGTTTTTTATCTTTGACCCTTGAATTGAGTTTTGCATTTTCCTAGGGGTCTTTTTTAGTTTTTCAAGCCTTGACCTTAAGGCTTGGTTCTCCAACTCTAATTTTCTCAATTTTGATTTTTTTATTAACCCTTTGGGAAAGATTCTTCCCAGGCATATGTCTACCCTTCTTAGGGTTAATGCTTAGGTGATCCTCTACCTTCTTAATGGACTTCCTAGGTAGAATGGGTCTAGAGTTGTTGTTTCTAAATTTGTCCTTAGGTAAAGTAGGCCTAGTATGATCCTTAGGCCTATAATTACAACTCTTAGCACCTAGACAAAAATACTTATTGTTACTTCTAGCATGCTTTTCATGATTATGCACAATTGCAAGAGTATTAAAAGCATGCTTTTCATTATGAAACTTCGAAGGTGCATTATTAAAATATATCTAAGGGTTTTCTTTAGAAACTCCCCCTATATGTGATACTCCTTCTTGGACCTTCATCCTCCCCCTATTTTATTACCTTCCTATTTTTCTCGAATTTTTGGAGTTGTTCCTCGATCCATTTCTTCATCTTGAGGAATCCAACCTTTGGCCCTTTTGGATATTTGAATCATTCCATTAAGGCGGACCAATCTTCGATGTCCATCATCATCATGAGTCTTCAATCCTTGCCTTCCATTGATTGAAGTCTTCTCATCCATAGAAGGTGTATGGAATTGGCGTGTTGATGTCCCATCCCAATTTTTCTTCAAACTCCATCTTGTTCCCTCTAGCATGCTCCCTTAGTTGTTAAACCTTGAAGAGCGGTCTTGCTCTAATATCACTTGGTGGGGATCATACGCTCGCTAGGGGGCTGAATAGCATCTTGTTGACATAGATGAAATTCGATCGCGTGTTTACTATAATTGTTAGTGTACACAACAGAATATATAATGATAGAAATAAATACACAAAAACAAGTACAATACACACGAATATACGAGGTTCGAAACCTTAGGATTCCTACTCCACGGGGAGAGCTCAACGAGCTCTAGTGATGTACACACTATTAATAAATCTCCTTCTCGACAATACTTCAGAGGTGGAGAAACCTTGTATTAGCATTTACAACAATAAACAATATACAACAAGCAAATACAAAGTAAATACAACAAATAACGTAAAAAAACTTTACAAATGGTTGCTTTGAATGCTTGCTTATTGATTGTCTTGGACTAGCCTTGAAGGACTAAAAAACACCAACTATTCCCCTTTAAATCGCCCAAGAAAATCGCTATGGAAATCCTCCCATCGAGCTCCTTTTATGCCTCCATGTGACTTGGATTTCTGCCTGGCAGTCGACTGTGGAAAGGCCCCAGTCGACTGCCAATAGTGACATTGTCTCACAACGAACTTGATCTACATTAGCATTCAAGCCAACGGATACACTGACAGTCGACTACCATTATCAGCAGTCGACTTCCAAGCCCGTAGTCGACTGCTCAGTCGGCTACTGAGCTTTCTGTGCTCTGACCAAAACCAGCAGTCGACTGCCCTCCATGGCAGTTGACTACTAAAGGGCAGTCAAGGCGCCAGTCAAGGTGTCTTTGCATCTGTGGCCACAACTTAGCCACAGTCGAGGCCAGTCGAGGTGTCGCCTCTCCTAGGACTCCAATTGAGGCACCAGTCAAGTCGACTTGCGTTTGTGGTCACAATTTGGCCTTAGTCGATCGCTAGTCGACTTCCATCAATCGACTGGTCATAATCCCAGTCGACTACTCAGTGTTGACTCGACTGCCAAGTATCAAAACACTTGACCAGTTGACTGGTTCATGACCTCAGTCGACTGATACACCTCAACTATGAGGTTTAACCCAAGTATGATGCCCTCATACTTGCTAAACCATTCTTAGCCTAGACCTAAGCCTTCTAGCCACCTCCATTAGTCTCACACCTATTGGATCCCTCCAAGTCATCCATGACTCGTTCATCCATATGTTAGCCTTTAGATGCTTCCATCAACTATTGTCATGTTAATCGGGTCTACACCGCCAAGGCACATTAGGCTTACGCTGTCAAGACTCACGCTTGGACTTTACACTGTCAAACATTGGACTTATGCTACCAATACTCCACCCTTGGACTTTACGCCGCTAATATCAACCCTTGGACTTCCTAATTGCCAAGTACCCATGACTTGGACTTTCATCGCTAAGACTACACACTTGGACTTACGTGACCAAGACTACACCCTTGGACTTTCCATGCCAACCTATGTTAGACTTTCCAAATGCCAAGACCTATGCTTGGACTTTTCATTGCCAAGTACCCAAGACTTGGACTTTACCATTGCCAAGACCCATGCTTGGACTTTCCATGCCAAGTGTCCCACTTGGACTTCTCCATCATATGGTCAACCCCATGTCAACCATATAGTCAACCCATTATCAAACAATGGTCAACTCATCGTCAAACATCAAAACATTACTCGAGTCAAACTTGAGCCTAGTCAATCATGACCTGGGTCGATTGCACTAACATAATTCCCTCTAGACAAGTGAAGCAGGGAGGACTCCACCCAATTGAGGCAGTTCGTAAGCCCTTGGTCCAGCTAGAATGTATTGAAGAAGTATAATTCCCCTGAGATAAGTCAAGCAGGGAGGACTTCACCTAACTGAGACAGTTGTAAACCATCAATCCAGCTAGAGTGTGTTGAATAAGTATAATTCCCCTGGATAAGTGAAGCAGGGAGGACTCTGCCCAACCAAGGTAATTCATAAACCCTCATCCGCCTAGAGTGTGTCGAAGAAGTACAGTTCCCCTAGACATGTAAAGCGAGGATGACTTTTCCAAGCTGAGCTAGTTTGTAAGCCCTCGATCTGACTAGAGTGCATTGAAGAAGTATAATCCCCCTTAACAAGTGAAGTGGGGAGGACTCTGTCTAGTTGAGACAATTTATAAGTTCTTGTCCCTGCTAAAGTGAATCAAAGAAGCATAATTCCCCCGGACAAGTGAAGGAAAATGACCTCTGCCCAATCGAAGAAGTTCGTAAACCCTCAGTCCATCTATAGTGCGTCAAATAAGTATAATTCCCTTGGACAAGTAAAGAGGGGAGGAATCCACCCAACTGAGGCAGTTCGTAAGCCTTGGTCTAGCTAGAGTGCATCGAAGAAGTATAACTCTCCCGTACAAGTGAAGTGAGAAAGACTTTACCTAGATGAGGTAGTTCGTAAGCTCTTGGTCTAGCTAGAGTGTGGCGAATAAGTATAATTCCTCTTGACAAGTGAAATAAGGAGGACTCCGCCCATATGAGGTAGTTCATAAGCCAACGGTCTTGCTAGAGTGCATTGAAGATGTATAATTCCCCTGGACAAGTGAAGCGAGGAGGACTCCACTCAACCGAGACAGTTCGTAAGCCCTCAGTTTGGCTAGAGTGCATTAAAGAAGTATAATTCCCCTATATAAGTGAAAGCGAAGAGGGTTCCACCTAGCTGAGATAGTTCGTAAGCCTTCGGTTCAGCAAGAATGTGTCGAAGAAGTATAATTCCTCCGGATAAGTGAAACAGGGAGGACTCCACCCAACTGAGGCAGTTCGTAATTCCTCAGTTTAGCTAGAGTGCATTGAAAAAGTATAATTACTCTGGACAAGTGAAGTAGGAGGACTTCACCTAGCCAAGGTAGTTTGTAAGTCCTCGGTCTAGATAGAATGCATCGAAGAAGTATAATTTCCTCCGGACAAGTGAACCAGAAAGGACTCCACCCAACCATTGAAGTTTATAAGCCCTCGATCTTGCTAGAGTACGTTAAGTCCTCGGTCCGGCTAGAGTGCATTTAAGAAGTATAATTCCCCCGAACATTGAAGTGGAGAGGACTACACTCAGCTGAGGTAGTTTGTTAGTCATTGGTTTAATAGAATGCATCGAAGAAGTATAATTTCCCTGAACAAGTGAAGCTGGGAGGACTCCACCTAACCGAGACAGTTTCTAAATCCTTGGTCCTGCTAGAGTGCACTAAAGAAGTATAATTCTATAAGACAAGTGAAGTGGGGAGGACTCTGGTCAAGTAAGGCAGTTCGTAAGCCCTCGGTCCTACTAGAGTATGTTGAAAAAGTATAATTTATAGGGTCAATGTTGGCCGGCTAGAGGGGGTGAATAGCCTTTATCGTAGACGGTGGAAGTCGTTCGTTCGTTGCTCGTCTACAAATACTATTAGCGCAAGCGGAATATACTAATACAAAAAATTAAAGACTAAGCAAAATAGAGAATAGAAACACAAATGCTAACACCACAATGTAACGTGATTCACGGACTCACCGCTAATCCACGGTCCAATTCGTCCAAGGTGAATCACGCCTCAAGCTTTCACTATTCTCTCCTTTGCACCAAGCTAGGTGGAGGTAACCTCTTTACACAAGAATCCACTCTTCTTACAATGGAATGAGAATTAGCACAAGTAGAAGAGTGGAGGATCTTTAGAGTACTTTGGGAGATGTTATGAGTTGAAGCATTAGGCTCCCAAATGCCCTCACCCCTTCTTTTTATAGAAGAAGAGGGTTTCTTCCCGTTAACACAGGACCAGTCGACTGATGCCCCGATCAGTCTACTGATCCTGTAGCCGTTGCCCACTAACGACTTCTTCCACGTTGGATTTCACCCAACGGCTCCTACATTAGTTGATTGATCTTACCATCAGTCGACTGATGGAGCTATCAGTTGAGTTCCGGAAGTGAACACTCCATTCTGTGCTCGAAACCCTTGTGACCAGTTGACTGATGCCTTCATCAGTCGACTGGTGGTCTCACAGTCAGCTGTTAATCCATGGCAGTCGACTGTTGGCACATGAACCAGACTCGAACACTAGTCGAGTCACAGTCGACTTAGAGTAGTCGACTACCATAACATGGCAATCGACTAATGTTGGGAAATCCCATCCGACACTTAGCCAATTGGCCAAGTTTCACCTAAGCGCACTACCCCTTCCCGGGTTACATTCTCTCATTCTCATTCCTTGGAGTCCCTCGCCTTTGAAGTTGTCTTCGTCCGGCCATATCCCTCGAATGCGCCAAGCGCACGGCTCTGCAGCGTCATCCTTCATGTCTCACACCTGAAGTCTACTTCCTTCGGCTTCACTCCAATCTTCTCGTCCGGTGGTCCCTCGGATGCTCCAAGCGCACGACTTCTGCAAAGCTATCCTTCACCGACTCAAGGACCGAGTCATGAGAGGTGAAACTCGCAAATGTTCTATGTGCGAATTACTAAGTCCTACAAGACTCCAACTCACATATCAAATCCAAACATCGTAACTTAAATCCTTTGTCACACACATCAAAACCACATCACGGGTTGATTGCCCTAACAATCTCCCCCTTTTTGATGTGTGGCAATTCGTTTAAGTTAGGTAAATATTTGATAAAAATATTAAGGTAAGAAAGCATGTAAATAAACATGATTACCAACTCTCCCCCTTAATACATGAAACTCCTCCTAAATACAATTCTCCCCTTACTTAAACATGCATATTTCTCCCCCTTTGACACCATCAAAAATATTAAACAAAGTTTATACAAGCATGACATCAACTCTAGGGAACAAAAATTACCAAAATATGCCTTAAAGTCTGATAAGAGAAGGTTACTGGGCATGTTATCAATCGATCAGTCGACTGGTTCAGACTACCAGCCGACTGGCACTCTGATTTCAGTTTTTTTTTATTTTCGGGGTGAATTTCAGAAATGCATTAAAAATTTTACAAAATTTAAAAAATCATGAAATTTGGAGAACATATTTCTTGTTAGTATCTTTATCAATGAAAAATAGTTTTTCATGAAAAATCATTATATTTTCGAAAATTAGCCAAAAATCCAAAAGCTTCAAAAATAACTAGGTTTTTGATCAAGTTTGTATCAATTTTAACACCTAGTTTTGCTTTGGATTGTTTCAAAACATGAACACACAGATTTTAAAGTAAGAAAATGTTTTGAAAACATGTGAAATATCCAACCATGATCTTTGGACAATATGTTTATGAATTAAACATAAGTCTTCCCCATGATTAGTTTATTATTGCTATTTGATACCGTAAATGACCATCTAAATGTCATAGACATTAGTGGACCATTAGTATCATCCTATCATATCACTCATGCTAAGTTTTCAATCAAGGTAGCCTATGGTGAGTGTGAGATGTATCCTCAAGGTATTTATATGTATACTTAACCATTAATTTCATGCAATTCTACACAAGGTTGAGTATTATCCTAACATCTCACATGATCATAAAGACATATATGTATTGATTCCACATTATGATCATGAAACACATGTATCTATCAATTTGTATTCATGCATTAGGTATAAAATCATGATAATGAGTCAAATATCACCTAAAGCATGATTTAAACCTTATTGCCTATGATTATATATCAAATGTCAAGATCATAAATCATGATTGCAAACATATATAGTAATTGCATTAACTATCATGATTTAAGCATTATTATCAATTTATGGGCACATTATCATCACCCAACACTATGCTAAAAATGTATAAGTCATGAGTGTCAAATAACACTAAGTTTTGAGCATGATTTAAACTATTTATGTGTGCATTATCATCACCCAACACTATTTCAAAAATTAAGTCCCGTCATCCTAAGTCAACCAAAATATAAGATATAGGTGAAATCCTTATGGTTGACTATCCCAGGGTTTTCCTAACCCTTAAGGATGGATTTAGGAATCCAAAATAAATTCTTTCCTATGGGGTTCACTAAAAATTCCTTAGGGATCCATTTTCTAGCTATTGTTTTCTTTTTATCTTGACCCCTAGCAATTAAACATTTATAGGCCTTTTCATTTTTATTTTCCTTATATCCTAGGCCTTTCTTATTGAAACTTGCCCTTTGGCTCCCTATGATCATGTTAAGGGTGTTGGAGCCTATGGTGAATTTTTCTAGGGTCTTGGTTAAATGATCTACTTTCTCCCTTAAAGTCCTATTTTCTTCAATGCATGAATCATTTACATCAAATGACATATAGTTATCATGTGAGCATGCATCATCATGACTAGAAGAAGTATCATCATTAATATTTAAGCATGCTTTTTCTAGTTTATTTTCTAAGTCCTTAATTTGATCAAGCATGCATTTATTTTTCTTCTTTGCCCTAAATAAGTCCTTAGTAAGGCTAGAAATCATGGAAACTATTTTATTGGGTGAGAGATTCATTATCATAGTCTCCATTTCTTCTTCCTCCGATTCCGATGATGATGAGGATGAAGCTCCCCCTTCACTTGAGCTCTCCTCACTAGTGCTTCTTTCTTCTTGCTCGGAGGAGGAGGTGTCTAGGTCATCAAATGCCATCAAAGCAAGGTTGGTGATAAAAGCATTCTCCTCTTCCGATGATGATGATGATGAAGAGGGGTCATCCCAAGTTCTTGCTTTTAGTGCCTTGGCCTTCCCCTTTTCCTTGGCCTTCTTCTCTTCTTCCTTCTTCTTGCTCCCCTTTTTCTTCTTTCTTTCTCCTCTCTTCTTTGCTCTTGTTCAAGAGTGGACAATTATCTCTTATGTGTCCCTCTTGTTAGCAATTGTAGCAAATTACCTTCCCTCTTGGTCTTCTCCTCCTATCATTAGATTTATTAAATTTAAAATTTTTCAAGGCACGTCTTACCTTCCTTACCATATAAGCTTCTTCCATGCTATCCATGGAGGAGGATGAGGATGCTTCATCGGAGGAGGAGGGAGTCTCTATCTTCTTCTTCATTCCCTTATTGGCTACTAGGGCTACTCCTCTTGATGGCTTGATACTTGATTCTTCAATTACTCCCTCAAGCCTAGTTTCATGGAGCTCCATGGTTGAGAAAAACTCCTCCAAGGTGCTCACTTCTAAATTCTTCGACATGTAGAAGGAGTCCACCATTGAGCTCCATTTCGATGACCGGGGAAAGGCATCGATTTCTTTCATAAGCATATCCCGGTTCGAAAGTCTTTCTCCTACACTTGTTAGCTCAATTAAAATTTCCTTAAATCGAGAGTGTAGTGAGGTTACCTTTTCTCCCTTTTCACATTTAATATTTAATAGTTGGGAGCGGAGGAGGTCTTTCCTTGCAAGCTTGGCCTCTGAGGTACCTTCATGAAGCTCTACTAGCTTCTCCCACATCTCTTTAGCACTTGTACATTCCCCTATCCGATTGATCTCTTGTTGAGGAAGCACATTGAAGAGGTGGTGCATGGCCTTTGAATTGGCAAGGTGCTCCTCCCTTTGCTTTTTAGTCCACCTTGACTTCTCTATTAGTTCACCCTCTTCGTTCCTAGGCATCTCAAAACCGTTTTCCATTATAAGCATGATATCGAAATCGATTTCAAAGAATACCTTCATTCTCTTCTTCCACCAAGAGAATTCTCCCTCGAACTTTGGTGGGTGAATGTTGGAGTCGGCCATCTCTTGATGTAGTGCTTGTTGCAGCGGTTAGTCCGTTGACAAGCGCCTAGCTCTGATACCACTTGTAGGGTCGATGTTGGCCGGCAAGAGGGGGTGAATAGCCTTTATTGTAGACGGTCGAAGTCGTTCGTTCGTTGCTCGTCTACAAATACTATTAGCGCAAATGGAATATACTAATACAAACAATTAAAGACTAAGCAAAATAGAGAATAGAAACACAAACGCTAACACCACAATGTAACGTGGTTCACGGCCTCGCCGCTAATCCATGGTCCAATTTGTCCAAGGTGAATCACGCCTCAAGCTTTCACTATTCTCTCCTTTGCACCAAGCTAGGTGGAGGTAACCTCTTTACACAAGAATCCACTCTTCTTACAATGGAATGAGAATTAGCACAAGTAGAAGAGTGGAAGATCTTTAGAGTACTTTGGGAGATGTTATGAGTTGAAGCATTAGGCTCCCAAATGCCCTCACCCCTTCTTTTTATAGAAGAAGAGGGTTTCTTCCCATTAACACCAGACCAGTCGACTGATGCCCCGATCAGTCGATTGATCCTGTAGCCGTTGCCCACTAACGACTTCTTCCACATTAGATTTCACCCAATGGCTCCTACATCAGTCGACTGATCTTACCATCAGTCGACTGATGGAGCTATCAGTTGAGTGTCGAAAGTGAACACTCAATTCTGTGCCCAAAACCCTTGTGACCAGTCGATTGATGCCTTCATCAGTCGACTGGTGGTCTCACAGTCGATTGCCAATCCATGGCAGTCGACTGTTGGCACATGAACCGGACTCGAACACTAGTCGAGTCACAGTCGACTTAGAGTAGTCGACTACCATAACATGGCAGTCGACTGATGTCGAGAAATCCCATCCGACACTTAGCCAATTGGCCAAGTTTCACCTAAGTGCACTGCCCCTTCCTGGGTTACATTCGCTCACTCTCATTCCTTGGAGTCTCTCGCCTTTGAAGTTGTCTTCGTCCGGCCACATCCCTCAAATGCGCCAAGCACACGACTCTGCAGTGCCATCCTTCGCATCTCACCCTAAAGTCTACTTCCTCCCGCTTCACTCCAATCTCCTCATTCGGCGGTCCCTCGGATGCTCCAAGCGCACGGCTTTTGCAAAGTTATCCTTCACCGACTCAAGGACCGAGTCATGAGAGGTGAAACTCTCCAATGCTCCATGTGCGAATTACTAAGTCCTGCAAGACTCCAACGCACATATCAAATCCAAACATCTTAACTTAAACCCTTTTCCACACACATCAAAACCATATCACGGGTTGATTGCCCTAACATAATTCCCCAAGACAGGTGAAGTGGAGAGGATTCTACCCAACCGAGGTAGTTCATAAGTCCTCTATTCTGCCAGAGTGTGTCGAAGAAGTATAATTCCCTAGGACAAGTGAAGTGGGGAGGACTCTGCTCATTTGAGGTTGTTCGTAAGCTCTTAGTCTAGCTAGGGTGCATCAAAAAAGTATAATTCCCCTAGATCAATGAATCAAGGAGGACTCCGCCTAATCGAGGCAGTTTGTAAGCCCTCAGTCAGGGTAGAGTGCATCGAAGAAGTATAATTCCCCGTGAAAAGTGAAGCGGGAAGGAATCCACCAAGCTGAGACAGTTTGTAAGTCCTCGTCCGAATAGAGTGCATCAAAAAAGTATAATCCCTCTGATAAGTGAAGTGGGGAGCACTCAACTAAGGTAGTTCGAAAGTCCTTGGTCCGACTAGAGTGCGTCGAATAAGTATAATTTTCCTAAACAAATGAAGCGGGGAGGACTCTGGCTAGCCGAAGGAGTTCATAAGCCCTCGATCCGGCTAGAGTTCGTCAAAGAAATATATTTCCCTTGGACAAGTGAAGCGGGGAGGACTCCACCCAGTTGAGGCAGTTCGTAAGCCTCATGTTCGACTAGAGTGCATCAAAGAAATATAATTCCCTCGAACCAATGAAGCGGGGAGGACTTCACTTAGCTGAGATTGTTTGTAAGCCCTTGATCTAGCTAGAGTGCATTGAAAAAGTATAATTTCCCCAAACAAGTGAAGCGGGGAGGGTTCAACCCAACCGAACCTGTTCATAAAGCCTCAGTCTAGTTAGAGTGCGTCGATGAAGTATAATTCTCATAGACAAGTAAAGTGAAGAGAGCTCTGCCTAGCTGAGATAGTTTGTAAGGCCTCAGTCTATCTAGAATGCATCAAAAAAGTATAATTCCCCTGGAAAAGTGCAGCAGGGAGGACTTCGCCTAGTCAAAACAGTTTATAAGCTCTTGGTTCAGCTAGAGTGCATCGAAGAACTATAATTACCCATGGACAAGTTAAGTGGTAGTTGGGGGGGGGGGGGGTCCTCCGCCCAGCCAAGGTAGTTCATAAGCCTTTGGTATAGCTAGAGTTCATCGAAGGATCATAATTCCCCTATACAAGTGAAGCGGAGAGGACTTCATCTAGCTGAGGTAGTTCGTAAGTCTTCTGTCTAGCTAGAGTTTGTCGAAGAAGTATAATTCCTCTTGATAAGTGAAGTGGGAAGGACTCCACCCAATCGAGGCAGTTCATTGACCCTCGATTTGGCTAGTGTGCATCAAAAAAGTATAATTCCTCCAAACAAGTGAAGTGGGGAGGACTCCAGCCAGCAGGAGCAGTTCATAAGCTCTCGATCTAACTAGAGTGCGTTGAAGAAGTATAATTCCATCGAATAAGTGAAATATGGAGGACTTCGTCCAATCGAAGAAGTTCGTAAGCCTTCGATACGATTAGATTGCATTGAAGAAGTGTAATTAGCTCGGACAATTGAAGCGAAGAGGACTTTACTCAACCGAGGTAGCTCGTAAGCCCTCGATTCAGCTAAAGTGTGTCGAAGAAGTATAATTCTCTCGAACAAGTAAAATGGAGAGGACTCCACCTAGCTAAGGTAATTCATAAGCCTCGATCTGACTCGAGCATTATTTTTTGATGCGTTCTTGGGAGAGAAGTATTTTCACTCGCTCGGTCGAGGCAGTTCATAAGCCCTTGGTTTAGCTCGAGCATACTTTTATGAAGCATTGTCAAGAGAGAAGTATTTTCACTCGCTCGGTCGAGGTAGTCTATAAGCCCTCGGTCTAGCTCAAACATTCTTTTATAAAGCATTGTCAAGAGAGAAGTAATTTCACTCGCTCAACCAAAGCAGTTCATAAGCTCTCAATCCGACTTGAGCAGTCTTTTAAGAAGCTTTGTTGGGAAAGAAGTATTTTTACTCACTCGGTAAAGGTAGTTGATAAGCCCTCAAGTTGACTCGAGCATTCTTTTATGAAGTGTTGGTAGGAGAGAGACATTTTCACTCCCTCGCCCAAGGCGGTTCATAAGCCCTCGATCCAGCTCTAGTGTTTTCATGTGAAGTGGTGTTATGGAATGAAATGATTCAAAGTGAACTTATCCACTGACGTCAGACTTATTAGAATCGTCTAACTATTACCGAGAGGAGGGGTTGGCTAATAATAGAGCCAGGATAGGTCCTGTAAATGTGAGAAATCTTGATCGGGGTATGGAAGGGATAAGGTACATGGGAGCTAGATAGAACTCGAGTACTCGAGAGTTTAGGTACTCGGGAGCTCGAGCACTGGGAGCCCCTAATAATGAATATATGAGCTCAGTACTGGAACTCGAGAAGTCAGGAACTCAAAAGTCATGGGAACATAGAAGTCAAGAACTCAAAAGTCGAGAATAGGAGGAGTCGAGGGCAACAAGAGAATGGAGATAAAGACGGTGGGAGATGAAGAAGTCAAGAGAGGGAGAAGTTGGGAGATAGAGAAGTCAAGAGTAGGAAGAGTCAAGAATAAGGGGACCACAGATGAAATTCTTCTCAACAGCTGTCACATTTAGTCTCCTAACAACCTTGCCAAATGATAGATCCAGAATGCATGACATGCCAAGTGGAGATTCCTTATAATGCTTGTCCCCTAATAACCTATCAAAGGGCATAGCAAATGGATAACCTCGGTCAAGGAGAGGAAGTCGAGTTCCTATATAAGGGTCAATTGAGGTAATTAAAGGAGGTTGACATATTGCCTTTACAAAATACATTCTGATGCGGTAACAGGGAAGAAAGGTTTACTGGCTTCCTTTCAACACAGGGGAGCGCGAGGGAAGCTTGGGAGGTTCTCTCCGGCCGCAACAGTGAAATGAAATGTGAAGAAGAGAAATGCATGCCAACACAAGCAATAGACAAAGACACAGGATGTAACGTGGTTCGGAATAAGGATTCCTACTCCACGAGGGTGAGCTCTTCCACGAGCTACAGTGTCAAAGCACTTTTCACTATAAACTTCCTCCTTCGCGGAAAGAACTTCCGGAGGTGGAGGAGAAAACCTCTTACAATTAGCCCAAATACACAAGAAAGTATCAGAAGAATAGAGCTCACTACTCTCCTGGTCTCCTTCTCTAGCGATGTGGTTGCTCTCCCCTTCGGATGTGCCTTCGTCTATCACTTGTTGGGAAAAATACGGATCCCCTTTCTCCTACCCTGCTTCTCCCTTTTATCCTCTTCCTCTGGCCAGTTGTTGCATCGCAAGCCTCCTTCATCGTACATGTGGCTACCTTGCCCATTTGGAGAATCATTCTGTTACAAACACGAGGAGCGAACGCTCCTCGGAATATTATGTGGGGGCCCTTTTCTGTTGTGTAACAACTTCTTATCTACATTTCGGAAAATATGCTAGCCCATCCCTTTCAGCTACTTTCCTTCGACGAAACTAACCTAAACCTACCGCTCACGTGTAGCGTAGCCATTAGGCTCTTCCCAGTAGCTCGAACCAACTCCTCTTTTTCCCGCACCGAACTATTTTTGGGCCTGCTAGACCAAGCCGATTCTTGTACGCCCCGTACCGAAATGATCTTCACGATAGCTCCGCCGTGCCAACTACCTTAAACTATCCTCCCATTCCAATTGCCCCAGACTGACGTGCCCGAACCATTCTTCCCTGATTCTCCTGCCGAACCGGCTACTTGGTTCGGATAGCGTCCCATGCGCAAATATTTTTATCTTATTCACAGAAAAGAGGTAACAACAATATCATTAGCCAACCCCAAAAATAGTCAAGCGAAGTCATAAGCTTGACTTTCTAAATGTATGAAGCCTCTAACTCACCCTTTCCTTGCCGATTCAAATTTACTTCTTTCCTGTCGCTTTACCCCCTATGCTCGAAGCGGCTTAATGGGCCTATGGGCCCCGCTTTCCTTTTTCTCTTAGGTAGTCGAAAAGTCATAGAAACCCTATGTAAACCTTCATCCTTTCCTTTTACACATAACTTTACGTGCCTAACAATCCAGTCTTTTCCCCCTTCCCTCTTCCAGCGGTTTTTTCCGGCGGTGTTCCAGCGCCCTAGCCCCTTCTTTCGCAAACATTCCTTCTTCAACCTTCAAGTAAGTGTTCTTCCTCGTTCTATACCTATGGCCCCTAAGACCTTGCCTTCATCTCCTTGGTATGAGCACACCGTCACCCAACTAGACAGCAAGCATTATTTCTTTAACCTTAGGAACCAATTCATAGACTCTTCCATACAATGTTGTTTCAATACTATGACTTACCGACCACATCGTCCTCCTCCCGGCCTGACTTGCTTCTTTTCAGAACAATTTCTTAATTGTTTATTTTTTCCCATGCCCTTTCCCTACTTAGAAATCCTAGATTTTTACAGACTTCCCTTAAACCAATTTACCCCCAATTTCTTCCGTATTTTATCGGGGGCCATCATAGTATTTCGGCACCTAGACCTCCCTTTGTCCCCCCACCTGTTCCACTGCTTCTTCCAGTTAAAATCTTCTAAGGCGGGTCTCTTCTACCTCTCCAGTCGCTCGGACTGTCAATTCTTAGTGAACATGCCCTCTTCTCACAAAGGATGGGAAGAACTATATTTCTTCGCTCAACTTCCTACGCCCCTCCCCTATTCAGATACCTGGAAGTTATATCTTCCAGAGCTACCTCCCTTTCGCAAAATGAGGACTCAATGTCCTTTCCCTGAGGTTTACAAAGTGTTGAAAGAATCTCACTATTGCTCAGACCATTTAATGAAACCTCCTCTCCTCAGTCACTATGGGCTATCCCCTTTTCCTCTAACTGCCCCAGCCGTCATAGGTAGGACAGTATTCATATTTGATATACCTCATTATCTGGATCAACCCACCTTTTTTAACAGTGGATTTTCCAGATAACCTAATGCAGGACGCTTTTGTAAAAGGCGAGGAGGTTAATGCAACTAGGAAAAAGAAGACCTCCACGAAGCGAGGTAAAGGTAAATCTGCGACTGCCCCCTCTTCACCTCAGAAGAGGTTGCATCTTATCAGGGAAGGAGTCCCCAGTTCTTCGTCTGTTCCGGTATCCTCTTCTGCCCATTCCTCCCCTTTGTCATCCCCCTCCCAACTAAAAAATCACCGACACTTAGTCGTATACAAACCAAGGGTGAGGGATACCACATTGGCGGCCCCATCTTCTTCCCCCCAAGGGGGAAGGTCTCCTTCTCATTCTCCTGTTTCATCCCTCATTCCTCTTGACTCTCCCACACATTCCCCGACTGAATCTCTCCCGGTAATTATTCCCCCCGAAGCACATCCTTCTCCCACTCCCTCTCGGCCTGAAGGTCCCTCTCCCCCTTCGGAGGGGAGAGATCTTCCCGTCCCGAATCCTCCATTAGCCACGCTAGGATCCTCCTTAAAGATCTGCCATCTGTCAGAAGTAAAATATTTTAATCAATCAGGTGTGCAGGTCCTTGCGATCATATGGGCAAACTTCTGGCTGAGGTAATTGTTCATATATATATATATATATATATATATATATATATATATATATATATATATATATATATATATATATATATATATATATATGGAAATGCTTAACATCAGTCTCTTTCTCTTTAGGTATCGGCCACTTATAATAAGATGACGTCCCACATAGCCCAATTCTAGTCTAATGTGGAGACTCACCATTTCGCTGCTCTAGCGCACCAGCAGAAACTCACATAGCGGCTGAACAAAAACAAGTAGAAGGAATATGATGTAATCACCCGATGCGAGGATTCCATGACCCAATTGGCCCTGGTCAAGAGTGAGAAGGAGGAGCTCCAACGAAAAAATGAAGACCTCCAGCAGCAAATATTTTTGCAGTCCAGCCAACTTCAGCAGGTGAACCTCCTTACCCATGAGCTAATCTAGTACAAAAGACAACTTGCAGATGCATATATTCAGGATGCTGATTCTTCATCCACCATCCATCAATTGCAGCAAGAACGTCAGACATGGGAGGCTACCCAAAAATCTTGCTAGGAGAGATGCGGAGAACTCTCCTCCCTGGTGGCTACCTTCCCCAAACTCCTGTCTTCTGTGACCCAGCAACAGCGAGAGCTTCACTAAGAATATACCGAAGCTTTATCTGCTCTGGGTCAGTGGGTCGTGACAGCAGCAACAGAAAGAGATGCCTTGGAGGCCCAATTAGCCGAATGTCAGACCCAACTTGCTACCTGTCAGTCCCAACTGAAGGAGCAGGAGGCAGAACTGAAGGGGTGATATGTTCAGAAGGGGGTAGACTTATTCATGCTGGGCTTCGATGGGTCTTCTACTTTAAACGCGGAATGAGGGTACCCTCCTCCTGGCACGGACACCAGCTACTTGAATCCTGAAGTAGCTTTAGCTAAATGCCCCCCCCTGAACTTTTTGAATTGTAACTTGTCACATTTGCTCTTTATACTGACTGTTTCTTTACTGTCAAAGAATATTTGAATTGACACGACCCTGTGCCGCTCCTTATATATGTGTTGGTATGAGTATGAAATCTTAAGTATGTTCTTTGGTTTTTCTTTTTTCAAAATTACTACCTATTCTCTGCTTTCCTTAACGCTAAATGTGTGATGACCTTCTTGGCTTGGGAATCTGTTCGGGACATCCCAGGAGTGATCTTCTTCTGGCCCGAACCAATTTTGGCTCGGCCAGCAATTAATTTACTTTTTCCTCTTGATCTTCTCAGGCTAATTGACTACTCCGGAAATGACATCTCGATGATTTCCTATGCTGACGTCATTATAACGTTAGTCCTTCCATCTTCTTCTCCTTCCCGGGGACAAATGCGGTTCTTCCTCCCTCGATTATAAATTATCACCACAAGTGTCTTCAGCCTTCCATCCCTCCCTCATGGCTTCCGTGGAATACCCCATCGAGATCTCTTCGGACTCTGACTCTTTTGAATTGCATGACTAGGCCACGAAAGACACTGAAGAATCTGAAATGCAATCGACTGCAACTTTGGTGTTTCGTCCATTTTCGAATCCATCATCAACCACTTTTCCCCCTCCTAATCCAGGGAGATCCTTCCGAGCCCCCTTCCCTTCATTCCGCAATCGGGTCTGGAATCCTCCCCTGACGTGGGAATACACGGTAGGAGATCCTTGGGCCTTCGCTGAACTTCCTCCGCTTCCACTGGCCCTAGCTTTCATTCCCGTCCCTCCAACATAGATTCATCCGCCTCCTTTTGATGAAGCTCCACCAGCGGCACCTCCAGCTCAAGCGACCTCTACAAAGTCGTCTTGGCGCCTTCCCCCCGGAGGAGTCCTCTGATAATCTTCTTACTAGTGATAACCATAAAAAGGTTGTATAATGATTAGCTTAAATGATGTAACTGCTGTCGAGAATATTAATAAAAAGAAAAGGGGGGTACTGAGACTTATTTTTGTTGCTTTCCTGTAAATGTAGAACAATTGCCACCAGAAAAGACTGCAACCCTATCTGAACATACTTCCTCTTACTGCTTCCGTGGAATTTGAACCATCCTTCTCAGAGTTACTGCACTAACAACTCTCACCTACTGTCTTTATGTTTCCCCTTCTTTACTAGAATTTATTATTTTAACCTCCTCCGCGAGTCAATGCGCCTTCTTCCTTCACCGCTATAAGGACCCCAAACCATCTTTTGGTTAACATTCATCCTCTCTTTTTCCTCTCCTCACCATGGCACAAACTTCTGAGCAAGGCAGCAGCTCTTTTCCTCCTGAGGAAAAGACTGAGGAAAAGCGCTGCATCGCCAATCTGGAGGAACAGGTTGGATATCTGCAGCGACGTTTGAGGGAGGCTTCTACCAGCAACTACTCCCTGTGCCAGCAACTGGCAGTGTCCCAGAAGGACTTATCCAGGCACATCTTCATACAACAGTCTTACCTCCGACAGTTACTACGCCAACCCAAGCCACGCAAAGAGGCTCCTTCAGTACCTCCCAATAAAGAACTGTAACACCCTGTAAATAAGGGCTTCTTTTGTTATTTTCTTCTTTTGGGGAAGTTGTGATATGTAGCTCTTCCAGAGTAATGTATTTTTCAGTATAAACTTTCTCCTATATCCTTCCTTGTTTATCCTCCCTTTTCGGCCTTCCTTCTGTAGTGCCAAATTTTACACTTCTCTTAGATAATACGAAAATTAAATAAGCCTACAACTTCTTCACCCTTTCCTTATGCAAGGATTACATATGCACTTCCACTGCATGAGGATAATATACAACTGAGAAAATACTCAGCTCTTCCATTCCACCACCGCACGGAAATAAAAATAATATATAACTGAGGGATGCTTAGTTCTTCCATTCCACCACCGTACGGGGATAAAATAATATATAGTTGAGGAGATACTCAACTCTTTCATTCCGCCACCACACGGGGATAAAATAATATATAACTGAGGAATGCTCAGTTCCTCCATTCCACCACCGCACGAAGATAAAATAACATATAATTGAGGAGATACTCAACTCTTCCATTCCGCCACCGCACGGGAATAAAGTAATATATAACTGAGGAATGCTCAGTTCTCCCGTTCCACCACCGTACGGGGATAAAATAATATATAGTTGAGGAGATACTCAACTCTTCCATTCCGCCACCACACGGGGATAAAATAATATATAACTGAGGAATGCTCAGTTCTTCCATTCCACCACCGCACGGGGATAAAATAATATATAATTGAGGAGATACTCAACTCTTTCGTTCCGTCACCACACGGGGATAAAAATAATATATAACTGAGGGATGCTCAGTTCTTCTGTTCCACCATCGCACGGGGATAAAATAATATATAGTTGAGGATATACTCAACTCTTCCATTCCGCCACCACACGGGGATAAAATAAGATATAACTGAGGAATGCTCAGTTCTTTCGTTCCGCCACCACACGGGGATAAAATAAGATATAACTGAGGAATGCTCAGTTCGTCCGTTCCGCCACCACACGGGGATAAAATAATATATAACTGAGGAATGCTGAGTTCTTCCGTTCCACCATCGCACGGGGATAAAATAATATATAGTTGAGGAGATACTCAACTCTTCCATTCCACCACCACACGGGGATAAAAATAATATATAACTGAGAAATGCTCAGTTTTTTCATTCCACCATTGCACGGGGATCAAATAATATATAGTTGAGGAGATACTCAACTCTTCCGTTCCGCCACCACACGGGGATAAAATGACTGCGACCAATGCCAAACCGCATAAAAAATATGATAACTTGGCCCAAGGATCTGTCCTCATACTGCCATTATTTCTTCACTCATAAAGTTAGATATCCTCGTTCTTTTTATCATATGAAGACAAGGGTTTCAACAGATAGCGGGCAATTAGAGGAATAAATCATCATTTCCCCTTTCTTCCGGGGCCCATTTTACAGCTTAGTAGCGCAATTAACATTGCAAGCCCATTCAACACCCCTTCTATATAAGACGCTTCATCTTTCCTCTTCTCCATTTTCATCTTCTCTATTTGCCTTTCCGACTTCTCCTGCTTCTTTATCCTTTTTTCCTTCCACCGCCATCCTTTGGCATTCCAGTCCCTAACTCATGTACTTCTTTTCTTTCCCCAACAGGCAGGATGTATTTGTTTTTCCAACGGGAAGTGACAAAACGCTACCAAGAATCTAGGCGGGATGAAGGGCAACTACGAGCGGCGCCTTCGCCTGCCTCTTCCCCCTTACCTTCGTCCAGCACCACCACGTCTATCCCAGCTCTCCCTTCTCCTTCTCATTCTTCCGAAATCCCCATCTCTCCTGTTCCAGATGAGATCATGATAGCTGGTCTATCCTCATCTCCAATGCCGCTCGTAAACCCTAACTCGCCCATCTTTTCCCCTTCCATCTTGGGCATTCGCAAATCGCCCCCTCCCTTGTTGCAACCTGAAGTTGAATACAAAGAAGTGGCGCGCCAACGCCTGTCAGCAGCAGACGTCCCTGCGTCCTCTCCTTCTCTTTCCCCAGAGCACTCTCCTGCACCCAAACCTATGGTAGTTGAGATTCCCCCATCGTTACTTTCCCCCGATGCTCATAACTTGGGGGGCCTTTCCCCTCCTTTGGATACAAACCGGGGTCCTTCTACTTTTCCCCTTCCCAGCGAAGAGTTTTCCATCCCTGTGCTCTCCATATCTTCCTCCCCAAACTCCTCACCACACTAATCCCCTTCTGCCGATTCTTCTATTCATGTTCCACAGCCAACCATTTTGAGTCTTCCACCCCCCACTTCTGCTTCTTTTCTCTCGGCCCCTATCTCTTTGAGCCTCTTAATGACAGCTCTTTCTTCTCTTCCTTCTGAACCCCCGGCACAACCCATTGCTCCCATCTTTCATCCCCCCACCATAAGTGATCCTTCGCCTTTGGTATCGTCCATCCCTTCTTCTTCCCCCCCCCCCCCCCCCCCCCGGGTCTTCGGATCTTGAACTTAGAAGAATTAATCCTACAGATGGAGGGTTTGCGCCACACTCTGGAATTGGTATGTTCCTCAAATTGACTTCTCTGATTTTCTTTGCTTGATGATGTCTTTAAAGTGGGAGCAGCAGTGACTGGAGGATCAAACTGCTGCCCAAAATCGGGAGCATTTCTTGTCACAACAGCTGAAACAATGTCAGGAGCAATTGACAGAAGCTCATTGCCAACAGCAGAAAGATGCCGAGACCATAGCGTCATTACAAGCACAATAGTAGGCCCACACAGAATTGATACCCACTCCACAGGACCCTCAGCAGGAACAAGCTGATGTAGTAGCCTCCTGTTCTCAAGAGTTGGTGAACCTTAAGGAGCAAATAGCTGAACTCCTCTGCGAAAAACAAAAGGATTCTGAACTCATTGCAAGCTTGCGAGTTCGGCACCAAAGAGTGGAGGGAAAAATAGGGGATCTCCGCACCCGACTGTGCAAGGAGGTACAAGAAAACTCCTCCTAAATAACTTCTAGGGTGCATGCTCATGCCCGTATACGTAAACAAGAAACGTCCCTCCAGAGGCTGGGCAGTGAGCTTGTTCGCACCAGATCCCATACAGAGGTTGTAGAGGGAATTTCATCTTCGATACGCCAGAACATGATGGACATGACGAGGCTCCTTCAATAGGACCAAAACTCCCGAGCAGACGACATCTCGATCCTGGCGGATGCTATTATGGAAATATCCCGGCGTTATAGCGAAATGCGTCGATCTCTCCGAGAGCATCAAGAGAATTGCCATAGGTTTCACCAAAATCGAAGTCCTGACGACCCGAGCCGTCGCGAACGACTAATAGCCCTGATGCGTACCACCTTTCAGGACGGATTTAATGAAGCGGTTCGGCAGTATGCTGACCAGGGATTACCTCCTGCGAACCACCCCGCTCTCTACTTGCATTGGGAAACCGACTTCCAACGTTATCCTCCAGACCGTTTTAAATTATAGCTTTGATGTATTGCTTTGGAATAGCCATCCCTAAAAGATTCGGATTATTATACATAGTTCCCTTTTCACCTTCTTTCCTTTTCATATTCCACCAAAAAGAATTCAATGTTAATGAAAATGATTCATCAATCATATTCGTGTTTGCCATACATCTAACGACATAGTGAATTGTCAAATACGTTTCCCAAGAAACTTCTTAATTCTTTTTTCCATCCACCATCCCTTACACAGTATAATAATATTTCAAGTGTACAGCGTTCCAGGGTCGAGGGAATTCCTTGCCCTGATCATCTTTCAGATAATACGTTGATCCTGCCATGCGGCGCGTCACCTCATAAGGTCCTTCCCAATTTGGAGCTAATTTTCCCTGATCTCCAGCGAGATTTACTTTGCGCAGAACCAAATCCCCTTCTTGAAATCTCCGGAGCATTACCCTTTTGTTAAAGACTTGTTGTACCCTTCGTTTATAAAATTTCACTCGCCTCCGCGCCTGTTCCCTTTTTCTTCCACGAGTCCAACTCGATTGCTCGAATGATTTGGTTACGCTCACTCATAAACTTCCATGGGGCTACTTAAAGGGCCTCCAGGAATAGCGGCTTCCGATTCGTATACGGTGAAAGGAGTTTCACCTATTGCAATTTTTGGCGTGGTTCGGTAGACCCACAAGATCCTTGGCAATTCCTCCACTCAGTTTCCTTTTTGAGCCCCCAATTTAGTCTTCAATCCTTGGATAAGGATTCTATTAGTTACTTCGACCTGTCCGTTAGCTTGAGGATGAGCTACCGAAGTAAAAGTTTGCTATATATTAAGACTTTGGCACCATTCCTTGATTTTCTTGCCCTGGACTTGCCACCCATTATCACTAACCTCCGAGGAATACCATACTGGCAGATAATATTCTTCCACAGGAATTGTATCACAACATTCTCAGTGATTTTGGCAAGGGGCTCTGCTTCCACCCACTTGGAGAAGTAATCCACAGCCACCAATAAGAATTTTTTCTGCAAAGGTGCCACAGGCATGGGACCCACTATATTCATTCCCCACTGATCGAAAGGGCATGAAGTAACAACAACTTTCATTAATTCAGCCGGTCATTCGGGTCGGTTGCTATGCTTCTAACAGGCCGAGCAGATTTGCACTATATGAGCTGTATCTTGTTGGAGGGTGGGCCAAAAGTATCCGGCTAACAAGACTTTCCTTGCCAAAGCTCTCTCTCCCAAATGATTGCTGTAGTAACCTTTGTGGATTTCCCGGAGTACCCATTCAACATCTTCCTTTTCCAAACACTTCAACAGGGGTAGTCCAAAAGACGTCTTGTATAAGTCTCCATTCAGGATAGTGAATTATTTTGCTCTATTAATTAAAATAGATGCCGCCCCTCGTTCTTCCGGGACCTTTCCTTGCTGTAGATATGTTATAATGTCAGTCCTCCAATCAAGGATCGGATCTGGTTCAGGTACGGTCCCCTCCATATTGTATATCACCAGAGAAGTAGGGACTTCCACACAGACTGTTTCATGTTGCTTCACCCCTTCCATCGCGCTAGCCAACCGAGCAAACTCATCCGCCTTCCCATTGTTCTCTCTCAGAATCTGCTTTAAGAGAACTTGGTGAAAATGAGCCTTTTCTTTCTCGAAAGCCTTCAAATATTTTTGCAATCTTTCTTCCCGAACCGTTAAAGAGTCTTGAAGTTGTGATACTGCCAATTGGGAATCCGAATGGATTATAACGAAGGTTGCTCCTACGGCTCGGGCGGCTTGCAACCCACTAAAATGGCTTCATATTCTGCTTCATTGTTGGATGGCCGATATCCCAGTTGCATGGCTATGCAAGTTTCCTCTTTCTCCAGGGATATTAGTACGACTCCCACCCCGCTGCCTGTAGATCCAGAAGAGTCGTCCACAAATACATTCCATGTTTTCGACCCCTCTTCTTTTGCCGATGAGCCATCTTTTGAACCGACAGGTACCTCTGCTAGAAAATCTGTGAGAGCCTGAGCCTTGATGACGGTTTGGGATTGATTATGGATGTCATACTCACTTAGTTCTACTGCCCATTTAGCCAATCTCCTAGAAGAATTAGGCTTAGTAACCACCTTGCCTAATTCACTGTGAGTTAAGACATTAATCGGATGAGCTAGGAAGTATGGCCTTAACTTGCGGGTTGTCAAGACTAGAATATATGCCAACTTCTCTAGCTCAATGTAACGGGATTCAGCCCCTTTCAGGATATGGCTGGTATAATAGATAGGTTGTTGCTGAGAAACTTCTTGCTTCAACAAGACTGAACTGATGGCTCCTTCTGAAACAACTAAGTACATCCACAAGGGCTCTCCTGCCACTGGCTTGGCTAACAGTGGAAGTCCAGCTAAATACTTCTTCAGCTCTTGGAAAGTCTGCTCGTATTGATCATCCCACTAAAATTTAGTAGCCTTGCGTAAAATCCTAAAGAAAGGTAGCCCTTTGTCTGCTGATCTGGCTATAAATCGGGACAGGGAAACAATTCTCCCTACTAGCTTTTGAGTCTCTCGCAAATTAGTGGGTGACTTCATATTGCATAATGCTTGCACCTTCTCCGGATTAGCCTGCAGTCCCTGTAGGGGATCGTTGGAAGCTAGAGGGGGTGAATAGCTTGTTTTCGTTTCTACAAAAAGATTAGTGGAAGCACAAACAAAAACAACAATAGTAAAGGAAATGAAAACACAATGCTAACACAAATCCTTTACGTGGTTCGGAGATAATGCTCCTACTCCACGGCAATCCTTAAGGTGGATTAACCCTAAGCAATCTCACTATGAAGCTTTCTTTTTACAACAACCCTCCTCTTCTTACAAAGGATGAAGATGAAGTTTAGAGAGGAGGAGGGGAATTAAAATACTATAAAGCTTGGAAAATTCATGGAGGCTTGAAAGGATGATCAGAAAGTAAGCATTAACCCCTTCAACCACCACAAGCCCTCTTTTTATAGAGAGAGGGTTGTTTTTCCTGTTAGGCCACGATCAGTCGACTAATGTACAGCATCAGTCGACTACCGCCGAAGCCAACGACTTCTGACGAAGCAAATCCGCGGAGATACACAGTCGCCATTTCCAACGGCTGCCTGATCAGATGACTGGTCACTTCATCAGTCGATTGATGAAGCGATCAGTCGAGTGATCACCGCGCGGAGTCGAGTGAGACTCCATTCTGTGCCCATCGTCGACCTGATCAGTCGACTACCGGCATAGATACATTGTGTCAGTCAACTGATACTCATCAAGTATGAATAATTCATACTTGAATTGACTCCCTAGACCTAGACCTAGACTCAACCTTCTAGCTCTTCCTTAAGTCTTGCGCCTCCAGGATCCCTCCGAGTCCGCGACTTGTTCATCCTTTGCGCTTTGCTTCCAAGAGCTTCCTTCGGTTTTGTCATGTCTTGGGTTTCCCTTTGCCAAAGTGCGCTTGGACTTTACACTGCCAAGACTACATGCTTGGACTTATACTGTCAAGACTTGCCTTTGGACTTCCTTTGCCAAGGTCCGTTTGGACTTAACGCCGTCAAGACTACATGCTTGGTCTTACGCCGCCAAACCTTTTCCTTGGACTTCTTTTGCCAAGATCATACTCGGACTTTGCCTTTACCAAATCTTCATACTTGGATTTTCCTGTCACTTAAACATGTTCACAATTAGATCACAAGATATTGCCTAACTTAGATGATTATCCAAACATCAAAACATATAAATACTTGAGGCATTGTTGCACCAACAATCTCCCCCTTTTTGATGTTTGGCAATCATTTAAGTTAGGTCTTTAACACATGCACATAATCATATTTTCAATATGAATTCTAACTTAAACATTCCTTCTCCCTCTTTGACATACATCAAAAAGAGAAGGATTCATAAATTTCATAAAAGAATTAAATTTGTTGTAATCTTGAACTAAGGTATAAGATTGAAATTAAGCTCCCTCTTAATCCAAGATATGGCTCATGATGAATGAATAACTTGTGGAGCAAAGCCTAACAAAAGATTGAAGGTTAAATCCTAACTTTGCACCAACAATGTAAGTTTGGGGATGAAAAGATATATATTATTAAACTCCCCCTAAAACATTGCATCAAACAGTCCTAAGAACTTATTTATACTGAAGATTATCATACCATAGTTTTAGGACATTCAAAGATACACTTAAATCCGGGAAATAGAGCTTTTTATCAGAAAACACAGTGTATCAGTCGACTGGTTTCTGATGCAGTCGACTGCTACGCCTGAATGCCATTTTTTTGATTTTTTAGCCTAACTTCAGAAATGCGCCAAATATTCTAGAAGCATCGAAAAATCACGAAATTTTGTGTACACATTTCTGAAGTTATTTTCTATCAAGGAAAAATAATTTAAAATATATATGTTTTCTATATTTCGAAAATGATACAATTTTGAAACCTAGCAAAAACTCTAAGTATTTTACAAACTTTGTATCACTTTTGTATTCCACTTGAAAACTGTTTTTAAAAGTTTGATAAACATAGTTTAAATTATATTTTATTTGACATTTCCAATCATATTCTTGGAGCTATATGCACATTAGTTGTGCATAAGCCTTCCCAATGATTGGTCCAATGAAGGATTAATGTCTCTATATGACACTTTGGTTCATAATAATGCATCATAACAAGCATGATGGACCAAGTGCATCTTCCTAACATCTCACATGTTGTCTAAGTGGCTCAATACAAAAAATCATGGTTTCTTAGGTATTTTGTGAGATTCTTAAAGGTATAAATCCTAGGATTTTTATAGGATCATGCAAACCTACACCTTTATTCAACCAAGCACATCCCAAGTTCTCTCCTAAGTGATGAAAATTCTACTTCGGGGAGAGGCTTGGTAAAGATATCGGCTAGGTTGGACTTAGATTCAATGTAATTAAGCTCAATGTCCCCCTTAGTCACATGATCTCTAATGAAGTGATGTTTCACTTCAATGTGCTTAGTCCTAGAGTGATGCACCAGATTTTTTGTCAAATTTATGGTGCTTACATTATCACAAAATACTTTTATGTTGGAGTAAGATAGCTTATAGTCCTCTAAGGTATGTCTCATCCATAGTAGTTGAGCTACACAACCACCCATAGCCACATACTCAGCCTCGGTGGTGGATAGTGCAACACAAGGTTACTTCCTACTACTCCAACTAACAAGGGAGGACCCAAGGAATTGGCATTCACCACTAGTACTCTTCCGATCCAATTTGGAACCAGCATAATCGAAATCGGTGTACCCAACCAAATCAAAAGACCTAGTCCTAGGGTACCATAGTCCTATATTTAGTGTGCCTTTAATATATCTTAAGATTCTCTTAACGCAACTAAATGAGATTCTTTGGCACATGATTGGTACCTAGCACACATATCAACCGCAAATAATATATCGGGTCTACTAGCGGTTAGGTACAAGAGACTACCAATCATACTCCTATAGAGTGTAAGGTCAATTTGTTTTCCTTCATAATCACTATCTATTTTTGTATTGGTTGTCATTGAGGTTGACACTATTTTAGCATTTTGCCAACCAAATTTTTTAATCATTTCCTTAGCATATTTGGTTTGGTAAATATAAATTCCTTCACTTGTTTGTTTGACTTGTAATCCTAGGAAGAAATTTAGTTCCCCAACTAGACTCATCTCAAACTCATTTTCCATATTCTTAATAAAGTCTTGAAGAAGTTCATCATTTGTTGACCCAAAGATAATGTCATCGACATATACTTGGGCTACAAAGATGTCCTTTGATATTGACTTTATAAATAGAGTTTGATCTACACTGCCCCTCTTAAAATCCTTAGAGATTAAGAAAGATGATAATTTTTCATACCAAGTCCGGGGAGCTTGTTTCAAACCATACAATGCTTTTCTAAGCTTGTATACATGATTTGAATAGTCCATACATATACCTCTTCCTTAATGAACCCATTTAGGAATGCCGATTTAACATCCATTTGATGGAGTTTAAAACCCATATAAGAGGCATACCCTAATAGGATCCTAATATACTTCAATCTAGCAATCGGGGCATATGTTTCATCATGGTCAAGTCCTTCAACTTGATTAAAGCCCCTTGCAACTAACCTTGCCTTATTCCTAGTAATATTTCTTTGGTCATCTAGTTTGTTCCTAAAGACCCATCTTGTAGTAATGATGGTGTTGTCATTAGGTCTAGGAACTAACTCCCATACTTGACTCCTTTCAAATTGAGCCAATTCATCTTGCATTGCTAAGATCCAATCCGGATCAAGTAATGCATCTTTGATTGTTTTGGGCTCAATTTGGGAGATTAGGGTTATATGACTAGAGGGATCCCTATGAAATGACCTAGTCCTAACTCCTTGAGATAATTCACCTACAATTTGATCTAGAGGGTGATTTTGATGAACTCTTATTATTCTAGGAGGTGTATTAACTTGAGTTTGATCATGATTATCCTCAATTCTTCTTTCAACATCGGAATCACCTCTTATTCCCCCTTGATTTAATTCTCCCCCTTGATCATTACCCCCTAAAGTTAAATCTTAAAATTTTTGGGTAATTTCTTGATTTTTGTCATTGATATCATCATCAATGGGGGATTTCCTAGGGTATGTATTAGAGGTTTCATCAAATTGGACATTTGAAGATTCCTCAATCTTTTGTGTTCTTTTATTATAAACTCTATACCATACACTAGTGGATGAGTATCCAACTAGGATTCCCTCATCCTCTTTGGACTCAAATTTGCCTAGGTTGTCTTTGGTGTTTAAAATATAAACTTTGCATCCAAAGACCTTAAAATAGTGAATTGTTGGAATTGTACCATTCCATAATTCAAATGGGGTTTTTCCTAAAAACCTATGAATTAAAACCCTATTTTGGATATAGCAAGCGGTGTTGACCGCTTCTGTCCACAAGTAGCTAGGTAAAAAATATATATTTAGCATAGTCCTAGCCGCTTCTTGTAGGACACGATTTTTCCTTTCCACAACTCCATTTTGTTGGGGTGTTCTAGGACAAGAAAACTCGTGCTTGTACCCTTGTTCTAAGCAAAAGTTTGAGAAGTTAGAATTTTTAAATTCCCCACCATGATCACTACAGATCCGGTTGATTTTAAGTTTTCTTTGATTCTCTACTCTCTTGCTAAATCCTATGATTATTCCTAGGTTTTATCCTTATTTTTCATGAAAAATACCCGAGTAAATCTAGAAAAATTATCTACTATCACTAAGCAATATTTACTACCAATCATGGAAGGGGTACTATGACAATCAAATAAGTCCATATGCAATAGTTCTAAAGGTAAAGCGCTACTAAGTAAAGTTTTACCTTTGTGTGATGTTCATGATTGTTTCCCTTCTTGGCATGCATCACACATTTTGTCCTTGAGATACTTGACTTTTGGCAACCCTTTGACTAACTTCATTTTGGCTATTTTGGCAATGTTCTTCATATTTATGTGCCCTAGCCTCCTATGCCAAAGCCAACTCTCTTCTTCTTTTGCAACAAGACACTTAGTAGAAGCATTAGTAGCATAGGATAAATCAACATAATATATATTTGATTTCCTAAAACCTACTAGCATGCAATCATTTAAAGTTTTGTGCCTTATGAAACATTTTGAAGAGTCAAATTGAACATCAAAATTTGCATCACATAGTTGACTTACACTAAGTAAATTAAATTTCATATTTTTAACTAACAACACTTTATTAATGGCAAGGTTGGGAGATACCTCAATTGTTCCTTTTCCTAGAATCTTAAGTTTGCTACTATTTCCAAAAGACATCTTCCCCTTGCTAGTGTGGTTGATAGTGGAAAATTTTCTCTTATCATTGGTCATGTGTTTTGAACATCCACTATCAACAATCCATAAGCTTGGTTCTTCTACCTATATAACATGAAAAATGCAAGCCTTAGGCACCCAAATTTTAGGACCACTAGCATCAATCAAAAACTTCTTAGGGACCCAAGCCTTTCTAACCTTGCTCCTAACGGTGGATTTTCGACTAACAAGGGATGTAAAGGCTACCTCCTTTTCCTTAGGCCTATATCCTATTCCAGCCTTTTTGTAAATAGCCCTTTGATCCTTAATTATCATATCTAGGTATTTAAAGTCATTTGTAAATTTTTCTAAGCATGCTCTTAGTTCACCTATTTCTTTTCTTAATTCATCACTTTCATCTCTAAGTGTACATGTGTCATCACAAAGTGGTTCTACATTTTTAAGTGACTTAATTTCTACTTTTAAGTCCTTAATCCTAGTTTTTGATCTATTTAGGGCATTTTGAAGACATGCAATGGTTTTATAAAGTAAATCTACCCTAGGGGAGTTGCTTACCTCATCATCACTTGATGATGATTCATCTCTTGAGGAAGAGGATGAAGACTCCTCACTTGAGCTTCCGGCTTCCTCCTCCAAGGCCATGAGGGCTAGGTTCCAGGTGGCATGAAACACTTCTTCATCATCGAAAGACTCCTCCAAGCTTAGTGTGTCCCATGTTTGTTCCACCATTGCCTCCTTCTTCTTCTTCTCCTTCTTTTCCTTCTTCTCCTTATGCTTCTTTTCCTTCTCCTCCTTCTTCTTTAGTTCCGGGCAATTTGGCTTGATATGCCCTTTCTTGTTGCAACCATAACAAGTTACGTTAGATGAAGGAATTGAACTAGTTGAGGTTTTACCTTTGAAGGATTGGAACATCCTCCTCACATCTTTCTTAGTGAGTTTCCTTGACCTCCCACCAAACTTCTTCACATAGTGAGCTACCTCACTAGCCGATAGCTAGTCATCGCTACTTGATGATTCCTCCTCGGATTCAGATGAGGAAGACACTTCTTTCTTCTCCTTCTTCTTTTTGTCCTTCTTCCCTACAAAAAAAGCTATACCTTTCTCTTTTGATGAAGTATTAGCTTGCTTGTGCAATTCAAATTCACAAAAGAGCTCATCTAATTTAACCAAAGAAAGATCCCTAGAGACCTTATAGGCATCTACCATTTAATCCCATAAGGTTGTTCTAGGGAAGGCTTGAAGTACATACCTCACAAGGTCTCGATTGTCGACCTTCTCACCTATCACTTGTAGTCCGTTGACTACTTCCTTGAAGCGACCGTGCATTTGACTCACGATTTCGTTGGTCTTCATGGCGAAGCTTTGGAGTTAGCCTATTAAGAGATCTCTCTTGGCTCTTCTTGTTTCCTTAGATCCCTCGTTGAGCTCAATTAACTTCTCCCAAAGCTCTTTCATCGATTCAAAAGGCCCCACCTTGCTTAGTTGCTCTTTTGACAACCCACATTGAAGTGTGGTTGTTGCTTTGGCGTTGGCTTGAGCCCTCTTGTCCATGTCCCTCGTCCAATCCTTGGTTGGTATGGGCACTCCGTGTTCATCGACCGGCTTCTCGAATCCGTCTACAATACTAAACCAATTTTCAATATCGTTCATAAGGTAGTATTCCATCATACCTTTCCAGTAGCCGAAGTTATTGCCGTCGAAGAATGGAAGCCTCTCCGTGCTATACCCCTATTGGAAAACCATCTTGCTCCGGTTGATTGTTAGATCTTCCGATGTGATCCGGGCTCTGATACCACTTATAGGGGATCGTTGGAAGCTAGAGGGGGGTGAATAGCTTGTTTTCATTTCTACAAAAAAATTAGCGGAAGCACAAACAAAAACAACAATAGTAAAGGAAATGAAAACACAATGCTAACACAAATCCTTTACGTGGTTCGGAGATAACGCTCCTACTCCACGACGATCCTTAAGGTGGATCAACCTTAAGCAATCTCACTATGAAGCTTTCTTTTTACAACAACCCTCCTCTTCTTACAAAGGATGAAGATGAAGTTTAGAGAGGAGGAGGGAAATTAAAACACTAGAGAACTTGGAAAATTCGTGGAGGCTTGAAAGGATGATCAGAAAGTAAGCATTAACCCCTTCAACCACCACAAGCCCTCTTTTTATAGAGAGAGTTATTTTTCCCGTTGGGCCATGATCAGTCGACTGATGTAAACATCAGTCGACTGCCGCTGAAGCCAATAGCTTCTGACGAAGCAAATTCACGAAGATACGCAGCCGTCATTTCCAATGGCTGCCTGATCAGTCGATTGATCACTTCATCAGTCGACTGATGAAGCGATCAATCGAGTGATCGCCGTGCAGAGTCGAGTGAGACTCCATTCTATGTCCGTCGTCGACCTAATCAGTCGACTGTCGATATTGGCAGTCAACTGATGGCGACATCAATCGATCACGACCGACGATCGTCGCTGACGTCGACACCGGCTGACTCGAGCACCCTAACAGACGACTGATACATCATGTTAGTCGACTGATACTCGTCAAGTATGAATAATTCATACTTGAATTGACTCCCTAGACCTAGACTCAACCTTCTAGCTCTTCCTTAAGCCTTGCGCCTCCAGGATCCCTCCGAGTCCGCGACTTGTTCATCCTTTGCGTTTTGCTTCCAAGAGCTTCCTTCAGTTTTGTCATGTCTTGGGTTTCCCTTTGCCAAAGTGCGCTTGGACTTTACGCCGCCAAGACTACATGCTTGGACTTACGCTGCCAAGACTTGCCTTTGGACTTCCTTTGCCAAGGTCTGTTTGGACTTAACGCCGCCAAGACTACATGCTTGGTCTTACACCGCCAAACCTTTTCCTTGGACTTCTCTTGCCAATATCATACTCGGACTTTGCCTTTACCAAGTCTTCATACTTGGATTTTCCTGTCACTTAAACATGTTCACAATTAGATCACAAGGTATTGCCTAACTTAGATGATTATCCAAACATCAAAACATATAAATGCTTGGGGCATTGTTGCACCAACAGTCCCTTCTCAGTTACTATATATCACAAATATTTCCCGCTCTTCACCCCGAACAAACATTTTTTGGAGTTCAATTTCATGTTATATCGCCTCAAGGTAGCGAAAGTTTCCTCTAGATCATTAACCAGATCTGAGTGGTTTTTGATTTGACCAGGATGTTGTCAACATAAACTTCCATATTTTTTTCCTTTTTGTTCCGCAAAGATTTTATCCATGAGCCGCTGGTATGTAGCCCCCGCATTTTTTAGGCCGAAGGGCATTACCACATAGGCGTATAACCCTCTTGCTGTTACAAAGTTAACCTTCTTCTGATCTTCTTTAGCCAGCGGTATCGTGGTATCCCTGGTAAGCATCCATTAAAGATACTACTTCATATCCCACCGTAGAGTCCACCAACTGATCAATATGAGGCAAGGGGTAGCAGTCTTTAGGGCATGCTTTATTTAAATCACGGAAGTCAATACACATCCTCCATTGCCCCGAAGGCTTGGCGACTAGGACTACATTAGAGACTCACTCAGGGAATTGAATTTCTTTCGCATGACCCGCTTTCAACAATTTATCTACTTCTTCAGCTATCACTTTGTCTTTTTCGGGTCCGAAATGTCGCCGCTTCTGTTGGATGGGTCGGACTCCTCTAGTAATGTTGAGGTGATGTTCAGCAACGCGAGGGTCAATTCCCATAAGATCATGCACATCTCCGGCAAAAATATCTTCATTTTTCTTTAGGCAGGCTACCAGCTCCTCTTTGCCCTCCAGATGCTATGCTACCCGAGTGGCCTTTCCGGGAGCTGTCTCCACCAGCTCTCCTTCCTCTATTTTCTCCGCTTTGGGGAGGAGATTCTTCTAGCACGCATACGTCAGAAATCACGATGGCTTTCCCTTTGAGGTCATCGGTTCGGGCCTTCTTTTGGTCATCCCTGACCATTTGCACATAGCAGCTCCTTGCAACCTTCTGCTCACCTCTAGCCTCTCCAATCAGCTGCCCAACCGAAAATTTTACCTTTTGGTGGTAAGGAGAAGTCACCGCCTAAAAAATGGAAAGGAAGGGATGACCCAGAATTGTATTATAGGTGGACGGAGCATCCACAATAAGAAAAGGAACTATGTTAGTTTCCTGGCAGGGCTTTGTGCCCAGAGTAAGAGGCAATGAGATCTGCCCTGTGGGATGGACCACATGTCCTGCAAACCCAAAGAGAGGTGTGGCCACATCTTCTAGCTGGGCGTTTCCCAGCTGCATCTATCCGAAGGCCTCCTGGAAGAAGATGTTGACAGAACTCTCCAAATCAACTAGTACCTGGGCCACTTCATAGTTGACCAAGGAAATCACTAAAGCATCCGTGTGAGGCAGCAGAATGCCTCGGAGATCTTCCAGCCCGAACGAAACTGGCAGCGCGGTCTGAACAGCCTTATCAGTAATTATAGCCAAGCTCTCCATGTGACGGGCATATGATTTCCACGCCCGGTTGGAATTCCCATCAGTGGATCCTCCTGCAATAACGTGAATAACCCCCGTGTGGGGATGTCATTCATACCAAATGATAAACCCTTGCCTGATGGGCCCCCTTGTGAGATATCCTCCTGGGCTGGAGTCTGAGGGTCCGAAGAAAAAGTAATCTACGGTCATTGGTTATAGGGCCCTGGATGAGCCGCGTTGGGTTGTTGGCCTCGCCGTGCCGGTCCTCCTGTCTAAGGCCGCACCTGTGGGTAAGCGGCTCGGATGTGCTCTAGTTCTTCTTGCAATTTGAAACATCGGCCACTGGTGTGGCCGTATTCCATGTGATATAGGCAGAAGAACGGGGTGGGGGGTTACGAGGCACTCCCCTATACCCCATTGGCCACTGTAGAAGACCTTGTTGGTCATAGAACTCCATCTCCCGCTCCTTCCAAGTCCTTGGGGGAGGGCCTGCATCGGCGGCCATAATCTGCAACGGAGGTGGGGGGCGAGCGCCCTGTATCAATAATCGAGGCCTGGGAGCCTCTGGTAGAAGGGGTCGTACATATTCCCTTCTGGGAGGTGCTCGAGGAGCTGCGGGGCGATTTCTTTCCGCAGGGGTCATTACGAAAGCTCGTTCGGCTCTCCGGACTTTCAGTCCTTCTTCTTCATTGATATACTTCTCCACACAGCTCAATAGCTCCTCGTAGCTAGTCGTGGGCTTTCTCAAAAGTGAGCTAAGGAAAGGACCCTCCCTTAGCCCATGTGGAATGACCACTCTGAAAGCATCTGACCTTGTTGAGGCAATATTTCTGGCGGTAGAAGTGAACCGATGAAGATACCCTCTGAGTGACTCTGAGGGCCCCTGCGTAATGTGTAGTAGGATGGAAGCATCATGCTTGTACGTCTTGCAACTGGCGAACTCTTAGCAGAACATCCCCTGAAAATCAACAAAACAAGTGATAGACCTCGGAGGCAGGGTGTTAAACCATTTTTGCGTCGAGCCGGTTAAGGTAGTGTGGAAGACCCGGCACTTGAGGGCGTCGGTGTAGCAATGAAGCGAGGCGGCTCCTGCGAACTGTGATAGATGCTCCTCAGGATCCGTCGTGTCATCGTACTTATCTACTTGGGGATTTCTGAAGTATGATTACGGGACTTTAGAAAGGATGTCCATGGTGAAAGGACTGGGCTCGTAAATCTCTGGACCCCTAGTCGACCGACTTTCACCTTGCTCTTCTCGTCGATTCTGGGTTAATGGTATAGTGGTTTGATATACTCATCTCCCTAGCCCCTCTCCAAGTAATGCTTCAACGTTGGTGGTTGTACGAGGTGGAGGAGGCATCTCTGGTGGTGGTCCACGAGAGGAAGGTTCACCAGAATGAGGATGAAGGTACCCCGTCCTTCTCCTTTCTCTGGCAAAGGCCTCAGCCACGGCGGTGTCCACCATGGCTCTTAGTTGTGATGGTAGTTTCGTGATGGAGTTTTCCTCCGCAGCATAGGCTACCGGGTGATGTATCTCCTCTAGCTATCTCTACGTCTTACTCAGATATTCTCACAGACGGTGCCAACTGATATGGTAATGGGGAAGAAAGGTTTACTGGCTTCCTTTCAACGCAGGGGAGCGTGAGGGAAGCTTGGGGGGGTTCTCTCTGACCGCAACAGTAAAATGAAATGTGAAGAAGAGAAACACACGCCAACACAAGCAACAGACAAAGACACAGGATGTAACGTGGTTCGGAATAAGGATTCCTATTCCATAGGGGTGATCTCTCCCACGAGCTACGGTGCCAAAGCACTTTTCACTATAAACTTCTTCCTTCACGGAAAGAACTTATGGAGGTGGAGGAGAAAATCTCTTACAATTAGCCCAAATACACAAGAAAGTATCAGAAGAATAGAGCTCACTACTCTCCTGGTCTCCTTCTCCGGCAATGTGGTTGCTCTCCCCTTCGGATGTGCCTTCGTCTATCACTTGTTGGGAAAAATGTGGATCCCCTTTCTCCTGCCCTGCTTCTCCCTTTTATCCTCTTCCTCTGGCCAGTTGTTGCATCGCGAGCCTCCTTCGTCGTACACGTGGTCACCTTGCCCATCTGGAGAATCATTCTGTTACAGACACGAGGAGCGAAGGCTCCTCGGAATATTATGTGGGGGTCCTCTTTTGTTGTGTAACAACTTCTTATCTATATTTCGGAAAATATATTAGCCCATCCCTTTCAGCCACTTGCCTTCGACGAAACTAACCTAAATCTACCGCTCACGTGTAGTGTAGCCATTAGGCTCTTCCCAATAGCCCGAACCAACTCCTCTTTTTCCCATACCGAACCATTTCTGGGCCTACTAGACGAGCCGATTTTTGTCCGCCCCGTACCGAAATGATCTTCATGATAGCTCCGCCGTGCCAACTACCTTAAACTATCCTTCCATTCCAATTGCCCCAGACTGACGTGCCTGAACCATTCTTCCCTGATTCCCCTGTCGAACCGGCTACTTGGTTCGGATAGCGTCCCATGCATGGATATTTTTATCTTATTCACAGAAAAGAGGTAACAGCAGTATCACATTCCATTTTAATTTTTCATTCTTCTCTTGTCTGACTTAAGCATTGAAGGGGTGTCACCAGAGCACCGGTATTTTTTGACTTATGTTACGTTTGATAGAATACTATTGCGGTCAGACTGAATCCACTTTTATCAAAAGTGACCCAAAAGCTAACCTCTCAATTATTGATGAACATATATATATAGTTAAGGATGGTTAAAATGAAAAAAAAAATTAAGGAAATTTTTATGAATATCTCCAATAAAATTTATGTTTGGGGTATCACGGAAAGGTTAAAAAAAGGAAACTTGAGTTAACTTCGTTCTTTATGTATACATATTATCCCCACCAGTTCTCAATATCTACTGATGTAGCACTGTAAACAAACTAAACATTAGTAAGTTTGGTAAAAATTTGTTTATGGTCATTGAACATATATAAGATAAATTAAATAAATAAATTTAAATAATTTGTTAAATTAAATGAATAAATTATATATATATATATATATATATATATATATATATATATATATATATATACTCATTAATATTTATGAATAGAGATAGTGAACTATTCATGAATTTCTGAATCATATTCATTAACAAACTCCTATTTACATGATAAATAAATAATAAAATATTCAAAATGAACAAATAAATTTATATTATCAAGTTTAATAATCAATCAAATAAGTTTTAAATTGTCAAACAAACTTGAATTGAATGCTCGATAATATTTAAACAAATCAAGCTCAAACTTAAAAAAAAAATCGAACCAAACTTAATAATCATTTCAACCGTTTAATTTATTTCATATTGAATGATTTCTTTATTGAAAATCATAAAGTTGGACTCGGTTTGACTGGTTTACAACCACAAGATTTAATTAAGCCATCGTACTTAATTTAATTAAAACAGAAGAGGACTTACAAGCTATTGTGACGGAAAATTTGAAAATTATAGGAGAAAATATGTGAGAAAGAGGCAAAGTTTATTGTAAATTAACATCATAAATTCAAATTTAACAATTAAGGTACAAAATCTAAAATATACAAACTGAGAAATAGAAGAATGTGTAATTATAGTTGGTCCAAAGATCTAAAGATATATTTTTGTTGGAATTTTAGAGAGGTTCCTAAACTTATAAGTAGATATGTTATTGTATTCAAGTGAAGACTTAAGAATGTAGACCGTGGGTATATAGCTTAGTTCTAAAATGACAACCGTGTTTATTTTGATTAGAAGTAATTATTTTCCTAGAAGGGTATTGTAATGCTAGGTCTAAATAATCTAATTTTTTTTGTGTCGTAGTAAAGAACTAGAAGAAGTCATACATTTAGGTCCTTGATCTTATGGCTCTTATACTAAATGTTTCCGTTCGCAAGTGGTCTTTTAAGATGCTAAGATAAATTCCAAATAACAAAAAATGGAAACTCAGAAACTAAAATTGAGAAACAAATATTTCCAAGGACCAAGTATCCTTGGTCAGAGTTTTTTTCTTATATATAATTAGGAACTAGCAAACTCAGAAAATAATATTGGAGTTCAGATAGTGGAAAGACTATAGACAGGGGAAGGATTTCTACTTCTTTGCTGGTTAATAATGGTTCTTTTTTTCACCGGTGAGTCTCATCTATAAAAAAGTAACATGGGATTCTTTGCCCTAGTTTTCTTAGAATTTATACAGACAATTTTAACCTTTTATGCCTTACTTCAATCAGTACAGATAATTACTATATTCTTCCTCACAATTATCGCTCTACTTCATAAAAAAAAAAAGACAAACAAACAGAAGATAACAAAACATCTTCTGTCAAAGTTATTTACAGATGAAGATAACAAAACATCTACCATCTTTTCTGAAAATTTCTTCTAGAGAAATTCTTTGGTTTTGAGATATTCAAAGGGGTCTGGCCCAAATGTCATGCTTCCATAATCCTCGGCCAAATTTCTCGCACCCTTTTCACCTTATTGCTCTCCGCAGCATCCTCCTTCGCCGTCAAGCTCCCCGCCGCCGAGTTCCCTTTGCCGCCGACCCCGCCGGTCTCGTTTGACCTCGCTGATATCGGGCGACTCTTCGCATCCTCCCGCATGGGCAGAGTCAGCCCCGGGCTATTCCCCGGGCTAATCAACGGTCCAATTTTTTCCCGGGGCTGACCGTTAAAAAAAAAATTAAAGTGTGATACAGTGTGTAGTGTGTTACAGTTTTTTTTTAATCCCGGGTAACCTACCCGCCCTTCTCCCGAACTCCACCCTCCTCCGCTCCTGCGCCATCCTCTCCCTCATGGATGGGGGTCCAGTAGTCGACCTGGGGACGGCGGCGCTGCGGGCGTCGATCGCGAGTGAGAGCCGTCTCATCCGGCCTGCTGTATTGGCAGCGGCGGGACGACGGTTCACTGCCAGTTCTGTGCCGGCGAGTGTGCCGAGGAGGCATCCCGCACGGTGCAGAGAATGTGGAGCGAGGTGGGACTGCGCTCGATCCTGGACTACGGGATTGAGGACGCCGAGGACAGTGCCTCGTGCCAACGCAACCTTGCTGGCTTCCTGCGAGCTGTAGATTTAGCGGCAACACTTCCGCTAACCTCTGTAAGTAATCAAATCATAAGAAAAGCTTGTAGCGAATCTAACAAAGCTATTGTTTTTTCCTCATCATCAGACAAGCGTTTGCGTAAAGATCACAGCTCTCGCCTCCATCTCATTGCTAGAAAGAGTTTGCGATCTAGTGAGGTGCATGGGAGCAAAAGACCCATCGTTCTGTTAGCAACTATTGTTTTCGCCGAATATATAAAAGAGAATCCAAATTTATAACTATTTTGGACTTATATGTAGAGACGACCATGTCGGTCCTTGGTGTTTAAGGGTTCTGGACGAAATAATACAAATTGAATTCTTTTATAGATAAAAATTTATTTTTAAATAAAAATCGGACTCTTTCCCTTATCAATTTTGAAAAAAATTTCTTTGGACCTTGGAAGGGGTCTTAGCGGCCCTTGCCTAGGGCCGACTCTGCATAGCTGAGACAAACTTTTGGAGGTTGTAGAGTCCAATGAGAGACGGGAACAAGCACTGTGATGTTCTGTTGGTGTTCAAGAGTATGTGAGAAATGGGCAATCGAGCACTGTGGTGCTCAGAAATTGTTGAGCCAGGAGTTGTCATGCCAAGTTGCTTGGAATCGCACATACCGAGTGTCAAATGTGCTCAGGAATCTCCGTGCGCACTGATTGAGCTCGAAAAAGCAAAGTGCTCGGAAGCCCAGCAAGAAACGGAGCACCAAGTGCTTAGGATCCAAATGAGAAGCAGGAGCGTTGACTCTCGGGTGCTCGAAAAAGAGAGAAGCAGGAGCGCCGAGTGAGAATCGAGTGGTCGAGTGAGAAGCCAAGTGGCAAAGCACTGTGGTGCTCAGGAAACATTGTTGAGCCAAGTGTGAGGAACAGTCTATTGAGGCCGAGAACTATGAGTACTCGAAAATGTACCGAGTCGAGATGAGCAGCTTTAAAAGCAAAGGATTGAGTGTCTGGTGCTCAAAAAATCACCTCGCCAAGTGATGAACGAAGGATCGAGTGTCGATGGTGCTCGAAAATTGCAGATCAATTGAGAAAAACCTTTCTTACTCAAAAAAGAAGTGTCCCCGAGGCTTGTGATATATACAATTTTCTTAAAATAGATTCGTCCTCCTCCGATAGTGTGCTTATGAGATTTCATAGGATGTTTATTTTCCAAGATACAACGGTAAACTGTGGACACAATCAAGCACGGATTATTCATAGCAAACTGAATATACACCTGAAATCTATCACTGTGAGGAAACAAAGAGTGAGGAACTCCCCCTCCTCTGTTGTAGTCTTTCTGTTTATATAGAGTTGAGACCCTTGATTAATGGTAGAAAAAGTCTTTATTATCTATCTTCATTCGAAGCATCAACCCTTTGCCTGTCTCTATTCAAAGCATTAGCCTTGAAGCGTTAGCAATAATTCCTACCCGTCTCTATTCAAACGCATCAACCCTGAAGTGTCAGCAATAATTCCTACCACTTTATTTGCTTGCCCATTAATCAGCATATAGATGAGAAGAATGACAGAACATCTTCTCCATCCTTCTGCCATCTTACCATTCAACGAAAAGGAGAAGGATGGTAGAACACCTTCCCCATCCTTCCTTCATCTTTTCCATTCAAATTTTCAACAATCTCTCACATGAATAGAAAATGATATATGATAACTTTCAGCAATTAAGTCCAGCATAGGATAGGAAGGTTTAACCCTTTGAATCTTCCCTTGTGAAAATATATGTGCATATTGGTTGACTAGTAAACACGATGTCTTTGAACTATTCGACCATTTATATAGACATTGTCATATTTCACACTGGACTTACCTTGATGTAGTTCAATTCTCATGTTTGTATTCATTCTAGGCCATGAACATGTCTGGTTCTACGAGAAGATTTAAGAATTGTACCTTCAATTCTCTTCGAAGTGGCCCCTACTTCTTTCTCACATAGGTGATCTCCTCAGAATATTCCATACTATTCTTTCAGACCATTAAAAGTTATGTGCTTAACCTTCATTCTTTTATTGTTCCATTAGATCATGTCCCCACAATGATCTTATTTAGTTAGTGCAGTTAGGTTGTCTGCTTGAACCTAGTCCTTGGGATCTCAAGTCTACATAGATTGGGTTTCATTTGCACCAACATTTATTATCGACATCAAACTCATCCTCAATTATAAGCTTGCATCTAACTCTCGATTCAACTCTTTGGTTAGCGGATCTGTTAAATTATCTTTTAACCTTACATAATCAATCATGATAATTCCCACTGAGAGTATTTATTTAATGGTGTTATGTCTACGATATATATGTCTAGACTTACCATTATACAGATGGCTCTGTACTCGATCAATCACTGACTGACTGTCACAATGTATGCAGATTATTAACATAGGTTTCGACCATCTCGAAACATCTTCTAAGAATAATCATAACCATTCAGCCTCTTCACTACACTTGTCAAGAGCTAAAACTCTATTGTGGATCTAGTTGTTATGCTTTGCTTTGTTAGATCGGAAAAATGCTAGAGGGGGTGAATAGCGTTCGGAAAACTTTCTTTTCGTCGATTGAAACAAGTGCATAGCAGAAATAAAAGCAAAAATAGAAAAGACAATTTTCTTTTTGCTTAGTTCACAACCAACCGGTTGCTAATCTAAGGTTCCGCGATCCTAGATCGCTTCTGATGGGAAATCCACTAAAATGTCTCTTCCTCGTTGGAGGTAAGACACAACAATTATAAAGAAAGAATGTAGAGGAAGAGGAAACAAGCCTACCTCTCCTCTTAGCAATTAAAAAACACAAGAATAAAGACAAGAATAACTACACAAAGAAACTACCGACTTACGAAGGTGAAGTTGCACATGTTGTTTGTGTTACACCGACGTTGCATTGTCGAAGAGCACTTGGATTTTCGGAGCACTTTTGGAGCGTTTTTTGATAATATAAAGGAGTGATTTTTCTCTCCTTTTATAGTCATTTGAACCCCAGCTCGTTGAGATCCAAATCTGGGTCAAAGACCATCATCCTCTCCTCCTTTGGTGGATCTTATCTTAACTCTCCTCGAAGTGATCAACTTGACCAGCAGTAGACTGATTCCCCAAATCAGTTGACTGATAGTAGTTCAGTCGACTGTCATCTTGATAACTCACCTGTAATACATGGTTAGCACAAGAGTCTTTTATTGATGGTAAATCCGATGGTCTCTTACCGTCCAATCTCAACCTAGACCTTCCTCCGGAATTCCTAGTTGAATCGCCGCTTATTGTCGTCCCCGTACGGAGGACATGTCCTTACCATCACTCCACACTCAAAGCTTACCTTTGGTCCTTCTGACATGTCACTTAGCTTCCGGTCACCATCGAGGTTCCTCGACTCCCCGAGGTTCTCCTGGTGTCGCCCATCCACCGAGATTTCTCGTCCCGAGATTCTCCTGGTGTCGTTGACCTTAGCAAAGCTTAACACATTACTTGTACTCAACACAATATATGAGATAACAAGAATGACTTAACTTTGAACCTTTACCATTATCAAAATCTATGTTCGATTATCTGATGCCTCTGCACCAACATGCTTAGAAGATTTCTATGATACGACTGTACCTCCTAAAGTGAATATATATCCACTTGTAGACTTCGAGACTTTTACTTCAAATATCCAATTAACATTGATGTATCCTTCAATCACAGATGGAAATCTTATATAGTGTAACCCATGATTATAAGTATAATGCATATACCTCAATACTCTAGTTATCCCTTTCCAGTGTTCAACACCATGATTACTCATGAATCTGCTCAACTTACACACTACATAGGCCAAGTCTGGTCTTGTACAACTCATCAAGTATATCAGACTTCCTATTACCCTGGAGTACTCTACCTGAGAGATATTCACTCTTCGATTTTTCGATAGATGTTGACTCGTATCTATCGGAGTTCATGCCAACATAATATCTTCTTTATTGAAATTTTCAAGAATCTTATCCATATAATGGGACTGATATAATACCAGTCCTTCTGATGTTCTAAGAATCTTAATTCCTAGTATTACATCAGCAAGCCTCATGTCCTTTATATCGAATCTTGAATTCAACATTCCTTTAGTGGATTAAATTATCTTATCATTGTTTACAATGATAAGTATATCATGTACATAAAGATATAAGATGACGAAGTCATCTCCCATATCTTTATTGTAAATACATTTATCACTCATTTATTTTAAATTCACTATCCAACATGATATTATCAAATTTTTTATGTCATTGCTTTGGTGCTTGTTTCAAGCTATATAATGACTTGATCAATCTACATACTTTGTTTTACTGCTTTGGAGTAGAAACTTCTTCAGGTTGTTCCATATAGATTTTCTCTTCTAAATGTCTATTTAGAAAAGTGGTCTTTACATCCATTTGATGTACTTTCATATTCCAAAGAGCGACATTTTCTAGTACACCCTAATGGAGATTATTCTTGATACTAGAGTATATGTATCAAAATAGTCTAGGCCTTCACGTTATCAGTAACTCTTAATTACCAATCTAGCCTTGTACTTTTCTATGGTGCCATCTAATTTTTTTTTCCTCTTGAAAATCCACTTGCAACCTAATGGTTTACTTCTAGGAGGAAGGTCCACTAGCTCCCAAGTATAATTTTGTAAGATTAAAGTGATCTCAGATGTAATTGCTTCCTTCCATTGAGGTCCCTCAAATGAGTTTACTGCTTCTGAGTAACTTTGGGGATCACTTTCTAACATAAAAGTGATAAAATCAAATCCAAATGATTTCTCCATCCAAGCTCTCTTACTTAGCTCACCCTCAACTGGTTCATCATTTCCTTCTTCCTCTTGTGGTTCGTATGTCTGCTTAAAGGAGCTAGCATTCTCTCAGGTCTTATAAGAAAACACATGCTTGAAGAATGAGACATTTCTCGATTCAATAATCGAATTCTTGTGTATCTCCAGAATTTGAGACTCATACAAAAGGAACCTATAGACACTCATGTTATGTGTATATCTAATAAAAATGCAATCAACGGTTTTTGGTCCTATTTTGATCCTTTTCGAATTAGGCACCAAAACTTTAGCAAGACATCCCCACACTCACAAGTATTTGTAAGATGATTATCTACCATTCCACAATTTATAAGGGCTCTTATCTATTTTCTTTTAGGGTTATTTAAAAGGTAATTAGTTGTTAACACAGCTTCCCCCCACAAGTGCTTTGGCAGAGATTTTTTCATTCAGCAATACCATTTTGCTGAGGCGTGTAGGGAGCCTTAGTTTCGTATCTGATCTCATATTGAGCACACAACTCTGCGAATGGTGATACATACTCACCACCTCGCTTATTTCGAATCACCTTAATCTTTTTATTAAGTTAGTTTTCAACCTCATTCTTATAAAGACCAAATTTCTCTATAGCTTCATTCTTACTTTTGAGAAGATACATATAATAGTATCTTATGCTATCATCAACACAAGTGATGAAATACTTATTCCCACCACGAGTCAATGTCCCTTTTTGGTCACATCATCGGTGTGGATTAGGTCAAGTGGCTTATTGCTTCTTTCAACATGTTAAAAGGAAGATCTTGTCATTTTTTGCTTCAACACAAGTTTCACACTTGTGTTTTGGGTCAAGGTGGAATGTAGGTATGTTTCACATGTTAATCAATCTACACAATGCATCGTAGTTAACATGTCCTAGTCTACAATACCACAAACATGAAGACTCAAGTATATAAGTAGAAGAGCTTTCAACTTTATTAATTTTGAACCTAATGACCATTACACTTGTAGGGAATCCTATGCGATAAACAATAAAATCGCAATAGAAAAAGGATCCCTTTTAGCGATCCATGCGAAAGAAAACTCATACAAGTTTAGATCTATAAAGCCCTATCTTATAGGTATACCTTTTATTTGTGCCCTTAGCTTATCCCGCTTGTCCAAGGTTCGTCGGATCTCTAGCACGTTCAAATGTCTGTGCCTTTATGTGTATCCACATAAACATGCCGTTCGTCTCACGAACTCACACTTTAGAGGAGAAGATTGTGCTAGAAAGAAAACTCATACAAGTTTAGATCTATAAAGCCCTATCTTATAGGTATACCTTTGATGTGTGCCCTTAGCTTATCCTGCTTGTCCAAGGTTTGTCGGATCTCTAGCACGTTCAAGTGTCCATGCCTTTATTCGTATCCATACGAACACGTCATTCGTCTCACGAACTCACACTTTATAGGAGAAGATTGTGCTAGCAACCCCCTTCACAAGAAGGTTTCGGCCAAGTAAGACGATAAGAAGATGAAGAGCAACAACTCACCTCTCTAATAGAGAATAACACCCATGACCTTTTATATACATCTCATGAATACCAAAGATTTTGCATCCCTTTGTATTCCACCTTAATGCATGATTAATCTACATTAATCATGCATGATGATTCTAAATCCATTCATCTTCTTCAACCTAATTTGAGTCTAACTCAAATTAAATGAAAATTGAGTCTAACTCAAGTTTTGGCCAACAAATGAGTCTAACTCAATTCAGCCCAATCAATGAGTCTAACTCAATGATCCCAATTAATAGCCTAATGGTTCATTTAGTCAAACTAAATTGGACTCATCTCCAAAGCAGCATGTTCTTTGTGTGTGACCCTATATATTTTCGTAACGTTGGCAATGTCTTTAAACCACTTTAGACACATAAGCAATGAGCGACATCTAGCAATGCATCACTACTACCCAAGTTACGAGAAGGTCGAGATCTGACCTAATCTTTTCGTGACTACTATAATGTATGGCCTTGCCCTTCTATTCTCAATATCTAGATTGATCAATGAGGCATAAACCGTGTCATCCTCTTATCAATCTTTGTGTTTCTTGATCTCCAAGTAGATTCACTCAAACAAATGAGCACAATATCTCATATTGACTCATTTGAGCATTGGTCCTACTCTATCAAGAGGCATAAAGATATCACTCCTATCATATGGGAGGGATAGATCTCATCTACATCACTCACATCCCTCCGCATAATTCGTTACATACACAGAGATCGCCTTTATAGTCCACCCTGTTACGGGTGACGTTTAACAATACCAAAGTACATAACTCCTTATGTAGGGAACCGTAGTGATTTAAGATCTAAAGACTTCATACTAATAGTCATATGAGAAAGTTTATGACACTCATATAACGATCCATGAAACTTTCTCATGGTGGGTCAATTCAGCATATATTCTCTAATATATACCCATGTGTCAACGTGATATCACATGTCCATGACTTGTGAGATCAAGTCATCAATTGACCTACATGCTAGTCTTAGTGTATTAATACTGTCATTGTATATTAATGCTTGACTAGGAATATTTAAGAATAGTGTCCTCTACAGCCTCTCACAATCAATTTTACCAATTGATTTGTTGTAGATAAGAACCTACTTTCTAAGGTATTATTATATTTATTCGACTGACACAAGCTTAAAGTAAATATAATAACTAAACTTTATCTTTTTATTAATAAAATATGATGCAAAAAAATCCCTAGTCAATCATCACATAACTGGCTCTAGGACTTACTACTAACAACACTTAGTTTAAACAGTTCGTTAGTTGCATAGCTCTTTCCTACAAATACTCCATTCTTGGACATAACAACCCTATCTGACTCTATAACAATGCAAAAGTCATGCTTACTTAATAGTGATCTGGATATCAGATTCTTCTGAACCTCTAGAACATACAACACATTGTTCAGAGTGAGCTCCTTGTCCGAGGTCATCTTCAGCACCACTTTTCCTTGACCCATAACGTCCGAGGTTGCCGAGTTCCCCATGTACAACTTCTCCCCTTTGACTTCTTCAAAACTGTGGAGGAGCTTCTTGTTGCAACACACATGTTTGGTGGCACCAGTATCCAACCACCATTGCCTAGGGTTATATCCCCCAGGTTCAATTCAGAGATCACAACATAGAGATCGTCCTCCTCTAGTCCTTCGTTCAGGTTGGCCTCCTATTTTTTCTTCGTCTTTTCTGCACTTCGAAGACTTGTGACCGACTTAGTCACAATTGAAGCACTTCCCAGTGAACTTTTTTTTTACTAACGCCTCCTTTAGATCTCATCTTGGAGGACTTAGAATTCTTTTATTTTGAGCTTTGACTATGCTCGACTACGTTGACTTTTACAGTAGCCTAAGAGAACATGTTCCTCTCTAAACTTTTGTTATCTTCCTCGATTCGAAGCCGAACAATGAGTCTTTACACATTCATCTCTTTCCGCTTATACTTCAAGTAGTTTTTGAAGTCTTTACAGCTAGGAAGTAGCTTTTCTATGATAGCTGCCACTCGGAATGTTTCACTCAGAACCATATCTTCTGAGTGAATTGACCCACAATGAAATTCTTAGCCCCCGCATCCTCCATCTTATACTTATTTTCCAAGGACTCCCACAGTTCCTTTCTCGTTCATTTCATGCTATACACAATGTATAACGTGTCGACAAGGTAATTAAGGGTGTAGTTTCTACACAGAAACTCCAAGTGATTTCATGCCTCAACAATATTGAAGGTTTGGACATCACTCATACTCTTAGGTATATTGGCAGGATCCTCGATCCATAATCGAGCTAGATTCAGCATGGTCAGATAGAAGAGCATCTTCTGTTGCTACCGCTTGAAGTTCAACCTAGTGAACTTTGACTTTTTCCCATGATTGATTGGAATAGTTCCAATCGGAGCAGAGGGAACTGTCGCACATTGAGTATGTTGCACCTCAACCTCTTGTGTCGTGGTCATCTCAATCGAAAGAATATGTTTTAAGTTTGTTAGCAACTAATGTTTCCGCTGGATATACAAAAGAGGATTCAAATTTACAAGTATTTCGAACTTATTTGTAGAGATGACAATAGTTGTCTTAGTTGAGTCGGAATTTTAGAGGTTGTTGAGTCCAGTGAGAGACAGGAACAAGCACGGTGGTGCTCAAAAAGTATTGTTGGTGCTCGAGAGCCAATGAGAAGAGGGCAACCGAGCACTGTGGTGCTCAAAAGTTATCGAGCCGAGAGGGAGTTGCCACACCAAGGTGCTCGGGATCACATAGACCAAGTGTCGAATGTGCTCAGGAATCTCCGTGTGCACTAACCGAGTTCGGGAAAGAAAGGTGCTTAGGAGCCTAGCGAGAAATGAAGCGTTGAATGCTTAGGATCCGAATGAGAAGCAGGAGCATCGACTCCTAGGTGCTCGGGAAAGGGAGAAGCAGGAGCACCGACTGAGAATCAAGCGACCGAGTGAGAAGTCGAGCGATCGAGCACTATGATGCTTGGGAAACATTGCCTAGTCGAGTGTGAAAAATAGTCCATCGAGACCAAGAACTGTGAGTACTCAGGAATCTACCAAGTCAAGCCGCTTTAGAAGTAAAGGGTTGAGCACCTGGTGCTCGAGAAATAACCTCACCAAGTGAGAAACAAAGGATCGAGTGCTAACAGTGTTGAGAAACTGAAGATCAATTAAGAAAACCCTTACTAACTTAGAAAAGGAGTTTCGCCGAGGCTTGTGATATACATAGTTTTCTTAAAATAGATTCGTCCTCCTCTGACAATGTGCTTGCGAGGTTTTATAGGACGTCTATTTTCTAGGATACAATAACAAACTACCGACACAACAAAGCATGAATAGTTCGTGGTGAACTAAACACACACCTAAAAGCTATCACTATGGGGAAACAAAGAGTGAGGAACTGCCCCTCCTCTATTGCAGTCTTTCTCTTTATATAGAGTCGAGACCCTTGATTAATGGTAGAGAAAGCCTTTATTTCCTATCTTTATTCAAAGCATTAACCCTTTGCCTGTCTCTATTCGAATCAACAACCTTGAAGCTTCAACAATAATTCCTGCCTGTCTCTATTCGATGCATCAGCCTTAAAGTGTCAGCAATAATTCCTGCCCCTTCGTCTGCTTGCCCATTAATCAACATTTAGATGAAAAGGATGACATAACATCTTCCCCATACTTTCGTCATCTTACCATTCAACGAAAAGGAGGATGGTAGAATGTCTTCCCCATCCTTCATCTTTTTCATTCAAATTTCTAACACGTTCTCATTTCCATGGAGGATGCATTCATTCCCCATTCTTTGTTATTCGAGTCCCCTCTTTCTCACTCCTTGCCAGCTGGAGCCTCTTTCAGAGGATGAAGAGCAGAGCTCCAATCAACTATCTAGAGATTGTCGATGATATGCAACAGATGGGTGAAAGCCAACATCCCTCTACCGATCGATGTAAAGTACTCATCATTGCATCCTGCAATTGATTAATTTACTTATTCGACAACATTAGAGTCTAACAATTGTGAGTAGTCGATAGTGTTTGGGACGATCCAGATTTGTTGGAGCAATTGGCCCAGGTCACAATTGACCAGACTCAAGTAGTATTTTGATGTTTGACAATGGGTTTGACCATTGTTTGACAATGAGTTGATCATATGGTTGATATGAATTTGACCATATGAGGAGATAGATTTATTGGGAGATTATTGAAGCAATCGGTCTCAGGTCAAGGTTGACCTAGCTCGAGTAGGACTTGAGAGAAGTCTAAGTCTTGGGTACATTACATGAAAAGTCCAAGCATGGGTCTTGGCAATAGTAAAATCCAAGTCATGGGCACTTGGCATGTGAAAGTTCATGTCATGGGTACTTGGCAATTGGAAAGTCCAAGAATGATCTTGGCAATGGAAAGTCCAAGCATGGGTCTTGGCAATGGAAAGTCCAAGCATGCTTGGCAAGGAAAGTCCAAAAGTATAGTTTTGGCGGTATAAGTCCAAGTGTATAGTCTTGGCGACGTAAAATCCAAGTAAACTTTGGTGGTGAAATTCCAAGTATTGATGCTTGGCAATTGGGAAGTCCAAGGGTGTAATATTGGCGGCGTAAAGTCCAAGCATATAGTCTTGGCAACATAAGTCCAATGTTTGGTAGCGTAAAGTCCAAGTATGGAGTCTTGGCAACATAAGTCCAAATGAACCTTAGCAAAGGACTCCGTTAGCATGACATAGTCAATGAAAGCACCTGAAGGATAACACGAATGATGAAGAGCTGTAAACTCAAGGGATCCAAGAGGCGTGAGGCTGATGGAGGTAGCTAGAAGACTTAAGTTTAGGCTATGGGTGATTATCAAGTATGAGAGGATCGTATTTAGGTTAAACCTCATGTTTGCGGTTTACCAGTCGACTGGGGATATGGACCAGTCGACTGGTCGAGTGTTTGACACTCAGAAGTCTAGTTGACTCAGAGCATTGGACTGGGGTTATGCCCCAGTCGACGGTCAGTAGTCAACTAGAGGATAGACTATTGTTGTGTGCCATAGGCAGTCGACTACTGTGTCTAAGCAGTCAACTAGCCTTGAGCAGTCGACTGCTATTGATGGAAGTCGATTGGAATTTGTGGACACGAGCACAGAAAGGTCCATAGTCGACTGCTATGTAATGGCAGCCAACTGACAGCTATGGGTAGTCAACTGATGGGTCAGAGCACTCGACTGTGTTGGGAGTATGAGAAATACAATCAAAGTCCCACATTGGTAAGACATGGAAAAGATCATATGCTTATAAGATAAAAAGATATCTCCATTGGTATAAAGTCTTTTGGGTAAAGCCTAAAAATAAAACCATGAGGGTTTAGGCCCAAAGTGGATAATATCATGATATTATGAAGATACGTGAATCTTATAAGCACTAACAATTAGTATCGGAGTCATGGTCCATGTCAAACCATGAACCTCGAACGAAGGAAGTGAAACTCCCATGTCCGGATTAAGAGAACCAGACACTAGGCAGGAAGTACAGTTGGGTCGGAAGGACCGAACAACTGGCAGGAAGTCCAGTTAGGCCAGAAGGGTTAGACAACTAGCAGGAAGTCCAGCTGGGTCAAGAGGACCAGACAGTTGGCAGGAAGTCCTAGTGAGTTGAGGATCAGAGATCAAGTAGAGGAAGTCCTTTGAGAATGGATAGGCTTGAGGGGGATCCAGTGTGGTCCTTCGTTTGAGGGGGGAGGATTGTTGAGAGTATGAGGAATACAATCAAAGTCTCACTTTGATAAGACATGGAAAAGATCATATGCTTATAAGATAAAAAGATATCTCCATTGGCATGAGACCTTTTGGGTAAAACCCAAAAATAAAACCATGAGAGTTTAGGTCCAAAGTGGATAATATCATGACATTATGGAGATATATGAATCTTATAAGCACTAACAGACTGGTGTGCCCTAATCTGATATAGATTAGTCCATTATGAGACGATGGATAGGTGAGCAGCCGACTGATAGGCGAAAAATAAACTCGATGGAGGATTTAAATGGAGTTCAAAGGGAGGTTTTCCAGCAATGTTTTTGGTATAATTTTGGGGAAGAATTGATGTTGCATTCTAGATCTTCAAGAGCCTTTCAAAGCAACCAACAAGCAAGCAAAGCATTTAAGTTCTTATAAAGTGTTCTTTATATTGTTGTTGTATTTCCTTTGTATTTGCTTGTATTCGATTCTTATTGTTGTAATATTATTGTAAGAGGTGTCTCCACCTCCGGTGTATCACCGAGAAGGAGAAGTTTGATAGTGGTGGTGTGCATCACTAGAGCTCACGCGTGGAGTAGGAACATTAGGTTCTGAACCACATATATCTTATGTTGTGATTGTGCATTTGTGTTCGTGTATTTGTATTCTATATTCCGCTGCGTACTAACATAATTGTAGATGAGCACACGATCGAATGATGAAAATCACGAAAAGCACCATTCATCTCCCTTTAGTGACACCATATCAGTCCTAACAAGTGGTATCAGAGCAAGTTGCTCTTCACCTGATTCACAATCGAGGGAGCAAGTGCTAGAGGACAAGATGGAGTTGCCTCATGATGGATTGAGCTACGACACCATGATTCCACTTTTATTTGATGGCAAAGATTTCGCATTTTGGAAAGGTAAAATGGAACATTTTTTTAATGAAAGATATATATTATTGGTTTAGTCTTGTAGATGGTTTTGATCCTCCCAAGGACAAGAAAGGAAGAGTTCTCAATAAGAAGAAGTTGACCGAATAGAAAAATCGGAAATATGAAATTAATAAAAAGGTAATATTAATTTTAACTAACTTAATGCCTAGTAATATCTTGCATAAGGTAGGAGATTGTAATGATGCTAAAGAATTATGGAGCAAGTTGACCAAGCTCCATGAAGAATCCTCATCGGCTCAAGAAGTAGAGGAGAAAGTCAAAGAAGAACCAAGTTGCTCATCCGCTCAAGCTCAAGAAAAGAGTACATCATCATCCCAAGAGCTTGAAGAATCGAAAGTTGAGAGATGCTCAACATCCAAGGAAGAGGTAGAAGAATTGGAGGAAGCCTCCAATTCTATGATTGAGGGAGAGGAGAGACCATCCTCCATGTCGGAGTAAGAGGAAAAATCATCTACCTTTGGGAGAGAAGAAGAGTAAGCTCAAGATTCAGGCCTAGGTAACTCAAGCACAATAAATAAAGATAAAAATCATATTATATGTTTTGAGTGTAGGGAACATAGGCATTATAAGAACAAATGTCCAAAAAGAGTCAAGAAGGCTCAACTGACACCAAAAGTCAATGAGAAGCCAAAGGAAGTCGGTGCCCAAAGTCAAAAGAGAAAGGGGCATATTATTTGCTTCAAATGTAATCAACGGGGTCATTATAGAAGCCAATGTCCTAGGGGAAGTCACCTTCACAAGGACATTATAGGAGCATCACATGTAGGAGGAGCTAAGGCGAACCCTAAGGTAATTTTAAATAATGCTCCTACTTTATGAAATGATAGGAAGAATGTTAGAAAAAATAAATATTATTGTTTAGGTGCTAAACATGTCAATTTACCTAAAGACAATTCTAGAACAATTCTACCTAAAGAAACTATTAGAAAAATAGAGAACAATGTAGGCATTAACCCTAAGAAAAGTAGGCATATGCCTAAAAGAAAGAAAAATTCTCAAAAGATAAATGAAAATACATAAATTGGATAATTAAAATTAAAAAATCAAGTCTTGAGGTCAATGCTTGAGAAATTAAAAAAGACCCTTGCAAAAATAGCAAATTCAAGTAAAGGGCCTAAGAGTCAAAACTTAGGTGTTAGGAGGCAAGCATTTCCTAAGGATAAGAAAGGCTTGGGTCACAAATTTAAGTTCAAGGTAGATAAGTCCACCTACCACAACATTCCATTTGATTATGGAACTAAATCTAGGTCTAGAAAAATCAAGGTCACAAGGGAAGTCATTCCTAGACTTGACCATGGTAGGTGCCTAGTGGCCAAGGTTTCCAAGAAACCTAAAAAGGCCATTAAGAAGGTTACAAGGGATGAAATCCCTAGGATTAACCAAGACAAGAACACTATGACCAAGCCTTCTAAGTCTAGGAGGGTGATGAGGAAGGTACTAAGGCAAGATATCCCTAGTAAGTACCTAGTTAACCCAAAGAGTTTCAATAGGTTTTGGATTCCTAGAAGTGTGATTTCCTAATGTTAGATGGGTTAGGGTGTGTCAACCTCAATTGGATGGGTAATTAACCTAACCATAGTAGAGTTGATACTTTAGGACATTTTCAAGGTTATGTGATACCTTGGAAATAAGTTTGGATTTATATCCTAAAAGATTTTAGGATATGACAATAAAATTTAAGAAAGTTAAAAAATTGATCAAAATTGAAACAATTAGATTTAGAGTCAATGGTGTGCCATTTTGGATTTTTGACACACTTGAAAATTTGATCATTATGGCAAAATTGGGGTTTAAACCTAACAAATGATAATTAATACTAAAATTTAGGTATTCTTATACCTTTATATTTTATTTGTCATGTGTCATGTCATGACATCATATTTCATTTAATAATATAAAATATCATGATTAATATTTAGGTTAATTATATCATGCTTGTGTTTAAGTTTATTTTTATGTCATGACATCATGATTATTGGCTATACTTTAAATTATGCACATTCTTATGCAATGATCATCATTCATGCATTTAGGTTAATAAAATTGAATTAAGGACAATGATATGATTTGAAGTCACATTATAAAGGAATCAAATAGAGTTACCTAGAAAAATACATGAGATTTTAGATTAAGGAAAAATTTGAAGTTTTCAATGATTTTGAACTTTGTATCAATCTCACAATTTAATGGATATTTTATTATAAAATTATTTTTCACTCATTGTATTTATCATAAGTAATATGATCATGAAGTTTCATAATTTTTTGAATTTTCTAGAATTACTTATGTAATTTTGAATTTTGCCAATATTCAATTGATTTTAGAAAACACAGAAATCAGTCGACTGGTGGTAGGTCAGTCGATTGAATTCTTATTTCAGTCGACTGATGGGCTTGATTTTGAGTGAACAAGATTTGCTTAGTCCAATATCAACCACTTTTGGATACCCTAAAGTTTCCCGATCCTAGGATATGCATTGTGTTGGTGCAATCGGCCCAGGACACGATTGACCAGGACTCGAGCTTTACTCGAGAGATGTTTTGATGTTCGGCAAAAACATATGACAATGTGATTGTCATGGGAAAAGTCCAAGTCTTTGGTACTTGGCATGGGAAAAGTCCAAGTCTTTGGTACTTGGCATGGAAAGTCCAAGTGGGACACTTGGCATTTGGAAAAGTCCAAGCATGAGTCTTGGCAATAGAAAGTCCAACATGGGTTGGCAAGGAAAAGTCCAAGCATAGGTCTTGGCAAGGAAAGTCCAACATGGGTTGGCAAGGAAAAGTCCAAGCATGGGTCTTGGCAAGGAAAAGTCCAAGCATGGATCTTGGCATGAAAATTCCAACATGGGTTAGCAAGGGAAAGTCCAAGCTTGAGTCTTGGCATTTGAGAAGTTCAATGGTTGGCGGCGTAAAGTCCAAACGGAGTCTTGGTGGCATAAGTCCAATGTGCCTTGGCGGTGTAGACACCATTAGCATGACATAGCCGATTGAAGCACATGAAGGCTAGCGCAATGGATGAACAAGTCATGGATGACTTAGAGGGATTTGAGAGGCATGAGGCTGATGGAGGTGGCTAGAAGACTTAGGTCTAGGCTGAGGGTGGTCTAGCAAGTATGAGGGCATCATACTTGGGTTAAAACCTCATGTTTGAGGTTGGCAGTTGACTAGCATTATGGCCGATTCGACTATCATGAGTCGACTAGAGTTCGACTGCCATTTTAGAGCTGAAATTGCTCTGGCAATGACCGCTCATTGAGCAGCTGATCGATGTCGATAACAATGATCGGGCAGGGACGATCGATCAGTTTAGTCGCGAGGACAAAATGCACTGTAGTCGACTGGGCAGTCGGCTACGGGTGCTGGCAGTCGAATGGTGAGAGTCCCGTTGGAACTTTTTCAGCGTGGATTGAGTCGTTGTCTCACAGCAATAGTGGCATCAGTCGACTGGTGACTTATGCCAGTCGACTGATCGACGAAAATCCAGCCCGATGTAGGTTAAAAGGGAGCTGTTCATAGAGATTCCGTTATTGGTTCTTTGGGAGCTTTCTTAGGGCGATTTGAAGGTGAATTGCAGGTGCATTTCAGGGTCCTTCAACCTCATCCAAGCAACCAACAAGCAAAGCGCTCAAATCCTAGTTTTGTAAAGTGTTCTTTACATTTCTTTGTATTTTGCTTGTATTTTCGTGTATTGCTTTTGTAATCATTGTACGAGGTTTCTCCACCTCCGGATTGTTCCGAGAAGGAGTTATTTGTGATTAGTGGTTGTGTGTGCATCACTAGAGCTCTTTAGAGCTCGATCCGTGGAGTAGGAATCGTTCGGTTCCGAACCACGTTATATTCTTGTATTCTATTTATCTTGTTTCTTGTTATTTCTATTATCTATATTCCGCTGTGCATAACGAGTTTTGTAGAGACGAATGCGAACGAATTCCATCAACGTACGAGCACGATGCTATTCACCTCCCCTCTAGCATTCCAACGATCCCCTACAAGTGGTATCAGAGCGAGGCCGCTCTTCGAAGTTTAACAACTGAAGGAGCACGCTAGAGGAAGAAGATGGATTTCCAAGAAAGATTGGGTGATGACGTCAACATTCCACCATCCTTTGACCTCGAAGATTTTGCATATTGGAAAGGTAGAATGATGCACTTTTTTATGTGTGACTTTGACAATTGGATTAGTGTCTTAGTAGGCTTTGACACTCCAAAAGACGACGAAGGAAGAAAAATCAAGAAGAAGAATTGGAGCCAAGACCAACTACGATATTACAATTCCAATAATAAGGTGATGGGTATTTTGATTAATGCAATCCCTAATGACATTTTGATCAAGATAGAGGATTGTAAAGACGCCAAGGAGCTATGGAGCAAATTGTTAAACGTTATGAAAACCCATCACCAGTCTAAGAAGAAGAGTGCTCATCAACTCAAGAGGAGGAGACCGAAGATGAAGAGAGTTCATCATCCTCACGAGCAAGTGGGGATTCGAAAGTTGAAGAGGAGTCAACTTCCGGATCGGTGGAAAAGGAGGTGGAAGAAGTAGAAGAAACCTCCACCTCTAGGATTGAGGGGGAGGAAAGAATTTCCACTCCGGAGCAACAAGAAGAAGCTTCCACATCCGGTCAAGATGAAGAAGCTCCAACTTCGGCACCTACCACCACCATAGGTAACTCAAACACCGTAATACAAAATAAAAATAATATTATGTATTTTGAGTGTAGGGAATTTGGGCACTATAAGAGCAAGTGCCCAAAGAGAGTAAGGAAAGCTCCACCTGCACCTAAAAGTCAAGAGAAGTCAAAGGAAGCCGGAGCCCTGACAACTAAAAGCAAGAAGCACGTGGTGTGTTTCAAGTGTCATCAAGAAGGACATTATAGAAGTCAATGTCCTATGGTGAAGAAGAAGGGGCAAGAAGGAGCAACTCATGTAGGGGGAGCTAAGGCTAACCCTAAGGTATATTTTAATAATACACCTTCTAAATTTAAAAGTCAAAAGCATGCTAGGAACTTTAATTCTCTTGCAATTCATCATGAAAAGCATGCTAGAGATAAATATTTGTGTTTAGGTGCTAAAAGTGTCCACTTAGGAAATAAGGAGAAATTTGGGACTAATATCCCTAGAAAAACCTTACCTAGGGAATCTATTAGGAAAATACAAGAGCACCTAGGTTTTAACCCTAAATGGACTAGGCATATGCATAGGAAGAACAATGCCCAAGGATTAAATCAAAATTCTAAAGTTGGGCAATTAGAGGTTGAAAATCAAGTCTTGAGGTCAAGGCTTGAGAAATTAGAAAAGACCCTCAAGAAGATGCAAAATCAATTTCAAGGGTCAAATAGTCAAAGTCAACATCTAGGACCTAAGAAACAAAAGTCAACCAAGGGCAAGAAAGGTTTGGGTCACAAATCTAAGCCTAAGGTGGCTTATCATAGTGTTTATTTGATTATGGAACACAAACTAAGTCTAGGAAGACCAAGGTCATTAGGGAGGCAATCCCTAAGGTTGACCAAGGTTTGTGCCTAGTGGCTAGGGTTTCAAAGAAACCTAGGGAAGTCACTAAGAAGGTTGCAAGGGGAGCTACCCCTAGAGTCAACCTAGGTAAGACCACAATAACCAAGGCTAACAAGCCTAGAAGGGTCATTAGGAAGGTATCTAGGGAGGTTATTGTTAGTAATATATTAGAGATGTCCTAAGGCAATCGCCTTATGTATGAACCATTTATATGATAAATGAAGATTCACTATTTGAGTATACATGTTTTATATATTTGATTGGATCTTAAACTCATTTACTGAATGTCCACGATACGATTCACAACATGAGAGAATTTGTGATTGAATCACAACTAGTGAGTATCTCTACATGTATAATTGTGATGTATCGGAATTATCCATAGTCGATGAATTGATGGATTTGGACACCATCAATTCTGTCGAGACTAGCACGAGGTGTACTCCTTGGTGTATCCAAGCAGCTGATTCTCACTGGCTGGAGACATTGTGATGTCCGGAGTTGATCGTGGATGCTAGTTATGGTAACTAGTTCATTGGAGTGACCAGCCGTAAGACTTCATATGGTTCTCTGCATATATAGATATGTCAATGAAGTTCTTACTGTGGCTTAAGTGCGATGTTCCTTTGACTTACGGTATTCAAGTCATCTTGATCATAGAGACTTATACTTTGACATCTTAAGCAAACATCTCTAAGGAGATGTGGACCCGGGATGATTGGGTATAAGTCGAAGTGATCGAAGGTGTTTGAATAGCCTATAAAGGATTCACCACTCCTTGCGAGGAGATGTATACCCATGGCCTCTCGTCGGATTGTTACTAAAGTCTTTGGCCAAAGCATTACATGTTTAGAGTAAGGTACTCTTCGATACATGTGGAGTAACTAGAATCCGTAGGACGAGGAAATGATACTTGGGCTAGGTGTGATGTAGTCAGCCTAGTGGGGACTGACACAATAGAAAACATTTTAAAATCCTTTTGAAAAACCTTAGTGAAGTCTATCTTTTGATAGCAATCACCATTGATAAGATTAATACAAAGTGAGCTAAAACTTTGAAGTTTTTATTCAATTTTGGATTTTGTATCAATTTCAATATTTTATGGGTAAAATATTTTTCTATCATTTTTCACCCATTGTATTAGCCATAAGTATTATATGTACGAATTTTCATGATTTTTTGAATTACGTATAATTACTTATGATTTTCTGAATTTCGTTTCTGATAATTGAAATTTTGATATTTCAGTTATCAGTCGACTACCCTGGGTGGCAGTCGACTGATGAGGGTGGTAGTCAACTGGTAGCTGAGAGAGTCAATTGCCAATGTTGATTTCGAGAAAACAAGGTTTGTTTAGCCCGTGTTCAGCTGCAGTTAAGGTCCCTAACCACTCCTAACCCTAGGATATGCTTTGGGAAGCATTATAAATGGTGAAAATTCATTGGATATGGATTAGGAGAGGTGTTAGGATTATGTATCAAATTTAAGGTGTAGAGAGTTCATGTTTGAACTTTGAACCTTATTTTTGATGGTTTAGAGTTTCTATTGGCTTAGGGACTTCCCAAGGACATTGTTGGTGCAACGGTCAAGGGGGAGTAAGCCTTTAGGGGGAGGTATCCATCATGGGACGATGGATTGTAATTTTCCTCATGAGGGAGAAAATGGGATTTTGAGAGACCCAATTTAAAAATTGTGAGAGTGTATAGGATTGCCTCTCTTGAGTGATATGAGACTTATCACTAGAAGATGGTAGGCATCCTAGGTATTTTTGGACCAAGGGGGAGATTGTAAGATCTCATTGGATATGAGACATTGACCTCCTTGGAGAGAACCTTTTTAATGTTAGTCAAAAAGGGGGAGAATGTTTTGAGGGAGAAGGTAAAATTACCAACATGGGAAATTGGTAAAGAGATTTGAGTTAGTGGTCTAACTCAATGGTTTGTTTGGTTTTTATCAATCATCAAAAAAGGGGAGATGTTGGTGCAATCGGCCCAGATCACGATTGACCAGGACTCGAGCTTGACTCGAGAGATGTTTTGATGTTCGACAAAAACATATGACAATGTGATTGTCATGGGAAAAGTTCAAGTCTTGGGTACTTGGCATGGAAAGTCCAAGTGGGACACTTGGCATTTGGGAAAGTCCAAGCATGGGTCTTGGAAATGGAAAGTCCAACATGGGTTGGAAAGGAAAAGTCCAAGCATGGGTCTTGGCAAGGAAAGTCCAACATGGGTTGGCAAGGAAAAGTCCAAGCATGAGTCTTGGCAAGGAAAGTCCAAGCATGGGTCTTAGCAAGGAAAAGTCCAAACATGGGTCTTGACATGAAAAGTCCAACATGGGTTGGCAAGGGAAAGTCCAAGCTTGAGTCTTGGCATTTAAGAAGTCCAATGGTTTGCGGCGTAAAGTCCAAGCGGAGTCTTGGTGGCGTAAGTCCAATGTGCCTTGGCGGTGTAGACACCGTTAGCATGACATAGCCGATTGAAGCACCTGAAGGCTAGCGCAATGGATGAACAAGTCATGAATGACTTGGAGGGATCCGAGAGGCGCGTGGCTGATGGAGGTAGCTAGAAGGCTTAGGTCTAGGCTGAGGGTGGTCTAGCAAGTATGAGGGCATCATACTTGGGTTAAAACCTTATGTTTGAGGTTGGCAATCGATTGACAGTGATGTCGGCAATGATCGGCGGAAAGAGACAGTCGATCATTCTTTGAGTTTAATCGGTTTAGTCATGAGAATGCTCCGTGTCGTAGGCGATCGGCTACAGCGTTAACGATCGGCCGCCAATGTTTGCAATGATCGTGAGAGTCTCGTTGGAACTTTTTCAGCGTGGATTGAGCTGTTGTCTCACAGCAACAGTGGCATCAGTTGATTGGTGACTTATGGTAGTCGACTGATCGGCGGAAATCCATCCCGATGCAGGTTAAAAGGGAGTTGTTCATGGAGATTCCGGTATTAGTTCTTTGGGAGCTTTCTTGGGGAGATTTGAAGGCGAATTACAAGTGCATTTCAGGGTCCTTCAACCTCATCCATGTAACCAACAAGCAAAGCGCTCAAACCCTAGTTTTGTAAAGTGTTCTTTACATTTCTTTATATTTTGCTTGTATTTTTGTGTATTGCTTTTGTAATCATTGTACGAGGTTTTTCCACCTCCAGATTGTTCTGAGAAGGAGTTATTTGTGATTAGTGGTTGCGTGTACATCACTAGAGCTCTTTAGAGCTTGATCCGTGGAGTAGAAACGGTTCAGTTCCGAACCACGTTATATTCTTGTGTTCGTGTTTGTCTTGTTTCTTGTTATTGCTATTATCTATATTCCACTGTGCATAACGAGTTTTGTAGAGATGAACGTGAACGAATTCTATCAATGTACGAGCACGACGCTATTCACCTTCCCTCTAGCGTTCCAATGATCCCCTACACATTGGAAAGCATGGGAAGAGTGAAATATCATTGAAAATTATTAGGAGAGGTATTGGGTTGAGTATCGAATTTTATGGGAGGTTAAAGTTCAAGTTTGAACTTTTACTCTTGATTTTGATTGCTTAGAGTTCCTATTGGCTTAGGGTCTCTCCAAAGACATTGTTGGTGCAATGGTCAAGGAGGAGTAAGCCTTTAGGGAGAGTTTATCCATCAAGAAATGATGGATAGATTTTTCTCAAAGGGGGAGAAATGAAGGATTTGAAAACCCTCATTGTGCTCACTAAAGGGGAAATTTTGGAGAAGTGAGAATTGCCTCTTATTTAGTGATATGAGACTTATCACTATGAAGAGTGAAGGCATCTAAAATGTTTTAGGACCAAAGGAGTGATTGTAAAATCTCATGGGATATGAGATATGGATATCCTTGGTAGTCTTTTTGATGTATGCCAAAGGGGGAGAAGTGAGGTTTAAGTTAAGTAAACCTTCACTATTCTTTGGCATTGGAAAAGTTAAATTTGGCCTTATTAGTTAGTCTAATTTAAAGGTGTTGTCAAACATCAAAAAGGGAGAGATTGTTGATGCAATCGGCCTAGGTCACGATTGATCAGACTCGAGTGAAACTCGATTAGTGTTTTGTATTGGTGCAATCGACCCAGGTCATGATTGACCAGACTTGAGTTGGACTCGAGTAGTGTTTTTATGTTTGACAATGGTTTGGGGAGATTATTGGTGCAATCGACCCGGGTCATGATTGACTGGACTCGAGTTTGACTCGAGGGGTATTTTGATGTTTGACGATGGTTTGACCATTGTTTGACTATATGGTTGACATGGGATTGACCATATGATGGAGAAGTCCAAGTCTTGTGTACTTGGCATGGAAAGTCTAAGTCTTGTGTACTTGGCATGAAAAGTCCAAGTCATTGGTACTTGGCATGGAAAGTTCAAGCATGGATCTTGGCAAGAGAAAGTCCAAGCTTAAGTCTTGACAAATGGAAATTCCAACATGGGTTGGCAAGAAAAGTCCAAGGGGTAATATTGGCGGCGTAAAGTTCAAGGTGTTGGTGCAATTGGCCCAGGTCACGATTGACCAGACTCGAGTTTGACTCGAGTAGTGTATTGATGTCTGACATGTGTTGGGGAGATTATTGGTGCAATCGACCCAGGTCATACTTGATGTTTGACGATGGTTTGACCATTGTCATGGGAGAAGTCCAAGTCTTGTGTACTTGACATGGAAAGTCCAAGCTTGAGTCTTGTCATGGAAAGTCCAACATGGGTTGGAAAGGAAATCCAAGCATGGGTCTTGGCAAGGAAAAGTCCAAGCATGGGTCTTGGCATGGAAAGTCCAACATGGGTTGAAAAGGAAAAGTTCAAGCTTGGGTCTTGGCATTTGAGAAGTCCAAGAGGAATATTTGCGGCGTAAAGTCCAAGGGTGAAGTCTTGGCGGCATAAGTCCAATGGTTGGCGGCGTAAAGTCCAAGCAGAGTCTTGGCGGCGTAAGTCCAATGTGCCTTGGTAGTATAGATCAACTTAGCATGACATAGCCAATGGAAGCACCTGAAGGCTAGCGTATGGATGAACAAGTCATGAATGACTTAGAGGGATCCGATAGGGGTGAGGCTAACGGAGGTGGCTAGAAGGCTTAGGTATAGGCTAAGGGTGGTCTAGCAAGTATGGGGGCACCATACTTGGGTTAAAACCTCATGGTTGAGGTGTATCAGGCGATTGGAACTATGGTCAGTTGACTAGTGGGAGTCGACTAGAGTTCGATTCTTTGGAATTGCCTAGCGATCATGCCCGGCGTTAGGCGATCAAGCGATAGCATGAAGCGATCGGTGATCACGGAGATCGATCAGCTGTCGAGTGATCAGCCTGAGCACTCGACTGATTAAGCTATCAGTCGACTGATGCCCTATCCGTTGGAACTTATTCGACGTGGTTCATGTCGTTGTGAGACAATGGCTACAGGGGTAGTCAACTGGTGATCCCGATCAGTTGACTGCTAGGCAGAATCTAGCCCAAGGAGAAGCTTTAAAGGGAGCTTGTGGAGGAGGTTTTTGCTGTCAGTTTCTTGGATATTCTTGAGGCGATTTGCTGGTGCAAATCAGGGTCTTCAACCACGGTTCAAGCAATCAACAAGAAAGCATCTAAAAGATCTTTGTAAAGTTTTCTTTACTTGCATTCTATTGTATTTGCTTGTATTCTTATTGTATTACTGTTGTAATCTTTGTACGAGATTTCTCCGCCTCTGACTTGTTGTCGAGAAGGAGTATTATTGTTATAGTGGTGTGTGTTGGCATCGCTAGGGCTCTTAGAGCCTAATCTGTGGAGTAGGAATCATTCAGTTCCGAACCACGTTACATCGTATTGTTGTGTTTGTATTTGTTTTATTATTTCCATTTTTGTTATGTATGACACTTTTTGTAGAAACCACGCAATCGCAAACGAAATCCATCGCACGACAAGCGACAATGCTATTCACCCGCCCCCCTCTAGCGGCCACCCTTAACAATTGGTATCAGAGCGAGGTCGCTCTTCAAGGATTAACAACCAAGAGAGCACCGTTAGAGGAAGAAGATGGGATTTCAAGAAAGACTAGGTCGGGACATTAACACAACACCATCTTATGAGGACTATGGATTTGAAGGCTTCAACTCATGGAAAATAGGAATTGAGAACTTCCTAATGATGGTGGATATCAAGCTTTGGTCCGCCTTAATAGAAGGTTGCGAATTCCCAAGAGGCAAAAATGGTGGAATCCTCAAGGTTGAAAAATGGACCAAGGAACAACTCAAAGAGTTTAAGACAAATATTAAGGTAATCAAAATGTTAAGTGATTTAATTCATAATAATGTCTTGTCCAAGTTAGGTGAGTACAAGGATGTCAAGGAGCTTTAGAGCGAGTTGGCAAAATACCATGAAGGACCATCACCGGCTTCAAGTGAAGAACAATCACAAGAAGCCAAAGAATGTTCATCGTCTCAAGAAGAGGAAGAGGCCGAAGAAACACGTTCTTCCTCACAAGAAAGTGAGAATTCGGAAATTGAAGAGGAGTCAACTTTCGGATCAATAGAAGAGAAAGCTTCCACCTCTAGGATTGAGGGGGAGGAGACTAGGTCACCGGAGCAAGGGGAAGAGCAAGAGGAAGCTTCTACTTCCGGTCAAGGAGAAGACGAAGCTCAAAATTCGGCCACCATTAACCTAGGTAACTCAAGCAATTTAATTCAAAATAAAATTTATATAATTTGCTTTGAGTGTAGGAAAGTCGAACACTATAAGAACAAGTGCCCTAAGAGGGCCAAGAAGCCTCAACTGGCGCCAAAAACCAAGGATGCCGATGTCCCCGCTAAGAAGAGCAAGGAGCATGTCATTTGCTTCAAATGCCAACAACCGAGACATTATAGAAGCCAATGCCCTAGAGGGAAGAAGAAGGGGCAAGAAAGAGCTACACATGTAGGGGGAGCCTCTAAGGCAAACCTAAGGTATATTTAAATAATGCTCATTCTTTAAGCTATAGGCAAAAGCATGCTAAAAATAATTTTAGCAATATTATAATTTATCATAAAGAGCATGCTAGAAATAGTGAGTATTGCTTAGGTGCTAAGAATGTCAACCTTAGGGATAAGGAGAAATTTGGGACTAATGTCCCTAAAAATATTCTACCTAATGACAAACCTAGATCGACCAATTCTAGACCTATCCTTTCTAGGGAGACCATTAGGAAGATAGAGGATCACTTAGGCATCAACCCTAAATGGATTAGACATATGCCTAGAAATAAGAATATCTCAAGAGTTAATGAAAAATCAAAAATTGAGATATTAGAAAAGAAAAATCAAGTATTGAGGTAAAGACTTGAGAAAATAGAAAAGACCCTTAGGAATATACAAAATCAATTTAAGGGGTCAAATGGTCAAAGTCAAGGGCCTAGGGGACAAGGGTCAACCAAGGGAAAGAAGGGTTTAGGTCACAAACCTAAGCCCAAGGAGACCTACCATAGTGTTCCATTTGATTATGGAACTCAAGTTAGGTCTAGGAAAACCAAGGTCAATAGAGAAGTCATCCCTAAGGTTAACCAAGGTAGATATCTAGTGGCTAGGGTTTTAAGGAAACCTAGAGAATTCACTAAGAAGGTCAAAGGGGGAGTTACCTCTAGAATTGACCTAGGCAAGACTCAAATGACCAAGGCTTCTAAGCCTAGGAGGGTCATTAGGAAGGTATCTAGGGAAGTGATCCCTAGTGAATACCTAGTACACCCAAGGAGCTCCAATAGGTATTGGGTTCCTAGGAGCATGATCGATTCACGCTAGATGGGTTTAGGTGTGTCAACCTTGAATGGATGGGTAGTTAACTTAACCATAGTAAAGGTGGCACTTTAGGTCATTTTCAAGGTTATGGATACCTTGGAAATTGGTTTGATCATAATCCTAAAGGCTTTTATGATGTGCCAATATATTTTGAAAACTATGAAAAATCAATCAAATTGACACAATTTAGGTTTAGAGGTTGAGATGTGTCATTTTTGGTTTTTGGCACACTTGGGATAAGTAGTAATATGATAAAATGAGTTTAACTTATAACAAATGGCAACAAATACCAAAAATTTAGGTATTATATACCTTTACATTTTATTTTCCATGCTTGAGTTGTCATATAACATGTCATGACATCATATATACTTTCTATCATTAAAAATGTCATGCATAGGGTTTATTTTTAATGTCATGATATGCTTAGATTCTATTTTATGTCATGACATCATGATTATGAGCACATGTTTATTTATATCATCAATAATGTCATAATCATTCATGCATTAATAAAAATTGAGTTAAGGACAATTGGCATGACTTGAAGTCTCATGTATAAGGGAATCAAATAGTGTTGCCTTAGAAAAATGCATGAAATCCTAGATTAGGATGAACAAAACTCACATTTCACATTACATTGACATGTATATGTATTGATATACTCTAGATACATATGAGATGCTAGAAAATGAGTTGAGTTCAAGGTGCATAGTTGTTGCATCTAGATGAACTAAAACTCATCTTATAGTATTGATGGATCATTGGGAAAGCTTATGTTCAAGTCATGTATATTAAGCCCAAAGAATATGATCCAATATAAGGTTTTAAAAATATTTTAAAATCATTTTAAAAAACCTTGATGAAGTCTATCTTTTGATAGCAATCACCATTGATGATATTGATACAAAGAGGGCTTAAATATTGAAGATTTTCTTCATTTTTCAACTTTGTATCAATTTCACTATTTTATGGGTACAATATTTTTTACCCATTGTATTGGTAATAAGTATTATACGTATGAAGTTTCACGATTTTTTAAATTACGTATATTTACTTATGTATTTTTGAAATTCAATTCTGATAACTGAAAATCAGAATTTTCAGTTATTAGTTGACTACTATGGATGGCAGTCGACTTATGAGCAAATAGAGTCGATTATTAGGCTGATTTCGGGTAAACAAGGTTTGTTTAGTCTAATTTCAGCTATGGTAAAGTTCCCTAACCACTCATAATCCTAGGATATGCTTTGGAAAGCATTAGAAAGGGTGAAAATATATGGAAATGGATTAGGAGAGTTATTAGGGTGATGTATCAATTTTAAGGTGTTGAAAAGTTCAATGTTGAACTTTGGACCTTAATTTTGATGGTTTAGAGTTCCTATTGGCTTAGGGACTTCCCAAGGACATTGTTGGTGCAATGTGTTAGTAATATATGAGAGATGTCCTAAGACATTTGCCTTATGTTTGAACCATTTATATGATAAATGAAGATTCACTATTTGAGTATATATGTTTTCATGTATTTGATTATATCTTAAACTCATTTACTGAATGTCCACGTAACAATTCACAGCATGAGAGAATTTGTGATTGGATCACAACTAGTGAGTATCTCTACATGTGTAATTGTGATGTATCGGAATTATCCCTAGTCGATGAATTGATGGATTTAGACACCATTGATTCTGTCGAGACTAGCACGAGGTATACTCCTTGGTGTATCCAAGCAGTTGATTCTCACTAGCTGGAGACATTGTGATGTCCGGAGTTAATCGTGGATGCTAATTATGGTAACTAGTTCATTGGAGTGATCAGCCGTAAGACTTCAAATGGTTCTCTGCATATATTGATATGTCAATGAAGTTCTTACTGCAGCTTAAGTGCGATGTTCCTTTGACTTGCAGTATTCAAGTCATCTTGATCATAAAGACTTATGCTTTGACATCTTAAGCAAGCATCTCTGAGGAGATGTGGACCCGAGATGATTGGGTATAAGTCGAAGTGATCGAAGGTGTTTGAATAGCCTATAAAGGATTCACCACTCCTTGCGAGGAGATGTATACCCATGGCCTCTCATCGGATTGTTACTAAAGTCTTTGGCCAAAACATTACATGTTTAGAGTAAGGTACTCTTTAATACATGTGTAGTAACTAGAATCCGTAGGACGAGGAAATGATACTTGGGCTAGGTGTGACGTAGTCAGCCTAGTGGAGACTGACACTATAGACCATGTCCTGAACCAAGTGGGTATAAGATGAGTGAAGGGAATGAGGCACGATTCATTTGAGCTGCTGAAGGGTTTCAAAAATAGTTCTGGGTCAACCGTTGATCTTTTCGGTTAATTGGGGATCATGATGTACTACTAGGTGTCACTCATGATCGTTCTATAATTAATAGTTAATTATAGACGACCAACATAAACCGAGAACCTATTTGGTCACACGCACAACGAGCGTAATCCGAAGGATTTAAAACGAGCTTGAGAATGAGATTCTCAGACCGAGAGAAACTAGGTTTGGTTGGACCAAACATGGAGCGGGTATGAAATCATTTCAGTCGCAATGGAAGCGTGGATGGGTCGTGTCTTATGAAGTCATGATGGATGAACCAAATTGGTTTGGTTCTGAGTTTGGTTTATTTTAAACGAATGAACCAAAGTTGGTTCGGTTCGTTTTAACTTAAAATAAACCATCATGGTTTGGTTTATTTTAACTTAAATTAATGGAGCGGGTTAACGGGCCTTTGGTTATGATCTGATAACCATTAAGAGAATTTGTTCTCTATAAAATAGGGCTTAAGGGTTTTGTTAAGCCCTTATCCAAAAGCCTTGCAACCCTAATTGTTGCCGCCCCCTCCTCTCCTTGGTGTAGTCGGCGCCAACCCTAGTGTCGCCGCCCACCACCACCTAGCTCCCTTGCCGGCGTCCAGAAGGTACTGTCCTTCCCCCTTGCCGGCGTCGAGCTGCTGCCGGAGGAGCTCCGGTGATCTCCTTTGGGTCCGGCGACAAGGTGAGCCTCAACCTTCCTTATTTGGCCGGCCCCTATTCCTCAACCAAAGCTGTCTAGTTTTCTGGACAGCTTGTTTCCTTCTCGTTGGAGCGTCGTTTGGATGACGTTTGGAGCTCCGACAGGGCTAGCCTTGCCGGGGATTCGATCTCCGGTAATCCTCATAGGTGGAGGACGAAGGATTCGTCAAACGGTTGACGAATACCTCTCCGGAGAAGCGAGTTTTTGAGGACTCGTTTTGGATCCGAATTTTTATTCGGATCGTGATCTTCTCCCGATCACATCGTCTTCAACACGAGGCTAGTAACCCGTACGAAGACGAGGCTCGTGACTTTGTGAAGTCATCCCGAAGATACTCGGTGTGGATACGGATAGAGACGATTCTAGCAAGAATCGTTCCGGTTGATGTCTTTCCCGCTACACGTGATATGTCAGGTATACGTAGTATAAATTTCCTTTTATTGCAAAATTTAAATTGACGATGATGTCTACACATGTTGTACTATGCATGCGTGTGATGTGTGTGTTGTAATAAATTAGATTTATTATTTTATTCCTTCCGTTGTGCACATGTTTACGAAACATGTTCGAACACACACTCGTCGCGGTGCCGAAAACCCAACAGTGGTATCATATCCCAAGTTGTGTTTCGACATAATCGTAAAATGATTTTGCGATAGTCATAATGATATTTCTGGAAATTTTCTACTTTTGGAAAGTTAGAAGTATTTATGGAAATTTTTCAATTTTGGAAAGTCTAGAAGTGTTTATGGAAATCTTCTACTTTTGGAAAGTTGGAAGTATTTATGGAAATTTATATTTTCCATAAATAAAAATATTTGATTAGATTTGGAAATTTGTTTTCTAATTTAATCTTGATTTGATTTGGGAAATCAAATCTTAAAATATTTTATTTCCATAAGTAGTTTTGATGATTTAGGAAATTGGTTTCCTAAATTGACTTTCCTTAATCAACTATTTCCACAAATAAAATATGTGATTAGATTTGGAAATTTATTTCCTAATTTAATCATGATTTGATTTGGAGAATCAAATCTTAAACATATTTTATTTCCATAAATAGTTATGACATATAAGAAAATTTTGTACATGACATAATTGTATGTCATGTAATTGCATTAGATGCATATTATTATGTCATGTATGTTGTGACATGTAGATGTATGTCATGTATGTCATGTCATGTAGATAATAGTTATTTGCATGCAAAGAGGATGAGACATAAAAACCCTAACTCAATATTAAAGCCTACACCTTCCATTAATATGGTTAGAACCAGAGTTCCGTTTCTTGTTCGGGTTGTTGGACTCTCTCCAAGCCTGGCTCGAACCCGAACATGTTCAAACCATGGAATAGTTTAATACTAATATGGTAAGAGTCAGAGATCAATTGTTAGCTTTGGTTGTTGGACTCTCTCCAAGCCGGGCTAATTGGTTGAATGCACTCTAACCATATTAAAACTATTTCTCGATTAATGGGTTGGCTTTAACCTAGAGCATCGGCTTGTTGGACTCTCTCCAAGGTCGATGTAAAGGGAGGTGAAGTTGGGTGCTATGCATATGATGCATACTTGTTAATGTGTTAACAACCCGATGTATGTGTGAATATTCAATTAGTTGATAGTACATTGTGATAGTTGCATATACGTGATATGCAATCGATATAGTTGATACCTACCATCGTAGTTATGAATGGCTTGTTGGACTCCCTCCAAGGTTGTTCATATCTATAATAGATATCAGCCCATTCGGAGATGGACCTACGATCTCCCGAAGTGATTTTGGGGTTTTTTAAATTCAAAAAATGAATGGGATTTATAAATGTATATTGATGCATTTTAAAATCATTTTTTTCATATATGCTCGTTTTGTATTTCTAGGTTAATCGATTGATCATGACGTCTTTGAATTTGCGCACTATTTTGGATTCAAACAAATTGACTGGGCCTAACTTCCTGGACTGGCTTAGAAACCTGAGAATTATTCTCAAGGCGGAAAAGCTAGCATATGTCCTTGAAGAGCCTCTTCCCAACCGTCCTAAGGATGATGCAACTCCACACCAAATGTTGGTCTATCAGAAGCATGTGGCGGTGATTGAGGTAAGTTGCATCATGCTATAATGGATGTTAATACCATGGTCTTCCATCTTCATGAGTTGTTTGATGAGCAAGCGATATCCGAAAGGTTCGAAGTCTCCAGGCTCCTCTTCACCACGAAGATGCAAGAAGGTTCGTCTGTAGTGCAGTTTGTGCTAAAGATGAATGGGTACATCGAGCGGCTAGCCACCCTCGGGTTTGTGATGGATCATGAATTAAGTATTGACTTAATTCTACATTGTTTGCCCAAGAGTTTCTCACAATTTGTGATGAACTATCGGATGAACAAATTAGAATCCACTATTCCTGAGCTCCTCAATATACTGAAGACTGTGGAGCCTTCTGTGAAGCATGAGGAGAAAACGGTTCTGTTAGTTGATTCCTCAAAGAAAAGTTCTAAGAGGAAGGCAAAGGAATAGAAGAAAGGGAAGAACAAGAAGGCAAAGAAGGCAGAACCAGCACAAAAGGGCACTTGCCATCATTGTGGCAAGGAATGCCACTAGCGAAGAAACTACAAGATTTATCTTGAGTCCATGAAGAAGAAGAAGGCATCCGATGCTCCATCCTCTTCAGGTATCTTCGTTATTGATTGTCATTCTATTTCCTTAGACACTTAGGTATTGGATACTGGGTGTGGCTCACATATATGTAATGACATACAGGGGCTAAGGAATAGAAGAAGACTCGTCAGAGGGGAGTTAAATTTGCGAGTTGGAAATGGAGCAAAGGTTGTTGCGATCGCCATCGGAACTTATTTGTTGAAGCTCCCTAGTGGACTAGTCTTGGAACTGGACAATTGCTATTGTGTTCCTTCTCTAATAAAGAACATTGTTTCTATTTCCTGCTTAAATAGAAATGGTTACCATTTGACGTTTAGTAACAATTGTTGTTATATAACTTTGAATGGCGTACTTTATGGAACTGGAACTTTGAGCAATGGCATTTATACATTGGACGTATCCAGTGACATTTTCAATATCGAAGTGAGCAACAAGCGTGCTCAAAAGGATAATCAATTAGACTCCTACATGTGGCTTTGTCGTCTTGGCCATGTAAGCAAGAAATGCATGTTCGAATTACACCGATGTGGAATTCTGGAATCGTTTGAATTGGATTCATACGATACATGCGAATCATGCTTAAAAGGCAAGATGACTAAGTTACCTTTTACAGGAAAAGGTGAACGAGTGGGAGAGTTACTAGGTCTAATACATATTGATGTATGTGGACCTATGTTAACTCAAGCTTTAGAAGGCTATAGCTACTTCATTACCTTCACCGATGATCACTCACGGTTTGGGTATGTGTTCTTGATGAAACACAAGTCTGAAGCCTTTGAAAGGTTCAAAGAATTCAGAAATGAAGTAGAGAAACAACATGACAAGAGTATTAAAATACTTCGATCGGATCGAGGTGGTGAATACTTAAGTCAAGAGTTTCTTGATTATCTAAGAGACAATGGTATATTGTCTCAATGGACTCCGCCATATACACCACAGCATAATGGTGTATCTGAGAGGCGTAACCGGACCTTGTTGGACATGGTCAGGTCAATGATGAATCATGTGAATCTTCCCAAGTTCTTTTGGGGCTATGCACTTCAGACAGCTGTTTACTTGTTAAACAGAATGTCAACAAAGGTAGTCTCTACTACTCCATATGAGATATGGAATAGTAAGAAACCTCATGTATCTTACTTGAAGATATGGGATTGTCCTGCTTATGTGAAGCGGACTGTATCAGACAAATTGGATGCTAATTCTGATAAATATCTATTTATTGGATACCGTAAGGAAACAAGGGGTTACCAATTCTATCATCCTGTGGAACAAAAGGTGTTTGTTTCAAGGCATGTTGTGTTTCTAGAGAAAGAGTTTCTCTTGCAAGAAAACAGTGAGAGTGTCGTCGAGCTTGAGGAGGCTCGAGAGACTCAAATAAACATTGATGAGATACCTGGTGAAGCACAACATTCGATAACTCATAGTGATGAGCAATCGACTGGACCTATTGAAACACCACATCTTCGTAGATCTGGTAGAACACGCAACATTCCTGAGAGATATGGATTTCTCGTAAGTGAATCGAACGACGTGTTACTCATTGATGATGAGGAGCCTACCAGTTATGAAGAAGTGCTGACAAGTTCAGAAAGGGATAAGTGGCTTGATATCATGAAGTCGGAAATGGATTCCATGTATGAAAACCAAGTTTGGAACTTGGTTGACCCACCTGAAGGCATCAAGCCTATAGGGTGCAAGTGAGTTTTCAAGAAGAAAACCGACATGGATGGTAATGTGATTACCTATAAGGCTAGATTAGTGACGAAAGGATATCATCAAAAACAAGGTGTTGATTATGAAGAAACCTATTCGCCTATAGCTATGCTTAAATCCATTCGGATGCTCCTGGCCATAGCGGCTCATTATGATTATGAAATATGGCAGATGGATGTGAAAACAACTTTCCTTAATGGAAACCTGCTCGAGGACGTGTATATGATACAGCCTGAGGGTTTCACATCGGTTGATAAAACCAAGGTATGCAAATTGCGACGGTCCATATATGGATTGAAGCAAGCATCCAGGAGCTGGAATATCCATTTTGATGAGACAATCAAAAAGGTTGATTTCTCACAAAATCCAGACGAACCTTGTGTGTATAAGAAGGTTAGTGGGAGTGCAGTCGTGTTCCTTGTATTGTATGTCGATGGCATATTACTTATAGGAGACGATGTTTCTATCTTACAGTTAGTTAAGATTTGGTTATCCAAGACATTCTCCATGAAAGACCTGAGAGAAGCAACCTACATCCTCGGGATTAAGATCTATAGAGATAGATCGAAACGGTTGCTTGGTTTTTCGCAGTCTACATATATAGACCGAGTGCTAAAGAGGTTTAGCATGTCGAAATCCAAGAAAGGTTTCCTACCCATCAGGCATGAGATACACCTTTCGAAGTCTATGTGCCCACGCACAAAAGACGAGAGGATTTGCATAAGTAAGATTCCCTATGCATCCGCTATGTTATGTACGAGGCCCGATGTATCCTATGATCTGAGTGTCACGAGTAGATACCAGTCTAATCTAGGAATGGATCATTGGGTGGCTGTTAAGACGAACCTTAAGTACTTAAGAAGAATTAAGGATGTATTCCTAATATATGGAGAAGGGGACATGGTGATACGCGGGTATACGAATGCCAGCTTCCAGACAAACAAGGATGATTCCATGTCTCAGTCTGGATACGTGTTCACTTTGAATGGAAGCGCAGAGAGTTGGAAAAGTTCCAAACAAGACACTGTAGCGGATTCTACCACCGAGGCAGAATACATTGCAGCTTCGAAAGCAGCAAATCAAGCGGTTTGGATCAAGAACTTCATTTATGAACTTGGTGTGATTCCAGCCATTATAGAAGCAATATCGGTCTACTGCGACAACAATGGAGCAATTGCACAGGCGAAAGAGCCAAGGTCTCATCAACGATCCAAACATGTGCTTCGCCGCTATCATCTTATCAGAGAGATCATCAGTAGGAAGGAAATACAAATCGAGAAAATTCCCACTGAAAGGAACTTAGCGGATCCTTTGACTAAGGCATTACCTCAAAGTAAGTTTGAGGGTCATGTTAGAGCTTATGGTATTGGATACCGTAGCGATTGGCATTAGGCCAAGTGGGAGTTTATTAGTAATATATGAGAGATGTCCTAAGGCAATCGCCTTATGTTTGAACCATTTATATGATAAATGAAGATTCACTATTTGAGTATACATGTTTTCATGTATTTGATTAGATCTTAAACTCATTTACTGAATGTCTACGATACGATTCACAGTATGAGAGAATTTGTGATTGGATCACAACTAGTGAATATCTCTACATGTGTAATTGTGATGTATCGGAATTATCCCTAGTTGATGAATTGATGGATTTGGACACCATTGATTCTGTCGAGACTAGCACGAGGTATACTCCTTGGTGTATCCAAGCAGCTGATTCTCACTAGCTGGAGACATTGTGATGTCCAGAGTTAATCGTGGATGTTAGTTATGGTAACTAGTTCATTGGAGTGACCAGCTGTAAGACTTCATATGGTTCTCTGCATATATAGATTTGTCAATGATGTTCTTACTACAGCTTAAGTGCGATGTTCTTTTGACTTGCGGTATTCAAGTCATCTTGATCATAAAGACTTATGCTTTGACATCTTAAGCAAGCATCTCTGAGGAGATGTTCGAACACACACTCACCGCGGTGCCGGAAACCCAACACAATGGTCAAGGGGGAGCAAGCCTTTAGGGGGAGGTATCTATCTTGGGATAATGGATGTATTTTTCCTCATGAAGGGGAGAAATGGAAATTTTGAGATACCCAATTTGGAAATTGAGAGAGCATATAGGAGTGTCTCTCTTAAGTGATATGAGACTTATCACTAGGAAGAGTTAGGCATCCTAGGTGTTTTTGGATCAAGGGGGAGATTGTAAGATCTCATTGGGATATGAGACATTGATCTCCTTGGGGTGAACCTTTTTTATGTACGTCAAAAAGAGGGAGAATGTATGGAATTACCAATTTGGGAAATTTGGTAAGGAAATTTGAGTTAGGGGCCTAATTCAAGGGTATTTTTATCAAACATCAAAAAGGGGGAGATTGTTGGTGCAATCGGCCCAAGTCACGATTGACCAGACTTGAGTTTGACTCGAGTAGTGTTTTGATGTTTGACATTGATGTCTGACATGTGTTGGGGAAATTATTGGTGCAATCGACCCAGGTCATACTTGATGTTTGACGATGGATTGATCATTATCATGGGAGAAGTCCAAATCTTATGTACTTGGCATGGAAAGTCAAAGCATGAGTCTTGGCATAGAAAGTCCAACATAGATTGGCAAAGAAAGTCCAAATATGGGTCTTGGCAAGGAAAAGTCCAAGCATGTGTGTAAAATATGGAAAAAAAAAATTATGGATTAATCCTTTAATCAATTGGATTTAATTAGTGGGTTAATTGAGTTTAATTAGTGGATTAAATTGGGCTCAATAAGTGGAAATGGGCTGGAAATTGGGCTGAGCCCATTGGGCTGAATCCATTGGGTTTGACTTGGGTTAAGGGCTGAACCAGATTGAGTTAAATTAGATTGGGCTTGAACTAGTTTGGGTTGGTCGAGCCAAATCACTGGAACGACTCTTAAAGGCTGAACCCGACCGAATCGACGCATTTCCCCATCGCGATTTCCACTTCTTCCCTGCCTCTCGTCTCTTCCGAATCGCAGCTGCTGCCGACGCACACGGGGTCACCTCGCTGAAGACCGCCGATCGCGAGTTTTCCAAGCGAGAGTTCCGACGAAGAGTCTTTGGTTGGGAGCCGAGGGTCGACGGTGTAACTACCGGGTCTCCGATCGTGAGCTCTCCCGGTCGTGCCACCCTCCGTCAATACAAGCGGCAGCAAGCTCCTCTAGCCATGGAGTTTGCCTCGGCGCAAGGGATAATCTCCGGTGTCGCTCGAGCTCATATCATCATCGACCTAGCTGATCGTTTCGACCATAGGCCAACTCGATTTCTCCCTTTCGATTCTGAGCTTGCGTTCATTAGATCACGGACTCGAGCTTAACCTGGTCTCTCCCGATCCTCTCTGCAGGGTGTTGGAGCTGTCGTCGGTGGATTAGGTGATTGGTTTGGCAGTGGTTGAGCTTAGATTGGTTCGGTGAGCCGGTGAATAGGGGAGGAGCAGCGTCGGAGGATCTACTGTGTTGGTAAGTCGATCCGTTCTTTATGTCCACTGTGCTATATTGAAATTGCTAGGTAGTTGTAGTGAGTTCTATGTGTTTGTGATGTTGGTAATCGACGGCGAACAGGGGAGGTGGCCGTCGGTGAAAATTTGGCCGGTAAGTGAGTTTATCCCTTTCGTTTCATCTGTAGATTGCTATGTATTCTGGGATGTGTCATTGTTGTTGAGATTCCGATGAACTTTTGATTGGAATCTAAGCCGAGCTAGGAGTGTATCCGATTGTTGATTGGAGTTAAGGTGGGAAGCCGGGTTTGATGGGCTCGGATTAGTCATGTAGGTATGGTTAGATTTGTTGTTATTGATTCAGGAATGAAGAGCTATAATAGATATTGATCAATTGGTCAAATGTGGGAGAGAGGAAGGCCTCATTCTGCACGGTCAAGGGTGGAGGAGTTGTAATCATCCTCACCCCTCAGTAGTGCTCTCAGTCTCTCAGTCACGCGTTAGAGAGAAGCTAGCGCTCCAAACCAGTGAGTTTTCCCTCCCCCTCCGGCGGCATCCCATGAGGGGTCGCCGGAGGGGGGCAGGGGTTGCGAGGGGAGGAACCAACAGTGGGAGTCGCCGGGGGGGGGGGTCTGCGAGGGAAGGAACCGACGGTGATCTACCCTAGAACCTAAGCGGCAGGAGGCGGTGTGGGGAAACCTGGGGGGAGTCTCGCGCTGCCTCTTAAGTCGTTGGCCGAGGCAAAAGGAGGTGGAGCGGGGAAATCTGGGGGGGAGTCTCTCGCGCTGCCTCTTGAGTTCTTGGCTGAGGCGAAAGGAGAAGCTCACCGACGTTGTGCTGATGGCGTGAGAGCTGCCGTCGGCGGAGCCTTCACAGGGCCACGAGTGGCGGAAGCTGTGCGCGGAGGGGCTCTGGCCTGCCCCCAGGTCCCTCCCGTGCTCCTTCTTCCCAACTGATGGTTGTGCAAGTGAGAAGCTCAACGACGCTCTTGGTGAGGACGAAGGTTGAGGACGAAGACGAAGCTCGAAGGAGGTTTCCTGTCGTGAGACGGGTTGGAGGCGGCTCCGAGGGATTTTCGGCACCTCGCAGCTGCTGTCCATGGCATCTGAAGCCTCCAGCCGGCTTCCTGTGGCTGCTGGAGTTTCTCCGGGGAAAGATCGGAGAGGATGAAGACAACGCGTGGGAGATCAGAAACAGGACGTGAGGTGCTGCTGCAGGCTTGACGTGCGCCGGATATATGACCTTTTTGTGCAGAAATTGCTGGCGTCGCTTGAGTGTGCAGCAGCAAGGTAACGTGGAGGAAGGCTGACGGAGGTTTCCTGTCGTGAGACGGGCTGGAGGCGGTTCCGATGGATTTCCGGTGCCTCACAGCTGCTGTCCATGGCAGCTGAAGCTTCCAGCTGGCTTCTTGTGGCTGATGACGTTTCTCCGGCGAAGGCTTGGGGGAGAACGAAGGCAACGCGCGGGATTCGAAACGCTGCTGCAAGCTTGACGTGCGCCGGCCAACAAGTCCTTTCGTGCAGAAATCGCAGGCGCCCGTTGAGTGTGCAGCAGTAGGGAATGGCCAAGCAACCTAGAGCCGTGCGCTGGCGTTTCTCCGACGAGAGCTTGGGGAGGACGAAGGCAACGCGCGGGAGGCAGATGCGGGATTTGAGGAGTTGCTGCAAGACTGACGTGCGCCGGTCAACAAGCTCATTTCGTGCAGACTTCCGCTGGCGTCTGTCGAGAGTGCAGCAGAAAGGATGGGCCAAGTCACCTAGAGCCGTGAGCCAAGCAGCATTGGGGGCAGCAACACTGTTTCCTGTCCCAGCTGTTGCGTTAGCTGCCAAATGACCTGGCAAGCTGAGCTGGCGCAAGCCTAGGTGGGCCCGCTGAGCTGGAATTTTGTGGTGGGCCCACTGCTGATGTGGAAGTCAATGTGTTGGGGGGACTACCCTGGCTTTATATGATTCCTGTTAGGCGGCCTCAGGAGACGGGATGACACAAGAAGGTACACATGAGGAGCTGAGTACAGGTGAATGGTGCACAAGAGCACATAGAGACATGGATGGTACACATGCGTCGTTGATAGGGTTTGGATGCGAGAAGGATGATAGAGAGGAATGAGCGAATGTATCATGTGAGAGGATTGGTACTCATGAGAGCACTTGTACACTGCGCCGAGTACATCTCAGATCTGACACTTCGTCAGACATGACATGAGCATGAACCCTAGGCTACTGTATGTTTGTGCTTTTCTTTGATGATATCTATTTACCCTTCATAAAAAAAAAGGGTGGAGTTGTAATCGGTTGTGGGTGTATCTTCCGATTGTTTCTTCTTTTACTGCCCATGGATGTGAGAATGGATGATGGAGTTGTGGTGATGTTGATTTAGGTGTGTTTAGATCTATTTACTTTAATGGATCTTTGGATGTTGGTGATCTATTGTGAGATTGATTATGGTGTATCAGATTTGGGTAATCAGGATTTCTACCTCGTAGACGAGGAAAGGATGCGAGTATAGGAACGATGTAGTGTTTAGTTCCTATGTTTGTTGAATACTTGTACTTAATCATTGCTTGTTATTATTGTGCAGGTTTGGGATACGAAGCAGGTTCGCGGCTGTGACGATTATTCGAGCTTCGTATCAGGTGGGTAATATCTACCTGGTCCGGTAGTTTTGATCAAATTCCTGTGCATGATCTTGGATATATGTTTATATCTGTTTACCTTAAATCCACTCTTATTTAATCATATGCTTGTACTGCCTTAATCTTTGAGATATATACTCTGTAAGTCATTGATTATCTAGCACGGATAGGAACTATAAACCCTATTACGTATTAGCTGATGGATGTTCAGTAAGTACAAGTGGTTAGGTTTATTTTTGTGACTTCAGATTGGGTTACTGTGTTACATCACTAGGGTTAGGTGATGGATTGGATTATGGACGGTCGATTGTATATCGCTACTGACTAGAGGTCTTAGCGTGGTGGACTGTCAGATGAGTATGACTCTTTGTGCGATAGAGAGAGTCTTGTGATTGTAGTCCTTGAAGAGTTGACTTTTGGTTGACCAGGACTCCCCATGGGATAGGGAGTGAGGCGAGGATACATGTATGGAGCTATGCATCATTACATTGCATGCATCTTGTGGCGGTCTCTCTTGTGGATGAGACGGGTCGTCAGTCATCCTGCCTCCCCGGCCACTCGGGGTAGTGGTAGCAGGGTTGAGGACAGAGCATTGGATGTGTCGCGCTCGGCCACTAGGGATGGTGGTAGCTGGAGATCGCACCGCCACCGAAAGCGAGTGGTGTTAGCACTCGCCCACTATAGGCAGTGGTTGTGTGACGTCACGGTTATCACGTGTGCGAGCTCGTCTACTCATGGGTAGTGACGGAGCGACACAGTAGGACCCCGGGAGTAGTTAGCTCTTTACGTTTATATGCTACTCATTCATACCACCCAACCCAACTCGGTCACTCGAGAGTAGTGGCCAGTCGGGCTAGTCGTCATCTTCGTGCCACGGGCCATCTGGGAAGTCGTGGTTGACATGGTCATGCATATATATGCATGTATTTGATATATGTTTTACATATGCCTGTGAGATGCTACATTTGATTGAGCTATGATTGCTGCATATGGTTGTTCATCATGATACATGTCATCTGCATTTTTATTTACTGCTATGTGTTGAGCATGATTCATGCGTTGATTCAGACTGTTATATGCATTTGATTAGCATCATGTCATTGTGTGGTACGGACCGGATTATTATACAGGTGATCATATACTGTTCATATGTCTGAGTATTAGTGGGTATAGGATTGACTGCGTTATATGGTTATGTTATAGTATACCTGTTCAGGATGATCTAGCATATGACGTTACAGACCGTCAGGTACGTTGGTATATTACTTTATGTTCAGTTGATTAGTTTAGTATATACACTGAGTATGACTTTACTGTAGTTACTTGTTATTAGATTTGGATATGACTGTATGTCTATTGGACTCATGCTGTATACCTGTAGATCTTCACACGTATACTTGTAGATCTATCCTTATATGTTGTTCATGCACTTTCTATATATTACCCCTGAGTTTATACTCACCACCCCTGGACCCTGGACTTCCTGTCGCCCAGATAACAGGTAGAAGATTCCTTGGACGTTCGGAGCTCCGCCAGCTGATCCCATCTCACACCGGACGAATGGATATGTTTTTCGTGTTGTTGTATCCTTACGGATGGTTGGTTTGGGTTTTTCCCTGTATTATTTCCGTATTTGTGATATACGGACATATTGTATGTATTTGGTCTTTGATTCGATTTCTGTTATGATTCTTGTCGTGTCAAGTCACTCCGGAGTGCACAGTTGGTCTTTGTATCTTGTTGATCTGTTTGTATTGTTTCCGCTGTGTTTAGTATGTTTGATATGTTGATATCTGTGTATATCATATTGTTGTTGTGGACCTACGGGCCTTGTATTAACCCGATATGTTGCCACGTACAGGGGAGATGTCGTCCGTTTGCTTTTCGGCACGGCATACTCCTGGGGCGTGACAATTTTATTGGTATCAGAGCCCTAGGTTGCGAAGTCCATTTTCGGATTTTATTTCGTTCGGACATCGAGTTTTGCTTTACTCGGTTTTGGTTTGTGAGTTCTGGGATCCGCCGCTATGACATCTCCGAGCTACAAGGTTTAAGGTATGCTAATTGTTATTACATATCCTTCTATTGGTTATGCATTTAGTTGCTTATAATATGGATGACTTGTAGGATATTGGTTAGTATTTGCAACCGTGGTTTGAGTTGACCACGGGAACGATATATTGAGGTTATTAGACATGTACCTGCTATCGAAGAGGTAATTACCTTTGAGAGCCGACTGATACCGAGTCGGAAAGCAGGAGTTAGGTAGTCACATCTATTGTGGAGATTAAGGATTTCGGTCCTAAGATTTTCACTAATTATGTTAGTCAGATCATTACCTATTGGGTAGTGGACAAGCGAGTACACTATTGCTGATGCAGATAGTAGAAAAATTAGTGGATGATGTTCATGGAGATTTTGATCCTCGTACTGGTCGTTCTAAGTTGTATAACATTGGAAGTACTTTTAGAGTACTTGACTCGGGTTATACGAAGATAGTAGTGTTTGTCGAATACCATTATCCGAATTTAGCCGGTACTTGGTGGAAGAGATAGGAAATAACCTTCGGGAAATCACACATCACTTGGCCACGGTGTAGTGATGTTGTGAGAGGATATTTTCCCATGTCATTTTTTGACTCATCGTCAGGGAATTCTTGAGCTTCAGGTTGGGTGATCGTCTGGTGACGAAAGTACCATGCAGAGTCGTTAGACTCGTGACCCCCCTAATAGCTCAAGAATGTGATTGGGTTGGTTTTGGCCACCAACAGGTTATCGGTTGACATCTTTATCAGGATGTTTGGATCTCCTACCAGATCCTACCGGAAGTGTATAGACCGAGTCATGTGGATAGAAATGACTCCGTAGTAAGTGTTATAAGAGTTGAAGATTTGATAAGCAGATATTGCAAGTCAAATTATTGGAATTAGAAGTCTCCAAATGTTGGATAAAAAGGAGCAAGATTAAAGTCATGAGTCATGAGCTACTATTGGAGAGTTTTCCGATCATAGAAGACCGATTGCAGATTGTCAGTAGCTTCTCATGTTTATCAGCGAACTCAGAGGAAAGACTCCGAAAGGAGATTATGTGTGTGCAGTGCGAGTTACGACGAGACACAGAGTCAGATTATCCGATGGACCATTGTATCTGTTTCTACTATAAGCAGCCAGTATCTACGAGGAGAGTATGTATTTTGAAGACTCAGTTGAAGACTATGGATGATGCTTTCGAGCGGACGATCCACAACCTCGAAAGCCGAGATTATTACAGAAGATTAGGTTATCACATCAGCAGCGATCTACTACCCCAGATATAGTTGGAGTCTTTTGATACTTTTATCCGGAAGAAGTAAGTTACTCAGCAGTATCAGCCGAAGACATCTCAGAAGACGCAGACGTTCAGATAACAATTGTTACCTTCCCAGACGACAACAACTGTTACCCTCCCAGGCGTAGTTATGATTTGTTCAGAGGAGAGAGAGTATACGACGATGGTCGTATCTATGCCGTATTCTCCGAGTGCAGCTATACCTCTCACAGAGATGGAGTGTGCTATGTTGTTGACTGTTCTTCAGTATTTTACAGCCGGATGTGTATCCTTTGCCAGTATAACAGTGTTTACCATCTCCAATGCAGTTGTTTCAGATTGTACCTCAGTTATTGACTTGACTTATAGTCTTTGCATCTACATGAGTTCAGCCGTCCAGAACAGATGTTGGACAAGTTTACATGATTACTCGAGAAGAAGTATAGAAGACCGAAGGATAGGTCCTTCGGGGTATTACTTTAGGTTATACTATTTGCAGATATATCGAGAGATACTGGTAGTTTACAGGTATCTTTGTCTAGAACGTTCTTGGATAGGGTTCGAAGGGTTCCTATCGACTAGTGGTTGGTGATTTTTCTCTACCGTTTGGTGAGATGTTGATCAACAACCAAGAAGGCAAGGGATACCCTTAGCCTTTGCTAGACATACCTCTACTATAGACATATCCTTACGGATAGTTGGATTGTTGGAGCGTTGGTATACTAGGACTCTCGGATGTACGTATAATCTGAGAGTATTCGGATATAGTTTCGGATGAACTCCCGGGCTTGCCACTGTATGGGCAAGTAGGAATATGCAATTGGAGGGTGATTTCGAGAATAGTCCTGATAATTGGGACCTCATACCGGGAGATGATTTTATGGGTATCAGTGTCGCTAAACACTATTGGAGATTTATCTGCCTAAGTGTTTCTTCTTGAAAAGACTTGTAACTCTTTGTTAGAAGAGAGTCAGCTCTTGAGTTATGCATCGATTATCGATGATGGAATGCAGTAGTTGTTGTGAATGAATATCCTTCGTTGGGGATAGATGATTTGTTTAGATCAGCTAAATGATACCTGTGTATATCCTAGGGTTGGTCTACGACTGGAGGTTTGATATTGTAGTAATTTAGTGTCATACAATTATCATTGTCAGTGTGATGATTGAGCTATCTGTAGCTTAGAGTAAAAGAATGCAGGTGTGTAGAAGACGACATTTCATACTTGGTATGAATTTTTGGAGATGTTGATAATGTTGTTAGACTTATCGACGATTTAGTCGTTTATGGATTTGAGGAATCAAGTACTCTTGGAGTATTTGAGATCGATTGTCATCATATCTGTGGATGATATATTTATGGATATATTCCCAATCTTGAGGGAAGTTGTGGTTTCCCTAGATTGATTTGGTGTTTACCAGAGCTAAGGATAGGATGTTCTAGCGATACTATACCATCGACTTGTTGGACCAAGAAGGTGATGGCAATCACCTGGTCGGAAGTTTGTGAAGCTAGGTTTCAAGGCCTAGACGGTGGCTGACTTTTGTGTCAGTGTTAGTTAATCCGTCCGATATGGATGGAAGAGTATTGTACGTAGATGTATCATGTCAGGGATTTGGAGTGATCCCGATGCAGTGGAATGAAACGTATATTATGTGTGATTTTGCTCCGGATACTTGAGATGGTTGTTGTGGCATCTCGTACTCGTACATGAGTCGGAAATTTGGGGACCAAATTTTTATAAGTGGGGGAGAATGTAAAATACGGAAAAAAAAAATGGATTAATCCTTTAATTAATTAGATTTAATTAGTGGGTTAATTGAGTTTAATTAGTGGATTAAATTGGGCTCAATAAGTGGAAATGGGCTGGAAATTGGGCTGAGCCCATTGGGCTGAATCCATTGGGTTTGACTTGGGTTAAGGGCTGAACCAAATTGAGTTAAATTAGATTGGGCTTGAACTAGTTTGGGTTAGTCGAGCCAAATCACTGGAACGGCTCTTAAAGGCTGAACCCGACCGAATCGACGCATTTCCCCATCGCGATTTCCACTTCTTCCCTGCCTCTCGTCTCTTCCGAATCGCAGCTGCTGCCGACGCACACGGGATCGCCTCGCTGAAGACCGCCGATCGCGAGTTTTCCAAGCGAGAGTTCCGGCGAAGAGTCTTTGGTTGGGAGCCGAGGGTCGGCGGTGTAACTACCGGGTCTCCGATCGTGAGCTCTCCCGGTCGTGCCACCCTCCGTCGATACAAGCGGCAACAAGCTCATCTAGCCATGGAGTTTGCCTCGGCGCAAGGGATAATCTTCGGTGTCGCTCGAGCTCAAATCATCATCGACCTAGCTGATCGTTTCGACCACAGGCCAACTCGATTTCTCCCTTTCGATTCTGAGCTTGCGTTCATTAGATCACGGACTCGAGCTTAACCTGGTCTCTCCCGATCCTCTCTGCAGGGTGTTGGAGGCGTATCGTCGGTGGATTAGGTGATTGGTTTGGCAGTGGTGGAGCTTAGATTGGTTCGGTGAGCCGGTGAATAGGGGAGGAGCAGCGTCGGAGGATCTACCGTGTTGGTAAGTCGATCCGTTCTTTATGTCCACTGTGCTATATTGAAATTGCTAGGTAGTTGTAGTGAGTTCTATGTGTTTGTGATGTTGGTAATCGACGGCGAACAGGGGAGGTGGCCGTCGGTGAAAATTTGGCCGGTAAGTGAGTTTATCCCTTTCGTTTCATCTGTAGATTGCTGTGTATTCTGGGATGTGTCATTGTTGTTGAGATTCCGATGAACTTTTGATTGGAATCTAAGCTGAGTTGGGAGTGTATCCGATTGTTGATTGGAGTTGAGGTGGGAAGCTGGGTTTGATGGGCTCGGATTAGTGATGTAGGTGTGGTTAGGTTTGTTGTTATTGATTCAGGAATGAGGAGCTATAATAGATGTTGATCAATTGGTCAAGTGTGGGATAGAGGAAGGCCTCATTCTGCACAGTCAAGGGTGGAGTTGTAATCCGTTGTGGGTGTATCTTCCGATTGTTTCTTCTTTTACTGCCCATGGATGTGAGAATGGATGATGGAGTTGTGGTGAGGTTGATTTGGTTGTGTTTAGATCTATTTACTTTAATGGATCTTTGGATGTTGGTGATCTATTGTGAGACTGATTATGGTGTATCAGATTTGGGTAATCAGGATTTCTACCTCGTAGACAAGGAAAGGATGCGAGTATAGGAACGATGCAGTGTTTAGTTCCTACGTTTGTTGAATACTTATACTTAATCATTGCTTGTTATTATTGTGCAGGTTTGGGATACGAAGCAGGTTCGCGACTGTGACGATTATTCTAGCTTCGTATCAGGTGGGTAATATCTACCTGGTCCGGTAGTTTTGATCAAATTCCTGTGCATGATCTTGGATATATATTTATATCTGTTTACCTTAAATCCACTCTTATTTAATCATATGCTTGTACTGCCTTGACCTTTGAGATATATACTCTATTACTCATTGATTATCTAGCACGGATAGGAACTATAAACCCTATTACGTATTAGCTGATGGATGTTCAGTAAGTACGAGTGGTTAGGTTTATTTTTGTGACTTCAGATTGGGTTACTGTGTTACATCACTAGGGTTAGGTGATGGATTGGATTATGGACGGTCGATTGTATATCGCTACTGACTAGAGGTCTTAGCGTGGTGGACTGTCAGATGAGTATGACTCTTTGTGCGATAGAGAGAGTCTTGTGATTGTAGTCCTTGCATAGTTGACTTTTGGTTGACCAGGACTCCCCATGGGATAGGGAGTGAGGCGAGGATACATGTATGGAGCTATGCATCATTACATTGCATGCATGCTGTGGAGGGTCTCCCTTGTGGATGAGGACGTCGTCATCATCCCGCCTCCCGACCACTCGGGGTAGTGGTAGCAGGGTTGAGGGCAGAGCATTGGATGTGTCGCGCTCGACCACTAGGGATGGTGGTAGCTGGAGATGCGCACCTGGCCACTGAGCAGAGTGGTGTTAGCACTCGCCCACTATAGACGGTGGTTGTGTGACGTGATTGTCTGTGTGAGCTCGCTACTCATGGGTAGTGACGAGTGACCGCGGCGAGGACCCCCGGGAGTAGTTAGCTCTTTACGTTTATATGCTACTCATTCATACCACCCAACTCGGTCACTCGAGAGTAGTGACGGCTGGAGTCGGGCTAGTCGTCATGCCGTGCCACCCGCCATCGTCGTGGTTGCAGACATGGTCATGCATATGCGTATGCATGTATTTGATATATGTTTTACATATGCGTGAGATCTTTGCATTTGATTGAGCTATGATTCTGCGTATGGTTGTTCATCATGATACATGTCATCTGCATTTTATTTCTTGCTATGTGTTGAGCATGATTCATGCGTTGATTGACATTATATGCATTTGATTAGCATCATGTCATTGTGTAGTACGGACGGATTATTATACAGGTGATCATATACTGTTCATATGTCTGAGTATTGGTCAGGTATGGGATTGACCTGGTACGTTATATGGTTATGTTATAGTATACCTGTTCAGGATGATCTAGCATATGGCGTTCTGAGGCCGTCGAGTGCGTTGGTATATTACTTTATGTTGATTGATTAGTTTAGTATATACAGTATGACTTTCTTGTAGTTACTTGTTATTAGATTTGGATATTTGTATGTCTATTGGACTCATGTTGTATACACATGAATCTTCACATGTATACTTGTAGATCTATCCTTATATGTTGTTCATGCACTTTCTATATATTACCCCGAGTTTATACTCACCACCCCGACCCCGGGCTTCCGTCGCCTGATAATGTAGAAGATTCCTTGACGCTCGGAGTCGCCAAATGATCTCATCTCACACCGACGAATGGATATGTTTTCCGTTGTTGTATCCTTACGGATGGTTGGTTTGGGTTTTCCTCAGATTATTTCCGTATTTGTGATATACGGACATATTGTATGTATTTGGTCTTTGATTCGATTTACATTATGATTCTGTCGTGTCAAGTCACCCGAGTGCATTGGTCTTTGTCGATCTTGTATTATTTCACTGTTTAGTATGTTTGATATGTTGATATCCGTATATCATATTGTTGTTGTGGACCTACGCCTTGTATTAACGATATGTTGCCACGCAGGAGATGTCGTCCGCTTGCTTTTCGACGGCATACCCCGGGCGTGACAATTTTATTGGTATCGAGCCCTAGGTCCATTCCATTTTATTTTATTTCGTCGGACATCGAGTTTTGCTTTACTCGGTTTTGGTTTGTGAGTTGGGATCCGCCGCTATGACATCTCCGAGCTACAAGGTTTAAGGTATGCTAATTGTTATTACATATCCTTCTATTGGTTATGCATTTAGTTGCTTATAACATGGATGACTTGTAGGATATTGGTTAGTATTTGCAACCGTGGTTTGAGTTGACCACGGGAACGATATATTGAGGTTATTAGACATGTACCTGCTATCGAAGAGGTAATTACCTTTGAGAGCCGACTGATACCGAGTCGGAAAGCAGGAGTTAGGTAGTCACATCTATTGTGGAGATTATGGATTTCGGTCCTAAGATTTTCACTAATTATGTTAGTCAGATCATTACCTATTGGGTAGTGGACAAGCGAGTACACTATTGCTGATGCAGATAGTAGAAAAATTAGTCGATGATGTTCATGGGGATTTTTATCCTCGTACTGGTCGTTCTAAGTTGTATAACATTGGAAGTACTTTTAGAGTACTTGACTCGGGTTATACGAAGATAGTAGTGTTTACCATTATCCTGATTTAACCAGACTTGGTGGAAGAGATAGGAAATAACCCGGAAATCACACATCACTTGGCCACTGTAGTGATGTTGTGAGAGGGTATTTTCCCATGTCATTTTTGACTCATCGTCAGGAATTCTTGAGCTTCAGTCGGGTGATCGCGGTGACGAAGTACCATGCAGAGTTTAGACTCGTGGACCCCTAATAGCTCAAGAATGTGATTGGGGGTTTTTGGCCACCAACAAAGTTATCGGTTGACATCTTTATCAGGATGTTTGGATCTCCTACCAGATCCTACCGGAAGTGTATAGACCGAGTCATGTGGATAGAAATGACTCCGTAGTAAGTGTTATAAGAGTTGAAGATTTGATAAGCAGATATTGCAAGTCAAATTATTGGAATTAGAAGTCTCCAAATGTTGGATAAAAAGGAGCAAGATTAAAGTCATGAGTCATGAGCTACTATTGGAGAGTTTTCCGATCATAGACCGATCAGATTGTCAATAGCTTCTCATGTTTATCAATAACGAGGAAAGACTCAAAGGAGATTATGTGTGTGCGATGGTTACGACGAGACACAGAGTCAGATTATCCGATGGACCATTGTATCTGTTTCTACTATAAGCAGCCAGTATCTACGAGGAGAGTATGTATTTTGAAGACTCAGTTGAAGACTATGGATGATGCTTTCGAGCGGACGATCCACAACCTCGAAAGCCGAGATTATTACAGAAGATTAGGTTATCACATCAGCAGTGATCTACTACCCTAGATATAGTTGGAGTCTTTTGATACTTTTATCCGGAAGAAGTAAGTTACTCAAGAAGAAAGACATCTCGAAGATGCGACGTCGTGACAACAATTGTTACCTTCCTGCATCGACAAAGAATCGTACCTTCCCAGGCGTAGTTATGATTTGTTCAGAGGAGAGAGAGTATACGACGATGGTCGTATCTATGTCGTATTCTCCGAGTGCAGCTATACCTCTCACAGAGATGGAGCGTGCTATGATGTTGACTGTTCTTCAGTATTTTACAGCTGGATGTGTATCCTTTGCCAGTATAACAGTGTTTACCATCTCCAATGCAGTTGTTTCAGATTGTACCTCGCCAAAGAGCATTGTCTTCGCCTCCATGATAGTCTTTGCATCTACATGAGTTCAGCCGTCCAGAACAGATGTTGGACAAGTTTACATGATTACTCGAGAAGAAGTATAGAAGACCGAAGGATAGGTCCTTTGGGGTATTACTTTAGGTTATACTATTTGCAGATATATCGAGAGATACTGGTAGTTTACAGGTATCTTTGTCTAGAACGTTCTTGGATAGGGTTCGAAGGGTTCCTATCGACTAGTGGTTGGTGATTTTTCTCTACCGTTTGGTGAGATGTTGATCAACAACCAAGAAGGCAAGGGATACCCTTAGCCTTTGCTAGACATACCTCTACTATAGACATATCCTTACGGATAGTTGGATTGTTGGAGCGTTGGTATACTAGGACTCTCGGATGTACGTATAATCTGAGAGTATTCGGATATAGTTTCGGATGAACTCCCGGCTTGCCCGTATGGTAGGAATATGCGATTGGAGGGTGATTTCGAGAATAGTCCTGATAATTGGGACCTCATACCGGGAGATGATTTTATGGGTATCAGTGTCGCTAAACACTATTGGAGATTTATCTGCCTAAGTGTTTCTTCTTGAAAAGACTTGTAACTCTTTGTTAGAAGAGAGTCAGCTCTTGAGTTATGCATCGATTATCGATGATGGAATGCAGTAGTTGTTGTGAATGAATATCCTTCATTGGGGATAGATGATTTGTTTAGATCAGCTAAATGATACCTGTGTATATCCTAGGGTTGGTCTACGACTGGAGGTTTGATATTGTAGTAATTTAGTGTCATACAATTATCATTGTCAGTGTGATGATTGAGCTATCTGTAGCTTAGAGTAAAAGAATGCAGGTGTGTAGAAGACGACATTTCATACTTGGTATGAATTTTTGGAGATGTTGATAATGTTGTTAGACTTATCGACGATTTAGTCGTTTATGGATTTGAGGAATCAAGTACTCTTGGAGTATTTGAGATCGATTGTCATCATATCTGTGGATGATATATTTATGGATATATTCCCAATCTTGAGGGAAGTTGTGGTTTCCCTAGATTGATTTGGTGTTTACCAGAGCTAAGGATAGGATGTTCTAGCGATACTATACCATCGACTTGTTGGACCAAGAAGGTGATGGCAATCACCTGGTCGGAAGTTTGTGAAGCTAGGTTTCAAGGCCTAGACGGTGGCTAACTTTTGTGTCAGTGTTAGTTAATCCGTCCGATATGGATGGAAGAGTATTGTACGTAGATGTATCATGTCAGGGATTTGGAGTGATCCCGATGCAGTGGAATGAAACGTATATTATGTGTGATTTTGCTCCGGATACTTGAGATGGTTGTTGTGGCATCTCGTACTCGTACATGAGTCGGAAATTTGGGGACCAAATTTTTATAAGTGGGGGAGAATGTAAAATACGGGAAAAAAAAATATGGATTAATCCTTTAATTAATTAGATTTAATTAGTGGGTTAATTGAGTTTAATTAGTGGATTAAATTGGGCTCAATAAGTGGAAATGGGCCGAAATTAATGAGCCCATTCAATAATCCATTGGGTTTGACTTGGGTTAAGGGCTGAACCAGATTGAGTTAAATTAGATTGGGTTTGAACTAGTTTGGGTTGGTCGAGCCAAATCACTGGAACGGCTCTTAAAGGCTGAACCCGACCGAATTGACGCATTTCCCATCGCGATTTCCACTTCTTCCCTGCCTCTCGTCTCTTCCGAATCGCACCGCCGCCGCGACACGGATCGCCTCACAAGACCGCCGATCGCGAGTTTTCCAAGCGAGAGTTCCGGCGAAGAGTCTTTGGTTGGGAGCCGAGGGTCGGCGGTGTAACTACCGGGTCTCCGATCGTGAGCTCTCCCGGTCGTGCCACCCTCCGATACAAGCGCGCAACAAGCTCATCTAGCCATGGAGTTTGCCTCGCGCAAGGGATAATCTCCTGTCGCCGAGCTCGATCATCATCGACCTAGCTGATCGTTTCGACCATAGGCCAACTCGATTTCTCCCTTTCGATTCTGAGCTTGCGTTCATTAGATCACGGACTCGAGCTTAACCTGGTCTCTCCCGATCCTCTCTGCAGGGTGTTGGAGCCACGCCGGTGGATTAGGTGATTGGTTTGGCAGTGGTGGAGCTTAGATTGGTTCGGTGAGCCGGTGAATAGGGGAGGAGCAGCGTCGGAGGATCTACCGTGTTGGTAAGTCGATCCGTTCTTTATGTCCACTGTGCTATATTGAAATTGCTAGGTAGTTGTAGTGAGTTCTATGTGTTTGTGATGTTGGTAATCGACGGCGAACAGGGGAGGTGGCCGTCGGTGAAAATTTGGCCGGTAAGTGAGTTTATCCCTTTCGTTTCATCTGTAGATTGCTGTGTATTCTGGGATGTGTCATTGTTGTTGAGATTCCGATGAACTTTTGATTGGAATCTAAGCTGAGTTGGGAGTGTATCCGATTGTTGATTGGAGTTGAGGTGGGAAGCTGGGTTTGATGGGCTCGGATTAGTGATGTAGGTGTGGTTAGGTTTGTTGTTATTGATTCAGGAATGAGGAGCTATAATAGATGTTGATCAATTGGTCAAGTGTGGGATAGAGGAAGGCCTCATTCTGCACAGTCAAGGGTGGAGTTGTAATCGGTTGTGGGTGTATCTTCCGATTGTTTCTTCTTTTACTGCCCATGGATGTGAGAATGGATGATGGAGTTGTGGTGAGGTTGATTTGGGTGTGTTTAGATCTATTTACTTTAATGGATCTTTGGATGTTGGTGATCTATTGTGAGACTGATTATGGTGTATCAGATTTGGGTAATCAGGATTTCTACCTCGTAGATGAGGAAAGGATGCGAGTATAGGAACGATGTAGTGTTTAGTTCCTACGTTTGTTGAATACTTGTACTTAATCATTGCTTGTTATTATTGTGCAGGTTTGGGATACGAAGCAGGTTCGCGGCTGTGACGATTATTCGAGCTTCGTATCAGGTGGGTAATATCTACCTGGTCCGGTAGTTTTGATCAAATTCCTGTGCATGATCTTGGATATATGTTTATATCTGTTTACCTTAAATCCACTCTTATTTAATCATATGCTTGTACTGCCTTGACCTTTGAGATATATACTCTATTACTCATTGATTATCTAGCACGGATAGGAACTATAAACCCTATTACGTATTAGCTGATGGATGTTCAGTAAGTACGAGTGGTTAGGTTTATTTTTGTGACTTCAGATTGGGTTACTGTGTTACATCACTAGGGTTAGGTGATGGATTGGATTATGATGGCCGATTGTATATCGCCGCTCGACTAGAGGTCTTAGCGTGGTGGACTGTCAGATGAGTATGACTCTTTGTGCGATAGAGAGAGTCTTGTGATTGTAGTCCTTGCATAGTTGACTTTTGGTTGACCAGGACTCCCCATGGGATAGGGAGTGAGGCGAGGATACATGTATGGAGCTATGCATCATTACATTGCATGCATGCTGACGACTGGGTCTCCCTTGTGGATGAGACGGGTCGTCAGTCATCCTGCCTCCCCGGCCACTCGGGGTAGTGGTAGCAGTTGAGGGCGTAGCATTGGATGTGCCACTACCACTAGGGATGGTGGTAGCCGGAGATGCGCACCGCCACCGAAAGGTAGTGGTGTTAGCACTCGCCCACTATAGACGGTGGTTGTGTGACGTGCAGTTGTCCTGTGTGCAGAGCTCGTCTACTCATGGGTAGTGACGGAGCGACCAGCAGCAGGGACCCCCGGGGAGTAGTTAGCTCTTTACGCTTATATGCTACTCATTCATACTACCCAACTTGATCACTCAAGAGTAGTGACGGCCGAGTCGGGCTAGTCATGTCGTGCCACCCGGCCATCGGGTCGGGTTGACGGTCCGCAGACATGGTCATGCATATGCACTGCTGATATATATGTATGCATGTATTTGATATATGTTTTACATATGCCTGTGAGATGCTGCATTTGATTGAGCTATGATTGCTGCATATGGTTGTTCATCATGATACATGTCATCCGTGATTTTTATTTATCGCTATGTGTTGAGCATGATTCATGCGTTGATTCGCATCAATTATATGCATTTGATTAGCATCATATCATTGTGTGGTGGCATGCATCGGATTATTATACGTGATCATATGTCCGAGTATTGGTCGGTATGGGATTGACCGCACGTTATATGGTTATGTTATAGTATACCCGCTCGTAATGATCTAGCATATGGCGCATGCATCGCCGCACGCTGGTATATTACTTTATATTCAATTGATTAGTTTAGTATATACACCGAGTATGACACTTTGTAGTTACTTGTTATTAGATTTGATACGATCATGTCTATTGGACTCATGTCAGATACCAGATCTTCACATGTATACTTGTAGATCTATCCTTATATATTGTTCATGCACTTTCTATATATTACTCCCTGACCACTACCCTTCGACCTCGGGCTTCGCCTGCATAATGTAGAAGATTCCTTGGACGTTCGGAGCTCCACCAGCTGATCCCATCTCACACCGGACGAATGGATATGTTTTCCATGTTGTTGTATCCTTACGGATGGTTGGTTTGGGTTTTTCCCTGTATTGTTTCCGTATTTGTGATATACGGACATATTGTATGTATTTGGTCTTTGATTCGATTTCTGTTATGATTCTTGTCGTGTCAAGTCACTCCGGAGTGCACAGTTGGTCTTTGTATCTTGTTGATCTATTTGTATTGTTTTCGCTGTGTTTAGTATGTTTGATATATTGATATCTGTGTATATCATATTGTTGTTGTGGGCCTATGGGCCTTGTATTAACCCGATATGTTGCCACGTACAGGGGAGATGTCGTCCGTTTGCTTTTCGGCACGGCATACTCCCGGGGCGTGACAATGGGTCTTGGCATGGAAAGTCCAACATGGGTTGGCAAGGAAAAGTCCAAGCTTGAGTCTTGGCATTTGAGAAGTCCAAGGAGAATATTGGCGGCGTAAAGTCCAAAGGTAAAGTCTTGGTAGCATAAGTCTAATGGTTGGCGGCGTAAAGTCCAAGAGGAGTCTTGGCGGCGTAAGTCCAATGTGCCTTGGTAGTATAGTTTAACTTAGCATGACATAGCCGATGGAAGCACATGAAGGCTAGCGTATGGATGAACAAGTCATGGATGACTTGGAGGGATCCGATAGGCATGAGGCTGACGGAGGTGGCTAGAAGGCTTAGGTCTAGGTTAAGGGTAGTCTAGCAAGTATGGGGGCACCATACTTGGGTTAAAACCTCATGGTTGAGGTGTATCAGTCGACTGATGGGAGTCGACTAGTGTTCGACTGCTAGAATTAGCCTAGCAGTCGACTGCCAACATTGGGCGGTCAACGATCGATGGCACAGATCGATCGGTGATCTGGAGATCGATCACGTCGTGTCAGTTCGACACGTAAAGCTCTCGGTCAGTGATCGGCCGAGCACTCGACGATTAAGCTTATCGATCGATGCCCTATCCATTGGAACTTATCCGACATGGTTCATGATGTTGTGAGACAATGGCTACAGGAGCAGTCGACTGATGGTCCCGATCAGTCGACTGCTAGGCGGAATCTAGCCCAAGGAGAAGCTTTAAAGGGAGCTCGTGGAAGAGGTTTTCACTATCGGTTTCTTGGACGTTCTTGAGGCGATTTGCTGGTGCAAATCAGGGTCTTCAACCACAGTTCAAGCAATTAACAAGCAAGCATCTAAAAGCTTTTTGTAAAGTTTTCTTTATTTGCATTCTATTGTATTTGCTTGTATTCTTTTTGTATTACTGTTGTAATCTTTGTACGAGGTTTTTCCGCCTCCGACTTGTAGTCGAGAAGGAATATTATTGTTATAGTGGTGTGTGTTGGCATCGCTAGGGCTCTTAGAGCCCAATCCGTGGAGTATGAACCATTCGGTTCTGAACCACGTTACATCGTATTGTTGTGCTTGTATGTGTGTTGTATTGTTTTATTATTTCTATTTCCACTGCATATAACACTTTTTGTAGCAAGCACGCGATCGCAAATGAAATCCATCGCACGACAAGAGACGACGCTATTCACCCCCCCCTCTAGCATCCACCGAGGTCCTAACACGAGGGTGGAGTCTTGGCAGCATAAGTCCAATGGTTGGCAGCGTAAGCCCAATGTGCCTTGCCGGTGTAGACCACGTTAGCATGACAATAGCTGATGGAAGCACCTAAAGGTTAGCGTATGGATGAACAAGTCATGGATGACTTGGAGGGATCCGATAGACGTGAGGCTGACGGAGGTGGCTAGAAGGCTTAGGTCTAGGCTAAGAGTGGTCTAGCAAGTATGAGGCATCATACTTGGTGTTAAAATCTCATGGATGAGGGTATCAGTCGACTGATATTATGAGCAGTCGACTAATGTAAGTCGACTAGTATTTGACTGCAGGAAATAGCCTAGCCGATCGCCAACATTGACGATCGATTGATGGCGATCAGATCGCTATATAGCGGCAATGATCGATGGTCGAAGCAGAATATTTCCGAGTCGACTATTAGGGTTTGATAGTCGAGTGATGACTTGATCAGTCACCTGATGGGCATGTTCAGTCGACTGATGGTCTATCCGTTGGAACTTATCTAACGTGGCTCGAGTCATTGTGAGACAATGGCTATAGGAGCAGTCGACTAATGGTCTCAATCAGTCGACTGCTAAGAGAAATTTAGTCCGAATGTAGGTTATAAAAGTAGCTCGTGAAGATGAATTTTGATAAGGTTTCTTGAGGTGATTTGGAGGGGATTTGCTGCTGTAATCCAGACCTTCAAGGCTATTCTCAAGCAACCAAAAGCAAGCAATCAAAGATCTCTTGTAAAGTATTTTTTTCTTTACTTGTATTTGCTTACATTTGTTGTATTACTTTTTGTAATCTCTTGTACGAGATTTTTCCACCTCTGACGTGTTGTCGAGAAGGAGTATTACTAATTAATGGTGTTGGTTGCATCGCTAGAACTCATTTGAGCTCACCCCGTGGAGTAGGAACCTTGAGGTTCTAAACCATATTATATCTCGTGTACTTGTGATTATATTGTATATTTGTTTGTATCATTTCTATATTCCGTTGCGTACTAACAATCATAAGCAAGCACACGAATGAATTCCATCAATGTTTACGAAATCGCTATTCACCCCCCCCCCCCCCCGCCTCTCTAGCGGACATCACGGTCCCAACATTTTGATGTTTGACAATAGGTTTTACCATTGTTTCATAGTGAGTTGATCATATGGTTGACATGAGTTTGACCATATGAGGAGATAGATTTATGGGGAGATTGTTGAAGCAATCGGCCTTAGGTCAAGGTTGACCTTGCTCGAGTAGGACTCGAGAGAAGTCCAAGTCATGGGTACTTGGCATGAAAAGCCCAAGCATGAGTCTTAGCAATGGTAAAGTCCAAGTCATGGGCACTTGGCAAGTGAAAGTCCAAGTCTACTTAGCAATTAGAAAGTCCAAGAATGGTCTTGGCAATGAAAAGTCCAAGCATAGATCTTGTCAATGGAAATTCCAAGTCATGAGTACTTGGCAAGGAAAGTCCAAATGTATAGTATTAGCGGTATAAGTCCAAGTGTGTAGTCTTGGCAGTGTAAAATCCAAGTGAACTTTGGCAGTGAAAGTCTAAGTATAGATTCTTGGCAATTGAGAAATCCAAGGGTGTGATATTGGCAACGTAAAGTCCAAGCATTTAGTCTTGGCAACATAAGTCCAATGTTTGGCAACATAAAGTCCAAGTATAGAATCTTGGTAGCATAAGTCCAAATGAACCTTGGCAAAGGACCCGGTTAGTATAAAATAGTCGATGAAAGCACCCGAAAGCTAATGCGAATGATAAAGAGTCGTTGACTCGAGAGATTCGAAATGCGTAAGGCTGTTGGAGGTGGATAGAAGGTTTAGGTATGGGTTATGGGTGGTTATCAAGTATGAGGGGATCATATTTAGGTTAAACCTCATGTTTGATATTTACCAGTCGACTGGGGATATGGACCAGTCGATTGACCGAGTGTTTAACACTCAGAAGCCTAGTTGACTCAGAGCAGTCAACTAGGATTATGCTTCAGTCGACTAGCCGATGAGTCAACGAGGCTCGATTCGCTGTGCCCGCGGTGTAGTCATCATTTTTGCGATTGATCGCCTTGAGCAATGGAATTTGTGGACACAAGCACAAAAAGGTTCGTAGTGGACTATTATGTAAGGGCAATTGATTGACGGCTATGGACAGTAGACTGATGGGTCAGAGCAATCGACTGGTGTGCCCTAATCTTACGTGGAGTAGTCTGTTGTGAGACAATAGATAGGTGAGCAGTCGACTGCCAAAAGTCGACTAGAGTCTTTTGGCAGTCGACTGACAGGCGAAAAATCAGCCCGACGGAAGATTTAAATAGAGCATGAAGGGAGGTTTTTGTTGGATCGAAAAGCGCTGGGGTGGGGGGGGGGGGTGAATAGCGCACGTAAAACTTCATTTCTTTTCGTTCAATGTCTGGCTTCCCGAGTAACTTCGCTTCCAAATCAGTTTTACCCTGGTTGGCGGTCTTCTTGACTTCTTCTGCTATCTCGACTCTCCAAGTATTAGACTCTAGTCGTATCATAGGTCACCCTCCCCCCCTCCCTGAATAGTCAGAGTAGAAGGCTTGAATATGTCTGACATTATGGCATCCACCCTTGTTAATACACTACCCTTACCCTAAGATTTCACATCTCTTACATCTAATTTTTATTAATGTCGGGCATGCACACCCCATCATTTTGGGATTTTGTGCCTATACTTTTTCACCTCTTCGGCAGTTCTTCCCCCCCCCCCCCTCCCTCCCTCCCTTTAATCGTCATCACTTCGAGTTTTTTAGTCTCTCATACCTGCGACCTCTAGCCCTTCGAGATGATTTTCTTTTTGTCGCTTTATTCGCTTCGTGCTCCATCTTCCTTATTGCCTCATGTTTAGGTAGGTCTCCCTAACTTCCCTCGCCATTTCTCCTTTCCTTTTGTGGTTACCCCTGTTGAATGAAGGGACTTTTTCCTGCATGCAAATGTCATGCAAGAAGGTATGCACAATCTACTTTTAGCATCCAAAAAGAAAGGCACGGGAGGGGCAAAGCTTTTCACCGCTCCTCCTCACTTGTCCGACTCCCCTTCCTTCATATCCTTGCCTTTTGGTGTCGAAGTGCCTGCCATCAATTCCGCTTAGGGATGTGGTATCTCGCCTCCTGATCTAGTCATTTTAAAGCAACGAAGGGATTCTCCCAAATCCTCTACTCATCTTGAAATCTGTACTTCTCTTTTTTCTTCCCCTCCTACACACTAACCTCGACCTTCTTGCAGACCACACCTTGCTTGTTCTTTACCTGAACCTTTAGGGGTCGTACTCCCTTCTTCGGTGATCTTGAAGATTCTCGATTTTCCTCCCCCTCACCTTACCTCTTCACCTTCTCCTATAGCCCGACTCCTATCCTCGTCCATCATATCAGAATCCCCGCCTACATTATTCGATGGATGCCCTTAGTAGACAATTCCACCTACCTCGACATAGTACCATGTGTGCTTCTCCTTCCCCCCTTTGTCAGTAGCACTTCTTCCTCTACAACTATTGCTTTGGGTGGACCTTCTTCATTTTGCCCTAGGTTTCGGCTTCTGTTGGTGCAAATAAGATTCACATATCTCCACAATGGTATGATATTGTCTACTTTGGGCATAAGCCCTCATGGTTTTATTTTTGGGATATACCCAAAAGGCCTCAAACCAATGAAGATATCTTTTCATCTTATAAGAATATGATCTTTTCTATGTCTTACCAATATAAGACTTTGATTGTATCCCAATACTCCCAACAATCCCTCCCTCAAACAAAGGACCACATTGGTCCCCCCCCCCTCAAATCTATCCGTACTCGAAAGACTTTCCCTACTTGATGTTTGATCCTTAACCCACCAGGACTTCCTACCAACTGTTTGGTCCTCCTGACTCAGCTGGACTTCCTACCAGTTATTCGGTCCTTCTGACCCAATTGGACTTCCTATCTGGTGTCTGATTCTCTTGATCCGAATATGGGAGCCCCACTTCTTTCGTTCGAGGTGCATGTATGGCTTGCCATGGACTATGACTCTGATACCAATTGTTGGTACAAATATATCTTCATAATGGTATGATATTATCCACTTTGGGCCTAAGTCCTCATGATTTTATTTTTGGATTATACCTAAAAGGCCTCAAACTAATGGAGATATCTTTTCATCTTATAAGCACATCATCTTTTCTATGTCTTACCAATGTGGGACTTTGATTGCATCCTAATACTCCCAACAACTTCTTCTCCACCCGACTCCGCCTCTGCCCCTGTGTCAGCCCCTATCCCTACTAGTACTCTTCAATTTCCACCTAGGCCCTTTGCCTCATCACTACCCATTTCCTCTTCCGCTCTTCCTCCCCCTACCATACCTTGAAGGCAGCTCCTTTTCCCCTTCCGAGTCCCCTCAAACTTGGGAAACAAGAGAGGGCTCCTCCTGTAGGTATTTTCCCCCTTCTTGGGTGCATTTTCTCTCCCATCTTCAGACCCCTTCGCCCGAGGAACTTCGATTTATGTATCACCCGAGGCTCCATGTGACTCTAGAACGTGTGCATTATGAATTAGCCTTTGAAGTCTTCCCCTTCAATGTATTTCCCTATTCATTTCATTCCACATTCTTATTGTCCTGGTTTATGCAGGCTCAAGATAACTATGGGAAGTTAGTTTGCCAATTGGTTGATCATCCAAAACATGCTGCGACTTTCCCAACCCCCCCTTAGCTCCCCACCATCCCTCTAGCATCACACACAGCTCAACTTTTCGAACGGGAAATCGAGCTAACTACAACCAATAAGGCCTTGCAATTCTAACTTCTCGCCCTACATGAACAAAGATTGGCCCTTTTAGAGAGCCATAATGGAGCTCTACTTCGATCTGAGTTCTTATCCATTGAATTGGTCACTTGCCAAGCTAGATTTCAAGAGACCCTATCGGAGAAAGAGCAACTCCAGACACGAGGAGACCATTTGGAGGAAGAGTTGGCTTCAAAAGTCATACAAGAGTGCCTTGATGTCAAGGAGAAGGATCTAATCCTCTCCCAATGCCTCAAGTGGGGGTCCCTTGCAAAACAATTGGGGGAGGTGACCAATCACACCCTAGATGGATTAACCCGGGTCTACTTGGTGTCTTTTGATGTCTTGAGAGATTGCAGAACTAGCTACTCATTTGTGCCAGAATCACGCTGCTCAGTTGGAAAGCTTGCAGGGGTTGTCTAGGGATCTTTTCCAAATTTCTCAAAAGCGTAATAGGATTCTACCTTCTTTGATATCACCTCCTGAGTCGCTGAAGGGTGGCGTGCACACTCTAGAAACAATGGGTAAGGGATTCCCTGGCCCCCATGACCATCTCTTTCTTTCAATTTCAAGGAGTCATTAAGTAGTTTGCCGCTCAGGGGTATCCTCCCTCTAGGGAGTACACTTCCTTCATTGATTGTGCAATGACGTTAAACGAGCTTCCTCCAGATGCTTTTGATTTGTAATTTATACACCTTGGCTATGGGAGCGTTTTGCAATAGCTTTTCCGCATGACTTGACTTCTTGAACTTAGTGCCTTTGCTTTGTTATTATTATGATATTCTTGCCTGCTTCGATGAATGTGTGAATTACTTCGACTCTCTATTTTACTCTGCTAGAAAAGGGCATGCACAGCTTAGTCCCCTCAGTGATTAAAGCATTACTCCCTTTATTTTAGTGAGTCATCTTCTCATTGTTGTACTTTTCTATGGCATCCCTCGATCAGCATCCATCAAATCGCCCGATTTTCTTGGACTCCTATCACTCGTTAACCCACACCCTCGATAATTTTCCCTGGATGTGGTTATAAAAGGCCTAGTTGGGGGGATGTTATCCATCATTCAAAGCTCTTTCTCCACCTTGCCTGTAAGCTCCCCTCCTCTCCACTTTTCTTAGGCATGGTATCTCAACAAACACCCTCCAACCTTGTTCCCCCTTTATCTTTGGCTCGACCCTTTGTATTAGCTTTAGATGCACTACCCCGCTCGTCTTTCACGACAAAGTCAAGTCTCTCCGCCCAAGGTTCCTTGACCTCGCTTAGGGAATAACCTTCGACCGCACCCCCCCCCCTACAACACACACACACCTCGACGTCGTTCTTCTCATTTAGTTGTCATCTCCTATAGGGACGCTCCGTCCCTGTCATCTTCTCCTCTATTGATATCATCCCAGGAGTCTTTAGTAAACTCTCTAGACTCCCACTCATCAACATCTCTGTCGAGCAACTCCCCTCAGGTATTTCCTCAAGTTCCTTGAGTAGGGTTACTTCATGGTTCTCTTGATGTTTCTCTTTCCTATTTTAGGTGTAGGATTCCCCAAAAGTGGAAAGGGGAGAGGATTTCTATAGTTGGGCTCCGGGTTGTTCGACGCCACTTCTAAATCAAGTTCTGGACCTAGAAGTCCAACTGGAAGTGACCCTACAATGAGTTGAAGAACTAAGTTGTCTCTGTACTAAAGCTACTCATCACTTGACGGAAGTGTTCCTACAGGAACAAGTCATGCTAACTGTAGCGGCGACACTATAGGATCAAGTAGAGGAAGTCAAGGTGACTCCAGAGGAAGCAGATCGGACTCTCAGTACTGAGGGTGCTCCTTCTCGATGCCAAGGATTGAGTGGCCATGCAAACTGAAACCATTCATGCCTCTTAATGTCCTCAGAGAGGATGATACGGTAATGAAAACATGGCTCGCCCGAGATGATGATGGGGGGATGAAGGATGCTAACTGGAAGTTTGAAGTCTATCATATTACCTCAATATGCAACCTATGCATGTTTACTTCTAGCAATGGAATTCCCCATTATAATTAATGAAAAACTATTTTGGGAAAAGTCGAAATGGTTCTTTCGATTTTCTAGGCACTATGATCGATTTTTTAAGTAGGCCCAATCCTCGAAGTGTCTTTCTCCCACCATCTAACATCTCCATAAATGGTTCGTCAAATGCCTGGCAAGCCACTCTTACACGCGACCATCATTATCTCGTGGTGTCCCATTCTTCGGTAAGACGCTTCATTCTCTTTCTTGATGCACCTTCCCAGGGTATGACAACTTGCCTCTCATTGTACCTTCCTTCGACATTACGCCTAGGATTCTATCTCTGCATTGAGCTCTTTATATACTTCTCTTCATTAAATTGTAAACCATTCTAAGCCATGGAGCCTAGCTCTTCCATGAGAAAGCACGTGTCTTCTTCCACCCATCGCCAAATTTTTGAACTAGAAAGGCAAATTCAAAATCTGCGAACGGCCCTATAGCTAGCTAGGTCCTATGTGGAGGTCCAACAGTGAGAAATAGAGCTATACTGCAAGCAAATGCACCTTACTCAAGAGACTCGTAAGGCCATTCTGAGGCAGGCCAACTCTCTACACTTCTGTCCGGGAGATATGGAGCCCCTATCCCCCTAGAGGAGAAAGTAATAATTGTAGAACTTCCTCCTCCTGCCAATTGAACTCCCTGTAAAACTCCAAAGTCTTTATGTAACTTTGAGTGTATGAAATAAATAACTACCTTTTCCTTTTCATGCCTACGATGAGTATTAAAATTGAGTAACCCCCGACTCACTTCTACCATACTGTGTGTTCATGAGGTTCCTTGCTCGAGCGGAACTTAATAACATCTCCCCCTTTCTACTTTGTAAGAGAGGTTTATTTACTATACTCCTTCCCGTGATCAAGGAATTCTCTTCGTCCCCTTAATTGATCACCCTTCTATGGTGGCACCCCTCGATGGCCCCCTCATGATCGCTATCATTTCTAGTACCTGATAATTCCCTTTCACCTTCGGTCCTTAATTGGAGCATCCCCATTCCTCGAACCTTAGCATCATAGCTTTATGAAAGGTATCTAGTTCCCGAAAATAGTTCTTTGAATTTTGAAGCGTCGACCTTCGAGGTTGGTACCCTAATTTACTTCTCGTAAAGGTGGGACCGCTATCCTCCTTTATTTCTCGCAATAATATCTAACCATATTCCCCATAAAAGCGAGGTTGTTCCCTCCCTTTATTTTTGCATTAAAGTTCCCATCGATCCCCAGGGTTACTCCTCTCCGTCTGACTATAAATGAGATAGCACCCCGAACTTCAAGGACAACTTAGCCACTTGTTCTCTTCACTCTATGAGTTGCTCTTCCTCCCTTTCACTCCACCCCCTTTGTGCCTTCTTTGAACTCATGCATGCTAGCTAAGACACTCCTTTCGGTTGTCTCCCCTTCTATTGTCTCCCATCAGAGAGCGCCTCTTGAAGCTTCTTTCAGCCTGGTTCATGCCCAGCTATGTTAGCGGGTAAGCGACAGGTTCCCCTTCTAACCCCCGGAACTTGCAAGGGGGTTGCAACCACTATTTGGATATTCCCGTTTCATTGTGATTTTAATGGGAGGAGTTCTCTATCAATACTTCTACTTGGATTTGGGGGTAAATGCCAAAGTAGAATAGAGGATCGCTTTTGTCACGCCTGACCTTTTTCCAAGGTCCGGAGGGGCGGCGCGTGACGCGATCGTACATACATACATTACAGCGGAAGACTACATGTACTTCTTACAGCGGAAGACTTTAGACATATTTTTTTTTCTTTTAAACATAAACATGCATCGTCATTTCATAGATACTTCTTCTTAACATAGAGCATGCATCATTATTTCATAAGTATTTAGTGCTTAGTTCAAGCCCATAAACAAAATCATCTTAGGGAAAATATGCATAAAGAACATAACAGATCTCCTCCACCATGCCACTACCACACACACTTTGCCCCTCCTGCTGCTCCCTTTAGTTTAGCCACCCTTTACCCTTATCTGCAGTACAAGGGAACATAAACTATAAGCACATAGGCTTAGTAAGATCTTGTCCTACTCACAAAAACCATACGTAAGCATAACATGTAAACATACAAAAACATAAACAGGCATAACATGAATATAACATCGTAGAACATAAGCAGACATAACATAAATATAACATCATGGACATAAGCAGAACATCATGGACATAAGCAAACATAATATGAATATAACATCATAGACATAAGCAAAACATCATGGACATAAGCAGACATAACATGAATATAACATCATAGACATAAGCAGGCATAACATAAATATAACATCATAGACATAAGCAGACATAACATGAATATAACATCATAGACATAAGCAGGCATAACATAAAGGTATATGCAGGATGCTCTTCGAAACATATATTATAGGTATTTGAACATAAATCTCAACATATTGGGCCCGTCATTGTACCATATCATCATCATCATAGCGCGCATCCCTAAATAGACCCGAGGTAGCTAATCTCGAACCTACTAGGTTACTAGGCCCGTACTATGTCCGTCAACCTAAGGGCCATCATCATAACATAGAAGCTCATCCTAGGCCCGTACTTATGACCGTTGTCCTAGGGCATCTGGGAGCTCATCCCGTACTAGGTCCGTACTATGAGTGTCGACCTAGGGGCAATCATAACATAGAAGCCCATCCTAGGCCCGTACTAAGTCCGTCGGCCTAGGGCAACTTAGGAGCCCATCCCTTTGGACCTTGTTAGGGTCCTGGTATAAGTCATGCAGAAAGTAAAATACATACATGCTTCTTATCATAACATATCATATTTCGTTTCATAAACATATCATGTTCCTTATCATGGCATATCATATTTCTTCTTCATCTCATAATATATTTCTTCTTCATAACATATCGTATTGTTTTTCATAACATATTTCTTCTTCATAACATATCATATTTCTTTTCATGCATATCATGTTCCTTCTTTATAAAACATCATACATTCATACAATCACAAGGTAATGAGCATAACATGGTCATACATTTAACATGGTAATGAGCAGAAATTTATCATGCATCCCTACTATTGATATAGACATATGGTAGTGACCTAACCAATCATGCTAAACAACTTGAGCAAGGACCCTATTAACATCATGTTAACATCACACACATATAGGGCATGGCATAAGACATAAACATCATGAACAAGTATACATGGAGTGACCTAAACTTCATGGAGCTCTATCAAGTTTTAAACACCAAACAACTTATATATGGTCTGACTAACCACATGTTAATTCTTTAACATATAAAGCATGGCATGGGAGGGCACTTAGGATTTTAAATAAGCCTTGGCCGAGAATTCCAAGACAACCTAAGATCCATTTCTTAAATCAAGCTTAGCTTTCACATGTTACCTATATCTACATTCAAAACATAACATGGTAATTTATAGATCATAGCATGATAGGCCTAAATGGGTCTTGGCCGAATGGTTTAAAGGGACATAAGGCTCAACCACTTAACTCTAGGTTATCCAACAACATATTATCTTTATCTACCATCAAAACATAGCATAAACTCATCTATAGCATAGCATAAAACATGTTATCTTCTTCTACGATCAACATAACATGTTATCTTCTTCTACCATCAACATAGCATGAACTCATTTAAAACCTAGCATAGAACATGTTATCTTCATCTAACATCAAAAGTTATCATGAACTTATCTAAACATGGCATAGAAAGCACATTAGGGGTCTTGGCCGAATGGTTCAAAGGGCTTAAAGGCTCAACCACTTAACTCTAGATTATCCAACAACATATTATTTTATCTACCATCAAAACATAGAATAAACTCATCTATAGCATGACATAGAACATGTTATCTTCTTCTAACATCAAACATGGCATGAACTCATTTAAAACCTAGCATAGAGCATGTTATCTTCATCTAACATCAAAAGTTACCATGAACTCATTCTAAAACAAGGCATAAAAGAATACATAGGGGTCTAAAGGGACTTGGCCGAGAGTCTTAGAGGGAGTTGGGGATCAACCACTTAACCAAACTCATCTAGAAACCTATCATCTTCATATTTACACAAGTTATAGCATGGATCATCATGGAGAGCACAAATATTGGTCTTGGTCGAAGGCTCCTTGGGGTTTTTAAGGTCAAACACTTAACCTAATTCATCTAGCATCTTATCTTCCTCATATTCATCCAAGGTATGGCATGAATCTTCATTGAAAACTCAAATCAAGATCTTGGCCGAATGGTTCAAGAAGAGGTTGACACAATAACATCAATCGAAAAACTACTTGTATGCAGGTAAGGGGATACTTACATCCTTCGCTTTGCTATTGGTTGGAAGATCCCCTAAGGGATGTCAAACCTAGCCTTCTTCTTGCTTGGATAGATCTTGAAAAATGGAAAGGGAGAGGGGTAGGTTTCGGTGAGGAAGAAGAAGAGAAAGAGAGGAGAAGTGGAGAAGTGGCTTTTCTCTTGTCTCCTCATTCCCTATTTATTCTCTTGAAGTGTCCCTTAGTCTCCCTTACCCCTAACTATAATTTCCCATATTCCTCTAATAGCAAAACCCTGCTGGGCTTCTGGTTATTGGATGCATCTTTAGGGCTTAGGTATCTACTAGAGGTTTGGGGTTCAATTCCTAGGTCATGCATCCTTTTTAGCTCTATTTCTTTTATTTTTGAAAGAGCTCACATAAAGCCCATCATAATCATGCCAAAAATTCTTGTAAAATTGCTAGGAATTTTACGGGCGTTACAATCCTTCATACCTTTTAAAAGTTTCATCCTCGAAACTTAGAACAACTCTGGGTACTTTTGTTTCATGTCCTCCTCGCGTTCCCAGGTAGCTTCTTCGTACCGTTGATTTTGCCACAGGACCTTTACTAAGGGCACCTCTTTATTCCTTAGCCGCTTGACTTCTCGGTCTAGTATCTGGATAGACCGACTTTCATAACTCAGGTCCTCTTGAACTTGCACTGTTTGTGGCTCGATCACTTGGTCCGTACTGGAAATGCACTTCTTGAGCATCGAAACATAGAACACTTTGTGAATAGCCGACATCTCTTGAGGCAGCTCCAGCTCATAAGCTACCTTGCCAACCCTCTACAATATCAGATACGGTCCCACATAGCGCAGACTCAGCTTACCCTTTCTTCCAAATCTCATCACTCCCTTCATAGGGGCCACCTTGAGAAATACCAGGTCCCCTAACCGTCTACGCCGCATATCTGCATAGCTCTTTTGCCGGCTCTGAGCAGTTTCAATTCTTTGACGGATGTTTTGTATAGCTCGGGTGGTGTCGTCAATGAAGTCTGTCTGGAGTCTCATCCCCTTCTTTTCACCACCCTCGTACCAGCATATAGGAGATCTACATTTTCTCCCGTATAGAGCCTCGTAGGGTGTCATTCCAATAGTAGCTTGGTAGCTATTGTTGTGTTTAATTCGCCAAGCATAAGTATTTCCAAGACCACTACCTTTGAAATCCAGGCACAAGCTCGTAACATATCCTCCAAGATTTGATTTACTCCGTCTGTCTACGAGGATGGAAGGCGATCTTGAACAATAACCGTGCCAAGTGCCTTCTGAACACACTCCCAGAAATGGGAAATAAAACGACCATCTCTGTCAGAAATGATGGTCTTAGGAATCCCATGTAATCTGATAATTTCCTTAGCGTATAATTGAGCCAGTTGCTCAGTCGAATAGGTCATCTTGATTGCTAAGAATGTAGGGATGTATACTTAAAAGTCTATTTTTTGTATGAACATCTTTATTTTGAAATAAGAATCACATGATCATTGTTTGCATATTTTTATGGTTATGCAATATTGTCTAATACCTTACATTGTAGATAACATGGTGTGTGGTGTCACACGGGAGATCATGTTATCGGCTCCTTGTAAAGTATAAGTAAAGGCTCACAACCGAGATGGCTTTGGACAAACCATCGGAATGGTTGTAGTGTGATTTGGTATTGGTTTGTCTTGACCATATAATTACACTAGTGCACTTTGTGTGTATTGAGCAGGACCGACTTAGAGGTGATTCGATTTATTGCTGACTACATAATCGAATCCGACCTCAGATATTATATTGTACATGCTCTTAATCCCGATATAATAACGCACATATACTTGGTACTCATCTCTTGATTTACCAACGGGCTAGATTTATAGATTAAATCGATAGACTCGGTAAGTTGGGAGATGATATTATTTATATGGTGTGCCGCTGATTATAGGAGGAAACCGTGTCCTATATATTAGGATGATGATGTCCCCTTGAGGAGCTCATAAGGTTCATCATGTAAACCCCGCAGTGGACTTAGTCAGGCATGATGAAAAGGTTGAGTGGTACTACTCAAGGAGTTAGATGTTGATTAATTAATGGTTAGTAAATTAATTAATCGACGGACATTCGAGATCTTAAACACGGGGAGAAAATGTACAAATAATATATGGAGCCCATATTATCATATGGGGGTTGGTGAGGTAGATCAATGATGGACCTTTAGTGGATTGGATCATCATTAGTGGATTGGACTTTATGTGGGCTTGATCCATGGGTGGCCAAGACCCAACTCCTCCTCATGGTCCCTAATGTAGCCTATTAACACCTCATGATGCTTAGATCCAATGGATAGAAACAAAACTCTAAGATCCATTGGTAGAGATTAAATCTCTAAGATCCGACGCTGAGATTAAATCTCTAGATCCGACGGTTGAGATTAAATCCCTTGAACCAATGGTGGAGATTAAACCAAGACTTATCCCTAAACTCTATATAAGGGTGGCTTAGGGATTGTTGGCGTGGAGAACACAAGGGATGAGGGGATTAGGGTTTGCTTCCTTTGGTGGCTAGGAATCCTAGTTGGTTTAGGATTGGGTTTGGTGGCTAGGGTTTTGGAGCAAGGGTGGGCGGCAACTAATGGAAGTTGTTCTTCTTCTTCCTTGGGTTGGCCGGCCACTATGCTGCTCCTATCTACCTTAGCTTGAACTTATCCTATTCTTCTTCCCTTCCATGGCGGATATAAGGTAAGTTAGGATTAGGGTTTGGGTGGCTAGGTTTTTGGGAGAAAAGGGTGGGCGGCAACTATAGGAGATGTTCTTCTTCTTCCTAAGGGTTGGCCGGCCACTATGGTTCTCCTCTTTACCTTGGCTTGAGCTCATCCTAATCTTTTCCTCACTTCCATGGCCCACAAGGTGAGCTTGGATTAGGGTTTGGAAGCTTAGGGTTTAGGAGGTTTGGGTGGCACCAAATAAGTAAAGTTTCTTCCTTTCTTCTTCATGGTTTGGTGGCGCCCATATCACCTTCTCCAACCCTTGGACAGCATCTAAAGACCCCTTCTCCCTCTCCTTGGGTGGTGGAAACAAGACTAAGGGGTTTCCCTTGATGTCTTGGTCGGTTTCCACCATTATCTCCTTCTCCTTGTTGGCCGACGGCAAGCATTTCTTTTGTTGCTTGTTGGCTGGCCATAGGAAGGATATGAGCCTTGTTTCTATTCTTCCTCTTGCTTTGGATGAGCAAGGAAGGAAGATGTGTGATCTAGGAGCTTCGACTTTTGGTAGAGCGTCGCCCACACGACGTCCGAAAGGAGGAAGGACATACATTAGAAGATCGAGAGGTATATCGATTCTCTAATTTTATATGTTACATGTTTATATTTGTTTTTCATTTATGAGCATGATATATTTCTGTGAATGGCTAAATAATATTTGGATCCCGAGCATAAACACAAAAACCGGCGATCCGGACATCGTCTATTCCGCGGCTACTCGTAGAATAGAGAATGGTCGCTTGAACAACTAGTTTGTTCAAGTGACCTCTCTAAACGAATAGTACGACGATGACTTGGTTGCTTTGGGAATCCCTTTTGTCTAGGATTAAATTTTTAATCCGGGGACATTGAAGGGATCACCATAGTCAAGCAACCGAGGTGAAGGGAAGAAGTTTCCTCACTGATCAACCCCAACAATTGCACGAGCCAAGGATTTCAGCTTTGTGTGTTTAGGATCTTGCTAATTTTACACTTTTTCATATATTATATGTGCCGGATAATAGTAGGATATGCGTAGTTTAACTCTTTGGTTGCAGGCATAAGATCCGACTATTATGGCATGTGTGTGTATGTGATTGTATGTGTGTAAATGTTTATTTTGTTGAATCCTCGGGGTTGACGAGGCTAGTATTTAGTTTTTGTAAATTAAATACGGCATTGTTTAGCCGCTCTTTATTTTATTTTACTTTCGATCTAGATTTCATGTACACTCCCTCGTGGAGTATAGGATCGATGGATGTAAATTAAAATAGGATTTAGTCTTGGCTCGGATCTCCGGAAGGCTCGTACATGGCGAGGAGGAGCGATTGACGAGATGCAGACAAAGGCCATAATAGTTGGAAAATAATTTATTTTTCATATTTATTGCTTTTTGTTTGATATGCATGTCGTAAGAAAATTCCTCATTTTTAATTTACTAAGTGGGAGAGGGATATTTTAATTAATTCCCGCGGCCTCCATTACAATTTGACGTGTAATGCAACAAACTTGCGTGTTGGCTCTGAGTACCTTCCTCCCTGCGGATGAGTTTGTTTGCGGATCACTAGGTCAAATAATGGTTATAGGAAATTATCTAGGAGCGTGTGTACTTCCACAGCGGTAAGGCACATAATCCAAAATAATTCCCTTAGTATCGTGTAATGGTGCACACTTAGATGCAAATAAAAAGTATCCTCCCCATCGGAGTCACTGCTTTTATTTGTAGGGCCAAAGAGGAACCAACTATTAATTTTATTTGTCAAAAAGTAAGGTTGACAAGATAATAAAATTAATGGGTAAAACCTCCTCTTACAAATGTAGAATTCGTATACGTCCACACTGCGTGGCATGCGATATTCTCGGTGTTTTGAGGTGTTGGTTGATATCAAAATTTTATTGTTTGAGGAATCAATAATTTTTTGAAATCTAAAGTAATGATCTATGTGATTCTTAGGATTTTCAAAATGACTTTCAGTCCACTTGTTGTGATACTAAAAGAAATAAACTTACTGTACCCAAATAATATTGATTGGAAATGAATCCAAATATTGTCTTATCTGCTAGTATGCAATCTTCGGAGAGTGTCCTCAAGCCATCATTGCTCAAAAGAGTTTCTACTTCTAGGCTGAAAGGCAAGAAGAAGAAGAAACAAGGTGAAGCAAAGATGGTGCGAGGATCTCAGGGAAGAGTGAAGAAGCCGAAAGGCAAGTACTTCACTTGCAAGCAGGATGGACATTGGAAGAAGGACTGTCCCAATCCAAAATAGAACATAGGTATATCTTTTGGACTAGTCATTGAAACATGATTAGCGGTGATATCTACCGGCACCTGGTGAGTAGATACAAGAGCCACTAATCATGTCTGCAACACTTTGCAAGGGTTTCAGGAAACCCAACGACTAGCTAAAGGGGAGATTACCATTTTGGGCAATGCCATGAAGGTGGCGGCTATTGCAGTGGGAGAAGTTTTATTTATCTTTTGAGAAAAATAAAGGTTTTTGGTTCTTAAGAATTTCCTTTATGTATCCTTATTTAGAAAGAATTGATTTCGGTTTCTAAATAGTTTTTGGATGGATAATCTATTTCTTTTTATGACAGATTTGTTATAAAAGGAATAGGGACATTATCTATTCAGGTACATAGATAGGAAATTTATAACTTGAACCACAAGCTCCCACAATGCAAATAGAAGTTAATAACTCATCTTCTAATTCCAATAAGAGAAAAGAACCTTCGAAGATGAACCAAACATATCTTTGGCTTCTTAGGCTTGGTCACATTAACCTAAGCAGAATTCAAAGGTTGATAGCTGATGGACCTTTGGGTTCATTAGTGGTGGAGGATCTCCCAACCTACGAATCTTGCTTGGAGGGTAAGATGACCAAGAGGCCTTTCAAGGCCAAGGGGTATAGAGCCAAAGATGTGTTAGAAATGGTTCATTCTGATTTGTGAGGTCCTATGACTATCTAGGCAAGAGGTAATCTTGAATATTTCGTCTCTTTTATAGACGATTATTCAAGATATGGATGACACTACGATCTGATCGTGGTGGTGACAACCTCTTGAGAGAGTTTAGGAACTACTTATCAGAGGTTGGGATTCAATCCCAATTGACTGCACCTGGCACACCCCAGCAGAATGGTGTAGCGATGCGAAGGACTCTTATGAAGATGGTTAGATCGATGATGAGTTATTCGACTTGTTTTATAGTCCTAGAGATCGAGGGTGATCGTTAACACGAATGCCGATTTCTAGAGGAAGACTATGTGATAAGCCACAAGCCCAAAGGTAAAATTGTTCGAGGAGTTAAAAAGGAAGTCACTTCTTTAGTACCACCTACAAGAGGACATACCACATGTCACTGCACCGCGTGTCACAGAGGATACACAGAAGATACCTCGTCGTAGTGGGAGGGTTGTTAGACAACCTCTTAGATTCATGTTTTTGGACAAAACTTCTGATTTGGTCCCTAGCAAACATGAACCTGATCCCTAGACATACGACAAGGCAATCCAAGATATAAATACAGCATCTTTGCAAAGTGCAATGAATACTGAGATTGAATCTATGGATTCAAGACAGGTCTGGGAGCTCTTATGCATGGCAACTCATATGGATTATGAGGTGTGACAGATGGATATCAAGACAGCATTCCTTATGGAAGTCTTGAGGAATCCATCTACATAAAGCGACCAGAGGGATTCATTGCTAAAGGCAAATAGCGTATTGTATGTAAGCTTAATCGGTCCGCTGATGGACTGAAGCAAGCTTTGAGGTCTTGGAACATCCGCTTTGATGAGGTAAATCCAGACTTATGGATTTATTCAAAGTCCGGATGAGTCTTGTGTATACAATAGATGTGACGGAAACGTAGTGGTATTTCTTGTACTATACGTAGATGACATTTTGGTAGTTGGCAACAATATCAGAGTGTTATCAGACGTAAGGGTATGGTTGTCCAAACAGTTTTGAAGGACTTGAGAGAAGTGGGTCACAACCTTGGGATCAAGGTTGTTGTGCTTATCCCAAGCTTCATACATAGACATGATCGTTTTAGCATGCAGAACTCCAAGAAGGGTTTTCTACCTTTCAGGTATGGAGTTACTTTATCTAAGGAGATGTGTCCTAGATCATCTGAGGTGATAAAGGAGCTGGAGGCGGTTCCTTATGCTTCGGCAGTAGGAAGCCTCATGTATGCTATGTACGAGACAAGATATCTGCTTTGCCGTGGGCATGGTTAGCAGATATCAGAGTAATCCAGGACAGGGACATTGGGTGCGGTAAAGCATATATCAGAGTGCCCGAGAAGGACTAGGGATTATATCGTTTACCGCGCACTCAATTACTCCTCGTGGGTTACACGGATTCCGACTTCCAACTGGATAGGGATACATGAAGTCTACCTCGTGTTTTGTGTTTACTTTGGGAGGTGGAGCCATTGTATGGAGGAGTGTCAAGCAAAGTGCGTGGCACTCCACCATGGAAGCCGAGTATGTGGCACCTATGAGGCGCCAAAGAAGTCAGATGGCTCAGGAACTTCCTGATGGACTTGGATGTGATTCCTGGTTTGCCCAGAACTATCACAATTTATTGTGATAATAGTGGTGCAGTTGCAAACTCGAAGGAACCACGAGCCCATAAGGCTAGTAAACACATAGAACGCAAGTACCACCTGATACGAGAAGTCGTAAAGGAGGTAGAAGTTGTTGTCGCCTAGATTGCATCAGAGGATGACCTGGTAGACCCTTTCACTAAGGCCCTTCTAGCGAGAGCTTTGATAGGCATGTGGAGGAATGGGGATCGATGTATGGCACTTTGAGGACAAAGATAGTCTTTTAGTATAAGTGGGAGATTGTAGGGATGTATACTTAAAAGTCTATTTTTTGTATGAACATCTTTATTTTGAAATAAGAATCACATGATCATTGTTTGCATATTTTTATGGTTATGCAATATTGTCTAATACCTTACATTGTAGATAACATGGTGTGTGGTGTCACACGGAGATCATGTTATCGGCTCCTTGTAAAGTATAAGTAAAGGCTCACAACCGAGATGGCTTTGGACAAACCATCGGAATGGTTGTAGTGTGATTTGGTATTGGTTTGTCTTGACCATAGAATCACACTAGTGCACTTTGTGTGTATTGAGCAGACCGACAGAGGTGATTCGATTTATTCGACTACATAATCGAATCGGACCTCGATATTATTTAGTACATGCTCTTAATCCCGATATAATAACTGCACATATACTTAGTACTCATCTCTTTGATTTACCAATGGGCGAGATTTATAGATTAAATCGATAGACTCGGTAAGTTGGGAGATGATATTATTTATATGGTGTGCCGTTGATTATAGGAGGAAACCGTGTCCTATATATTAGGATGATGATGTCCCCTTGAGGAGCTCATAAGGTTCATCATGTAAACCCTGCAGTGGACTTGGTCCGGCATGATGAAAAGGTTGAGTGGTACTACTCAAGGAGTTAGATGTTGATTAATTAATGGTTAGTAAATTAATTAATCGACGGACATTCGAGATCTTAAACACGGGGAGAAAATGTACAAATAATATATGGAGCCCATATTATCATATGGGGGTTGGTGAGGTAGATCAATGATGGACCTTTAGTGGATTGGATCATCATTAGTGGATCGGACTTTATGTGGGCTTGATCCATGGGTGGCCAAGACCCAACTCCTCCTCATGGTCCCTAATGTAGCCTATTAACACCTCATGATGCTTAGATCCAATGGATAGAAACAAAACTCTAAGATCCATTGGTAGAGATTAAATCTCTAAGATCCGACGAATCTCTAGATCCGACGGTTGAGATTAAATCCCTTGAACCAATGGTGGAGATTAAACCAAGACTTATCCCTAAACTCTATATAAGGGTGGCTTAGGGATTGTTGGCGTGGAGAACACAAGGGATGAGGGGATTAGGGTTTGCTTCCTTTGGTGGCTAGGAATCCTAGTTGGTTTAGGATTGGGTTTGGTGGCTAGGGTTTTGGAGCAAGGGTGGGCGGCAACTAATGGAAGTTGTTCTTCTTCTTCCTTGGGTTGGCCGACCACTATGCTGCTCCTATCTACCTTAGCTTGAACTTATCCTATTCTTCTTCCCCTCTTCCATGGCCGGATATAAGGTAAGTTAGGATTAGGGTTTGGGTGGCTAGGTTTTTGGGAGAAAAGGGTGGGCGGCAACTATAGGAGATGTTCTTCTTCTTCCTAAGGGTTGGCCGGCCACTATGGTTCTCCTCTTTACCTTGGCTTGAGCTCATCCTAATCTTTTTCCTCACTTCCATGGCCGGCCACAAGGTGAGCTTGGATTAGGGTTTGGAAGCTTAGGGTTTAGGAGGTTTGGGTGGCACCAAATAAGGAAAGTTTCTTCCTTTCTTCTTCATGGTTTGGTGGCCGGCGCCCATATCACCTTCTCCAACCCTTGGACAGCATCTAAAGACCCCTTCTCCCTCTCCTTGGGTGGTGGAAACAAGACTAAGGGGTTTCCCTTGATGTCTTGGTCGGTTTCCACCATTATCTCCTTCTCCTTGTTGGCCGACGGCAAGCATTTCTTTTGTTGCTTGTTGGTTGGCCATAGGAAGGAGATGAGCCTTGTTTCTATTCTTCCTCTTGCTTTGGATGAGCAAGGAAGGAAGATGTGTGATCTAGGAGCTTCGACTTTTGGTAGAGCGTTGCCCACACGACGTCCGAAAGGAGGAAGGACATACATTAGAAGATCGAGAGGTATATCGATTCTCTAATTTTATATGTTACATGTTTATATTTGTTTTTCATTTATGAGCATGATATATTTCTGTGAATGGCTAAATAATATTTGGATCCCGAGCATAAACACAAAAACCGGTGATCCGGACATCGTCTATTCCGCGGCTACTCGTAGAATAGAGAATGGTCACTTGAACAACTAGTTTGTTCAAGTGACCTCTCTAAACGAATAGCACGACGATGACTTGGTTGCTTTGGGAATCCCTTTTGTCTAGGATTAAATTTTTAATCCGGGGACATTGAAGGGATCACCATGGTCAAGCAACCGAGGTGAAGGGGAAGCGAAGTTTCCCCTCACGGATCAACCCCAACAAAGAAGTGGGCAAACTTCGTTAATCGGTCCACAATTACCCATATAGCATCATATCCGTTTGTCGTCTTGGGCAATCCTGAGATGAAATCCATAGAGATATCTTCCCATTTCCATTCTGGAATTTGGATCAGCTGCAGTGTTCCTCCAGGTCTCTGGTGTTCTGCTTTAACCCTCTGGTAGGTCAGGCAGGTACTGACATACTGAACCACATCTCTTTTCATTCCGAACCACCAGAATTTTCTTTTCAAGTCTTGGTACATCTTGGTGGTTCCAGGATGCATTGCATAAGGAGTTCCGTGAGCTTCCTCAAATATCTTCTTCCGTAATTCTAGATCATCGGGAATACACAAGCGGTCCCTGAGATAGAGTATCCCACTATCAGAGATACGAAACCCATCATCCTTTCCTCCTAGGACCTCCTGCTTGATCCTCTGAATGCTCGGGTCACGGGTTTGCTTTTCCAATATATCATCGAACAGCGTCGGTGCTATTGTCATGGTTGAGAGTTGTCTGGAAATGATTTTAACCCCGTAACACATAATCTCCTTTTCTAAGGGTCGAGATAACACTGATAGAGACATCAAGGCGGTGCAGGACTTCCTGCTGAGTGCATCAGCCGCCTTGTTCGCTTTTCCTGGATGGTAGAAGATCTCGCAGTCATAATGCTTGACGAGCTCGAGCCATCTGCGTTGTCTCATGTTCAGGTCCTTCTGTGTGAAGAAATATTTCGTGCTCGTGGTCTCAGATAAATCCTACCGAGCTCCATATAGATATGCCTCCATGTTTTGAGAGCAAAGACCACGGCCGCTAGCTCTAGATCGTGAGTGGGATAATTCCTTTCATGTTCTGTGAGTTGCCTAGAGGCGTAGGCAATGACCTTGCCGTGCTGCATGAGTACAGCTCCGAGTCCCAACTTGGAAGTGTCGCTGTACATGTCGAAGCCTTCGTTACTGTCCAAAAGAGCAAGGATTGGAGCGTTGGTCAGTCTCTTTTTCAATTCTGTGAAACTCTTCTCGCAGGTGTCCGTCCAGTCATACTTCTTGTTCTTTCTGGTGAGGACTGTCATAGAGGCTGCAATTCTAGAGAAGTTCTCTACAAAATTCCTGTAGTAGCTTGCTAGCCCAAGAAAGCTTCTGACCTCGCTGGCATTCTTTGGTCGGTTCCAATTACTCACAGCTTCAATCTTTATTGGGTCTACCATCACTCCGTGCTTGGATATAATGTGACTCAAAAATGATACTTGATCGAGCCAGAATTCGCATTTGGAGAACTTTGCATACAACTGCTTTTCCCGAAGAATCTGTAATACCATATTCAGGTGTTCTGCATGCTCTTCTGGGGTTCTCGAATAGATCAGTATATCGTCAATGAAAACGATTACAAATTTATCGAAGAATGCCGAGAATACCCGATTCATCAGATCCATGAATATAGCAGGTGCATTCGTCACTCCGAAGGGCATAACTACGAACTCGTAATGTTCGTATCTTGTTTGAAAAGTCGTCTTTGGTATATCATCTGGTTTCACTTTCGCTTGATGATAGCCAGACCTCAGGTCGATCTTAGAGAAGACGGTGGCACCCTTTAGCTGGTCGAATAGGTCATCAATCCGTGGTAAAAGGTACCGGTTCTTGATCATCACATTATTCAGCGCTCGGTAGTCTATGCACATTCACATAGACTCATCTTTCTTATTCACCAACAGCATAGGAGCTCCCCATGGAGAGCGACTTGGGCGTATGAGTCCCTTGTCGAGTAACTCCTCAGAGTCGCCCCTCAAGTTCCTTAATTGGTACGCCGCTGTAAGGTGCTTTAGAGATCGGGTTAGTACCAGGAATCAATTCGATCTCAAATTCAATTTCTATATCTGGGGCTAACCCTGGTAGTTCATCTGGGAATACCTTTGGGTAGTTGCATACAACTCTGACATCTTCTAGCTTCTGATCCTCGGCTTGACTTGTATCAACCACATGTGCTAGAAACCCAGTGCATTCACTGTCTAGCATCTTGCGTGCTTGTAGAGCTGATAGAAATTTATCGATTCTTCTCCTTGGCTCTCCAATAAATTCAAACATAGGTTCTACCTCCGGCTGGAAGACCACTTTTCTTTTACGGCACTCGATCGAAGCACCGTACTTGCTTAAGAAATCCATGCCCAATATAATATCATAATCCTGCATATCGAGCACTATCGGATCACAGTAGAGTTCTCTATCTGCAATTCTGATGGGTGCGGCTCGCAACATATGAGTGGAGGGCATTACTTCTCCCAAGGGTAGAGTGGTTAAGAACTTGCGATCCAAAGCTTGTGGTGGCATGTCTATCTTTTCCGTGAAGGGTGTAGAAACAAACGAATGTGTTGCCCCAATATCAAATAATGCAGTAGCATGCTGATAGAAAATAAATATCTGACCTGTGACAACCGTAGAAGTGTTCGCCATGTCTTCTTGGGTGAGAGAGAATACCCTGGCATTTGTCATAACTGGCGGGGCTTCCAATCTCCCTTGACTGATCGGGGTACCTTCGATTGCGCATCCGTGTAGGTGGAGGAGCACCTCTCAGATCGGGCATACTGTTGAGGAGGTGCCTGAACCTGAATAGGGCAGTCCTTAACTCTATGCCCTTCCCGTCCACAGTTGTAGCATCTATTTGTGCCTCGGTAGCATACTCCAGGATGTATCTTTCCGCATGTAGCACACAGTGGGATCTTGGGCTTCTTGTTCGTTGGACCACCTTTAGAGTCATCCCATTGCTTTCTCTTGCCAGTGTGGTTCCCTTTCCAAATACTCTGGTTTCTCTGACCTCCTGACTGGGCTTGACTCCTGCCTTCACTTAGTGTCTTCCTTTGCTGGTTAATATTGTTCAGATAATGCTCGGTAATCAAGGCACTACTAAACAGCTCCTCTGCGGTCTGCGGTCTATGAACTCCGTCGGCCACATTCAGAGCTATTTTGGGTCGGAGCATCTTCAGCATGAGTCTGACCCTTTCTCTTTCCGTGCTGACCAACTCTGGGCATAGGTGTGCAAGTCGGTTGAATCTCTTCACGGCTTCACTGACTGATAGGTCACCTTGTCGGAACCCAGTGAACTTGTCGTAATGCTTGTTTGTCACCCTCATATGGAAGAATTCTTCAAAAAATTCATACTCGAAGTCCGTCCATCTCATCTGATTTACTTGCCTCTTTGCTTTAACTCGTTCCCACCACATCCGAGCATCTCCAGAAAGGCAAAATGACGCACACTTAATCTTCTCGCATTCGGGCCAGTCCAGTAGCTCCACGATGCTTTCCACCATCTTGAACCAGGCCTGGGCGTCCCATGGTTCACCAGTACCAGAGAAATTTTCCGGCTTCAGCCTCTGCCACTGGATCAGGTAAGCTTCCTGTCGAACCATCGGGCCAGGGCCCGCTGGTGGGGCGGTAGGGTTTCCTCGCTGATTTATTAAGGAATTTATCACTTGTTGCTCTGTGACTTGACGCTGGAGTTCAGTAACCACATGCGTAAGGTCGTGTAGGGGTGCTATCTCATCGGCCCTACTACTGCGTCTCCCAGCCATGGTTATATTCACATATTAGAGTAAGGCTAGTATAAGTTTATCGTTCATTTATCTATGCATGGTTAAACTAAAAGCTAGTTCATTTAGCTATGCATGGTTAAACTAAAAGCTAGCATAAGGTTATCTTACATATTTCAGGCATACATATTTTTAGGCATATTTAAGCTAGAGGCATTTGTTATCATACATGAAAGAAATAAAGTAGGCATAGAAATTCTTACTTGGAGCGGCAGGATTTGGAGCTTGATGTGAGTGTAGTGGAAAGGCAGATCTGCTCTGATACCAACCTGTCACGCCCGCCCTTTTTCCAAGGTCCGGAGGGGCACCGTGTGACGCGATCGTACATACATACATTACAGCGGAAGACTACATGTACTTCTTACAGCGGAAGACTTTAGACATTTTTTTTTTCTTTTAAACATAAACATGCATCGTCATTTCATAGATACTTCTTCTTAACATAGAGCATACATCATTATTTCATAAGAACTTAGTGCTTAGTTCAAGCCCATAAACAAAATCATCTTAGGGAAAACATGCATAAAGAACATAACATATCTCCTCCACCATGCCACTACCACACACACTTTGCCCCTCCTGCTGCTCCCTTTAGTTTAGCCACCCTTTACCCTTATCTGCAGTATAAGGGAACATAAACTATAAGCACATAGGCTTAGTAAGATCCTGTCATACTCACAAAAATCATACGTAAGCATAACATGTAAACATACAAGAACATAAACAGACATAACATGAATAAAACATCATAGAACATAAGCAGGCATAACATAAATATAACATCATGGACATAAGCAGAACATCATGGACATAAGCAGACATAACATGAATATAACATCATAGACATAAGCAGACATAACATAAATATAACATCATAGACATAAGCAGACATAACATGAATATAACATCATAGACATAAGCAGGCATAACATAAAGGTATATATAGGATGCTCTTCGAAACATATATTATAGATATTTGAACATAAATCTCAACATATTTGGCCCGACATTGTACCACATCATCATCATCATAGCGTGCATCCCTAAATAGATCCGAGGTAGCTAATTTTGAACCTACTAGGTTACTAGGCTCGTACTATGTCCGTCAACCTAGGGGCCATCATCATAACATAGAAGCACATCCTAGGCCCGTACTTATGACCGTTGGCCTAGGGCATCTGGGATCCCATCTCGTACTAGGTCCGTACTATGACCGTCGACCTAGGGGAAATCATAACATAGAAGTCCATCCTAGGCCCGTACTAAGTCCGTCGGCCAAGGGCAACTTTGGAGCCCATCCCTTTGGACCTTGTTAGGGTCCTGGTACAAGCCATGCAGAAAGTAAAATACATACATGCTTCTTATCATAACATATCATATTTCATTTCATAAACATATCATGTTCCTTATCATGGCATATCATATTTCTTCTTCATAACATATCATATTGCTTTTCATAATATATTTCTTCTTCATAACATATTATATTTCTTTTCATGCATATCATGTTCCTTCTTTATAAAACATCATACATTCATACAATCACAAGGTAATGAGCATAACATGGTCATACATTTAACATGGTAATGAGCAGAAATTTATCATGCATCCCTACTATTGATATAGACATATGGTAGTGACCTAACCAATCATGCTAAACAACTTGAGCAAGGACCCTATTAACATCATGTTAACATTACACACATATAGGGCATGGCATAAGGCATAAACATCATGAACAAGTATACATGGAGTGACCTAAACTTCATGGAGCTCTATCAAGTTTTAAACACCAAACAACTTATATATGGTCTAACTAACCACATGTTAATTCTTTAACATATAAAGCATGGCATGGGAGGGCACTTAGGATTTTAAATAAGCCTTGGCCGAGAATTCCAAGACAACCTAAGATCCATTTCTTAAATCAAGCTTAGCTTTCACATGTTACCTATATCTACATTCAAAACATAACATGGTAATTTATAGATCATAGCATGATAGGCCTAAATGGGTCTTGGCCGAATGGTTTAAAGGGACATAAGGCTCAACCACTTAACTCTAGGTTATCCAACAATATATTATCTTTATCTACCATCAAAACATAGCATAAACTCATCTATAGCATGCCATAAAACATGTTATCTTCTTCTACCATCAACATAACATGTTATCTTCTTCTACCATCAACATAGCATGAACTCATTTAAAACCTAGCATAGAATATGTTATCTTCATCTAACATCAAAAGTTATCATGAACTTATCTAAACATGGCATAGAAAGCACATTAGGGGTCTTGGCCGAATGGTTCAAAGGGCTTAAAGGCTCAACCACTTAACTCTAGATTATCCAACAACATGTTATTTTATCTACCATCAAAACATAGCATAAACATAGCATAAACTCATCTATAGCATGGCATAGAACATGTTATCTTCTTCTAACATCAAACATGGCATGAACTCATTTAAAACCTAGCATAGAGCATGTTATCTTCATCTAACATCAAAAGTCATCATGAACTCATTCTAAAACAAGGCATAAAAGAATACATAGGGGTCTAAAGGGACTTGGCCGAGAGTCTTAGAGGGAGTTGGGGATCAACCACTTAACCAAACTCATCTAGAAACCTATCATCTTCACATTTACACAAGTTATAGCATGGATCATCATGGAGAGCACAAATGTTGGTCTTGGCCGAAGGCTCCTTGGGGTTTTTAAGGTCAAACACTTAACCTAATCCATCTAGCAACTTATCTTCCTCATATTCATCCAAGGTATGGCATGAATCTTCATTGAAAACTCAAATCAAGATCTTGGCCGAATGGTTCAAGAAGAGGTTGACACAATAACATCAATCGAAAAACTACTTGTATGCAGGTAAGGGGATACTTACATCCTTCGCTTTGCTATTGGTTGGAAGATACCCTAAGGGATGTCAAACCTAGCCTTCTTCTTGCTTGGATAGATCTCAAAAAATGGAAAGGGAGAGGGGTAGGTTTCGGTGAGGAAGAAGAAGAGAAAGAGAGGAGAAGTGGAGAAGTGGTTTTTCTCTTGTCTCCTCATTCCCTATTTATTCTCTTGAAGTGTCTCTTAGTCTCCCTTACCTCTAACTATAATTTCCCATATTCCTCTAATAGCACAACCCTGTTGGGCTTCTGGTTATTCGATGCATCTTTAGGGCTTAGGTATCTACTAGAGGTTTGGGGTTCAATTCCTAGGTCATGCATCCTTTTTGGCTCTATTTCTTTTATTTTTTAAAGAGCCCACATAAAGCCCATCATAATCATGCCAAAAATTCTTGTAAAATTGCTAGGAATTTTACGGGCGTTACAGTTTTCGCGACAACAAGCCCACTGATTTCCCTTACTTAGCTTCTTCACCCAGAGTACTGGGAGGAGAAAGCCTACACATCGATGGTACCCTGAGCCACACATCATAACTGGGAATGAGGCCAAAGCCTTCCGAGTTGAGGTGGAACTTCGGGTGATCCAACTTGTCACCAAGGTAGCCCAAGTAACAATGTCTCCCACCTTCCCTCGCACAAGCATCATTAAACCCAAATGAGATTGGGTTTACTATCCAAGGCTCCTCGCTCGCTGACCACAAGAAAACCCTCTGTTTTTTGTTTTCACTCTTTGAAAAAAGGGATTGGTCTTTCTCTAGTTGCCCACTATCTTTGTAATTTCTTCACTTCTCAAATATACATATTAAGGGACTCTCCTCACATTCCCAATACAACTTTACCACAGTCTACACTCCTTGGTCTCATACTTCATGCTAGAGTGGTGCTTCCTCTGCCTCTAGAGCACCTTCCCAGAGGACCCTACCTCCCAAGAGTCCCTCTACTTCCTCAAGAATGACTCTTCTTCTATAAATATGGTGCATTATCTCCTTCAGACCTATATTTTCACATATGGAGGAAGGCTACCTACCAAATGCCCCTCTACTTCTTCGAGAACAACTCTTCTTCTATTAACACCGCATACCTCTCCATCCAACACTTCACCTCGCAACAAGAATCCCTAGAAGAAATCGCCTTTGTAGGGGTTGGTCGTTGTTCACATAGAAATCCCTTATCGGATGATAATCTTTTGGTTGAGATGAGGCATTATAAAAGACCTCAGCATAGTAGAAAAATGAAATCCTTTGCTTCACATGCAACCCGAATGTCGGATTGAAGACTTACGAATCGCCTCTACCTCATAATATTGCCTTATACGAAATTCTCCCCTCTGAATCAAGAGCTTACGAACTGTATCAACTGGACATAATAAGACTCTTCCCTTCATATCAATACTCCATATGACAATCTCCTCTCCCTCCACCCCCAACCCGCCCCCCCCCCAACCCCCTGAGCAGATCGAGGGCTTATAAATTTCTTCACTCAAGTATACTGAAGCCCTTAACTTCATATCCCTACTTCATATGTTTCTTCGATATGCTCCCGTCGGACTGAGAGCTTAGGAGCTGCCTCGGATGGGTAGGGTCCACTCCGCTTCTCATGTCCAAGGGAATTACATTGCTTCGACACACTTTAGCAGGGCTTAGGTCTTATAAACTGTCTTGGATTGGCAAAGTCCAACCTACTTCTCATATCCAAGGGAATTACATTGCTTCGACGTACTCCAGCTGGGCCGAAGGCTTACGAACTATCTCGGATGGACAGAGTCCACCCTGCTTCTCATGTTCGAAGGAATTACATTGCTTTAACGCACTCCATCCGGGTCAAGGGCTTATGAACTACCTCGGATGGATAGAGACTGCCCTGCTTTTAATATTCGAGGGAATTATATTGCTTTGATACAATCAAGCCGAACCGAGGGCTTACAAACTATCTTAGATGGGCAGAGTCTATCCCGCTTCTCATATCCAAGAGAATTACATTGCTTCGACGCACTCCAGTTAGGCCGAGAGCTTACGAACTGCATTCGATGGGCAGAGTCCACCCTACTTCTCATGTCCGGGGGGATTACATTACTTCGATGCACTCCATCCAAGACGAGAGCCTATGACCTATCTCGAATGGACAAAGTTCACTCCGTTTCTCATAACCAGGGGAATTATATTACTTTGATGCACTCCAGTTAAGTCGAGGGCTTACGAACTACCTCGGATGGATAGAGTCCACCCCGCTTCTCATGTCCAAGGAAATTATATTACTTTGACGTACTCCAGCTTGGCCGAGAGCTTATAAACTGCCTCAGATGAGCAGAGTCCACCCCACTTCTCATGTCCAAGGGAATTATATTACTTCAATGCACTCCAACCAGGATGAGGGCTTACGAACTACCTTGGTTGGGCCACATAGAAACTTTGCTCATCCCCGCTGCACTCTATTGACGGAATAATAAAGATCATATCTTGGCCAAACTGAGCTCTTACGAATTGTCTTGGTCATACCACATAGAAACTCTGCTCTTCCCCGCTACACTTGACCGAGGGACTAATAAAGAGAATATCTTGGTTAGGCTGAGGGCTTATGAATTAACTCAGTCAAGCCGCATAAAAACTCCGCTCCTCCTTGATGCACTCCGTCGAAGGAATAATAAAGAGAATATTTAGGCCAAGATGAGGGCTTACTAATTATCTCAACCGGGCCACATAGAAACTTCTCTCCTCCCCACTGCACTCTGTCGGGGGAATTATAATGCACGTGAATGCGACCTCAAATCTCACGATGGAGACCGTCGAGGACTCGAAGCGCGCGCTCGCGCTTAACGCCCGTAAGTGCACAGATGTCATCAAGTAATAAAAAGATTATCGATCTCACAGGGACTGAGATTCAAGTACCGATTTGGTAGGTGGAGGTTATTGTTTGGAATTCAAATTTAATGGTTGTGAATACGAGGGTTGACGGCGGTCCCAACTCAATACGGTGTCACACGGAAGAAGAAAGAAACTATGTTGCGAGATTTTAGAAGGGATTCTAGGATTTCGGTTTCGTTTGCGTGTCGCAAAACACGTCAATTGGGTTTCGTCTAGAGTTCTAGCTACAATTTTATGGAAAGGACATCATACACTCCCCCGATGAGCCTTCGCATCTATCGAAAGCTACCTCTTCCATTACCAAGTCGACTCCTGGACTTAGGATAGGATAGTCGGTATGACGATGTAGAATCGATCCCTGTGACGAGTCAAAAACAGGGTGTGTTTCCTACTCTATCGCATCCTTCTACCGACGGTTACGGGAAATGAGGTCAACCCATAGGTTCCTCCTTAATTCTCCTAAATCTTAGATACAAGGGCTGTCAGCCCTCGTATCGGATAGCACAGTAGATAGAAAACCAAAACAATAACTATAACTTTAAAACCAAATGCCAATTACAAATAGAAATTCAAGAACAGAATTTAAATTTGGAATAACATGTTCTATGCATACAAACTACTCCCTAATCCTAGAATCGGAGAGTCTACTCCATAGATAAGAAAGGAAAAACACAATGCACGATCATGTTTGTATAAACCATAGAAATTAAGCAAGGAATAGAAATTATAATGCAATGTGGCTCTTCTCTCCGACGTTGAAGTGCATAATTTGGATCTCCGGCGACTTTCTTCCTCCCCGATGCGAGTTCCCGAAGCTTTTTAGGACGTTGGGGTGCCGTCCTGGCCGTCGTGCCTCCCCCCTGGGGTTTGGGCGTAGCCTCCTTTATATAGATATCAGCCTGGATCTCTCTAAAACCTGGAAAATAACCGACTCGCGTCGGAATCGCGCAACGCCACACAGCCGTGTGTTTCCACATGGCTAGGTCGTGTGTGGCGCTGGGGTGGCCAATTTTTCCCCTTGTACACGGCCGTATGTAGCCACATGCCCTGGTCGTGTCCCCTTCTGCATCCAGCTGCAAAATATTCTTCTTTTGCTCCGAAAGTATGCATTTTTCCCCATGAAATACTATCATACACACAAAAGTACAAAGAGCAAATCTCCGAACCAGAAAATAGGAAATGCATGCAAAACAAAGTGAAATATGCATGAAACAAACATAAAATGTAATGCGATGTGAGCAAAAACTACTCCTAAAATCCTATATGTTTTGCTCACATCAATTCTCCCAGACTTAAATCTTTGCTTGTCCTCAAGCAAACCTCAGTGCCATGAAATTTTAAAAGGTATTGTTCCATACTTAACATGCTAACTAGATTTATCAAGTGGTATTTGTAATCAAAGTAAAATAGATATGTTCTAGAAATTTACTAAGCTAGCTTCTCGTGCTCGTGCTAAGCGAATCTTCTTAGGGGATACTCGTCTCATGGTAAGTTAAGTCGTCATTCTATAGCTTTCCTAAGGTCTCCGTCTCTTAGGCACTTACCTGCCCAAAGTGAGGGTCGTTCCCTAGATATAGCATAAAGTCTCAAAGGCGTACTCGGTATTGAGAGAAATTGATAGGTGTTTTCCAGTAACCTAACTCGGTCTCAAAGGGGCATCTAATCATTTCCACCCACGACAACTTTTTTTTTTATCCCTCATAATTTTTTTATTTTTTATTTTTTTTTATTTTGATTTTTTCGAATGGGCTTCCACAATCCAAGCATCTCCAGTAACTAAAATGCTAAACTTATGGTCACCTATGGATTCCAAAGTACTAGACGACTGAGATAAATCATAACTAGGTACGTACTAGACTCTCCCTTTCAGAATGTTCGTCATGTGTAGGTGTAAATATAAAAGCTAACTAGTGTAAGACTAGAACATTCATTAGAGCAAATAAAATAAAATACCATGAGGTAAATGAAGTTAAGCTACCCATGGAAATAATTCATAAAAGAAAATTCTAAAAATACTACTGAGGTAGATTAAAGATAGCAGAAATTAAGTACTGACGAAACTAAAAATTCTATATATAAACAAATGAATGATAACTAAAACAAATGCAAATGACAGGAAAGAAACTACTGCTAGAAACAAAACAAATCAAAACTTGAGGGCCCGCCAGACTTATATGAGACCGTACCGCTAATATAGTGGTCGAGGTGGGAAGTCCGGCAATCTCGGCATGTCAGGCTCCTGGGAAAACCTAGTGCTCATCCATTGATGTCATATGTACATGTAGTCGATCTGAAAGCTGGTGGATGCAGCGGCCGCTCTGTGCTCCTCCTCCCGCACCCACTGTGTCTGCTGGGCATATATGTCGTCGAGGCATGATTGGAACTCAAAAAAATCATAGGCAGATGTACCTGCATCCTGCTCAAAAGTAGAAAAAAGTGGCAATGCAGGTGCAGGCTCATGTCTACGTGGACAAGGTGGGCTCTTACGAATGTGTGGACTGGAGGGAGAGTGATGTAAAGGGGGATAGATGGGTGCCAATATGGATGGTCCCTCAAATAACGGGGACTCCACTATCAGGTCTAAGCGTCAGTTGGCGCGTGTGGTGATGATGGTATGATCGGGGTCGGGGAGCCTAAGGGATGATAGATTTTTCCTTACAAAACACAGGGAGTGTCTCTCTCTCACTATCATCTTCATGTCCATACACATGTTAGTGTCAGCCCTTAGTGTCAATCATGAGATGATTGATTAGGGATCATATATATCATATTTCATTAATAACAAGCAAAGATTGATTATTATATTTACTTTACACGTGTGTCAGTCAAATAAATATAATAATGCCCTTGAATAGTATGTTCTAATCTATAGTATATCAATTGGTAGAATTGATTATGAGAAGATGTAGAGAACACTATTCTTAAACATTCCTAGTCAAGTATTGTATTAATAGACAAAGGGATATATTAATACATTGAGACTAGTCTGTAGGTCAATGGATGACTTGATCTCACAAGTCATGGATATGTGATATCACATTGACACATGAGTATATATATTAGAGAATATATGTACTGAATTGACCTGCCATGAGAAAGTTCCGTGGATCATTATATGAAGCGTCATAAACTTTCTCATGTGACTATTAGTATGAATAGTCCTTAGACCTGAAATCACTATGGTTCCCTACATATTGAGCTATGTACTTTGGTATCGTCAAACGTCACCCGTAACAGGGTAGACTATAAAGGCGATCACTGGGTATGTAACAAATTATGCGGAGGGATGTGAGTGATGTATATGGGATCTATCCCTCCCATATGACGGGAGTAATATCTTTGGCCTCTTGATAGAGTATGACCACGAAATACATGGTCATGCTCAAATGAGTCAATATGAGATATTGAGTTCATTTGTTTGAGTGAGTCTACTTGGGGATCAAGAAACATAAAGATCGATAAGAGGATGACACGGTCTATGTCTCATTGATCGATCTAAGATACCAAGGATAGAAGGACACCGTCATATAAGATAACAGTCACAGAAAGGTTTTATCGGATCTTGACATTTTCGTAACTTGGGTAGCAATGATGCATTGCTAAATGTCGCTCATTGCTTATGTGTCTAAAGTGGTTTAGAGGCATTGTCAACATTACGAAAACCTATAGGGTCACACACAAAGAACATATTATTTTAGAGATGGCATTCATTTTAGTTTGACTAAATGAACCATTATGCATTGAATTGGATTCATTAAAAGGATTGGATTTGAGTTAGACTCAAATTAAATGGCCGAATTTGAGTTGGACTCAAATCTATTTGGATGGAATAAATTCATCATGCATGATTAATGTGGATTAATCATGCATTGAAGAGGGAAAACCAAGAGTTGGATGAAACCTCTTTTCATGTATGATTAATGTGGATTAATCATGCATTGAAGAGGGAAAACCAAGGGTTGGATGAAACCTTTCATATTCATGGGATGAATATAAAAAGGGGGCCTTGGATCATGATGTTTATTGGTTGAAAATTGCCTTTGTTTTTCCCCTCTTCTTCCCTTGGCCAAAATCTTCTCTTGGCCTAGCATCTTTTGTGGTGTTGCTAGAACAACCTTTCTCCAAAGAGTGTTCGTGTGGATACCATAGAGGCACATACACTTTGAACGTGCAAGAGATTCGACGGACCGTGGACAAGCGGGATAAACAAAGGGCACGCATCAAAGGTATACCCTATAGGATAGGGTTTTATAGATCTATTCTTTAGTATGAGATTTCTTTCGCATGGATCGCTCGAGGGATCCTTTTTCTACTGCGATTTTCTTATTTATCGCATAGGATTCCCAACAGTGGTATCAGAGCCATTTGCGAAAGATCATACATAAAGATCATCATAGGTCATTTTATATGTGATATAAAATTTTGTATAAGAAGTTTATTATGGTGCATGCATGATTGTTTGGGTGATTTTGTGCAACAAGATATGCATGTCATATTTGTTGATCAAACAACATATTTGTCGTTTGGATCTATCACCCAAAATTGCTATGAATAGTGGCAAGAAAGGGTCCCGGGTTCACTAGCGGGATCACCGTGTCGCAGCAACTTATAAGTCATGTTTAGCATCATAATAAAATCTTTATGTCATAGATCGTTGTGAATGATGTATGTCATGGTGCATGGTTATGGCCCGTTAACCCCGATGTGATTGTGGTTGTGTTGTGAGTGCATGTTGTAATTCATAATATGACCTGTGAGTCGTGCCTCCCTCTCTAGTTTTCTAGTTGTAAAATAGATCTAGACTCGAATATAACTCGAGTATTCTTATTTTGTAATGTACAAAATGATGAGTGGAAAGTTCATTGGAGGATAAAGTTACAAGAAGGATGTCGACGACACAAAACAACCAAAGGATGCGGTTGGAGGAGATGCAATCCCTAGGTTGACTCATCGCTCTTCTCATTGGCTTGAGGAGATCGTAGATTCGGGCCATAATCATGTCACGTTTATGCTTATATGTTGATATATGCTATGGTTAAATGTGATGCATGTGATGTTTGTATGCGATGCTTACGTAGTTAGTTGTCACAAAAATTAAGGTCACTTATTATATACCTATCAAAGTTTAATACTTACTATTACTTTGTTCAATTGTAGCGCGTTTACCAAAGCAAAGTGACTCGATTTACCTCGGTAAAGTACGACAGGATAATTGTGATGTCCGCCTATTAAACCTTGGGTTTGACTTAACTAAGTTCTCTCTATTGGATTGATGAACTTAGAGGCATAGCTCATATGGGGCATCTATCTACATTATACAAATTTTGGGCGATTAGCCAAAGCTAACTCAAGATGAGTGATAATTTAGTAGGATGTCTCATGCAATGGGCACAATAAACAAATAATGTTATTCATATAGATGTACAAGAGTTATATTAGATGTAATTGGTACAAGTTACCTACCTAGCTTATACGAGTCTTGAGCGATTAGCCAAAGCTAACTCAAGATGCGGTATAATATGGATCTTGTCCCATTTTGTGACCAATGGGAGAATCATTTAGTTAAAAGGCCGAATTAAATGATTGAAATATGATACATTTTTGCATTTCTGTATTGTAGATTATCATGTCGTCAAATACATCAAACACACTCTCTGCGATCTATCCTTGATAAGGACAAGCTCACTGGAGCTAATTTCCTAGACTGGTATAGGAACTTGAGGATAGTCCTCAAGCAAGAACACAAATTGTACATCCTAGAGCAGTCCATTCCTGAACCACCCGCCCCTACGACCACTCGTGCTGACAAGGATGCTTATAAGAAGCATCAAGATTACGCATTGGATGTGGCATGCCTTATGCTTGCCACCATGACCTCTGAACTTCAAAAGCAACATGAGAACATGGATTCCTATAGTATGATTGAGCATCTGAAACAATTATATCAGGGACAAGCAAGGCACGAGAGATATGAAGTATCAAAGGTCTTATTTCAATGCAAAATGCAAGAAGAAACTCCCGTATGCACTCATGTACTCAAGATGATTGGGTATGTTGAGAACCTACAGAGATTGGGATTTCCATTGGGCCAAGAGCTGGTCACTGACCTTGTTCTTCAGTCACTGCTAGAAGGCTACAGTCAATTTGTCATGATGAACTACAACATGAATGAAATTGACAAGCTTTTACCTGAGTTGTTGAGCATATTACGAACTGCTGAACTCAACCTTAAGAAGGCAAAGTCTGGTACCATTTTGATGGTGAACAAAGGCAAAGGTAAAGGCAAGTAGAAGCATAAAGGTAAGGGTAAGACCCAAGCCAAAGGCAAGGCAAATGCATTAAAACCTAAAAGAGGGGTGTCTAAGGGAGGGGAATGCTTCCACTGCGATGAGACCGGGCATTAAAAGAGAAACTGCAAGCTATACCTGGAAGAGGTGAAAAGTAAGAGAAGTGAGACTTCTGCCTCAGGTATACATGTTATCGAAGTCAATTTATCAATCTCGTCTTCTTGGGTATTAGATATCGGTTGTGCTTCTCACATTTGTGCCAATGTGCAGGGCCTTCGAAAGACTAGATCATTGACAAAGGGCGAGGTGGACCTACGGGTAGGCAATGGAGCAAAAGTTGCCGCCATCGCTGTAGAGACATATTCCTTATCTTTGCCCACTGGGCTTATCTTAGAACTAGAAGAATGTTATTATGTGTCTGTCTTGACTGAAAACATTATCTCCGTTTCTTGTTTAGATAAGAAAGGTTTCTCATTTGTAATAAAAGACAAGTGTTGTTCTGTTTATTTACATGATATATTTTTTTGTAGTGCACACCTTGTGAATGGTCTCTATCTTCTAGATCTTGAAACCCCAGTCTATAACATAAATACCAAATGGTTCAAATCTAATGATCTGAACCAAATATATCTCTGACATTGTCGCCTGGGTTACATAAATGAGAGTCGCATATCCTAGCTCTATAAGAATGGATTATTGGACTCATTTGATTTTGAATCATATGAGACATGTGAATCTTGTCTTCTAGGCAAGATGACCAAGACTCCATTTAGCAGACATGGTGAACGAGCTACTGATTTGTTAGAACTCATACATATTGATGTATGTGGGCCTTTCAATGTAGCAGCTAGAGGAGGCTATCAGTACTTCATTACTTTTACTGATGATTTCAGTAGATATGGATATGTATACAAATCTAAATCCTTTGAAAAGTTCAAAGAATTCAAGAATGAAGTACAAAACTAACTTGGTAAGAGTATAAAAGTGTTTCGATCAGATCGAGGTGGGAAATACCTTAGCCAAGCTTTTCGTGACTATCTCATTGAGTTTGGGATTAGATCTCAACTCACTTCACCTGGAACACCACAGTGGAATGGTATATCAGAAAGGAGAAATCGTACATTATTAGATATGGTACGATCCATGATGAGTCACACAAATCTTCCTTCTTTCTTTTGGGGATATGCTTTAGAGACAGCTGCTTTCACACTTAACCACGTCCCATCTAAGGTAGTCATAAAGACACCATATGTGATATGGACTAGGAAGAGTCTCAGATGTCTTTTATGAAGATTTGGGGATGTGAGGCTTATGTTCGACGTCAAGTTTCTGACAAACTAGACCCCAAATCAGATAAGTACTACTTTGTAGGATATCCTAAGGAAACGAAAAAATATTACTTCTACAAACTCACACAAGGCAAAGTATTTGTCGTTAGAAATGATGTATTTCTAGAAAGAAAGTTCATTTTTAGAAGAACTAGTGGGAGTAAAATACATCTTGAAAAAATTCAAGATAAAGATAGCACTGAGATGGAAATTGAACAAGCACCACAAAGTGTTGTGGATGATGCGATTGTTGCACAAGAAGTTGTGGAGCAACATCCTGTTCAAGTAGACCAACCTCTTCGCAGGTCTGATAGGATACGTCGTCAGCCTGAGAGATGTTCATTTCTCTTGTCTGACAATGATGATGTAATGCTTGTTGAGTTGAACGAGCCTACATCCTATCAGGAAGTTGTGATAAGCCCAGATTATGAGAAATGGCTAGAGGCCATGAGATCTGAAATGGAATCCATGTACACTAACCAAGTATGGACTTTGGTTGATCCACTTGAAGGGGTCAAACCCATTGAGTGTAAGTGGGTCTTTAAGAAAAAAACTGACATGGATGGTCTTATGTATACCTATAAAGGATGATTGGTAGCAAAAGGTTTCAAACAGATTCATGGTATTGACTATGATAAAACTTTTTCACCTGTTACGATGATTAAGTCCATTCGGATCATGCTTGCTATTCCAGCTTACCACGATTATGAGATCTGGCAAATGGATGTCAAAACTGTATTTCTGAATGGAAACCTCCTCGAGGATGTGTACATGACACAACCTGGGGATTTTGTAGATCCAAAGCATGCTGGTAAGGTATGCAAACTGCAAAGGTCCATTTATGGTTTAAAGCAAGCATCTAGAAGCTGGAATCTTCGATTCGATGATGCGATCAAATAGTTTGGTTTTATCAAGAATGAAGATGAACCCTGTGTCTACAAGAGGGTTAGTAGGAGCATAGTAATCTTTTTTATCTTGTATGTTGATGACATACTTCTCATGGGAAACGACATCCCTACGCTGTAGTCTGTGAAGACTTGGCTTGGGAATTGTTTCTCAATGAAAGACTTAAGTGAAGCAGCCTACATTTTAGGCATTAAGATCTATAGAGATAGATCTAAGAGATTGCTTGGCTTAAGTCAGAGTGCATACATCGACAAGGTGCTTAAACGTTTTGTCATGCAGAACTCCAAGAAGGGATTTCTGCCAATGTCACATGGTGTGAGCCTTTCGAAGGTTCAATGCCCTTCTTCTAAGGAAGAAAGGGAATGCATGGATCAGATCCCTTATGCATCTGCTATAGAGCTTATTATGTACGTCATGCTATGCACTCATCCTGATGTCTCGTATGCTTTAAGCATGGCGAGTATGTACCAATCAGATCCAGGTGACAGTCACTGGATAGCCGTCAAGAATATTCTTAAGTACTTGAGAAGAACTAAAGAATATTTCTTGATATTTGGAAGCAACGAGGAGCTCGCTGTAAAGGGTTGCAGCGATGCTAGCTTCCAAATGGACAAGGACGATTACAGATCGCAGTCAGGGTATATCTTTTGTTTAAATGGTGGTGCAGTGAGCTGGAAGAGTTCAAAGAAAGACACAGTCGCGGATTCTACTACAGAGGCGTATATTGCTACTTCAGATGCGGCAAAGGAGATTGTTTGGATCAGGAAGTTTGTTTCTGAGCTTGGTGTAGTTCCTAGCATCGTGAGCCCTATAGAGCTTTATTGTGACAACAACGGGGCTATACCACAGGCTAAGGAACCTCGTTCTCACCAACGTTCCAAACATATACTACGGCGGTATCACCTCATTCGAGAGATCATTGATAGAGGAGATGTGCGGATATGCAGAGTAGATACTGATACTAACATTGCGGATCCCTTGACCAAGGCTTTGGCATTGAGAAAGAATGATGGTCACACTAGGTCACTGGGTTTTAGAGATTATAGTGATTGACACTAGTGCTAGTGGGAGATTATTAGTGTCAGCCCTTAATGTCAATCATGAGATGATTGATTAGGGATCATATGTATTATATTTCATTAATAACAGGTAAAGATTGATTATTATATTTACTTTATGCGTGTACCAACCAAATAAATATAATAATGCCCTTGAATAGTAGGTTCTAATCTATAGTATATCAATTGGTAGAATTGATTATGAGAAGCTGTAGAGAATATTATTCTTAAACATTCCTAGTCAAGTATTGTATTAATAGACAAAGGAATATATTAATACATTGAGACTAACTTGTAGGTCAATGGATGACTTGATCTCGCAAGTCATAGATATATGATATCACATTGACACATGGGTATATATATTGGAGATTATATGTACTAAATTGACCCGCCATGAGAAAGTTTTATGGATCGTTATATGAAGTGTCAGAGACTTTCTCATGTGACTATTAGTATGAATAGTCCTTAGACCTCAAATCACTACAGTTCCCTACATATGAAGTTATGTACTTTGGTGTCGTCAAACGTCACTCGTAATAGGGTGGACTATAAAGGCGATCACTGGGTATGTAACAAATTATGCAGAGGGATATGAGTGATGTAGATGAAATCTATCCCTCTCATATGACGGGAGTGATATCTTTGGCATTGAAAGGATTGGATTTGAGTTAGACTCAAATTAAATGGCCGAATTTGAGTTGGACTCAAATCAATTTGGATGGAATAAATTCATCATGCATGATTAATGTGGATTAATCATGCATTGAAGAGGGAAAACCAAGAGTTGGATGAAACCTCTTTTCATGCATGATTAATATGGATTAATCATGCATTGAAGAGGGAAAACCAAGGGTTGAATGAAACCTTTCATATTCATGGGATGAACATAAAAAGGGGGCCTTGGATCATGATGTTTTTTGGTTGAAAATTGCCTTTGTTTTTCCCCTCTTCTTCCCTTGGTCGAAATCTTCTCTTAGCCTAACATCCTTTGTGGTGTTGCTAGCATAACCTTTCTCCAAACAGTGTTCGTGTGGATACCATAGATGCACGTACACTTTGAACGTGCAAGAGATTTAACGGACCGTGGACAAGTGGGATAAACAAAGGGCACGCATCAAAGGTATACCCTATAGGATAGGGCTTTATAGATCTATTCTTTAGTATGAGTTTTCTTTCACATGGATCGCTCGAGGGATCCTTTTTCCGCTACGATTTTATTATTTATTGCATAGGATTCCCAACAACACACTCCTAGGTCGATCATAGGGCTCCCCTCTATGCTATCTAGTGCAGTGTAGTCGTACCTCATCCTATGGCAAATGTGGGTAAGTAAGCCCCCCATAATGATCTTGTTGGTGCAATCAGCCCGGACTCGAGTTTGACTCGAACTATATTTTGATGTTAGACAAAACGCATGACATGGGATTGTCATGGGAAGTCTAACATGGGTTGGCCACATAAATCCAAGTGTGTAGCCTTGGTAGTGTTGGGAAAATTCAAGCATGAGACTTGGTGTAGAAGTCTTGAGGACTTGGCAAGTTCATTAGGCTCAGGGTCCTTGAGTCGGTGAAGGATGACATTACGAAGCCATGCACTTGATGCATCTGAGGGACCGTCGGACGGGGAGCGAATGGAGTGAGGCCTAAGGGAAGCATACTTCGAGGGCAAGAGACACGAAGGATGACATTGCGAAGTCATGCGTTTGGTGCATCCGAGGGACATAGGCCAAGGGAAGAGAACTTCGGTGGGGAACTCCATGAGAGGATGAGGTGGACTTGGCTAAGTGGCTAAGACTAAGCGTTGGAGGCTCAAACGTGATGTTTGAGGGTTTACCCGACGGTCGGATGCTCAAACAACTTGGTGTTTGAGATTTTACCCAACATCAGTCGACTGGCATAGGTGCCAGTCGACTGCTCTAGGTCGATTGGACTCGACCGGTGTTCGACTGACCAGGTTCTGGCTGAACAGTCGACTGCCGAGGGAGGGCAGTCGACTAATCGGGGCGAATTCAGCTACAGAAGGTTTACCAGTCGAGTGCTCACGGCGACCACTCGACTGATGGGATCATCAGTCAACTGATGGGCATGATCAGTCGACTGATGATGGATCCGTTGGCTTTTGGCTAGCGTGGATCGAGTCGTTGTGATACAATGGCTACAGGACCAGTCGACTGATGGTCACGATCAGTCGACTGATGGGCGCGAAATCAGCTCGATGCAGGTTATAAATGGCGCTCGAGATGGAGGATTTCACCAAGACTTTTGGGATGATTTTGGAGGGGAATTGTTGTTACATTATAGACCTTCAAGAGCAAAAAAAAGCAAGCAACAAGCAAGTGATCAAAAGCAATCGGTGAAAAGTTTTCTTTTGTATTGTATTTGTATTATTGTTTGTACTTCGTGTATTACTTTGTAATTACTTGTACGAGATTTCTCTACCTCCGACGTGTTGTCGAGGAGTGTTAGTTAGTGTCGTGCGCATAACTAGAGATTGGTGAGTTCGCCCGTGGAGTAGGAACCATTCGGTTCTGAACCACGTATATCGTGTGTATTTGCGTGTGCTTGTGTTGTTGTTAGTATTTCTATTTGTTTCTATTGTTTCCATTGCGCTAATGACAATTGTAGACAAGCGACTCACAACGAACGATCGTATTCCACCGTACAATGATTTAGGGCTATTCACCCCCCTCTAGCCGGCCACCAACGTTCCAACAAGTGGTATCAGAGCAAGGAGCTTGTCGAGAACTAACCGCCAACACAAGCACTACAAGATGGCCAGCTACTACCTCCAACCACCAAAGTTTGAAGGAGATTTTCAATGGTGGAGAAGGAAGATGGAGGTATATCTAGAAACCGATTTTGATATTATGTTAATTCTAGAAAATGGTTTCAAAATGCCTAGGGATGAAAAAAATAGGCAAATAAGTCAAGATGGACTCAAGACCAAATCAAGAACTTCAAGACAAATCTCAAGGCAATCAAATTGCTTAGTGATTTGATTCCTAACAATATTTGGTCTAGATTAGGTAATTTTAGGGATGCTAAGGACCTATGGGACAAGGTGATAAGATTTCATGAAGAGCCCACATTGGTCCATGCCGAGGAAGAATGCCCATCAACATCCGGATCCGAGGATGTTGAAGAATCCACCTTCGATGATGTTGATGATTTGGTGGAGACCTCCACCTCTAGCATTAAGGGGGAGGAGAGGTCTTCCATCCCGGAACAAGTTCAAGAAGAAGCTTCAACATCCGGGAGAAGCGAAAATTCCCTAGGTAACTCAAGTATTATGATTATAAATAAAAATCATATAACATGCTTTGAGTGTAGGGAACAATGGCACTATAAAAGTAAGTGTCCCAAGAAGGTGAAGAAGACTCAACCGGCACCAAAAGTCAAAAATGTCGGAGTCCCCACAATTAGAAGCAAGGAGCATATTGTGTGCTTCAAATGCAACCAAAGGGGGCATTATAGAAGTCAATGCCCTAGGGGGAGGAAGAAAGGGCAAGAAGGTGTATCTCATGTAGGGGGGAGCTTCCAAAGCTAACTCTAAGGTAAATTTATTTAATGCACCTTCAATTTCTAAGACCAAGAAGCATGCTAATTATTTTAGTTCACTTGCTATCATTAATGAAAAGCATACTAGTAGAAATAAATATGTTTGTTTAGATGTCAAGCATGTTAGTTTATCTAAAGACAAACCTAGACACCATAATTCTAGACCTATATTGCCTAGGGAGTCTATAAGGAGAATAGAAGAAAATTTGGAAGTCTATAAGGAGAATAGAAGAAAATTTGGACATTAACCCCAAAAAATCTAGACACATGCCTAAGAAGAAAAATAATTCCCAAAAGATAAATGAAAAATCAAAATTGGGAAGGTTAGAGGTGGAGAACCAAGCCTTGAGGTTAAGGCTTGAAAAATTGGAGAAGACCCTGACAATTATTACAAATTCATTTAAGGGGTCTAAGGATCAAAATTCAAGGCCTAGGAAACAAGAAATGTCCAAGGGCAAGAAAGGTTTGGGTCACAAACCTATGTCCTACCATAATATCTCATTTAATTATGGAACAATTTCTATGCTTAGGAAAACCAAGGCTAATAGGGAAGTTATCTCTAAGACTAGCCATGGTGTGTGTTTAGTGGCTAAGGACTTAAGAAAAACCAAGAAAGTCACTAAGAAGGTCAAAGGAGGAGTCACCTCTAGAGTTGACCTAGGAAAAACCCAAATGACTAATGTGTCAAAATCAAAAAGGGTCATTAGAAAGGTACCTAGGGAAGTTATCCCTAGTGAATACCTAGTTAACTCAAGGAGCTCCAATAGGTATTGGGTTCCTAGAACCGTGATCGATTCATGCTAGATGGGTTAGGGTGTGTCAACCCTAAGTGGATGGGTAGTTAACCTAGCCATGGTGAGTTGACACATTAGGATGTGTCAATGTGGTTTGAGAAATTAAAAATTGATTAAATTGGACAATTAGGTCTTAGAAGTATTGGTATGTCATTTTGGGTTTTTGGCACACTAGGGGGATAATGGCATTAAGGCAAAAATAGGCTTAATCTTAGAAATGACAATTTGAATTTAACACTTAGGTATTTTATACCTTAGTATCTTATAATTGTCATGCTTTGTTTGTCTTGTCATGACATGACATCATATTTATTTTTATCATATAAAATGTCATGATCATTTTTAGGGTTATTTTTATGTCATGTATGCTTATAATTCATTCACATGTCATGGCATCATGATGTTGGCACATGCTTATTCATGTTATCAATTATGTCATAATCATCATTCATGCATAAATAAAAAGGATTTAAGGATTAAGGCATGATTTGAAGGGAATCAAATATTGTTGCCTAGAGATATGCATGAAACCCTAAATAACAAAGTCCCCACATCTCACTAATATTTAACTTATATGTATTTTACACATGTAGATAGAAGTAAGATGTTTAGGAAAAAGGAATTAAAGACTTTAAAAATATTTCAAAAATATTTTGAAAACCCTTGGTGAAGTCTATCTTTTGATAGCAATCACCATTGAATGGGATGATACAAAGAGGGCTCAATATTGAAGCTTTTCAAAAATTTTGAACTTTGTGTCAATCTCACTATTTTGTGGGTAAAATAATTTTCTAATATTTTTCACCCATAATGATTATAATAAGTAATACACATATGAATTTTTATGATTTTTAACCTTATGTATATTTACTTACGAATTTCAGAAATTTATTTCTGAAAAACTTGAAAACCGCTTAGCTATCACGATCGTCATAGAGGTCACGATCGATGAGGGTGACAATGATCGATATCCGATATGCTTGATCGCCTAAGCTGATTTCGAATAAACCATAATGGTTAGGCCCATGTTCAGCTATGTTTTGGTCCCCTAACCACTCCTAACCCTAGGACATGCTATGGAGAGCATTAGAAAGAGTGAAAATCCATTGAATATGGATTAGGAGAAGTGTTTAAGGTGAGTATCAATTTTAAGGTGGATGAGAGTTCATTGTTGAACTTTGCCTTAATTTTGATTGTTTAACATTCCTATTGGCTTAGGGACTCTCCAAGGACATTGTTGGTGCAATGGTCAAGGGGGAGCAAGCCTTTAGGGGGAGGTATCCATCATGGGAAGATGGATGTGTACTTTTTCTTCATGGGAGGAAAACTGGGTTGCCTCTCTTAAGTGATATAGGACTTATCACTAGAAAGATTGTAGGCATGTGTGTTCCTCCAAGGGAGAGATTGTAAGATCTCATTGGGATATGAGACATTCATACCCTTAGGGAGGACCTTTTTGATGTATGTCAAAAAGGAGGAGAAGTTACCAATTGGGATAGTTGGAATTCTCATTGGGATGTGAGAATTGTCAATTGAGGATAATTGGTAGACTTGGGTTTAAGATTTTGTCGAACATCAAAAAGGGAAAGATTGTTGGTGCAATCGTCCCGGACTCGAGTTTGACTCGAACTATATTTTGATGTTAGACAAAACATATGACATGGGATTGTCATGGGAAGTCCAACATGGGTTGGCCACGTAAATCCAAGTGTGTAGCCTTGGTAGTGTTGGGAAAATCCAAGCATGAGGCTTGGTGTGGAAGTCTTGAGGACTTGGCAAGTTCACTAGGCTCGGGGTCCTTGAGTCGGTAAAGGATGGCATTGTAAAGTGTGCGCTTAATGCATCCGAGGGACCGCCGAACGGGGAGCAAATGGAGTGAGGCCCAAGGGAAGCATACTTCGAAAGCAAGAGACGCGAAGGATGGCATTGCAAAGTCGTGCGCTTGGTGCATCCAAGGGACGTAGGCCGAGGGAAGAGAGCTTCGGTGGGGAACTCCATGAGAGGATGAGGTGGACTTGGTCAAGTGGCTAAGACTAAGCGTCGGAGGCTCAAACGTAATGTTTGAGGGTTTACTCGACGGTCGGATGCTCAAACAACTTGGTATTTGAGATTTTACCCGACATCAATCGACTGGCATAGGTGTCAGTCGATTGGCATAGATCGATTGAACTCGACCGGTGTTCGATCGACTTCTCGGGCCAACAATCACCGAGGAGGGCAATCGATCGCTGACGCCCATCACGATCGATGATGGAGATCACCGACCGATCGAGGCGACCATACGTAAGGTTTACTACCAAGTGCTCGCGGCGACCACTCGACTGATGGGATCATCAGTTGACTGATGGGCATGATCAGTCGACTGATGATGGATCCGTTGGCTTTTGGCTAGTGTGGATCGAGTCATTGTGAGACAACGACTACAGGACCAGTCAACTGATGGTCACGATCAGTCGACTGATGGGCACGAAATCAGCTTGATGCAGGTTATAAATAGAGCTCGAGATGGAGGATTTCGCCAAGACTTTTGGGGTGATTTTGGAGGGGAATTATTGTTGCATTCTAGACCTTCAAGAGCAAACAAAAGCAAGCAACAAGCAAGTGATCAAAAGCAATCGGTGAAAAGTTTTCTTTTGTATTGTATTTGTATTCTTGTTTGTACTTCGTGTATTACTTTGTAATTGCTTGTATGAGGTTTCTCCACCTCCGACGTGTTGTCGAGAAGGACTGTTAGTTAGTGTCGTGCGCATAACTAGAGCTCAGTGAGCTCGCCCGTGGAGTAAAACCATTCAATTCCGAACCATGTATATCGTATGTATTTGCGTGTGCTTGTATTGTTGTTAGTATTTCTATTTGTTTCTATTGTTTCCACTACGCTAACGACAATTGTAAACAAGCGATGCACGACGAACGATCGTATTCCACCATACAATGATTGAGAGCTATTCACCCCCCTCTAGCCAGCTACCGACGTTCCAACAGATCTCTCCTCTTGCTACTTTGCCCATTTTCACTAGGTGCCCAATGAAATGGGACCCTACATCAATGCTACTCCTTTCTTGTAGCATGTCCCACAAGCAAAGCAGCTCACTAGCTCGCACTACACCGTCACTCTCTCCATGATCAAAAATAGTACTTACCATGATTCGGTGTAGGTACCGAAAAATGGGGTTTTTGAGGCGCGACGCTTTGGCCCTAGAAGGGTCATACGCATACTCTTTTGTCAATTCAGTCCAAAAAATCCGAGTTAAATCCAAAAGGGTTCTTCCCCCCCCCCCCCCCCCCCCACCCCCACTAGGCAAACCAAAATATGTATTCCATTGGTGTAGTGTCCATTCATGCTAAATGTTAAATACCTAAAGATAACCCTACCCTCTTCGCTCTCTCTACCCATTAAAACCTTAGCTTCTAAAGAACTTAAAAACTCTAAAACTATCCTAGGGTAGGTTAGGTGTCTTATCCATATTATCTCTCCCCACCCCATTTTTACAAATAGGGCATGAATATCACCAAATAAACCTAAGGATTCTAGTAAATCTTCATCAAGATACCTAGTTGTGGTGATTCTTCTAGTAGCAAGCATGTTATATCTATCCCTATACTCATTATTTCGAAAAAGGAGGGTTGGAAGAACGTTACCTTCCTCCGAAGCTTGAGGGGCGTTCATTCTCCTTGTCCTTCGCTCTGAAGCACCAGATCGAGATGTCACTTGTTTGGTTCTCCTCATCCTTACTTCTTTTGAGCTTCCTTGAAGGTTGAAAAGACTTTTAGGTGGTGGGGAAGAAGGATTCACACGGCTAGGGCAAGAGGAACCAAAGCACACGGCACATTTGGGGTGAAAATGCAAGGCTTGGCCATTTAACCCCTGCACAACACGGCCGTGTGAAACACACGTCCAGGTTGTGTGCGCCGCTGGAAGAAGGGACACGACCGCATGAAAACACACGGCTAGGCCGTGTGTCCCCCCTTTCTTTCTCACGGTGCACAACGATCTGCATTCTTCTTACTCGCTCTGTCGTGTGGGTTTAAAGTGATTTTACTTTTGCCTAGCAAGTTCTTTCTAGTCCTAATTCATGTTAAAATGCTAAATGAATGGAAATCAAAGTTCAAAACAAACGAATGCAACAAACTAATAAGAAATTAACACAAAATCTAAACTTGGGTTGCCTCCCAAGAAGCGCCTTGTTTAAGATATTTTAGCTCGACCCTACTCCATGGTCTCAACTTGGCTCCGGAGGTTCTGTGAACCTCCATTCATCCATCTCGGAGTTGACATCCAGTGGGTTTGGCTCTACCCTACTGAAAGTGTAACCATCCAGGAAGGGAGCTCTACATTCTGACAGATTGAAAATGATGATCTCCTCGTCTACCTCCAAGGAGATCTTGTGTGCCTTTACGTCTATTAATGCTCCCGCAGTCGCCAGAAAAGGTCTTCCCAAAATGATGGGGTTCTGGGGATTTGGTCTTGTGTCTAATATAATAAAATCGGTGTGTATCACGAAATTCTCAATTACCACAGACACATGTTCTAGCATACCAACGGGCTTCTTGATCGTGTCATCCGCCATGCGAATGCCTATACCTGTTGGTTATATACTGCCCAGCCCCATCTTTAGGTAGAATGCGTAGGGCATCACACTAACTGATGACCCTAAGTCGCACAGCGCTTCATCGAAGCTTTCCCCATAAATCGAGGAGGGGATAACAAATTCACCTGGGTCCTCAAGCTGTGGTGGAATTTTATCTTCAATTTTGGCTTGGTCGAGTAGCATTGATATCATGGCTGCACACCCCTTGGTGGATCTATTCTTCTGACCCACTCTTTCACCAAATATTCCCTCCTCCTTGACTTGACTCAACTCGGGTAGTGATGGAGAACTATCAATAGATTGTGACACGGTTTGAGCTATCTGGGTCACTTGTGTTTCCAACATCCTCGTATGACTTGTAAAACCGTCAACAGTGGCCTTCAAATCCCTAAGTGACTCTTCTGTTTTCCGATGTTGGCGTCGAAACTCTTCATTGGCCTTTGTTTGGGTAGCGATGAAGTCTTTCATCATCAATTCTAGCCTAGACTTCTGTGGTTGCTGCTGTCCATTGCCCTGTTATTGCCCATCCCCTCCTGATGGTTGGAAATTCTCCGAGTTATTCCGATAGAAAAAGTTTGGGTGGTTCTTCCATCCAGAGTTATAAGTACTGGAGTATGGGTTGTTGGGTCTTTGATTGTAATCCCCAGCTGCATCTACATGCTCAATATGCTCTTCTAAGCTACCCTGCCCTTCATAGTAGTCCTCCCAATACGCTGTTGCTCCTTCTCCAAAGTCTTTGGTTGCACATGCAGAAATAGGATTGAAAGAGTCGAAATGTCTGCTAAGCGCATCCAACCTTTCTGCCATGTGGTCCACGGAGTTGACAACATATCGTCCCGCGGCAGGAACTAGGTGACTATGTTCGGAAGCCCATTGATGGTGGTTCTGGGCCACCTCTTCTATTAGCTCCTCCGCTTCCTCGATAGTCTTGTTCATAAGTGCTCCTCCTGCGAAGAGAATCGAGGGACATCTTTGTGGCGTACATGATCTCATTATAGAAGATGTGGATCACCAGCCACCTTTCCAGTCCATTGTAGGGGCATTGGTAGAGTAGCCCTTTGTAGCGATCCCAGACTTCAAATAAGGACTCCCCTTCCTTCTGATGGAAGCTCGTTATTAGATGGCGCATGTGAACAGTCTTGCTAGGTGGGAAGTATTTATTCAAGAACTGTTGCTCACATTGCTCCCAGGTAGTAATGCTTCCTGAAGGTAGGGAGTGAAGTCATGCCTTAGCCTTATCCCGCAATGAGAACGGGAATAGGCTCAGGCGAATCACGTCTACAGAGACTCCATTTATCTTCATTGTTGAGCAGATATCCAAGAATGTCTCTAGGTGTCGGTTCGGGTCTTCAGTCGCAACTCCCCCGAATTGACTCTGCTGGACCATGTGAATGAGTGTCGATTTCAGCTCAAAGTTGTTTGCTGAAATGGATGGTCCAGCTATACTAGGCTTAAATCCTCTAGCACTAGGGACTGCGTAATCCCGCAAAGGTTGGCTATCTATATTCACCTCGGATGCAGCTTGATCCTCCATCCTCTTCTGTTCATCTCTCCGGCGATGATAGGTTCATTTGATTTCTAGATCGATCGGAATCAGGTCTCCCGATCTTAGGCGTCTAAGCATACGAAGAACCGAGCCACAAAATTAGGAGTATTACCTAATACTAAATTAAAATAGAAAATAAACTGAACTAAATACTGAATCAAATTAAGAAAAGCTAATTACAAAATAAAAATGTAAAACTGCTGCTAAAATAAAATAAAGATAAAAAACTAAATCTAAATATGAAAAATCTAAAACTGAATAAATAAAATAAAATGAAAATAAAAGAAAGTAATAAAAGTAAAGCAAGCAAATAAATCTAATTCTAAGTCCGATCCAATTATCCACTTCTTGATTCAATATCGAATCAATCAGTCCCCGACAACGGCGTCAAAAACTTGATGCACGCAAACGCGACCTCAAATCTCGCGACGGAGACTGTCGAGGACTCGAAGTGGTGCTTGTGCTCAACGCCCGCAAGTGCACAGATCTTGTCAAGTAATAAAAAGATTATCGATCCCACATGGACTGAGATTCGAGTATCGATTTGGTAGGTAGAGGTTATTGTTCGGAATTCAAATTTAATGGTTCTGAATGTGAGGGTTGACGGCGGTCCCAACTCAATACGATGTCACATGGAAGAAGAAAGAAACTATGTTGCGAGATTTTGGAAGGGATTCTAGGATTTCGGTTTCGTTTGTGTGTCGCAGAACACGTTGTCAATTGGGTTTCATCTAGGGTTCTAGCTACGATTTTGTGGAAAGGACATCATACACTCTCCCGATGAACCTTCGCATCTATCGGAAGCTATCTCTGCCATTACCAGGTCGCCCCCTGGACTTAGGACGGGATAGTTAGTAGGAGGATGCCAAATCGATCCCTGCGACGAGTTAAAAATGGAGTGTGTTTCCTACTCTATCGCATCCTTCTACCCACAGTTATGGGAGATGAGGTCAACCCCTAGGTTCCTCCTTGATTCTCCTAAATCTTAGATACAAGAGCTGCCCCCCCCCCCCTCGTATCGGCTAGCATAGTAGATAGAAAACCAAAACAATAACTATAACTCTAAAACCAAACGTCAATTGCAAATAGAAATTCAAGAACATAATTTAAATTTGGAATAACATGTTCTACGCACACAAACTACTCCCTAATTCTAGAATCGGAGAGTCTACTCCATAGGTAAGAAAGGAAAAACACAAAGCACAATCATGTTCGTATAAACCATAGAAATTAAGCAATGAACAGAAATTACAATGCAATGTGACTCTTCTCTCTAGCGTTGAAGTGCAGAATTTGGATCTCCGGCGACTTTCTTCCTCCCCGATGCGAGTTCCTGAAGCTTTTTAGGGCATCGGGATGTCGTCCCGACCGTCGTGCCTCCCCCTAGGGTTTAGGCGTAACCTCCTTTATATAGATATCAACCTGGATCTCTCTAAAACCTAAAAAATAACCGACTCGCGTTGGAATCGCGTAGTGCCACACGACTTGCGTCGGGCCGTGTGTGGTGTTGGGGTGGCCAATTTCGCCCCTTGGACATGGTCGTGTGTAGTCACATGCCCTAGTCGTGTCCCCTTCTACGTCCAGCTGCAAAATGCCCTTCTTTTGCTCTGAAAGTGCATCTTTTCTCCATAAAATGCTATCCTGCACACAAAAGTAAAGTACAAAGAACATATCTCCGAATCAGAAAATAGAAAATGCATGTAAAATAAAGTGAAATATGCATAAAATAAATATAAAATATAATGAGATGTAAGCAAAAACTACTCCTGAAACCCTATATGTTTTGCTCACATCAAATAATAAAGAGAATATCTTGGCCAAACTGTGGGCTTACAAATTGCTTTAGTCGGACTACATAGAAACTCCATTCCTCCCCATTGCACTCTATCAGGGAAATAATAAAGAGAATATCTTAGCTAGGCTGAGAGCTTACGAATTATCTTAGTCATGCTGCATAGAAACTCCACTCTTTTTCACTGCACTCTGTTAGTGGAATGATAAAGAGCACATCTTGTTCAGGCTGATGACTTACGAATTGTCTCGGTCGGGTTGCACAATAGGAGAAGGCAACTCGAAAATTGTGGGACCATGTGATAGGGGTCCCCTTGAGAAAGCAATCCCTCAACTCTATCTCTCTGAAAGTAGTGTTGGTGCAATCGGCCCAGGTCACGATTGACCAGACTCGAGTTTGACTTGAGAGATGTTTTGATGTTTGACAAAGTAAGTTGGCAATGATGTTTGACATTAATGTCTGTTGATGTTTTGGAGAGATTGTTTATACAATCAATCCGGGTTATGTTTAACTGGACTCGAGTTTGACTCGAGGGAGACTTTGATGGTTGACTAGGGTTGACCATGTGATTATGGAAAGTCCAAGTCATGGGTATTTGGCATGGAAAGTCCAAGTGGGACACTTGGCATTTGGGAAAGTCCAAGCATGAGTCTTGGCATGGAAAGTCCAACATGGGTTGGCAAGGGAAAGTCCAAGCTTAAGTCTTGGCATTTGAGAAGTCCAAGGGGTTTGGTATTGGCGGCGTGAAGTCCAAGCGGGAGTTTTGGCAGCATAAGTCCAATGGTTGATGGCGTAAAGTCCAAGCGAGAGTCTTGGCAACATAAGTCCAATAGTTGGCGGCGTAAGTCCAATGTACCTTGGCGGTGTAGACACCGTTAGCATGACATAGCCGATGGAAGCACCTGAAGGCTAGTGCGATGGATGAACAAGTCATGGATGACTTGGAGGGATCTGAGAAGCATAAGGTTGATGGAGGTGGCTAGAAGGCTTAGATCTAGGCTAAGGGTGGTCTAGCAAGTATGGGGGCACCATACTTGGGCTAAAACCTCATGTTTGAGGTGTGTCACCAACCGTTCCATGTGACAATCGATCGCGCAAATAACTAGAGTTCGACCGCGGAATTGCCTAGCAATGACGCCATAGATGGGCCGATCGATTGACGGTGCAATGACGATCGATCTTGTGATCAGTCGACTAATGCTCAGATTTTGGGGCACAGAATGGAGTTTACTCGACCGCTGGGACGAGCAGTCGAGTGATGCTTGAACAGTCGACTGATGCTCATGATCAGTCGATTGATGTCCTAGCCGTTGGAGTTTTCCAGCATGGATTACACCATTGTCTCACAGTAATAGTGTGATCAGTCGACTGATCGATATTTTCCAGCACAGGTTGAAGCTATAAAAGGAGCTCGTGATGGAGAAAAATGGATCCGGTTTTTGAGAGCTTTAGGGGCGATTTGTTGCTACAAATCAGGTCTCCAAGTGCTAATCAAACAACCAAGCATTCAAGCAATCAAAAGCAAGTGTTGTAAAGTTTTTCTTTACTTGTCTTTCACATTAATTGTTGTAATTGCTTGTTTTTGTTTCTTACTGTTGTAAGATCGCTTGTAAGGGGTTTCTCCGCCTCCGACTTGTGTCGAGAAGGAGTGTTTATCATAGTGGTGTGTAATTGGCATCGCTAGGGTTCGTATGAACCCAATCCGTGGAGTAGGAATCGTTCGGTTCTGAACCGTGTTAAATATTTGTGTTTGCGTGTTATATATTTCGTTATCATTATTATTTTTCTATTTCCGCTGCGCTAACGAAATTGTAGAGACAAATGCAACAAATTCCATTATCGAATGAGCGTGAGCGCTATTCACCCCCTCTCTAGCGGCCTCAAATCTCCTACAATTGGTATCAGAGCCCGGAGCTCTTCTACGGATTAACCGCTGGGAGCTAAAAGGCTAGAGGGAAGATGGAATTCCAAGACAAGCTTGGATGGGACATCAACACTCCACCGCCATATGATCGAGAAGACTTTTCGGCGTGGAGAACAAGAATGGAGACATTCTTGATAATGGATATAGAGGATTGGTTCATCCTCGTAGAAGGTTTTGAACCTCCTCAGGATAGGAAGGGACAAGTCCTCAAGTTGAAGGAATGGACCTAAGAGCAACGGCAAAAATTCAAAACCGAAGGCAAGGTAATAAAACTTTTAGAAGATTTGATACCTAATGATGTTTTGTCTAGGCTAGGTAAATATCTTGATGTCAAGGAGCTATGGGACAAATTAGCCAAGTTCAATGAGAAGCCCCACTTGGCACAAGTAGAAGAAGATAAGGAAGAGGATGAAGAGAGTTCATCATCCTCACGAGCAAGTGAGGAATCGGAAGTTGAAGAGGAGTCAACTTCCGGATCGATGGAAGAGGAGGTGGAAGAAGTAGAAGACACCTCCACCTCTAGGATTGAAGGGGAGGAAAGAATTTCCACTCCGGAGCAACAAGAGAAAGCCTCGACATCCAGTCAAGATGAAGAAGCTCCAATTCCAGCACCTACCACCACCATAGGTAACTCAAGCATGTCAATTGTAAATAAAAATCATATAATATGCTTTGAGTGTAGGGAATCCGGACACTACAAGAGTAAGTGTCCGAAAAGAGTTAAGAAGTCTCCTCCGGCACCAAAAGTCAAGGATGTCGGTGTCCCCACCAAGAAGAGCAAGGAGCACGTTGTATGCTTCAAATGTCGACAACCGGGACACTATAGGAGCCAATGTCCTAGAAGAAAGGAGGGGGCTTCACAAGTAAGGGGAGTCTCTAAGACTAACCCTAAGCTATATTTTCATAATGCTCATTCTTTAAATTCTAAGCAAAAGCATGCTAGAATTAATTCAAATAATTTTGCTATTACTCATGAATCAAAGCATGCTAGAAATAATAACTCTAGGTCTACTTCAAAGAAGGAGAAATTTGGGACTAATGTCCCTAGAAATGTCCTTCCTAAGAAAACAATTAAGAAAATCGAAAACCATTTAGGCATCAATCCCAATAAGGGTAGACATATGCCTAAAGTGAATGGTAATGCCCAAAAACCTAATCAAAAATCATTTGGGCAATTAGAGTTAGAAAATCAAACCTTGATGTCAAGGCTTGAGAAATTGGAAAAGACCCTTGCAAATATACAAAATCAATTTAAAGGGTCAAAGTGTCAAACTCTAGGATCTAGAAGTCAACAAAAAGGGTGTAAGAGGCAAGAATCATCTAGGAGACAAGGTTTGGGTCACAAACCTATGTCTAAGAAAGTAATGCCTACTTATCACAATGTTCCATTTGATTATGGAACTAAACCTAGATCTAAGAAAACCAAGGTCTCTAGGGAAATTATTCCTAAGGCCAACCATAGTGTGTGCTTAGTGGCTAGGGTTTCTAAGAAACCTAAGGAAGTCATTAAGAAGGTTATTAGGGAGGCAATCCCTAAGACTAACCATGACAAGACCATAATGACCAAGGCTAATAAGCCTAGAAGGGTCATTAGGAAGGTATCTAGGGAGGTTATCCCTAAGGAATACCTAATTAATTCAATGAGCTCAAATATATTTTGGGTTCCAAAGAGCGTGATTGATTCACGTTAAATGAGTTAGAATGTGTCAATTTTGATTGGATAGGTAGTTAACTCAACCATAGCAAAGTTGACATTTTTAGGTTATTTTCAAGGTTATGGATACCTTGGAAATAGGTTTGATATTCTATCCTAAAAGATTTTAGGATGTGTCAATATATTTTTGAAATCGTGAAAAATCAATAAAATTGGCATAATCTAGATTTAGATGTCATAGTGTGTCATTTTGATCTTTGGCACATTTTAGGAATTAATGTATCAAGAGAAGTGTTTTTAAGGTGTAGAAGTTACATCAAGAGTGATACTCAAGTGTCACACACCTTGATGTCTTGCACTTACCATGTTTCATGTGTTTCACCATGTGTTTGCTTGGAAGGAATGTCTAGGGTGGATTGCATCTCACAAAATAAGTCTTTTATCTTGATTGTATTTTTTTTTTTTTTTTTTTTTTTTTTTTGATTTACAAGTGGTATCCAAGCTTCGCCCGACTAGTCCACTTGGCGAACCGGCCCTGCCCCACGGCCTCCGAAGAGTCTCCACCGGCCCACAAGGGTAAATCAGGAAGACGCGCCACCAAGTCGCCGTGAGGGGTTTAACGCCAATCAGGGTCCGCACCCCACACCAACCCGCTGGTAAACGGGAACCCGCCTCCGCAACCCGCAAGCGAGTGGAAAACGGCGGAATTCCCTCCGCAAGCTGCAGCCGGCAGGGATCGAACCATGGCTTGCTCCAGGGACCCCCCAAGCTCTTACCGACGCGCCATTGATTGTATATTTCCACACTTAGAAAGGGTGAGATGTTAGAATTTTGAAACCATTGGATGTTAATGTTTGCTAAAATGAAATAAAATATCAAAATACATTAACGAATACATGAATATAAGCATAACATTAATATATTCGATATACAAGATTAAACATGAGAAAATGAAACAAGTTGGATAAAGAAATCAAGATTTTCTGAAACTCAGATCTGGAATCGGATATCGATCACATTACTCTTGTAGTACGATCACGATCGTCAGCGATCAGTATTGTTTCTAGGACTCATTTTTGTACATCGATCCATTGCTAGGTTACATCGATCGAATGATGGTCGCATTCATCGAGCGAGAGGATCATCGATCAGTGCTCATTGGACGATCAGTGGTGATCGCATCGATCGGTGATGAGCAACATCGGTCGATTGATATTCTTGGAGCACGATAAAGAATGATCGTGATCGATTGAGAAGCCTGATCAGATCGGTTTGGCTTGGTAAAACCGCTCATAAACCGCAATCAGTCGACTGATGTTGCACATCAGTCGACTTGAGGCGCGATTTTATAACGTCGAACCGCTAGGGTTCGGCGTCATCACGCGTTGATCTCTCACCTTCTTCCTCCTCTCCGGTCGCCGCTTCCCTCTCCGACCAACTTTTTCGACCGCGCCGGCCACCTAAGCCCTAGGTTTGACAACCAAACTCCTCCACTCACGTTTTTAGCATCTCATAGCCCTAATCTCCTCTTCTCCGGCGATTTTTCTTCTTCGATTAGGGTTCCGGCGGAACCACTGCTCCGGCGAACTTTCTGGCGATCTCTTCAGCGGTGTCTGAGTACCCTCTCCTCATCATCCTAATGGCGCCAAAGTATAACCTTCTTACTCCTCTAAAATCCTAATTTTTCCATTATAACTCATTATGATCTAATCGTGCATTTGTGTCTTTGCATTTCATGTCATTGCATTGCATTCATATAGGCGATCTCGTAGAAATGACCCGATTGAGGTTGAATCACGGTTGTACCAAACCATGTTGGTTAGGTACATTGATAGGGATTTCTTTAATCATTACTGCGGTGACGTCATAGATATTTTATCATATTATCATCTCATGAAGATAGTTTTATGCACTCATGCCATAAATGATGATCTCCTTAAGGAGTTCTATCAGAATTTAAAGAAGGTAGACGATGGTCCTACCTATACTACCCGCATTGCAAAACGCGACTTAGAGTTCACTCCTGCGATATTGCAGGAGTTTCTTGAGTGTAAGCCATCGGTTGATACGTTCATTTTTTACCCTTCCTTCGATGCCCCTTTACCGGAGCCTTTTGATCATATCTCTTTGGATTCCATGCATGAGCATGTCTTTCGCCATCCTCGCCCACCAGCTCAGAACTTATTTCCCATCAATGAGCTATCTGCGCCCGATAATGTACTTTACAAAGTCATTGTTGGGTGCCTTCTTCCGATTGTAACTCGGGGTCTGACCAAAATTCGGCCTCCCCATCTCTTTCTCCTGTACGCCATGCGTCATAGACTAGACATAAACATTGCATTGAACATGTTTCATTGCATTGTACATTTCATATCTCCTGTGCAGGGGAAAGTGCATATGTCTTTTGGCCACATCATCACTGCATGGTTAGAGTCTTTAGGCATAAACATTAATAGGGGATCGCTGAGGGCATTATCTGAAGTTTACGATCAGATATCGTCAGAATTTCTCATCAGCGGTGCGATGGGACATGGGCGATGGAGCTAGCACTCGACCTTCGCCAGGCACGTGGGGAGCCACCTCTAGTGCCTAGAGAGGTCAGCAGAGGACTATGAGGATCCGTGATGTCGATGAGGAGGACCAGATGCCGCAGATGCATCAAGCAGTCCATCGATCAATTTGACGGAGGCCAAATTCCAGACTACCACAGACAAATGACTCTACCGCCGAGCTTATAGTGGGGCAATCCTCCATGGGCGAGCATCTCAGTCGGATGGAGGAGTGCTATATTCGGATTGAGGAGTCCCAGAGCCGCATCGAGCAACGTCAGCTCGATATGTACAAGATGATGCGAGCCTAGACCTTGAGCCAGCAGCCTCCACCTCCACCTTCTGTAGATGATTAGACCTAGAGGATGTTAGGATTTTTATTTTTAGTCTCTGTAGTGAGATTGAGCGTCTCAAATCTCTATTTTGGATGTAAAAACTGAAGCTTTCTTAAATTGAATGAAATTTCTGTTTATGAAAATCATTTGTCTGATTATGTGCTTGTATTAATGTATTGGTTTATGGAAAATTGTCATATCATGACATGAAATTTCATCTTATCATATAACATGTCATGCCATTGTTTAGGATTATTTTAGATGTCATATTTTGTTTTTAGATTATATCATATATCATGACATCATGATCATTGGTCATGCGTTATTATTGATATCATTTATGTCATGATCATTCATGCATTTATTAAAATTGATTTAAGGAAAAATGGCATGACTTGGAGTCTCATTTATAAGGGAATCAAGTAGGGTTGCCTAAAAAATGCATGAGGCCATAATAATCCTAACTCCACATCTCACATCTAAATTGACATGTATGTGTGTGTTTACATCTTAGATAACATGTGAGATGTTAGGATAATAAGTTAGGTTCAAAGTGCATAGATAGTGCATCTAGATGAACTTAACTTATTTCAATCATCACTAAGAATTATAAAGAAAGCTAATATACAAGTTATGTATATTTAGCCAATAAATCATGGTTCAAAATAGATTTTCAAAAACGTTTTAAAATCACTTTAGAAAACCTTGGTGAAGTCTATCTTTTGATAGCCATCATCATTGTAGAAGTTGATACAAAGTAGATCAAAAACTTTAAAGTTTTAACAGTTTTTGAACTTTGTACCAATCTCCTATTTCAATAGTTAAAATATTTTTCTAAAATTTTTCACCGATTGTATGTGTGATAAGTAATATACGTATCAAATTTGATGATTTTTCGATATACGTAGAATTACTTATGAATTTCCAAAAGTCGAGTCTAATAATTGAAAATCGTTATTATCACCGACGCTCTACAGGCGCCGATCGATGGGAAGCGCTGACTCGACTAATAGATCACCGATCGTCGCTGTCGGTCACGATCGATGGGCACATCACCGATCGTAGTCGATGTAGTCGACTGTCAATGCTGATTTCGGGAAAACTAAGTTTGTTTAGCCCGGTTTCAGCTATGGTTAAGGTCCCTAATCACTCCTAACCTTAGGATATGCTTTGGGAAACATTATAAAGGGTGAAAATCCTTTGGATATGGATTTGGAGAGGTGTTTAGGGTTTGTATCAAATTTAAGGTGTTGGAAAGTTCAATGTTGAATTTCTAACCTTATCTTTGATGGTTTAGAGTTCCTATTGGCTTAGGAACTTCCCAAAGACATTGTTGGTGCAATGCTCTAGGGGGAGCAAGCCTTTAGGGGGAGGAATTCATCATGGGATGATGAATGGTATTTTTTCTCATGAGGAGGAAAATGAGATTTTGAGAGACCCAATTTGGAAATTGGGAGAGCATATAGGATTGCCTCTCTTGAGTGATATGAGACTTATCACTAGGAAGATGGTAGGCATCCTAGGTATTTTTGGACCAAGGGGGAGATTGTAAGAACTCATTGGGACATGAGACATTGACCTCCTTGGAAAGATAACCTTTTTGATGTATATCAAAAAGGGGGAGAATATTAAATTACCAATTTGGAAAATTGGTAAGGGAATTTGAGTTAGGGGTCTAACTCAAGGTTTGTTTTGTCAAACATCAAAAAGGGGGAGATTGTTGGTGCAATCGGCCCAGGTCACGATTGACCAGACTTGAGTTTAACTCGAGAGATGTTTTGATGTTTGACAAAGTAAGTTGACATTGATGTTTGACATTAATGTCTGTTGATATTTTGGGGAGATTGTTTATACAATCAATCCGGATTATGTTTAACTGGACTCGAGTTTGACTCGAGGGAGACTTTAATGGTTGACTAGGGTTGACCATGTGATTATAGAAAGTCCAAGTCATGGGTACTTGGCATGGAAAGTCCAAGTGGGACACTTGGCATTTGGGAAAGTCCAAGCATGGGTCTTGGCATGGAAAGTCCAACATGGGTTGGCAAGGAAAAGTCCAAGCTTGAGTCTTGGCATTTGAGAAGTCCAAGGGGTTTGGTATTGGCGGCGTAAAGTCCAAGCGGGAGTCTTGGCAGCATAAGTCCAATGGTTGGCGGCGTAAAGTCTAAGCGGAGTCTTGGCGGCGTAAGTCCAATGTGCCTTGACGGTGTAGACACTGTTATCATGACATAGCCGATAGAAGCACCTGAAGGTTAGCATGATGGATGAACAAGTCATGGATGACTTGGAGGGATCCGAGAGGCGTAAGGCTGATGGAGGTGGCTAGAAGGCTTAGGTCTAGGCTAAGGGTGGTCTAGCAAGTATGGGAGCACCATACTTGGGCTAAAACCTCATGTTTGAGGTGTGTCAGTCGACTGGTTCCATGTGGCAGTCGATTGGCATAATCAACTAGAGTTTGACTGCGGGAATTGCCCTAGCGAACATCATAGATAGGCAAATCGATTGACAGCCGATCGATCTTGTGATCGACCGATCGATCACAAGATTTTGGGGCATAGAATGGAGTCTCACTCGACCGCTGGGACGAGCAATCGAGTGATGCTTGAACAGTCGACTGATGCTCATGATCAGTCGACTGATGTCCTAGCCGTTGGAGTTTTCCAGCATGGATTACACCGTTGTCTCACAGCAACAATGTGATCAGTCGACTGATAGTCCCGAGCAGTCGACTGATCGATATTTCCAGCACAGGTTGAAGCTATAAAAGGAGCTCGTGATGGAGAAAAATGGATCCGATTTTTGAGAGCTTTAGGGGCGATTTGTTGCTGCAAATTAGGTCTCCAAGTGCTAATCAAACAACCAAGCATTCAAGCAATCAAAAGCAAGTGTTGTAAAGTTTTTCTTTACTTGTCTTTCACATTAATTGTTGTAATTGCTTGTTTTTGTTTCTTACTGTTGTAAGATCGCTTGTAAGGGGTTTCTCCGCCTCCGACTTGTGTCGAGAAGGAGTGTTTATCATAGTGGTGTGTGATTGGCATCGCTAGGGTTCGTACGAACCCAATCCGTGGAGTAGGAACCATTCGGTTCCGAACCACGTTAAATATTTGTGTTTGCATGTTGTATATTTCGTTATCATTATTATTTTTCCATTTCCGCTGCGCTAACGAAATTGTAGAGGCAAACGCAACGAATTCCATTATCGAACGAGCGCGAGCGCTATTCACCCCCCCCCCCCTCTAGGGGCCTCAAATCTCCTACAAGTAGGCATTGAATTGGAGTAGATACGTCGATGTAGTTGCAAAAGTTCACATCAGATAAAATAGGATGGCCTACTTACATGAACAACCATTGAGAATTAAGAACAAGATATAGATCTAATGTTTACAATAATTCCATTCCTTCATCTCAAGTCTGTCTCTTCTTCTTAATTCACTATTCTCTCATTGACATTTTCAAGTTTAAAATAATTTCTCAACCCACAAATTTGGTCCGGACAATCTATATTCACTTAATAGATAAGTACTCAATTTATCAGTTCCTGTAGGATCTATATCTTTTTATTACTTAATAATGACCGTGCACTTGTACTAATCGAACACTATTATGTTTTTTGCATTGTTGTCGGAGACTAGTTTACAAATTTCTTCGGCTATATCGAATAGAAACTCTTCTCCTCACCACAGTATTCTATCGGGGGAATAATAAAGGGAATGCTTTGGACGGGTTGAGAGCTTACAAATTGTCTCGATCGAGTTGAATAGAAACTCTGCTCCTTTCCGCTACACTCTATCGAGGGAATCAATAATATTACTTCTAAATTACACATCCCTCGCATTTTTTTAGGTTATGAATTATCCATCCGAGCTCCTGCAGTTCCCCTTCAAGTAGTAGGGTTATAAATTCTTCCTTTAGGCACTTAATGAGGTCAACATTAGCGAAAGGATTTTCACAGGTACCCCACCACCATCAGTCTAGGGTTTCACACCTCTATACCTAGAGGCCATTAATCATGCCTACACCTCCATCCTCCTCGAGATTGTCATTTATATGTTGATGTTTCCTTTCTTCCTCTGCAACATCTCGTACTCCATGGCCATCGTTACCATCCTTCTTCCTCCTACGTTTTGTCTTCGTCCCCAGCGCTTCTTCTTCCTTTCTTCATCTTCGAACTCAGCTTCCTCTCATGGCCTCCTCTTCTGAAGCTATATCGACACCCCATTGGTACAAAATAATTTCTAGCCAGATCACTCTTTCACTACACAACACGACCAATACCTAGCAAATGCTGGTGCAGGGCACCAGGTAATTAAACCTAAGTTTTGATTATGGTAAAGGTTCAAAGTTAAGTCATGCTGTTATCTAGCGTGTTGTGATAAATGTGCAAGAACTGAGTAAGCCTTAGCTAAGATCAAAGACGTCAAGAGAATTAGATGCTAAGCAACAGGTAAATAGGCCAAGGTAAGCTTTGAGTGAGGAGCGATGGTAAGGACATGTCCTCGGTATGGGGACAATTGTAGGCGTCAATCCAACCAAGACCTCCGAAGGAATATCGAAATCGAGATCAGACGGTCAAAAGGGTTGTCACTATACTTGAATATTCTATGCTAATCTTGTAATGCAGGTGAAAGAATGAAGAAGCACCAAGCGTATTTGCCAAATACCTTACAACAGTCGACTGATAGGAATTACCAGTCAACTGACATAGTCCAATCGACTGGGGGAAAATAGCAGTCAACTGATGCCTACGAATCAGCCAAAATGTCAAGTCATGATTTGGATCAATCAAAGATGCCACCTAAGGATAAGATTCACGAAATTGGGATCTAAATTTGGACTCATTCCAAGGTTCAAGTCTATAAAAGAAGGTTCTACGACAAACCCTAAAAGTTAATCAATTCCAAGTGTTCTTGCTCTTCCAACTCTCAAGCCTTCGCAAGTTCTCAAGCAACCGTCCCACGCATCTTCTAAATTCCGACGAAGCTTCATCTTTTCTTTACTTGTGTCGGTAATTATTTAAGTGTTGCTTTTCTTATTTGTACTTAATTTATGTTGGGACCGGTAAGGTTGTTACCGGCCCATCTCTTTTTGTAATCGTCTTGTCTCTTACCTCCAACGAGGAAGAGACTCTTTTAGTGATTTCCCTTCGAAAGCGATCAAAGATCACAGGGTCTTGAACTAACAACCATTCTGTTGTGAACCAAGTAAAAGAGCTTTGTGTCTTTGTGTGTTTTTATCTTTGTTTTAGTGTTTTTGTTTCTGCTGCGAGTTACGAGGTTTTTACGAACGAGAGAAAAATTTGAAATACGCTATTCACCCCCCCCCCCCCCCCGTCTAGCATCTTTTCGGTCCTTCAATTGGTATCAGAGCGGAGGCGCTTAAACTCGGTGCAACCACCGATTGAGCATTGTTTTCTCTCTTTTTGCTTATTTTTCACTATCTTTCCCATACTACTAATCCAAGACCAAATCTTAGAATTTTCTTTTTGTTTGTGTTTTTGCAAGGTACTTCAATATCCCACCTTGAGGGGTATAGTACCGCTCGACCTCCATCCTTTAATGGAGATGACTTCTGATATTAGAAAGGTCGAATAGAGTATTTTTTTAAAAACACAAGTCGATATATGGATTGTCATCCAAACCAGCTTTGCTTTACCCACCAATGATTAAGGAAAACCGTTAGAATATGACAAATAGACCAATGCAATGAAGCGCCAAATCGAAGCCGACACAAAAGCAACCCAAATCTTGCAATGCGGCTTATCCAAGGAGGAGCTCAATCACATTGGTCCATTCATCAGCGCCAAGAATCTTTGGAATAAACTCATCGAACTCCATGAAGGAACGTCCGACACGAAGGTATGTAAAAGAGATATTTTAGTCAATTAGTTGTACAATTTAAAAATGCAGGACAACGAAACGGCTACTCAACTTCACGCTCGAATCCAAGACATCATGAACGACCTCCACTCCATTGAAGAAAAGGTAAAAAACCTCGATATCATAAGGTACGCTCTAAGAGTTTTTCCTAGGACTACCTTATGGGCGTCCATAGTTAATGCTTACAAGGTATCTAGAGATTTGTCTAAAATTAAGTTAGATGAAATGTTTTCTGAATTTGAGCTTCATGAACAATCTAATTCGGCCACGATCGAGAAGAGTATTGCTTTGTATGCCGGTCGAAAAAAGCAATGGCTATGTGCATCATATCCTCTGCAAGAATAATTAGTGTGGATTGAAATACTTAGAGAGGAGGATGAGGGTTGTTTGCTAGGAATAGAGGTAGTTGCTGCTTGAATTTTTCTTTTCTTTTGCTTTTTTGCTAGGGTTCTAGCAATGGCTATGTGCATCATATCCTCTGCAAGATAAGTATATGTTAGTATACATTTGGAAATAAAAAGCAAAGTACACGGTAAGTAAAGTTTACCTATGGGATGAGCTTCAAAAGAAGGAATAGAAGACAACCCATAATAAGACAATATGGGTTCTTGCAAGAGTTCAGCAATGTTGAATCGTTCGTTCTTAAGTAGGGATTTAATGGAGGAAAAAATTATAGTAGGATTTGATGTCTTTGAGTTCGAGGAGTCGGGGAAGGGTAGTTCTCCAGAATAAGAAAAACTGTAGAATGGGGTCCATGGGGACAAAAAAATGTCTGCCCAGCCTTTGTGGGAGGTAGGCATATCGATGAGGAATTGACAATCTTGGCGTGCCATGAAGTAGAAGATGTCTGTGTCGACCATCTTGAGTTGATAAAGACAGTGGAAGATGTGGGGAGTTTGAGGGATATTAAGGTGTTTGAAGACGATTAAAGTTCCGGTGAGGATTCGGATGGAATTGAGAGTCAGCTGATTAATGGGCAGACCGTAGAAGGATAGGATGTCGAAGAAGGGTTTGGAGACATGAAGGCGGAGGTCTCCTTCGAATTGGCTTGTGAAGAGGGTGTTGGTGCCAGTTAGGGGTTGGTGAGGTCATTAGTGAGGAGCTGGGATGATGGCGGAGAAGCCTTCTGGGATGTATTTCGGTTCGTGATGAAAGAAGGAGTGGTTGAGAGTTAGTAAGCTGGGAGGTGGTTTCATACCAAGGAAGGGTGGTAAAGGAAGACATCATTGAAGGAGGAGAAGGTTACAGAAGTTGAGAAGGTGTTGGGACGAAGGAGATTAGAGTTTCTGAGAAGCAAAGGCAAGTCGTGTTAAGTGGCAAGTGAGGGGATTCTTTTTTAAAGAACAAGAAAAAGAAAATGAAGTGAAAATGAAAGATGAAGAAGTGAAGTTAAAGAGGACTTTTTGTATTTTTCTCAATTTTTGTAAAAGTGAAATGTTCTTAAAGTGTGTTCTTGTGAAGGAATTAGGTGGTTTTCTCAAGGTTGTATGCCTAATATAATAGCCTAAAGGTTAAATAATTACATTTCTTTTACAAAAATCATGTGGTTTTTTTCAAGATTGTACGCTTAATATAACAGCCTATGGACTAGATAATTACATTCCCCCAGCGGGACTATAACAGTCCGCTATAGTGGCTAAGTAAAATTTCAAAATTTTACGTCTAATATAACAGCCTATGGGCTAGATAATTACATTCCCTCAACAGGACTATAATTGCTTGTTATAGTGGCTAAGTACAATTTCAAGGCTTTATGTCTAATATAGCAGCCTATGGGATAGGTAATTATACTCCCCCATCAGGACTATAACAGCCTGCTATAGTAGCTAGGTAAAATTCTCTGGGGCTCAACGCCTAGGGTGACAATCTGAGGGCTAAAATGAATTATTCAGGCTCTACATCTAGTGACATGATGATTGAATAAGGCATAGCAAGACCGTGTATGGTAATATTTTTTAGTTTAGTAAAGTATTTTTAGTGGATATACTTGCAAAATTTCATTCGACTTTGCTATTCAGTTTTACTAAAAATGAGAAACTTATGATGAGTTCGAGATTTTTTAGGTAAGGTAGAATATTTTACTTGCTTGAGTTCAGTATAGCATAATTTTTTACTTGCTTGAGTTCGGTACAGTAGTTTCAGTGGATACTTGCAAAACTTCATTCGACTTTGCTTTTCAGTTTTACTAAAGAGGGGGAATTTATGATGAGTTCGAGATTTTTTAGCTAAGCTAGAATATTTTGCTTGCTTGAGTTCAGTATAGTATAATATTTTACTTGCTTGAGTTCAGTACAGTAGTTTAAGTGGATATTTATAAAACTTCATTCAACTTTTCTCTTCAATTTTACTAAAGAGGGGTACTTATAATGGGGTCGGAATTTTATTTAGCTAAGGCAGAATACCTAGTATGTTTTCAAAATACTTCTTTGTATTTACAGAGCATTAAGTGTGTTTGCAGAGTCTAAAGCACTTTGTGTAGTGCAGAGCAGTTTATGTATTTTTCGATTGACCAGTGTATTTCCCAAGCTCAGTAGGGATTATCAGTACAATTGGTCCAGAGCTCTGTTATGTGAAGTGTTAATATTTAGTATGTACAGTTTCCGAGCAGTATATGTATTTCTCGATTGACTAATGTATTTTTCGAGCTCAGTAGGGATGATCAGTGCAGTTGGTCCAGAGCTCTGCTACGTGAAGTGTTGATATTGAGTAGTGTGTGCAGTTTCCGAGCAGTCTATATATTTCCCAATTGACCAGTGTATTTCCCAAGCTCAGTAGGGATGGTTAGTGCAGTTGGTCCAGAACTCTACTATATGAAGTGTTAATATTGTATAGTATGTGTAGTTTCCGAGCAGTCTATATATTTCTCGATTGACTAGTGTAGTTCCCGAGCTCAGTAGGGATGGTCAATGTAGTTAATCCAGAGTTCTGCTATGAAGTGTTAATATTGAGTAGTATGTGCAATTCTCAAACAGTCTATGTATTTCTCGAGTTGTCTATGCATTTTCCAAGTGACCTATGTATTTTTCGAACTCAGTAGGGAGGTGCAGAGTAGTTGATCCAGAGTTCGTCTTGTGAAGTCTGAGCAATTTATGTATTTTCCGAGTTGTTCATGCATTTCTCAAGCGACATAGGTATTTCCCGTCCAGCAATGTATTTCCCGAGTGTTTTGCTATTTTCTAAGTTTCAGGAGGATTTCTCGAATTTAGTAAGAGTAAATGACATGGATGTTCTGGGATACGATTAAAAAGGATGTCAAGGGGTTTTTTGAATAACAAATATTTTTATTATTGTTTGTTAGAAATTTTTGTGTGGTTTATTTTTTTTAGGTAACTGATAAGAAAAAAGAGAGACACGTGGAAAGCATGGAAGGAATTATTTTGAAAAGAAATGGGAAAAACAGTTACACTTCAATGGACTAGTAGAGGCATTAAAGTAAATTCATTTGGGAACAAGATGAGAAAATCTTCTATAAAAGGGGACAGAGATGAATGGAAAGAGGATGATTTTTTCTTCTCTATTCGATATACAAAGATCTCTTCTCACTTCTTCTTCTTCATTCCACTATTCTATTCTTGTGATTCTGACTTGAGTGTCGGAGAGATCGTGCCGATAAAATTAATCCACCTCTAACATTCTTTTTAAGTGACAAAACTAATATCCGGCTCAAAGATTCAAAGTGATTGACAGAGATTCTTAAAAAGGAAGAAGAGGATCTGAATAGATCGAAGAAGAAGACCATCAGAGCTAATTTTGTTTTATTTTTTCTTGTTTGAGAGAGAAAAAAAAGTCCAAAACACATGAGCATGTGCCATTTTATTTTCATTGTAAAAAATTATTTTCAAACTCAAATACGTAATCCCTAAATCATATATAATAATTGTACTGTTGTACGAACTTTTCCATTATTGTTTGAGAGGTAAAGCTAAGAAAATTTTTCCAGTTGTAAATTTGTGCAGATAATCAAAGCTTAGCTTTGAGTGTTTGCACAAATTATAGCAAGAAAAATGAGAGGAACATATTGAAGAAATGTGATTCACATTCTTCATCTATTATATTTGGCATTTTGGCAAATTTGTTTTAATGAGATGTGTTTCTCTAATATTATTTTTTATCATCATTTTTTTTTCTCTTCACCCAAACTAAGTCCAAAGTGATTAATTTACATGAATTTCGAAAAAGTATTTCATTGTGATAAGGGAAAAACAAAAGCATGAGGATGAAGATACATTCCAATTTTTAAAAACAACAAAGTTGAGGTGGCAAGCTTTTGATAATTCTGAGAAAATGATGCTCTAAAGAATTTGTTACTTACTACGATTTAACATCAATACTATTCGCCATTGTGATTAAGCGTCACAAAGGCTTGATATTAATGTGAAATTTTTATGTTTAGCTAGCAGTGAATCAAATTTCAATCAACAAATGAAATACTACTGCACCATCAACAGAAGTTTACCATTCATTTTTGTTTTCCTGAAGATTTAGAAATTCAATAGTTGTTAGACGATATAAATACCTTACGGTGTGCAGGACAAGAAAAGGATGAGAATCGTAAGAGGCCGAATAAGAAAGATAACAGATGCTTGCAAACCAGATCATTAGCTAAACATCTAGTTTACTCATCATCCTTGTATGGGTACTCCTCTGGAACCTGCTTCAGAAGCTTCACTCGGAGTTCGTATGCATCATCTCCATGGAGCATATCACGGACCCAAGTGACTTCGGTCTTCATTGACACCTGCAGGCGTCAAAAAATTATATTCTCATGTGGCATTCGCAACTCAAAACTTGATGCTACAACAATTTTACAGAGCTCAGTGTGCCAATACTAGAAGTTTATATTGACCCATGTTAATCGAACTACATATGCAACAATGTACGGTTTTCCTGCAACAATAACAGTGGGTTGCTCGCCATGGATCTACAGAGCTTCCAATTGGGAAAATTGATAGTTATCAAAAATCAATTCAGTAATATGAGACATTACCTAGGCAGCAATAAATTTGCCAAAATGCAAAGAAGTTGATATCAGCATGGCTGAAGCCATTTTCAAGTTGTTTAAGAGGTTTGTAGTGGAGGATAGGCAAGCTGATGTTTGACATTTATGACAACTTTAAAAATTGCATCACGACCCACCAAATTAGTCAACTCACTAACCAACCTAGAACCTCTGCTAAAATAATAGAAAAGGCGAGTAGGTATACCACTAGGACTACATGTTTCTTGTTAAGTAGTCATTGTTTGTCTGAAACTCGATCATGTGTAATGTTTTTACCAACCTATTTCAAGGAGTTCATCGTCTGCTTAGACCCGACCACAGACTGGATCTGGCCCGGACATGGCCCGGGCTCGTAACCAGATCAACGGGATGATTACCTGTTGACCAAGGTTACCGGGCCGAAACTGGAACTGACCCATCAAGGGCCGAGCCGATTCCAGTTCTACCAGCCCAAAACCGCTGCACTGGCAGTTCAAACTGCTGGTTCAGCAGGCTTTTTTTTCCGTTGGAACCGACGGTTCCAACGGTCGAATCAACGATTTGAACTGCCAGTTCCAACAGGTAAAATGGATTTTTTTTCGATGATTGAGATCATTTGACTGTTTTTTGATCAATGGCTATAATTTAGTATCCGTTATGCTCCAAACTCTATATATAGGAGGCTCATTTCATCATTTTCATCACATCTTCTCTACTCTTCTCTCTCAATTTCGCTATTTCAAGCGCTTTCAATTCTCCGATTTCAATCGATTTCGATTTTCGGACTCTGATTTCAATGGAAGGTGGTTCATCTCGATATCGGAGGGACAAGGAGGTCTTCATTCCAAATGTTGATCTCGAGTCCTAGGCGATTCAATTCATTGATGATGAACCAGATCAATTTTCGACAACCGACACATAAGTACCGAAACTTCCAAGATGCGGGATTCATTATCTTTAAAATCGTTAATTTTTACTAAACATTTTGAGAAAGTTGTTCTTTCCTCCGGAGAAATACAGACAAAATACAAATATTGCAATGTCTTGTATAAATTCCAATCAGGCGACGGTTATAGATCGTTAAAGCGACACATCGAAACAAAGCATTCGACAAAATTTGGAATCAACCATTTTCAAACGCAACTTTCCAAATTTTCTTCATCCACTAAAAGTACGGATTCAACTTTATTTAAATATTTTGACATTAAATTAAAAAAAATATTAGCTAAATTTGTTTTCGTAGAACATCTTTCATTTAGTTTTGGGTATAAATGCACATTTAAAGATTTTTGTCAAGAATCTCTTAATCCATCTGTTAAATGTGTTCCTGCAACTACACTTACTCCTACAATTAAAAAATTAGTTAAACAAAAAAGAGTAGACCGGTGCACGTTGTTAAATACTGTTAGAACATTGTAAATATGATTAGGGATAATTTGTTATCCCTAAATATGTTAAGGATAATTATTTGTTTTCTAGGATAGAGTTTGATTTATTCTTAGGATAGAGTTTGGTTTATCCCTTTGAATAGGCCCTAATTTTGGATATAAATAGGGTTGCTTTCATGTAATAAGTTGATTCGTATTTTTACGAAATAACATGGTATCAAAGCTTTAGGTTTCCGCCTTTTGTTTTTTTTTTCGCTATATCTGGACAAAATAAGTGTCTTACGGAGATGTAGAACTTGGGACCTCGTCCCTCTACCACCAGGAAAGTCAGTTGTTGGCTGTCGATGGGTATATACGGTGAAGGCTGGTCCAGATGGAACGGTTGATCGGCTTAAGGCTCGTCTTGTTGCTAAAGGCTATACTCAGATCTTTGGATTGGATTATGGGGACACTTTATCCCCTGTTGCAAGATGTCTTTGATATACCTATTCATGTCCATTGTTGCAATTCAACACTGGCCTCTTTATTAGTTAGACATCAAGAATGCATTCTTACATGGTGACCTGCTTGAAGAAGTCTACATTGAGCAACCTCCGTATTTTGTTGCTCAGGGGGAGTCTTCCGGTCTCATATGCCGCTTGCGAAAATCTTTATATGGTCTCAAGCAGTCACTCAGAGCATGGTTCGGTAGATTCAGTATTGTAATTCAACAATTCGACATGACTCGGAGCGAGGCAGACTATTCTGTCTTTTATCGCCACTCATCTACTAGTTGCATCTACCTAGTGGTTTATGTTGATGATATTGTCATCACAGGCAGTGATCATCTTGGGATTTCACAGGTGAAACATCTTTTTTGAACATTTCGGACAAAGATCTGTGAGCTTCAAATATTTCTTGGGAATAGAAGTACAGATCAAAATGGGATCATTATATTCCGAAGGAAGTATCTGATAGATATTACTAGAAGAAGCGAAATGTTAAACTTCGAGGCGTTGTGACCCTATGAATCCTAATGTCGAGCTCTGCCCGAATCGGGAGCCTCTGCAGATCGAGCGATACGAGCGATTAGTAAGGAGACTAAGCTATCTTACATTCTTCGTCAGGATATCTTCATAGAAATGTAGTAAGTCGCTTTCAACTCTCCGTAAAGAACAGATGTATGTCAGGATTCGCATTGCTCGATATATCAAAGGCACTCCAGAAAAGGTCTTTTGTTCGAAACAAACGACATACTCAAGTCATAGGGTATTCGACATAGATTGAGCAGATCTCCCATCGATAGGAGATCCACTTCGATTTTCAGTATATTTGTCGAGGTAACCTTGCTTTCGGAAAAGCAAAACCGTAATGTCAGAGCGTAGATCTAGCGGAGGCAGAGTATCGAGCTATGGTCATAGTCAGTCAAGAGCTTATATGGCTCAAACAATTGCTTCAGGAGATAAGGTTTAGAGATGTTACACAAATGTCACTCATATGTGATAACCAGGTCGTCATGCATATCGCGTCAAATCCAATTTTTCATGAGAGGACAAAGCATATTAAAGTCGACTGTCACTTTGTCAGAGAGAGTCACATCTGGAGAAATATCTACTAGTTTTATTAACTCGCATGATCAACTAGCAGATATGTTTACTAAGTCTCTGAGAGGTCCCCGAATTGACTACATATGTAACAAGCTGGGTGCATATAATTTATATGCTCCCGCTTGAGGGGGAGTGTTAGAATATTGTAAATATGATTAGGGATAATTTGTTATCCCTAAATATGTTAAGGATAATTATTTGTTTTCTAGGACAGAGTTTGATTTATTCTTAGGATAGAGTTTGATTTATCTCTTTAAATAGGCCCTAATTTTGGATATAAATAGGGTTGCTTTCATGTAATAAGTTGATTCGTATTTTTACGAAATAACAAATACAATAAAAAAAATAACCCGGTGCACAAAGCTCCCGCCATGCGGGGTCCCAGAGAAGGATCCATCAGACGCAAATTTACCTTGCTGCAAGAGATTGCTTTCAGAGATTCGAACCCGCGACCTTCTTCACAAGGCAAAGAACTCATTATCGCGCAAGGCTCGCCTTCTGAAGTTGTTAAATACAATAATAAAATAATAATTAGAAATTAAGAAATTTACTTTGTCGAAGTTTTTGGAAATTTTTTCGGAATTTAAATCAAATATATATTGCATTTTATGAGGAAAGATCAAATAAGCTTTGATAAAGCCTATTTGGATTACCATGTAATGGGGAGTTAATAGGTTAATTAAGGTAAGGTTTAAATATCAAACCCCAAACTTCTTTCCTTATTTCCATTTCTCCTCTCCTGACCCCTCTTCTCCCGATTTTCTCACCACGCCTCTCCTTTGCAGATCTCATCGATTCGAACTCATGACCTTTTGTCACAAGGCAAAGAACTTGATCAGGCTAAGGCTCGCATATACAAGTTGTTAAATACAATAATAAAATAATAATTAGAAATTAAGAAATTTACTTTGTCGAAGTTTTTGGAAATTTTTTCGGAATTTAAATCAAATATATATTGCATTTTATGAGGAAAGATCAAATAAGCTTTGATAAAGCCTATTTGGATTACCATGTAATGGGGAGTTAATAGGTTAATTAAGGTAAGGTTTAAATATCAAACCCCAAACTTCTTTCCTTATTTCCATTTCTCCTCTCCTGATCCCTCTTCTCCCGATTTTCTCACCGTCGCCCTCTCCTTTGCATCTCCGCCACTGATTCTCGATCGTGAGTCCCAACTTGGTGGCATCGGCATCATTGTCGCTGCGGCGCGTCCCAACCCGTGTCCACTGCCAACGCACCGACCTACTCCGATCACTTCTTCTTCTGATTCGGTTCGTCGCGATCTCGTGAGCCAACTGCAAATCCAAGAGGGAGAGCCAGCGACCTTTATTCCTCCGCGAGGACTTCGGATCTGAGCACAACTCTCCAGGTGATCCGTGATTTCGACTGCTCTGTGGTTGCGACAAGGGAGAACGCCACCACCGCAGCTCACGGTGGTTCGAGGGCGAACTTGCAAATCGCTACACACTAACCTTGGGTAATAGTTATGTAGATCTTGCTATGTACAGTGGATTGGTGTTTGGAGATGGATGATCAGGGGGAAATTAATGTAGTTGTGTTTACAGGTGATCAAGGTGATCAAGGGAGGGGATCAACAGTGGAGTTTGCATTCAGATCCATTATAGGAGATTGGAACGTCGCGAGGTAAGCGTAGATCTGGATACGTTATGGTTGTATACTATTTTTCAGCTGATGTGGCATTGATTCATTGATTAATGGTTAAAGAAAAGGGTTGATCGGTTGGTAGAAATGCAGTATATGGATGAATGTAGATGTTGCTTAGCTTAGCGGGATAATTAGATCAGTTAAGTAAATCATGATGAAATTACAATTAAGTGTGTGAGATATGGGGTTGATTTTAATTACTGCCAAGTAATCAATAATAATGGACGGATTAGATTAATCCAGTGGATAGGGTATTGATTGATGAGTGATTGATTAACCCGGTATAAGAATTGATTAGGATTTGATTCTATCAGTTAATTTGTAGAATAACTTGGTTATATACATTATGATTTCAGGTTTTTGAGTCGAGATAGCTTTACAGACGCGAGGATCATCAATACAACCTATATATCAAGTGGATAGTTCTTTCTTTGAACATTGTAGATCATTGACCTTAGTGCATGAACCCTACAATATTGATAGTATCACTACCTTGACTCCACTCTTTATTATATCTGAGATTGATACTTACCAGCTTGATCTTAGAGATGATCTATTTGATATTTATACGGTCTCTTTTGTTATCCATGCTGTTTAGTATTGTTTGTATCGATTATTTGTTATGAACCTTGTACAGTTCATCCTTCGAATTATGATCATAGCATTGTTGTATAGAAATGACTATACCTACGTGGATGACTAGTTATTTTTATATTCATCATCGCATTACATGCATGTTGGCGACCATTGTCTCCCTTGTGGTCGAGAGAGTCACCAGCCATATCTGCCCACCCGACCACTCGGGGTAGTGATAGCTAGAGGTGCGTGCAATTGATCGTGTCATACCCACTCAGCCACTCGGGGTAGTGGTAGCTGAAGTTACGTGCAAACAGGGACCCCTTGTAGGTAGTTAGATAGCTATTGTTCATACTACCCACTCGACCATTCGAGAGTAACGATAGCTGGAGTCTGCACAGTCATCATGTCCGCCCACCCAGCCACTCCGAGGGAGTGGTGGCAGGAGTTGCATGCCGACAGTGACCATGCATATACATATGATGTATACTGCATATGTTGTTATTTAATTTATTACGCTTGTGATATGTTGCATATATTTGAGATATAGATGTTGCATGTGTGACATTATTCATGTATATTATTTGCATGTGTTATGCTGTTATATATTGCTCATGTTGTTACGAGTTGTACCATTGTAGATCCTTATTCAGTTCTGATCATTATACTTGGTGGATCAGGTTGATATATGCATTTATTATGCTCTTACTGTTGTTTAGTTGATATTACTTGTGAGACTGTATATTCTTTGATCTCCTTGCACTTAATTCATGTACTATCTTTCCTATACCCGCTGAGTATTTTTACTCACTACCTTATCTATTTTTCCCCCAGGTAACTGATAGAGCTTATAGTTTGATGCTCAAAGGTCCTGACTGCTGATCCTATCTCACCTCGGAAATTTTAGATTTTACTTCCTGTTTTGTTCCGCACATTGATATTTGTTATATATGTTGTTACTAAATTGGACTTTGGTGTTGATTTCCATTCAGATACTTTATTTTGATTATGTTTTTGTTTTGTGTCAAAGTCGTACCGGTAAGTATATTTGGATTTTCATAACTCGTATCTGAGATAATTTTCGTTATCGATTTATATCTACATATATGTCTTGTACTTATGGTAGCTATTTGGACCTATTATCATGTCGTATCATATCTTGTCACAAGGGGGGAGTGTCCGATTGACGAACAAGTATACCCTTAGGGTGTGACAGAAGTTCCTACCATGCAGGGTCCCGAGGAAGGGTTTATTGCATACAGTCTTACCCTGCTTTGCAAGAGGCTATTTCCAGGACTCGAACCCCTGACATCTAGATCACAAAACAGTAACTTTACTATTGTACCAAGGCTCCCAAATAAAGTCACATCTAATGTTTGAATTTGCTTTTTAGCTCGACGGCTTGATAGTAAGAAAATGCGCTCTACTACCTTTATAACAAACTATAAACTAGTTGTCCTCTTTACAAATAGAAATAACAAGCCAGGTGTCCCAGCTATTACAGATGATAACGCATATATTATCATGCTATTTTAGTTCCCTGTAAGATCATATCACACTAACACCCATGCCATTTAGATCTCTTGTAACTACACTACATAAAATTTGCATTGATTTCCATTTAAGACTCACACCTTCAAGCCTTTACCACATAGCAGAGATGATTATTCAATTTTGTCAAAGAAGTTTGCAAGATGGAGCTCCAAACTAATTTTTATTCCATCTAAAGACTCCTAAGAACTAAAATATAGTACAAAATAAGTATCAGATATGTAACTTAGTGAGAAAGATTAACTGAACCATTGTGCTTAGACAATTCTATATTTTAAGCACAATGACACAATGAAATAAATGAAAAGCAATAATGTTCTAGAATCAATGCTTTACTTGACATTTTAGGTTAACTCAGTATTTGTACAAGTTCAAATATATCTTTCAACTGATGTTTCCAGCATAAGTGTATTTAACTCTATCAACTTGTTGATGGGAAAACAAAATGAATCTTGTATGTACTTAATTAGTCCACATTAGGTCTAAATATATTATGGTTATCTTTCAGATGTATTTATAAGTTGCCACTAAAGCGTCAAATAGCAGACAAAATATGTAAAATAAAAATTTCTCGACATCAGAATCCAAATAATTTTGAGCTAAATTGACCGTGAAAGTGAATCCTCTTTTTCTGTTCAAAAGTGGACTTTAAGTAAGCCGATCTAGACAACTTGTAGAACTTGAGATCAAAATTTAGCCGAAGGAAAAGAAGAGCTAAAGCCCCACAAACCTGATCTACCTGTAGCATCCCGATCCACTTGACAAATCCCAAATCATCACCATCGTTGCTCAAATCCGAAGGAACAAACAGCGTATTGGTGATATATTTTTTCAAAATTTGGAGACAGAGAAAAAAAAATTAATTGAAGAATTTAATAAATTAGATAATAAAGTATCTTTATGTCCAAGATATTTGGAACGATCATTGACAAACTCATTCATATATAGTTGTGACTTGCCATTGGATCGACAGCCCGGGGTATTCTAAAAATATTTATTAGTGTTAGAATATTATAAATATGACTAGGGATAATTTATTATCCCTAAATATCATTAGGAATAATTATTTCCTATGATACAATTTGATTTATTCCTATGATAGGATTTGATTTAGTCTTTTGAATAGGTCCTAATCTTGTATATAAATAGGACTTCTTTCATGTAATTTATGTATCTCTAAATTACTAAATAACATGGTATCAGAGCATTAGGTTTTAGTTTTCCGCCTTTCACTATCCGCTGTTGTTCGCGTTTCTCTTTCCCGGCTTCACTGCTCCGCGCTTCTCCGCGATCTCTTTCCCCGCGACACAGCGTCTACTCACGCTCACGATCTTCTCACGCGAGCACGCAGCGTCCTCCGGCTTCCGCCTCTCGACACATCTCCTCCAACCGAATCGCACAGGAATCGCAAGCGGCGGCGACCTCTTCTTCCTCGCGAGTGGCGGCGACCTCTTCTTCTTCCACGTGCGAAAGCAGGAATCGCACAAGAATCGCCGACGGTGACGCGCAAATGGAAGTTCCTCCAACAGAATCGCAACACACACAGAGAACAAAAAGCGGCGTCTTCTTCCCTTCACTCACGCGGCAACAGCAATCTCCTCCGACTTTCGCCGACAGCTCCTTCCAACAGTTTTTTTAGTATCTCCGCCTTCCGTGCTCCCGCCGCCAACATCTCCTCTGACTTCCACCGACAGCTCCTTCGCGCAATGCTCGGCGCCCTTCAATCGGAGCTTCCTCCCCGAGCGCCTCGCATTGTTCGTCCGGCAGAGGGAAACGAGCACGACGCAATCGCGCTCGAGCACGACCGCCTAGAAATCAGTCCTATCAGAGGGTCATTCTCAGCCTCCTTTGGTTTCCCGGAGGCCAGGGTCGGCCTGTTTGGCAGTTTCCCGGGACATCGCTTGCTTTCCTCGTGAACAACGATACGATTCCTTCCGGCAGCTTCCTTCTGGACCATCCAACTTCCTTCCGCCACCTCAGGCGGCCTCGCACGCGATTTACTAAGTCCTGTTGTCCGCCGTCAACCCGCATCGGGCCAGCTACGCAGCTTGCAGCTCAGACGATATCTTCCGGCAGCTCCGATCAGATCAATACGTGCGTCATTCGTCATGACTACCTCCAGCACTTCGAAGCCGGAGTTTCCAATTTTTACCAACCACGTGACGGCACCACTCTCGTCTGAGCTCTTGGATGGTAAGAACTACTCCTCTTGGGCCTCTTACATTGAGCTTTAGCTTGTTGGACAAGGTTATAAAATACATCTCACACAAACTGAAGAGGATATTCAAGTGGTCGATCGTCCTTTATGGAGAAAGGTTGATGCTCAGTTGTGTTGTATTATCCGAGCCACAATCCATCCATCTCTCCGGGATGTCTTCCGGACTCATAAGACCTGCAAGGATGTTTGGATACAAGCTCAACAACTTTTTACGAACACTTCTCGGCGACTATCAAGTTTGATTTGACCTTACGACCATCCCACGTCCGCTAAATCAAGGAGTCTATGTCAACTTATTCGGGATCGCCTCTAGCCTTCTATGTGAGTTCTAACGACCGCCCCACCGGGCGTCACCCATGTCAGCAGAGCTTCAAAATCGAAAGAAATTTTTATGTTCCTCGGGCGCGCATGGTCCGCTCGATTACTCTCTTATATTCGCGATCGATCTCGGGCACTTTATAGAGGCCACTACCATGGACTTGTACTCGCAACTCTCCTCCGTGTCCCTACCAAAGTCTTGACATTACCATCTTCCGTTCCAGTTGACTCTTCAGTATTGGTCTCTAGAAACAACAACAAACCTCCATCACGTAAGAATGGCAAAGGGCGTCCTTAGTCTAATCATTGTCACCAACCAGGACACACGATTGATAAATGTTGGAGTCTCCATGGTTGACCTCCTGATCGCTTGCTTAGATCAACCGTAGTTCTCCGTCTTGACTCTCGGTTCACGATGACACTACCCAAATTTCACCGCCTTAGTTGACACCAGCTCCAACTCCACCGTCTTCCTATGATGACTTTCTGAAGTGGTATGAGGATCGACGGGAGTCTAATTCCCTTGCTGCCATTACACAAACTGGTAATTCCTTTGCTGGCATATCTCGCTCTTCGGGTCCTTGGGTGCTTGACTCTGGGGTCACCGATCATATCACTGGTAATAGATCTCTTTTTTCCTCACTATCTACTTCCGGTTATTTACCCTTTGTCACCATGGCAAATGGTTCTCAAATTCAGTCCCAAGGTGTTGGTATTGTTCATTCTTCTCCATCTCTTCCCATTCAGAATGTTCTTTTTGTTCCCGGAGCTCTCTTTAATTTATTATTAATAAGTCAGCTCACTCGGTCTCTTGATTGTGTCATCTCATTTACTGAATCTTCTGTTTCATTATAGGACCGGAGTACGGGGAGGATGATTGGCTCCGGATATGAGTCTCATGGTCTATATCAACTTCACCAAAACTCTTTTGTTAGCGGCAAAGATCTCCACTTGTTATCCATGCTCAGTTGGGACATCCTGGTCTTGATAAGTTAAAACAATTACATCCGAGTCTGTCTTACTTAGAGTCTTTGTCTTGTGAGTCGTGTCAGTTAGGCAAGCATGTACGTAGTTCGTTTTCTTCTAGCATTATAAGTCGGGTTACGTCCCCTTTGTTTTGGTTCATTCCGATATTTGAGGTCCAAGTCGTGTTGCCTCTACATTGGGGACACGATATTTTGTTACCTTTGTAGACGATTTTTTCCATTGTACTTGGTTATATCTGATGAAGGATCGCTCGGAATTGTTTTCTATTTTTCAATCTTTTTTTAACGAAGTTAAAATACAATTTGATATCCCTCTTCGATCCTTGCAGAGTGATAATACACGTGAATATCTATCTACTCCGTTTCAAATCTTTTTGGCATCTCACGGCATATTACATCGAAAGTCTTGTCCTCGTACCCCCCCCCCCACAGAATGGAGCTGCAGAACGCAAGAATCATCATCTTCTCGAGACCACCCGGACTCTTCTCCTCAACTCTCACGTTCCTCTTCGTTTTTGGGGTGACGCCGTACTTACTGCATGTTATCTCATCAATCGGATGCCTTCCTCTACTTTACACGGTCAACACCTCATCATGACTTTATCCAAAGCGGTCCCTTCGTCCTTTACCACCTAGTGGTCTTTGGTTCTATATGTTTTCGCTTACGCTCGATCCTCGGCATTGATAAACTCTCTCCTACGCATAAATGTGTTTTCCTTGGGTACCCACGGCCCCGTAAAGGGTATAAGTGTTATTCCCTACTCTCCGCTTCAGATTTCATCTCCGATGTCACATTTTTGATTCCTTTCTTTGGGTCTTCGTGAGTCATCGTCTCAATTTTATCCTTCTACGTCAGATTAATCTGATCCTCCGAGGATTCTCTATCACCCCACCCAATTCCTCCTCCGCAGTTTATCACGCTGCCTCGTCTGCTACACGGCCAACACCGACTCATGGAATCATCTCTCGAAATGTGTCCTCTGCCTTCCTCCGGTCCACGAGTCCGATATTCCATCGTCTTCTGGAAGGTATAATGCCCACTCGTAATCCTTCTCCACATTATGTTTCTTTGAGTTACCATAATCTTTCTCCTTCCTATTATTCTTGTCTTTTCCTCCTCACATCTGCTTTCTTCCAAAGATGCAGAGATGCATTTGCCCATCCAGATGGAAACAAAGGCTATGCCGATTTAAACGAGTGTCTTCTGAGTCAGAGGACTTAGGATCTCGCCTCTACCACCGTGAAAGTCATTGTTGGTTGTCATTGGGTATATATGAAGGTTGGTCGGGTCCGCGATTTTAATCTGACGGCTTAAGGCTCGTCTGCTAAAGGTTATACTCGGATCTTTGGATTGGATTATGGGGACATTTTCTCCCGTTGTCAAGACGTCCTCTATACGCTTACTCGTACGCCCATCACGCAATTCAACACCGGTCTCTTTATCACTGACATCAAGAATACGTTCCTACATGGTGACTGCTCAAGAAGTCTACATGGAGCAACCTCCGCCTTCTAGTCTTGTCGTGCCATAAAATCTTTATATACGGTCTCAGTACCCGCAGTATGGTTCGATAGATTTAGTATTGTAATTCAACAATGATACGACTCGTGAGCGAGGCTAACCATTCCGCCTTTTATCGCCACCATTTACGTCAGATCTACCTAGTGGTTTATGCTGATGATATCATTATCATAGGTAGTGATCATCTGATCTCACAGTGAAACAACATCTTTTCAAACATTTCCAGAAAGGATCTCGGCAGACTTAAATACTTCTTGGGGATAGAAGACAAATTCGAAATGGGATCATTATATCTCAAAGAAAGTATGCAATGGATATTCTAGAAGAAACAGGAATGTTAAACTCAAAGACAGTTGACAACCCTATGGATCCTAATGTCAAACTCCTACCAAATCAGGGGGAGCCTCTACTAGATCCTGAATGATATAGGCGATTAGTAGGAAGACTAAGTTACCTTACTGTTACTCGTCCAAATATCTCATTTGCAGTAAGTGTAGTAAGTCAGTTTCTCAACTCTCTGTGTAAAGAATATCGATCAGAATTCGATTGCTCAATATATCGCAGGCGCCCAGAAAGGGTCTTTGTATGAAAGACAAAGGACATACTGAGCCATAGGATATTCGATGCAGATCGCAGAATCTCCGATTGATAGAGATCTACTGATTTTTGTATATTGTGAGATAACCTTATTTCTTGGAAAAGCAAAAGCGTAATGTCAGAGCAAGATCCAGCAGAGGCGAGAGTACTATGGCCATACCAACAAGAACTTATATGGCTCAAACAATTGCTTCAAGAGCTAAGGTTTAGAGACATTACACAAATGTCACTTATATGTGATAACCAAGCCGCCATGCATATCGCGTCAAATCCAATTTTTCATGAGAGGACAAAGCATATTGAAGTCGACTGTCACTTTGTCAGAGAAAAAGTCATATCTGAAGAAATATCTACTAGTTTTGTTAACTCACATGATCAGCTAGCAGATATATTTACTAAGTTACTGAGAGGTCCCCGAATTGACTATATATGTAACAAGCTAGGTGTATATAATTTATATTCTTCAGTTTGAGGGGGAGTGTTAGAATATTATAGATATGACTAGGGATAATTTATTATCCCTAAATATCATTAGGAATAATTATTTCCTAGGATAGAATTTGATTTATTCTTAGGATAGGGTTTGATTTAGTCTTTTGAATAGGCCCTAATCTTGTATATAAATAGGACTTCTTTCATGTAATTTATGTATCTCTAAATTACGAAATAACAATTAGCATATCGAATTTTTAACGAATCACATACCGCTCATAATATTATTCAATTATTATGTTTAATTTTAAAAGAATATTGATTAACTAATAAAATATTTTCAATTTCATTTGATAATACTAGTTCTAATATTGCAAGTATGGATGAACTTAAATTAATTTGTATTATTGATAATATATTTTTCCATATTCACTATGTATGTCATATTTTAAATTTGTATTCAAGATGAATTAAAAATTTTAGAAAATCAAATAAAACCAATTAAAATTGTAATTTCTTATTTATGGTCACATCCTAATACAATGAAACAATGAGACACATTTTATAAAGTTAATGGAATAGACCTAAAAAAATTTCACATGATGTACCAACATGTTGAAATTCAACTTATCAATTACTATAAGATTCATTTCAATACAAAGAATTATTATGTTTATTTTTTCTCAAATAATAACTAATCCTAATATATATTTATTTTCACATCAATGAAATATATGTAGAAGTATTTGCAAAATTTTAAAAGTATTTAATGATGCAGCCGAATAACTTTCCGATGTTTATTATCCTACTTCTCATTTAATTATAATGAATTTTTATAACATAGCTTTAATTTTAAATGAATATATTAACGATGAATTTTTATCTTCTTGTATATTGACAATGTAAGCAAAATAGAAAAAAAAATATTTTTATTATATTCTTGATATTTATTTAGTTGCATTTGTTTTAGATCCTAGATTAAAGTTAGATGTTTTATATAAAATATTAGTTATGTATTATGATGCTTTAATTCCAATAAAAGATTTTTCTTCTCCTGATCCTACTACTATAGTACAAAATAAGAGAAATAATTTATATGAAATTTATAAAGAATATAGTTTAAAACATGAATTATAAAGTAATATATCAAAACTTCAAAATATCAGTAATAATGTAAAACTTACAAAAGTACAACTTTTATTAAAAAAACGGAAGAAACGTCCACGAGGATCCTCAAGTTCTAGGAACTTGAGAATTATTTGACAACTTCTTTTGATTTTAGTGATACAAATAGTAAAGCAAATTTCGATATTTTACGATGACAGTCACAGAAGACTCAAAGTTTTCCTATCCTTTTCGTCATTGCAAAAGAAATCTTAGTTTGTCTGGTGTCAACCGTTGTCATAGAATAAATATTCAGTTCTGGAGGGAACATATTGGACAAACGACATTCTATTTTGTCTCTTAATTCTTTAGAAGCACAAACATTGTTTGATGATTGGACAATAGCAAAAAAAAAATACAAAGAATGTAGCTTTCTGACGACAAAGCAAAGGAGTTCAATATCAAAGGAACTACAACTACAGAAACAAGAAATGAAAGTGTCACTTCCAAAGGTAAAAAAGAGTAAAAAGGTAAGAGAATTATGTGGACTTTGATTCCTCTAAACTCTAAAGGAATACGTAGACAAATTAAATAAGTGCAAGTCCCTTTTTATTATTATTTTAATTTTTAAATAAATAATAATAATTTTGAACCATGAACCGATGGTTTTGAATAGTGAACCGGTGATTCTGAACCATAAATCGACGATTCCGAACCGTAACCATTTTAGATGATTAAAGTTAAGGGCCAACCTTTTACGAATCGTCGGTTCTGAACCATGGTCGGGTCTACATCTGCTACTGAAGAAGAAACTTGAGGTATTGTAATTATCTCTCTTGACAATGCATTGCTCAAAATTTGTAGATGAAACTCTTTTCTCAGTTCTAAGATCTAGAGAAAGACTAGTGGTCTAGTACATGTCAAGAAAAATGACCACTTCAGCCTAGCCATAAATAGATTAACCACGAAGCCAAATTGCAAGTCATTTGATTGCTAGCCAGATCGGTAGATCAAGTAGTTAGACCATAAATGATCAATAACAATAAATCCCAACTAGTCGGTTTGAGTACCTAAATCTTATCCGATCAATGAATTGTATGCAAAGGTATATCATAAATAAAATCCACAAGCAAAGATCCTGAACAAACAGATATAACTAAGATCTACATCAAAAAAATTGTTGACATAATTTTACGCTAGCTGGTAGGGTATATTTAACCTTCCACATTTCTGATTCAAGCCTAGGACAAACATCGACTTTAATCAGCTAGGACCAATTATAAATTTAAATTTATACATGCATGTGACAATCTTTCAAGAATTTTTAGCATCATGATAGCATGTAAAACTATCATGTATTATTGGGATCTAATACTTCATCAACAGGACTAAGAAAAAGAGAAAAGATATGACCTCCCTTCCAAACATCTATCAATATTCACGTATCATTAAAATAGTGATAATTTAACTTATAGAACAAGCAGACCTGATTCATCTAATTATCTAACAGCTAAATTCCAGGTAGCCTAAATAACAAGTAGAAAAGTTATTTCTCACTGCCAAATATATTCCAAGTGGTTAAAGAACACCATAGATAACCTTTGTTCACCTAGTGAGCACCATCAGATACAACCAAGGAACTTGATTGCCATACATGTGAGATTGGAAGCAATAGCGAAGTGTTTTCAGAAAGAGAAAAAAAAGGAACCTGGAAGATTTTTCAGGGTATGCAACTTCGGGTAGCTGGAGTAATGTAATTTTCCCAAGATAAAAGTATGTAATATGATGCCAAAACCTTTTGGCAATAAATAAAATATAATAAAAGTTAACAAACCATCTCCAGTGCTCCTCGAATAACTCCACTTAAGATGTTGCAGTAGTGAAGACCTTGGAAAGTATCAGGAAGCTCGACAAAGTCTACCAAGGGATTATCCTCCAGCACAAGACTGAAACTTGTTCCCTCCGCATCCCAGTTGGTCACAGATGCAGTCACCCCTAGGAACATTTTAAAACCTACCTGCTTTGGCAAACATTAATAATCAGAATCAGTAGGGAAAAAAATTAAGGGAAGCAACACTAAAAGAGGTTAAACAACAGCAAAGCAGTTGTAATAGAAATTAGCACAATAAAGCTAGCAATTGAGTTCAAACTTAGAATTGCTTGTGAAGTGATGTGATTCTTAATACAAAAATACATATTAACCTAGGAGGACTATACTTGACAAGGCTATAAATGGAATTTGACAACTCATATTACACGACCGCATTTCCCTTAACCGAGATCTAGAGAGAAATCAGAGTGTTGCATAGCAAATCCAAAAAAATTGTGAAAAAAAACTAGTTTTTATGTTATTTATTTTAACAAGGAAATACTTTTTACACAAAAGCTAGTGCACTTAAGACTGCATTCAAGTTACTCATCCCTGAATCCAAAGAACTAAGTAACTTAACATCAATATTTGCATAAATAAAAATTACAAAATCTCTGTGAAATTGGCAAACTGGTTTATGTGTAACAATCACATAATAATTGATAAAAATTTATCTTGGAGAGGTAGATAGGTTATGTTCTTTCAAATAGTGCACGGTTAAAAAAGTTTAAAGCTATAAAAATCTATTAAAAAAATGGAACAGTGAAGGATATAGGAATAGGATAAGCATGTGTAATTTCAGCATTAAGACCATTTGCAGACTACTTTTTCATGCCATACAAACCTATGTCACTGGAGCCATCAACTAATAGATTCTATTTATGCAATAATTATCTTATAAAAGAAAGGAATAGCTATAATACTATTTGTGGGTATGCAATCGATGTGGATTGTGGACTAGTGCAATTACAATTACTTGGGCAATTAACTTACAAACATCTGCATCACATTGTAGTTCAGGTAGCTCAAAAATGATGCAAATGTCATAAAGATCTGTAACTAAACCATAAAAGTTCAGTTGCATAATCTATCTAATACAAAATCAATGCTTTCAAAATAAAATAAGATTAAATAAAGAACCTTCGCAATTACATCAGCTGTCTCCTTGAAGTCAACACATCTAGAAACATTGGATTTGGCCAGGAACTCATCTATCAATCGGACTCCAATGTTGTATCCCCTGCACAACATTAAATAACTGGTGACTAAAACGTAAGAATGAAAACTAACAACAGCGGTAACATTGCTGAGTAGAAGCAGGAGACTAGACTAAACAACAAATTTTACAATAACAAGACTAGAAAGTTTGATAGGAAATGATGATTTATATTAGAATTGGAAGTACATGTAATTTCGTATGAAAATATGAAATATTAATTTGCACTGTCCTCGACCAGCTACAACTCGTATCTTTGAATTTTCTAAATTAGTCAGCATATGCACTGATTGGCATAATATGCGCAGCTCAAGAAAATAATATATTTTGTTAAATTTTTCCAACGGAGAGCAAAGAAGAAAAAAATGACAAGCATTGATCTTTAAAGTGTGGATTTTTATGTCTGAGCATCATCTTTAGATCACCATTGCAATGTCTCAATTTGTGTAAAAAACGGCATGTTACTTGTACAATATTACAATGTCTCAATTTGTGTAAAAAAAAACTAAAACCATTTTCCTGTTCGTAACCTTGGGAACAAACAATGTCGACCTGACGATCAAACACTAAATTTCTTTAGATCACCATGTTTATAAACAAGATTTATTAATAAAGCTGGCTATTTAAGCAAACCATAATAACAATAAACAAACAAAAAAAGTATCAAAGCGGACAAGATGGAAAGAACACGTACATCTGATCGAGCTGCTTGTTGACCTCGTCTACCTCTTCAAGATCCGTAAGAAGCTGCCGTACCATCGCCCCGTATGTGAGCGTGAACAGCTCCGCATTCTGCCATGAAGGATGGAGAGATCAAACCAGCCAGATCAGGGACAAAAAGAACAGGAAGAAGAAAAAGTAGGAGGAGATCTGGTGACTAGGGTTTTTTTTTTTAATTTCGCTGAGGTCGCTGGCGTCTCGATCGGCCTTACCACATGATCGATGCTGGCGAAGACTGCGTCTCCTGTCTTGGGAGCGAGAGGAGCCATTCTTCCAGTTGCTCCTCGTTGTCGCTGCTCTCGCTTGGGTTGGCTTCGATTCAGGCAGCAATCGGTTTCGCCATGGCATCGACAGGCAGCTGAAAGTCTTCGAGTGTTGAGCCTTATCGGGTTTGGATCCGGGACCCAATTGCACCTCCTTCTCCGGCTAGACTTGTAGTTGGATCATCCGATTGCAGAGCGCGCCGAGTGGGTTGAAACTTGTAAATGGATTCGGGTACGTGCCTTTTCTTATTGTTGGATAATTTCGTATAAGGTGAAGTATGATCTTAGACGTAGAATAAAGGATAAATGCCAAACATATTTATTAAATTTTAAAATTTAGAACAAAATTTGTCTTTCCATTGATTCCTTTTCCAATTCTAATTGTTCCTTAGAACCATTTGTTTATCAACTATACTCTACAGAGTATAAAAAGGCAACGTGAGAAAGCCTCGTTAGGTAGCCATCAGATCATCAAAGAATTTGGCTTGTAATAAGTGGTCTTAATAATGTTTTAAAACTAAAAGAGATGATAAATGACAAAGAAATTACAACGTATGTGATAAAAGATACAGAGGAATGCTTTTTATCATTTGAGCTTTAAGGTATGCCATCAGTTGGATATTTTTATACCTAGATAAACAATATAATATGGTCTAAGTTAGTTAGAGTATTGATCATGAATACAGGATGGTTACAAGTGAAGTACAATGGACAAACTCACTTTTTGCTTTTTGGAGGAGATTATTCTCCTTACTTTGTTTCAATTTTTGAGACGAAAAGACAAAAAAAAATAAGCATTTAATTTTACAAAACAATTAGTCAAAGTTTCAAAGAATTGTTATTTACGATTAGAATCAACAAGTTTATGACACAAAACAATTTATGTTGCATAGAAAACTAAAAAAACTAATGAGACTATCAAAAAGAGTAAATTTTGAACATTATGTGCACATATCCAATCACACCAAACAAATTGAAAATGAGTTTGTAAATAAAGTAATTACAATTTCATAAGTGATACTACAATAATATATTTAAGTAGAAGGGAACAATTCGGAGAGTGAATCGAGTGTTGAATCGGGAAGAAAGTAATTCGAAGAGTGGACCGGGCACCGAACTAGAAAGGAGCAGCTCGGAAAGCAGATGGAGTGTCGAGTTGGAAAAGAACAGCTCAAGAGAGAGGCGAAGTGTCAAGTCGGAAAAGAATAGCTCGGGAGGCAAGCGGAGTGCCAAATCGAAAAAGAATAGCTTGAGAAGCAAGCAAGATATCAAGTCGAGAAGAGTAGTTCAAGAGGCAGACGAAGTGTCGAGTCGGGAAAGAATCTGCATTGCATCAATAAGCAAATAAGAAATTCAATTTTGTAACGTGTGATTATAGAATTGAAAAAAAATTTTTCATCTAAAGAAAGTGGAATATCTCTTCTGCCAACAAAAATTCAAATGCATATTCATCAAGAGTGAAGATAAATGCATCAAATTCTTCCATGATCTTAGTGAAGAGAAACACAAAGAAAAATTAGATTGTTTCTATTATGAAACCGAATGGCTCTTTAACTCATTCCTTGCATGAAGTAGCCAAGAAATGTATTGAATATTATGGGGATGGCATTAAGATAATAATTATTTGCACAAACTAGAGCATTATAATAGCATGTAAAAAGCTAACTAATAAACAAATAGTGGATGTGTATAAAGGCGTGCAAGATCATAAAATCAAACAAGTTTTTTTAATATTTGTGATAGTAAGGTGTGAGGATTCGATGGTTTTTCTTCTACTTTCTTCAAAGTCATGTAGGATGGCATTAGAGAGGATGTTATGGCAGTAATAAAGGAATTTTTTTATATATCACAACTGCTAAAATAATCAAATAATACAATGTTTATTCTCATCCCAAAATCAACTCATCCATAGAGGATGGAGGAATATATATCTATATCATATTGCAATGCATGTCTCCTATAAAGTGATATCCAAAATTTTAATAGGATATACTCATATATATTTTGGATGATATTATTGACCCATTACATTTTCAGTGGAAGGAATATCATAAACAATATTCACTTGGCACAAAAATTATTAAGGGAACAGAATCGTAAGAGAGCCTCGCCTAGATGTATAATTAAAATGGATATGAAAAAGGTATATAATGTAATGAGCTAGGATTTTCTTGAAGCTATTATCATTGGCATTGGTTTTGAAAGCAGGTTTGTTGGATGGATCATGCAAGGTATTATCAGTGCCCCATATTTAATTTATATAAATGGAGATTGATATCGCTGTAACCTGATTCGGAAGTTGGATATCGAAATAACGATCATTGAGATGAGAGATATAGTATGTGATATGTTGCCTGGACCGGCTAGACCTGACCAAGGGAAGTAGACCGAGTTGATAAGGTGAGGATATAGAATAGGACAGAAAAATCTGAGGGCGAGAAGAAAACCGGATAGATAACTCGGAACGTGAGTCGGGAGGCGACTTGGGAAGTGACTCAGAGAGTTAGGGGAAGTGTCAATGAATGGGCCTTATGGCCAGAGTGAGTTTAAATATGAACCCAGCAAACCGAGTTGAGTAATATACACCCTGGTTTAAATGAACCAAAAGGGTACAGTCGGAAATAGGACCAAGTCAATGTCGGAGTCAGAGGAGATGGTTAGGGAAAATAAAGACCTTCAAGGGAGAAAGAGAGGGTAAGGAAGAGGAGTGTGGCGTTCCTTAATACACTGACTTATAAGGGTTTGTTACATGATGTAACAAACTAGGATCCCACATAATATTCTCATGAGTCTCCTTTCCTTATCCTCCTAACAGAATTATTCCTCAGGTAAAAAGAGCCCTCCATGTGGACGGCGATCCTGATGGTTTGTTACATCACAATTGGTTGTAGGGGAACCGGTATAAAAGGGGAGAACGAAGGAAGGAGGAGGGGATCTGATCTGAATTATTTTCTTCCAGTCAGGAGCCAAACCGACTATGGGATTGTGATCGAAGTAAACTTGTCGACGAAGGAAGGAGGGGACAGCCAGTAAAGGGGAGAAGAATGCAGAGAGTCAGTTGAATTCCACTCATCTCTTTACCTTGTACACAATCCGGACTTGTAAGAGGTTTTCTCCACCTCTGAAAATACTTCCAAGAAGGAGAGATTTCATAGTGAAGGTGTTTTGGTACCATAGCTCGCTCTAGAGCTCACTCTGTGGAGTAGGAATTAGAATTATGAACCATATTAAATCCCGTGTCATTATTCTCTGTGATTTACTTCACCATTCATCAACCTTTTTCCTGTTGTGGTCGGAGAGGACCCTAAGCCTCCGCGACATCATCGTCTTCCTCTCAAGGAGGTGAACAATCTTGACCCACATTAGTTGGCACTATCTGTGGGAATTCATTGTTGAGTAAGACATTGAGATGCATGTAGAGGAGATTCATCCTTCAGCAGCTTCTTACGCAAAAGATAGTCCTATTACGCTATTGTCATCCCAACTGAGGGTCATGGTGGATATAGCAGTAGATGAGGCTCTGGCCAAAGAGAGGAGAAGGATGAGATATCTTCATCCTCATTCTGACGAACCCTCTCAAAGAGAGCAGTTGCATGAAGGACCTTCCTAGGTCCGTCCAACGACTCAACCAAACACCAAAGTATTGCCAGGCGAGGTGCCAGTGGAGAGGGCGTATCAATACACCATCCTAGCGAGACAGATAAGACATGAAGATCATGGAGAAAGTTAGTCTACCAGGGCACCTAAAGCTTACGAGCCATGTCCATTCACTGAAGATATTATGTTAGAGCAACCACCCCCGCACTTTCGAGCTCCTTAGGTGGGAATGTACAATGGCACCTCAGACCCCGAGGAGCACTTATCTCAATTCGAGGGGCTGCTTCCCTTCATTGTTATTCAGATGCTCGCAAATGTAGAGTTTTCTGTATCACCCTGATGGCTTCTACTCAAAGATGGTTTGAGTCTCTAACCCCCCCCGGTTCTATTACATGTTTTGCATACTTTAAGGCAGTTTTTCTTCAGCAATTCGCTAATTGCAAAGCTTATAAGCATGATGCTTCCATCTTGTTGCACCTAAAGCAAGAGTCCTCAAAGTCTTTGAGGAGTTATATCCATCGCTTCACCGCCACTGCTAGGGAAATCCCCTCGGTGATGCCTGATATTCTGAGAGTTGTTATCCCGCATGGATTGAAGGAATGACCCTTTCTCAGCTTCTTATTTAAAAAGTCAGCCGCTAGCTACGAAGAGATGTTAGGCCGGGCTGAAGAATATATCAACGAAGAAGAGGGGTTGAGAGTGAGAAGAGTAGAGAAAAAGACTGTATCTGCCCCTGCAGAAAGAAGCTCCCCTCTCATCCCCCGAGGACCTCCCAGGAGGGAGTACATCAAGCCCTTTTTGCCTGAAGCACCTCAGACACGATTATTGATGTCGAGGATTCGTCCTGCCCCTCCCTTACAAATTATGGTTGTAGAAGCCTTACCTCCCTTGAGGACATGGAAAGAGCGAGAAATGGAGGTATACGACCAGTAGGGTATTCTCAAGCACCTAGCAGGATATAGGGGAATCCCCCGTAATCCCCCAACTCCTTTCTTCTGCCAATATCACACGGAGTATGGTCACACTGGTGACCATTGTTTCAAGTTGCAGAGTAAGTTAGAGCGCATCTGAGTAGAGTATCCCCATCTGCAACCACAGATGGGGAACCCAGCGAGAAGAGGCCGCCAGCCAAATATTGTTCGCCCGGGACCCTACAATAGAAGGCCCCAAGTTCCCCTCTTGCCAGGCCTGCAACCACCTAACTAGGAAGGTACTTCACAAGAAGGGTCAACGGGCGAGGGCACATTGCCCACTCCAGGTGATGTCCCCACTCGGGGAGTCATAAATATTATTGCAGGAGGACCTACTGACGGAGATTCTAATAGAGCTCGAAAATCATGCGCCCGTCTCATGGAGAGTTTAGCTACTGGAGCAGATCGGGTCATTCAGAATGCACCACTGATATCTTTTGGACCTGAGGATCTACGGGGCATCCTTTTACCTCACACTAATGCTTTGGTAATTAGGATCTCTTTGGCAAACTATGAGGTAGCCCGAGTCCTAGTTGACTCAGGGATGTTGGAGGATCGTGGCCCGGCTAGAAGGGGGGTTGAATAGCCTACAATATGCTCGATGAAATTCTCTTGTCTTAATCGTCTACAATCGAGGTTAGCGCAGTGGAATAATGAAACTAATACGAATACAAAGACAATTAATCTAAAGCAAAGTAAAGAAGAAAAGAGTAATCGTAAGCTCAATGATGTAACGTGGTTCGCGATCCTTGCCGCTAATCCACGATAATTCGTTCGGTGAATCACTTCCACAATCAATCCACTAATCTCTCCTTTAGCTCAAAACAAGGTGGAGATAACCTCTTTACACAATTTTTCCCTCTTACAATAGAATAGAGATAGAAACAAGGAAGAGGAGAGTTTGAACGTTCACAACACTTGGAGAGCACTTAGGAGTGGAAGCATTAATCTCCCTAAGGCCCCTAACCCTTCTTTTTATAGAGAAGAAGGGTTTCTTTTCGTTGGGCATACAACAGTCGACTAATGCATGTCATCAGTCGACTGTCTCTCTAACGGTCGACTTCCAATGGCTTCTGACTTGCCATCGTCACCGTCCAACGGTACCCTTGGCAGTCGACTGCTGATATCAACAGTCGACTGATCCCTGCGTAGTCGACTGATATGTCGACTATGAGCAGTTCTATGCTCATAGCAGTCAACTTCCATCCTTGGCAGTGGACCGATGGGCCATAAAACCCTAGTTGACACTGGTCAACTACTAGTCGACTCGGACTAGTCGACTATCATTACTTGGCAGTCAACTGTTGTTGGGTAAAACCTCAAACATCAAGATGTTTGAGCATCTGACCGTTGGGTAAACCTCAAACACAAGTTTGAGCGCCTGACACTTGATTTAGTCATTCGGCCAAGGTCACCTAACTTGAGCTACCCCATCCCGGGTTACAATCGCTCAATCTCTCATCTCCCATGGAGTCCCTCACCGAAGCTCTTTTCGTCCGGCTACATCCCTCGGATGCACTAAGCCTGCGGCTCCTCTAGTGTCATCCTTCGCATCTTGCCTTGAAGTCTGCTTCCTTTGTCTTCACTTCATTTTCTCCTTGTCCAGCGGTCCCTCGGATGCACCAAGCTCACGGCTTCTCCAATGACATCCTTTACCGACTCAAGAACCCGAGCCATGAGATGGTGAACTCACCAATGCTTCATCAAGCTTACCATGTGTGATTCACCAAGTCCTACACAATTTGAACACACACATCAAATCACATAATCAACCTAACTTAAACTCTTTGCCACACACATCACAACCAAACCATACTTGAGTTGATTTCCCTAACAATCTCCCCCTTTTTGATGTGTGACAACATGTTTAAGTTAGGAAAAACATTAACAAAACACTAAGGAAGTAAAGCATGTAAAACAAACATGAGTATCATACACTCCCCTTAATACATGCAACTCTCCCTTAACACATGTTATTTTCCCCCTAGCATGATTAACTTAAACTCCAACACTCTCCCCCTTTGACACCATCAAAAACATCATACATATGTTATACAAGTTGGTATCACTGTCTAAGGGAGTAAAAACACCAAAAAAACAGATTTTAAAATAAAAAAAGACAGCTTTTCAATGTAGCAGTCAACTAGCATTCTTCATCAGTCGACTGGTATCTGAAAGTTCATAATTCTGATTTCTGAAGCAAATTTCAGAAATGCATTAAAAAAATCAAGAAAATTTAAAAAATGATGAAATTTTGGGAACACATTTCTTATGAGTTCCTCTATCAGGAAAAAATGATTTTTCAAGAAAATGCATTCAGTTTTTGAAAATTAGGCAAAAACTCAAAAGTTGTAAAAGTGCTTAATTATGTATCAACTTTGAAATCTAGTTTTGCCTTAAAACATTTCAAAACATGAACCCTCAGTTTTTGAAATATGAAATGATTTTAAATCATTAAAAATATCCAACTATGATCTTTGGGCAATATGTCCATGAATTAAACATATATTTTTCCCATAGTTGGTCTATGATTACTCTATCATGATACATATAATGATTCATCAAAATGCTATAAGCATTAGTGAATCACTTGTATCAATGTAACATTTCACCCATTGCTATGTTTTTAATCAAGTTAGTTTTATGGTGAATGTGAGATGTAACTAAGGTATTTATACTTAATCATAAATTTCATGCAATTTCTACTCAAGGTTAAGTATCATCCAAACTCCCCAATCTAATCATAAGTCAACCATCCAACATGATATGAGATAAGTTCAAGTATGGTTGGCTATCCTAGGTTTTTTTAATCTTTTAAGATTGACTTGGGAACTCAATATAGATTCTTTCCAATAGGGTTCACCAAGTATTCCTTAGGGATCCATTTCCTAGCTACCATTGTTGTCTTTGATTGCCCCTAGCAATTAGACAATGGTCAGACTTTTCATTTTTAGGTCCCTTATATCGTAAGTCATTTTTGTTGAAACTTGCCCTTTGGCTCCCAATGATCATATTCAAGGTATTTGAGCCTATGATAAATTTTTCAAGGGCCTTAGGAAGGTAATCTACCTTTTCCCTTAAAATCTTATTTTCTTCTAAGCATACATCATTAATACTAGAAGAGGCAATATTATCATGTGAACATGCTTTTTCAAGTTTTTCTTTTAGATTTCTAATTTCATCAAGTATGCATTTGTTTTTCTTCTTAGCCTTAAATAAATCTCTAGTTAAGCTAGAAATCATGGAAATAATCTTTTGAGGGGGGAGATTTCTTACCTTACTTACCCAATCTTTTTCCGAATCTGATGAAGATGATGCTCTCCCAACACTTGAGCTCTCCTCCTCACTTGTGATTTCTTCTTCTTGTTTGGAGGAGGTGGAGGAAATGTCATCTATCCCCATTAATGCAAAATGGGAGATTATTTCTTCTTCCTCCGATGAAGATGGATCATCCCATGTGGCTTTCAAATTGTGGGCTTTTGACTTCCCTTTTTCTTTCTCCTTTGACTTCTTCTCTTCCTTCTTCTTGCTTTCTTTCTTCTTATCATGCCTCTTCTTTTCTTATTTGCTCTTGTTCAATAAGGGGCATTCATCCCTCATGTGTCCCTCTCCTTGGCAATTATAGCAAATGACCTTCCTTGGTCTTCTCCTATCATGAGATTTGTTAAATTTAAAACTTTGTAAGGCATGTCTTACCTTTCTTACCATGTATGTCTCCTCATTGCTATCCATTGAAGATTGCGATTCATCATCGGATGAGAAGGGTATGGACTTCTTCTTCTTCCCCTTGTTTGCAACTAGTGCTACTCCCCTTGATTGTGAACTTGGTTCTTTTATTATACCTTCAAGGCGGGTTTCGTGAAGTTCGATGGTAGAAAAGAAGTTTTCTAGAGTACTTACCTCTAGATTCCTTGAAATGTAGAATGAATCCACCATGGAGCTTCATTTTGATGACCGGGGGAATACATCAATTGCCTTCATTATCATATCCCGGTTCGAGAGCTTCTCCCCTACACTTGACAACCCATTAATTATCTCCTTAAATCTATAATGCAAAGATAGTACATTTTCTCCTTTGTCTAGTTTGATATTATTAAGTTGTGATCGGAGAAAGTCCCTTCTTGCGAGTTTTGCTTCGGAGGTGCCTTCATTAAGCTCCACTATCTTCTCCCACATCTCTTTGGCACTCGAGCATTTGCCAATCTGATTGATCTCTTGTTGAGATAACACATTGAAAATATGGTGCTTGGCTTTCAAGTTTGCTAGGTGCTCCTCTCTTTGCTTCTTGGTCCATCTCGATTTCTCTAATGGCCTCCCTTCTTCATCTCTAGGCACTTCAAAACTGCTTTCCATGATTAGCATAATATCGAAGTCGGTTTTGAAAAATACCTCAATTCGCTTTTTCCACCAAGCGAAGTCCCCTTCGAATTTGGGTGGATGGATGTTCATGCCGACCATTGTAGTTGTGCTTGTTGCGGCAGTGAGTTCGTTGACAAGCAATTTGGCTCTGATACCACTTGTTGGAGGATCGTAGCCCGGCTAGAAGGGGGGTTGAATAGCCTACGATATGCTCGATGGAATTCTCTCATCTTAATCGTCTACAATCGAGGTTAGCACAACGGAATATTAAAACTAATACGAATACAAAGACAATTAAGCTAAAGCAAAGTAAAGAAGAAAAGAGCAATCGCAAACTCAAGGATGTAACATGGTTCATGGCCCTTGTCGTTAATCCACGACGATTCTTTCGGCGAACCACTCCCACAATCAATCCACTAATCTCTCCTTTAGCTCAAAACAAGGTGGAGGTAACCTCTTTACACAATCTCTTCCTTTTATAATAGAATAGAGATAGAAATAAGGAAGAGGAGAGTTTTGACGTTCACAGCACTTGGAGAGCACTTAGGAGTGAAAGCATTAACCTCCCCAAGGCCCTCAACCCCTCGTTTTATAGAGAAGAAGGGTTTCTTCCCGTTGGGCATGCGCAGTTGACTGATGCATGTCATCAATCGACTGCCTCTCTAATGGCTGACTTCCAACGGATTTTGACTTGCTGTCGTCACCGTCCAACGATACCCTTGGTAGCCAACTGCTGATATCAGTAGTCAACTGCTGCCTATGTAGCCGACTGATTAGTCGACTACGAGCGATTTTGTGCTCATAGCAGTTGACTAATGGGCCATAAAATCTTAGTTGACATCGGTCAACTACTAGTCGACTCGGACTAATCGACTGTCATTACTTGGCAGTCGACTATTGTCGGGTAAAATCTCAAACATCAAGATCTTTGAGCATCTGTCCGTCGGGTAATCCTCAAACACAAGTTTGAGCATTCGACACTTGACTTAGTCATTCGACCAAGTTCACCTAACTTGAGCTACCCCATCCCGGGTTATAATCGCTTAATCTCTCATCTCTCATTGAGTCCCTTGATAGACGGTTATTATGTCGTGATACCGTTCTCAAATTATTTACCGAACCCCTTAATTACACTAATACGGTATAAGACTGACTCGGATCGTCTCCCAACGAACCTAATGGTTGGACGTTTGTTTTTAAACAAAAGTAAACACTGGGGTTTGTTTTTTTTATAATTATCAAACAATTAAAAAGCAAAATCAAAAATAGACATGAGAATTAAACATGCAAGAAGTAAATCTAACTACCAAATAAGAAGTAATAAGCAACTATTCTAATGCGCAAAAGTAAGTGATCACGCACCGCACTGTCACTATACGGTACATTGATCAAACAAATGTGAACCATTCAACCAAGCACCGCGCTGTCACTATACGACACAGTGATCAAATAGCCACTGAAAAACTAAACTAATAGACAGAAAAGAAATCGATCAAGCACCGCACTGTCACTATACGGTACACTGATCAAACAAATGTGAACAATTCAACCATGCACCGCACTGTCACTATACGACACAGTGGTCAAACAGTCATTAAAAATTGCAATAAATGAAATGCAATAAACGAAAGCAATTCAACCAGACACCGCACTGTCACTATATGACAACTGGTCGAATGTAAAGGAAATCTAACCTAATAATGAAAGCACTCCAACCAAAACACCATACTGTACTATACAATGCATTGATTGGACAATTTTAATGGATGGGGTTAGTACATCAGCAACAAGAAATTAAACTAACCTACAACTAAATAACGAACGCCAATATTAGGTCTAATAAAAATGCACAATGAACAAAATTAAACAACTAAGCATAACAAATCGATAGAAATAACATTGCATGTAAACAAACCAACAATTAACCGAAACAAACATAATCAACTACTAACAATTGCATAATTGCACTGGAATAAAATACAGAATGTAATTAACACGAAATCCCGAGTGTTTAACACAAACACACTCAGTAATCCAAATAAACTACAACCGGTAACCACACAACGGTCACAACAAATCGAAACGCCACTTCGGCGGTGAATGCGAAGCTGCCCCGATCGACGCAACATGAATGAAGGAAAGATGGATGACTGCGGTCACTGCTCCGGCGAATCTGACTTCACCGGACAGTGAAATGGAACTCTTCACCGACGGTGAAGATGGGGTTGTCCAATCGGCACAACTTGTGGGTGACTCCCGTGAATCTGGAACGACCTATCCCAGTCGCCGAAATGAAGGAGAATGCCGGTGAAGGATGAACTCGCCGGGATCCCGCCTCGCCTCACTTTGGATCAGCTGCCCGAATCACGACATCTAGATCTTCCGCCAAGGATCGGATGGGATCGCCACCAGCTGTCGGAGGGAAACTCGCCAAAATACTGTCGGCCTATCGTCGATCACTCGTGTAGTCGCCGGTCGCTGTGCTCGCAAGAGGAAGAAGACGTCGCTCGTGTTCTGTCGCGCGATGTGGCGCAGCTGGGAAGAAGTTGGATTTTATCTCCAATTTTCTCAGCCGTCCGATTGTGCCAGTTCTGATCTCAGCCACCCAAATATAGCTAGGTTAAATGAATCCAATTAATCTCCTAAGCAGGCTGTGATCCAACGGCTGTGATCAGTCTGATTTCAAATGAACGGATCTGATCTATCTGAAAGGATAATTACGATTGGTCGAATCTGGAGGAAGGGCTCAGATGTTCAGATCGAAATGTACGGACGAGATCTCTCCAGCTCTGAATAGATGGATTAAAATCATCTATATTCATTGGACGGTCCATAATGCTCAGATCTGATCCGGATCGACGACTGCGATTGCTCCAATTAGATCCTCATTATATGTTTCCTACAAAATCACATGAAATTCATGAACAATACTAAAATTATAGGAATTAATGCAATTAATCGCAAATAGGCTCAATATGTAAAAACATCCCGAATAACAATAATTATCCCATCAAAGAGCCTAAAAGATCTAATCAACAAGTAAAAATGACGTAATAAAAAATGAAGCTATCACATTCCCCCACACTTATTTTTGTGCGTCCCGTGCAATAACAAAAACAAAGACACACTAACTCCCTAACTCATTCCCCTAGCAATACCTAGATCAATAACTCAGAGACAGAAAAAATAAGTTACTTAGGATCACCAAATTTATCAGGATATAAGGTATTCAAAAGATCCGACTCCTACAACAGTCAACATGTACGATGGTTTACCGTCAAATCAAATAAACCAAGCCTGATACAAAACCTCCCAAATGGATATATGCACTCATGCTCACATAATGATTTTAGGAGTGGGGTACCCTCAAAGCACCATGTAATATTGTCCTACCATATGCTTGCTTATCATCTATTTCTCTACTGCTATCAATACATTCCATACATGAATCAAAAGGATTTATCGAATATCAAAACAAGATCATAAGTGAATTGCAATAGAGAAATACAAAGAAGATCAAGATACAATGGCAACAATAGAAGAATTGGAAGAATAAACCTGATAAATTGCAAATAGTAGTGTAGGGAGAAGATTTCATGATTTAGTTCATCTCTCCTATTCTTTGTTGCTGTGTTGACAACTTAGAAGCTACTAGGAACTGTGGTGATGTATTAACTTATGGATCAATTTGTGCTTTCTCTGATACAGATTTTTCAAGCACCACTTTCTCAACATCCTTATGAGGAGTAGCATATAGAAGGTAAAAGCAAGGGTAATTTCTCTCGGGTTCATTGATTTGGCATACACGAGATTTTTCAAGCAAGTTGGTTCTAACGTCATTCTGACCATCTCCTCTACCAGACCATATCTAGCTATCTAAGCTTGCGATTTCAGTGTATCAAAATAGGTCCAATTTATATCTCAGGTAATTCCAATTCTACAAATCTGAAAAGTTGCTGCTGATAAACTGTCGAGCAGTTTTGGAGTTTCAGCAGCTTCAACGATCCTTGAATCCACGTGTAAGCACTGTGTTATAGAGCTTGGTTATTCATGCATTACTCCAGAATTTTTTTTTCCAGACTGTAACTAACTCCTCTACCCTTCCAAGTGCAGCTTCTCCAAGGTTACAATTCTTTGACATTTTGCAGGTTTTAATGCAGTCAACATGCAGGTTGTCTCTACACTGGCAGGTGCTGCACTTGGCAAAGATATCCAATCCACGTGTGAGCACACAGAATCAGTGACTCATGCACTTTAAATCTTGTCATCATATCTAGATGGGTTTAGATATAACAATTCTTTTACCGAGCAAAGAGCAGGTAACACAAAGATAAATTTTTCCTAAAAGAATCGACAAAGTTGCTTGCCTTGCTAATTTTCTCGATGCAAAAACACGATGTCTTTCCACCTGTGCTTCAATGAAGCATGGCCAGTGTCTCCCAAATGCTCAAATAACTTATTCCTTGTTGCAAAGATTTCCCCACATGTCTCACACTCATTAGAGGGTGCTTTTGAGTTGGCCTTTTGCTTCTTTCCTCTCAATGAATAGTTATAATCCGCAGGTGAAACTTTCTTTCCAGTGCCTTGCCATTCTACAAATTTTTATCAAGTGGATATGCAATTAACTCTAGCTCCATGGGTATCAAATCCTTCCTCCACGTGGTTTGCAGCAGTTTACCTCCAGAGATGATTGGATTGATGCTTGATTTGCTGAATCTGTGATCTATGACTATAGATACTTGGGCTCATTCGTTTCCTTCATAAACACATTCTGCAAGTAAGGAGAATTGTGGTTCTAAGAAAATAGAATTTGAATTCATGTGGCAGTTACAAATTATCAGCTTCAGCAGTTTGATGCCTGGGTTGCTGATTAAGCATTCTCAATTCTGTTGGAGATCGTTTGGAAGCTAGAGGGGGGGTGAATAGCGTGTTTTCGTTTATACAAAAATGATTAGCGGAAGCAAACAAAAATAATATAAGTAAAAATGAAAGAATAATGCTAACAAAGTCTTTACGTGGTTCGGAGATAACGCTCCTACTCCACGGCGATCCTTAAGGTGGATCAACCCAAGCAATTCCACTAAGAAGCTCTCCTTTACAACAAAACCTCCTCTTCTTTACAAAGAATGAAACTTGAGCTTAGAGAGAGGAGGAGGGGATTTAAGATCACTTAGAAAGCTTGAAAACTCGTGGAGGCTTTGGAGAAGAATCAGAGAATAAGCATTAACCCCAAAACCTCCACCAGCCCTCTTTTTATAGAGAGAAGGTTGATTTCCCCGTTCGAGCATGATCAGTCGATGCCGCGACATCGATCATTGCCACGGCGATGCTTGACTCGCGAGATTTCGAGTCATTTCATCCAACGACATTCTTATCAGTCGATCCATCCATCGACTGATGGAGTGATCAGTCGAGTGATCACAGGCTGCAGTCGAGTGTGACTCCATTCTGTGCCTGGATTTAACTTGATCACCGATCGCATCGCTGGCCGATCGATCGCGACATCACGATCGATGGTCGTGGTTTCATCCTCGACTCGGTCGAGCACCTGACGATCGATCGATACATCGATCGACTGATACTCATCAAGTATGAGTAATTCATACTTGATTTTACCCCTTAGATCTAGACTCAACCTTCTAGCTCTTCCTTAAGCCTTGCGCCTCCAGGATCCCTCCGAGTCCGCGACTTGTTCATCCTTTGCACTTTACTTCCAAGAGCTTCCTTTGGTTTTGTCATGTCTTGGGTTTCCTTTGCCAAGACGTGCTTGAACTTTACGTCGCCAAGTCTACATGCTTAGACTTACGCTGCCAAGACTTGCCTTTGGACTTCCTTTGCCAAGGTCCATTTGGACTTAATGCCGCCAAGACAACATACTTGGTCTTATGCCGCCAAACCTTTACCTTGGACTTCTCTTTCCAAGATCATACTTGGACTTTGCCTTTACCTGTCACTTAATCATGTTCACCATTAGATCATAATTTGTTGCCTAACTTAGATGATTATCCAAACATCAAAACATATAAATGCTTGGGGCATTGTTGCACCAATAATCTCCCCCTTTTTGATGTTTGACAATCATTTAAGTTAGGTCTTTTTTTTTAAATACACATAATCATATCACATAATCATATCACATAATCATATATCCAATTCTAACTTAAACATTTCTTCTCCCCCTTTGACATACATCAAAAAGAGAAGAGATCATATATTTCATAAAAGAATTGAATGCATTGTAATCTTGAACTAAGGTATAGGATTTGAAATTTAGCTCCCCCTTAATCCAAGATATAGTTCATGATGAGTAAAATACATGTGGAGCAAAAGTCTATCAAACAATTTGAAGGTTTAAATCCTAACTTTGCACCAACAATGTAAATTTGGAAAAGATACATCTTATAAAACTCTCCCTAAAACACCTTATTAAACAATTCTAAGAGTTGATTTATACTCAGTATAATCATGCTAAAGTTTTAGGAGATCAAAGATACACTCAATAACAGAAAATGGAGCTATTTATTAGAAAACACAGAGTATCAGTCGACTGGTTTCTGAACCAGTCGACTACTAAGCCTGAAATCCGATTTTCAGCCTTTTCAGCCCAAATTCAGAAATGCGTCAGAAATTCCATAAACCTCGAAAAATCACGAGATTTTGTGTACACATTTCTGAAATCATACTTTATCAAGGAAAAATATTTTGAAAAATATATGTTTTCCAGATTTCGAGATTGATACAAACTTGGAAACTAACAAAAGGTCTAATGTTTTTTTTTTGCAAACTTTGTATCACTTTTGTGTTTCACTTGAAAACTATTTTTCAAAATATGATAAACATAGTTTAAAATATGTTTTATTTGACATTTCCAATCATGTTCTTGGAGCTATATGCACATCAATTGTGTATAAACCTTCCCAATGATTGGTCCAATGAAAGATTAATGTCTCTAGATGACACTTTGGTCCATAGTAATGTATCATAACAAGCATGATGAACCAAGTGCATCTTCCTAACATCTCACATGTTGTCTAAGTGGCTCAATACAAAAATTATGGTTTCTTAGGTATTTGTGAGATGCTTAAAGGTATAAATCCTAGTATTTCTATAGGATCATGCAAACCTATACCTTTACTCAACCAAGCACATTCCAAGTTCTCTCCTAAGTGATGAAAATTCTACCTCGGGGAGAGCCTTGGTGAATATGTCGGCTAGGTTGGACTTGGATTCAATGTAATTAAGCTTAATGTCCCCCTTAGCCACATGATCTCTAATGAAGTGATGTTTCACTTCAATATGCTTGGTCCTAGAGTGATGCACCGGATTTTTGGTCAAGTTAATGGTGCTCACATTATCACAAAATACTTTCATGTTGGAGTAAGATAGCTCATAATCCTCTAAGGTATGTTGCATCCATAATAGTTGAGCTACACAACCACCCATAGCCACATACTCGGCCTCAGTGGTGGATAAGACAACACAAGGTTGCTTCCTACTACTCTAACTAACTAGGGAGGACCCAAGGAATTGACACCCACCACTAGTACTCTTCCGATCCAATTTACAATCGGCATAATCGGAATCGGTGTACCCAATCAAATCAAAAGATCTAGTCCTAGGGTACCATAATTCTACATTTAGTGTGCCTTTAACATATCTTAAAATTCTCTTAACGGCAACTAAATGAGATTCTTTAGCACATGATTGATATCTAGCACACATACCACCCGCAAATAATATGTCGGGTCTACTAGCGGTTAAGTACAAAAGACTACCAATCATGCTCCTATAAAGTGTAAGATCAATTTGTTTTCCTTCATTATCATTATCTATTTTAGTATTGGTTGCCATTGGAGTTGAAACTACCTTAGCATTTTCTAAACCAAATTTCTTAATCATTTCCTTAGCATATTAGTTGAAACTACCTTCACTAGTTTGTTTGACTTGCAATCCTAGGAAGAAATTTAATTCCCCAACTAGACTCATTTCAAACTCTTTTTCTATATTTTTAATAAAGTCTTGGAGAAGTTCATCATTTGTTGACCCAAAAATAATGTCATCAACATATACTTGGGCTACAAAGATGTCCGTTGATGTTGACTTTATAAATAGAGTTTGATCTACACTACCCCTCTTAAAGTCCTTAGAGATTAAGAAAGATGATAATCTTTCATACCAAGCCCGGGGAGCTTGTTTCAAACCATACAAAGCTTTCCTAAGCTTGTATACATGGTTTGGATAGTCCATATTCTCAAGCCCGGGAGGGTGTTCTACATATACCTCTTCCTTAATAAACTCATTTAGGAATGCCGATTTGACATCCATTTGATGGAGTTTGAAACCCATATAGGAGGCATACCCTAATAGTATTCTAATAGACTCTAATCTAGCAACCGGGGAATATGTTTCATCATAGTCAAGTCCTTCAACTTGATTAAAACCCCTTGCAACTAATCTTGCTTTATTTCTAGTGATATTTCCTTGGTTATCTAGTTTGTTCCTAAAGACTCATCTTGTAATAATGATGGTATTTTCATTAGGTCTAGGAACTAACTCCCATACTTGACTCCTTTCAAATTGAGTCAATTCATCTTGCATTGCTAAGATTCAATCCGGATCAAGTAATGCATCTTTGATTGTTTTGGGCTCAATTTGAGAAATTAGAGCAATATGACTAGTGGAATCCCTATGAAATGACCTAGTCCTAACACCTTGAGATAATTCACCCACAATTTGATCTAAGGGGTGATTTTGATGAACTCTTATAGTTCTAGGAGGTGTATTAATTTGAGTTTGATCATGATTAACCTCAATCCTTTGCTCATCATCGGAATCATCTCTTACTCCCCCTTGATTCAATCCTCCCCCTTGATCATTACCCCCTAAGGTTAAATTTTGAAATTGTTGGGTAATTTCTTGATTTTCATTATTAATGTCATCATCAATAGGGGATTTCCTAGGGTATGTATTAGAAGTTTCATCAAATTGGACATTTGAAGATTCTTCAATCTTTTGAGTTCTTTTATTGTAAACTCTATACCCTACACTAGTGGATGAGTATCCAACTAGGATTCCCTCATCCGCTTTGGACTCAAACTTACTTAGGTTGTCTTTGGTATTTAAAATATAGACTTTACATCCAAAGATCTTAAAATAATGAATTGTTGGAATTGTACCATTCCACAATTCAAATGGAGTTTTTCCTAAAAACCTATGAATCAATACCCTATTTTGGATATAGCAAGCGGTATTAACCGCTTCCGCCCACAAATAACTAGGTAAGGAGTATGCATTAAGCATTGTCCTAGCCGCTTCTTGTAGGGAACGATTTTTCCTTTCCACAACCCCATTTTTTTGGGGTGTTCTAGGATAAGAAAACTCATGCTTGTACCCTTGTTCTAAGCAAAAAGTTGAAAAATTAGAATTCTCAAATTCTCCACCATGATCACTACGGATCCGGTTGATTTTGAGTTTTCTTTTATTTTCTACTCTTTTGCTAAATCCTATGATTATTCCTAAGGTTTCATCTTTATTTTTCAAGAAAAATACCCAAGTAAACCTAGAGAAATCATCTACTATTACTAAGCAATATTTACTACCAATAATAGAGGGGGTACTATGACAATCAAATAAATCCATATGTAAGAGTTCTAAAGGTAAAACAGTACTAAGTAAATTTTTACCTTTGTGTGATGTTTTTGATTGTTTTCCTTCTTGGCATGCATCACACATCTTGTCCTTGAGAAATTTGACTTTAGGCAACCCTTTGACTAATTTCATTTTTGCTATTTTGGCTATATTCTTCATGTTTATGTGTCCTAGCCTCCTATGCCAAAGCCAACTTTCTTCCTCTTTTGCAATGAGACACTTAATAGAAGCATTAGTAGCATAGGATAAATCAACATAATATATATTTGATTTCCTAAAACCTACTAACATGCAATCATTTTGAGTTTTGTGTCTTATAAAACATTTTGAGGAATCAAATTTAACATCAAAGTTTGCATCACATAGTTGGCTTACACTAAGTAAATTAAATTTCATATTTTTAACTAATAACACTTTATGAATGGCAAGATTGGGGGATACCTCAATTGTGCCTTTTCCTAGAATCTTAAGTTTGCCGCTATTACCAAATGAGATCTTTCCTTTGCTAGTGTGGTTGATAGGGGAGAATTTTCTCTCATCACCGGTCATATGCTTTGAGCACCCACTATCAACTATCCACAAGCTTGGTTCTTCTATCTATATCACATGAAAAATAAAATCCTTAGGTACCCAAAACTTAGGACCACTAGCATCAATTATAAATTTCTTAGGTACCCAAGCTTTTCTACCCTTGCTTTTAATTATGGATTATCTACTAACAAGGGATGTAAATGCTACCTCCTTTTCCTTAGGTCTATATCCTAATCCGGCCTTGTTGTAGATAGCCCTTTGATCCTTAATAATCATGTCTAGGTATTTAGAGTCATTAGTAAATTTTTCTAAGCATGCTCTTAAGTTACCTATTTCTTTTCTTAACTCATCATTTTCATCCCTAAGGGTACATTCATCACTAGATAACTTACCACAAGATGATTCTATACTCTTAAGTGATTTAATCTCTATTTTTAAATCCTTAATCCTAGTTTTCGATCTATTCAAAGCATTTTGTAGGCATGCAATAGTCTTGTAAAGTAAATATACTTTAGGTGAGTTGTTTACCTCATCATCATCACTTGATGATGATTCGTCGCTTGAAGAGGAAGAGGACTCCTCGCTTGAGCTCTCGGCTTCTTCCTCTAATGCCATGAGGGCTAGATTCCGGGTGGCATGACATACTTCTTCATCGTCGGAAGAATCCTCCATGCTTAGAGTGTCCCATTTTTGAGCCACCATTGCCTCCTCCTCCTTCTTCTTCTTCTTCTTCTTTTCTTTCTTTTTCTTTTCCTTCTCCTCCTTCTTCTTTAGTTCTGGGCAATTTGGCTTTATATGCCCTTTCTTGTTGCAACCAAAACAAGTCACGTTAGAGGTAGAATTTGAACTATTTGAAGACTTACCTCTTGAGGATTGGAACATCCTCTTCATATCTTTCTTGGTGAGTTTCCTTGATTTCCCACCAAACTTTTTGACGTAGTGTGCCACCTAAACTTCTCTCATCTTCACTACTTGATGAGTCTTCCTCGGATTCAGATGAGGAGAACACTTCTTTCTTCTCCTTCTTCTTTTTGTCCTTCTTTCCTACAAAAAGAGCTATACCCTTCTCTTGGATGAAGTGTTAGCTTGTTCATGTAATTGAAATTCATAAAATAGCTCATCTAACTTAACTAATGAAAGATCCCTAGAGACCTTATAGGCATCTACCATTGAGGCCCATAAGGTTGTTCTAGGGAAAGCTTGTAGCACATACCTTACAAGGTCTCGGTTGTTGACCTTCTCACCTATAACATGTAGTCCGTTGACTACTTCTTTGAAGCGACCGTGCATTTGGCTCACAGTCTCATTGGTCTTCATCGAGAAGCTTTGAAGTTGGTCAATTAGAAGATCTCTCTTGGCCCTTCTTGTTTCTTTGGATCCTTCATTGAGCTCGATCAACTTCTCCCAAAGCTCCTTTGCCGATTCAAATGGCCCCACCTTGCTTAGTTGCTCTTTTGACAAACCACATTGAAGTGTGGTTGTTGCCTTGGCGTTGGCTTGAGCCTTCTTGGCCATGTCTCTCGTCCAATCCTTCGTCAGTATGGGTGCTCCGTGTTCATCCATCTGCTTCTCGAAACCATCTACAACACTAAAACAATTCTCAATATCATTCATTAAATAATACTCCATCCTACCTTTCCAATAGCCGAAGTCGTTGCCGTCGAAGAACGGAGGCCTCGCCGTGCTATACCCTTCTTGAAAAGTCATCTTTGCTTCGATTGATTGCTAGATCTTCCGATGCGATCCGGGCTCTGATACCACTTGTTGGGGATCGTTTTGAAGCTAGAGGGGGGGGGTGAATAGCGCATTTTCGTTTCTATAAAAATGATTAGCGGAAGAAAACAAAAATAATATAAGTAAAAACGAAAGAACAATGCTAACAAAGCCTTTACGTGGTTCGGAGATAACGCTCCTACTCCACGGCGATCCTTAAGGTGGATTAACCCAAGCAATTCCACTAAGAAGCTCTCCTTTACAACAAAACCTCCTCTTCTTTACAAAGAATGAAACTTGAGCTTAGAGAGAGGAGGAGGGGATTTAAGATCACTTAGAAAGCTTGAAAACTCGTAGAGGCTTTGGAGAAGAATCAGAGAATAAGCATTAACCCCAAAAACCTCCACCAACCCTCTTTTTATAGAGAGAAGGCTGATGCAGACGGGCACGATCATTGCCGGCACTAATTAACAACACCAAATTCGCGAGATTTCGAGTCATTTCATCCAACGACATTCTTATCAGTCGACTGATCCATCCATCAGTCGACTGATGGAGTGATCAGTCGAGTGATCACAGGCTGCAGTCGAGTGTGACTCCATTCTGTGCCTGGATTTAACTTGATCCGATCGCCATCGCTGGTAGTCGATCGATCGCGACATCACCGATCACACGATCAGCAAGCGATCGATGGTCGATTTCATCCCGACTCGGCCGAAAGACGACTACGGTGACTGATACATCGTATCAGTCGACTAATACTCATCAAGTATGAGTAATTCATACTTGATTTTACCCCTTAGACATAGACTCAACCTTCTAGCTCTTCCTTAAGCCTTGCGCCTCCAGGATCCCTCCGAGTCCGCGACATGTTCATCCTTTGCGCTTTGCTTCTAAGAGCTTCCTTTGGTTTTGTCATGTCTTGGGTTTCCTTTGCCAAGACGTGCTTGGACTTTACGCCGCCAAGTCTACATGCTTGGACTTACGCTGCCAAGACTTGCCTTTGGACTTCCTTTTCCAAAGTCCGTTTGGACTTAATGCCGCCAAGACAACATGCTTGGTCTTATGCCGCCAAATCTTTACCTTGGACTTCTCTTGCCAAGATCATACTTGGACTTTGCCTTTACCTGTCACTTAATCATGTTCACCATTAGATCACAATTTGTTGCCTAACTTAGATGATTATCTAAACATCAAAACATATAAATGCTTGGGGCATTGTTGCACCAACAAATTCATCAAGTCAATTTCCTCCTTAGCATACTCCAATTTCCTGCTGATACTCCTATTCAGATTTATTTTCAAGATGCACTTGCATCCTTTGTATCAAACTCCAGTTAATATTCTAAGGAAGGCATTTGCTTCTATGATACAGACCAAAAAATTCTTTGCTATTGTGTTACAAGTTCTGCTGCAGCTTAAAGCACTGGTTCTGTGTGGTCTTCAATTAAATTGCACTCCCGTCAGAAAAAATTGTAGGTTGATCAGATTCCGGAGCTCTCAGCAAATCAAAACTCAATTCCCATGTCATATTTGAGTGGATTGCTGGCCACTTGTGCAGTTTCTGTTTCCTCCATGTGATAGCAATTCCCAGCAAACAATTTTCTGAGTTCTGATAATGCTGTAATTTTTTTTTCTGCCGGTTGAACTTAAATCATCTTGCCTATTCTTGAACTGCCCATAACAATTCCTCAGTGGAGTAGATGGTTATAGAACTCTGGGCAGATACCAGGACACCTTGTTGCATGGGAGCAATTGCTCCTAGCTGCAATGAACTAAAAGAATTTCCTTGGACATTGTCAACTGTAGATCCAGTCTGTAATGCATTTGAGATATTCCATTGAGATGTAACACCCAATTGTGCTGATCATGGCACAGAACCATGTTGCAGGCCTTGCACAACAGGTGCCTGCATTGAATTCGAAGAACCTTGAATATTATTTTGCTGATTTGTATAGTTGTCATGTTGTTGCAGTTGAGAATTTTGAGTTTGTTGTTGTTGCTGCACAAATTGAGAATTGTTGGGATGCTGAATTTGTTGTTGTCCAGTTGGCTGTGAAGGGATAGCTTTGCTCTTATTTGAAGCTAAGGCTGTGGAGCTCGTGTGATACCACTTCCCTTCTTCCATTTCTATACCATAACGTTTCCTCTATCTGAATTTTCATCAGCTCCAAAGATAATGGAATTACGGACCATTCATATTGCTATCATCTTTCAGAATTCCTTTCAGCATATCAAGTTGAGGTTGAAATTGGCTGCACTTATAGGGAAGGTTCTTGTTTATACTGGCACAATTTTGATAATGGCACTTCAGATCTATATCTTTCCTGCAAATGCTAAAAGCCCTGTAGCCAACGTGAAAAGAGACCTCTGACATGAAGGTGAAAGCAGTTCATTTAGCCAAGAGAAACCTTTGCAAGAGATAATAACACGTGGAAAGAATGAACAATATTTCTAGCACTGGAATTCTTGAGATGTGAAGAAAGAAGATCCAAGCCATTTCTGAATCCAACTATTATTTCATTCTTCATCACCCAAATTGATCATCTTAGTCCCATCATTGGCATCAAGTACCTTCTTATCTCCGTTTAGAACAAAGACCACACCTATGTTCCCACTTCCTTTTATAATTTCCAGTAGACAATCCTCAATGGAATTTTGAAGTGAGTCATTCCAAGTTGATTCTTGTAGCCCAACTGATTCAACTATGGCCTGAAGGCTTTCCAGGTGTCAGATTATAGAAGCCAGAATAAACATTTCATTATCTGAGTTTTCCCCTGAATGAGCTATGTCACATAAGACCATTAAAGCAAACCCATTATAAGAAGCCCAATGTCTTCCTTCATCACAGTAAGCAAACATTGGGTCTAGCACAGGACATGTAGTTATGCTTTCATTGGCAAGTTCAGCAAGTGACGAGATCTTCCTCTTAGAGCTAATGACAGAAAGATTTCATGCAGATGAAGTTAACAACAGTCCTACATCCAATGATTCCGCTTCCTTCCTTGATTTTTTTTCATGGTCCTTCCATTTAAAGATCTCTGGCTCATCATTTTTTTCTTCTTCTTCTTTTTTTTTTTTTTCAAATTCCCAGCTAACCAACATTTCAATACCTCCTTCTAGCGCCAAGATTCCGGAACTGCATGACTTAGAAAATCAAGCAATCTCCAAATAGATTTCCAATTAGATCCAAGTCAAATTCTGTATCCAATTCATAGCTACCCAACAACAATCTCCTCCCCCACACTTAAGAATTTTCCCGTCTTGTACAATACAACTTATCAAGTTATTTTTCCAATGGGAGAACAAAAGATGGTAGAGGTAATCCACAAGGCAATGGAAAATAAATGAATAGGAATGACAAGTACGACAATATGAAAGTATCAAGTGGATTAAACAAGCAATTCAAGTAAGGAAAAGATTCAAGAGTGAAATCCTTCATCATATTCATGCAAATAAATGTTATTGCAGTTTTGAAAAGACTCAAAGCAAGTTCTAGAGTAACAAGTATCACACGTGTATCACACCAAAGTGGGTAAATGATTGAAATTACTTACTACCTCACTAGGTGAATAAAAATCAATCTTGGTCTATCAATAAAAAGTTCACCATCATAACAAGTGATTGCATGCAAGTGAAGTCTCCTATCATACACAAAAATCCACAATTTAATGATCAAACTTAACTAATTTTTACCACCTCTGAAATGATACTAAGGTATGCATAGGGAAAATTATTTGACTCAACAACAGACAAACAAACCAAGGTAAACAGGCAAAAACGCAATCAATGACACAAATTATTCCGAACATGAAAGGAAGAAAATAAATGCAGTAAATAAAAGAACACACTCCCCTTTCATGTCGGAGAAGAAGCATTATCATGTCTGGCCCCACCGTATTCTCTAGAATAGACTTGATTTCTTTGCTCGACACTTCATGAGTCTGTTACAAAAGTGAGACCCTTGATCGCTAATGATTGCCTTGGGAACTCCAAATCTGCAAAATATGTGAGACCTAACAAAATCCACAACAACTAGAGAATCATCAGTCCTGGTGGGGATGACCTCCACCCATTTGGAAACATAATCATATGCCAAAAGAATATATGAAAATCCAAAAGATACAGGACACTGACCCATAAAATCAATACCCCAAACATCGAAAATCTCACAGAATAATAAGGATTATTGAGGCATTTAATTTCTACGTCCTATGTTCCCTGTTCGTTGGCATTGCTCACAAGACTTGTAGAATTCAAAGGCATCATGAAATAAGGTGGACCAATACAAACTAGACTATACAACTTTCTTAGCAGTTCTTTTGAGGTCCAAAATACCCCCCACAAGCCAGAGAATAACAAAAATTAAGTACGTATGGAATAAAACTCATAATCAGGTACACATCATCTAATGATCTGATCACTACAAAATTTCCAAAGATAAAGATCATCCCAAACATAATACTTAGCATCACTTTTCAATTTCTGGACTTGTGCATGAGTAAAAAATGAAGGTACAACACAACAACTAAATAAATAGCAAGATTTGCATACCATGGTGTCTTACCCTACAAGTGAAAAACTGCTCATCTGGAAAAGAATCTGCTATGGTGGTGGGCTCGATCTCTATCGCAATCCTGGTCAAACTGAAATACCACCTCCTTCTGCAACAAGTTAATTAAGGGTAGGGGCAATCTTACTAAAGTCTCTGATCAAAAGTCTGTAGAAACCTGCATGACCTAGAAAAGCACAAACTTCCCGCATAGAAGCGGGGTAAGATAAAGAAGATATAACATGAATTTTAGCAGGATCTACTTCAATACCATACACAGAGATGATATTGTTAGTTATAGCCCTAGAACCAATCATGTGATGGTTGAATAGGGAACATTTTGTATCATATTCTATAAAGGCAAAGGATTGGTTATTATATTTACATCTTGCTTGTGCCAGCTAATTTAAATATAATAATGCCCTAGAAAAGTAGGTTCTTATCTACAGCACATCAATTGGCAGAATTGATTATGAGAGGCTGTAGAGAACACTTTCCTAAATGTTCCTAGTCGAGTATTAATATGCAAGGGCAATATTAATACATAAAGACTAGCATGTAGGTCAATTGATGACTTGATCTCACAAGTCATGGATATATGATATCAAGTTGACACATGGGTATATATTGGAGAATATATACTGAACTGACCCGCCATGAGAAAGTTTCATGGATCGTTATATGAGTGTCATAAACTTTCTCATGTGACTATTGGTATGAATAATCCTTAGACCTGAAGTCACTATGGTTCCCTACATAAGGAGTTATGTACTTTGGTATCGTCAAATGTCACCCGTAACAGGGTGGACCATAAAGGCGATTACTGGGTATGTAACAAATTATGCGGAGGGATGTGAGTGATGTAGATGGGATCTATCCCTTCCATATGACGGGAGTGATATCGGTGGGCCCCTTGATTGAGTAGAACTACTAAAACGCATGGTCATGCTCGAATGAGTCAATATGAGATATTGAGCTCATTTGTTTGAGTTAGTTTACTCAGGGATCAAGAAACACATAGATTGATCGAGGATGACACGGTCTATGCCTCATTGGTCAATCTGATATCAAGGATAGAAGGACACGGTCATACATTATAGTAGTCACGGAAAGGTTAGTCGGATCTTGACTTATTTCGTAACTGGGTAGCAATGATGTATTGCTAGATGCCGCTCATTGCTTGTGTATCTAAAAGAGTTTAGGTCCACTGCCAACGTTATGAGAGCCTATAGGGTCACACACAAAGAGCATGATAATTAGAGGAATTAGAGTATTCTAGTTTGACTAGAATAATATGGGAATAAGCTTAAGTACAAAATGGTTTTTGGACTTTAAGCTTAATGAGAATTTTAGCTAATTGATTTAATGAGATTAATTCAATATGTTACCTTATTGATTTAATAAGATTAATTCAATATGATAACATAAGCTTAATTGAATTAATAAGATTAATTCAACATGCATGAATGCCACATAAGAATGCCACATAAGCATGCCACATAAGCATGCCACCTAAGCATCCACCTAAGCTAGTTAAGGTGGAAGGAAACAAAATGGTTTTGTCTCCTTAAGTGGCCGGCCAAACAAGGAAGCCAAATCCCTTTGAGGTGTCTCAATGCAATGGATTGCATTGAATGTGAAGGAGGTGGAAGGGTTTTTCCAACCCTATAAAAGGCTCCATGGAGTGGCCGGCCATAGTGAGTTTTTGGTGTTGTGGTTGTGAGAGAGCTTGGTGGAAGCTTTGGTTGTGTGGGTTTGTGAGTGTAGGCTAGCAAGAAGAGGAGTCTTCTTCTTCCTTTCTCCTTTTCCCTCTCTTCCTCTCCTTTAGGGACTTCTCTAGCAAGAAGTAAAGGAGAGCTCTTCTAGTTTTCCTTTTGTGAGACAAGAGCGTGCTCGTGTGGATACGTGATAGAGGCACGGACACTTGAACGTGCTAAAGATCCAACAAACCGAAAGGAAAAGCGGATTAACAAGGGCACGCAACAAAGGTAATCCTCTCCTATAAGATAGGTTTGGTTTAGAGAAATTTATTTTATACGAGTTTGCTGCATGGATCACAAGGGATCCTATTTTCCGTCAAGATATGCCATTTGGCATACGAGATTTCCCTACAAAGGGTATCGTGAGCCACTTGTGAAAGATCGATAAAAATAGGTTTTCTATTTTATATGTGATATAGAAGTAGGATAAATTTTATTATGAGTTGATAATTGCATTATCAAATTTTCAATCATAATAAAATATCCAATGTCTTTTGAAAGTTATAATGACATGGGGCATGGTTATGGCCTAGTCCCAAAAAGTTTGTGATTGTGTGTTGTAATTTTAATACGGCTGCTGGTCGTGCCTTTCTCCTAATATTCTTGTTGTAAAATTAGTTATAGACTAGAATGTAACTCTATTATTTCTACTTTTGTAATGTACAAAACAAGGATGGAGGGTCCATTGGAAGATGAGGTTACAAGGAGGAAGTCAACACACAAGACAACCAAAAGGAAGCACTTAGGAGAAGATGCTATCCCTAGGTTGACCAATCAATCTTTTCATTGGCTTGAGAAGATTGTAGAATAAGGGCCATAACCATGACACGTTAGTTTAATATGTATATGATGCATGTTAGTTTAGCTTGTATGTGATGCATGATTAGTTTAGCTTATATGTGATGTATGCTAATATGTATATGATACATGTTTATTTCTTAATAAGTCTAAACGATATGCCTACCAAAGTTGGTACTCACTACTTCTCGATCATTTGTTATTGGGTTTGCCAAAGCAAAGCAATGCATTTTATCTTGAGGGGTGCGAGTGGACAATCGTGATGTCCCGCTATCGCCTTGGTTAAGACTTAATTAAGTGTTTTCTTAATCGGTTAAGAAAGTAGAGGCATATATTAGCTTTGAACATAAGTGTTAACATTAGTTTTGTGTGATTTCCGAACATCAGCTTTGTCTTAGAAGTGGTCGTTGCTCCGATATCCAAGAAGGCCCCTGTGCCTCGCCACACCGAAGCCGGTTTAGGAATAAACACTAAACTAATCTAAAACTTAACCAAAGCTATTAAAGAGTTACATCAGATGTAATTGGCAAAAGATTGCCTACCTAATTATACTACGCCTTGGGCGATTAGCCAAAGCTAACTCAAGACTTAATTATGATGTGGATCTTTATCCCATATAAATTTATAGCTAAATAGTAGCTATGAGAATTTAGTGGAGCCTCATTTAATTAAAGGCCTAATTAAATGATTTAGGTATGATACTTAACTTTGCATTTTAATGTTGTAGATCACCATGTCATCTAACACGACACACCCTCAATCTCAAGATCCGTCCCGAGAAGGACAAGCTCAATGGAGTAAACTTTCTTGATCGGTATAGGAACTTGAGGATTATCCTCAAGCAAGAACGCAAACTATATGTCCTAGAGCAAAGCTACCCTCAAATACCCGCCTACGGCCACTGTGGAAAAGGATGCTTATAAGAAGCATCAAGATGACGATTAGATGTGTCATGCCTTATGCTTGCCACCATGAACTCGAGCTTCGTAAGCAACATGAGAACATGGATGCCTATGATATGGTTGAGCATTTGAAACAACTATATCAAGGACAAGCTAGGCACGAGCGTTTTGAAGTGTCTAAGGCTCTTTTGCATGCAAGATGCAAGAAGGAACACTGTAGGAACTCACGACTAAAATGATTGGGTACGCTGAGAACCTTGAAAGACTAGGTTTTCCATCGAGCCAAGAATTGGCAACCGATGTTATCCTCGCAATCGCTGTTTAAGCATACAATCAATTGGCCATGAATTATAACATGAATGAAATTGATAAACCTTTGCTCGAGATTCTCAAAGATGTTGAGAATCACGAACCAAATCTCAAGAAGAAAGTTAGTAATGTACTAATGGTCAAGAAGGACAAAGGTAAGCGCAAAGACAAGGGTAAGACCCAAGCCAAAGGCAAGGCCAATTCATCCACTTCAAAGGGTAAAGGTAAAGTACCTAAGGAAGGGGACTGCTTCCATTGCGGTGAGACTGGACACTGGAAGCGGAACTGCAAAGTCTACCTTGAGGAAGTAAAGAACAAGAGAAGTGTGACTTCTGCCTCAGGTATACACGTTATAGAAGTTAATCTATCTATTTCTTCTACATGGGTATTAGATACCGGATGTGCATCTCACATTTGTACTAATGTGCAGGGACTGAGAAATAGTATAATAATGGCAAAGGGTGAAGTGGACCTACGAGTAGGCAATGGCGCAAAAGTTGTCAGCCAGAGTCAGAGGAACATATTCTTTGTCTTTGCCCACTGGGCTTATCTTAGAACTAGAGGAGTGCTTTTATGTACTGCATCGACAAAGAACATAATCTCAGATCTTGTTTAGACAAGAAAAACTTTTCTTTTATAATAAAGGACAAATGTTGTTCCATTTATTTAAATGAAATGTTCTATTGTAATGCACCACTTATGAATGGTCTCTATGTTCTAGATTTAGAAAACCCAATTTATAACATAAATACCAAACGGTTCAAATCGAATGATTTGAACTATATATCTCGCACGCCGCTTAGGTCACATAAATGAAAAACGATATCCCAACTCCATAAAGATGGATTATTGACTCATTTGATTTTGAATCATATGAGGTATGCGAGTCTTGTCTTTTAGGAAAGATGACTAAAACTCCATTTAGTGGACATGGAGAGAGAGCGACGGACTTGTTAGGACTCATACATACTGATGTATGTGGCCCTTTCAATGTCGAAGCCAGAGGAGGCTATAAGTACTTTATTACTTTCACTGATGATATGAGTAGATTCGCTACTTATATTTGATGAGACATAAGTCGAATCCTTTGAAAAGTTCAAAGAATTCAAGAATGAAGTACAAAACCAACTTGGTAAGCGATTAAGCTACTTCGATCGATCGAGGTGGTGAATACCTTAGTCAAGAGTTTCGTGATCACCGGCCGAGTGTGGGATAATATCCCAACTCACTCCACCGAACACCACAATGGAATGGTGTATCCGAGAGGAGAAATCGTGACTCTATTAGATATGATACGATCAATGATGAGCCGATCGATCTACCTACTTCCTTTGGGGTTTAGCTCTAGAGATGTACCGCTACACTTAATCGCTGCTCCATCAAAAGTCGAGAAAAGACACCATATACGATATGGACCGAAGAGTCCCAAAATGTCTTTTATAAAGATTTGGGGTTGTGAAGCTTACGTTAGACGCCAAGTCTCGATAAACTAGGACCCAAATCGATAAGTGTTATTTTGTAGGATATCCCAAGGAAACTAAGGGATATTACTTTTACAATCCCACACTTGGCAAGGTGTTTGTTGTTGAAATGCTGTCTTTCTAGAAAGAGAATTTATTTCTAGAAATACTAGTGGGAGTAAAATTCATCTTGAAGAAGTTCAAGATGATGATAACACTAAGGCTTCGATGGAAAATGAGCAGGCACCACAAAGTGTTGTGGATGAGGAATTTGTTGCCCAAAGAGTTGTGGAGCAAACACCTGTTCAAGTAGACCAACCTCTTCGTAGATCTAATAGGATCCGTCGTCAACCCGAGAGATATTCTTTTCTCTTGACTGACAACGGTGAGGTATTGCTTGTCGATCTTGACAAGCCTACATCCTATCAAGAAGCTATGATGAGCCCAGATTCCGAGAAATGGCTAGAGGCCATGAGATCCGAAATGGAATCCATGTACACTAACCAAGTATGGACCTTGGTTGATCCACCTGAAGGGGTAAAACCCATTGGGTGTAAGTGGGTCTTTAAAGTAAAGACTGACATGGATGGTAATAAGCATACCTATAAAGGTAGATTGGTGGCTAAAGGATTCAAACAAATTCATGGTATTGACTATGAAGAAACCTTTTCACCATATGATGCTTAAATCCATTCGGATCATACTTGCTATCGCCTTACCATGATTATGAGATCTGGCAGATGGATGTCAAAACCGCTCGAATGGAAAGCTACCGAGGATGTGTACATGACACAACCCGAGGGTTTTGAAGATCCAAAGCATCCTCGGAAAGGTATGCAAACCGCAAAGGTCCATTTATGGACTAAAGCAAGCCTCTCGCCGGAATCTTCGATTCGATGATGCAATCAAAGAGTTTGGTTTCATCAAGAATGAAGATGAGCCTTGTGTCTACAAGAGAAATAGTGGGAGCACACATTGTATTTCTTGTCTTGTATGTAGATGACATACTTCTCATCGGAAATGATATTCCCTCACCCACCGTGAAGATGTGGTTAGGGAATTGTTTCTCGATGAAGGACTTAGGTGAAGCCGCCTATATTCTAGGCATCAAGATCTATAGAGATAGATCTAGAAGATTACTTGGCCTAAGTCAGAGTACATACATCGATAAAGTGCTAGATCGCTTTGCTATGCAAAATTCTAAGAAAGGGTTTCGCTTTATCACATGGTGTGAGTCTTTCAAGACTCAATGTCCTCTTCTAAGGAGGAGAGAGATCGTGATGGATAAGATCCCTTATGCATCCGCTATAGGGTCTATCATGACGCTATGCCAGACTGGCCTGAACGGACGTCTCGTATGCTTTGAGCATGAAGTAGATACCGATCCGGTGAAAGTCATCGGATAGCGGTGAAAATATTCTTAAGTACTTACGAAGAACGAAAGAATATTTCCTGATATTTGGAGGCAATGAGGAGCTAACTGTAAAGGGTTACAGTGATACAAGCTTCCAAACAGACAAGGATGACTATAGATCGCAATCGGGGTACGTGTTTTGCCTGAATGGTGGAGCTGTGAGTCGAAGAGTTCGGGCAGACACGCTTGATTCTACAAGTAGTTTATATATTGCAAGATCTCGATGCAAAGAAAGGAAGCCGCTTTGGCTCCGCAAGTTCATCGCTGAACTTGGGGTAGTTCCTAGCATTCAATAGACCTCTATTGTGACAACAATGGGGCTATTGCAGAGCTAAGGAACCTCGATCACATCACGACCAAACACATATCAGCGGCGCTTCCATCTCATTCGAGAGATCATCGATAGAGGAGATGTGAGGATATGCAGAGTACCGAGTAAGCTAACATCGCAGATCCATTGACCAAGGCTTTGCACGCAGAGGAAGCATGATGGTCACACTAGGTCACTAGGTATTAGATATCATAGTGATTGGTACTAGTGCTAGTGGGAGATTGTTAGTTATAGCCCTAGAACCAATCATGTGATGGTTGAATAGGGAACATTTTGTATCATATTCTATAAAGGCAAAAGTTGGTTATTATATTTACATTTTGCTTGTGCACTAATTTAAATATAATAATGCCCTAGAAAAGTAGGTTCTTATCTACAGCACATCAATCAATTAGTGTAATTGATTATGAGAGGTCAGAGAGAACACTTTCCTAAATGTTCTAGTCGAGTATTAATATGCAAGGGCAATATTAATACATAAAGACTAGCATGTAGGTCAATTGATGACTTGATCTCACAAGTCATGGATATATGATATCAAGTTGACACATGGGTATATATTGGAGAATATATCTTTGAATCACCCGCCATGAGAAAGTTTCATGGATCGTTATATGAGTGTCATAAACTTTCTCATGTGACTATTGGTATGAATAGTCCTTAGACCTGAAGTCACTATGGTTCCCTACATAAGGAGTTATGTACTTTGGTATCGTCAAACGTCACCCGTAACAGGGTGGACCATAAAGGCGATTACTGGGTATGTAACAAATTATGCGGAGGGATGTGAGTGATGTAGATGGGATCTATCCCTTCCATATGACGGGAGTGATATCGGTGGGCCCCTTGATTGAGTAGAACTACTAAAACGCATGGTCATGCTCGAATGAGTCAATATGAGATATTGAGCTCATTTGTTTGAGTTAGTTTACTCAGGGATCAAGAAACACATAGATTGATCGAGGATGACACGGTCTATGCCTCATTGATCAATCTGATATCAAGGATAGAAGGACACGGTCATATATTATAGTAGTCACGGAAAGGTTAGTCGGATCTTGACTTATCTCGTAACTTGGGTAGCAATGATGTATTGCTAGATGCCGCTCATTGCTTGTGTATCTAAAAGAGTTTAGGTCCACTGCCAACGTTATGAGAGCCTATAGGGTCACACACAAAGAGCATGATAATTAGAGGAATTAGAGTATTCTAGTTTGACTAGAATAATATGGGAATAAGCTTAAGTACAAAATGGTTTTGGACTTTAAGCTTAATGAGAATTTTAGCTAATTGATTTAATGAGATTAATTCAATATGTTACCTTATTGATTTAATAAGATTAATTCAATATGATAACATAAGCTTAATTGAATTAATAAGATTAATTCAACATGCATGAATGCCACATAAGAATGCCACATAAGCATGCCACATAAGCATGCCACCTAAGCATCCACCTATGCTAGTTAAGGTGGAAGGAAACAAAATGGTTTTGTCTCCTTAAGTGGCCGGCCAATCAAGGAAGCCAAATCCTTTTTGAGTGTGTCTCAATGCAATGGATTGCATTGAATGTGAAGGAGGTGGAAGGGTTTTTCCAACCCTATAAAAGGCTCCATGGAGTGGCCGGCCATAGTGAGTTTTTGGTGTTGTGGTTGTGAGAGAGCTTGGTGGAAGCTTTGGTTGTGTGGGTTTGTGAGTGTAGGCTAGCAAGAAGAGGAGTCTTCTTCTTCCTTTCTCCTTTTCCCTCTCTTCCTCTCCTTTAGGGACTTCTCTAGCAAGAAGTAAAGGAGAGCTCTTCTAGTTTTCCTTTTGTGAGACAAGAGCGTGCTCGTGTGGATACGTATAGAGGCACGGACACTTGAACGTGCTAAAGATCCAACAAACCGAAAGGAAAAGCGGGATTAACAAGGGCACGCAACAAAGGTAATCCTCTCCTATAAGATAGGTTTGGTTTAGAGAAATTTATTTTATACGAGTTTGCTTTCGCATGGATCACCTGAAGGGATCCTATTTTCCGTTGCGCATATGCCATTTGGCATACGAGATTTCCCTACAGATATGACCTAAGATATCCTATGCTCGACCATGAAATGACATTTCTCACAAACATCTGATGGAAGTGATCCTTGGAGCGTCACCTGAAGCGTGCAAGTCCCTACACATTCCATATCTCTGTCTACAATAAAGAGGGCTCACAGATAGGTCTTGGGAATCTGCTAGCTCTTGGAATTCTCTAGCCTTTCCTTCAACAACCCCTTTCCTAGGCTGGGCCTATGAGGGAAGAGAAAAACTGTTGCATAAAACTCAAGTAGATTATCGCCTGAAGACCTAGTCATCCACATAAACAAATACAATGAGAAACAAATATAGATAATAAGAAAGACAATAATAACAAAAGAAAAAGAAAACAAACAAACAAACTACAGTTTAAAGACAAACGAACCCATTAAAGTTCCCCGGCAACGACGCCAAAATTTGATAGACGGTTATTATGTCGTGATACCGTTCCCAAATTATTTACCGAACCCCCTAACTACACTAATGCAGTATAGGACTGACTCGGATCGTCTCCCAACGAACCTAATGGTTGGACGTTTGTATTTAAACAGAAGTAAACACTGGGGGTTTGTTTTTTTTTATAATTATCAAAACAATTAAAAAGAAAAATCAAAAACAGACATGAGAATTAAACATGCAAGAAGTAAATCTAACTACCAAATAAGAAGTAATAAGCAACTATTCTATTGCGCAAAAGTAAGTGATCACGCCGCCGTACTATTGATCAAACAAATGCGATCCATTCAACCAAGCACCGCACTGTCACTATACGGCACAGTGATCAAATAGCCACTGAAAAACTAAACTAATAGACAGAAAAGAAATCGACCAAGCACCGCCTTACAAATGTGAACAATTCAACCATGCACCGCACTGTCACTATACGACACAGTAGTCAAACAGTCACTAAAAATTGCAATAAACGAAAGTAATTCAACCAGTAATCAGATCACTACTATATCGACAAAATGTAAAGGAAATCTAACCTAATAATGAAAGCACTCCAACCAAAACACCATACTGTCACTATACGATGCATTGATTGGACAATTTTAATGGATGGGGTTAGTACATCAGCAACAAGAAATTAAACTAACCTACAACTAAATAACGAACGCCAATATTAAGTCTAATAAAAATGCACAATGAACAGAATTAAACAACTAAGCATAACAAACCGATAGAAATAACATTGCATGTAAACAAACCAACAATTAACCGAAACAAACATAATCAACTACTAACAATTACATAATTGCACTGGAATAAAACGCAGAATGTAATTAACACGAAATCCCGAGTGTTTAACATAAACACACTCAGTAATCCAAATAAACTACAACCGGTAACCACTCACAACAAACCGAACAACCACTTCGGCGGTGAATGTGAAGCTGCCCCGATCGGCGCAATAGGAATGAAGGAAAGATGGATGACTACGATCACTGCTCCGGCGAATCTGACTTCACCGGACAGTGAAATGGAACTCTTCACCGGCAGTGAAGATGGGGCTGTCCAATCGGCACAACCTGTGGGTGACTCCGGTGAATCTGGAAAGGCCTATCCCAGTCGCCGGAATGAAGGAGAATGCCGGTGAAGGATGAACTCATTGGAATCCCGCCTCGCCTCGCTTTGGATCAGCTACCCGAATCACGACATCTAGATCTGTCACCAAGGATCAGATGGGATCGCCACCAGCTGTTGGAGGGAAACTCACCGTAATACTGTCGGCCTTTCATCGATCACTCGTGTAGTCGCCGATCGCCGCGCTCGCAAGAGGAAGAAGACGCCGCTCGTGTTCTGTCGCGCGATGTGGCGCAGCTGGGAAGAAGTTGGATTTTATCTCCAATTTTCTCAGCCGTCCGGCTAGGTTAAATGAATCCAATTAATCTCCTAAGCAGGCTGTGATCCAACGGCTGTGATCAGTCTGATTTCAAATGAACGGATCTGATCCATTTGAAAGGATAATTACGATCGAGCAAATCTGGAGGAAGGGCTCAGATGTTCAGATTGAAATGTATGGACGGGATCTCTCCAGATCTGAATAGATGGCTTAAAATCAGCTATATTCATTGGACGGTCCATAATGCTCAGATCTGATCCGGATCGACGGCTGCGATTGCTCCAATTAGATCCTCATTATATGTTTCTTACAAAATCACATGAAATTCATGAAAAATACTAAAATTATAGCAATTAATGCAATTAATCACAAATAGGCTCAATATGTAAAAACATCCCGAATAACAATAATTATCCCATCAAAGAGCCTAAAATATCTAATTAACAAGTAAAAATGGCGCAATAAAAAATGCAGCTATCATCCCTCACCGAACCTCTCTTCATTTGGCTACGTCCCTCAGATGCACTAGGCCTGTGGATCCTCCAGTGTCATCCTTCGCATCTTGCCCTAAAGTCTACTTCCTTTGACTCCACTTCATTTGCTCTTTGTTCAACGGTCCCTCGGATGCACCAAGCTCACGACTTCTTCAATGTCATCCTTCACCGATTCAAGGACCTGGGCCATGAGATGGTAAACTTGCCAATGCTTCATCAAGCTTACCATGTGTGATTCACCAAGTCCTACACAACTTGAACACACACATCAAATCACATAATAAACCTAACTTAAACCCTTTGCCACATACATCAAAACCAAACCATACTTGGGTTGATTTCCCTAACAGGGGAGTTCTGTCAACATCCTTTTCCAGGAGGCATTCGGACAGATGCAGTTGGGAAATGTGCAATTAGAGGACATAGCGACTCCTCTATTTGGTTTTGCGGGGCACATGGTGCATCTCATTGGGCAAATCTCCTTGCCTCTTACTTTGGGCACAAAACCCATTCAGAAGACTAACATTATTTCTTTCCTTATAGTGGATCCTCCTTCCACTTATAATGATATTTTGGATCATCCTTTTCTGTCAATTTTTCAGGCGGTGGCCTCCTCCTACCATTAAAAGGTGAAATTTCCAATCGGGCAACTTATTGGAGAAGCACGAGGGGAGCAAAAAGTAGCTTAGAGCTGTTACATCTAGATGGTAAGGGATGATCAGAAGAAAGCCCGGGTGGACGACCCCAAAGGGAAGGTTGTTATTGCTTCAAGAGTGTATGTGCTGGAAGAGTCCCCTCCCAAGGCTGAGAAGATGAAGGAGGGTGAGTCTGTGGAGATAGCCTCCGGAAAGGTCACTCGGGTGCCTCAACAGCTGGACGTGAAGGAAGAGCTTGTTGCCTATTTGCAGAGGAATGAAGACATCTTCGCTAAGGACATGCACGACCTCACAGGGATTGATCCCACGATTTCTGAACACCACCTCAACATCATTTGGGGAGTCCGACCCATCCAGCAGAAGAGGCAACACTTTAGGCCAGAAAAGGAAAAGGTCATTGCTGAAGAGGTGGACAAACTACTGCAAGTTGGCCATATCCGAGAGATTCAATTCCCCGAGTGAGTTTTTAATGTAGTTTTAGTCCTCAAGCATTTTGAGAAGTGGAGAATGTGTATCGATTTCCGTGATTTGAATAAAGCATGCCCTAAAGACTGCTACCCCTTGTCTCGTATTGATCAGTTAGTTGACTCTACTGTGGGATATGAAGTAGTATCCCTTATGGATTCTTACCAAAGGTATCATCAAATTCCCTTGGCGAAGGATAATCAGAAGCGGATTAACTTTGTGACAGCAGGAGGGTTGTATGTCTATGTGGTAATGCCCTTTGGGCTAAAGAATACAGGAGCTAGCTACTTATCAGAGGCTCATGGACAAGATTTTTGTGGAATAAAAGGGCAAGAATATGGAAGTATATGTGGATGATATTCTCGTTAAGTCAAAAACTACTCGAGACTTAGTTATGGACATGGAGGAAACCTTTGATACCCTTAGACAGTATAACATGAAGTTGAATCCAAAGAAGTGTGTGTTCGAGGTGAAGAGTGAAAAATTTCTGGGATATATTGTGATAGAGAAGGGACTGCAGGCTAATCTGGACAGACTGCAATATTATGTAACATGAAGTCACCTACTAATCTGTGGGAGACCCAAAAATTGGTGGGAATGATAGTTTCTTTGTCTCGCTTTATAGCTAGATCAGCGGACAAATGGCTACCCTTCTTCCGGATTCTACGCAAGGTTACTCAGTTTCAGTGGGATGATCAGTGTGAGAAATCTTTTCAAGAATTAAAGAAGTATTTAGCTGAACTCCTTTTGTTGGCCAAACCTATTTCCGAGGAGCCGCTATGGATGTATTTAGCTATCTCAGAAAGAGCAGTCAGTTCAATATTATTGAAGTAGGATAGTTCTCAACAACAGTCCATCTATTATACCACTCACATATTGAAGGGAGTAGAGTTGCAATACATCGAGTTGGAAAAGTTGGTGTATATCTTAATATTAATAGCTCGCAAGTTGAGGCCTTATTTCCTAGCCCATCCGGTAAGTGTGCTAACTAACAGTGAGTTAGGCTGGGCGATTACCAAACCCAATTTTTCAGGAAAGTTAGCTAAATGGGCTGTGAAACTCAATGAATATGACATCCATTACCATCTCCGAATTGCTATCAAGGCTCAGTCATTGGCCAAATTCTTAGCCGAGGTGTCGGTCAGCTCGAAGGACAACTCGGCGAAAGAAAAAGAGGAAAAGAGTGCATGGAATGCTTTTGTGGATGGATTTTCCGGACCTGCAGGGAGCGGAGTAGGAGTGGTACTAATATCTCCAAAAGGGGAGGAAACTCGTATAGCCATTTGTCTCAGATATAGAGCATCCAACAATGAGGCAGAATATGAAGTCATCTTGGCAAGGTTACAAGCGGCTCAGGCAGTAGGAGCAACTCCAATAGTTATTTATTCAGATTCCCAGTTGGCCGTGTCGCGACTCAAAGGTGTTTTCACCGTCCGGGAGCTCATTTTCAGGAGGTAATCATGCAGAAGATTCCAAGAGAGGATAATCAAAAAGCGGATGAGTTGGCTAGGTTGGATAGTGCCCTAGAAGGGGTGAGGCAGCAGGACTCTATTTGTGTGGAAGTTCCTAGTTCCTTAGTAGTGTGTAATGTGGAAGACATGGTGTCAGGAGGTAATTGTGCATTCGACTGGAGAACTAATATCATGGCATATTTGCAACACGGGAAGGTTCATGTTGAAGGTGGAACAACATCAACTTTGGCAAAAAGAGTGAAGCGATTCACAATCATTGATGGGACTCTGTACAAAACATCTTTTGGTCGACCTTTGTTGAAATGCTTGGGGAAGGAAGACGCCGAGTGGGTGCTCCAAGAAATACAAGAAGGATGTTGTAGCAATCATCTGGGAGGAAGGGCATTAACGAGAAAAGTATTATTGGCTGAGCAATCATCTGGGAGGAAGGGCATTAACGAGGAAAGTATTATTGGCTAGGTACTTTTGGCTGACTCTTCATCAAGATGCAACACGTCTAGTACAAACCTGTCCAGCCTACTAGAAACATAGCAATATATCCGAGCGCCCTGCCGAGTTGATGAAAGTTGTGGTTGTCTCTTGTCCTTTTGATCAATGGGGAATGGATATAGTCGGCACAATGCCTACCACCCCTTTTCAGAAGAAGTTCTTGTTAGTAGCGGTGGATTACTTTTCCAAATGGGTGGAAGCTGAACCTTTAGCTAAAATTATAGAAAATACAGTAATACAGTTCCTTTGGAAGAATATTATATGCTAGTATGGAATTCTCCGAAGGTTAGTTAGTGACAATGGACGTCAATTCAAGGGTCGAAAGATTAGAGAATGGTGTCGAAGTCTCAACATTCAGCAGACCTTCACCTCGGTGGCTCATCTTCAGGCTAATGGTCAAGTTGAGGTTACTAATAGGATTCTCATTCAAGGGTTGAAGGCTAAGTTAGGTGCTAAGCAAGAAAACTGGGTGGACAAGTTGCCCGGAATACTATGGGCTTACCGAACTACCCCCAAAATAGCCATGGGAGAAACCCCGTTTAGTCTGGTGTATGGAACTTAGGCGGTTATCTCGGTGGAAGCTATTTTAAGTAGTGCCCGAGTCAAAGCATATGAGCCAGAACAAAATCAGATTGTGAGAAGCACTGAATTGGATCTGCTGGAAGAAAAGAAGGAGCAAGCTCGAATTCGGGTCAAAGCTTACAAGCGAAGAATACAACAAACCTTCAACAAAAGAGTAGTGCCCAGGAGGTTTCAAGAGGGTGACTTAGTGTTGCACAAGGTCAACCCTGCTGGAGATCCCGAAAAACTAGCCCCTAATTGGGAAGGGTCTTACATTGTTGCTCGCCGAGTGGTTGGGTCGGACTATTACTTAAAAGATAGTGAGGGTAAAGAGTTACCTAGACCCTAGAATGCTGTGCATTTAAAATATTTTTATACCATGTAATTGAAGGGTGTCAGGAGGAGAAGTTTTACATGTTCTCTGTAAATCTCACAAAGGAAGAATATAACATGAATACTAGGTCATGATATTGCGACCACTAGTTATGTACAATTACTAAAAACAAGTGTCAAGGGAAACCAGTTTATCGTTTCAAGGAAATAGAAATCAAGGAGCAGTACGGAGGACGATCAATCTGTTGCCAAGTTATCATGGGCTATTCAGAAGAAGTAATGTCATTCAAATATCATGGCATAAAGTTAATAATTGTCCATTATTATCCTAAGAAGAAAGTAGACAGGAAAATTACAACCTAAAATGTTCCTGGGGATAACATCTAAAATTAATCTCCTAATTCAAGAAAGGAGTTGGAGGGAATCCTTGATTAGTATATTGCCGAATCGCCTCATTGAATCCATCCTAGTAAGTGGTTCGCATCAGAGATCGCAAGCGTTCCTGTCGATTTTGATCAGTCGCGTATGCATCCTAGTGGAACCTTGCACAACATTCCCTGTGCTCCAGGAGAGCTCGACGAGCTTGACTATACTGTTGTGACACTTGAATTATAGCGTCAGTTAGGGCGGACACATCGTGAGATCGGGAAGTTTGACCTTGTTGCATAACCCTTGACATGTCCACCACATCCTGACGCATTGAAGCTGAAATCCCCTCCACTGCCTCGGTATAAGTCCTGGTGTGGGCATTCTCATTCCTCAGTTGCTGCAAAGAGATTTATTGCCTACATATTTGAGAGTGAGCTCAAGCTCTATCTGATATCAAAACTAAATTTTGGCAGACCTCCTTACTTAATCGGGTTCGGAGGGTGGTTATAGTTTCTTCATCCTTTTGCCTCTGGTGTTGGAGTGTAACTATGGTTTCTTCATTTGGTTGCTTTTGGCACCGGAGGGTGGATATGATTTCATCATCCCTTTGTTGCTGGCGCTAAAGAGTGGATATAGTTTCTACATCCCTCCATTGTTGGCATTGAAGGGCTGTTATGGTTGTAGCATCCTCTTGCCTTTGGCGTTGGGCTTCTGATAGTTGGTTTTGGCATTGTGCCAATTCTTGCAACAGGGAGTTCTCTCTGTCTAGGGAGGCTGTATGGTCTACAGTTTGTTGTAGGGTTTGTTATTGTAGCTGGGCTTGGTAGTGGGAGAAGGAACGATCCAGCTCCTGATAGTTCACCATCACCTGAAGACGGAAAATTGAGAAGAAGATTATTGTTGAGAATATAAGCAGAAGTAACCAAGAAAGCTTACTAGTTCTAGGGTGTGGCGCAAACTTTCCATCCGCAGAATGAGTTCCTCCAAATTGAGGATCCGTGAATCTGTTGGATCGTTTAGAATCGCTAGAGGGGGGTGAATAGCGATCGGGAGAGCTTTTTGGTTTGTTTTTTAAAAACACAAGTAAAAAGAAGAATGCAGCGGAAAATAAAAATAACAACTTTGTTTTTACTTGGTTCACAACCTTCGACTGCTAATCCAAGGCCCTAATGGTCCTAGACCACGTGCGGAGGGCAAAACACTAAAAACACTCTTCCTTGTTAGAGGTAGGAGTAAGCGAGTACAAGAATTATCAATAAGTAGAGATAGAGGGACACTCCCCCTCTTCCTGTTGCGAGTAAAGCTCCGAAAAATAAGAAGATTACAGAATTTGAAACAAACTTTAAGTAAACTTTTTACCGACAACTAAAAGAATAGAAGGTTGAGCACGAGTTGTCGTCGTTTCGACAGCACTTTGTCGTAGGGAGGTCATAGTAGAAGAACGGCGTTGCGGAAGCAAATTGGAGCACTTTGAATTGATGAAAAGGGGTGGAGAACTCCTTATTTTATAGCCTTGTGAAACCCTAATCATTGAGATGAGGTTTCATGAGAAGATGCCACCTAGCCCTTGAGAAATGGAGATAAGATTAGACTATCCTCGAGGCTGATCTTTGACCATCAGTCGACTGCTACTCTTACCAGTCAACTGCTGGAGGCATCAGTCGACTGATACAAGCCATCAGTTGACTGATGGTAGAGTTTCTAGTTACAATGAAAAGTTAGCTCGAGAAATAAGTAAGTACGATGGTCATTTACCATCCGATCTCGACTTAGACCTTCCATGGGAGGTCTTGTCGGATCGTCGCCTAAGCATGTCCCCGTACGGAGGACACGACCTCACTTACACTCACTCACACGAGCTTACCTCAACCTTTTACCTTTGAAGCTTCGCTTCCGGTCTTCACCTGAGTTCTTCGGCTCCCTCCGTAATCCTCCCGGTGTCGCCCGACCACCACGACTATACTCCGGGTGTCGTTGACCTTCAACTTTAGCTTAGCAATTCTGCACAATTGATTCAGCTCGTGAGATAACAAAATGAGCTTAACTTTGTATCATTTGCTATAATCAAAACTCAGGTTCGACTTAGGTGCCCACTGCACCAACAATCTCCCCCTTTTTGATCTATGACAAACCCATACAAAGTTAAGGAAAATAGATTGAATGCATTAAGCAAAATGAGTATGAAATATGCATGAATGAGCAGGAGTATAAAAACTCTTTTTCAAGTGCTCCCCCTTGAGGAATCCTCCCCCTTGACCGAGGGTGAGTACTTGAGAAATGATTTTAACTCTCCCCCTTGATGTTTGCTACTTAAAAAGAGTTAAGTAACCGAAATTACTTAATATTGACCTTAGTGTTTAAAATAAGTTTTAAGTTAAGAAATAAAAAAATTGATTTATTAACCTTGGCCTTTCTCCACTTATTTAAGTTTAAAAAATTAAGTTAAGTAAACATTTACTTAACTTGTCATTAGAATGATATAAAGTATGTACTAAGTTAAGTTAAAAAAAAGGATCCCTTAACTTTAGCCTTTTCTCCCCCTTTCGCCATAAATCGGGTGGGGGGGGGGGGTTTGAAGAACATGGTTTTGAATTGAGTTATAAGCCCAAGCATGTTCCAAATTTATTTTGAAAATAGTAATTTAAACATAAGCTCATCTATTTAAATGTTCAACTCTATTTGAATCGATTGATATGAAAGATCAACAAGTCTTGGTATGAGTTGATTAATTTATGTAATTATACTCCGTGGTTCATGTCGATGCACTGAATCTACACTTGGAACCAAGAGTAAGGTCCTAACATCTCACGCCCATCTACATGGCTAAGTACACAAACACATTAGTCCTATGTGTTGTGAGATGTATTGACTCCTTAAGTCTATAGGTGCATGATATCTAGGGTAAGCCCTAAGCTAATTCCATTAACAAGAAAAGTAAATAATAGAATTATAATAAGTTATGATTTGTAAATCCTACTCTATTACGCACATGCCCAATTTTCATCTGAGTAGACTAAATTCGGCTTCGTAGCGGCTTGGTAAAGAGATCGGTTAGGTTTAACTTGGATTCCACATATTCGAGTTGAATAGTCCTGTTAGCTACATGTTCTCGAATGAAGTGGTGTTTAACTTCTATATGTTTGGTCCTAGAGTGACATATGCGATTCTTGGTTAAGTTAATTGAGCTAATATTATCTATATGAGTTTTAATATTGTTGAAGTTTAGGTTAAAGTCTTAGAGAGTGTGCTTCATCCAAAGAAGCTGAGCTACACACTCACCCATTGCGACATATTCGACTTCGGCGGTAGACAAGGCAATGCAGTGTTGCTTCCTACTGCACCAACTCACTAGACTCAAGCCGAGAAGTAGACAATAACGACTCGTGCTCTTTCTATCAAGTTTACTACCGGCATAGTCCGAGTCAGAGTAGCCGATTAGTTCGAACTCGGTAGATCTAGGGTACAAAATACCTACGCTTAGTGTGCCCTTTAGATATCTAAGAATACACTTAATTAGGGTTAGGTGAGACTCCTTGGCATAGGTTTGAAACCTGGCGCACATACTTACTGCAAATAAAATATCAAGTCGACTCGCAGTTAAGTATAGAAGACTCCCTATCGCACTTCTATAGTATTTTAGGTCGATGGGCTTTCCTTCTAAGTCCTCTCCTATGTTGACCTTAGTTGCCATGAGTGTATTGATGGTTTTAGCATCTTGCATTCCAAAACATTTAATTAGTTCCCTAGTATATTTTTGTTGATGTAAATATATTTCATCCTTAGTTTGTTTAATTTGTAGTCCTAGAAAGAAACTCGATTCACCTACTAAATTCATTTCAAATTCACTTTCCATAAGTGAAATGAATTCGTTTAGTAGGATCGAATTGGTTGTTCCGAAAATAATGTCGTCTACGTAGACTTGGGCTATAAAGATTTCCTTACCTACAGTTTTTACGAAAAGAGTTGGATCGACTAGGCCTTGGTTAAACCCTTTTGACTTAAGATATATTGAGAGCCTCTCGTACCAAGCTCGAGGAGCTTGTTTGAGTCCATAAAGAGCTCTCTTTAGTTTAAGGACATGGTCGGGTTTATCTAGGCTTTCGAATCCTGGGGGTTGACTAACATACACCTCTTCCTTAATAAGTCCATTCAAAAATGTTGACTTGACATCCATTTGAAATAATTTAAAACCTCGATGTGCAGCGTATGCTAACAACATTCGGATGGATTCTAGTCTAGCTACAGGGGCATAGGTTTCATTGTAATCTAATCCTTCAACTTGACTAAAACCTTTGGCGACTAACCTTGCTTTATTTCTAACTACTTCACCTTTGTCATCAAGTTTGTTTTGGAAGACCCACCTTGTTCTAATAACTGATTTATCTTTAGGTGGTGGTACTAATTTCCAAACCTCGTTCCTAGTGAATTGAGCTAGCTCTTCTTGCATTGCAATAATTCAATCGGGATCAAGAAGAGCTTGTTCAATGGTTTTGGGTTCGATTTTTGAAATCAAGGAGATTTGACTAAGGTTTCTATAAGATGATCTAGTTCGAACCCCTAAGCTAGGATCACCTATCACATGGTCGATAGAATGATTCATTTGAATCCTAATTTGACTTGGGTTAGGGTCACCTATCACTTGGTTGACAGGATGACTCGTTGGACTTGGGTTAGGATTAATACTAGACTCGATCTCAGGGTCGGAGTCGAGTCTGGTATGAGTTGGTTCGCTAGTTAGTGTTGCTACGGGTTTTGTAGGTTCGTGTCCTTCATCGAACACTACATTAATGGTCTCTTCAACTCTAAGGGTGTCATGGTTGTATACCATATAGGCTCTACTTGTAGTCGAGTATCCTAAGAAGATTCTGGTAGAGGTTTTGGAGGTGAACTTTCCTAGGTAATCCTTAGTGTTCAGGATATGTACCTTACATCCAAATACCCTCAAGTACTTGATGTTAGGTACTTTGTCATGATAGAATTCGTACGAGGTCTTAAGGTGTCTCTTTACCAAAAGGATCCTATTTTGGACATAACAAGTTGTACTAACGGCTTTTGCCCAAAATCTATCAGGGAGGTTATATTCGTTTAGCATTGTCCTAGCGACTTCTTGTAGGGTTCTATTTTTACGTTCGACTAGACCGTTTTGTTGTGGGGTTCTAGGACATGAAAATTCATGGTGATATCCATTTAGGTTACAGAAATCTATAAACCTGTGGTTTTCGAATTCACCACCATGATCGCTCCTAAGTCTTTTAATTTTAAGGTTCTTTTGATTTTCGATTAGTTTAAACAAGTTAATGAGTTGATCTAGGGCATCACTTTTATATTTGATGAACCAAACCCAGGTAAACCTAGAATAGTCGTCAATTATGACTAAGCAGAATTGACTACTATTAAGTGACTTAGCTCCATGTGAATCGAATAGATCCATATGTAGGAGCTCAAGAACACTTTTGGTTCGTTCTTGATTAGTTAGTTGATGTTGTATCCTAGATTGTTTACCTTGTTAACAAGCATTACAAATTTTATTGTCTAAGTTGTTAAGGTTGGGCAAACCTCTGACTAAGCCACTCTGACTCGTCTTGTAGACGAGTCTTGGGGGCGAGTGACCGAGTCATTGGTGCCACAATCAAGATTCCTCTTGCTGTGTCATAAGACACTTGGTTGAGGAGTTAGGTAGATTAATAGTCTATATGTTGTTATTTCTACTTCCTTTAAGGATTGTTCTAGAGGTTTCATTTGTTTTAATTACGCATTCATTTTCTAGAAATATGACCTTATAGTTATTATCACACAATTGACTTACACTAAGTAAATTATATTCGAAATTTTCAACTAGTAAAATATTTTGAATAATAAAGTTTGAGTTGAGCTCAATATCACCTGATCTGATGATTTTGAGCTTGCCGTTGTTTCCAAAGGCTAATGATCCTTATCATTTGAATCGAAGCTTTAAAAATTTAAGTTGATCCCCAGTCATGTGTCAGGAGCAACCACTATCCAACATCCATTGATCCTACACACAAGGTGGTTGGATCGGATATTGAAATTTAAGGGTTAGTTGAAGATTATTAGTCCTAGGTCATCTCACCCATTTCTACATGATCAAACATGTTATCCTTATGTGTTCTTGTGAGATGCATTCAATTTTACTTGATTAATTTTAATGAATCGAAACTAGTCAACCTTGCGTTAGATTAGGATTTGACCCTAAGCTCATCAAGTCACCTTTTCAAGATCTTGGCTTCCAGGTCGTGGCGAGGCATAGAGGCCTTCTTTGATCGGAAAAATGACCACTTCCTTAGACAAATCCAATTTTGAGAAAATAGTAACTTGACTCACTTACGACCACTTCCTGGTCTAACTAGTCTAGGATACGGTGAGGTAGCTTCAGCTAGTTTCACTCAATCAAGTGAACCGAACTAGATACGCCTTATCTAGCTCGAGTACCCAAGACTTCGCTTTCCTAGTGTTCTATCATCTCGCCGTGTCCTGGTACTATGTTATCAAGTATTGACAAGTTATAATCCCTATCTAACCATTATAAAAAGAAAAGGAAAAAAAGCATGCAATTTCTAAGTAATAGCACGAACAAGTTTTGTACTAGCTCCCTTGAGACCATTGAATCGGTTCAGTCTTTCCACATAGTGGATTTGGTCCTTGGGAACCCAGTACTAGTTAGATCCTAATTGAGAAATCAAAGTGGTCTTAGGGACTCATGCTTGAGCATGTATTTTATTTCAACTTAGGTTTGACATATATGACTTGTTAGTCGTATTTGAGCTAAACCCAAGCCCGACCTTATTGTACACGACCCTTTGTGATCCAAGTAAGAGGTCAAGTCCCTTGGATCCCAAAGTGAACCTTTCCAACGTGTTCCTAAGATCTTCGACTTAACTTTTCAAAAGTGAGTTCTCAACTTCGAGTTTTTCAACTCGAGTTGAGTCCTCCTCTTGAACTTGACTAGTCGAAGAGATTAGGGAGATCTCGTGTTTAAGGAGTTTAAACTCCTCGAACAGGGTCTCGACCTTGGGCTCGGACTTAGCTAACTTCCTAGTTAGAAACTTAATTGCATTGTATAAAGTACTAATGAGTGACCGACTTACCTTGAGAGTATCTCTTGAATCGGATGTGTATCCGTGGCTTGTCTTGAATAGAGATTCATAGTCCGACTCGTCCTCGGGTTTAGATTCTTGCTCAGATTCAAACTCCAGCTCCGATTCAGTTGGTTTAGCCATGAAGACGAGGTCATCGTCTTCTTCCTCCGATGCCTCTTCCCACGTAGCATTGAGCACCTTCTTGAACTTCGGTGCTTTGTTTTTGAGCTTCGGACATTCCGACTTGACATGTTTGAACCTGTTGCATTCATAACACCTAATGTTAGAACTAGCTTTAGATTTACCTTCCTTGGGTTGAGTGACGGGTCATTTTCAGCTCTTAATCATCCTCCAAACTAGGTTGACTAGTTCGGTCTCCATCTCCGGATCGACCTCCGACTTGTACTCGTCTGCTTCTTCCTTCAGGGGCGAATTACTTGTGGGTTTCTTCTTTTGACCTGCAATAAGAGCTATACCTTTCTCGGGTACCGAATTAGACTGTTCGTGGAGTTCAAATTCTGAAAATAATTCATCTAACCTAATTTTTGATAAGTCCTTAGATACCTTGTAGGCATCGACCATGGATGCCCACAAGGTAATCCTAGGAAATGAATTCAAAACATACCTTATTAGGTCACGATTTTTGACCTTTTGTCCGATGGCGTGCAAATTATTGACGATGTCTTGTACACGGGCGTGTAATTGAGTCACCGTCTCATGTTCCTGCATTTTTAAATTATATAATTTATTAAAAAGAATATCCCGTTTGCATACCTTTGCTTCGTCGGTTCCTTTGTGTAGTTCCACTAATTTGGTCCACAAATCCTTTGCACTGATGAAGGGGTCGACATGATTGAGCTCCTCCTTGGACAAATCGCATTGAAGGATTTGAGTCGCCTTAGCATCGGCTTCGACTTGTCTTTTTATAGCATTGGTCCATTGGTCATAATCCAAAGATTCACCCACTTTGTTAGTCGGAAGTGTGAATCATGTTTGGATTATGATCCACATCTCGATTTGGGTCTTAAGGAAGCACTCCATCCAACCCTTCCAATAACGGAAGTCATCTCCGTTGTAAAATGGATGTCGGACGGTGCTAAAACCCTCGAGATGGGCCATTGACAAAAAAAGAGCAAGTAAAAAGAAGAAATCTATCGATGACAAAAACAAGCAAAATGTACCAAGATTTGTGTCTTCGATTAGTAGTGCGGGAGAGAATTTAAATGAGTGAAAGAGCTTGTAAAAACTCGAAATAAACAGAAATAAAAATGAAAATAAATCTGTAAAAAAAACTAGATTAGTGGTTTCACCAAATCTCAGCATCCCCGGCTCTGATACCAATTGTTGGATCGTTTAGAGTCGCTAGAGGGGTGTGTGTGTGTGGGGGGGGGGGGGTAAATAGCGATCGGGAAAGCTTTTCGATTTGTTTTTTAAAAACACAAGTAAAAATAAGAATGCAGCGGAAAATAAAAATAACAACTTTTTTTTTTACTTGGTTCACAACCTTCGGCTGCTAATCCAAGGCCCTAACGGTCATAGACCGCGTGCGGAGGGAAAAACACTAAAAACACTCCTCATCGTTAGAGGTAGGAGTAAGCGAGTACAAGAATTATCAATAAGTAGAGATAGAGGGACACTCCCCCTCTTCCCGTTGTGAGTAAAGCTCCAAAAAATAAGAAGATTACAAAATTTGAAACAAACTTTAAGTAAACTTTTTACCGACAACTAAAAGAATAGAAGGTTGAGCACGAGTTGTCATCGTTTCGGCAATGCTTTGTCGTAGGGAGGTCGTAGTAGAAGAACGGCGTTGCGGAAGCAAATTGGAGCACTTTGAATTGATGAAAAGGGGTGGAAAACTCCTTATTTTATAGCCTTGTGAAACCCTACTCGTTGAGATGAGGTTTCATGAGAAGATGTCACCTAGCCCTTGAGAAATGGAGATAAGATTAGACTATCCTTGAGGCTGATCTTTGACCATCAGTCGACTGCTACCCTTACCAATCGACTGCTGGAGGCATCAGTCGACTGATACAAGCCATCAATCGACTGATGGCAGAGTTTCTAGCTGCAATGAAAAGTTAGCTCAAGAAATAAGTAAGTACGATGGTCATTTACCATCCGATCTCGACTTATACCTTCCATGGGAGGTCTTAGTCGGATCATCGCCTAAGGATGTCCTCGTACAGAGCTTACCTCAACCTTTTATCTTTGAAGCTTCGCTTCCGGTCTTCACCTGAGTTCTTCGGCTCCCTCAGAAATCCTCCCGGTGTCGCCCGACCACCACGACTATCCTCTGGATGTCGTTGACCTTCAGCTTTCGCTTAGCAATTCTGCACATTTGATTCAGCTCGTGAGATAACAAAATGAGTTTAACTTTATATCGTTTGTTATAATCAAAACTCAGGTTCAACTTAGGTGCCCACTGCACCAACAAAATCTCTAGTAAACGGAGAAGATGGAGTAGAAGCAACTAAGGGGGTGGGTTCACTTAAGATGGGCAAAAATGGGGATGGCACAGAAGACTACGCCATTGGCCCAAGAAGCGGAGGAGGAAGGGCTCCGTAAGAGAAGGAAGGAATATACGCGGAAAGGGGAATGTGGAAGTTGTGGGGAAGAGAGCCACTGCTAAGGGGCTTATGGAGGTAGGAGATGAGAGGGGGAGGCTCAATGGTGGCCGAAGGATGTCCAAAAGTACTCGTTGAATGACGGAAGAAGGGGAACCCTCTGGAGACAGGAAGGAGGAGAGAATAGGAGGATTGGGTAATTTAGGTGACATGGACATCGGAGTGGGAGCTGAAGGTTAAGATGTGCGAGCAGCCGAGGGGGACGTGACCATCGGCAGCTCTTTGCTAGAAAGGCGAAGGGTGTCGGAGTCAAATTATGAACTAGGTCGTGGAGAGAGGCCTTCAGAAGCGGGAGCATGTACAGGAGAAGATATGGGTGTTGGTGGAGTTGGTGAAGTCGAAGACAAAGGAAGCTTGACTGGGTTGACTCCAGGTCCAGGCGAAGCACAGAGGAAGAAGAAGAATCAAGGGAAGAAGTTTCTTCTCCCTACATCCATTGGCGTGCCACTCCCTGCAGTTTAGTTTGGGTATGCAAAAAACAAGGGGGCAGCCTAAGGCTACGCAAAAGCGAAGGTGGAGAGGAAGGAGGGCTAGGGTTTGGTGACAATGCTAGAGAGGAAAGAGGAGAGGATGATACCGACTGGGGGCTTGCAGTAGATGACGGTGGAATGATAGGGGATGAAGTTGTTGTTGAACAAGGAGGAGACGTAGTTGGAGAAGTAGTGACGGAGGACCCAACAGGACCTGGAGCAGGAGATGGCGATGTAAGTGCGGCAGGCGGTTGACTCCCTCTCCTCACAGTCTCACGACGATACTCGGAGAGTTCTTGTTGAAAGAGAGCCTTCATCTTGTCGCACAGAATGGGGAAAGGAGGAAGACACTCGAAGGAAGAAAGAGAACTTTCGAAGAGAGGAGCCGAAGATAGAAGGAGTAGAGGATGAAGAAGGGGGGAGGTGAGGAGTCGTGTATAAAGGGAAGAAATATATTTGTAGTAGGCGAAACAATTGAGCCTTGGAGCAAGGGTGTGGGCCCCAAAAGAAGATTAAGACATGATGCCGCGGAAGGTTAAACCTTGATTTGCCTATTTTACGACTCGGTGTTCACCGAAGCCATCATCCCCGTGCGCTTGTGAAACGGAGGAGTAGGGTTTAAGGTAAATACACCTGTGAAGGACGGCGGAGTAAAAAATTCATTCCGACTTGATGGGGCAACACTCTAGATCAGGTCATCACACTTTTTACGGCTCGGTGTTCACCGAAGCCATCATCCCCATGCGGTTACGGAACGAAGGAGTAGGGTTTAAGATAAATACACCTGTGAAGAATGGCGGAGTAAAAAATTCATTCTGAACCGATAAGGGCAAAGCCCTAGATCAGATCAGAACACTTTTTTACGACTCGGTATTAGCCGAAGTCATTACCTCGTGCGGTTGTCGAACGGAGGAGTAGGGTTTAAGGTAAATATATATGTAAAGAATGACGAAGTAAAAAATTCATTCCGACTTGATGGGGCAATGCTCTAGATCAGGTCCTCACACTTTTTACGACTCAATATTAGCTGAAGCTATTATCCCCGTGCAGTAGCGGAACATAGGAGTAGGGTTTAAGGTAAATACACCTATGAAGAACGGCAGAGTAAAAAAATTTATTCCGACCTAATGGGGCAACACTCTAGATCAGGTTGTCACACTTTTTACGGCTCAGTGTTAGCTGAAGCTATTATCCCCGTGCGGTTGCGGAACGGAGCAGTATGGTTTAAGGTAAATACATCTATGAAGAACGACGGAGTAAAAAATTCATTCTGATCTGGTAAGGGCAAAGCCCTAGATAAGATCGTCAAACTTTTTTATGGCTCGGTATTAGCCGAAGTCATTATCCCTGTGTAGTTGCGGAATGGACGAGTAGGGTTTAAGGTAAATACACCTGTGAAGAACGACGGAGTAAAAAATTCATTCCGATCTGATAACGGCAAAGCCCTAGATCAGATCGTCACACTTTTTTATGGCTCGGTATTAGCCGAAGTCATTACCCCGTGCAGTTGCAGAATGGAGGAATAGGGTTTAAGGAAAATACACCTGTGAAGAACGACAGAGTAAAGATTCATTCCGACCTGATGGGGCAACGCTCTAGATCATGTCGTCATACTTTTTATGGCTCTGTGTTAGCCGAAGCTATTATCCCCATGCGGTTACAGAACGGAGGAGTAGGGTTTAAGGTAAATACATCTATTAAGAATGACGGAGTAAAAAATTCATTCCGACCTGATTGGGCAACACTCTAGATCAGATCGTCACACTTTTTACGCCTCGGTGTTAGCCAAAGCTATTATCCCCGTGCGATTGCGGAACGGAGGAGTAGGGTTTAAGGTAATACACCTGTGAAGAACGGTGGAGTAAAAAATTTATTCCGATATGATAAAGGCAAAACCCTAGATCAGATCGTCACATTTTTTTACAGCTCGGTATTAGCTGAAGTCATTATCCCCGTGCGATTGTGAAACAGAGGAGTAGGGTTTAAGGTAAATACACCTATGAAGAACGAAGGAGTAAAAAATTCATTCCGACCTGATGGGGAAATGTTCTAGATAAGGTCGTCACACTTTTTACGGCTCGGTGTTATCTGAAGCCATTATCCCCGTTCGATTGCGTAACGGAGGAGTAGAGTTTAAGGTAAATACACCTGTGAAGAATGACGGAGTAAAAAATTCATTCCAACCTGATGGGGCAACACTTTGGATCAGGTCATCATACTTTTTACGACTCAGTGTTAACCAAAGCTATTATCCCCGTGTGGTGGCGGAACGGAGGAGTTGGGTTCAAGGTAAATACACCTATGAAGGACGGCAGAGTAAAAAATTATTCTGACTTGACCAAGCGAAGCCTGGGGCCAAGTCGTCACTACTTTTCAACTTGCCTTCAAGCCAAGCTACTATCCTCATGTGGTGGTGGAACGGAGGAGTTGGATTCAAGGTAGATACACTAATGAAAAGCAACGGAGTAAAAAATTATTATTTTGACTTGACCAGGTGAACCCCGGGGTCAAGTCGTCACTATTTTTCAGCTAACTTTCAAGCCAAGCTATTATCCCCATGTGGTGGCAAAACGGAGGAGTTGAGTTCAAGGTAGATGCACTGATGAAGAGTGGCGGAGTAAAAAATTATTCCGACTTGACCAGGCGAAGCCCTAGGCCAAGTCATCACTACTTTTCAATTTGCCTTCAATCCAAGCTACTATCCCTGTGTGGTGGTGGAATGGAGGAGTTGAGTTCAAGGTAGATACACTGATGAAGAGCGACGGAGTAAAAAATTATTCTTCTGATTTGACCAGGCGAAGCCCATGGTCAAGTCGTCACTATTTTTCAACTAACTTTCAAGGCAAGCTATTATCCCTGTGTGGTGGCGGAACAGAGGAGTTGAGTTCAAGGTAGATGCACTGATGAAGAGCGGCGGAGTAAAAAATTATTCCGACTTGACCAGGCGAAGCCCTGGGTCGAGTCGTCACTACTTTTTAGCTTGCCTTCAAGCCAAACTGTTATCCCCGTGTGGTGGTGGAACGGAGGAGTTGGGTTTAAGGTAGATACACTGATGAAGAGCGGCGGAGTAAAAAATTATTCCGACTTGACCAAGTGAAGCCCTGGGTCAAGTCATCACTACTTTTCAGCTTGTCTTCAAGCCAAGATGCTATCCTCATGTGGTGGTGGAACGGAAGAGTTGGGTTCAAGGTAGATACACTGATGAAGAGAGGCAGAGTAAAAAATTATTTCGACTTGACCAGGCGAAGCCCTGGGTCAAGTCATCACTACTTTTCATCTTGCCTTCAAGCCAAGCTACTATCCCTGTGTGGTGGTGGAACGGAAGAGTTGAGTTCAAGGTAGATACACTGATGAAGAGTGACGAAGTACAAATTATTATTTCGACTTGACCAGGTGAAGCTCGGGGTCAAGTCGCCCCTATTTTTCAGCTGACTTTCAAGCTAGGCTATTATCCCCGTGTGGTGGAGGAATGAAGGAGTTGGGTTCAAGGTAGATGCACTGATGAAAAGCGACGAAGTAAACAAATATAATTCCAACTTGACCAAGTGAAGCCTTGAGTCAAGTCGTCACTATTCTCATAGCTCGCCTTCAAGCCAAACTATTATCCCCATGTGGTGGCGGAATGGAGTCGGGTTCAAAGTGGAGGCACTGATGAAGAGGTGCAAAATAAAAAGTATTATTTCAATCTGACCAGGTTAAATCCCGGATCAAGTCGTCGTTATTTTTCTTGCTTGCCTCCAAGTCAAGCTGCTATCTGTGCGGATTGATGAATCAGGAGAGTTGGGTGTAAGGAAGAAGCCTTACCGAAAGGTGATGGAAGTCATAATTCTTGTTCCGACTTGTATGGAAGGAGCCAGAGGTAAGATCATTTCTGTCTGTTATAACTGAATTTCATCCCTACCTAGGGTTATATCTGAGATAAGGAGGGGTTAATGTGACGGACTGATGCTAAAAAATCAAAGGGCGGGCGGAGGTGTGAGGTTGACGAATTCTTGTGTTGACCTATGATGCAAAGATATTTCATTCATTTTGGAAGAATCAACATGCAACAAGGAAAGACACATACAAAATTGTCAAAATAAGGGTTTTTATTACTATACAGAAGGATTATATGAGCAAAAGTAAGACAAAGGCATCCTAGCCTAATAAGAACTAGGGGGCTTCGCGGATGACCCTCTCCAGAGGTAACACCGGAGCCCTACGATGGCGTGACAAGGCATGGAGTTGGCGGACGTGAGACTGATACAAAAATTGGTGTTTTGATAAGGCTCATTGGGCCATGGCCAGTTCTTGTCGGAGGGAGTAGTTGCAGGTAAAGGTTGATTGCAGACGTCTCCGCAGGTCTTTGACTAAGGCCTCTAGTTCATGTATACGTCGCTGGTCTTCAGTGCATTGATCAGGAGAAGGAAAGTTGCTGCCTTGTTCTGACGAGTCTTCCATGCTGAAGGTAGGAGAGTGGAGAAGTGCGCAGACAAGAAACGACACTGGAGGCTTTTATAGAGGAAAAGGGGGGGTATTAATTAACCCTCTTGGAAAACAAAGAGAGTAAAGGCGGATAGGAGGGGAAGATGTGGGGGCGACAATAGGGGTAGTTGAATGCATTAATAGCAAAATGACTAGTCATACCCTACAGGAGAAGTGAATACTTGGCGGGCTCAGCCTAATCGCAATATAGGTGCTTTCTCGCGATGCTCCCCAATTTTGCGGTGCATGGTCAACCCTTTAGGATGGGCCAATTGTTAGTAAAGTTGTTTTGTGGAGAATGTTCGAAGTAACTGTAGCCATTATGATGGACTCAATATTCTTTCCTTTTTTATAGATGCAGGGATTGAAGATTACATTAATGAAGACTTTGTTTACAAAGAACATACACTATTGGAAGAGTTAATGGAGGACTCCTCTTTGGAGTGAGAAAGAAGGACCACTCTAAGAGGCCCCCTAGCCCGTTGTCGTGGTTGAGGGACTTCAGGCGGAGGAGGAGGAAGGGCTTTAGCCTGCGACGGAGGAGCGTCGGCTTGGGCTCTGAAATTCATTGCAAGTTGTATTGGGACCGGAGGAGGGTTCCACACCCGGTTGTCAAAGGAGGGGAAGGGAGGCTGGAAGGACCTCCTGGTGTTGGGAGTAGTGGTGTCGATCGGAATGGGAGGAGGTGGCGGCCGGCATGCTGAAGTGGTTGTGGAACTGGTGGCCGAATTATCAGAGGAACCCGAGTCGAAGGAATTGGAGTCAAAGGAGTCCGAGTCGGAACTTATGTCAATAGGGGGTGTCGGAGAAGCCATGGAAGTGGGTTGAAAGCAGAAAGATTCATAGTAGGTATTTATAGAAGGAAAGGAACGTTGATATCCCTCCTTGGGAAAGGAAGAAGGAGGCGAAAGGTTGAACGTAGTAACCGAAGGGTTGTCATTGGGAATATTAACCCTAAGGTAAGTAATTATGACCTCACTTGGTTAAGAGTGATGATCTGACTGTAAGGCGGGATAATTAGACAATGGTAGGTCCCTCCCACTCAGAAAATGGCTCAAGATAACTGAAGATATTCTATTTCTCAAACTGGCCCGGGTGACTCCCCGGGTGAGGATGAGTAGCAGTCGACTGACATTAAGAAGGTTTCTGATCGAGGGTGGTCAGACATAGTAAAGAAGGGATGGTTGTTTCACTCTAGAAGAAAGGAAAATACGCAAATTATTTTATCAAATACTTTCTATTTATGAATCCTGCAGTACATTTCATAAAAAGTAAGAGTTACATCTCAAAGATCTCCTTTGAGTATTTTGCCAAAGTGGTCTCTACATCCAAATGGCTAGTATCTGCACCTGGAGGAGGATAGCCCTGGCCGGCATTCTGTGCAGTAGACCCGTCAAAGCCTAAAACAAGCAATTGTGCCCCTTTACGGGCATATTATAGTCGTAGGTCTGCCTCCCGCTCTTTCCACTGGGCTTCATGGTTAGCCACCTGAGCAGCAAGAGCATCTCTGTCTCTGGTGATTGTCATAGCGTGTTGGCCCAGGGAGGTCATGGCTTCAGATTGCTCCTACTGTAACGTCCACAAATGTCCAGTAATCTCTGTCAACGCTTCAGGAAAGACAGAGACTTTAGAAGAGAGGTTTTCTACTTGTGTTTGACAGGATAATAGAGAAGCCTCCAAAGCTTTGTTCATCCTTTGAGCTTGTAAGAGGGTAGCCGAAAATTGAGATGCCTTAGCCTCTGCCTCTCTAAGTTGAACTTTATGTTCTACCAAATATTGGGCTAATGCGTTGACATGTTGGATCTTGTCAGACTGTAGGAATAGCTAGTGGTGAAGGTCATTGTTTTTTTTAAAGAGCTCTTCCTTTTCATTCCTATCCACTGCCACTTGGGTCATCAGGTCTTCACAGCAAGCAGCTAAGGTAGCTTCCCTTTGTTGGCTCTCAACCAACTGTTGAGCTAATTTTTTTTTGCTGAGATTGGGAGGCATTGTGGTGCACAACCATTGTAGATTGATAGTCCACTAGGTGTTGCATCATCTCGTTATAATCTGCAACTACCTACGGAAGAAGAAAATGTATTAGGAAGGCAAGTACCAGGATATCTTAAGTATAAGGAGAGTCACAATATACCTCTGATAAGTGCTTATGCAGGCGCTCGTAAGGGCCCTGCACACTTGATTGGTTAAAAACTTTTACTTCTTTTGTACTGTGGATCATGAGCGCAGATCCTAAAGCAATGGTTGGAGGGTTTAAGGGGAGAATATCTCCCCTAATAAGAGAAGGTTCTTCTATAGGTAAGGTGGGGGAAGAAGAATCAAAATTAGAGGTAGAGGAGGAGAAAGAGATGGCTCTATATGGGCAGGTGGAGGAGAAGATATAGGGGAGTCAATTCCCCTACCCGGGAGGGAGGGAGATGAAGGAATGGATAGCGAAGAAGAATGCTCTTCGCAAGGAGATGGAGGAAGGATTAGAGGATGAACGTCCCCTCCTGTTGGGAAGAAATGGTGAGGTGGCGGTGTATGTTCAGTTTAAATGAGGAGGAGGAGTAGAGAAAGGGGAGAAAGAGGATGCTGGATGAGTGGATGAGCAGGGAGTAGTTTCTTTGTGAGAACGAAGCCTCTTGCGGGGCGAAGAGGAGAGGATAGGGAATTTTCCCCTACCCCGTTTCTTCGAATGCCTTTTCTTAGCGGCAATATTTTTCTCTCCGCTGACTCTGGCCCTCTGCATCATATTGTCTACAATACAAGCCATTGAAAACAATGAATGATAGTAGTAAAAAGTACTATACATAATGTATTAAATTGAGAGCAGTATCCTACCTATAACGCCTGGATCACCCAAGGGAAAAGGGGATAATCCATAACGACTCAAAAGGGAGGGGTTTTAGTAAATGGTCAGAGTTATAGTGGCACTCCCTCAGCACTTTATGGACCTCTAAAAAAAGGACATTGAGTTCTACAATCCTAGAAAGAGGGTAGATCCGGGAGGGTAGTCTTCCAATTTGCAAAGTAAGGAAGGGGGGCCGAAGTTGGGCGAAGAAGTATAGGTCATTCCAACCTTTATGAGAGGAAGGTATATTGGTTAGGAATTGGCAGTCTGATCGACTAGCAAAATAGAAAACGCCTTCTTTAGAAGACTTTAATTGGAAAAAGCAGTGGAATAATAGTGGGGACAAAGTGAGCTCTAAGTGTCTTAAAACTATTACAACCCCTGTTAAGATGCGAAAAGCATTAGGGGCTAGTTGGTTGATGGGTAGTTTATAGAAATCTAATAAGTCAAAAATAGATAGAGGGCACAGGCATGTCTAGGTCATTTAGTAGTTGGTCGGAGAAAAAACAGTGATAGCTAGGAGGGGGACGGTGTGGTCGGAAGAAAGCAACAGCAAAACGATAGCTCACAGTAGGATCTATATATCGGTCATTCTAATTGAAAAAATGGTGTTGGCTGTTTAGGTGTGTGATGGTCTCTTCATACCAGGGGATTGGTCTAGGGGTTTTCGAAGCCATAGGTGCAAAAAAAATGGGCGTACTTACTCAAGGTTGAAGAGAGACGCTCGCAAGAAGGAAGTAACTCCTAGGTGCTAAGAGTTTGGGGTGAATGACAATCGCCGGTAGAAGTCGCTGAGAGGGGAGAGGAAGTAACTCCTAGGTACTAGGAGTTTGGGGTGAATGACTAGTCGAAGCTGGAGAAGGCGAAGTCGTAGCATGAAGATTAACATATCAAGGGTTTTCGACTTTTAAACCTCCCTCTCAAGAGGGAGAAGCGAGGCCCATAAGCCCAATAAGACGTTTAATGCACGCAAGCTAAGTTAGGGAGAGAAAAAAAAGCCTGGGTTTAATGAGGAAAATGGGATTGATAAGGAGGAAGATGGAGTAGAGTTTTTCACTTGAAAAGTTAAACTCAAAGTTTCGTTTGACTATTTTGAGGGGTGACTAATGATACCGCTGTAACCTAATTCAGAAGTTCGATATCGAAATAACGACCGTTGAGATGAGAGATGTAGTGTGTGATATGTTGTCTGGACCATCTAGACCTGACCAAGGGAAGTAGACCGGGTTGATGAGGTGGGGCATAGAATAGGACGGAGAAGTGTGAGGGCCAGAAGGAAACCAGATAGATAACCTGGGACGTGAGTCGGGAGGCGACTCGGGGAGTTAGGGGAAGTGTCAATGAATGGGTCTTGTGGCCAGAGTGGGTCTAAATATGAACCCAGCAAGCCGAGTTAAGTAATATATGTCTTGGTTTAAGTGAACCAAAAGGGTAAAATCGGGAATGAGACCGAGTCATTGTCAGAGTCAGAGGAGATGGTTAGGAAAAATAAAGACCTTCAGGGGAGAAAGAGAGGGTAAGGAAGAAAGGTGTGATGTTCCTTGATACGCTGGCTTATAAGGGTTCGTTACATGATGTAACAGATTAGGACCCCACATAATATTTCCACGAGTCTCCCTTCCTTATCCTCCTAACAGAATTATTCCTCAGGTAAAAAGGGCCCTCCATATGGACGGTAATCCTAATGGTTTTGTTACATTACAATTGGTCGCAGGAGAAACAATATAAAGGGGGAGAACAAAGAAAGGAGGAGGGGTTCTGATCTGAATCATTTTCTTCCAGCCATGATCCAACCGACTACGGGATCGTGATCAAAGGAGACTGGCTAACAGAGGAAGGAGGGGACAACCAGTAAAGGGGAGAAGAAGGCAAATAGCCAATTGAATTCCACTAATCTCTTTACCTTGTACACATCCGGACTTGTAAGAGATTTTCTCCACCTCTGAAAATACTTTCAAGAAGGATAGATTTCATAGTGAAGGTGTTTTGGCATCGTAGCTCGCTCTAGAGCTCACTCTGTGAAGTAGAAATTGAAATTCAGAACCACATTAAATCCCGTGTCATTGTTCTTTGTGATTTACTTCACCATTCATCAACTTTTTTACTGTTGCGATCAGAGAGAACCCTAAGTCTTCGCGACGTCATTATCTTCCTCTCAAAGAGGTGAAAAATTCGGACCCGTATCAGAGATACTTATGGATATTTTCAAGGAAGATATGGACTAAGATAAGAAGATCATCTCTTTTTTTCCCCTTGCTTTTTGTCATATATTTAGAGTACTTGTCTAGATTATTGAAGATCTCTTTCACCAACTTAGAGTTTAGTTTCCATCTACAATGTAGTAGCATAAGACTTACACATTTGATATTTACAGATGATTTTTTATTTCTCGAGAGAATGTTATATTAATTGAGTATCCTACTGAAGTGTTTGCATGAGTTTCGTGTTTCTTTTGAATTTGCAATTAATAAACTTAAAGTCAATTATAATAAATATTCTAGGATGAAAGATAGAGATAATTAAATAGATGATTGAGATGCTCGGACAGATGCCTTTTCGCTACCTAGGAATGCTTTCACATCAGCAAAATTAAGAGTGATGTATATATTATATATTTTTAGTAGACAAAATTGAACTTGGAATCACAATTCGGACTCACAAGACAATATCCATGCGGCTAGAATAGAATTAATCTGATTTTGTATCTATTTTTAGGATTTCAAGAGGCCGAAGATTATTGTGTAAAAGGTTAGAATCGTCAATTTAGTGACTCTTCATCTCAGCTTCACAAGATTTAAGAGTGAGTAAATCATGGAAGGACACCGCTCGTGGACACGATTGGTAAGACGCAGGATGGTCATCTGAATCCGAGATAGAGTTTTAAACTTGTCTCCAAAATCGATCATTATCCATTGTATAAATTTGATTCTGTGATTTACCAACGCGCTGCATCCATGGAGGCAAAAAAAACCCATGAGACCAAGATTATGAGATTACGCAAAGTTTTCTTTTGGAGACTTAAAAGCCTCTAGTAATATAGCGGGAGATGTGTTTGTCTAAAAAAGAGAGAGACTTAGGTTGTGTTGGGTTTGTAGCGATTTTCTTTTTTTTTTTTTCAGAAAACAGAAAATAACTTTCTGTGTTTTTTAAATTTTTAAAAAATACTCTTTTATTTTTTGGAAAACTAAGATGGAAAATATCAATCAAACGTCATTTTCCATATTTTCTCATTTTTTCAGAAAATGAAAACGAAAAATGAAAAATTTTCTGCAAACCAAACACTTTCTTAGTTTTACGGGACCACACAAGATGGAATGTTGTATTGCTTACCAAGGTGTTATAGAACATTCATTTCAAAAAAGATGGAATATATGTTGTATTGCTTACCAAGTTGTTATGGAACATTCATTCGATGAACACTTAGAGTCTACCTTCACCAAAAATCTATTTAGGACTGGGAACTAAGTAAAGAGAGCTCAGCATTGCTAAAACAAATTGCTCAAATAAGAAATCATTTCCTAGAAAAGATCGGTGATGCAAATATAACCGTTAGAATATTGGAAACTTAGGCACAACACAGTAATTTCAACGATAAACAATTATATGAATTCCTTTATCTAGAAGGTCAAATTCAAGTTATATATAAGTCAACTTGGAAATATGGTGCACCCTAAAGTATTCCTTTGTACTTTGGTTAGATACTAAAAAGGTGATTGTTGACGAATAATCGAATTCATTATTTGGAGTTAAATGGTCGATATGATTTATATAATTGTCATATAGAAAATCATGCACACACGTTCTTTAATTGTGATTATTAAATATATGAAATTATATCAAGTTATGGATGAAGATTTCAAGGCAAACGATGACTCTCAAGAATATTTACAAATAGATGCACAAGAAGATCCAAGGAAAATCTTAATGGAATATAACAAAAATGATTGCCCTTATTTGCAAGATTTACCAAATTTGAAAGATGCAAAACTTTGCTATTTTTGAAAAATATTATATACCGACGGATCAAATAGTTCATAAAATTAAAATTATAAGTTTTAGAATTTTACTTATATCCAAAAGGTTCAATCTTTGTATGACTATTAGATAATAAATATATAAAATTGATCTTTGAGGATGAAATAAATCATGTTGTAGTAATTATTAATGTAATTTATGATAGGAAAACTATTATATATATTTATAGATAAAAAAATATATCCATAAGATTAAATAACATTATTTTTAGGGTGCATTTGGTAACTTTGACTATCCTTTTAAAGTTATCCATAATGATCTTATTTGATTCAAAAGATAATTAATTCCCAAGTAATGAAGTATGCTCGTCACATTAGCAAATGTGACCTACAATCTGGAATCATATTACTTAGGGGAGAGTAAGATTTTTCTTGATTCATGGATTAATAAATATTTTTTTTCAAAAGTATTCTTCAAATTTTATCAAATATTAATTTCGTCATAATATAATCAAAGTTTTAATCGATCGCTCGCTACTACCATCATTGACTGCTACCGACGACGATCAACACCGTCTTCGATCGTCGATCGTCTCCGGTAGCTACCATTGGTCGCCAACTGTTGATCGCCATCCATGGCCCATCATCCACCGTCGATCGTCGATTGCCCCTCGTCAATTGTCAATCGTCGCCATTGTTCATCATCGCCTCCGTTGCCATCCGATGTCGTCAACGGTTGTCAATCGCTATCGTCGATATCGATACCAATATTATAATCTTTCAGAGTAAATGAAACTTTAGAGTTGAAACAAAAATAATATAGTAAAATATTAAACTAAATTATATATTAAAATCTTTAAACAAATAAATTTTTATTACATTTTGAGGATTAAATTAAACAATATAAATTATATTTTATGTGATTATCTAATAATCACGCAATTAAAATTGTACATGATAACTTAATCAAACACCCCTTTAAAATAATCGTCCTTCGTTGCAAATGCAACGGTCTCCCAAAGAGACGGTAATTAAGCTCGAACAGAAGATGCGATTGAGAAAAAAAACTAAATATTTATATATATCAACTCGTGCAGAGCACGTGCACAAGCCAATCGTTATCTCGTCATCCCGCCGCCCAGCGCCGGAGCCCCCATCACAGGTTCCATCATCAACGCTCGCCGCTGCCTCTCCGCGTTCGCCTTCCACCCTTCGCAAGTTCAAATTTTGAAGCCGATTTCAAACTCGCAGATGGTCAAATTATACTATTGGAATTTGGAAGAAAAATTAGCCAAGATCAATGGATCCAGCAGGCTCACCGATTCCCATGTCGAAGCCCTTCCTCCTGAGTTCGCGGTGCTCCTGGCACAGAGCGCAGGCCTCGCAGCAGAAATGGACGAGAAAGTCCGGCGCCGGCCCCTCCGTGATGTCGTACCGCCAGCGGAGCTTCGAACGGTAGCAGTAGGAGTAGAAGCAAGCCACCCCGGTGAAACAGAGGACGGCGTAGGCCGCACCGCTCGCCACACAAGCTATTCAGTTAATGGATTTTTCAGCTTTTTCTCTGCGTTTCTTGGTGAAATGCTAAGGAAAAATAACCTCTAAAGCCGGAAACAAAAAATGAAATTAAAACCAAAAAAAAATCTCACAGCAGCCGCCTTCGTCTACTATGTCCGCAATCTCTCCAAATGTGATGCATGGGCATAAGCATGTCATCAAACCTAATCATTGAGGGAGCCCTAAAGTTATGATTAAATTTTAAACGAATGGATGTATTCAACAAATCCTTCTGTATCTTTAAAGTAAATAAATGCATAATTTCTCAAGACTTACAGTTGCCAGGGTCATCCATGCAGTGGCAAAGGCCGGTCGACCAGGGAACACTAGTATTGCGGCCGCAAGCCGGCATGGCAGCGTGCGGCGGCTGCGCTGGATCCGGAATGCCGGCGGTGATGCCATGCTTGTTGTAGGGGTGCGAAGGATGCATTATACATATGCAGCAAATTTAATCCATCAGCAGACTCCAATGGTAAATAATTTAACGCCCTTACTTCGAAAACTCTCAAAAGATGTATCCTAATTTATTTATTTATTTATCAAATAACTCTCTTAGTTTTAAAAATAGATAATTCATTTTATTTTTTTCAAACATCCAACCATATGTGGTACTGATTTTGAAGATTTGACATTGTATGGCAGGATTGATTTTCAAATATCAGCACTAAAATATTATGATTTTTTTTTAATATGATGGTGTTGAGTTTTTGAAATAGTACTAAAGATGTTATGTATTTCCTATAGGGATCGATTTGATTCGTTAGAGGGAGATGAATAGTATTTCGTTGATTTCTCATTTGCGTTCGTATGCTCGTCTATAAATAGTTAGTGCACAACGAAAATACAAGCATATAAAGAGAAACAAATACGAAAATAAAAATCACATGCATAACACAAAGTTTTTACGTGATTCAGAACCTACGGTTCCTACTCTACGACTAAGCTTTAATGTCTACTCCACTAAACCTCTTCTCCTTCTCGGAAATACTTCGGAGATGAAGAAACCTCTTACAAGTACTTACAATACAAATATAACAATCAAAACAAGATACAAAAGCAAATGGAAACAAAGAAGTAAAAACACTTTACAAATGCAAGCTTTTGATTGCTTGATCTTTTGATTGCTTTGGATGCCTTTGAAAACCTAGAATTGCAACAACATTTCCCTTCAAATTCCTCAAGAATCAGCTTCCTTCAACCTCCTTCTCGAGCTCCTTATAAAGCTGTAACTCGGGTTGATTTCCACCTTCCAATCGATTATCGTTACTCAGTAGTTGACTGGTCATAGTACCTTTGTCTCACAGTGGCTTAATCCATGTCAGATTAAGTCGAATAGTCGATTGTCCTGACCTAGTAGTCGACTGCCATAATCCAAAAATCAACTGCCAAATATTTTGTGTCCTACCCACTTAATTCCAGTCGACTACTTAACCCTAGCAGCCGACTACTAGTGGTCAGTCAACTGCTAAACTCTAGTAGTCGACTGCCAAAGCCACAATCCGCAATCGAGTCTCAGTCGACTACTTGACCAATCGATTGGATCGTAATCCTAGTTGACTGTTCCGAGTCAACTGAGCCTTCGAGTGCCAAACACTCGGCCAGTCGACTGGACAAAGCCATCAGTTTATTGGTAAATCTAAAACATGAAGTTTAACCCAAGTATGCTCCCCTCATACTTGATTAGCCACCTTTGACTTAGACCTAAGCCTTCTAGTCACCTCTATCAGCCTCACGCTCTCAGAGTCCATTCGAGTCCTCCACGAATCGTTCACCCTTTGCGCTAACTTTTAGGTACTTCCATCGGCTATATCATGTCTTCGGGTACCCTTAGCCTAAACTTAAGCCTTCTATCCACCTCCATTAGCCTCATGCCCTCAAGGTCCATCCGAGTCCTTCACAACTCCTTCACCCTTCGCATTAGCCTTTAGGTGCTTTCATCAGTTATGTCATGCTAACCGGGTCTCCTTTGCCAAGAGGTCACACCTCCGGGATTTCTCCATTGACAAACCTCAATGCTTGGACTTTCACCGCCAATACTATACACTTGGACTTACGTAGCCAAGATTACACCCTTAGACTTTCCTTTGCCAAATATCCATATTTGGACTTTCACCGCCAAGAGTACTACACACTTGGACTTACGTGACTAAGACTATATCCTTGGACTTTTCCTTGTCAAGTATCTATACTTGGACTTCTCCATTGCCAAGAATCTATTCTTGGACTTTCCCTTGCCAAGTCTCCAAACTTAGACTTCCGCTCGAGTCTCATTTGAGCTAAGTCAATCTTGACCTGAGGTCGATTGCTCCAACAATCGCCTCCTAACATTTCCCCCATATGACCTTGGATGACTTTTCATTGTCATAGACTTCTCCATTGTCAAGAATCTATTGCTGGACTTTCCCTTGCCAAGTCTCCAAACTTGGACTTCTGCTCGAATCTCATTCGAGCTAGGTCAACCTTGACCTGAGGCTGATTGCTCCAATAGTTGCCTCCTAACATCTCCCCCATATGACCTTAGATATCCCAATCATCTACTAGTCATATGGTTAATATATGGTCAAACCATATTGTCAAATAATTATCAAACCCATTGTCAAACATCAAAATCCTACTCGAGTCCTATTAAAGTCTGGTTAATCGTAATCTGAATCGATTACACCAACACTTCCAAAATCAGAACTATAACATTATGATTTTTCTCACAAAGTGAGATTGATATTTAAAATCAATACCACAGTGTTATGATGTTTCTAATATGATGGTGTTAATGTTTCAAAATTAGCATCATAACCTTTTAAAAAATTTAACATGTGTGTCAATTAATATAGACTCATAACTTAACGTAGGACCATGAAGTAGGGTTGTGGTGTTGATTCTAAAAATACTCACTTAATTCTAAAAATAGGTAAGTCATTTCTTTTTTCTCAAATATTCGAGCCACATAGTGATACTAATATTTGAAAATCAGAACTATAATAGTGTCGATTTTAAAATTCAATACTATTGTGCTACTGACTTTAAAGATTCAGCATAATTGTAGTGCTGATTTTCAAATATCATCATCAAAGTATTATGATTTCTCTAATATGGATGGTACTAAACTTTCATAATAGCACTAAAAAAGTTCTATACTTTCAAAATCAGGACCATGACTTTCTGATTTCTTCCACAAAGTGATGTTGATATTTGAAAATCAGTATCACAATGTTATGATGTTTCTAATACAATGATGTTAATGTTTCAAAATCAACATTACTACCTTTTAAAAAAATTAGCATATGTTTTAATTGGTATAGACCCATAATTTAATGCAAGAGACTCAAAAGTATAATTGCACATCTTTTCTACACTCCCCTCTTCAACTCATATCTTAGTTTTAAATTTTTTAAATTATTTAGGTTCATCAAGAGTTTCGGTCAAAATCCATTGATACTCTCAGACAACTCTAATTGACTCAATTTAAGTCTGACAAATTTCTATAGTAATCTTGAGTCTAATCGTTCCATAAAATCTCAACTCAAAACCTTCCTAGGATGAACAGTTTATTTTCAAAATTCAATTTCTGTGTCAATTGACACATTGTAGAGGATCAGATGTTGCTAGAGGAGGGGGAGGGGTGAATAGCGATTTCACTTTGTTGCTTGAAATTCATTCGATCGTGTTCGTCTACAAAATTTGTTAGCGCAGTGAAAACAAATAGAAATAACAAAATGCGACAAACACTCACAATACACAAGATGTAATGTGGTTTGGAACCTAGGGTTCCTACTCCATAGGATGAGCTCAATAGCGAGCTCTAGTGATGCACGCCGCCACTAATAAACCTCTCCTTCTCGAAAAATACTCCGGAAGCGGAGAAACCTCTTACAAAGTGATTACAATAGTAATACAAGAAATACAACAAGTATACTAAGCAATAACCAAATACAAGTAAAGAAAATTTTACACAAAGATCATTTGATTGCTTGCTTATTGATTGCTTTGGATTGCTTTTGAAGGACTGGAATACAATAACACTTCCCCTTCAAAATCGCTCCAAAAATTGCTACAAAATCCTCCATCTCGAACTGCTTTTATAACTTACATCGAGCTGATTTCGCACCTAGCAGTCGACTGCTCTCTCATCCGTTGTCTCACAACGCCTCCATCCACATTGGAACCTATCCAATGGATACCCTAGCAGTCGATTGCCATGTCGACTAACAAACATTCTGTGCTCGTGTCTACCAGTTTCAGTCGACTACCCTCCATGGCAGTCGATTGCTCAAGGCCAGTCTGTAAAATACTGAATAATAATAATAATAATAATAAAATAATGCTTGTTAATTAGGGAAAATACCCTATAGAATTTTTCAGAAATTTTAAGAAATTTTCCTGGACTTAAATGGAAATTTCTATGGTAGTTTGCGGGGAAAAATTTAATAGGCTTTGGGAAAGCTTGTTTGAGTTATCTTCTTATGAAGGGATTTTGGTTTGGGTTTAATGCTTATAGGTTAAACCCGATCCATTTTCTTGAACTCAACCCGTCTCTTAAAGCCGAGCATTTCTTTTTCGTTCGCCCGATCGGCTTCTCCCGCATTTCTTCCCAATCACATCCTTCTCCAAATTTCTCACGCCGCAACTTCTTCCTCTCTCGAGCGCTCGCGATTTCCTTCTCCTTTCCTACGTTGCGTGATCCTCTTCTTTTCCTGAACCCTAGTTTCCGATGGCTCTGGCCGCTGAGCTGGTAGAGTTCCCTCTCGGTTCTTCGCGCGCCCCTCCCCACCTTACCGTCACCCTGCGACCATCTACGGCCTCTTGCGGCTCTCGGGCAGACCACCTCGCGTTTTGCCATCCCTGCACACACGGCCAGTGACCCCAACCTCGGCCATCGCCGACCATCGCCTATTCTCCGGATCATGCATCGGCTGCTTGACTGCCACCTCTGATCGGTGTCGCCGATTGCATCCACTCTTTGCTGTCGCCTCTCCCCTATCTTCCGATCTCCGTTTGCATGCCACCGATTAGCATTTATCATGAGCAACAGTGCCGCCTGGAGTAGAAGTCTGGTCCAGATCCTCTTCTTCCTTTGTGACGCCTCATGATTTGAGCCCCATCATAGCCGCTTGAATTCGGGTCAGTGACATTGGTCGGTAGCTGTGTTTAGCACAGGGAGGGTATACCATTGTTGCAGCTTCAATTTCTAGTATAATGTCTTGATCTCCCTCTTTTTTTGTTGTCCATTTCGATTATGTGGATTTGATGATGTTTAGTGGACTGTGGGTGTCAATTGGTGGGTTGTGTGATCTGGGGGTGGATTTTCCCCTCCAGTGGTTTGAGTGCGACACAACAAATGATCTGTGTGACCCTCACACCAGTAGAGGGCAGAGCATTTGTTGTGTCGCACTCTACCAGTATAGACGGTGGTAGTAGAAGTTGCGTGCAGTTGTCCTGGGTGCGTGACACTTGACCACTCATAAGTAGTGTCAGTCGGAGTGGCCAGCAGCAGGGACCCCCATTGTGTAGCGAGCTCTTTACGCTCATATGCTACTCGATCATACTGCCCACTCGGCCGCTCTAGAGCAGTGGTTGGTGTTGAGTTGGGACAGTTGTCATGTCATACCACCTAGGCCACACTAGGGTCGTGGTTGCGAGTAGGGGTGTGTAGGCATGACCATGCATGCTGCATTGCCGTATCTTATGACATTTTGCATATTGCCATATATATACATATATGCATGTGTATATATATATATGGATGATTGTGATTAGTTTATATATAGATGCAGTCTATATATATATATGCTTATTGTGATATTGCATTTGATTGTATTATGCTTGCTGCATTTGGTTGTACATCATCTTCATACATGCTACTCGCATTTGTTATATGGTTGTGTCAGATATCTGTATACTTGTTGGTCAGACCATTAGATACCTTTGATCAATATTTATGATGTTGTATGGTTTAGACCATATTTCCAGTTATATACATATATTGTGGATATGTGCTCAGGTTGGATGAGTGTAGCGTAGCAGACTTTCAGGTATGTCTGCATTTTACGTTGGTCATTTGGTTAGAAGGTATAAATATGTATATGTTTATCATGCTAGTGTTACCTGATGTACCTGTAGATTTTTTTTGTTGAATTACATATGATATTTGATATATACATATTTTTTCTATTACCTGCTGAGTTATACTCACCACCACGGACCCTGGGTTTTTCTGTCGCCCAGGTAACAAGTAGAAGTCTTCGTGACGGCTTGGAGCACCGCTGGCTGACAATATCTCATCTCACCTCCGAGGCTCCTGTGTTCATTTTGGACTTTCCGTATGTTGTGCTAAGAACTTGGAGTTTTTATGTAGTGCTATGAATTATGGATTTTTTATGTGGTGTACACAAGTGTTGTTTCGGATTTTCTGTCAGTATTTTTCTTATGATGTGTCAATCATACCGGTATGCACTATTTGTAGTTTGTGATGTAGTTGTATTATGTTTCTGTTGTGTTTGATATATATATATATATATATATATATATATATATATATATATATATATATATATATATATATATATGCTTACTATGTTGTGGTTGTGGGCCTACAGGCCTTGTATTAACACGATATGTTGCCACGTACTGGGGAGATGCCGTCCGTTTGCTTTTCGGCACGGCACACTCTCGGGGCATGACAACTTTAGTGGTATCAGAGATGAAGGTTCTGCGATGTCATACAATGTTGTTTTGTGTCGAGTTTTGGATTCTCGGGAGTTGATTTGTTTCGGTTTTGGTTTTCTGAGATGAGACTGACAGCAGCCTGAGCTCCAAGCAACACGAGTTAAGAATTCCTGATAACTTATGGTTTAATAGATATTTATCTAAACTTGATCAATAGGTGTATACAATCAGAGTTATGACACCTCTGCAGATTTGTAGTAGGGGTCATCCACTGAGGCGACCAATCGGAGTTACCTTTAGTGTTTATACTTCTAGTTTTGTTGACTATGCATTTAGTGTATATAATAGGGAATAACCTATAGTGTGTTGGTTATTATTCATAACCGTGGTATGAGTTGACCACGGGAACGACCTATTGAGTCTGTGAGTCTTGAACCTGTGTCGAAAAGGTGAATTTCCTTTGAGTGCCGATTGATATCGAGTCAGAAAGCAGGGGTCAAGTCATCACATTTCTTGTAGAAATCAGAGACTATAGTCTTAGAGATTTTCACTCATTATGTTAGTCAGATCATTACCTGTTGAGTAATGGACAAGACGAGTAGGCTATTATTGATGCAGATAGCCGAAGGCTAGTTTACGGTGTTTCATAGGGATTTTGATCCCTGAGTTGTTCATGCTGAGTTGTATAACTTTGAAGGTACTTTTGAGTACTTAACTTGGGTTATACAAAAGAAGTAGAGTTAGTTGCATACCATTATCGGAATTAAGCTGGTACTTAGTGGAAGATGTAGGAAATAACCTTCAAGGAATAATATATCACTGATCATGATTTAGTGAGGTTGTGAGAGGGTATTTCACTCGTGTTATTTCTTTGACTCATTGTCAGGGAATTCTTGAGAATTAAGTAGGGTGATCAATTTGGTAATGGAAATACCATGCAAAGTCATTTGACTTGCAGAGTTTACGCTCACCTAATAGCTCAAGAATGTGAATGGATGTTTTAAGCCACCCACGGTTGTTGGCTTACTGTTGGATTAAGATGACTGGATCTTCTATCAGATCCTGTCGAAAGACGTTGGATTGAGTCAGGAGTTTAGAAATGACTCCATATAAGTGTTTAAGAGGTGAAGATCGATAAGCAGACATTACAAGTCAGATGTTGGAATAAGAAGCCTCCGAATGTTGGACAAAAGAAGAAAGATCGTAGTTATAGGCCACGAGCTACTAGAGGAGAGTTTTTTCGATCATAGAAGACCCACCGCAGATCGTCAGAACTGTCTGATGTCATCTGCGAAATCAGAAGAAAGACTCCAGGCTATGTGCGTGTAGTACGGATCACAAAAACACGCGAAGTCAGATTATCTGTTGGATCAATTCGTCTGTTGCTATTGTAAGCAACCAGTACATTTGAGGAGGTATACTTTGAAGACTCAGTTGATGATGCACCGTCTCAACAACAGAGATCAACACAGAAGATTGGGTTATCTCATCAGCATCGACCTACTACCTCAGGCGTGGTTGGATTTCTGTGATACTTCCCTTCAAGGGAAGTGATTTACTCAGTAGTATCAGCAGAAAACATCGTAGAAGACTCATGCAGACAACAATAACAGTTACCCCCAGATGTGGATTGGCTTTGTATAGAGGAGAGAGTATACAACGATGGTTGTATCTATTCGGTATTATACAGTTGCAGCTCATAGGATTAAGTGATGGGATCTGATGAACTAGGAAAAATCCTTGGGTCATTCGTCACAGAAATACGACCGCTTTATTGCGGACTGTTGGATCTGATCCTGTTCTCTTCGGGGAAAGGTCAAGACCTGTGTGGAGCCTTTGGATCAGATCGGCAGATAATTGATCGTTCAGGGTATTACTTTAATTTTATCCTCTAAGTTGACATATTGAGAGATGCTTGTAGTTTACAGGTATCTTTGTCTAGAACATTCTTAGTTCAGATTAGAAGGGTTCCTATACATTGACTTGTGAGTCGGTGGTATCTCTACCGTCAAGTGAGATGTGGATCAACAATTAAGAAGTCAAGGGATGTCCTTAGACTTTGATAGACATACTTTTACTGTAGACATATCCTTACGGATGGTTAAATTGTTGAAAGTATGGTATGATATGTCTCTCGGATGTGCGTATAATCTGAGAGTATTCGAATGTAGTTTCAGATGAACTCCTAGGCTTGTTGTTGGATGGGCAAGTGGAGTAGGCAATTGGAGTGATTTCGAAGATCCCATATCAGGTGATAATTATGTTGGTATCATTGTTGCTAAACACTATGGAAATTGGAAGAAGTAAGTTGCGATTATAGGAGATGTTGGAGGGGATATTTATCTGTCCCAATATTTCTCCTTGAGAAGATCTAGAACTCTTTGTTGAAAGAGAGATGGACCTTTGAGATTATGCATCGATTATCGATGATGGAATATGATAGTTGTTAAAAGTGAATATCCTTCGTTGTGGATAGATGATCTATTTAGATCAGCTGAGGACACCTGTGTATGCTCTAGGGTTGGTTTACAACTGGTGTATTGATATTGTAATGACATGATGTCATACAATTATCATTGTCGTTGTGATGATTGATATATCATCAGTGTAGAGTAAAGAGAATGCAGGTGTGTAAAGACGCTAATTTAATACTTAGTATGAATTTTATGAGTTTGATTAAGTTGTTAGACTATTTAAACGATTTAGTCGTCCATGAACTTGAGAATCGTGTATTCTGGACACGATTGGATAAGGTTGTGGTTGTCAGAGTTGCGTAACTTGGCCACTGTTGGGGGTGGTAGTTGGAGTTGTGCACTCGGCCACCGTAGATGATGGTTTCCTTGTATTGATTTGGTTATTACCACAGATGTGGATGGAAGGGTAAGGTACGCAGATGCATCGCTTCAGTGAATGGAGCGATCCCGATGCAGTTACATGAGGCGTATCTTAAGCTTATGGTAGTTGAGGAACTGTGAGATAAGCTGTCATACATATAACATGAACTTAGCAGTATTATCTTGTGTAGTAGTGGTATGGAGCAGAAGTGCTCATGGAGTTTTGACTAGCTACTGTGTAGCTACTATAGAGTTGCTACTGGAGGCACCTTATTTGAGATTTTCTATACATCCTGGGGGTATCGGGATGTACCGAGATTTGAAACGTTTATACTGGTAGGAATGGTATAAAGAGTGATATTGCAGACTTCGTTGAACGATGTTTAGTCTGCCAACAGGTGAAGGCTGAACATCAGGAATCCGTTGGATTGCTCCAGGAAATTTCGATTCTAGAATGGAAGTGGGAGTATATCCCGATGGATTTTCGTTGCGGGATTACCTAGAACCCGTAAAGGACATGATATGATTTGGGCAATCGTGGATCGACTAACAGAATCAGCTAACTTTTTGCCTATTCGTGGGTCGGATCCATTGGATCGTCTAGCAGAGTTGTACTGCCGAGAGATTTTCAGATGGCATGACGTACCTTTGAGTATTATATCTAATAGAGATCCGTGATTACCTCGTGATTCGGGTAGAGTCTGGATCAAACCATGGGTATAGAACTTCGACTCAGTACAACATTTCATCCGCAGATAGATGGACAGTCTGAGCGTAACATTTAGATTCTGGAGGATCTATTAAGATCTTGTGTCATGGATTATGGAGGTAGTTGAGGGAATCACATTCCTTTAGTGGAATTTGACTATAAGAACAGTTATCACTCCTCCATTCAGATGACTCCTTCTGAGGCCCTATACAGTAGACCCTGTAGATCTCCCGTGTTGTGGGAGGAAGTTGGGGAATGCCACAGAGTATCCAACATGATGCAGAGTTGCACATCATCGGATGATGGTTATTAGAGGCACAGGGTCGACAGAAGAGTTACGTAAACCGGAGGCGAAGGCCTTTGGAGTTCTCATTTGGGGAACATATATTTCTGCGTGTTTCACCTACGAAAAGGGTGAAATGATTTGGGTTGAAATGAAAATTAGCTCCACACTATATTGATCCATTTGAGACATTGGAGTGGATTGGGGGTGTAGCTTACCGGTTGGCTTTACCTCTGACACTAGCGGATGTTCACAATGTATTTTCTCTTTCTATGCTGAGGAAATACGTGTCGTATGTTGATCATGTTCTGAAAGAGGTAGCAATTCCACTTCAGCCTAATGTGACTTACGAGGAGATTCCAGGGTGGATCTTGGGTTGCAAGAAGCGACAGTGGTGGGACAAAACCATCCGAGCTCGATACCCTCATCTGTTCATTTGAAGAATGTATGTGGTCCTTTCAGAAACTTGCTTGAAGTAATTTTTGCATGTTAGTATGAAATTTGGGGACCAAATTTGTATTAGTGGGGGAGAATATAAAATACCGGGAAAAAAATAATAATAATAAAATAATGCTTGGTAATTAGGGAAAATACCCTATGAAATTTTCCAGGAATTTTAAGAAATTTTCCTGGACTTAAATGGAAATTTCTATTGCAGTTTGCAGGGAAAAATTTAATAGGCTTTGTGAAAGCCTGTTTGAGTTATCTTCTTATGAAGGGATTTTGGTTTGGGTTTAATGCTTATAGGTTAAACCCGATCCGTTTTCTTGAACCTGACCCGTCTCTTAAAGCCGAGCGTTTCTTTTCCGTTCACCTGATCGGCTTCTCCCGCATTTCTTCCCGATCACATCCTTCTCCCAATTTCTCATGCCGCAGCTTCTTCTTCTCTCGAGCGCTTGCGATTTCCTTCTCCTTTCCTACGTTGCACAATCCTCTTCTTTCCTCGAACCCTAGTTTCTGATGGCTCTGGTCTCTAAGCCGGTAGAGTTCCCTCTCGGTTCTTCGCGCGCCCCCTCTGCACCTCGCCGCCGCCCCGCGACCTTCTACGACCTCTCGCAGCCCTCGGGTAGACCACCTCGCGTCCCGCCGTCCTTGCACATGCGGCCAGCGACCCCAACCTTGGCCATCATCGACCACCACCTATTCTTCGGATCATGCGTCAGTTGCTTGACTGCCACCTCTGATCGGTGTCGTCGATCGCATCCACTCTTTGATGCCGCCTCTCCCTATCTTCCGATCTCCGTTTGCATGCCACCGGTCAGCATTTATCGTGAGAAGCAGTGCCGCATGGAGCAACAGTTCAGTCCAGATCCTCTTCTTCCTCTGTGGCGGCTCACGATTTGAGCCCCATCACAGCCGCTTGAATTCGGGTCAGTGATATTAGTCGACAGCTGTGTTTCGCACAGGGAGGGTATACCATTGTTGCAGCTTCAATTTCTGGTATAATGTCTTGATCTCCCTCTTTTTTTGTTGTCCATTTCGATTATGTGGATTTGATGATGTTTAGTGGACTGTGGGTGCCAATTGGTGGGTTGTGTGATCTGGGGGTGGATTTTCTCCTTCGGTGGTTGGATTTCCTTCGGTGGAATTGGCTGTGGGGGCTATGAAAGGGAGTTTGGCTGGTTGTGAAGTAGTAGCTCTGTTCTGGGCTATGAATAGAGATGTAGTATTGTTTCAATGGCTGTGAACAGGGTTGTGTTGGCTGTGTACGACGGTGAGTTGGGGTTTTGGTCAGTTATGGGTTGTTTCGGTGAATAGAATAGGTTGTGTTGGCTATTTAGGGGCTATTGGTGGCTGTGAGAGTGATTGAGTGAGGTTGTTTCGTTGTGGTAAGTTGTTGGTGGCTGTGTGAGTGAGCTGTGAATGACTGTGCGGCTGGGAATAAGGCTTCTCTTGGCTATGAAGGGGTTGTAATGGCTGTGAATAGTTTGTTCCGAGGTTTACTTAGCTGTGGCTGAGTGAGAAGGGACTGATGGAGTGGGTGTTTCAATTAGGGTGTAGATCCCTAAATAGGTTGTTAAGTGGTCTAATGGTTGATAATGATTAATGTGGAGGATTGATTGGGTTAATTAGATAACTAGATCAATCTAGTGATCGGGATACAAAGTCGATGTAGGATTCGATTTGATCATTCGTTGTATGCTTGTACTTAACCATAATGTTTGATATGTGTAGGACGTGGATAAGAGACAGGTCCGCGGGCGTGAGGGCTTTATTATTTCGAGCATTACAGCAGGTGGGTAATTTCCTACCCGGGTCAGATAGTTGTAATTGCATTCAGATTTAGACATAGATATGATCATATTATATGTTCATATTATCTTGACCCTGCTCTTAATTATCCTTATGTTTGATACTTGTCGTTGACTATATATGCTCAAATGTTGATATCACATTTTCCTTTATCATGATTGAGGAGTTACAGATGTGATGTAAGTAGATCTATAAATGTTTAGTAGGGTGTAGATGTTAGAGTACGGATGATGACCTGATTCGTAAATTGGGTAAAAGGTCATCCGTGGTAGGTAATGCCCTAAATGTAGAATTTATTCCAATACCCGTATGTTGCATACTTATTACCAACCATGGGTTGTGTAAATGGTCAGGTAAATTGTGATTAGTTGTCACTACGGACCGGTGGTCATAGCTTCTATGATCAGTTGAATACGACTCTCTACAGAATAGAGAGTGTGTCGGTCAGTTGAGTACGACTCTCTACATGATAGGGAGTGTGTCGGTCAATTGAGTACGACTCTCTACATGATAGGGAGTGCATCGATCAGTTGAGTACGACTCTCTACATGCTAGAGAGTGTTATGATCAGTTGAGTACGACTCTCTGCAGGATAGAGAGTGCGTTGATCAGATTGGTATGACTCTCTATTGAATAGAGAGCCTATGGTGGATTTCTATATGCGTGACTGTGCATTCATATCATTTTCATACATACTGACGACATAGTCTCCCTTGTGGTTGAGAGGGTCGTCAGTCATCCTACCTCCTAGGTTACTCGAGAGAAGTAACTAGTGTGAGGGCAGAGCATTTATTATGTCGCACTCTACCACTATAGGCGGTGGTAGTAGGAGTTGCATGCAGTTGTCCTGGGTGCGTGACACTTGACCACTCATAGGTAGTGTCAGTCGAAGTGGCCAGCAGCAGGGACCCCCGCTGTGTAGCGAGCTCTTTACGCTCATATGCTGTTAGGGAAATCAACATGTGATATGATTTTGATGTGTGTGACAAAGGGTTTAAGTTAGGATGATTGGATTTGATATGTGCGTTGGAGTCTTGCAGGACTTAGTAATTCGCACATGGAGCTTTGGCAAATTTCACCTCTCATGACTCGCTCCATGAGTCGGTGAAGAATAGCTTTGCGGAAGTCGTGCGCTTGGGGCATCCGATGGACCGTCGGACGAGAAGCATTGGGGTGAAGCCGGAGGAAGTAGACTTCAGAGCGAGACGTGAAGGATGACACTACAGAGCCGTGTGCTTGGCGCATCTGAGGGATGTGGCCGGACGAAGACAACTTCAAAGGCGAGGGACTCCAAGGGATGAGAGTGAGCGAATGTAACCCGGAATGTGGTAGTGCGCTTAGGTGAAACTTGGCCAATTGGCTAAGTGTCGGATGGGATTTCCCGACATCAGTCGACTGCCATGTCATGGCAGTCGGCTGCTCCAAGTCGATTGTGACTCGACTGGTATACGATTCTGGTTTATGTGTCATCAGTCGACTGTCACGGATTGGTAGTCGACTGCCGAGACCATCAGTCGACTGCTGATGGCATCAGTCGATTGGTCGAGAGGGTTTGGGGCACAGAACAACTCGTAGCCGACTGATTAGTCGGCTATGGAGGCATTAGTCGACTGATGGATACATCAGTCGACTGCCAAGGTTCCCGTTGAACTACAACGGTGGAGATCTGACGTGTTCAGAGGTCGTTGTAGTGGCGTGATCGCGAAAGCGTGCGATCGCTAAAGGCGCGATCGTGATGGCGGCCAACGGGAAGAAATCAGCCCTCTCTATAAAAAGAGAGGGTATGGGCTTTTGGGGGGCTAATGCTTGAACTCCTAACAACTCCCAAAGTGCCCTAAATGTTTTCCACTCTTCTACTTGTGCTAATCTTCATTCTATTGTAAGAAGAGTGATCTTGTGTAAAAGAGGTTACCTCCACCTAGCTTTGTGCAAACGAGAGAATAGTGGAAAACTTGAGGCGTGATTCACCTTGGACGAATCAGACCATGGATTAGCGGCGAGGCCGTGAACCACGTTACATTGTGGTGTTAACGTTTGTGCTTTCTATTCTTTACTTTGCTTTGTCTTAATTGTTTATATTAGTATATTCCGCTTGTGCTAATTAAGTTTGTAGACGAGCAATCAACGAACGACTACCATCGTCTATGATAAAGGGCTATTCACTCCCCTCTAGCCGGCCACTGATTCCCTATAAGTGGTATCAGAGCCAAGGAAGCTTGTCAACGAACTAACCGCCGCTACAAGCACAATCAAGGATGGCCGGCTCTAACATTCACCCATCAAAGTTTGAAGACGAATTCTCTTTGTGGAAGAAGAGAATGGAGGTATTCTTCGAGACCGACTTTGACATTATGCTTACTATGGAAAACGGTTTCGAAGTTCCTAGGGATGAAGAAGGGAAGCCTCTAGAGAAGTCAAGGTGGACAAAGAAACAAAGGGAGGAGCACTTGGCAAATTCGAAGGCCAAGCATCACTTGTACAACGTACTTCCCCAATAAGAAATCAACTGGATTGGAGAGTGTGCAAGTGCTAAAGAGATGTGGGAGAAGCTAGTAGAGCTTCATGAAGGTACCTCGGAGGCCAAGCTTGCAAGGAGAGACTTCCTCCACTCCCAACTATCAAATATTAAACTTGAAAAGGGAGAAAAGGTAACCTCATTACATTCTAGGTTTAAAGAAATATTAATTGGGCTAACAAGTGTAGGAGAAAGACTTTCGAACCAGGATATGCTTATGAAAGCAATCGACGCTTTTCCCCGGTCATCGAAATGGAGCTCAATGGTGGACTCCTACATGTCGAAGAATTTAGAAGTTAGCACCTTGGAGGAGTTCTTCTCAACCATGGAGCCCCATGAAACAAGGCTTAAGGAAGTAATCGAAGAATCAAGTATCAAGCCATCAAGAGGAGTAGCCCTAGTAGCAAACAAGGGAAAGAAGAAGAAGATAGAGACTTCCTCCTCCTCCAATGAAGCATCTTCCTCCTCCTCCATGGATAGCACGGAAGAAGCATACATGGTAAGGAAGGTAAGACATGCGTTGAAGAATTTTAAATTTAATAAATCTAATGATAGGAGAAGAAGACCAAGGGGGAAGATAATTTGCTATAATTGCCAAGGAGAGGGACACATAAGGGATAATTGTCCCCTCTTAAACAAGAGCAAAGAAGAGAGGAAGAAGAAAGAGGAAAAGAAGAAGGGGAGCAAGAAGAAAAAGGGGAAGGCCAAGGCACTAAAAGCAAGGACATGAGATGATCCCTCTTCATCATCATCATCGGAAGAGGAAAACACTTTTGTCACCAACCTTGCTTTGATGGCGTTTGATGATCTCGACACCTCCTCCTCCGAACAAGAAAGATCAAGCACAAGTGAGGAGAGCTCTAGTGAAGGGGGTGTCTCATCACCATCCTCATCCGAATCCAAAGAAGAAGACATGGAAACTATGGTAACGAATCTCTCACCCAAGAAAATAGTTTCTATGATTTCTAGCCTTACTAAGGACTTATTTAGGGCAAAGAAGAAAAATAAATGCATGCTTGATCAAATTAAGGACTTAGAAGAAAAATTAGAAAAAGCATGCTTAAATATTAATGATAATATTTTTTCTAGTCTCAATGATGCATGCTCACATGATAACTATATGCCTTTTAATGTTAGTGATGCATGTATGAATGAGAATAGAGCTTTAAGGGAAAAGGTAGACCATTTGACAAAAGCCCTAGAAAAATTCACCATTGGCTCCAACACCATAAACATGATCATAGGGAGCCAAAGGGCAAGCTTCAATAAGAAAGACCTAGGATATAAAGGAAAAACTAATGAAAAGGCCTATAAATATTTGATTGTTAGGGGTCAAAGCAAAAATAAGACAATAGCTAGAAAATGGATCCCTAAAGAATATTTAGTGAACCCCATAGGAAAGAATTTGTTTTGGGTTCCTAAATCCATCCTTAAGGGTTAGAAAAACACTAGGATAGTCAACCATATGGAATTTACCTATATCATATTTTTGGTTGACTTAGGATGGCGGGACTAAGTTTTTGAAATAGTATTGGGTGATGATAATGCACCCTTAAATAGTTTAAATCATGCTCAACACTTAGTGTTATATATATTGATACTCATGACCTATAAATTTTTAGAATAGTGTTGGGTGATGATAATGTGCTCATAAATTGATAATAATGCTTAAATTATGATAGTTAATGTAATTGATATATATGTTTGCAATCATGATTTATGATATTGACATTTGATATATAATCATGGGCAATAAGGTTTAAATTATGCTTTGGGTGATACTTGACTTATTATCATGACTTTATACCTAATGCATGATTACAAATTGATAGATACATTAGTTTCATGATCATAATGTGAAATCAATGCATATATGTCTTTATGATCATGTAGTATGTTAGGATGATACTTAACCTTGTGTAAAATTGCATGAAATTAATGGTTAAATATATACAAATAACTTTAGGAACATCTCACACTCACTATAGGCTACCTTGATTGAAAACATAGCATGAGTGAGATAATAAGATGACACAAATGATCCACTAATGCCTATGACATTTAGATGATCATTTAAAGTATCAAAAGAGTAATAATAGACCAATCACGGGGAAGACTTATATTTAATTCATAGACATATTGCCCAAAGATCATGGTTGGATATTTCAAATTTTTTAAAAACCATTTCTTGTTTCATAAACTGAATTTTCATGTTTTGAAAAGCTTCAAGGCAAAACTAGGCTTTAAAATTAATACAAACTTTAGATATTTTCCAACTTTTGAGATTTTTCCTAATTTTTGAAAATATAATGATTTTTCATGGAAAACTATTTTTCATTGATAAAGGAACTTACAAGAAATGTGTTCCCCAAATTTCATGATTTTTCGAATTTTATAGAATTTTTTATGCATTTCTGAAATTCAGCCCGAAAATCAGAAAATCCTGAAATCAGAGTGTCTGTCGATTGATAGTCTGAACAAGTTGACTGATCGACTGAAAACATGTCCAGTAACCTTCTTCCAGTAACATTCTTTTATCAGATTTTATGGCATGTTTTGGTGATTTTTTTTTTTTGTTTCCTAGACTTGATGTCATGTTTGAATAACTTAGTTTAATCTTTTTTATGGTGTCAAAGGAGGAGAAATATGTATATTTAAGTAAGTTATATTAAGGGGGAGAATTTCATTTAGGGGGAGTTTCATGTATTAAGGGGGAGAGTTTATAATTATGTTTATTTACATGATTTTTTACCTTAAAATTTTTATCAAATGTTTACCTAACTTAAACGGATTGCCACACATCAAAAAGGGGGAGATTGTTAGGGCAATCAACCTGTGATATGATTTTGATGTGTGTGGAAAAGGGTTTAAGTTAGGATGATTGGATTTGATATGTGCGTTGGAGTCTTGCAGGACTTAGTAATTCACATATGGAGGTTTGGCGAGTTTCACCTCTCATGACTTGGTCCTTGAGTCGGTGAAGGATAGCTTTGCAGAAGTCGTGCGCTTGGAGCATCCGAGGGACCGCCAGACGAGGAGCATTGGAGTGAAGCTGGAGGAAGTAGACTTCAGGGCGAGATGCGAAGGATGGCGTTGCAGAGCCGTGCGCTTGGTGCATCCGAGGGACGTGGCCGGACGAAGACAACTTCAAAGGCGAGGGACTCCAAGGGATAAGAGTGAGCGAATGTAACCCGGGACGGGGTAGTGTGCTTAGGTGAAACTTGTCCAATTGGCTAAGTGTTAGGCCATGTCATGGCGATCGCCTCAATCGATAGTGACTCGACCGGGTATACGATCTGGTTCATGTGCCATCGATCCATCGCCGAGGCCATCGATCGGTATTGATGGCGACTCCGTAGTCAAGAGAGTTTGGGGCACAGAAACTCTCGTAGTCGACTGATCAGTTGGCTACGGAGGCATCAGTCGACTGATGGATACATCAGTCGACTGCCAAGGTTCCCGTTGAACTACAATGGTGGGGATCTGACGTGTTCAGAGGTCGTTATAGTGGCGGCAGTCGACTGCCAAGGGCAGCAGTCGACTGATGGCGGCCAACGGGAAGAAATCAACCCTCTCTATAAAAAGAGAGGGTGTGGGCTTTTGGGGGGCTAATGCTTGAACTCCTAACAACTCCCAAAGTGCCCTAAACATTTTCCACTCTTCTACTTGTTCTAATCTTCATTCTATTGTAAGAAGAGTGATCTTGTGTAAAAGAGGTTACCTCCACCTAGCTTGGTGCAAAGGAGAGAATAGTGACAAGCTTGAGGCGTGATTCACCTTGGACGAATCGGACCGTGGATTAGCGGCGAGGCCGTGAACCACGTTACATTGTGGTGTTAATGTTTGTGCTTTCTATTCTTTACTTTGCTTTGTCTTAATTGTTTATATTAGTATATTCCGCTTGCTCTAATTAAGTTTGTAGACGAGCAATCAACGAACGACTACCATCGTCTATGATAAAGGGCTATTCACCCCCCTCTAGCCGGCCACCGATTCCCTACAAGTGGTATCATAGCCAAGGAAGTTTGTCAACGGACTAACTGCCGCTACAAGCACAATCAAGGATGGCCGGCTCTAACATTCACCCACTGAAGTTTGAAGGCGAATTCTCTTGGTGGAAGAAGAGAATGGAGGTATTCTTCGAGACCGACTTTGACATTATGCTTACTATGAAAAACGGTTTCAAAGTTCCTAGGGATGAAGAAGGGAAGCCACTAGAGAAGTCAAGGTGGACAAAGAAACAAAGGGAGGAGCACTTGGCAAATTCAAAGGCCAAGCATCACTTGTATAACGTACTCCCCCAACAAGAAATCAACCGGATTGGAGAGTGTGCATGTGCTAAAGAGATGTGGGAGAAGCTAGTAGAGCTTCATGAAGGTACCTCGGAGGCCAAGCTTGCAAGGAGAGACCTCCTCCGCTCCCAACTATCAAATATTAAACTTGAAAAGGGAGAAAAGGTAACCTCATTACATTCTAGGTTTAAAGAAATATTAATTGAGCTAACACGTGTAGGAGAAAGGCTTTAGAACCGGGATATGCTTATGAAAGCAATCGACGCTTTTCCCTGGTCATCAAAATGGAGCTCAATGGTGGACTCCTACATGTCGAAGAATTTAGAAGTTAGCACCTTGGAGGAGTTCTTCTCAACCATGGAGCTCCATGAAACAAGGTTTGAGGGAGTAATTGAAGAATCAAGTAACAAGCCATCAAGAGGAGTAGCCCTAGTAGCAAACAAGGGAAAGAAGAAGAAGATAGAGACTTCCTCCTCCTCCGATGAAGCATCTTCCTCCTCCTCCATGGATAGCACGGAAGAATCATACTGTTGGTGCAATCGGCCCAGGTCACGATTGACCAGGACTCGAGTTTGACTCGAGTGATGTTTTGATGTTTGACAAAGTATGTTTGACAAAGTATGTTAGACATAGGATTGACATTGATGTTTGACATTAATGTTGGTTAATATGTTGGGGAGATTGTTTATACAATCGACCCAGGTTATAATTGACCAGACTCGAGTTTGACTCGAGGGAGACTTTGGTGGTTGACTAGGGTTGACCATGTGTTTATGGGAAAGTCCAAGTCATGGGTACTTGGCATGGAAAGTCCAAGTGGGACACTTGGCATTTGGGAAAGTCCAAGTCTTGAGTACTTGGCATGGGAAGTCCAAGCATGGGTCTTGGCAAATGAGAAGTCCAAGCATGGGTCTTGGCAAATGGAAAGTCCAAGCATGGGTCTTGGAATGGAAAGTCCAACATGGGTTGGCAAGGGAAAGTCCAAGCTTGAGTCTTGGCATTTGAGAAGTCCAAGGGGATTGATATTGGCGGTGTAAAGTCCAAGCGGAGTCTTGGCGGCGTAAGTCCAATGTGCCTTGGCGGTGTAGACACCGTTAGCATGACATAGCCGATGGAAGCACCTGGAAGCTAGCGCGATGGATGAACAAGTCATGGATGACTTGGAGGGATCCGAGGCGTGAGGTGATGGAGGTGGCTAGAAGGCTTAGGTCTAGGCTAAGGGTGGTCTAGCAAGTATGGGGGCACCATACTTGGGTTAAAACCTCATTCTGCTCATGGGAAGCGATCGGTAGTGTCGACAGCGATCGCGCCAGATGGCGATCATTGCCGGTCAGTCGGCTGCGAAGCGCTCGTGAGCCGTGAAGCGATCGACTACGAGGCGTTAGCGATCGGCCAATGTTAGCGATCGTGAGTGAGAGTCCGTTGGAATTTGTCCAACGTGGATTGAGCCGTTGTCTCACGGCTACGATGTTAGCGATCGATCGGTGATTTATGGCGGTCATCGCGGTAAATCGGCCCGACGCGAGATAAAAGGAAGTGTTCGTGGAGATTGCGGCATCGGTTCTTGGGGAGCTTTCTTGAGGCGATTTGAAGGCGATTTGCAGGTGCATTTCAGGGCCCTTCAACCTCATCCAAGCAACCAACAAGCAAAGCGCTCAAACCCTAGTTTTGTAAAGTGTTCTTTACATTTCCTTTGTATTTGCTTGTATTTCCTTAGATTATTGTTGTAATCTTGTGTACGAGGTTTCTCCGCCTCCGACTTGTTGTCGAGAAGGAGTTTATTGATTAGTGATTGCATTGGCGTCGCTAGAGCTCATTAGAGCTCGATCCGTGGAGTAGGAACCGTTACGGTTCTGAACCACGTTATATGCTTGTGTTGTGATCGTGTTGTGATTGTGTGTCATGTTATATTTATTTGCTATTATTTCTATTCCGCTGCATACTAACAAGATTGTAGACAAGCAACGCGAACGATCTCCATTTTCGTACGGGTCACACGCTATTCACCCCCCCCTCTAGCGGGCATTCAATCACCAACAAGTGGTATCAGAGCCCGGGGCTCTTCTACGGACTAACCGCCGGGAGCTAAAAGGCTAGAGGTAAAGATGGAACTCCAAGACAAGCTCGGATGGGACATCAACACACCGGTCCCCTATTCCTTCTATGGACAAGAAGGATTTAGTCAATGGAAGGCAAGGATCGAAGACTACCTAATGATGAGGGACTTCGAAGAATGGTCTATCTTAATGGAAGGCTTTGAATTGCCAAGAGGACCAAAAGGTGGTTTCCTCAAAAAGAAGAGATGGACCGAAGAGCAAGTCCAAGCCTTCGAGAAAAACACCAAGGTAATAAAGTTTTTGGTTGAGTTAATACCTAACAATATCTTGTGTATGGAGCCAAGGAGCTATGGAGCCAAGTGGCAAAGCTCCATGAAAATTCATTATCAATTCAACAAGAAGAAGAAGAAGAAGAGGAGTGCACACCCTCTCAAGCTCAAGCAAGCACATCTCCATCAAAAGAGCTTGAGGAGTCCGAAGTTGATAGGGAATCAACTTCCGGATTGGTGGAGGAAGTGGAAGAAGTATCCACTTCTAGGATGGAGGAGATTAGAGTTTCCTCAACACCGGAACATCAAGAAGAAGCTTCGACATCCGGTCAAGATGAAGAAGTCCAAAGTCCAATTCCGGTCCTCATTAACCTAGGTAACTCAAGCAATTTAAATTTAAATAAAATACATATTATATGCTTTGAGTGTAGGGAGCAAGGACACTACAAGAGTAAGTGTCCTAAACGGGTTAAGAAGACTCCACCCGTGCCAAAAATCAAGGAAGTTGGTGCCCAAAGTCAAAGAAGCAAAGAACAAGTAATTTGCTTCAAGTGCCGACAACCGGGACACTTCCGGAGTCAATGCAAGAAGGGGGACAAGAAGACTCAAAATGGAGCATCATATGTAGGGGGAGCTAAGGCTAACCCTAAGGTATATTTTAATAATGTTCTTTCTAATTCTTATAGTCAAAAGCATGCTAGAAATAATTTTAGCAATCTTGCTATTTATCAAAAAGAGCATGCTAGGAATAAATATTTTTGCTTAGGAGCTAAAAGTGTCCATCTTAGTAATAAGGAAAATTTTGGGACTAATGTCCCTAGAAAAACCGTACCTAGGGAATCTATTAAGAAAATACAAGATCATCTAGGTTTCAACCCTAAATGGACTAGGCATATGCCTAGAAGGTCCCATGCCCATGATTTAAATCAAAACTCTAAAATTGGGCAATTAGAAAAGGAAAATCAAGTCTTGAGGTCAAGGCTTGAAAAACTTGAGAAGACCCTTAAAATTATACAAAATCAATTTAAAGGGTCAAATGATCAAAAGTCAAGGTCCAAAAGTCAAAGTCAACACCAAGGACCTAAGAGTCAAAAGTCAACCAAGGGCAAGCAAGGTTTGGGTCACAAACCTAAGCCTAAGGTAGCTTACCATAGTGTTCCATTTGATTATGGAACACTAACTAGGTCTAGGAAGACCAAGGTCAATAGGGAAGTCATCCCTAGAGTTGACCAAAGGGTATGCCTAGTGGCTAGGGTTTCTAGGAAACCTAAGGTGGCCACTAAGAAGGTTGTTAGGGAGGCAATCCCTAAGGTTAACCTAGGCAAGACCCAAATGACCAAGGCTAATAAGCCTAGGAAGGTCATTAGGAAGGTATCTAGGGAAGTTATCCCTAAGGAATACCTAAGTAACCCTAGGAGTTCAAATCGTTTTTGGGTTCCTAAGAGCGTGATTGATTCACGCTAAGATGGGTTTAGGGTGTGTCAACCTTGATTGGATGGGTAGTTAACTCAACCATGACAAAGGTGACACTTTAGGTTATTTTCAAGGTTATGGTTACCTTGAAAATACATTTGAGTTTTTAATCCTAAAATATTTTAGGATGTGTCAATATTAATTATGAAGTTTGATAAACTGATCATTTTGGCACAATTTAGGTTTAGAGGTTGGTGTGCCATTTTAGGTTTTTGGCACACTAGGGAGATTAAGTTAATATGACAAAATATGCTTAAATCCCAACAAGTCTCAACAAATGGCAATTAATATTAAAATTTAGGTATTATTATACCTATACATTTTATATGTCATGCTTGTTTGCCATATGCCATGACATGACATCATGTTTACTTTTATCATCTAAATGTCATGATCATGCTTAGGATTAAGGTTTCAAATGTCATGTGTTTTTAGATTTCATCATATGCCATGACATCATGATCATTGGCCATGATTTATTTTTCTATCATTATGCCATGATCATTTTCATGCATCTAAATTGATTAAAATTGATTTAAGGACTATGGCATGACTTGGAGTCCCATTTATAAGGGAATCAAGTAGAGTTGCCTTAGAAAAATGCATGAAACCCTAGTTTAGGGAGAACAAAACCCACATCTCACATCCAATTGACATGTATGTGTATTTATACACCCTAGATACATGTGAGATGCTAGGATATGAGTTGAGTTCAAGGTGCATAGTTTTTGCATCTAGATGAACTAAAACTCATCTAATTTTATTGGTGGATCATTGGGAAAGCTTGTGTACAAGTCATGTGCATAAAGCCCAAGGAATATGATCCAAAATAAGGTTTTTAAAGTCATTTTAAAATCAATTTAGAAAACCTTGGTGAAGTCTATCTTTTGATAGCAATCACCATTGATGAGATTGATACAAAGTGAGCCAAAAACTTAGAAGTTTTCTTCACTTTTGAATTTTGTATCAATTTCGATATTTTATGGGTAAAATAATTTTAAAACATTTTTCACCCATTGTATTAGTCATAAGTATTATACGTATGAATTTTCATGATTTTTCGATATACGTATAATTATTTATGAATTTCTGAAATTGATCGATCATTGAAATTCGAATTTATACCGATCGCCACTTGGTGGCAATGATCGATGTATGTAACAATCGGTGATTCTTGTCGAGTCGATTGAGTCTGATTTCGGGTTAACAAGGTTTGTTTAGCCCGTGTTCAGCCATGGTAAAGGTCCCTAACCACTCCTAACCCTAGGACATGCTTTGGGAAGCATTATGAAGGGTGAAAATCCATTGGATATGGATTAGGAGTTGTGTTAGGTCAAAGTATCAAATTTAGGGTGAGTAAAAGTTCTATGTTGAACTTAGAACCTTAAGATGGTTTAGAGTTCCTATTGGCTTAGGGCTTTCCAAGGACATTGTTGGCAATGGTGCAAGGGGAGCAAGTCTTTAGGGGAGGTATCCATCTTGGTATGATGGATGTTTTTATGGGAGAATGTTATCAATTGAAAATTGATGGGTGTTTGATACCCAATTTGGAAATTGGGAGAGTGAGATAGAGTGCCTCTCTTGAGTGATATGGGACTTATCACTAGGAAGATGGCAGCATCCTAGGTATTTTTGATCAAGGGGAGATTGTAAGATCTCATTGGGACATGAGACATTGACCTCCTTGAGAGAAAACCTTTGATGTTAGTCAAAAAGGGGAGAATGTTTGGGGAGAACATTTGATTTACTTTTCACTTGAATGTTTGGGGAGAACATTTGGTGAGTGTTTACCAATTTGGGATAATTGGTAAGGGATTTGAGTTAGTGTTCTAACTCATGGTTTTATTGGTTTTGTCAAACATCAAAGGGGAGATTGTTGGTGCAATCGGCCCAGTCACGATGACGAGGACTCGAGTTTGACTCGAGTGATGTTTTGATGTTTGACAAAGTATGTTTGACAAAGTATGTTAGACATAGGATTGACATTGATGTTTGACATTAATGGGTTAATATGTTGGGAGATTGTTTATACAATCGACCCAGTTATAATTGACGGACTTCGAGTTGGACTCTAGGGAGCTTTTGGTGGTTGACTCGGGTTGACCATGGGTTTATGGGAAAGTCCAAGTCATGGGTACTTGGCATGGAAAGTCCAAGTGGGACACTTGGCAATGGGGAACGTCCAAGTCTTGAGTACTTGGCATGAGAAGTCCAAGCATGGGTCTTGGCAAATGAGAAGTCCAAGCATGGGTCTTGGCAAATGGAAAGTCCAAGCATGGGTCTTGGCATGGAAAGTCCAACATAGGTTGGCAAGGGAAAGTCCAAGCTTGAGTCTTGGCATTTGAGAAGTCCAAGGGGATTGATATTGGCGGCGTAAAGTCCAAGCGGATTCTTGGCGGCGTAAGTCCAATGTGCTTTGACGGTGTAGACACCGTTAGCATGACATAGCCGAGGGAAGCAACTGGAGGCTAGCGTGATAGATGAACAAGTCATGGATGACTTGGAGGGATCCGAGAGACGTGAGACTGATGAGGTGGCTAGAAGGCTTAGGTCTAGGCTAAGGGTGGTCTAGCAAGTATGGGGGCACCATACTTGGGTTAAAACCTCTCATGGGATGATCGGTGCCGCAATGATCGCTAAGGACGGCAATGATCACGGCCGAGTGGCGAAGACAAGCGCCCGTAGCCGATCGGGCGACGACGGAGCGTTAGCCGACCGCCAATGTTGGCGATCGGTGAGAGTCCGCTGAATTTGTCCAACGTGGATTGAGCCGTTGTCTCACAGCTCTGATGTTAGCGAATGAGTGATTTATGGCGCCGATCGCGGAAATCCAGCCCGACGCGAGATAAAAGGAAGCTGTTCGTGGAGATTGCGGCATCAGTTCTTGGGGAGCTTTCTTGAGGCGATTTGAAGGCGATTTGCAGGTGCATTTCAGGGCCCTTCAACCTCATCCAAGCAACCAACAAGCAAAGCGCTCAAACCCTAGTTTTGTAAAGTGTTCTTTACATTTCCTTTGTATTTGCTTGTATTTCCTTAGATTATTGTTGTAATCTTGTGTACGAGGTTTCTCCGCCTCCGACTTGTTGTCGAGAAGGAGTTTATTGATTAGTGATTGCATTGGCGTCGCTAGAGCTCATTAGAGCTCGATCCGTGGAGTAGGAACCGTTACGGTTCCGAACCACGTTATATGCTTGTGTTGTGATCGTGTTGTGATTGTGTGTCTTGTTATATTTATTTGCTATTATTTCTATTCCGCTGCATACTAACAAGATTGTAGACAAGCAACGCGAACGATCTCCATTTTCGTACGGGTCACACGCTATTCACCCCCCCCTCTAGCGGGCATTCAATTCCCAACACATACATGGTAAGGAAGGTAAGACGTGCGTTGAAGAATTTTAAATTTAATAAATCTAATGATAGGAGAAGAAGACTAAGGGGAAAGATAATTTGTTATAATTGTCAAGGAGAGGGACACATAAGGGATAATTGTCCCCTCTTAAACAAGAGCAAAGAAAAGAGAAAGAAGAAAGAGGAAAAGAAGAAGGGGAGTAAGAAGAAAAAGGAAGAGGAGAAGAAGGCCAAGGAAAAGGGGAAGGCCAAGGCACTAAAAGCAAGGACATGAGATGATCCCTCTTCTTCATCATCATCGGTTATATGGTTGTGTCAGATACTTGTATACTTGTTGGTTGGACCATTAGATACCTTTGACCAGTATTTATGATGTTGTATGGTTTAGACCATATTTCCAGTTATATACATATATTGTGGATATGTGCTCAGGTTGGATGGGTGTAGCGTAGCAAACTTTCAGGTATGTCCGCATTTTATGTTGGCCATTTGGTTAGAAGGTATAAATATGTATATGTTTATCATGCTAGTGTTACCTGATGTACCTGTAGATTTTTTCTATTGAATTACATGTGATATTTGATATATACATATTTTTTCTATTACCTGCTGAGTTATACTCACCACCACGGACCCTGACTTTTTCTATCGCCCAGGTAACAGGTAGTAGTCTTTGTGACGACTTGGAGCACCGCTGGCTGGCAACATCTCATCTCACCTCTGAGGCTCCCGTGTTTGTTTTGGGCTTTCCGTATGTTGTGTTAAGCACTTGGAGTTTTTATGTGGTGCTATGCGTTATGGATTTGTTATGTGGTGTACACAAGTGTTGTTTCGGATTTTCTGTCGGTATTTTTCTTATGATGTGTCAGTCATACTGGTTTGCACTGTGTAGTGTGTGATATAGTTGTATTATGTTTCCGCTGTGTTTGATATATATATATATGCTTACTATGTTGTGGTTGTGGGCCTACGGGCCTTGTATTAACACGATATATTGCCACGTATAGGGGAGATGTCGTTCGTTTGCTTTTCGACACGACACACTCTCGGGGCGTGACACAGTCGACTGCTTGTGGCAGTTGTCGAGCCTCCTGTCGACTATTGACCAGTCGACTAGTCATAATCTCAATCGACTGCTCTGAGTTGACTAGGCTACCAAGTGTCAAACACTCGGTCAGTTGACTGATCCATAACCCCAATTGACTCCCCTCATACTTGATAGATCACCCTTAGCCTAGACCTAAGTATTCTAGCCACCTCTATCAGCCTCACGCCTATCGGATCCCTCCAAGTCCTCCATGACTTGATCATCCATACGTTAGCCTTCAGGTGCTTCCATCGGTTATTGTCATGCTAACCGGGTCTACTTTGCCAAGGTACATTTGAACTTATACCACCAAGATAAACACTTGGACTTTACGCCACCAAACATTGGACTTATGCCGCAAAGATTACAACTTGGACTTTACGCCGCCAATATCACACCCTTGAACTTCCCAATTGCCAAGTATCCATACTTGGACTTTCACCACCAAAGTTCACTTGGACTTTACGCCACCAAGATTACAACTTGGACTTATACCCCAAGACTATACCTTTGGACTTTCCTTGCCAAGTACCCATGACTTGGACTTTACCATTGCCAAGACCCATGCTTGGACTTTCCATGCCAAGACCCATGCTTGGACTTCTCAATTGTCAAGTACTCATGACTTGGACTTTCTATTGCTAAGTACTCATGACTTGGACTTTCTATTGCTAAGTACTCATGACTTGGACTTTCCTTGCCAAGTACCTATGACTTAGACTTTCCTTATCAAGTACACATTGTCAATCATTCTGTCATTCTTGGACTTCCCATGACAATCACATTGTAAATCATTTTGTTAAACATCAAAATATTACTCGAGTCAAATTCGAATCTGGTCAATCATGATCTAGGTCGATTGCACCGACAATATTCATAACTTCACATAGGAAGCTCAACACTATGATTACACACCGTATTTACTTTCTCTATACTTCTCTCTTTCACTCTATATTCAAGTTTTATAATTTCAAATCCTCTAGATCCATCAATGAGTTTTAGCCTTATCGAACCCTAATTGAATTTAATCAAGTTCAATATGTACAGTGTGTTGGGGACCTTTGGATGCGCTAGAGGGAGGTGAATAGTATCGATCAATTTACACTTCGATTTGTGTTGTGTTTGTCTACAATTTATTAGCGCAGCAGAAATACAAGATATATAAACGAAATACAAGAACAAATACACCACAAACAATATACATGAGATTTTACGTGATTCAACCTACGGTTCCTACTCCACGACTGAGCTTTAGTGCATACTCTACTAAACCTTGTCTCCTTCTCGACAACATACTGGAGGTGGAGAAAACCTCTTACAATATGAATTACAATAAAAGAATACATGCCAAATGAAAAAAATACAAAAGAAATGAGAAAACTCAAACCAAACACTTCACACGAGTGTGCTTTTGATTGCTTTACTTTTGGTTGCTTTGGAATGTCTTAGAAGGTCATGAATGAAGCAACAATTCTCCAAGATCTTCGAGAACCGTCTGCCCTTTCCTCCTTCTTGAGCTCCTTATAATGTATCGCGTCAGGGTTGATTTTTTGCCTCCCAGTCGACTAGCCTTACCCACCAGTCGACTGGGCACAGTGGCGTTGTCTTACAACGGACTAATCCATGTCAAATTATTGTCGATCAGTTGACTTCCCTGACCTAACAATCCACTGCCATAACCAACAGTCGACTGTCATAAACTAGCAGTCGACTGCCAAGTCTTCTGTGCCCATGTCTATCGAAACCAGCCAACTGCTTTACCCTAGCAATTGATTGTCAGTGGCTAGTTGACTGCTCAACCCTAACAGTCGACTGCAAGAGCCACAATCCGCAATCAAGCCTTAATCGACTACACGACCAGTCAACTGGGTTATAACCCCAGTTGATTGCCCGAGCCAAACTGAGCTCCTGAGTGCTGAGCACTCGACGAATCGACTAGCCAATGCCATCAGTCGACTGGTACACCTCAAATATGAACTTTAATCCAAGTATGATCCCCTCATACTTGATACTCACCCTAGATCTAAACCTAAGCCTTCAAGCCACCTTCATCAACCTCACACTCTCAGGGTCCATCTAAGTCCTCCATGACTCCTTCACCCTTCATGCTAGCCTTCAGGTGCTTCCATCGGCTTCATCATGCCATCAAATACCTTTGCCACAAGGTTGCGCCTCTAGGACATCTCCATTGCCAAGCCTCAATGCTTGGACTTTCACCGTCAAGACTACACACTTGGACTTACGTGGTCAAAACTACACCCTTGGACTTTTCCTTTGACAAATATCTATATTTGGACTTTCGCCACCAAAACTACACACTTGGACTTACACGGCCAAGACTACACCCTTGGACTTTTCCTTTGCCAAGTATTCATACTTAGACTTTCGCCACCAAGACTACACACTTGGACTTATACGACCAAGACTACACCCTTAAACTTTTCCTTTGCCAAGTATTCATACTTGTGTTAGGATCTTTGTAACGGCTAGAGGGGGGTGATTAGCCTTTCTTCGTTTCTACAAGCAAGTTAGCGGAAGCAATACAAATACGAATAAGAATACAAGTAAGAAAACGATGAAAGCAATGCTAACACTCGATGTACGTGGTTCGGAGATGACACTCCTACTCCACGGCAATCCGTAAGGTGGATTAGTCCTAGCCAAGCTTCACTATATTCTCCTTTGGATGAACCAAGGTGGAGAAACCTTTCTTACAATGCTCTCCTCTTCTTTACAATGATGGATGATTAAGAACTAGAGAAGAGGAGGTTTTGAATTGCTAAAACACTTGGGAAAGCTTGGTGAGCACGAGGGTGTAGTTAGGAATGAGAGCACTAGCTTCACCAAGCTCTCCAAGGCCCCTTTTTATAGAAGAGGGGATGTTTTTCCCGTTGGGCCTCGATCAGTCGACTGATGCTTTCCATCAATCGAATGTCGCTGAAGCCAACGACTTCTGAACCGAGATCTTCGCGGAGATTCGTAGCCGCAATTTCTAACGGCCAGGTGATCACGATCGATCCTCCATCGGGCCGATCGATGGAGCGATCGATCCGAGTGATCGCAGTCGTAGTCGAGCGCGACTATATTCTCGCTTTCGTTTTGCGATCACCGATCGCCACGCTGCGGGCCAATCGATGGTAACATCACGATCACATCGCTAACGCAGCTGATCGTGATGGTCAGGGTTTCAACCTGACTTAGTCGAGCACCTGACCAGTCGACTGATACATTGTATCAGTCGACTGATACTCATTAAGTGTGAGTAATTCACACTTGATTTTTACACCCTAGACCTAGACTCAACCTTCTAGCTCCTCATTAAGCCTTGCGCCTCCAGGATCCCTCCGAGTCCGTGACTTGTTCATCCTTTGCGCTTTGCTTCCAAGAGCTTCCTTCGGTTTCGTCATGTCTTGGGTTGCCAAATGCTTGGACTTTACGCTGCCAAGACTACAAGCTTGGACTTATGCTGCCAAGATCTTACTTTGGACTTCTTTTGCCGAGGTTCACTTGGACTTTATACTGCCAAGACTACAAGCTTGGTCTTACGCTGCCAAGTCCATCCCTTGGACTTTCCTTGCCAAGATCATACTTGGTCTTCCTTTGCCAAGGTTCACTTTGGACTTTACGCTGCCAAGACTACAAGCTTGGTCTTATGCTGCCAAGTCCGTCCCTTGGACTTTCCTTGCCAAGATCATACTTGGACTTCTCTTTTACCAAGGCTTCATCCTTGGATTTCCCTGTCACTTAAACATATTCGTAATTAGATCACAGAACATTGCCTAACTTAGATGATTATCCAAACATCAAAACATATATAAATGATTTGGAGCATTGTTGCACCAACAACTTGGACTTCTCTATTGCCAAGAATCCAATCTTAGATTTCCACTCTAGTCTTACTCGAGCTTAGTCAACCTTGATCTAAGGTTAATTACTCCAACAATCTTCTCATAATAATCTCCCCCATATGACCTTGGAGGTCCCACACCATCCACTTGTCATATGATCATATGTATGTCAAACATATTGTCAATCATATTGGCAAATATCAAAATACTACTTGAGTCAAACTCAAGTCTGGTCAATCGTGACCTGGGTTAATTGCGCCAACAATATTCATAACTTAACATAGGAAGCTCAACACTAGGATTACACACCATATTTACTTTTGTTAGGGCAATCTCTTGCCATGATTAGGTTTTGATGTGTGTGACAAAGGGTTTAAGTTAGTTTGTTATGTTGATTTGATATGTGCGTTGAAGTCGTGCAGAACTTAGTTATTCGCACATGGAGCCGTGGCGAGTTTCACATCTCATGACTCGGTCCTTGAGTCGGTGAAGGATTGCTTTGCGGAAGCCGTGCGCTTGGAGCATCTGAGGGACCGCCGAACGAGGAGCTTGGAGTGAAGCCGGAGGAAGTAGACTTCGAGGCAAGAGACGCGAAGGAGCATTGCAGAGTCGTGCGCCTGATGCTGCCGAGGGACGTGGCTGCGAATGAAGAGAACTTCGAAGGCGAGGGACTCCGAGAGATGAGAGTGAGCGAATGTAACCCAGGAAGGGGTAGCTCTTAGGTGAAACTTGTCCATTTGGCTAAGTGTCGGATGAGATTTCCTGACACCGGCCGATCCGCCATGTCATGGCGATCGCTAATCGATGGTTCGATCGGTTTGGTCACCGAATCAAGTTGATCACCGATCGATGGCATGGGCAATGATCGATGATGGCTTGATCACCGACCGCTAAGGGACAACAATTGATCGGGCACCGCATGGGCACAAAATGGAGTCGACCTCGTTGAGGACTCGACTGATCGAGCACCAGTCGACTGATGGTAATATCAGTCGACTGATGCCAATACCGTTGGATGGAATCCAACGTGGAAAGCGGCCGTTATTGGGCAGGCTCACGGATCACCGATCGATCGAGGGCATCGATCGATCCTGTGTCAACGGGAAGAAACCCTCTTCCTCTATAAAAAGGAAGGGGATGGGGCTTTGGGAGTCTAATGTTTATGCTCTAATCTTCTCCCAAAGTGCTCTAAGGGTTTTTCCACTCTTCTTACTTGCTTTATTTCCATTCTATTGTAAGAAGAGAAATTGTGAAGGTTACCTCCACCTAGCTTGGTGTAAAGGAGAGACCAATAGTGATTGGCTTTGGAGGAGTGATTCACCTCGGACGAATCGGGATCGTGGATTAGCAGCGTAGCCGTGAACCACGTTACGACATTGTGTTAGCATTGTCTTTTTCCTTTGCTTTGTCTTTATTTGTTTAATTCGCTTGTATTGTTGTTTCCGCTTGCGCTAATCTAATTGTAGACGAGCAAATTATGACATCCATCGTAAGAGGGCTATTCACCCCCCTCTAGTCGGCCGTTTCGATCCCCAACAAGTGGTATCAGAGCAAGGTTGCTTGTCACCGGACTAACCGCTTGCTTGTCACCGGACTAACCGCCGCAACAAGCTCTACATCAAAAATGGTTGGCTCAAACATCCACCCACCGAAGTTCAACGGCGAATTCTCTTGGTGGAAAAAGAGAATGGAGGTATTTTTCGAAACGGATTTTGATATTATGATTACAATGGAATCCGGTTTCGTTTTGCCTAGGGATGAAGAAGGGAAGCCAATTGAGAAATCTAGGTGGACCAAAAAGCAAAGGGAAGAGCACCTTGCAAACTCAAAAGCCAAGCATCATCTTTTCAATGTGCTCCCCCAACAAGAGATCAACCGAATTGGAGAATGCCTAAGTGCCAAGGAGATGTGGGAGAAGCTAATTGAGCTTCATGAAGGCACATCCGAGGCGAAGCTAGCAAGGAGAGACCTCCTCTGCTCCCAACTCAACAACATTAAACTAGAAAAAAGAGAAAAGGTAATTTCCTTACATTCTCGTTTCAAGGAAATTATAACCGGTTTGTCAAGTGTAGGTGAGAAGCTATCAAACCAGGATATGGTTATGAAGGCTATAGATGCCTTTCCGCGATCCTCAAAGTGGAGCTCCATGGTGGACTCCTTCTATATCTCGAAGAATTTAGAAGTGAGCACCTTGGAGGAGTCCTTCTCAACCATGGAGCTTCATGAAACAAGGCTTGAAGGAATACAAGAAGAGCCAAAGTTTCAAACTTCAAGAGGAGTAGCCTTGATGGCCAATAAGGGGAAGAAGAAGATGGAAGTCCCCTCCTCCTCTGATGATGAAGCCTCTTCCTCCTCCTCCATGGATAGCACGGAAGAAGCGTATATGGTAAGGAGGGTAAGGTGTGCTTTAAAAGGTTTTCGATTTAATAAATCCAATGATAGGAGTAGAATACCAAGGGGAAAAGTCATATGCTACAATTGCCAAGGAGAGGGACATATAAGGGATAATTGTCCTCTCCTAAACAAGAGCAAAGAAGAGAGGAAGAAGAAAGAAGAAAAGAAAAAGAAAAAGGGGAGTAAAAAGAAGGAAGAAGGAAAGAAGGCCAAGGAAAAAGGAAAGGTCATGGCTCTCAAAGCAAAGACATGGGATGACCTTGCTTCCTCATCCTCATCCGATGAAGAAGAGCATGTCTACTCCAACCTTGCATTGATGGCTTTCGATGACTTGGATTGCTCCTCCACCGAAAATGAAGAATCAAGCTCAAGTGGAGAGAGCTCAAGTGAAGGGGGAGCCTCTACATCCTCCTCATCCGAAGAAGAGGATTTGGTAAGTGAGGTAACAAATCTACCCCCTAAGCAAATTATGTCAATGATTTCTAGCCTCACTAAGGACTTATTTAGAGCTAAGAAGAAGAACAAAAGCATGCTAGATCAAATTAAGGACTTAGAAAATAAGTTAGAAAAAGCATTCTTAATTGAAAATGAAAATATTCCTTCTTGCTAGGATGATGCATGCTCACATGAATATATGTCATTTAATGTTAGTGATGCATGCATGGATGAAAATAGGGCTCTAAGAGAAAAGGTAGATTACTTGACAAAATCCCTAGAAAAATTCACTATAGGCTCCAACACCTTGAACATGATCATAGGGAGCCAAAGAGCTAGCTTCAACAAAAAGAGCCTAGGTTATAAAGAAAAGAAAAATGAAAAGGCCTACAAATGCCTAATTGCTAGGGAACAAGATAAGAAGAAGGTAATTGCTAGAAAATGGATCCCCAAGGAGTATATAGTGAACCCCATAGGAAAGAATTTGTATTGGGTTCCAAAATCCATCCTTAAGGGTTAGAAAACCCCTAGGGTAGTCAACCATATGCAATTGACCTATATCATATTTTGGTTGACTTAGGATGACGGGACAACATTTTTAAATAGTGTTAGGTGATGATAACATACCTATAAATAGTTAATAATGCTTAAATCATGATGATTAATGTAATTGCTATGTATGTTTGCAATCATGATTTATGATTTTGAAATTTGGCACATCATCATGAGAAATAGGGTTTAAATCATGCCTTAGGTGATATTTTGCTTATTATCATGATATAATACCTAATGCATGATTACAATTTGATGAATACATGTATTTCATGATCATAATATGAATTTAAGTCATATATGTCTTTATGATCATGTTGAGTGTTAAGATGATACTTAACCTTGATAGAATTGTATGAATATAATGGTTAAGTATATACAAATACCCTCTAGAATGCATCTCACACTCACCATAGGCTACTTTGATTGAAAACTTAGCATGGGTGAGATGTTAGGATGATACAAATGTCCACTAATGCCTATGGCATTTAGATGGTCATTTAAAGTATCAAAATAGCAATAATAGACCAATCATGGGGAAGACTTATGTTTAATTCATAGACATATTGCCCAAAGATCATGGTTGGATATTTCATATGTTTTCAAAACAATTTCTTACTTTAAAATCTATGTATTCATGTTTTGAAACAATTTGATGCAAAACTAGGTGTTAAACTTGATACTAGAATGATCAAAAACCTAGTGGTTTTTAAACCTTTTGGATTTTTGGCAAATACGTGAAAATATAATGATTTTTCATGAAGACCTATTTTTCATTGATAAAGAATCTTACCAGAAATATGTTCCCCAAATTTCATGATTTTTTGAATTTTTTGGAATTTTTAATGCATTAAATCGAAAGTTCGAAATTGAGGTCGACTGGTAGTCTGAACTAGTCGACTGATGGCCTGAAAATCAAAACAGTAAAGGCCGAATTCAGGTTTTAGACTAATGTTTGGTATTTTCCTTCTATTATACTTGATGCCATGAGTTTATAACTTAGTGTTAATCTTTTTGATGGTGTCAAAGGGGGAGAAATGATTATGTTTAAGTAAATTATGATAGGGGGAGAGAGAGTTTCATGGATTAAGGGGGAGTTGCATGTTGCTATATCATGTTTATGTTTACATGCTTTCTTACCTTAGAAATTTTTATCAAATGTTTTTACCTAACTTAAACGGATTGCCACACATCAAAAAGGGGGAGATTGTTAGGGCAATCTCTTGTCATGATTAGGTTTTGATGTGTGTGGCAAAGGGTTTAAGTTAGTTTGTTATGTTAATTTGATATGTGCGTTGAAGTCGTGCAGGACTTAGTAATTCACACATGGAGCCGTGGCGAGTTTCACATCTCATGACTCGGTCCTTGAGTCGGTGAAGGATTGCTTTGCGGAAGCCGTGCGCTTGGAGCATCCGAGGGACCGTCGGACGAGGAGCTTGGAGTGAAGGTGGAGAAAGTAGACTTCGAGGCAAGAGACGCGAAGGAGCATTGCAGAGCCGTGCGCCTGATGCTGCCAAGGGACGTGGCCGCGAACGAAGAGAACTTCGAAGGCGAGGGACTCCGAGAGATGACAGTGAGCGAATGTAACCCGGGAAGGGGTAGCTCTTAGGTGAAACTTGCCCATTTGGCTAAGTGTCGGATGGGATTTCGCCATGTCCAATCGATAGTTCGATCATTGGTTTAAGTCATTGAATCAAGTTGATCGGTCGGTGGCGGCATAGGCGGTCGGTGATGGCTGAATCGATCGTGATAACCTTGTGCATGGACACAGAATGGAGTTGACCTCGTTGAGGACTCGACTGATCGAGCACCAGTCGACTGATGATAATATCAGTCGACTGATGCCAATACCGTTGGATGGAATCCAACGTGGAAAGCGGCCGTTATTGGGCAATCACGGGATCGGTCGGTGATCGAGAGCATCGATCGGTGATCCTGTGTCAACGGGAAGAAACCCTCTTCCTCTATAAAAAGGAAGGGGATGGGGCTTTGGGAGGCTAATGCTTATGCTCTAATCTTCTCCCAAAGTGCTCTAAGGGTTTTTCCACTCTTCTTACTTGCTTTATTTCCATTCTATTGTAAGAAGAGAAATTGTGAAGGTTACCTCCACCTAGCTTGGTGCAAAGGAGAGACCAATAGTGATTGACTTTGGAGGAGTGATTCACCTCGGACGAATCGGGATCGTGGATTAGCGGCGTAGCCGTGAACCACGTTACGACATTGTGTTAGCATTGTCTTTTTCCTTTGCTTTGTCTTTATTTGTTTAATTTGCTTGTATTGTTGTTTCCGCTTGCGCTAATCTAATTGTAGACGAGCAAATTATGACATCCATCGTAAGAGGGCTATTCACCCCCCTCTAGCCGGCCGTTTCGATCCCCAACAACTTTCTCTATACTTCTCTCTTTCATTCTATATTCAAGTTTTAGAATTTCAAATCTTCTAGGTCCATCAATGAGTTTTAGCCAAAACTCATTGATGGTCTTATCCAACTCTAATTGAATTTAATCAAGTTCAATATGTACAACATGTTGGGGACCTTTGGGTGTGTTAGAGAGGGGTGAATAGTGTTGATCGATTTACACTTCGATTCGTATCGTGTTTATCTATAATTCATTAACGCAGCAGAAATACAAGATATATAAACGAAATACAAGAATAAATACACCACAAGCAATACACATGAGATTTTATGTGGTTCGGAACCTACGGTTCCTACTCTACGATTGAGCTTTAGTGTTTACTCCACTAAACCTTGTGTCCTTCTCGACAATATACCGGAGGTGGAGAAAACCTTTTACAATATGAATTATAATAAAAGAATACAACCAAATGCAAGAATACAAATGAAATGAGAAAACTCGAACCAAACACTTCACACGAGTGCGCTTTTGATTGCTTTACTTTTGGTTGCTTTGGAATGACTTGGGAGGTTTGGAATGCAGCAACAATTGTCCTCTAAGATCTTCAAGAACTGGATGCCCTTTCTTCCTTCTTGAGCTCCTTATAACGTCTCACGTCGGGTTGATTTTTTGCCTCCCAGTCAACTGCCTTACCCACCAGTCGACTGGGCATAATATTGTTGTCTCACAACAGACTAATCCACGTCAGATTATTGTCGATCACCAACTTCACGACCTAGCGATCCTCGCCATACCCAATGATCATCATAAGCCGATAGTTAATCGCCATAAGTCGGCTGATCAACTACCAAATCTTCTATGCCCATGTCTATCGAAACTAGTCGACTTCTCAACCATAACAATCGACTGTCAGTGGCCAGTTGACTGCTCAACCCTAACAGCCGACTCGACTGCTAGATCCACAGTTCACAGTCAAGCCACAATCGACTACACAACAAGTCGACTGGGTCATAACCTCAGTCGATTGTCCGAGCCAAACTGAGCTCTCGAGTGCCAAGGACTCCGCCAATCGATTGACCAATGTCATCAGTTGACTGGTACACCTCAAATATGAACTTTAATCCAAGTATGATTCCCTTATACTTGATATCTACCCTAGACCTAGACCTAAGCCTTCAAGCTACCTCCATTAGTTGTATGCTCTCAGGGTCCATCCGAGTCCTCCATGACTCCTTCACCCTTCACGCTAGCCTTCAAGTGCTTTATCAGCTTCGTCATGCCATCAAGTACCTTTGCCGCAAGGTCGCGCCTCTAGGACATCTCCATTGTCATGCCTCAATGCTTGGACTTTCACTGCTAAGACTATACACTTGGACTTACGTGGTAAAGACTACACCCTTGGACTTTTCCTTTGTCAAATATTCATATTTGGACTTTCACCACCAAAACTACACACTTGGACTTACACGACCAAGATTATACCCTTGAATTTTTCTTTTTCCAAATATTCATATTTGGATTTTTATCTCCAAGGCTACACACTTGGACTTATATGGTCAAAATTACACCTTGGACTTTTTTTTGCCAAGTATATATACTTGGACTTCTTCATTGTCAAGAATTTAATCTTAGATTTCCACTCGAGTCTTACTCGAGCTTGGTCAACCTTGGCCTGAGGTTGATTGCTCCAACAATCTCCTCATAACAATCTCATCCATATGACCTTGGATGTCCCACACCATCCACTTGTCATATGATCATACGTAGTTCTACTCGAGTCTGGTCAATCGTGACCTGAACCTATTGCACCAACACAACGTCTCTCAGTCCCACTGTGACTAAAAGTCTTAGCTTCAAGAGCATCTTAGTCATGAATAGTTTATTAAAAAAATTCAAAATCTTTAATTGCTCTTTGACTATGCACAACTTGAAGTGGAGACTTTTGACTATTATAACTAAGGGGCACTGTAGAAATCAATTAAACTTAGATTGAGTCCAATCAAAGTTATGTTGGTTAAGACCATCAATGAGTTATGATTGAAAATCATTTATAAACCTAGAATATTTGAAATTTTGAAACTTGGGCATAAAGTGAAAGAGAGAAGTATAGCTAGAGAAGATAGATATTGTGTAACCTTAGTTTTAATTTCTTACATAAATTATGGATATGTGTCAATTAACACATAGGTTGAATTTTAAAATCCATTGTATATGACTAGGAATGTTTTGAAACTGAGACTTGAAGTTACAGTTAGATTTAGGATCACTACAAAAACTTATTAGACTTGAATTGAGTTCAATCAGATTTAACTAAGGTCATTACACTACAAAAAAACTGATTTTTGGCGACGAACTTTGGCAACGAAAATAATTCATTGCAAATCTGTAACAAATTTTGCGATGAATTTTATGTTTCGTCACAAATTTGTAACGAAATTTCCGACAAAAAAAAAATTGTTGGAAAAATTATAAAAATTCCAACAAATTGGCGATTTAAAAAATTTTTATCGTCGCCAATTTGTGATTTAAAATAAATTAAATCGTAAATTTGCGAATGAATTTTTTCGTTGCAGAATTATGCAACGAATTCAAAATTCGTTGCAGAATCTGCGACGAATTCAAAATTTGTTGCAGAATCTGCGATGAATTTTTTTTGTTTGCAGGATTCTACAACGAAAAAAAATTTATTGCAGAAATTTGCCACGAATTTACTTTTTCGTTGCAAAATTCTGCAACAAATTGTTTTTCGTTGCAAAATTTGCAACGAAAAAAAATTCGTTGCAGAATTTTGCAACAAATTTATTTTTTCGTTGCAGATTCTGCAACGAATTCAAAATTCGTTGCAGAAATTTGCAACGAATTTACTTTTTTGTTGCAAAATTCTGCAACGAATTGTTTTTCGTTGCAGAATTTGCAACGAAAAAAAATTCGTTGCAGAATTTTGCGACGAATTTATTTTTTTGTTGTAGATTCTGCAACGAAAAATAATTCATTGCAGAATTATTTTTTCATTGCAGAATCTGCAACGAATATAGAATTCATCGCCAAATTGGCGACGAATATATGATTCGTCATCAAATTGGCGACGAATATATGATTCGTCGTCAAATTGGCGACGAAATTAGCGACGAAAAAATATTCGTCGCTAAATTTTTCCTGATTATCCCACCGATCCAACTCTCTCCATTTCTTCTTCCCTCTCCCTCTCTTCTTCCCTAATTATCCCGCTGATCCTACTCCTCCCGTCACCGGCCTGTCGGTAAGAGTCTCCCTCTCTTCTTCCCTCTCCCTTCCGGCGGTGTCACCGAGGAACTACGGCAGCCGCGCGCGTGCTCGCAGGATGTTGCCGCCGCCGCTTTGCGCCGAGCTTCCCGTGCCGCGTGCACGCGGACCTGCCGCGAGCTCACGCGGTGATCTTGCTGCGCGCAAGGTCGCGTCAGACCATACCGCGAGCACGCGGCGGCATCGGCCGCCGCGAGCTCGCGGCGGGCACGTGGTGGCGGCAGCTAGGTGCTGCCGCGCGTACACGCGGCAGGTTCCTGCCGCGAGATCGCGTGCGGCAGCAGGTTCCTGCCGCGAGATCGCGTGCGGCAGCAGGCGGCCCCGCAAGCTCGCGGCAGCGGTAGCTGTCCCAATTATAATACTGTGTCGTAATCTAAATATAATATTTTGTTTAATAGGTTGTCCTACTTTGAAGGTGTTTGTCAAGGTGTTCATCTAGCCGTGAGCTCATCCCCACGTTGTTTCCTTCCGGACAGGTTCGTGTAAAAATATTGTTTATAACATTATTTACAGTATTATGAATTCTGTTATAATTTTTAATCGTAATGTTTGATTTTAAGTAATTTAATTACTGTTAGTAGATCATAATTTGTTCGAAATAATGATATTATAATTTGCAATTAAATATCACACAAAATCATATTTAGTATTAGAAAAATTTAATTAATGTTGAGTATAAATTTATGATTAGATTGATATATATATATATACACGAATGAAGTTAATTTGGAAGAAATGAAAATTAATCGTTGTTGATATAATTTTGAATACAGGATCGATGGAGAGAGAACGCAGTTGGATGTATAAAAAGAATTTATCAGAACGTCGTGGTTTAACCAATGAATTTATAATTGGGTTGGAACAATTTTTGAGATTTGCTACTAATAATGTTGAGTTTATGGATGAGAATAAGTTAAGGTGTTTGTGCAAAAAATGTCATAATGGTAAATTTTTCCAATGTGATAAAGTTCGAGAACATCTTTGTAGATTTGGTTTTACACCAAATTATTATAATTGGATTTGTCATGGTGAACCGTTTATATCCGATGAAGAGGTTGGACGAAACATACAAAGGACAGTTAGTGGAGAGCAAGTATATTACGATCAATGCAATCCGTATTAGAGGATGATAGTTGATGCAGTTGGTCATAATTTGAATAGCGAACCAAACGCCACAAGTGCTAGTTATCCTCAAGCATTTGAACACATGTATAATAATTATTCAACACCGTTGGAGGAGGTAGAAATTACTGGTGGTAATGAAAATGTGCACAATGAGCCATATATAAAATTTCAAGAAGTATTGAGAGCTGCAGATGAACCCGTGTGGTCCGGTTTTGACAGTCACACAAAATTATCTCTCACCGCAAGATTGTTGAATGTTAAAGCTGAGCATAATGTGTCAGAAGAATGTTTTAATGATTTTGTTCAAGTTATTGGAGAAGTATTGCCACGTGATCACATAATGCCGAATGATTTTTACAGTATGAAAAAACTTGTGAAAGATTTGGGTCTTCCGGTGCAAAGAATTGATGTTTGCAGAAATGGTTGCATGCTATATTGGGGAGATAATGTAGATTTAGAGACTTGCAAATTCTGTAGTCAATGCAAGTACAAGAGTACCACGAAATCAAATCGTAATAAGTGATTAAAATCATTCAGACAAATGTTCTATTTGCCTTTAACTCCTAGATTGCAAAGGCTTTATGCTTCAAAGGTGATTGCTGAACACATGACTTGGCATGCAAATCATGAAACAGAGAATGTGCTAATGTGTCATCCATCTGATGCAGAGGCATGGAAAAATTTTGATCGAACATATCCTGAGTTTGCAAATGAGATCCGAAACATCAGGTTGGGTCTATGTGCTGATGGATTCGCTCCGTTTGGCAAATCAGGAAGAACGTATTCTTGCTGGCCAATTATTGTAACTCCGTACAATCTTCCTCCTGGTATATGTATGAAAACACCTTATATGTTTTTAACATTGATTGTGCCTGACCCTCATAATCCGAAGAAGTTAATAGATGTTTACATGCAACCGTTGATTGTCGAGTTGATACAACTATGGGACGTGGGTGTTTCCACGTATGATGTTCATACTAATCAGTTGTTCACTATGAGAGCTGCACTTCTTTGGACCATAAATGATTTTCCTGCTTATGGGATGTTATCGGGCTGGAGTACTACGGGGATTTTAGGATGTCTAATATGTATGGAGAGATCAAAGTCATTCAGATTGAAACACGGAAAGAAACCGAGTTATTTTGATTGTCATAGACAATTTTTACTGCCAAATCATAAATTCAAAAGAAATAAAGAAGAATTTACTAATAATAGAATTGAAAGAACACCTCCACCAATCAGATTCATGGGTCAAAGTCTATGGCAAAGAGTGCTTAACTTTCCATCCGTTATTGAAGACCCTAATGTCACAACATATGACTATGAAATTACGCATAAATGGATAAAACGGAGTATCTTTTGGGATTTACCGTATTGGCAGAATAATTTGATTCGTCACAATCTTGATTTAATGCATATTGAGAAGAATGTTTTTGAAAATCTGATAAATACGGTGATGGATATAACTAGAAAAACAAAAGACAATCTGAATGCAAGAAAAGATTTGCGTCTCATATGTAACCGACCTAACCTTGATGTTGATGCAAATAGTAGGGGACCAAAACCGAAAGCAGTTTATACATTGAATAAGGATCAGAAACGGATTGTTTGTGAATGGTTGAAATCGTTGAAATTTCCTGATGGTTATGTCTCAAATATTGGTAGATGTGTTGATTTGAAGGAATGCAAATTTATGGGTTTTAAAAGTCATGACTGTCATATATTCATGGAAAGATTAATTCCTATTGCTTTGAAGGAACTGTTACCAAATTTTATCTGGGGTGCAATTACGGAATTAAGCATTTTCTTTCATGATATTTGTTCGACAGTACTGAGTCATTCACACATGGAGACATTAGAGAGAGACATTCCGATTATTATGTGTAACTTAGAAAGGATATTCCCATCGGTATTTTTTGATTCAATGGAACATATTTTGATTCACTTGCCATATGAGGCTAAAGTGGAGGTCTTGTTCAATTTCGATGGATGTATCCGTTTGAAAGGTGATTTTTTTTTTAACTTTTTTCTCGTTGTTATTTCATTTGGTCAAATCTAGTCTAATTTATTTGGTAATAAATTTTATTGTATTACTTTTAGATTCGTCTATCACTTGAAAAAAAAAGTGAAAAATAAAGCTCATGTTGAAGCTTCTATAGTTAATGCTTATATTGTGGAGGAAGTTACAACTTTTGCATCATATTACTTTGAACCTCATGTTCAATGCAAGAGTCGGAAAGCAGGAAGAAACGATGAGGGTCCCGTTGATCCAAATTTGAGGGCATTCTCAATTTTTAATTACCTTGGTCGACCAAGTGGATCTTGTACAAGTAGATACTTAATCGTCAGTGGCGAGCACATACATATATTTTATTGAAGCCCGTATAACGCCGTATTTCGAGTAAGTATATAGTAGTTGTATTAAACATTTTGTATATCATAAAATATTGTTCATGTTTTATTTAATTATATTGTAGGATTTTTCAAACTCTATATTCGGAGCTTCCGGAGCATGAGTTTAATAATTTCTGTGATGAAGAATTTGCACAATGGTTCAAAAATTATGTAAGTAGTATATGATATTAAATTTGATAAATCTTGTCTAATGACACATATTGATTTTACTTTAGGTTCATGATAATCACTGCCACATTGAGCAAGACCTAATAAATAATCTGTCATGGGGTCCAAATTCAATGGTTAAAATTTGACCAGCATATTTCATAAACGAATATATTTTTCATACTCAAGCTTATGGAATTGGGAAAACTACAATGAATAGCGGAGTTTGTGTTCAGTCATCTATTGATGGAGGTGCAAGGAATGAATTTTACGGTTTGCTAGATGAAATTTTAGAGGTAGCGTATCCAGGCTCAGATTTGTGAGTTATTTTATTTATGTGTCGTTGGTTTGACCCTATCAAAGGCATGAGGGTGCATCCACAGTTTAATTTGGTTAAAATTAACTACAAAAAAATATACAAGAGGTACGAACCATTTGTATTAGCACAGCAAGCGATTCAAGTATTTTATGCTTCATATCCTAGTATGAGACGAGACAAAAGTGATTGGTGGGCAGTTTGTAAAACCAAAGCACGTAATAAAATTGAGGAACATTGGGAGGACATAGCCTATCAACAAGATGAAGTTGTCAATACATTTCATATCGAAGAGTATAATATTTCAACGTTACGAGATCCCAGTGGCATTGTAATAGACGTTGATGCAAGTGAACTGAATGAGTATGAAGATGAAAATTTCAATGTCGAGGATGAGGATGTGGATGATGATGATGGCGATGACGATGATGATGACGATGACGATGATGATGACGATCACAATGACGATGACGATTAGACGCATTATCAGGCCAAAAATTTTATTGCAGATTTTGATTTCTAACTATTGGTAATTTACCTTTTAATTTATTGAATACCTATTATATTTTAATTTACTATGTTATTCGAAAATCTATATATTTGATATGCTAATGAACTTTTTTTTATTTAGGGTCATCCAGTTGTTATGAATATGGTAATATTTTCATATTTTTTCTATTAATAATTCGATATGCAACTGCATTTTTTTCCTGTAATATTCTTCTAATAATCATGATTTTTAGTTTCGACGTGGCGGTCATAGACGGAGTAGTGATGGAAGATCACAGTCTTCCTCTGCTTCAACACCCGCACATTCTGATGCTCTTGCAGGAAAAGTGCCCTCCACCTCTTCCCCAGTTGCAGGATCCTCTGATTCTCAATATATACCTGCCAATGTTTCTTCCCCGGTACAACAAACACTCGTGGAGAGGGAAGATACGAGAGAGTTTATATCTCCGCGAGGAGATTCGTAAGTATTCAAGTTTTATAATATCTATATTAAAATTTTAATACAATATATTTTTTTTAAAGTATATAATGGATTTTGTTTTTGGTTAATGTTAGATTTACAAATTCTGTACGTGTTATTCACGAGGTGAATAAAATAGTGAATAACCATTGGGCCGACACTTATATGACTTATACAAGCACGCCGGAAGAAATTAAAGTTCTGTGGTGGAATGAGTTCAAGATAACTTATTTCAATCATTTAGTATATGAAATTGCAGTTAATATAATCAATTTTTATTTTCCTCTACTACAGCGGGTATTTATTTGGGAGGAGACTGAAACCCTAGAGATTAGGAGGATTTTTAAGAAAAAATATGGTGATCATATTAGAAACATACTAAATCATGCAAAAACTAGAAATAAGAAACCACACTGTATAACTGAGGAGAATTGGAATAAAATTGTTGCACATTGGGGATCTGATGAAAGTAAGCGGAGGAGTGAATAGAATAAGCAAAATCAAAATTGTAACTCCGGCGTTATGTCTGCCACATATGCGGGAGGATCCATAAATATCGATGAGCATATACATCGATTGGTGAGTACTTTCAATTTATGATTTTATAATCTAATACTCACTAATTTATAAATATTAACTGTTTAATTTGTTTAGGCCAAGGAGACGGGAACAGAGCCATTATTTATTGACACTTTCACCCGTACATTCCAAAAAAAGATAAAACATGGAGTGGTGAAAGAGCTAGAACAATAAAGGTCTGCAATTGTAAAAATTTAATTTCTTATGTTAATATTTAATTCTTTTTCCTTTCACAATAGGAGAAATACAATGAATTTTCACAAAGAAATTCGAGAGAAAGTGATGATGGAGTCGAATCGGAGCCATCTGTTAGCAATATAAATTTATGACTCGAAGCATCTGGAGGACCGAAAAGTGGAAGAATACTTGGACTCGACTCTTTGAGTCGATCCTATAGAGTCCCTGGTGCTTCTTCTTCATCCTCTCCAGCATCAAAAGCCCAAGTTATTCAATTAACCGAAGAGGTTAATCATTTGAGAGAGTTACTAGCGCAGAAGGAAACTGAATCAAGATAGAACGCTCAGAAAGTTCAAGACTTAAATGAAAAGATGAACGAAGTTCAAAGGCAACAAATGTTTATTATGCAACATCTTCAGTTAAAGTCTAGCTTAAATCAACTTCCTTCTTCTAGCTCTGCTCCTCCTCCGCCTGATCCATGTCATGGAGAAAATGAGGATGTATTTTTTGATGACGATGGTGATGATGTTGGTTATCTTTGACTGTATTTGTGAAAGTTTATTTGTTAGCTTCTTGACTTATGATATATGCCATATTTATGTTTTCATAAGTTTGTTGTATTTAATTGTTGCCTTATGATAATGGTACCGTAGACCTTTGGATGTATTTGTTATCTATATAAATTAGTTTGATGTCCATATTATTGTTTGTTGTATAATTGTGTTAATATTGTTGTGTGTTTGTTGTAAAACAACGAAAAAAGATTAATTTCAAATATTTTTTTTTATTTTTCTCCATATTTGTAACGAAATTATAATTTTCGTTGCAAATTTATATGTATCAGTCGACTGATGTAGACATTCACTCGACTAATGAAATTTTTTTGGCCATCACATGTGATGTCTTGTAAGATTCTGAGCGGCTTGGTAGCCGATGACCAATCGACATCGAATGGTAGTCGATCGATGGATATGATCATCGACTACCATCAGAGCAACTCACGAGAACGTCGTAGCCGATGGTCGTCATTAGTTGCATTATCGATCGATAGTCTGAATTTTTGCGACGAATTATTATTTTCGTCGCCAAATTTGCAACGAAAAAAAATTCGCCGCCAAATTTAATTTTATTTGTTAATTCCGTTCATCAGAATTTGGCGACGAATATTTTTTTTCGTCACAAATTTGGCGATGAAAATAATATTTCATCGCCAAATTTGCGATGAAAAAAATATTCGTCGCCAAATTTCATTATATTGGCCGGAGATGGATGTGAGAGTTTTGTGACGAATAAAAATTTCGTCGCATATTTGGCGACGAAAAAATTTATTCGTCGCTAATTTGGCGTCGAAAGTATAATTCGTCGCCGAATTCGGCGACGAAAATAATTATTAGTCGCCGAATTCGGCGACGAAAATAATTATTCATCGCCGAATTCGGCGACGAAAAGTATTATTTGTCTCAAAAATTTGCGACGAATCTTCTTTTCGTCGCCAAATTGGCGACGAAACATTTATTCGTTGCCAAATTTGGCGATAAATTTTGCAACGAAAAAATTGTTCGTTGTAATTTGGTGACGAAATTTATTTTTTCGTTGCAGAATTTAGCGGCGAATTATTTGCAACGAATTTTTTTACAAATTTCGTTGCAAAATTCTTCACCAAAAGTAGATTTTTTTGTAGTGATTGATCAGTTTTAACTGAAACTCATTGATAGATTTAAAAGATTTGAAATTCTAAAATCAAGATATTAAGTGAGAGAGAAGAGTATAGAAAATATACAATTCTATTTCTGAGTTTTTTATATGAAGTTATGAGTATGTGTTAATTGACATACAAATTAAATTTTTTGAAAGGCTATGGTGTTGGTTTTGAAACATCAATACCGATGTAATAGAAACATCATAACAATATGGTGTTAATTTTTAAATATTAGTATCGTTTTGTAGAAAAAAATCATAACGTCATGATTCTAATTTTGGAAGTACAAAATCTTTTTGGTGCTATTTTTGAAAGTTCAACATCATCGTATGAGAGAAATTATAACATTGATATCACCATCATTGTAGTATTGATTTTTAAATATCGGTGCCAGTGGCTTGGATGTTTAAGAAAAATGAAATCAATTATCTATGTCAGTGGCAGATATATTTTTAAAATTAAGCGTACGTGTCATTTAATTAAAAAAATATAATATGATGCTCTTTTGAAATATTTTGGAATTTTGAATGCCAAAAAGGCCTATAATATAATTTAACCATAAGGTTCTCATTAAACTCCGTGAAACTTGAAAGAGGAATCTTTCTCATTAAACTCCGTGAAACTTGAAAGAAGAATCTTGACTGACTTGATTGATTAACGTAAATTATAGGGCTTGCTTAAGTGATTTTGCATTGGTTTGCTTAATCTTCTAATTAATTAATTGTCTTGGTGGCCTCGAATATTGGACTATAGTCAATGGAAGAGGACGTCGACCTTAGCGACGAAGCAAAAGAAGCAGACCAAGTGTTATTAATTAACTTGTGTTTGCTTTGGAAAATGTTATGAATTTTTGATCCGTATCATATTTTATGAAACCATGACAGATAGATAGTTTAAGCCGGAGTTGGATCGGAATTTACTTTACAACTTTGAATTGAGTTAATTATGACTGCAAACTCGCATCTAATTAAGTAATGACTAATTGGTCAATATTTGAGGATGGAGGCTAAATAATTTACATGTGTGATTCTCTTGTGCCTTGTTTATTACGGAAGAAAAGGAGAGTTTATCCCATTTGTCCATCCAAAATCGGATGGAACACAGGTTTGCCAATTTCAACTACACTTTAGCTTTTCAGAGCTTTGTTTTTGTGCAGTGTGTATAGTTCTAGTAGCTTTTGGGGAGAAGCTAGCTCACCTTAATTGAATCAAGAAAAAGAAAAAAAATTGTCTATCCAGTAAATGACAACCGTCGGTCGGTCACCATGACATCAGTTATAAACCTTGCATAGGTTAGGTCTGACTGTAAAGTCATGGCCTCCTCTTATTAGTGTGGTTAAGTCATAAGTGGAGGTGCAAGTTTACAATTGCCTCTTTAAGGCTAGGCTTAGCAGTAAGCTTTAGACCGTCGTCTCATGGTAGCCGAGCCTAACTGCGAACTCACGGTGGCCTTGCAATTATCAGGCCTAGCTGTAACCTTACAATACAACTGTTGACAAGGCCGGGCTTGGCCAAGGACAAATGAGAGTTCTAAAATTATTTTTTAAAATATCATAGATAAAACGATCTAAATTTTATTAAATACACTCCCAGCCGACTCTCCGTACGTTGAGCATGCAGGCCAAGCCATGAACATTCATAATGGTCAAGTTTTTCATCCTTTTCTCCTTCTTTCCTTTCTCCTGGGTATTTTTCCAAAAGTTTTTGGATTTTCAAAAAGGCACATTTTATTTTGATTTTTATTAAAGGACACGTTTAATTTTTAGAATACTCTTCCCGCGGTCTATTTCGACCGGAAATTTAAATAAAAAAAGTATTTTTTTTATATTTAAACTGAACCGAATGAATGCATGAGATCATAAAAAGAATAAAACATAATTATTTCATTAATGAATTTCACACAAAAACTATTGATGACCTTTAAAAAGTTATTATTATTATTTTTTTAAATGATGTCATTAAATTCACTCTCTTAAATTTATTCATATTTTTATTTTTAATTTTAGATTTTTAATAAAAATTTTAAAAAATTGACAAATTTTAAATTTTTAAAGTTTTCAATTATTTTTATATTAAAAATGTTCTTTTTTCTTTGTTTTGTTAATTTCATGGCCTTAGTTTTTTTTTGTAATTAGATATTAAATAATAAAAAAAATATTTTATAATATTTTTTATTAGTCTTCTTTGGTATTTTTATTTTTTTTTTCAATTTTTTTTTAAAATTAAAAATAAAACTCTAAACCCTAAATTTAAGAGATCATCACGATATAATTTTTTTTAGGATTATCAATAACTTTTGTATCTAAGCGAGTCCTTTAGAAAAATACCCCTTTCTCTTTCTACTTTTAATTATTTTCTCTTCCGCTGACGCTTTTCCATATAAACATTATCAATGATCTAAAAGGTTCATTAATGAAAGATAAAAATGATTGGTATGATTAATAAAATTAATGGGCATCAGAGGAAGCTAATTAGAAGTTAGCCCCAACGAATATTTCCTTCAGATTCGAAGGATGACATAATATACAGGCAAGGCTAACTTGGCAAGCAGCTGAAGAGAATAGGAACAATAAAAAAAAATGTGGGAGAAAGGGAAGATTTTGCATGGAAAAAATAAACGTTTTAGCTATTTCACAAACATGAACGAATATAACATACACTTTTTTTTTAAAAAAAATAATAATTAATAATTTCCCATCCATGCATTTGCCAGAGAAGCTTGACCACCACATCATGCAAAGAAGAAATAATGAAGTTAACTTGAAAGAACGAAACATCTCGATCAAAGGACAACCAAACTAGCTAGCCACCTCGATCGATCACACTTTCCCTTGCTAGCTATCTATCACTCTCAATAAATTAACAAATAATGGCGAACAAAGTGAGCATCGATTCCCTACCCTAACTTGTCCTCCACTACACCTCCATCTCTTCTTCCCATCCATCCATCAATATATTTACAACACACCACATTATATTTATATACATATATATATCCAAACTGACCAGTAACTATAACTACTACTTATTCCTTCATCATCATCAGGGGGGATCGTCGGAGTACGTAGTAGTGTATGGCGTTTGCGCATGGGTATGTCCTGGCGCAGAAGGAGATGAGCGCCGGCGAGTTTAGGGCGTGGCTGAGGCAGTTCGACTCCGACCGCGACGGCCGGCTCACCCTCGATGACTTGCACCGGGCGCTACGTAGTCTGCATGCATGGTTTGCATGGTGGAAGGCGAGGCGAGCCATGAAGCAGGCCGACACCAACAGAAACGGATTCATCGATCTTATGAAGAGAAGCAATAGCAATGGCGACGACGATGACGAGGAGATGAACAGGTTGATCTCGTACGCCAACCAACATCTCCACATGAAGATCTCTCAATATGACTCCTCTTCATGCTGCTAATTAAAACTATTTGATTAATTCATATATATATATATGTTCTTGGTTGCATGCATATGGGTCTTCTGCTAGCTTGTTCTAATTATTAATTTATGGTGTTGTCCTGTATATTTTTGAGTGGTATAAGCCTTCAGATCTAATTGTCACTGTGTTTGTTTCTAGTATATATGTATCTCATCTTAATTTATGTAATTTGTGTGGATATATATTTGCACCATAAACTCATTAATTAACTAAGATCTCATTTGATGTATCTTAACCTCACTGCACAGCAAATGTAATAAATTAAATGTTTTCTACTTTAAACCTCATCATTTTTTTATTTTATATATTATTATCCTCACATGGCATTAAATATTAGACTATAATTTATTATTAAAGAGTATAACTAATTTAATGGATTAAATCTCTTCTAATATTGTGGATTCGAAGACTGTGCATGCATCTAGTTTCTTTTTTTCTCTCGTGTCTGGTAATTGTTTTTTCAATTAGATTCTCAAATTGACTTCCATGTAATGTGGCAGCCCCTTCAATTCCGGCTTTAATCAAACGATTCTATTCCCGATCTCTAGATGCCTTGATTCCTTCAATTTCCATTGGAAAAATTGAAGAATATATATCTTAATTTATTTATAATCTGTAAATATCCATACGAGTCTGGACATAACTTTCCAGCCATTGATTGAAGAATCCTGCAGCTAGTGATAAAACAATATATATATATATATATATATATATATATATATATATATATGATGCGGACGGGTGACGTCTGTTCACTCCTTTCCAATGCAGTGAAGCACGGATGAAGATCTCAGAGGGTTCTCACAGGCCGCAATCAGTAAAGAGTAAAAAGATGAAGTAGATGAAACGCAAAAAACCAGCACCAGCAATCGAGACTCAGACACAAGATATAACGTGGTTCGGAATAAGGATTCCTACTCCACGGAGGTGAGTTTTCTCACCGGGGATGATACCCAAGTACTTTTACTATGAAGGTCCTCCTTATAAAGCGAGTTTAGCTCAAGGTGGAGGAGAAAAAGCCTTTACAATAATCTCATCGAGAGAAAAATACAAGAGAGTCTCTATCCTTCTCTTCTCTGTGGCGGTTGTGTCCTCCTCTTTCCTCTCCTCTTGCGTCCCCCTTCTCTCGCTCGCTGGGAATAATCACTGGCCACCACCTTTCCCTGGAGAATCATTCTATTACCGATATCAGGAGTGGAGACTCTTTGGAATATTATGTGGGGCCTCCCAGGCCGTTGCCTAACACCCTTTCCCTCCACTTTTCGGACTACTAGGCTAGACTATCTCCCTCAACCTTCCGTGTTGAGGGAAGCTAGTTTTAGGTCTATAGCCCACGAGCGCCCTAGCCCTAGGGCTCCTCATCAACCCGAACCAATTCCTCTCCTTCCCGTGCCCAACTTCCCTTTGTAGGGATCCAAATGTGCTGGCTTCTTGGCGAAGTGCCCTCCGCCTCTCCTTTGCCGTATCAATTGCTTTCATTACCTCTCTCGTACCAAAGGCTCTCAATATTCGCCCGTGCCAATGACTTCTGATGTTCGCCTGTGCCAATGGCTTCTGAGGTTCGCCCGTGCCACTTGCTCTCAATATTCGCCCGTGCCAATGACTTCTGAGGTTCGCCCGTGCCACTGGCTCTCAATATTCGCCCGTGCCAATCTTCCTTTCCTTTCTTAGCTGAGCCGTATATTCTAGGCCGGATCTTAGGTCACCCGCTAACCCCTCTATCGGGGATTATGTAAAGAAGATACCAGTAGTATCAATATATACACTTTTAAGGAAGGAAAAGAGAAAGCAAAAGAGAAAGAGTGGAAGGATCTAAAAGAATACTTTAATTGTTCATAGTGATTCAAAATTAATGATTAATTAGTGGATTGACGAGTTGATAATGAGGATAGTGAGTATAGAAAATTGTTTATATTCAATGTATTTATATTTAAAGTAGTAGAGTTAGTAGGGTTTTAATTAATCATAGAGTTAGTGGTTATATAAATAGTCTATAAATAAGCTACTTGATTATGAATAAAATATTAAAAAAATTTGATCCCTCTTATCTATTCTTTACCTCCTATTATTATTCTTTTTTTTTTTAATAGTGAGCTTAAGTTCAAAATGTCCTGAGTTTGTAATTGCAATTAATGGAGCTTCTCAATCCCTCATTTTCATTTTTAAAGAAGAGTGCTACTATGAGTTTTGTAATATCAAAATGAAATCTCTATTTAGATCTTAAGATTTATGAGATTTAATAGAAAGAGCTTTGATGGCAAGGATGCCAATAAAATTCAATTAAAGGAGAATAAAAAGAAAGATTCAAAAGTCCTGCTCATCCTTCAACAAGCAGTTTATGAGATGATTTTCTTAAGAATTAATAGCAACTGTCACAATTTCAAAAGAGACATGAGAAATATTAGAAAAAAAGTTCTAAGACTCCTCCAAGATGATAGCAGTAAAACTACATACTCTTCAAAGTGAGTTTGAGGTCTTACTCATGAAGAATGAAACTTTGCAAATTTTCTACTTGAAGCAATTTTAGTTGTCAATCAAATGAGATCTTATGGAGAAAATATCACTCATGCAATTATTATTCTAAAAAATTTAATAATTAAGCTTGACTCCAAAATATGATTACATATTAATTGTAATTGAAGAGACTAAAGATCTATCTATTTTTCCTTTTGATGAACTAATAAGTTATTTACCAACTCATGAAGCAAGACAAAATAGATTGGTTGAGAAGAATGAAGAAAAGACATTTTAAACTTCTCAAATGAAGGGCGAGATAGAAAAAAAAAAGGACTTTATTGGAAGAGGAGGTTTTCATAGTAGAGGACATGGAAGAGGTATAGAGGAAGAAACTTTTTAATTGAGCCAAGAGAGAGAATCAAATCACTGGAGATCAAAAATAGAATAAAAATTCTATTCAATGTTACGATTGCAAAAGATTTGGAAATATAAAACTAAATTGTATACATGACTCACAGGTAAATTATGTCAAAGAAGGAAACGAGGAAAGTAAATTGTATACATTTGCACAAATTATTTATAATTCATGTTCATTCTAATGAAGTTCAAGATGCCATTTGATTTTTGGACAATTGATGTTCAAATCATATGACTGACAATAAGTCATTATTTAAAGAGCTTAATGAGTCACAAAATATTAGTAAGACTTGGAAATGATAAGCATATGCAAATTGAAGGCAAAATCACTATTGTCGTAGAGACTAACAATGATAAAGTGAAATTACTTTATAATATTTATTTTATTCCTAATTTGGCACATGGTTTGTTATGCACTGGACAATTGATGATGGGTGACTATATAATTTTATTTGATAACGGAGCTTGTATTATTATTGACAAGGACTTTGGACAATCTATTGTTAGTGTGCAAATGACAGAAAATAAAATATTTCCACTTGAGATCTCTAACATGGGAAACCAAGTGCTTATTATTACTGAAGATAATAAATCCAAGGTATATATGACATTTGAGATATGAGCATCTAAACATCAAAGGCATACAATTTTTAAGTGAGAAAGGTATGATCTTTAGAGTACCTCAAATTAGTTCTTCTAGTTTATGTTAAGGGTACATTTATGAAAAATAAACTAGGAAGCCCTTTCCAAGTGGATAATCATGGAGAGTTTTAGAATGTCTTAAGCTAATTCATGCTGATTTATATGAACCTATGAGAAGTTAAACCACATCACTCGATGAGAGCAAATTTTTTTTTGCTATTTACTTATGATTTTAGTCGAATGAGTTGAGTTATTTTCTAACAGACAAGTTAAAGACTTTTGAGAATTTAAGAAAATTCAAGGCATTTGTGGAAAATCAGAAGGGTACCTTAATAAATACTCTTTGCACAAATCGAGGAAGTGAATTTTTATCTAAAAAATTTAATCATTTTCGTGAAGAATATGACATCCATAAGGAGTTGATAGCAACTTATTCACATGAGCAAAATGGTGTAGCCAAATAAAAAAAATTGAATGATTGTAGAAATGACTAAAAGCTTGTTGAATATTAGAGGACTTCCAAATTCTTTTTAAATTGAAGTAGTGACTGTTGAAGGATTGTGGCCCGGCTAGAAGGGGGGTTGAATAGCCCCGATGATCGTAGATGGAATTCGGTTGCTCTTAATTGTCTACAAATGATTATCACAGTGGAATATATGCTAAAACAAAACAATTAAGCTAAAGACAAAGAGTAAATAAGAGAGCAAACACTAACAAAGTATGTAACGTGGTTCATGACCCTTATCGCTAATCCACAGATGATTCGTAAGGTGAATCACTCCCCAACTCAAATCACTAATCTCTCCTTTAGCTTAAACAAGGTGGAGGTAACCTCTTTACAACAATTCACTCCCTCTTGCAATAGAATAGAAGTAAGCACAAGGAAGAGGAGTTGAAAACGTTAGGGCACTTGAGGAGCACTTAGGAGTAGAAGTATTAGCTGCCCGAAGGCACCCAACCCCTCTTTTTATAGAGAAGAGGGGTTTCTTCCCATTGAGCATGCAACAATCGACTACTGCGGTTCCAACGACTTCTGACCAAGCCTGAACCGCGATCGTTACAGTCCAACGACACACTAGGCAGTCGACTGATCATGCTCATCAATCGACTGATCAAGCCATCAGTCGACTGATCATGGCAATCAGTCGACTCAAATTGTTTCTGTGCCCGTGTCTACTTATAACAGTCGATTGCCCTTCATGGCAGTCGACTGATGGTGGATCAATCGACTGTTGGGCCACAAAACCTAGTCAAACACCAGTCAACTGATAGTCAACTTGGAGCAGTCGACTGCTATCTATAGCAGTCAACTGATGTCGAATAAAACCTCAAACAAACACTTGTTTGAGCATCCACCATCGGATAAAGCTCAAACCATATGTTTGAGCATCCGACACTTCCATTCGTCGGGTAAAAACCTCAAACTCATGTTTGAGCATCCGACACTTCCATTCGTCGGGCAAAACCTCAAACACAAGTTTGAGTGCCCAACTTGTCGGGTAAAACCACAACACTTCTTTGAGCATCCGACCCTTGACTTAGTCATTCGGCCAAGTTCACCTAACTTGAGCTACCCTGTCCCGGGTTACAATCGCTCAACTCTCATCTCCCCATGGAGTCCCTCACCGAAGCTCTCTTCGTCTGACCACGTCCCTCGGATGCACTAAGCTCGCGACTCCTCCAGTGTCATCCTTCACATCTCACCCTGAAGTCTGCTTCTTTTGGCTTCACTCCATTCGCCCCTCGTCCGACGGTCCCTCGGATGCATTAAGCGCACAACTTCTCCAATGCCATCCTTCACCGACTCAAGGACCCAAGCCATGAGATGGTGAACTCGTCAATGCTTCATCAAGTCAAAATGTGTGATTCACTAAGTCCTGCATAACTTAAACAAACACATCAAATCTCACAATCAACCTAACTTAAACCCTTTGCCACACACATCAAAATCAAACTATACTTGGGTTGATTGCCCTAACAATCTCTCCCTTTTTGATGCGTGGAAACATGTTTAAGTTAGGGAAAACATTGACAAAACACTAAGGCAAGGAAAGCATATAAACATAACATGAGTATCAAAACACTCCCCCTTAATACATGCAACTCCCCCTTAACACATGCTAATTCTCCCCCTAGCATGATTCACTTAAACACTAACATTTCTCCCCCTTTGACACCATCAAAAACATCAAATATGTTGGGAGTATGGGGAATACAATCAAAGTCCCATATTGGTAAGATATGAAAAAGATCATGTGCTTATAAGATAAAAAGATATCTCCATTGGTATGAGGTATTTTGGGCAAAATCCAAAAACAAAACCATGAGGGCTTAGGTCCAAAGTGGCCATTGTAGAGATATGTAAATCTTATTTGGACCTACAAAATATATGTTATACAACATGACATCACTATACAAGGGAAGAAAATTATCAAAATAAGGCTAAAAACCATTTAAAATAGGTTACTGTGCTCGTGCACAGTACATCAGTCGACTGGTTCAGATAGACAGTCGACTGACACCTAAAAACGCAAATTTCTGATTTCTGAACCCAAATTCAGAAATGCATTAAAAATTCAAAAAAATTTAAAAAATCATGAAATTTGGGTAACACATTTTTTATGAGTCCCTCTATCAATGAAAAATATTTTTTTTTATAAAAATTCAATCAATTCGAAGATAAGGCAAAATCTCAAAAGTTTGAAAATGACTCAAATTTTTATTAACTTGAAAGGCTAGTTTTTCCTTGAAATGTTTTAAAACATGAACTCACAGATTTTAAAAACATGAAATGTTTTTAAAATATTTAAAATATCCAACTATGATATTTGGGCAATATGTCCATGAATTATACATAGGCTTTCCCCATAGTTGATCTATAATTGCTATATCATGATACTCTAAGTGGCACATCTAAATGTCATAAGCATTAGTAAAATACTTGTATCAACCTAACATCTCATTCATGCTATGTTTTCAATCAATTTAGCCTTATGGTGAATGCGAGATGTGACTAAGATATTTGTACTTAACCATAAATTTCATGCAATTTCTACCAAGGTTAAGTATTATCAATCATCCTGATCATAAAGCATGTTTATGATAACAAAACAAGTATCACAAATCATGATTCAAACATTATCACCCAAATCATCAACCATGCTCATAATAAGTCAACCACATAATATGATATGAAAAATATTCAAGTATGGTTGACTATCCTAGGTTTCTCTAATCCTTGAGGATTAACTTGGGAACCCAATATAAATTCTTTCCAATAGGATTCACTAAGTACTCCTTTGGGATCCATTTCCTAGCTACCATTGTTGTTTTGGATTGTCCTCTAGCTATTAAACAATGATAAGCTTTTTCATTTTTGGTTCCCTTATAACCTAAGCCCTTTTTTGTTGAAACTTGCTCTTTGGCTCCCAATAATCATATTCAATGTGTTAGAGCCAATTGTGAATTTTTCAAGGGCCTTAGTAAGAAAATATACCTTTTCCCTTAGAATCCTATTCTCTTCTAAGCATGCATTATTAACACTAGAAGAAATAGCATTATCATGTGAATATGTATTTTTCAATTTTTCTTCTAGATTTTTAATTTCATCAAGCATGCATTTATTTTTCTTTTTCATTCTAAACAAGTCCTTAGTTAAACTAGTAATCATTGAAATGACATCATGAGAGGGTAGTTTATTTACCTCACTTACCCAATCCCCTTCTTCCGAATCCGAAGTAGATGCTCCCCCTTCACTTGAGCTCTCCTCCTCACATGAGCTTGCTTCTTCCCTTTCGGATGAGGTGGAGGCTATGTCATCTATTCCTATTAATGCAAAATGGGAGATGATTTCTTCTTCTTCCAATAATGATTGATCGTCCCATGTTGCCTTTAGGTTATGCGCTTTCACCTTCCCCTTTTCTTTTGATTTCTTCTCTTCTTTCTTCTTCCCTTCCTTCTTCTTGTCATTCTTTCTCCTTTCTTCCTTGCTCTTATTCAAGAGAGGACACTCATCTCTCATGTGTCCCTCTCCTTAGCAATTGTAGCATATGACTTTTCTTCTTCTCCTCCTATCATTAGATTTGTTAAACTTAAAATTTTTCAATGCACACCTTACCTTCCTTACCATATAAGCCTCTTCATTGTTATTCATTGATGAGGAAGATTCGTCATTGGATGAGGAGGGTGGAGTCTCCTTCTTCTTCTTTCCTTTGTCAGCCACTAATGCTACTTCCCTTGATTGCTTGATTGGATCTTCAACTATTCCTTCAAGCCTAGTTTCATGTAATTCCTGTTGAAGTTTTGACGCCGCTAGAGGGGGGGTGAATAGCGTTGACCGTACTTAGATGGAAATCATTCGCGTGCTTGTCTACAATTTCGTTAGTACGCAGCGGAATAACAAGAATAATAATGATAACGAAACATACAACACGCAAACACAAAGATATAACGTGGTTCGGAATCGAAACGGTTCCTACTCCACGGATTGGGTTCGTACGAACCCTAGCGATGCCAATCACACACCACTATGATAAATACTCCTTCTCGACACAAGTCGGAGGTGGAGAAACCTCTTACAATAAAATTACAACAATAATCTAAATACAACAAGCAAATATAAGAGGAAATACAACAAGAGAAGTAAAGAACACTTTACAAAAACTCTTTAGAAGCTTGCTTGTTGATTTCCTTGGACTAGCACTTGAAAGCCCTGATTTGCAGCAGCAAATCGCTTCAAAACGTCCAAGAAAATCGGTGCCAAAAACCCTCCCGTCGAGCTCCTTTTATCCTTGCGCGCGACCTGGATTTCCGCCCATCAGTCGACTGCCATAAGTCACCAGTCGACTGATGCCACTGTTGTCGTGAGACAACGGCTCGATCCACGCTGGAAAAACTCCAACGGATATCTTGAAAGTCGACTGCCAATATTGGCGTACGATCCCCGCGTAGTCGATCGCCTAGGGCTCCACGGAGCATTCTATGCTCCTGAACTAGCGATCGGCTCGCCGTCCCTTAGCGATCGACTATCGCCGACACCGATCAAAATGAGCAATTGCCGAGAGCGATTCGGCTCAAACTATCAGTCGAACTCAAGTCGACTCACGGCAGTCGAAGCGGCCATAATGTCAGTCGACTGCCAACCTCAAACATGAGGTTTAAACCCAAATATAGTGCCCCCATACTTGCTAGACCACCCTTAGCCTAGACCTAAGCCTTCTAGCCACCTCCATCAGCCTCACGCCTCTCGGATCCCTCCAAGTCATCCATGACTTGTTCATCCATCGCGCTAGCCTCCAGGTGCTTCCCTCGGCTATGTCATGCTAACGGTGTCTACACCGCCAAGGCACATTGGACTTACGCCGCCAAGACTCCGCTTGAACTTTACGCTGCCAATATCAATCCCCTTGGACTTCCAAATGCCAAGACTCAAGCTTGGACTTTCCCTTGCCAACCCATGTTGGACTTTCCATGCCAAGACCCATGCTTGGACTTTCCATTTGCCAAGACCCATGCTTGGACTTCTCATTTGCCAAGACCCATGCTTGGACTTCTCATGCCAAGTACACAAGACTTGGACCTTCCCAATTGCCAAGTGTCCCACTTGGACTTTCCATGCCAAGTACCCATGACTTGGACTTTACCTTGCCAAGACCCATGCTTGGACTTTCCCATAATCACATGACCATCAAAGAAGTCTCCCTCGAGTCAAACTCGAGTCTAGTCAATTATAACCTGGATCGATTGTATAAACAATCTCCCCAACATATTAACCGACATCAATGTCAAACCACTTTGTCAAACATCAAAACATCACTCGAGTCAAACTCGAGTCCTGGTCAATCGTGACCTGGGCCGATTGCACCAACAATCTCCCCCTTTTTGATGTTTGACAAAAACCAAACAAATCATTTGAGTTAGACCACTAACTCAAATCCCTTACCAATTATCCCAAATTGGTAAACACTCTCCAAATGTTCTCCCCCAAACATTCTCCCCCTTTTTGACTAACATCAAAAAGGTTTTCTCTCCAAGGAGGTCAATGTCTCATGTCTCAATGAGATCTTACAATATCCCCCTTGATCCAAAAATAAATACCTAGGATGCCTACCATCTTCCTAGTGATAATTCACATATCACTCAAGAGAGACAATCCTATACTCTCTCCCAATTTCCAAATTGGGTATCAAAAACCCATCAATTTTCCCAATTGATGATACTCTCGCAATAACTTCTCCTCTTCAAGGAGAAAAACACATCCATCATCCCAAGATGGATACCTCCCCCTAAAGGCTTGCTCCCCCTTGACCATTGCACCAACAATGTCCTTGGGAAGCCCCTAAGCCAATAGAAAAACACATCCATCATCTTCAAGGAGAGAAACAATTGTTGAAGTTTTAACGCCGCTAGAGGGGGGGGGTGAATAGCGTTGACCGTACTTAGATGGAAATCGTTCGCGTGCTTGTCTACAATTTCGTTAGTACGCAACGGAATAACAAGAATAATAATGATAACGAAACATACAACACGCAAACACAAAGATATAACGTGGTTCGGAACCGAAACGGTTCCTACTCCACGGATTGGGTTCGTATGAACCCTAGCGATGCCAATCACACACCACTATGATAAATACTCCTTCTCGACACAAGTCGGAGGTGGAGAAGCCTCTTATAATATGATTACAACAATAATCTAAATACAACAAGTAAATATAAGAGGAAATACAACAAGAGAAGTAAAGAACACTTTACAAAAACTCTTTAGAAGCTTGCTTGTTGATTGCCTTGGATTAACACTTGAAAGCCCTGATTTGCAGCAGCAAATCGCTTCAAAACGTTCAAGAAAATCGGTGCCAAAAACCCTCCCGTCGAGCTCCTTTTATCCTTGCGTGCGACCTGGATTTCCGCCCATCAGTCGACTGCCATAAGTCACCAGTCGACTGATGCCACTGTTGTCGTGAGACAACGGCTCGATCCACGCTGGAAAAACTCCAACGGATCTCTTGAAAGTCGATCGCTAATATTGGCGCCGATCGCACAGCGTAGTCGATCGCCTGGCCACGGAGCATTCTGGCTCGCGAACTAGCAATGATCGCCGCCTCTTGCCGATCATCGTCGACACCGGGCCGATCGCTAATGAGCGCTTGATCGCCAGAGCTACCCCAAACCGTTAGTCGAACTCGTCGATCAGCGAACCGCCATAATGCCAGTCGACTGCCAACCTCAAACATGAGTTTAAACCCAAATATGTTGCCTCCATACTTGCTAGACCACCCTTAGCCTAAACCTAAGCCTTCTAGCAACCTCCATCAGCCTCACGCCTCTCGGATCCCTCCAAGTCATCCATGACTTGTTCATCCATTGCGCTAGCCTCCAGGTGCTTCCCTCGTCTATGTCATGCTAACAGTGTCTACACCGCCAAGGCACATTGGACTTACGCCGCCAAGACTCCGCTTGGACTTTACGCTGCCAATATCAATCCCCTTGGACTTCCAAATGCCAAGACTCAAGCTTGGACTTTCCCTTGCCAACCTATGTTGGACTTTCCATGCCAAGACCCATGCTTGGACTTTCCATTTGTCAAGACCCATGTTTGGACTTCTCATTTGCCAAGACCCATGCTTGGACTTCTCATGCCAAGTACACAAGACTTGGACCTTCCCAATTGCCAAGTGTCCCACTTGAACTTTCCATGCCAAGTACCCATGACTTGGACTTTACCTTGCCAAGACCCATGCTTGGACTTTCCCATAATCACATGGTCAACCCCAGTCGACCATCAAAGTCTCCCTCGAGTCATACTCGAGTCTAGTCAATTATAACCTGGATCGATTGTATAAACAATCTACCCAACATATTAACCGACATCAATGTCAAACCACTTTGTCAAACATCAAAACATCACTCGAGTCAAACTCGAGTCCTAGTCAATCGTGACCTGGGCCGATTGCACCAACAATTCCATGGTAGAAAAGAATTCTTCTAGAGTACTTATCTCTAAATTCTTTGAGATCATGTAGAATGAATCTACCATGGAGCTCCACTTAGATGACCGGGGAAATGCGTCTATTGCTTTCATGATCATATTCTCGGTTTAAAAGCTTTTCTCCTATACTTGATAAACCATTAATTGTCACGCCCCGAGAGTATACTGTACCGAAAAGCAAACGGACGACATCTCCCCTGTACGTAGCAATATATCGGGTTAATACAAGGCCCGTAGGCCCACAACAAAATATGATATAAAGATATCAACATATCAATTATACTAAACACAGCGAAAATAATACAAACAGATAAACAAGATACAAAGACCAACTGTGCACTCCGGAGTGACTTGACACGACAAGAATCATAACAGAAATCAAATCGAAGACCAAATATATACAACACATCCGTATGTCGCAAATACGGAAACAATACAAACTAAAACCCAAAACAACAATATGGAATACATCAATCCACAAGAATACAACAAAGCGTAAATACACCTTCATCCGTTCGTCCAGTGTGAGATGGGATCAGCTGGCAGAGCTCCGAACGTCCAAGGAATCTTCTACCTGTTATCTGGGCGACAAGAAGCCCAGGGTCCTGGGGTGGTGAGTATAAACTCAGGGGTAATATATAGAAAGTGCATGAACATATAGGGTAAAGAAATCTACAAGTATACATGTGAAGATCTACAGGTATACAGCATGAGTCCAATAGACATACAGTCCTATCCAACTCTAATAACAAGTAACTACAGTATAGTCATACTCAATGTATATACTAAACTGATCAACTGAACATGAAGTAATGTACCAACGTACCTGACGGTCCGCAACACCATAAGCTATATCATCCTGAACAGATTTACAATAACATAACCCATATAACATACTAAGTCAATCCCATACCTGACCAATACGCCAACATATGAACAGTATATGATCACCTGTAATAACAACTCGGTCCGTACCACACAATGACATGATGCTAATCAAATGCATATAACAGTCTGAATCAACGCATGTATCATGCTCAACACATAACAGTATATAAAATGCAGATGACATGTATCATGATGAACAACCATATGCAGCAATCATAGTTCAATCAAATGCAGCATCTCACAGGCATATGCAAAACATATATCAAATACATGCATACATATATATCAGCAATGCATATGCATGGTCATGTCTGCGCACCCAACTCGCTACCACGACCCCAGTGTGGCCTAGGTGGCACGACATAACAACTATCCCGACTCCAGTCGCCACCACTCTCGAGTGACCGAGTTGGGTAGTATGAAACAGTAGCTAGCCGCCATAGAGCTATATGCTACTCACACGGGGGTCCTCACGCTAGCTGTTGCCCCTACCCATGAGTAGACGAGCACCGCACCCAGGACAACTGCACATCACACAACCACCGTCTATAGTGGGTGAGTGCGCTAACTACCACTCCATACAGTGGCCAAGTGCGCATCTCTAGCTACCACCATCCATAGTGGCCGAGAACGGCATGCACAACAATGCTCTGCCCTCAACCCTACAACCACTACCCCGAGTGGCCGGGGAGGCAGGATGACTGACGACTCGTCTCAACCACAAGGGAGACCCAGTCAACAACATGCATGCAAATGTAATGATACATAGATCCACACAAGTATCCTCGCAACCCTCCCTATCTCACGGGGAGTCCTGGTCAACCAAAATTCAACTTTGCAAGGACTACAATCCACAAGACTCTCTCTATCGTACAAAGAGTCATACTAATCTGACAGTCAACCACGCTAAGACCTCTAGTCAGTAGCGAGATACTATCGACCCTCCCTATAACCATACACAGATATACGATCCATAATGGATATACAATCATGCTAGGACCTCTAGTCCGTAACCACATACTGACAACCACACACCTTTACCTATGCACGGACAACTAGATCCACCATAGATGCACAACTAACATATGTACGATACAACAATCAACTTCATAACCCAAACCATCACCTAACCCTAGTGATGTAACACAGTAATCAAATCTGAGGTCACAAGGATAATCCTAACCACCTGTATTTACTGAACATCCATCGGCTAACACATAATAGGGTTTATAGTTCCTATCCGTGCTAGATAATCAATGAAGTAACAGAGTATACATCTCAAAGGTCAAGGCAGTACAAGCATATGATTAAATAAGAGTGGATTTAAGGTAAACAAGTATAAACATAAATCCAAGATCATGCACTAGAATTTGATCAAAACTACCGGACCAGGTAGATATTACCCACCTGATATGTGAAACACCAACTATCTTTGCGTCCGAGAATCTATCTCAAATCAAGATCTTGAAATCAATAGGATACAATTAAGTACCATCATCAATATGTAGGAATAGGAATTTTAACTAAATCCCCAAATCTCAAATCTTACCAATTGAACAACCCCACTAGAAGTTTACACTAGTTCATAACCGCAATAAATTATAGCTCTAACAAGATCCTTACCCGAACTACTACTCCTTGAACTTACCATCTAAGAAACAGCAAAAAATGGAGGAATTACTCACAAGACAATCCACAGAACACGTTCATCCAGCTTCTACCATCCCGTTCACAGCTTCATAATAGCCTCAACAGAGCACATTCCAGATCAACCCTGCCACAACCAATTCACCGTATTAATCGTAAATATACTAATCAAAACTTACCTTAATTCAAATCCAAATTCAACTCCGATTACCATAGTTGCTCTACAGCCACCATCTATTTCCTCCCTCAAACCTCTTCTATACCAATCGTAGCCGCCGGCCCGATCAACCGAACACTATGGCAGAGGGCTTAGTTGGACCGACAATGCTATCAATCTGCTCGGACGAAGAACCGCTGAGACCTCGGAAACAAAGGATCATCTGGGGGCAACGACGTCGTCGATCAGCAATGCCGACCGCTGGCACAACGACATCCATCGGTTGCTCCGACGACGATCAGGCAGAGAAGATCACCATCCGGTAGAACAGAGGGGAGCTGGCTCGATGGCTGCGGTGATCGTCCTATGCGCTAAAACAACTCGATGGCTGGCACAGCTCACTGCCGTCGAGGTCAGGAGGGAGAGGCGTCGTTGGTGGAGCACCGAGGAGAAGAAATCGCCGGCAGCAGCTGCGGGTCGGAAGAGACGAGAAGCGAGGAAGAAGCAGGAATCGCGATTGAAACCTAACCCTAGCCGCAGTACCTGAAACGACAGCCTATTGCCGCGGCGACAACATCGCCGGTCCACCGACGGAATCGCCGAGATCCCCAAGCAAGAAACCCCTTGTTCCTCGACTGGAGCTCAGCCCAGTGGCGGCGCCATCGAGCTGTTTCTCACCGAGACACCGACGAGCTGGGATTCCGACGATGGGAGAAGCGCTGGCACGAAGAAATTGCGAGCGAGGAGAAAGAGGAAACAGATCGCGATGGAAGAAGCCAAAAATCGCGATCTGGAAGATTTAAAGGTGGTTCGGCGGTTTAGTCCACATCAACCGGTTCAAGCCCAACCGAACCCAAGTTAAGTCCAATTAATTCATCCCAATGGGTTCATCCCAATGGGCTCAGCTCAATTTCATGCCCATTTCCAGCTCAATTGATTCAGCCCATTAGATTCAGCCCATTAGCTTCAGCCCAATGGATTTAGCCCAATTTCAAACCCATTTCCAGCCCAATTAACCCACTAATTAAATCCAAATTAATTAAAGGGGTTAATCTTTTTTTTTTTTTTCGTATTTTACATTCTCCCCCACTTATAAAAATTTGGTCCCCAAATTTCCGACTCATGTACGAGTCTAAGAGGTCACAACAACTACTCAAGTATCTGGAGAAAAGTCACACCTCAAGTGACTAAGTGGGGTACTGATAGCCTCTAGAATCTATTATGGATACTCTCACAGACCCTTTGAAAGTCTGAATACCACCTTCTTATGGACTATCTATCCAAAAGGTAAATAATTGTACCAGAGTGGAGCTCTATCCCATAACCGGTGGAAGACTATAATGACTAATCTCGCTAGTTTCTCAACTAGCATACACATAATATACGTCTCATTCAACTGCATCGGAATCACTCCTAATCCCTGAAATGATGCATCTGCGTACAATACTCTTTCATACATATCGGACGGATTAACTAATACTGACGCAAAAGTCAGTCATCGTCTAGGCCCTGAAACCTAGCTTCACAACTTTCCGACCAGGTGATTTTCATCACCTTCTTGGTCCAACAAGTCGACGGTATAGTATCGCTAGAACATCCTATCCTCATCTATGGTAAATACCAAATCAATCTAGGGATACCACAACTTCCCTCAAGATTGTGAATATATCCCAAAAATATATCATCCATAGATATGATGACAATCAATCCCAAATACTCTAAGAGTACTTGATTCCTCAAATTCATGAACGACTAAATCGTCGATAAATCTAACAACATTATCAATCAACTCTATACACCTGAATCCTTTTACCCTACGCTAATGATAGCTCAATCATCACACCGACAATGATAATTGTATGACACTAAGTCACTACAATATCAAACCTCCAGTCGTAGACCAACCCTAGGATATACACAGGTGTCATTTAGCTGATCTAAACAAATCATCTATCCCTAACAAAGGATACTCATTCTCAACTACTACATTCCAATCATCGATAATCGATGTATAACCTCAAAGGTCTATCTCTCTTTTAACGAAGAGTTCCGGAACTTCTCTAGAAGGAATACTGAAATGGATAAATATCTCATCCAACACCTCCTATAATCGCAACTTACGTTCTTCCATTTACCACAGTGTTTAGCAACATTGATACCAATAAAATCATCTCCTGGTATGAGGTCCCCAATATCAGGACTATTCCCGAAATCACCTCAATCGCATATTCCACTTGCCCATGCAGTGACCAGCCCGAGAGTTCATCTGTAACTACATCCGAATACTCTCGGATTATACGTACATCCGAGAGTCCTAGTATACCAATGCTCCAACAATCCAACTATCCGTAAAGATATGTCTATAGTGGAGGTATGTCTAGTAAAGGCTAAGGGTATCCCTTGACTTCTTGGTTGCTGGTCAACATCTCACCTGACGGTAGAGAAATTCACCAACCCACAAGTCGATAGGAACCCTTCGAACCCTATCCAAGAATGTTCTAGACAAAGATACTTGTAAACTACCAGTATCTCTTGATATATCCACAAATAGGATAACCTAAAGTAATACCCCGAAGGACCGATCCTTCGGTCTTCTATACTTCTTCTCGAGTAATCATGTAAACTTATCCAACATCTGTTCTGGACGGCTGAGCTTATGTAGATGCAAAAGATTGCCATGGAGGAACTGAAGTCAGCTGCTGAAACTAAGGTACAACTGAAACAACTGCAATGGAGATGGTAAACACTGTTCGCAAAGGGTACACATCCTGTAAATATCAAGAATCGACATCGTAGCACGCTCCAACTCTGTAAATGGTATAGCTGCATCTGGAGAATACCGCATAGATACGACCATCGTCGTATTCTCTCTCTCCTCTGAACAAATCATAACTATGCCTGGGAAAGTAACAGTTGTCGTCGTCTGGAAAGGTAACAGTTGTTGTCTGAAGGTCTGGGTCTTCTGAGATGTCTTCTGCTAATAGTACTGAGTAACTCTCTTCTCTCGACGGGAAGTATCAAAGAACACCACTATGTCTGAGGTAGTAGATCGCTGCTGATGTGATAATCTAATCTGCTGTGATAACTCGACTTTCGAGGTTGTGGATCGTCCGCTCGAAAGCATCATCCATAGTCTTCAACTGAGTCTTCAAAATACATATTCTCCTCGTAGATACCAGCTGCTTATAGTAGAAACAGATACAATGGTCCATCGGATAATCTGACTTGCGTCTCATCGTAACCCGCACTACACACCCATAATCTCCCTTCGGAGTCTTTCCTCTGAGTTCACTGATAAACATGAGAAGCTGTTGACAATATGCAATCGGTCTTCTATGATCGAAAAACTCTCCAATAGTCGCTCGTGACTCATGACTTTAATCTTGCTCCTTTTATTCAACATTCGGAGACTTCTAATTCTCATAATTTGACTTGCAATATATGCTTATCAAATCTCTAACTCTTAAAACACTTGTTATGGAGTCATTTCTATACACATGACCCGGTCTATGCACTTCCAGTAGGATCTGGTAGGAGATCCATACATCATGATCAAGATGTCAGCCAATAAACCGTAGGTGGCCGAAATCAACCCAATCACATTCTCGAGCTATTAGGTGGTTGTAACCCTCGCAAGTCTAACGACTCTGCATGGTACCTTCGTTACCAAACGATCACCCTACTTGATGCCCACGAATTCCCTGACAATGAGTCAAAGAAGATGACATGTGGAAATACTCTCTCACAACCTCACTACACCGTGGCTAAGTGACGTGTGATTTCCCGAAGGCTATTTCCTATATCTTCCACCAAGTATCGGGTTGATCTCGATAATGGTATTCAACTAGCACTACTTTCTTCGTATAACCCGAGTCAAGTACTCCCAATGTAATACAACCTAGAACGATCAGCCCGGGGATCAAAATCCCTATGAATATCATATACTAATTTTCTACTATCTGAATCAGTAATAGTATACTCGCTTAGTCCATTACCCCATAGGTAATGATCTGACTAACATAATTAGTGAAAATCCTTAGGACCGTAATCCTTGATCTCCACAAGAGATGTGACTACTAACCCCTGCTTTCCGACTCGGTATCAGTCGCCTCTCAAAGGTAATTACCTTTTCGATAGCAGGTACATATCTAATAACCTCAACATGTCGTTCCCGTGGCCAACACAAACCACAGTTACGAATACTAACCAATACCCTAGAAGTCATCCATGTTATAAGCAACTAAATGCATAGCCAACAGAAGGATATGTAATAACAGTTAACATACCTTAAACCTTGTAGCTCGGAGATGTCCGCAACAGCCAGATCCCAGAACTCACAAAACCAAAATTGAGTAAAGCAAAACTCGATGTCCGAACGAAATAAAATCCGAAAATGGACTTCGCAACCTGGCTCTGATACCAATAAAATTGTCACGCCCCGAGAGTATACCGTGCCGAAAAGCAAACGGACGGCATCTCCCCTGTACGTGACAACATATCGGGTTAATACAAGGCCCGTAGGCCCACAACAACAATATGATATAAAGATATCAACATACCAATTATACTAAACACAACGGAAACAATACAAACAGATAAACAAGATACAAAGACCAACTGTGCACTCCGGAGTGACTTGACACGACAAGAATCATAACAGAAATCAAATCGAAGGCCAAATATATACAACACATCTGTATGTCGCAAATACGGAAACAATACAAACTAAAACCCAAAATAACAATATGGAATACATCAATCCACAAGAATACAACAAAGCGTAAATACACCTTCATCCGTTCGTCCGGTGTGAGATGGGATCAGCTGGCAGAGCTCTGAACGTCCAAGGAATCTTCTACCTGTTATCTGGGCGACAGGAAGCCCAGGGTCCCGGAGTGGTGAGTATAAACTCAGGGGTAATATATAGAAAGTGCATGAACATATAGGGTAAAGAAATCTACAAGTATACATGTGAAGATCTACAGGTATACAACATGAGTCCAATAGACATACAATCCTATCCAACTCTAATAACAAGTAACTACAGTATAGTCATACTCAATGTATATACTAAACTGATCAACTGAACATGAAGTAATGTACCAACGTACCTGACGGTCCGCAACACCATAAGCTATATCATTCTGAACAGATTTACAATAACATAACCCATTAACATACTAAGTCAATCCCATACCTGACCAATACGCCAACATATGAACAGTATATGATCACCTGTAATAACAACTCGGTCCGTACCACACAATGACATGATGCTAATCAAATGCATATAACAGTCTGAATCAACACATGTGTCATGCTCAACACATAGCAGTATATAAAATGCAGATGACATGTATCATGATGAACAACCATATGCAACAATCATAGTTCAATCAAATGCAGCATCTCACAGGCATATGTAAAACATATATCAAATACATGCATACATATATATCAGCAATGCATATGCATGGTCATGTCTGCGCACCCAACTCGCTACCACGACCCCAGTGTGGCCTAGGTGGCACGACATGACAACTATCCCGACTCCAGCCGCCACCACTCTCGAGTGACCGAGTTGGGTAGTATGAAATAGTAGCTAGCCACCATAGAGTTATATGCTACTCACACGGGGTCCCTGCTGCTAGTTGCTCCGTCCCTACCCATGAGTAGACGAGCACCGCACCCAGGACAACTGCACATCACATGACCACCGTCTATAGTGGGTGAGTGCGCTAACTACCACTCTGCACAGTGGTCAAGTGCGCATCTCCAGCTACCACCATCCATAGTGGCCGAGAATGACACGCACAACAATGCTCTGCCCTCAACCCTAGAACCACTACCCCGAGTGGCCGGGGAGGCAGGATGACTGACGACTCGTCTCAACCATAAGGGAGACCCAGTCAACAACATGCATGCAAATGTAATGATACATAGATCCACACAAGTATCCTCACAACCCTCCCTATCTCATGGGGAGTCCTGGTCAACCAAAAGTCAACTTTGCAAGGACTACAATCCACAAGACTCTCTCTATCGTACAAAGAGTCATACTCATCTGACAGTCAACCACGCTAAGACCTCTAGATGGCGAGAGATACTATCGACCCTCCCTATAACCATACACAGATATACGATCCATAATGGATATACAATCATGCTAGGACCTCTAGTCCGTAACCACATACTGACAACCACACACCTTTACCTATGCACGGACAACTAGATTCACCATAGATGCACAACTAACATATGTACGATACAACAATCAACTTCATAACCCAAACCATCACCTAACCCTAGTGATGTAACACAGTAATCAAATCTGAGGTCACAAGGATAATCCTAACCACCTATATTTACTGAACATCCATCGGCTAATACATAATAGGGTTTATAGTTCCTATCCGTGCTAGATAATCAATGAAGTAACAGAGTATACATCTCAAAGGTCAAGGCAGTACAAGCATATGATTAAATAAGAGTGGATTTAAGGTAAACAGGTATAAACATAAATCCAAGATCATGCACTAGAATTTGATCAAAACTACCGGACCAGGTAGATATTACCCACCTGATATGTGAAACACCAACTATCTTCGCGTCCGAGAATCTATCTCAAATCAAGATCCTAAAATCAATAGGATACAATTAAGTACCATCATCAATATGTAGGAATAGGAATTTTAACTAAATCCCCAAATCCCAAATCTTACCAATTGAACAACTCCACTAGAAGTTTACACTAGTTCATAACCACAATAAATTATAGCTCTAACAAGATCCTTACCCGAACTACTACTCCTTGAACTTACCATCTAAGAAACAACAAAAAATGAAGGAGGAATTACTCACAAGACAATCCACAGAACACGTTCATCCAACTTCTACCATCCCGTTCACAGCTTCATAATAGCCTCAACAGAGCACATTCCAGATCAACCCTGCCACAACCAATTCACCGTATTAATCGTAAATATACTAATCAAAACTTACCTTACCTTGCCAATTCAAATCCAGCTTCCCAGCTCAACTCCGATCACCATAGTTGCTCTACAGCCACCATCTATTTCCTCCCTCAAACCTCTTCTATACCAATCGTAGCCGCCGGCCCGATCAACCGAACACTATGGCAGAGGGCTTAGCTGGACCGGCAACGCTATCAATCTGCTCGCACGAAGAACCGCTGAGACCTTGGAAACAAAGGATCATCTGGGGGCAACGACGTCGCCGATCAGCAATGCTGACCGCTGGCACAACGACATCCACCGGTTGCTCCGGCGACGATCAGGCAGAGAAGATCACCATCCGGCAGAACAGAGGGGAGCTGGCTCGATGGCTGCGGTGATCGTCCTATGCACCGAAACAACTCGATGGCTGGCACAGCTCACTGCTGTCGAGGTCAGGAGGGAGAGGCATCGATGATGGAGCACCGAGGAGAAGAAATCACCGGCAGCAGCTGCTGGTCGGAAGAGACGAGAAGCGAGGAAGAAGCAGGAATCACGATTGAAACCTAACCCTAGCCGCAGTACCTGAAACGGCAGCCTATTGCCGCGGCGACAACATCGCCGGTCCGCCGACGGAATCGCCGAGATCCCCAAGCAAGAAACCCCTTGTTCCTCGACCGGAGCTCAGCCCAGTGGCGGCGCCGTCGAGCTGTTTCTCACCGAGACGCCGACGAGCTGGGATTCCGACGACGGGAGAAGTGCTGGCACGAAGAAATCACGAGCGAGGAGAAAGAGGAAACAGATCGCGATGGAAGAAGCCAGAAATCGCGATCTGGAAGATTTAAAGGTGGTTCGGCAGTTTAGTCCACATCAACCGGTTCAAGCCCAACCGAACCCAAGTTAAGCCCAATTAATTCAGCCCAATGTGTTCATCCCAATGGGCTCAGCTCAATTTCAAGCCCATTTCCAGCCCAATTGATTCATCCCATTAGATTCGTCCCATTAGCTTCAGCCCAATGGATTCATCCCAATTTCAAACCCATTTCCAGCCCAATTAACCCACTAATTAAATCCAAATTAATTAAAGGGTTTATCTTTTTTTTTCTCGTATTTTACATTAATGATTTCTTTAAAATGAGAGTATAGAGATAATACATTCTCCCCTTTATCTAGCTTGATATTGTTCAATTGAGAGCGGAGAAGATCTTTTCTTGCAAGCTTGGCTTTGGAGGTGCCTTCATGAAGCTCAACTAGCTTCTCCCACATATCCTTAGTGCTTGAGCACTCTCCAATCCTATTGATCTCTTGTTGAGGTAGCACATTGAAGATATGGTGCTTTGCTTGTGAGTTTGCAAGGTACTCCTCCTTTTGCTTCTTCGACCATCTTGATTTCTCTAATGGCCTTCCTTCTTCATCTCTAGGCATTTCGAAACCGTTTTCCATAATCAACATAATTTCAAAATTGATTTCAAAAAATACCTCCATTCTCTTCTTCCACCAAGAAAAATCGCCTTCAAATTTGGGTGGATGGATATTCATACCGGCCATTTCGTTGCTTGTCATGGTGGTGAGTTCGATGACGAGCTCCTCACTCTGATACCACTTGTTGAAGGATCGTGGCTCGGCTAGAAGGGGGGTTGAATAACCCCGATGATCGTAGATGGAATTCGGTCGCTCTTAATTGTCTACAAATGATTATCACAGCGGAATATATACTAAAACAAAATAATTAAGCTAAAGACAAAGAGTAAAGAAGAGAGCAAATGCTAACAAAGTATGTAACGTGGTTCACGACCCTTGTCGCTAATCCACAGATGATTTGTAAGGCGAATCACTCCCCAACTCAAATCACTAATCTCTTCTTTAGCTTAAACAAGGTGGAGGTAACCTCTTTACAACAATTCACTCCCTCTTATAATAGAATAGAAGTAAGCACAAGGAAGAGGAGTGGAAAATATTTAGGGCACTTGGGGAACACTTAGGAGTAGAAGCATTAGCTTCCTCAAGGCCCCTAACCCCTCTTTTTATAGAGAAGAGGGGTTTCTTCCCGTTGGGTATGCAATAGTCGACTGTTGCATGCCATCAGTCGACTGCTGTGGTTCTAACGACTTCTGATCAAGCCTGAACTGCAACCGTTGCAGTCTAACGACACACTAGGCAATCGATTGATCATGCTCATCAGTCGACTAATCAAGCCATCAGTCGACTGATCATGACAATCAGTTGACTCAAATCATTTCTGTGCCCATGTCCACTTATAATAGTCGATTGCCCTTTACGACAATCGATTGATGGTGGACCACTCGACTGCCAAACCCTAGCAGTCGACTGCTGGGCCACAAAACCTAGTCGAACACCAGTCAACTAATAATCGACTTGGAGCAGTCGATTGATGTAGGGTAAAACTTCAAACAAACACTTGTTTGAGCATCTGACCATCGGGTAAACCTCAAACCATATGTTTGAGCATCCGACACTTCCATTCGTCGGGTAAAAATCTCAAACTCATGTTTGAGCATCCGACACTTCCATTCGTCGGGAAAAACCATAAATACAAGTTTGAGCATCCGACTTATCGGGTAAAACCTTAAACACTTGTTTGAGCATCCGACACTTGACTTAGTCATTCGACCAAATTCGCCTAACTTGAGCTACCCCATCCCGGGTTTCAATTGCTCAACTCTCATCTCCCCATGGAGTCCCTCATCGAAGCTCTCTTCGTCCGACCATGTCCCTCGAATGCACTAAGCCCACGGCTCCTCCAGTGTCATCCTTCGCGTCTCGCCCTGAAGTCTGCTTCCTTTGGCTTCACTCCATTCTCTCCTCATCCTACGGTCCCTCGGATGCATCAAGCACACGACTTCTCTAATGCCATCCTTCACCGACTCAAGGATCAGGGCCATGAGATGGTGAACTCGCCAATGCTTCATCAAGTCAACACATGTGTGATTCACTAAGTCCTGCATAACTTAAACACACATCAAATCTCACAATCAACCTAACTTAAACTCTTTGCCACACACATCAAAACTAAACCATACTTGGGTTGATTGCCCTAACAGTGATGATATATGTTTACCTGTTGAATATTTCTCCAACAAAGGCAGTCTTAAATCAAATACCATATGAAACATGGCGAGATAAAAAATCATCTTTACCATTTGAGAATCTTTGGATGTATTATTTATGCTTTCATAAATTCTCAATTTCATTATAAAATTGAAGAAAAATTTTAAAAATGTATTTTTGTTGGATATTGCAATCAATCCAAAGTGTATCGGTTGTATAATCCTCTTAATGTCAAATTAATTATAAGGAGAGATGTTATTTTTGATGAAGATTAAAGTTTTAATTAGAATAAACAAGATGAAAAGACTCAAGTTCATATTCCAATGGAGAACAAATCTCCAACAATTGAATGCATTGAATAATCTCCTTTGGGATAATCATTTTTCTCACCATCAAATTCAAGAAGTTCATCCTTCTTACAAGAATCTTTTGATGGATCACCTCTAGCAAAGATTAGATTCTTAAGATAAATTTATGAATTATGTCACTTTGCTCTTTTTGTTACCAATCCTACAACCTTTGAAGAAGTGGCAATAAGAAAGAATGATGGAATGAAATGAGAGAAGAGATGATGACAATCAATACAAATGAAACATAGGAGATGGTAGATTACTTGAAGATAAGAATGTAATTAGTCTCAAGTGGTTGTTTAAAATAAAATATCATACTAATGGAACCATTCAAAAACATAAAACTTGACTTGTGGTGAACAGGTATTCAGAATAGCAAAGTATTAATTTCAACGAAACTTTTTCTCCAATCGCTTGATTTGAAACTTAGAATTATCTTAACATTAGATGGACAATTGCATTGGCATGTTTATCAATTTGATGTTAAATTTGTATTTTTGAATGGAGACTTGCAAGAAGAAGTTGATGTAATTCAACCTAAAAATTTTATAATTGAAGGCAAAGAAATAAAGGTGTATAAATTGAGAAAGATACTCTATGAGTTAAAATAAATCCTACGGACTTGGTATAACAAGATTTATGGCTACTTTCAAGAAAATAGATTCTAAAAAAAGTGAGAATAAATTCACTCTTTTTGGGAAGAAGAAAAGACAAAGATGATTTTATTATTATTTGCCTTTTATATTGATGACATAATATATATAAACTTCTCTTACTCTCTCTTATGACTGAATATAAGTCTAATATGATGATGAAATTTAAGATGTTAGATATGAGGTTATTATATTATTTTATTGGTCTTGAAGTAAGAGGAGTTGATGGGACTTTTATCCCACAGAGAAAATATGCAATAAATTTTCTTAAAAGGTTTATCTTACTTAATTGCCATGTATCTACTACACCATGAATATAAATGAGAAGTTGCAATTGGAAGATGGTTCAGAGAAGGCTAATGCAAAAATTTTAGAAGCTTAGATAGAAGTTTGATTTATTTATCTCATATTAGGCCGAATATAACTTTCTTTGTTGGTGTACTTTTCAAGTTCATGGAAAATCTGAAGGAGCAGCAAAAGAAAAATTTTGTGCTATATTGTTGGAATTGTAGATTATGAGATTTGGTATAAAAAAAATTTAGAATTCAATTTTTATAGATTCATGGATAGTGATCGGGTGAAAAGAGCTCTCAGTTGAGTCAAACTCCTCCCTTCCAACATAGAGAGAGAGAAGCTCTTCCTTCTCTCTAGAATTTTTTCGAGAGTTTAGGTATTTGGAAGTTGGTTAGGAGGGTGAGACAAACTCTTTTGGGGTTGTGCAGGGTGATTTCCAGGGTTATGTAGTGTGCTTTTCAACGGTGGTTCGTTGGAAAGGGTGCTTACATGGCTATGGTGGAGCTCTGGTGTGGGCAGCGTGGTGCTTGGTTGCTGGGGCACTTGGCTAGGTTTGTGGGTTTGTCTAGGTGTGCTGGTTGTGCGACCTGTGCAAGGTGCAGGTTGTGGTTGGTGAGGTGTGCAGGGGAGGCAAGCTACAGACAGTGATAGGTGTGGCGTGAAGGCGGGCCTAGGTGTGGGTTGTGCAGGGTTCCACGGGGATGGGAAGGGAAGTGGGCAGGTGGTTGGCTTGCGTGTGAGCTTTTGGAATTTTTTTGGTGATCACTTGAGGTTTCTCTGACTGTTAGAGGAGGAAGGAGAGAGCCTAACAAAAGGGGTAGGTGGGGTTGCAAGCTATTCTAGTTGTAGTAGCCGCCTTTGGCAGGGGCAATTTCCACTTTTTGGGGCGGTAGGTTGGGCTCAACCTGTTGATTGTTGTGTCTTTCATCGAAATGACAAGGAAACGACAGGGCCACATAGCAAATAGGGTCCAAAAGCAATCAATTGTAGTCAACCCTCCTTTGGAGGTTGGCAACATCCTGGTGCAAGCAATGGCTATGGAAACATCAATCAATGTTGTTGAGGTGGCTCCTAGCATTGGCGTCCAAGCTACTGGCCAGTCGACTCCTGCTGACATGGCAACAACACTTGACATGGAGGTTGATGTGGTTGTTGGCATGAGCACCGATGTGACATCTATTATTGACATGGCAGTGCAGACTGAAGTGGCAAGCCATCTTGACATGGTGGTCAGGATGGAGGTGGTGATAGTGCAGGCTGAGCTAGCAGAAGATGGTGTGCGGGGGGCGAACAACGTCTCGCGGGGGGCATGTAATGCCCTCCGAGGGACTGGCGTCAAGCAGCAAGTAAACAGTGCCTTGCGGGGCGTAGACGGTGCCTTGCGGGGGCAGACAGAGGCCCGTGGGAGGCTAATAGAGCAGCACAGGCGACAAACAGAGGCAAAGCAGTCATTTACGAACCTCTTCAAAGATAATCGCACAAAGGGTGTGGTGACCTCATTGCATCAGTTTGAGCGCATGGGATGACCTGTTCGTATCAACTTTGAGGACATAGACCCGGTGGAGCATGTGATGGGGCATTGTCTTGTTGGTTAATTCATGGGGCGCCATCTGAGGCGGCAAGGTGTGGTGGTTCTTGCGAAAAGATTGGGGGGGGGGGTATCCAACATCTTCTATCTTCACAAGAGTGGATGGGTAGTCTTTAAGTTTGATAAGATGGAAGATCGGAATCACATCCTAGCGGGGGGGGGGTCGTATTTCATATACGACATTTAGCTATTTCTCAAGAACATGCCGCCATTCTTCTTATTTGATGAGTATGGTTGACATGTGCTAGCGTGGGTCCCAATTAATGGCCTTCCGATGGATTATTGGGCGGTGCAAGTACTAAGTTTGATTGGATCCGAGATCGAGAAGCTGGTCTACATCGATAGACTCACCCCGCACACTGGAGAGGCTTACATTTGCCTGGTTCTCGGTGGAGGTCGATGTCATAGTGGAAAAGGTATACAAAGTGCAAGTTGAGCTCCCGACAGGGGGAACCATTGAGCTCTCAGTTGTGTATGAGACCATGCTGGACTTCTGCATGGCATGCCAGAGGATTGCTCATAAGGATGGTTTGTGCCGAAAGACAACAAGGCAAGTCAGACAACCTGCCAACGAGACTGCTGGACAGCCACGACCAGCCAACAGTGGGTTGGATGGAGTGGAGATGGTTGCTGGGCAGGGAGCCGGATAGGCCACTCCCGTATGAGGCGGACATACCGCTTGCGGACTCAGTGGTGGTCTGCTACCCAGAGTGTTGTCCAAGAGGATACGGAGGCGACGTTGGTCATTGTTGAGATGCCAATGCATGTTGCCACGATTCCCGCGCATGGTGTGGTGCATGAGCGGGAAGTATGCAACCCCCAACATCAAGCAGATGACAGGCTGCTGGGGGCTGACAGTGCCCCCCCAGGGGCTGTCGGCAACACCCAGTAGTAAGCAACTAGTAGGCCTCCAGACCAAGAAGATAACAACCTGCGAGGGGATGATGGGCAGGTGATGGACATGGGGATTGCTTCCCCTTTGGGGGAGGGTAGTGAGGAGACAGACAACATGACCCAAAGTATGACGCTGGGGTCAATAAACACCAATGCACATGCTGATGGATTAAGTAGCAGTGAAACTAGCCCCTAACCTCTATCACTCAAGTTTGATAGTTGGTGACACATACGGGTGGGGTGGACAACGAGTGAACAACCCGTGCACATTATCCATGAAGCTAGCTTCATGGAACACAAGGGCCTTTCACAAGCCCCTTAAGTTGGTGGGGTGCAACACCTCCTCAAAAGCAAGGGGATACAAGTGATGAGATTGCTCGAAACCAAGCTTATGACGAAGTGTCTCAGCCCCATTGGGTAGCGACACTTCGTGGGTATGCATATGCCACACAACTTTGATTTGTCTAACCATGGGTGTATATTGCTATTATAGGACTCATAGCGGGGGACTTTGGAGATACTTGAGGTGCCAGAGCAGTACATACACTCTCGTGCACGGTGCAACAACGTGACACGGCGGTTCTTGGTTACCTTTGTCTATAGGCTTCATACTATTATTGCCCGTAGACCACTATGGAGTGGTCTCACAAACCTTGACAAGCACATCAAGGACCCTTGGCTCATCATGGGGGACTTCAACTACATATTATCGATCAATGATCGGATGGGTGGTCAATCGGTAATAAATTATGAGATGAGGGACTTTGGCCTCCTAGTCCAATCATGCGACTTGGTTGTTCTCCACTCCATAGGGGGCGACACACATGGACCAACGACATCGTATCGAGTAAGCTTGATCGGGTATTGGTCAACTCACATTGGCTTCTGCAAGACTATGAGAGCTTTGCGGAATTCACACTGCCGGGGTGCCTTTTCGATCACTCATATGACATTGTCTCACCACGGCACGGGAACAAGGAGGGAAGCAACCATTCAAGTTCTACAACATGTGGGAGCTTCCATGCCCTTGTGGAGGAGGCTTGGAGGGCTCCGGTGGATGGTTATGCGCAGTATGTCTTGAAAGCGAAGCTAATGTGACTCAAAGGGCACTTATGAGATCTCGATCAACTCCATTTCTAGCACATCTCTGAGAAGGCGAGGCATGTGAAGCAGGACTTGGAGGAGGCCCAAAGGGGGCTGCTTGGAGGAGGCAGTGCACCTCGAACAACCCCCTGTGCGGGGCGGGGTGGGGGACGAGGCGTGGACAATCCCTTGCGGGGGCTGGTTGGGGCACCCAAGCACATGCAGATAGTTCCCTACGGGGGGGGGGGGGGGGTCTACGGATCCCCATGGGGGGGGGGGTGTCGGAGGCACCCAAGCAAGTGAGGACATCCCTTGTGGGGTGGGGTGAGCGGAGGCACCCAGGCACATACAGACAACTCCCTATGGGGGCTGGTGGAGGCACCCAGGCATGAGCGGACAGTCCTCTGCGGGGGTGATGGTGGAAGCACCCAGGCACATGCAGACAACACCCTTTAGGGGTTTGGCGGAGGCACCTAGGCACGCACGGACAATCCCTTATGGGGGGCCGACAAAGCCATGCGGGGGGTGATAACGACGATTTGTGTCGTGGTACCATTACAAATTATTTATCGAACCCCCTCTACACTAATATAGCATAGTGAATGGCCCGTATCATTTTCCAACAAGTGTAATTGATAGAATAGTAAATTTAGAATTTCTAATTATTGCTAATCCTACTGAATGGGGGTTTGGAATTTAAAAGACTAATTCTACTGAATGAAAGACAATGCAAGTAATTAAAATATTAATCTAACTAACTATGATGACAATGAAATTAAAGAAGATCTAAACTAAACATGTAAAGGAAAGCATTCAAAATAAGAGCATTAAAAACATAAAGAAAGTGCTGGAATTTGAAATGTAGAGTAAACTACAGTTAAGCTCCTAATTAACTATAGAATAACAACTGAATTATGTACTGAAATTAAGCATCAAAGTAAACAAGATAAACATCCAAATCAATGGACAAAATCCCCAAATATAACCACCGATCACTCCACGACGGTGACGACAACCCAAACGAGTTCCTACGAAGGATGGGATGGTTGGATCCTTGCTGAAAATCCTCCGGCAAGTGTTGAATTAATGGATGAGGCGAGCTCTTTTCTCCGGTGGATGGTGCGGGCTAGAAGGCTAGTCACGATTAATCGGGATCTGAACCGAGTCTCTGGTTGTAGAGTATACTCACCACTATATCTTCTGGCGACACCGAAATCCGGTCATGGATGACTCTGTGAAGGTGGAGCAGTCCGTAGTTCCACCGCCGGGGACCGAACCCGAGTCTCTCGGTTGTAGCCGAGTATACTCACCACTATACTACAACGGAACTGTTGGCACTGCGTGGAGAAGATGGAATTGGAGTACAAGCTGGAACTCTTCAACAATGCTGGAAAGGGAAAACTGCCGCCGGAAATGGGCAAAACAAGGGCTGTCGGAACTGGAAATACATGCTATCGTGACCACGGCAGTAGAAGATAACCCCAGCCTTTTGAAATCACGTCCAACTGGGTCGCTCAGCTCCGGTCGCCAGGCATGAGGAGGAACACCGGTGAAGATGGCCGAAAATCCCAGCCGCTCGGTGAAGCCGCCGTCTGCCGGATCTCAGACTCAGCTCTGCCGCTCGGTGAAGCTTCGGATGGGTGGAATGTGGAGGAGACATCGCTGGATGGCTGTTAGAACACAGCCGGAATTGATTGTGGAAGAAGCGTCGCTCGCCGCGTGTGAGGAGGAAGAAGCGTCCGCTGTCGCTCGCGCGAGGAAGGGGACGTCGCCTCCGGCTGTCGCGCGTGAAACCACTACTCCACTGCACATCACCGTCATCGCTCGACTGCGAGGAGCAGGCGGCGGCATCGGCACCGGCGCTCGCTCATGAGGAGATTCTGCTGTTCGCTCGGCGCTATAGAGAAGGATGAGGATTCTGCTTGTAATTAAGTGATTTTTTGTGGTCGTCCGATCATTTCGCCCACCGATCTCAGTCGTCCAATTGAAGCTAGGGCTTGATTAATCAATTAAGTTGGCTTAATTTGGCTGCTCAATCCAACGGTGGTGATCGATTCAACTCTGGATGGCCGGATCTGATAAATCTGAAGGGATGATCGAGATCCAACGGTCCAGATGAACAGCCAAGATGTGTAGATCATAATGTATGGGTCAGATCGCTCTAGATTCAGATTAATGGCTCAGATCGAGCCATCATATTGGACGGTCAAGATTGCTCCGATCTCTAATGAATGGAACTGATTGAATCTGAATGGAAAATCACAATCGGCCAAATCTAGATAAAGGCATAAGATGTCCAGATTTAAATGTACGGATCGGATCTCTTCAGATCTGGATAGATGGCTCAGAATCAATCAGATCTCATCGGACGGTCAGGATTGAATAGATCTGAACCCTTTGATTAAACTGCTTCTGATCTTGATGAAAGGTCCAGATTAATCACGTTTGAAATTATCCTTCTAGCCCTAGATGAAGCCATATTTGATCCAACTTGAGTCTAGTTCATGTTGGTGCAATCGGCCCAGGTTGACTCGAGTTTGACTCGAGCAGTACCTTGATAGTATTTTGATGATAGACAAAACTCATGACATGAGATTGTCATGGGAAAGTCCAACATGGGGTTGGTATGGAAAATCCAAGCATGGAGCTTGGTGTGGAAGTCCAAGGGGGAAGCCTTGGCATGGGAAAGTCCAAAGCATTACGAAGCCGTGCGCTTGGTGCTTGGTGCTTGGCATGGGAAAGTCCAAAGCATTGCGAAGCCGTGCGCTTGGTGCTTGGCATGGGAAATGCATTGCGAAGTCGTGCGCTTGGTGCATTTGGGAAGTCTTGAGAACTTGGCAAGTTCACTAGGCTCGGGTCTTTGAGTCGGTGAAGGATGACATTGCGAAGTCGTGCGCTTGGTGCATCCGAGGGACCGCCGGACGGGGAGCGAATGGAGTAAGCCCAAAGGGAAGCATACTTCTAGGGTATGAGATGCGAAGGATGACGTTGCGAAGCCGTGCGCTTGGCGCATCCGAGGGACGTAGGTCGAGGGAAGAGAGCTTCGGTGGGGAACTCCATGAGGGATAAGGTGGACTTGGCCAAGTGGCTAAGATTGAGTGTCGGAGGCTCAAACTTGATGTTTGAGGGTTTACCCGACGGTCGGATGCTCAAACAACTTGGTGTTTGAGGTTTTGCCCGACGTCAGTCGACTGACATAGGTGTCGGTTTGACTAGTCCAAGTCGACTGGGGTTCGACTGGTGTAAGGCTAGGGTTTTGTGCTGGGCAGTCGACTGCCATGGACTGGCAGTCGACTGCAGAGGGATGGCAGTCGACTAATGGGAGTGTCGCGAGCACAAAACGCTCCGTAGCCGACTGGGCAGTCAACTACTAGGTCACCAGTCGACTGATGGGCATCATCAATCGACTGGTAGGTGATCCGTTGGAACTTGTCTGACGTGGATCTGGCCGTTGTGAGACAACGGCTACGAGCGATCGGCGCTAGGCTCGATCACGGGTTATAAAAGGAGCTCGAGATGGAGGTTATTGCCATGGTTTTTGTGGAGCTATTGGAGGGGAATTGCTGCTGCATTCCAGTCCTTCAAGAGCCAATCAAAGCAAGCAACAAACAAGTGATCAAAAGCAATCGGTGAAAAGTGTTTCTTTTGTATTGTATTTGTATTCTTGTTTGTATTTGTATATTACTGTTGTAATTTCTTGTGAGAGGTTTGTCCACCTCCGACGTGTAGTCGAGAAGGAGTTTAGTTAGTGTCGTGCACATAACTAGAGCTCGGTGAGCTCGCCCGTGGAGTAGGAACCATTTGGTTCCGAACCACGTATATCGTGTGTGTTTGCGTGTGCTTATTTGTTGTTAGTATTATTATTGTTTTATTGTTTCCGCTGCGCTAACGACAATCATAGACAAGCAACGCAACGAGAACGAGCGAATTCCGACATCCAACGATCGAGGGCTATTCACCCCCCTCTAGCCGGCCGTTTCGATCCCCCAACAAGTGGTATCAGAGCCAAGGTCGCTCTTCAAGGACTAACCGCCGCGAGAGTACTACAAAATGGCCGGCTTCATCCATCTATCGAAATTCGATGGAGATTTTGCTTGGTGGAGGAAACGGATGGAGGTATATCTTGAAACCGATTTTGATTCTATGTTAATTGTAGAAAATGGTTTTAAGATGCCTAGGGACAAAGAAAACAAGCCCATGGAAAAATCAAAATGGACCCAAGACCAAATCTCAAGGTAATCAAGTTGTTTAGTGATTTGTTACCTAACACTATTTGGTCTAGTTTGGGTGACTATAGGGATGCAAAGGAATTATGGGAGAAGATAATGAAATTTCAAGAAAACTCCCAACCGGCACATGTAGAGGATAATGCCGAAGAAGAAGCACCATCTACTTTTGATGATGTTGATAATTTGGTGGAGACCTCCACCTCTAGCGTTGAGGGGGAGGAAAGGATTTCAACTCCGGAGCCAAGCCAAAATGAAGCATCTACCTCCGGAAGAAATGACCAAGAGGCTTCCACCAACTCCCTAGGTGACTCATGTATTATAATTAATCGTAAAGATTATATTATTTATTTTGAGTGTAGGGAGAAAGGGCATTATAAGAGAAAATGCCCAAAATTGGCTAAAGAAAAGGCATCGACACCAAAAGTCAACATAAAGTCAAAGGATGCCGGTGTTCCCAAAACTAGAAGCAAAGAGCACATTGTGTGCTTTAAATGCAATCAAAAGGGGCACTACCGAAGCCAATGCCCTAGGGGGAGGAAGAAAGGGCTAGAAGGTGTATATCATGTAGGGGGAGCTCCAAAAGCTAACCCTAAGGTACATTTAGTTAATGCACCTTCAATTCCTAAAGTCAAAAAGCATGCCAAAAATTATTTTAGTTCTCTTGCCATTATTAATGAAAAGCATGCTAGGAGAAACAATAAGGTTTATTACTTAGGTGCTAAGCATGTTAGTTTCTCTAAGGACAAACCTAGGACTCAAAACACTAGATCTATTTTACCTAGGGAGTCAATTAGGAGAATTGAAGAAAACTTGGGTGTTAATCCCAAGAAATCTAGGCATATGCCTAAAAAGAAAAATATTTTCCAAAAGATAAATGAAAATTCAAAATTGGGAAAATTAGAGTTAGAAAACCAAGCCTTGAGGTCAAGGGTAAAAAAATTGGAGAAGACCCTAGCAATAATATCAAATTCGGTTAAGGGGTCTAATGTACAAAAGTCAAGACCTAGAAAACAAGAAATGTCTAAGGGAAAGAAGGGTTTGGGTCACAAACCTATGTCCTACCATAATGTTCCATTTAATTATGGAACCACATCTAGGTCTAGGAAAACCAAGGCTAATAGGGAAGCCATCCCTAAGTCTAGCCATGGTATGTGTTTAGTGGCTAACACCTCAAAGAAATCAAATGTAGCCACTAAGAAGGTCAATGGAGGAGTCACCTCTAGAGTTGACCCAAGTAAGACCCATTTGACTAAGGCTTCAAAGCCAAAAAAGGTCATTAGAAAGGTATCTAGGGAAGTTATCCCTAGGGAATACCTTGTTAACCCAAGGAGCTCCAATAGGTATTGGGTTCCTAAAAGCGTGATTGATTCACGCTAAATGGGTTAGGGTGTGTCAACTCTAAGTGGATGGGTGGTTAACCTAGCCATTGTGAGTTGACACATTAGAATGTGCCAATATGGTTTGAGAAGTTTTAAAATGATTTAAATTGGCACAATTAGGTCTTAGAGGTATTGGTGTGTCATTTTGGGTTTTTGGCACACTAAGGAAATAATGGCATTAAGGCAAAATGTATTTAATCCCTAAAACTGGAAAATTGATTTTCACACTTAGGTATTCTATACCTTAGTATATTTTACTTGTCATGATTTGTTTGTCTTGCTATGTCATGACATCATTTTCATTTTTATCTCTAAATATGTCATGATAATGTTTAGATTTATCCTTATATGTCATGTATGCTAAAACATCATTCACATGCCATGACATCATGATTTTGGCATATGCTTTTACTTATATCATATCTATGCCATAATCATATCATGCATATAAATAAAATGAAATTATGGACTATGGCATGATTTGATGGGAATCAAAGAATATTGCCTTAGAAATATGCATGAGAACATAAAGAAAACAAAACCCATATCTCACTAAAAACTTGACTTGTATGTGTTTTACACATCTATATATTGGTGAGATGTTTAGGAAAAAGAAAATAAAGGTTTAAAAAAAAACTTTTTGAAAATATTTTGAAAAACCTTGGTGAAGCCTATCTTTTGATAGCTATTACCATTGAATGAGATGATACAAAGAGGGCTCTTTATTGAAGCTTTTCTTAAATTTTGAACTTTGTATCAATCTCCTAGTTTAATGGGTAAAATAATTTTCTAATATTTTTCACCCATAATGTTTATGATAAGTAGTATACATACCAAATTTCAAGATTTATCTACTTATGTATATTTACTTATGAATTTCGGAAAGTCATTAAAATCAGAATGTAGTTATCACCGACCGCCAGTGAGGCCATCGATGAGTGTGTCACGATCCGTTTCGACGCAATGATCGACAATGCTGATTTCGGGTAAACCTTGTTGGTTAGGCCCATGTTCAGCTGTGTTTTGGTACCCTAACCACTCCTAACCCTAGGATATGCTTGAGAGAGCATTAGAGAGGGTGGAAATCCATTGGACATGAATTAGGAGTTGGGTTGAGGGTGAGTATCAATTTTAAGGTGGAAGAGAGTTCATTGTTGAACTTTGCCTTAATTTTGATTGGTTAAATGTTCCTATTGGCTTAGGGACTCTCCAAGGACATTGTTGGTGCAATGGTCAAGGGGGAGCAAGCCTCCAGGGGGAGGTATCCATCATGGGAAGATGGATGTGTATTTCCTCATGCGAGGAAAATTGGGTTGCCTCTCTTTAAGTGATATGGGATCACTAGAAAGATTGTAGGCATGTGTTCCTCCAAGGGAGAGATTGTAAGATCTCATTGGGATATGAGACATTCATACCCTTGGGGAGGACCTTTTTGATGTAATGTCAAAAAGGGGGAGAAGTTACCAAGTTACCAATTAGGGTTCGTTGGAATTCTCATTGGGATATGAGAATTGCCAATATGGGAGAATTGGTAGACTTGAGATGATAGTTTTGTCAATCATCAAAAAGGGGGAGATTATTGGTGCAATCGGCCCAGGTTGACTCGAGCAGTACCTTGATAGTATTTTGATGATAGACAAAACTCATGACATGGGATTGTCATGGGAAAGTCCAACATGGGGTTGGCATGGAAAATCCAAGCATGCTTGGCATGGGAAAGTCCAAAGCATTTCGCGCTTGCGCTTGGCTTGGCATGGGAAATCCAAAGCATTGCGGCCGCGGCGCTTGGTGCTTGGGTGAGAAATGCATTGCGGCCGCGGCGCTTGGTGCATTTGGGAAGTCTTGAGAACTTGGCAAGTTCACTAGGCTCGGGTCCTTGAGCCTGAAGGATGGCATTCGGCCGCGGCGCTGGTGCATCCGAGGGACCACGGACGGGGAGCGAATGGAGTGAGCTCCAAAGGGAAGCATACTTCTAGGTATGAGACGCAAGGATGGCATTGCGGCCGTGCGCAAGCGCATCCGAGGGAGGTAGGCCGAGGGAAGAGAGCTTCGGTGGGGAACTCCATGAGGGATAAGTGGACTTGGCCAAGTGGCTAAGACTGAGTGTCGGAGGCTCAAACTTGATGTTTGAGGGTTTACCCGATGGTCGGATGCTCAAACAACTTGGTGTTTGAGTCTGCTCGATCGGTAGTCCAAGTCGATCGGGTTCACCGTGTAAGGCTAGGGTTTTGTGCCGGGCCGATCATTATGGATCGTAGTCAATCGATGATGACGGCATCGATCGCAAAGGTATGATACGATCGTGATGGGAGTGTCGCGAGAGAGCGCTCCGTGAGACGATCGGATACGACTACTAGGTCACCAGTCGACTGATGGGCATCATCAGTCGACTGGTAGGTGATCCGTTGGAACTTGTCTGACATGGATCTGACCATTGTGAGACAACGGTTACAGGGGCAGTCGACTGGGGCCTTTTGGCAGTCAACTTCTAGGCGCGAAAACAGCTCGATGCAGGTTATAAAAGGAGCTCGAGATGGAGGTTTTTGCCATGGTTTTCGTGGAGCTATTGGAGGGGAATTGCTGCTGCATTCCAGTCCTTCAAGAGCCAATCAAAGCAAGCAACAAACAAGTGATCAAAAGCAATCGGTGACAAGTGTTTCTTTTGTATTGTATTTGTATTCTTATTTGTATTTGTATATTACTGTTGTAATTGCTTGTGAGAGGTTTCTCCACCTCCGGCGTGTAGTCGAGAAGAAGTTTAGTTAGTGTCGTGCACATAACTAGAGCTCGGTGAGCTCGCCCGTGGAGTAGGAATCATTCGATTCCGAACCACGTATATCGTGTGTGTTTGCGTGTGCTTATTTGTTGTTAGTATTATTATTGTTTTATTGTTTCCGCTGTGCTAACGACAATCGTAGACAAGCAACGCAATGAGAACGAGCGAATTCCGACATCCAATGATTGAGGGCTATTCACCCCCCTCTAGTCGGCCGTTTCGATCCCCTAACAGTTCAGTGGCTCATCTCGATCTCCTACAAACAAAGATAAAATTTGCATATAAATTCAAAATTTAGGAGAATTTACAATAAGGTCCAAAAGCTGATCCAACTCATAAAACATGCAAATAATCAATAATAAATCACGAGAGAGGATAAAAACAGTGATATTAAGGACTAAAATAATACAATAAAATGGTAGTGATCAATTCCCCCACACATATTCTTGCGCGTCCCGAGCAAGCAAAGAAAACTAAAAATAAACTGAAAGTATATTTCCCTAGCAACTCCCAAGCATCCATAGAAGATCGTGAAAAAAAGTTACCTAGGATTGTCAAATCTCAAAGACAAGCAATCATGGACTCAAATCTTATAGAGGAAACGTTGACCACTAGAGGGGGGGGGGGGTGAATAGCTTTTCGATGCTTGATGGAGTTTGTTCGCGATGCTTGCTACAAATGGTTAGTGCGCAGCGGAAATAGAAATAATAGCAAAACACAAACATGCAAACACAACTATGTAACATGGTTCGGAACCGAATGGTTCTTACTCCACGGATCGAGCTCTAAAGAGCTCTAGTGATGTACACGCAATCACTAATCACAAATAACTCTTTCTCGGAACAATCCGGAGGTGGAGAAACCTCGTACAAGTTATCTTACAACAGTAAGAAATAAATACAAGCAATTACAATAAGAAAATGCACTACAAGTAAAGGAAAACACTTTACAATTGCCTTTGGATTGTTTTCTTTTGGTTACTTGAAGAATAGCCTTGGAGACCTAGATTTGCAGCAACAAATCGCTCCAAAGTAGCTCAAGAACTGGTTATGATTTTCTCCTCCACGAGCTCCCTTTAAAGCTGCTGTCTGGGTTGGAAATCACCGATCAGTCGACTACTCGGAATCATCAGTCGACTGATAACACTGTTGCTGTGAGACAACGGTATAATCCACGCTGAAAAAATCCAACGGATAGGACATCAGTCGACTGATCATATCCATCAGTTAATTGATCGAGCCTTCACTCGACTGCTAACCCCAACAGTCGAGTCAGACTCCATTTTGTGCCCGAAATACCGAGCACCAGTCGATTGATCACAAGATCAGTCGACTGCTCGGCCAATCAGTTGACTGCCCACCTCTGGCAGTCGACTGCTAGGGCACTCCTCGTAGTCAAACCCTAGTTGACTCACACCAGTCGACTACCACATGATACCAGTCGACTGATACATCTCAAACATGAGGTTTTAACCTCAAATATGAGATTTAACCTAAGTATGGTGCCCCCATACTTGCTAGACCACCCGTAGCCTAGACCTAAGCCTTCTAGCCATCTCCGTCAGCCTCGCGCCTATCGGATCCCTCCAAGTCATCCATGACTTGTTCATCCATACTCTAGCTTTCAGGTGCTTCCATCGGCTATGTTATGCTAACGGTGTTTACACCGCCAAGGCACATTGGACTTACGCTGCCAAGACTCCGCTTGGACTTTACATCGCCAACCATTGGACTTATGTTGCTAAGACTCCCGCTTGGACTTTACACCTCCAATATCAAACCCCTTGGACTTCTTAAATGCCAAGACTCAAGCTTGGACTTTCCCTTGTCAACCCATGTTGGACTTTCCATGCCAAGACCCATGCTTGGACTTTTCCTTGCCAAGACCCATGCTTGGACTTTACATGCCAAGTACTCAAGACTTGGACTTTCCATGACATGGTCAACTCCAGTCAACCATCAAAATCCCCCTCGAGTCAAACTCATGTCCGGTCAATCATGACCCGGGTTGATTGCATCAACAATCTCCCCAAAATATTATCAGACATCAATGTCAAACTTCTATGTCAAACATCAAAACATTGCTCGAGTCAAACTCGAGTCCGGTCAATCGTGACCTGGGCCGATTGCACCAATAATCTTCCCTTTTTTGATGTTTGACAAAAACACATATCTTTGAGTTAGAACACTAACTCAATTCTTCTTACCAATTATCCCAAATTGATAATCCCAAACATTCTCCCTAATTCTCCGAATTGATAACATCAATTGATAACACTCTCCCCCAAAACATTCTCCCCCTTTTTTGACTAACATCAAAAAGGTTTTCTCTCCAAGGAGGTCAATGTCTCATGCCCCAATTAGATCTTACAATCTCCCCCTTAGTCCAAAAATACCTAGGATGCCTACCATCTTCCTAGTGATAAGTCCCAAATCACTCAATATAGGCAATCCTATACATTCTCTCAATTCCCAAATTGGGTATCTCAAAATTCCATTTTCCCCCTCGTGAGAAAAAATACCATCCATCATCCCTTGATGGATACCTCCCCCTAAAGGCTTGCTCCCCCTTGACCATTGCACCAACAATGTCCTTGGGAAGTCCCTAAGCCAATAGGAACTCTAAACCATTAAAAATAAGGTTCAAAGTTCAACATAGAACTTTTCCATCCTTAAATTTGATACAAACCCTAAACAACTCTTCTAATCCATATCTAATGTATTTTCACCCTTTATAATTCTTCCCAAAGCATATCCTAGGGTTAGGATTGGTTAGGGTACTTTACCATGGCTGAAAATGGGCTAAACAACCTTGTTTTTTCCGAAATCAACTTTGGCGATCGACTCTCTATCGAGATCGATCATTGCGTGTTCTCATCGATCATTGTCACCAAGCGCGCGATCGCGGGCTTATCGAATCAGATTTTGAAAAATCATAAGTAATTATACATAACTTGAAAAATCACGAAATTTCATATGTATAATACTTATAACCAATACAATGAGTGAAAAATATTGGAAAAATAATTTATCCATAAAATAGTGAAATTGATACAAAATTCAAAAGTGAAGAAAAACTTTAATGTTTTAGCTCACTTTGTATCAACTTCATCAATGGTGATTGCTATCAAAAGATATACTTCACCAAGGTTTTCTAAATTGATTTTAAAATGATTTTGAAAACCTTATTTTGGATCATATTCCTTGGGCTCAATGTACATGACTTGTACACAAGCTTTCCCAATGATCCACCTTTAGTTAAAAGATGAGTTTTAGTTCATCTAGATGCAAAAACTATGCACCTTGAACTTAACTCATATCCTAGCATCTCACATGTATCTAGGGTGTATAAATACACATACATGTAATTTTAATGTGAGATGTGAGTTTTGGTTCATCTTAAACTAAAGTCTCATGCATTTTCTAAGACAACACTACTTGATTCCCTTATAAATGAGACTTCAAGTCATGCCATTATCCTTAAATCAATTTTCATTAACTTAAATGCATGAATGATCATGACATAAATGATAGCAATAATTAAGCATGACCAATGATCATGATGTCATGACATATGATATAATCTAAAAACACATGACATTAAACCTTAATCCTAAACATGATCATGACATATTAAATGGTAAAAATAAATATGATGTCATGACACATTATATGGCAAACAAGGCATGACATATAAAATGTATAGGTATAACAATACCTAAATTTTAGTATTAATTGTCATTTGATATAATTAATTATATTTTGCCATATTGCTACTAAACCCCCATGTGTGCCACAAACCCAAAATGACACATAATGACCTCTAGACCTAAATTGTGCCAAATTAATTGATTTTTCATAATCCCAAAAATGTATTGACACATCCTAAAATTTTTTAGGATCATAAGATCAAACTTATTTCCAAGATACCCATAACCTTGGAAATGACCTAAAGTGCCATCTTCACCATGGTTAGGTTACCTACCCTTCCATTCAAAGTTGGCACACCCTAACCCATTTAGTGTGACTCGATCACGCTCTTAGGAACCCAAAACCTATTTGAGCTCCTAGGGTTAATTAGGTATTCCTTAGGGATAACCTCCCTAGATACCTTCCTAATGACCCTTCTAGGCTTGTTAGCCTTGGTCATTTGGGTCTTGCCATGGTTAACTCTAGGGGTAACTCCCCTTGCAACCTTCTTAGTGGCCACCCTAGGTTTCTTAGAACCCCTAGCCACTAGGCACACACCTTGGTTACCCTTAGGGATGACTTCCCTAGTAACCTTGGTATTTCTAGACCTAGTTTTAGTTCCATAATCAAATGTAACATTATGGTAGGTCTTTTTGGGCTTAAGTTTGCCCTTGGATTGTTCTTGATTTCTAGGTCTTTGACCTTGACTCCTAGACCTAGATTTTTTATCACTTGACCCTTTAATTTGGTTTTGCATAATCCTATGGGTCTTTTCCATTTTCTCAAGCCTTGATCTCAAGGCTTGATTTTCAACCTCTAATTGCCCAATTTTTGAATTTTGATTTAATTCTTGGGCATGGTTCTTTCTAGGCATATGCCTAGTCCATTTGGGGTTAAGACCTAGGTGCTCTTGTACCTTTCTAATTGTCTTCCTAGGTAGAATTGGTCTAGAATTATTTGACCTAGATTTGTCTTTAGATAAATTTGTTTTAGGGACATTAGTCCCAAATTTCTCCTTATTCCTAAGGTTGACCTTCTTAGCTCCTAAACAATATTCATTGTTCCTAGCATGCTTGTCATGATAAATTGCAAGAGAATTGAAATTCCTAGCATACTTTTTGACATTTAAATTAGAAGGAGCATTACTAAAATGTACCTTAGTGTTAGCCTTAGCTCCCCCTACATGTGATGCTCCATTTTTAGCCTTTTTCTCCCCCTTTGGGCATTGACTCCGTAATGACCCGGTAGTCGACATTTGAAGCAAGTCACTTGCTCCTTGCTTTTGATTGTTGGGGGACCGACATCTTTGATCTTTGGTGTCAGTGGAGACTTCTTGACCTTCTTTGGACACTTACTCTTGTAATGCCCACATTCTCTGCACTCAAAGCATATAATATTAATTTTATTATTAATTGACATGCTTGAGTTACCTAGTTTGGCGGTGGTGATCGGAGTGGGTTCTTCATCCCTCCCGGAGGTTAAGGCTTCTTCTTGATTTTGCTCCGGCTCTAGTGTGGATGGTCTCTCCTCCCCCTCAATCCTAGAGGTGGAGGTCTCCTCCAATTCTTCCTCTTCTTCCACCGATTCGAAGGTTGAATCCCTATCAACTTCTGAATCCTCACTTGCTTGTGAGGATGATGATGGTTCTTCCTCGGTTTCCTCCTCTTCTTGAGCCGATGAATATTCTTCTTCTTCTACTTGTGCCAAGTGAGGCTTCTCATGGAACTTTGCCAATTTTTTCCATAGCTCCTTGGTGTCTAGATATTCACCTAGCCTAGACAAAACATCATTAGATATCAAATCTTCTAAAAGTTTTGTTACCTTGGCTTCGGTCTTGAATTTTAGCCGTTGCTCTTGGGTTCATTTCTTCAACTTTAGAACTTCTCCCTTCTTATCCCTAGGAGGTTCAAAGCCTTCTATGAGGATGAACTAATCCTCTATGTCCATCATCAAGAATGTCTCCATTCTTGCTCTCTATACTGGAAAATCTTCTCGGTCATATGGTGGTGGAGTGTTGATGTCCCATCCAAGCTTGTCTTGGAATTCCATCTTCCCTCTAGCGTCTTTTGCTCCCGGCGGTTAGTCCGTATAAGAGCCCCGAGCTCTGATACCAATTGTAGAGGAAACGTTGACCGCTAGAGGGGGGTGAATAGCGTTTCGTTGCTTGATGGAATTTGTTCACGATGCTTGCTACAAATGGTTAGTGCGTAGCGGAAATAGAAATAATAGCAAAACACAAACACGCAAACACAACTATGTAACGTGGTTCGAAACTGAATGGTTCATACTCCATGGATCGAGCTCTAAAGAGCTCTAGTGATGCACACGTAACCACTAATCACAAATAACTCTTTCTCGGAACAATCCAGAGGTGGAGAAACCTCGTACAAGTTATCGTACAACAATAAGAAATAAATACAAGCAATTACAATAAGAAAATGCACTACAAGTAAAGGAAAAATACTTTACAATTGCCTTTGGATTGCTTGCTTTTGGTTTCTTGAAGAATAGCCTTAGAGACCCTAATTTGCAGCAACAAATCGCCCTAAAGTAGCTCAAGAATCGGTTGTGATTTCCTCCTCAACGAGCTCCCTTTAAAGCTACTGCATGGGCTGGAAATTACTGATCAGTCGACTGCTCGGGACCATCAGTCGACTGATGATACTGTTGTTGTGAGACAACGGTGTAATCCACGCTGGAAAAATCCAATGGATAGGACATCAGTCGACTGATCATGTCCATTAGTCCACTGATCGAGCCTTTACTCATTGCTAACCCAGTGATCGAGTCGGACTCATTCTGCGAAATCGAGGCACCGGTCGATTACAAGATCGGTCGATTGCCACGATCGATCGACTGCCCACCTCTGGGAGTCGATTGCTAGGGCACTCCCCATAGTCAAACCCTAGTTGACTCACACCAGTCGACTACCACATGATACCAGTCGACTGATACACCTCAAACATGAGGTTTTAACCTCAAACATGAGATTTAACCCAAGTATGGTGCCCCCATACTTGCTAGACCACCTGTCGCCTAGACCTAAGCCTTCTAGCCACCTTCGTCAGCCTTGTGCCTATCGGATCCCTCCAAGTCATCCATGACTTGTTCATCCATATGCTAGTCTTCAAGTGCTTTCATCGGCTATGTCATGCTAACGATGTCTACACCGCCAAGGCACATTGGACTTACGTTGGCAAGACTCTGCTTGGACTTTACGCCGCCAACCATTGGACTTATGCTACCAAGACTCCCACTTGGGCTTTATGATGCCAATATCAAACCCCTTGGACTTCTCAAATGCCAAGACTCAAGCTTGGACTTTCCCTTGCCAACCCATGTTGGACTTTCCATGCCAAGACCCATGCTTGGACTTTTTCTTGCCAAGATCCATGCTTAGACTTTACATGCCAGCTACTCAAGACTTGGACTTTCCATGACATGGTCAACTCCAGTCAACCATCAAAATCCCCCTCGAGTCAAACTCGAGTCCGGTCAATCATGACCTGGGTCGATTGCATCAATAATCTCCCCAAAATATTATCAGACATCAATGTCAAACTTCCATGTCAAACATCAAAACATCGCTCGAGTCAAACTCGAGTCCGGTCAATCGTGATCTGGGCTGGTTGCACCAATAAATTTTACATAGGTTAACAAACATGGTGACTTAATCCATCTTGAATAGACTATGAATGATTAAGCCTCACAAGATAGGTGGTGGTTTCTCTCGCTCTCATAAGCATATCATAGTGGAGTTCACTCAAGCTACTTATGATTTATGCACTACCATATGCTTGCTTTTCTTCTACCTTCATCACTATATACACATAAGAATGCACAATTATTGAAGGCTTATTAGGAATGCAAGGGAAACATGAATAAAAGCAAATAATGGTATGTGTATAAGGAAAGAAAAGAAATAAAATAGCTAAAGCAATGCAAGAAGACATGGAAATACTGGAATGCTACATAGATGAGTACAAGAAAATAGTGCCCCACAAGTTTTCATCCAAGCTAGCATTTTACCATCCTCTAAACATGTAAACAACCCCTATCACATTCACAATACAAGTCCAGATAAGATATCCAATAACTCTCTCAATAGTTGTAATAAGGGATGTATATCACAAAAATACTATCACACAGATAAAAAACTGCACAACATGTCAAAGATTTTTTTTATTGTCTTTATTGTTTTGGCCAAATGTTCTTTTTTTTTCAATTTTTCTTCTTTTTTTTTTCTTACTCTTTTTTTTCTTCAATTTTTTTTTCCATCATTTTTTTTCTTGACATGCAGTACACTTTCCTATGCTCTAAAACATCAAGCTCAGCTATAAAAATAAAAACACAACTTGTCCAAGGTGATCAAGCATGACATGTCTATGCTTACATTAAATTCTCCTGAGTTACTCTCTCTCCCACACTTAAACTTCTGTCTGTCCCAGGAAAAAACTCATCATGAAACATCCAATATTCCACATCTAACAAAATGGAAATAGAGAAGAAATGACATGATGTAGGAATAGAAAGACAGTAGAATGAATAATGAGAATGACATGACATATGAAAAGAAAATTATTTGAGTAGCATGTGGCAACAAAAGTAGTAAAGGAAAACCAATAAGATTGCCTTCATAATAATCATGCAAATCTATGGTTGTGTGGTCTCGAAAGAATCAAAGCAAGTTCTAGAGTTACAATAACCACAAGTGCACCACACTCAAGCAATAAAAACAGGCACAATCCTCACTAGGAATGAAAAAAATCATTTTAATCTATCAATGTAGAATCCATCACCAAGGAGTAACCATATGTAATCAAATAATCCATTCATGATAATAAATCCCCAAAACTTGACAATCAAATTTAACTAGCTTTTACGACTTCTAAGATGATATAAAGGAATGCATAGGAAATTTATTTGAAAGCACCGACAAAATAAAAACTCAATAAACGAAACATAACAACTAAAACAAAAACAAATAAAGTAAAATGAAGTGAAAGAAGTGTATATACAATGAAATGAAAAGTAGATGGGATAGAACAAACTCCCCTGAGGTCACTCGGTTGGGCGATTCGGAAGAAATCCAGGCTGGGAGTGGGATGGATCAGATGGAGGTGAGTGCTCTCTTGATGTGATCAGGGTAGTTCCATGCTGCTCCCTCCGAAATGATCATCGCCTCATCATATGTACTCTCTGGTGGTCGGAGGCATTTAAGCAAAAGTATCCAACCTTGCGGCTGGATTACTGCGTTTGTTGTTAGGGCTTTCATCAGCAACTTCTTGGAGACTCTATCTTAGGTGGGAGTGTCCAGTCTGGGGGTGTCCAACTATCCACCACTCCTGTGTCAACATCCTCAACATCTAAAACAACAGCAACTTCATCAATGAAATCACATCCATCAGTGTCCGAAATCACATCACAACATAATGGTTCATAGGAGTCCTATGTAGTAGTATGCCTATCACCCACTCCACACTCCATCTCCCTAAGTGCGTCGATATCCACAGAAGTGGTCTCTGATGGAGGCTGAATGAACTATTGTGCTACATCTGACTGAAGGATGTTGCAATTTGATCTAGCTGTTTGATCAATGATGCTAACTATCACCGTAGTCTCCATATTGCTGATTATAGATATCCATGTTTCTCAGAAAAGAGAATTCTTGGTCTTTCCTGAAACACCAACAAACAAATCAAAAGACACAGGAAGTAGACATGACAAAATACATGGATATACATAAAATGAAAGAATGAAGTCCTAAATATATATATATATTTTGAAAAATGGGTAAATAATCCTAAGTTTACTAAGCATCATTAAACTCCCCGGCAACGGCGCCAAAATTTGATAATGATGATTTGTGTTGTGGTACCGTTACAAATTATTTACCGAACCCCTCTACACTAATATAGCATAGTGAATGGTCTGGATCGTTTTCCAACGAGTGTAATCGACAGAATAGTAAACTTAGAATTTCTAATTATTGCTAATCCTACTGAATGAGGGTTTGGAATTTAAAAGATTAATCCTATTGAATGAAAGACAATGCAAGTAATTAAAACATTAATCTAACTAACTATGATGACAATGAAATTAAAGAAGATCTAAACTAAACATGTAAAGGAAAGCATTCAAAATAAGAGCATTAAAAACATAAAGAAAGTGCAGGAATTTGAAATGTAGAGTAAACTACAGCTAAGCTCCTAATTAACTACAGAATAACAACTGAATTATGCACTGAAATTAAACATCAAAGTAAACAAGATAAACATTCAAATCAATGAACAAAATCCCCAAATATAACCACCGATCACTCCACGATGGTGACGACAACCCAAACGAGTTCCTCTGGTGGATGGGATGGCTGGATCCTTGCCGAAAATCCTCCGACAAGTGCTGAATTAATGGATGAGGTGACCTCTTTTCTTCGGTGGATGGTGCGGAACTGTCGAAGGCTGGTGCAGTTGCCGGGATTCAAACCTAGGTATCTCGGTTGTAGCCGATTATACTCACCACTATACTACAACGACACTGAAACCTGACAGTCTATGGATGTCTCTGTGAAGGTGGAGCAGCCCGTAGTTCCGCTGTCGGGGACCGAACCCGAGTCTCTCAGTTGTAGCCGAGTATACTCACCACTATACTATAATGGAACTGCCGACGCTGCATGAAGAAGATGGAATCAGAGTACAAGATGAAACTCTTCAACAGTGTTGGAAAGGGAAAACTGCTGTCGGAAATGGGCAACACAAGGGCTGTCGGAACTAGAAATACATGTTATCGCGACCACGACAGTAGAAGATAACCCCAGCCTTCTGAATCACGTCCAACTGGGTCGCTCAGCTCCGATCGCCAGGCGTGAGGAGGAACACCGATGAAGATGGCTGAAAATCCCAGCCGCTCGGTGAAGTCATCGTCTTCCCAATCTCAGACTCAGCTTCGTCGCTCGGTGAAGCTTCGGATGGGTGGAATATGAAGGAGACGCCGTTGGATGGCTGCCGGAACACTGCCGGAATTGGCTGTGGAAGATGTTAGGGCAATCAACCCATGGGATATGGTTTTGATGTGTGTGGCAAAGGGTTTAAGTTAGGATGATTGGATTTGATATGTGCATTGGAGTCTTGCAGGACTTAGTAATTCGCACATGGAGCTTTAGCAAGTGTCACCACTCACAACCTCGTGCTTGAGTCAGTGAAGGAGCATTACAGAGTCGTGCGCTTGATGCATTCGGGAGACTGTCGGATGAGATGACTTGAAGCGAAGCCAAGGAAGCAAACTTCGAGGGCAAGAGACGTGAAGGAGCATTATAGAGTCGTGCGCTTGATGCTGCCGAGGGACGTGACTACGAACGAAGAGAGCTTCGGCGAGGGACTTCAAGTGAGATGAGAGAATGAGTGAATTGTAAGTAGCTCATTAGGTGAACTTGGCCGAATGACTGAGTGTCGGAGGCTCGACCGTAAGGGTTGAGGTTTACCCGACCGTCGGACGCTCAAACGGATATTGAGTTTGAGGTTTACCCGACACCAGTCGATTGCCATGTCATGGCAGTCGACTGCTCCAAGTCGATCGTCAATCGATTGGTGTTGGCTGCTGAATCAAGTCGACATCAGTTGACTGCTTAAGGGAAGCAGTCGATTGATCACACTGTGCACGGGCACAGAAGTGAGTCATCACTCGACTGGAAGTCGACATCAGTCGACTAATGATATCATCAGGGCGGCTGCGGATCCCGCAAATTTGGCCTGGTCAGAAGCCGTTGGAGTCGACATCAGTTGACTGATAGTGTCCAACAGGAAGAATTGCTTCCTCTCTATAAAAAGAGAGGGTGGGGGCTTTTAGAAGGTTAATGCTTATGCTCTAAGTGATCATCTAAGTGCCCCACAAAGCTCAAACTTTTTCTTCTAGTTTTCTTTCATATCTATTGTAAAAGAAGGAGTGCTATCATTGGTGTAAAGGTTTACCTCCACCTTGCTTGGGCTAAAGGGAGAGACCAATAGTGGATTGGTTTTGGAGTGATTCACCGGAGACGAATTGGACCGTGGATTAGCGGCGAGGTCGTGAACCACGTTATATTGTTTGTTAGCATTGTCTATTTTGTTTCTTGCTTAATTGCTTGTTTTAGTTTTGTTTCCGTTGCACTAATTATATTTGTAGACAAGCAATTTCGCTCATACGACGAAAGAGGGCTATTCACCCCCCTCTAGCCGGCCACCAACATTCCTACAAGTGGTATCAGAGCCAAGGAAGCTTGTCGAGGACTAACCGCCGCAACAAGCACTACATCAAGGATGACCGTCTCTAACATTCACCCACCAAAGTTCGAGGGAGAATTTGCGTGGTGGAAGAAACACATGGAGGTATTTTTCGAAATCGACTTTGAAATTCTATTAATAATGGAAAATAATTTCGAGATACCTAGGGATGAAGATGGGGAGCAAATAGAGAAGACAAGATGGACCAAGAGACAAAGAGAGGAGTACTTGGTGAATTCGAAGGCCAAGCATCACTTGTACAATGTACTCCCCCAACAAGAGATCAATCAGATAGGAGAGTGCGCAAGTGCTAAAGAGATGTGAGAGAAGCTAGTAGAGCTTCATGAAGGTACCTCGGAGGCCAAGCTTGCAAGGAGATACCTTCTTCGCTCCCAACTAACAAATATCAAACTCAAAAAGGGAGAGAAGGTAAATTCTTTACATTCTAGGTTTAAAGAAATTTTAATTAGACTAACAAGTGTAGGAGAAAAATTTTCGAACCGGGATATGGTAATGAAGGCTATAGATGCCTTTCCCCAGTCATCGAAATGGAGCTCAATGGTAGACTCCTTCTACATATCAAAGAACCTAGAAGTGAGCACCTTGGAGGAGTTATTCTCAACCATGGAGCTCCATGAGACAAGGCTTGAAGGAATAAGTGAAGAACCAAGCATCAAGCCATCAAGGGGAGTGGCACTAATGGCCAACAAGGGGAAGAAGAAGAAGATAGAGACTCCCTCCTCCTCCGATGAAGCATCCTCATCATCTTCCATGAATAGCAATGAAGATGCTTACATGGTAAGGAAGGTAAGGCGTGCTTTAAAAAATTTAAAATTTAACAAATCTTATGATAGAAGAAGGCACAAGAGGAAGATCATATACTATAATTGCCAACAAGAGGGACATATAAGAGATGATTGTTCCCTCTTGAACAAGAGCAAAGAAGAAAGGAGGAGAAAAGAAGAAAAGAAAAAGGGGATCAAGAAGAAGGAAGAGGAGAAGAAGGCCAAAGAAAAGGGGAAGGCCAAGGCACTCAAGGCAAGGACATGGGATGATCCTTCCTTATCATCATCATCGGAGGAAGAAAATGCCTTTTTCACAAACTTGGCCCTAATGGCATTTGACGATTTGGACACCTCCTCCTCCGAGCAAGAAAAATCAAGCACAAGTGAGGAGAGCTCTAGTGAAGGGGGAGGCTCATCATCATCCTCCTCATCTGAAGAAGAAGACATGAAAACTATGGTAACAAATCTAACTCCCAAGAAAATAGTTTCCATGATTTCTAGCTTAACTAGGGATTTATTTAGGACCAAAAAGAAAAATAAGAGCATGCTAGATCAAATTAAGGCCCTAGAAAATAAATTAGAACAAGCATGTTTAAATGCTAATGATGAAAATGTATGCTCACATGATAACTACATGCCTTTTGGTGTTAATGATGCATGCATTGAAGAAAATAGGGTGTTAAGGGAAAAGGTAGATCATTTGACTAAAGCCTTAGAAAAATTCACAATAGGCTCCAACACCCTTAATATGATTATAGGGAGCCAAAGGGTAAGCTTCAATAGGAAAGGCCTAGGATATAAGGGAAATAAAAATGAAAAGACCTATAAATGTTTAATTGCTAGGGGTCAAGCCAAGAACAAGACAATTGCTAGAAAATGGATCCCTAAGGAATATTTAGTGAACCCCATAGGAAAGAACTTGTATTGGGTTCCTAAATCAATCCTTAAGGGTTAGAAAAATCCTAGGATAGTCAACCATAAGGATTTTACTTATATCATATGTTTTGGTTGACTTAGGATGGCGGGACTTAATTTTTGAGATAGTGTTGGGTGATGATAATGCACCCATAAATAGATAAAATCATGCTTTGGGTGATACTTGACTTATTATCATGATTTTATACCAAATGCATGATTACAAATTGATTGATACATTTGTTTCATGATCATAATGTGAAATCAATGCATATATGTCTTTATGATCATGTGGTATGTTAGGGTGATACTTAACCATGGGTAGAATTGCATGAATTTGAAGGTTAAGTACATAAACACCTTTAGGAACATCTCACATTCACCATAAGGATAACTTTGATTGAAAACATAGTATGAGTGAGATGATAGGATGATACAAATGGTCCACTAATGCCTATGACATTTAGATGGTCATTTTAAGTATCAAAATAGCAATAATAGATCAATCATGGGGAAATGTTATGTTTAATTCATAGACATATTACCCAAAGATCATGGTTGGATATTTCATATATTTTCAAAATCATTTCTTACTTTAAAATCTGTGCTTTCATGTTTTGAAATAATTTAAAGCAAAACTAGGTGTTAAAATTGATACAAACTTGATCAAAATACTAGTTATTTTTGAAACTTTTAGATTTTTAGCAAATCATTGAAAATATAAGTAATTTTCATGAAAACTAATTTTTCACTGATAAAGGACTTTAAAAGAAATGTGTTTTCAAAATTTCATGATTTTTCGAATTTTTTGAAATTTCTGAAATTGGTTCGAAAAATCAGAAATCCTGAAATTTGCGTGCCGATCATGGTAGTCCAACTACGATAGCATAGTAACATGATTTTATCAGGTTTTGTTTGGTTTTTTGTATTTTTCCTTCTTAGAGATGATACCATGTGTGTATAATATTTAGAAAATATTTTTGATGGTGTCAAAGGGGGAGAAATAGGGAAGTTTAAGTTAATCATGCTAAAAGGAAAATTTAGCATGTCTTAAGGGGGAGTTGCATGTTTAAGGGAGAGTTGTTATACTCATGTTTTTATTTACATACTTTCCTTGCTTATGTTATTGTTATTTGTTTACCAAACTTAAACGGATTGCCACATATCAAAAAGGGGGAGATTGTTAGGGCAATCAACCCATGGGATATGGTTTTGATGTGTGTGGCAAAGGGTTTAAGTTAGGATGATTGGATTTGATATGTGCGTTGGAGTCTTGCAGGACTTAGTAATTCGCACATGGAGCTTTGACAAGTGTCACCACTCATAACCTTGTGCTTGAGTTGACGAAGGAGCATTGCAGAGTCGTGCGCTTGATGCATCTGAGGGACCGTCGGACGAGATGACCTGAAGCAAAGTCAAGGAAGCAGACTTCGAGGGCAAGAGACGCGAAGGAGCATTGCAGAGCCGTGCGTTTGATGCTGCCGAGGGACGTAGCCGCGAACGAAGAGAGCTTCGGCGAGGGACTTCAAGTGAGATGAGAGAATGAGTGAATTGTAAGTAGCTCATTAGGTGAACTTGGCTGAATGACTGAGTATCGGAGGCTCGACCGCAATGGTTGAGGTTTACCCGACCGTCGGACGCTCAAACGGATGTTGAGTTTGAGGTTTACCCAGCACCAGTCGACTGCCATGTCATGGCAGTCGACTACTCCAAGTCGATCATCAATCGACTGGTGTTGGCTGCTGAATCAAGTCGACATCAATCGATTGCTTAAGGGAAGCAGTCGACTGATCGCACTGTGCACGGGCACAGAAGCGAGTTGTCACTCGACTGGAAGTCGACATCAGTTGACTGATCATCCGACTGTTGGAGAAGGCGGCTGTGGATCCCACGAATCCGGCCTGGTCAGAAGCCGTTGGAGTCGACATCAGTCGATTGATGAAGGCATCAGTCGACTGATAGTGTCCAACGGGAAGAATTGCTTCCTCTCTATAAAAAGAGAGGGTGGGGGCTTTTAGAAGGTTAATGCTTATGCTCTAAGTGATCATCTAAGTGCCCCACAAAGCTCAAACTCCTTCTTCTAATTTTCTTTCATATCTATTGTAAAAGAAGGAGTGCTATCATTGGTGTAAAGGTTTACCTCCACCTTGCTTGGGCTAAAGGGAGAGACCAATAGTGGATTGGTTTCGGAGTGATTCACCATAGACGAATCGGACCGTGGATTAGCGGCGAGGCCGTGAACCACGTTATATTGTTTGTTAGCATTGTCTATTTTGTTTCTTACTTAATTGCTTGTTTTAGTTTTGTTTCCATTGCGCTAATTATATTTGTAGACAAGCAATTTCGCTCATACGACGAAAGATGGCTATTCACCCCCCTCTAGCCGGCCACCAACGTTCCTACAGAAGAAACGCCGCTCACCGCACGTGAGGAGGAAGAAGCGTCCACCGCCCCTCACGCGAGGAAGGGGACGTCGCCGCCAATTGTCGCGCATGAATCCACGGCTCCACTGCACGTCACCGCCGTTGCTCTCCCGCGAGGAGCAGGCGGCGATGTCGGCGCTCACTCGCGAGGAGATTCTGCTGTTCGCTCGACACGATAGAGAAGGATGAGGATTCTTCTTGTAATTAAGTGATTTTCTGCAATCGTCCGATCATTTTGCCCACCGATCTTAGCTGTCCAATTGAAGCTAGGGCTTGATTAATCTATTAAGTTGGCTTAATTTGGTTGCTCAATCCAACGGTGGTGATCGATTCAACTCTGGATGGCCGGATCTGATAAATTTGAAGGGACGATCGAGATCCAACGGTCCGGATGAACAGCCAAGATGTGTAGATCACAATGTATGGGTCAGATCGCTCCAGATTCAGATTAATGGCTCAGATCAAGTCATCACATTGGACGGTCAAGATTTCTCCAATCTATAATGAATGGAACTGATTGAATCTGAATGGAAAATCATGATCGACCGAATCTAGATGAAGGGATAAGATATCCAGATCTAAATGTATGGACTGGATCTCTTCAGATCTGGATAGATGGCTCAGAATCGATCAGATCTCATCGGACGGTCAGGATTGAATAGATCTAAACCCTTTGATTAAACTGCTTCTGATCTTGATGAAAGGTCTAGATTAATCACGTTTGAAATGATTCTTCTAGCCCTAGATGAAGTCATATTTGATCCAACTTGAGTCTAGTCCAGTGGCTCATCTCGATCTCCTACAAACAAAGATAAAATTTACATATAAGTCCAAAATTTAGGAGAATTTACAATAAGGTTCAAAAGATGATACAACTCATGAAACATACAAATAATCAATAATAAATCACGAGAGAGGATAAAAATAGTGATATTAAGGACCAAAATAATACAATAAAATGATAGTGATCAGGGGGCTGGTGGAGGCACCTAGGAACGCGAGGATAGTCCCTTGCAGTAGGCTGACAGAGCCTTGTAGGGGGATGACAATGCCCCGCAGGGGCTTGGCAAAGGAGCCCGGGCACATGCAGTGGATGGAACCTCTCAGGGGGCTGATGGAGTCCCGTCGAGGGTTTATGGAGGCGCTCGAGCACATACAAACACATATGTGGAGCTCCGATGGAAGACAACGCTACTAGCTGATGCGGAGAGGATGTTCTACCAACAGCAAGCCAAAGGGGTGTTGGGTTACAACCGACGAGTAGATGTACTTTTGTCGTTTTACAAACGAATGCAGTGGAAGAAAAACGTAATAATTTTCTAAATTATTACAACACTCACACCCAAGCATGCAGGATTACAACACGTTCGAACATATCCGCCAAATAAAATTTTATATACAACAAGAATAAAATAAATTTTACTCTAGGTATACCTTTCAGATGATGGCGAGCCGGAAGGGCATCAACCGTACGACGCTCATGGAGCTTCGTCTCTACTCGTATCCACGTCGAATCTTCAGAGGGACGACTTCTCAAAGCCACGAGTTTGACCTTCTCTTCGCTACTAGACGAAGCAAGAATGTCGGGTGATCGGAGAGCAATTATTGACTCGTTTTATGACATAAATTGTTGGGTCGGATCGGTTGGTCTATTGGCCGGCTAGAGGGGGGTGAATAGCCCTCGTTCGATGATCGTCGTATTTTGTTCGTCTACAAAGCGTTAGCGCAAGCGGAATATACAAATACAAACAAAGACAAATAAAATATAAGCAAGCAATACAAACACCGAGATGTAACGTGGTTCACGGCTACGCCGCTAATCCACGGTCCAATTCGTCCACGGTGAATCACTCCGAAACCCAATCACTATTGGTCTCTCCTTTGCACCAAGCTAGGTGGAGGTAACCTTTACAAACACTCCTCTTACAAATAGAATGGAAATAAGCTTGAGTAAGAGGATGGAAAGCTTTAGGGAGCTTTGGGAGAGTATTAGAGCATAAGCATTAGGCTCCCAAACCCTTACCCCCTTCCTTTTTATAGAGGAAGAGGGTTTCTTCCCGTTGACACAGGATCGATCGATTCCTCGATCGATCGGTGATCCCGTAGCCGCTTAACTACGGCCGCTTTCCACGCGTTGGATTCCATCCAAGCGGTATTGCATCGATCGTGATGCTCGATCTCGATCGACTCCATTACGTGCCGTGCGCAGTTCCATCATCGGCCTTCCACTGGCGATCGGCATCACATGCCGACATCGATCATTGCCGATCCATGGCGATCGCAAGCACTAAAACGGTCTTATACCAGTCGATCAACCCATCGACTCAGAGCAGTCGACTACCATGACATGGCAGTCGACTGGTGTCGGGAAAACTCATCCGACACTTGGCCAAATGGCCAAGTTTCACCTAAGAGCTACCCTTCCCGGGTTACAATTGCTCACTCTCATCTCTCGGAGTCCCTCGCCTTCGAAGTTCTCTTCGTTCTCGGCCACGTCCCTCGGCAGCATCAGGCGCACGACTCTGCAATGCTCCTTCGCGTCTCTTGCCTCGAAGTCTACTTCCTCCGGCTTCACTCCAAGCTTCTCGTCCGGCGGTCCCTCGGATGCTCCAAGCGCACGGCTTCCGCAAAGCAGTCCTTCACCGACTCAAGGCCCGAGTGATGAGTTGGTGAAACTCGCCATGGCTCCATGTGCGAATTACTAAGTCCTGCACGACTTCAACGCACATATCAAATCAACAATACCAACCTAACTTAAACCCCTTTGCCACACCATCAAAACCATATCACGGCAAGAGATTGCCCTAACAATCTCCCCCTTTTTGATGTGTGGCAATCCGTTTAAGTTAGGTAAAAACATTTGATATAAATTTTTAAGGAAAGAAAGCATGTAAACATAAACATTTGATAGCAACATGCAACTCCCCCTTAATCCATGAAACTCTCTATGTAAATTTCTCCCCCTTTTATAATTAACTTAAACATAATATTTTCTCCCCCTTTGACACCATCAAAAAGATTATTACTAAGTTAAAAACACATGGCATCAAGTCTAATAGAAAGAAAATACCACAAGTTGATTTAAAATCGGAATTCAGCCTTTACTGGTTTGATATTCAGGCCATCAGTCGGATGTTCGTTTACGATCGGTACGTGAATTTCGGGATTTTCTCGATTTTCAAAAATTCAAAATTCAAAAAATCATGAAATTTGGGGAACACATTTCTTTTAAGTATGTCTATCAGTGAAAAATATGTTTTCATGAAAAATCATTATATTTCCACGTATTTGCCAAAAATCCAAAAGCTTTAAAAACTACTAGGTTTTTGATCATAAGAGTATCCATTTTAACACCTAGTCTTGCATCCAATTGTTTCAAAACATGAATACATATATTTTAAAGTAAGAAATTGTTTTGAAAACATATGAAATATCCAACCATGATCTTTGGGCAATATGTCTATGAATTAAACATAAGTCTTTCCCATGATTGGTCTATTATTGCTATTTTGATACTTTAAATGACCATCTAAATGCCATAGGCATTAGTGGACATTTGTATCATCCTAGCATCTCACTCATGCTAAGTTTTCAATCAAGGTAGCCTATAATGAGTGTGAGATGCATCCTAGGGGGTATTTATATATACTTAACCAACATATTCATGCAATTCTATCATGGTTAAGTATCAACCTAACAATTAACATGATCATAATGACATATATGAATGAATTCTACATTATGATCATGAAATGCATGTTTTCATCAATTTATAACCATGCATTAGGTATTATGTGATGACAATAAATAAAGTGTCACCTAAAGCATGATTCAAACCTATTTCTCATGATAACGTGCTAAATATCAAAATCATAAATCATGATTTCAAATATACATAGGAATTACATTAACCATCATGATTTAAGCATTATTACCTATTTATGAGCACGTTATCATCACCCAACACTATAAAAAAAATGTTGTCCCGTCATCCTAAGTCAACCAAAATATGATATAGGCTAGGTCCATGTGGTTGACTACCCTAGGGGTTTTCTAACCCTTAAGGATGGATTTTGGAACCCAAAATAAGTTCTTTCCTATTGGGTTCACTAGATATTCCTTGGGGATCCATTTTCTAGCTATTACCCTCTTTTTATCTTGTCCCCTAGCTATTAGGCATTTATAGGCCTTTTCATTTTTCTTTTCTTTGTATCCTAGACCTTTCTTGTTGAAACTAGCTCTTTGGCTCCCTAAGATCATATTTAAGGTGTTGGAGCCAATTGTGAATTTCTCTAGGGCTTTAGTTAAATAATCTACCTTTTTCCTTAATGCCCTATTTTCCTCTATGCATGCATCACTAACATCTAAAGGTATATAATCATGTGAGCATGCATCATCATGGCAAGAAGAATTATTTTCATTTAAGCATGCATTTTCTAGCTTATTTTCTAAATCCTTAATTTGATTAAGCATGCTTTTATTTTCCTTTTTCATGCCAAATAAGTCCTTAGTTAAACTAGAAATTATGGAAACTATTTTCTTAGGAGAGGCTTTCGTTACCATAGTTTCCATATCCTCTTCTTCTTCTTCGGATGAGGAGGATGTGGAGGCTCCCCCTTCATTTGAGCTCTCCCCACTTGAGCTTGATTCTTCATTTGAGGAGGAGGAGGAGCACTCCGAGTCATGAAGAGCCATTAGTGCTAGGTTGGAGTAGACATGCTCTTCTTCTTCGGATGAGGAGGATGGGGCAACGTCATCCCATGTCTTGGCTTTGAGAGCCATTGACTTTCCTTTTTCCTTGGCCTTCTTCTCCTCTTTCTTCTTGCTCCCCTTCTTCTTCTTCTTTTCTTCCTTCTTTTTCTTCTCTTCCTTGCTCTTGTTTAGGAGGGGACAATTATCCCTTATGTGCCCCTCTCCTTGGCAATTGTAGCATATGACCTTCCCCCTTGGTCTTCTATTCCTATCATGAAATTTATCAAATCTAAGATTCTTAAATGCACGCCTTACCTTCCTTACCATGTAGGCTTCTTCCGTGCTATCCATGGAGGAGGTAGAGGCTTCATCGGATGAGGAGGAGGGGACTTCCATCTTCTTTTTCCCCTTATTTGCCAACAAGGCTACTCCCCTTGAATTTTGGACTCTAGGCTCTTCTTGTATAACTTCAAGCCTTGTCTCATGAAGCTCCATGGTTGAAAAGAATTCCTCCAAGGTGCTCACTTCTAGGTTCTTGGAGATGTAAAATGAGTCCACCATGGAGCTCCATTTTGAGGACCGGGGAAAGGCATCTATGGCCTTCATTACCATATCCCGGTTTGATAGCTTCTCACCTACACTTGTTAGCCCAATTAATATTTCTTTAATTCTAGAATGTAGGGAAGTTACCTTTTCTCCCTTTTCAAGCTTAATATTTGATAGTTGGGAGCGGAGGAGATCTCTTCTCGCTAGCTTGGCTTCCGAAGTGCCTTCATGAAGTTCAACCAATCTCTCCCACATCTCTTTGGCACTTGAGCACTCCCCTATTCTATTTACTTCTTGTTGGGGGAGGACATTGTATAGGTGGTGCTTGACCTTTGAATTTGCCAAGTATTCTTCTCTTTGTCTCTTGCTCCACCTTGATTTCTCCAATGGCTCCCCATTTTCGTTCCTAGGCAACTCGAAACCGTTTTCCATAATTAACAATATTTCAAAGTCGGTTTCGAAGAATACCTCCATTCTCTTTTTCCACCAAGAGAATTCGCCGTCGAACTTCGGTGGGTGGATGTTTGAGCCGGCCATCTTTAGATGAAGTGTTTGTTGCGGCGGTTAGTCCTCGACAAACGACTTGGCTCTGATACCACTTGTTGGGTCGGATCGGTTGGTCTATTGGCCGGCTAGAGGGGGGTGAATAGCCCTCGTTCGATGATCGTCGTATTTTGTTCGTCTACAAAGCGTTAGCGCAAGCGGAATATACAAATACAAACAAAGACAAACAAAATATAAGCAAGCAATACAAACACCGAGATGTAACGTGGTTCACGGCTACGCCGCTAATCCACGGTCCGATTCGTCCACGGTGAATCACTCCGAAACCCAATCACTATTGGTCTCTCCTTTGCACCAAGCTAGGTGGAGGTAACCTTTACAAACACTCCTCTTACAAATAGAATGGAAATAAGCTTGAGTAAGAGGATGGAAAGCTTTAGGGAGCTTTGGGAGAGTATTAGAGCATAAGCATTAGGCTCCCAAACCCTTACCCCCTTCCTTTTTATAGAGGAAGAGGGTTTCTTCCCGTTGACACAGGATCAGTCGACTGATTCCCTCGATCAGTCGACTGATCCCGTAGCCGTTGCCCAACTACGGCCGCTTTCCACGTTGGATTTCATCCAACGGTATTGGCATCAGTCGACTGATGGGACCATCAATCGACTGATGCTTGATCAGTCGAGTGCTCAGTCGAGTCGACTCCATTCTGTGCAGACGCTCCATCGACCGCCTTCCCGGTCATCGTCGCCGACATCATTGCCGATCGCACCCATGGCAGTCGACTGCCAAGCACTAAAATGGTCTTATACCAGTCGATCAACCCATCGACTCAGAGCAGTCGACTACCATGACATGACAGTCGACTGGTGTCGGGAAAACCCATCCGACACTTGGCCAAATGGCCAAGTTTCACCTAAGAGCTACCCTTCCCGGGTTACAATCGCTCACTCTCATCTCTCGGAGTCCCTCACCTTCGAAGTTCTCTTTGTTCTCGGCCACGTCCCTCGGCAGCATCAGGCGCACGGCTCTGCAATGCTCCTTTGCGTCTCTTGCCTCGAACTCTACTTCCTCCGGCTTCACTCCAAGCTTCTCGTCCGGCGGTCCCTCGGATGCTCCAAGCGCACGGCTTCCGCAAAGCAGTCCTTCACCGACTCAAGGCCCGAGTGATGAGTTGGTGAAACTCGCCATGGCTCCATGTGCGAATTACTAAGTCCTGCACGACTTCAACGCACATATCAAATCAACAATACCAACCTAACTTAAACTCCTTTGCCACACCATCAAAACCATATCACGGCAAGAGATTGCCCTAACATAAATGAGTCCTCGAACAACCTTTGTAAGGTTATCGATTCGTGTTGGAATTAGCCGCTGTTTTTGAAGCTTCAATAAGCAACAATAACAACCCTAAAACCAAGAGTGGTTGACCTCTAAAGAGGTGGAAACAATCCTTGTTTCCTTGATGGCCGGTGGAACACCAAACCTTAATTCTCCTAAGTTCGGCCAAGGGCACAAAGGAAGAAACCTTCGTTCCAAGCCTTGGCCAAATGGTCAATCCACCTTGACGAAGACTTGGCCGGAGTTGGCCGGACCTAAACAAGAGGGAGCCTTGCTAGGCTCGACGGTAAAGAAGAAGAAAGAGGGTAGAGAGTTTGGCTAGGTTGAGGAAGAGGGCCTTAAGGACCTCTCATCTTTAGGTTTAGCCTTTATAACTCTTTATATAGGCACTAATTCTAATGGGTTATAAGTTAGTGGATCAAATCCCTAAGCCCATAACTATAAAGGCTTAATCTCATCCATTAAATCCTAATTGGGCCCTTAACCAAAAGAGGGTCCTTTTAATTAAAACCAAATGAGTTTGGTTTATAATTAAACCTTTTAAGGCCCAACCCGTCTTCTTAAGACGTGCTTCTTTCACGTTGGGTATACATCTCCTCGCAAGGACAATCCTATGAGTGACAATCCTGTTACCATACTCTTGACATGCAATGCTTTGGCCAAAGACTTTGAGTAATAATCCTAACGAGTGACCACAGGGTATACATCTCCTCGCAAGAAGTGATGAATCCTTTTTTGGCTATTCAATCACCTTCGGGCACTTCGACTTATACCCAATCATCCCGTACTCACACCTCCGTAGAGATGAATTGAATAAGATATCAAAGTATAAGTCTCCATGACTAAGATGACTTGAATACCTCAAGTCCAAGGAAACTCGCACTCGAGCTACAGTAAGAGCTTCACTGACATATCTTATATGCAGAGAACCATGTGAAGTCTTACAGCAGATCACTCCAATGAGCTAGTTACCATAACTAGCATCTATGTTTAACTCTTGACATCTCAATATCTCCAACCAGTGAGGAGTAGCTGCTTGGATAAACTAAGGAGTATAACCCGTGCTAGTCTCTCAGGATCGATGATGTTTGAACTCATCAATTCATCAACTAGGGATTATTTCAATACATTCATAATTACACATGTAGAGATACTTACTAGTTGTGATCCAATAACAAGTTCTCTCATATTATGAATTGTATCGCGGGCATTCAATAAATGAGTTTAAGATCCAATCAAACACATAAGACATGTGTACTCAAATAGTAAATCTTTATTTATCAAATAAATAGTACAACCATAAGGCGATTGTCTTAGGACACATCACATACATAACAGACTCCCACTTGGCCTAAAGCCAATCGTCATGGTATCCAATACCATAGTCCTTGACATGACTCTCAAACTTATTTTGTGATAGAGTCTTTATCAAAGGATCCACTAGGTTCCTTTATGTGGGAATCTTCTCAATTTATATTTCTTTCCTATTGATGATTTCTCTAATCAGATGATATCGCCGAAGCACGTGTTTGAATCGTTGATGAGACCTGGGTTCCTTTGCCTGTGCGATAGCTTCAGTGTTGTCGCAGCAAATTGGTAATGCTTCAACAATGGACGGAACCACCCCAAGTTTGGAGATGAACTACTTGATCCAAACTGCCTTCTTTACTGCTTCAGAAGTTGCAATGTATTCTGTCTCCATGGTAGAATCGGCAACTGTGTCTTGTTTGGAACTTTTTTAACTCACTGCGCCACCATTAAGTGTGAATATGTACCCTGACTGTGACTTAGAGTCATCCTTGTCGGTATGGAAGCTAGCATCCGTATACCCTGTTGGAACATTAGTGGCCAACTAGAGGGGGGTGAATAGCCTTTCGTTCGTGTATGGTGGAGATCGTTCGTTGATTGCCTACGAATATGATTAGCACAACGGAATTATAAAAGGCAATACAAGAGGCAATGCTAACAAACCGATATAACGTGGTTCACGACCCTTGCCGCTAGTCCATGACCCGATTTGTCCAAGGTGAATCACGCCTATAACACTTCCACTAATCTCTCCTTTGCACAAAGCTAGGTGGAGGTAACCTTTCTTACACAAGATCTCTCTTCTTACAATAGAATTGAAATAAGAGCAAGTAAGAAGAGTAAAAACGTTTAGGCACTTGGGAGTATGTTTGGAGTTCAAGCATTAACCCTCCCAAGTCACCCAAGGCCCCTTGTTATAGGGAAGAAGCTATTCTTCCCATTGGACCTCGAGCAGTCGACTGATGAAGTCAGCAGTCGACTGCTGTTGTGGCCGTTGCCTCGCAACGACTCCTTCCACGTTGAATTTTAACCAACGGCTCCCACATCAGTCGACTGATCTTTCCATCAGTCGACTGATGGAGCCATCAATCGAGTGGTCGCATGTAATCACTCGACCAAGCTTCGCGTCTAAATCGACATCACCGATCGCTCCTGGCGCGATCGATGGAGCTAGTAGTCGACTTCCACGAGTTGGCAGTCGACTGGTCGGCCAGAAGTTTGACTCGAACACTAGTCGAGTCTCCAGTCGACTTGGAGCAGTCGATTGTCACATCATGACAAATGACTGATGTTGGGAAAACTCATCTGACACTTAGCCAATTGGCAAAGATCACCTAAGAGCTACCCCATCTCGGGTTACAATCGCTCACTCTCATTCCCTTGGAGTCCCTCGCCTTTAAAGTTCTCTTCGTCCGGCCAAGTCCCTCAGATGCGCCAAGTGCACGGCTTCACAGCGCCATCCTTCGTGTCTCACCCTGAAGTCTACTTCCTTCGGCTTCACTCTAATGCTCCTCGTCCGACGGTCCTTCGGATGCACCAAGCGCACAACTTTCTCAATGCTATCCTTCACCGACTCAAGGACCGAGTCATGAGATGGTGACTTGCCAATGCTTTCGCCATTTGTGAATTACTAAGTCCTGCATGACTTCCACACACATATCAAATCCATAATCAACCTAACTTAAACCCTTTGCAACACACATCAAAATTGATTGCCCTAACATACCCGTGTGTAACCATATCACCTTCTCCATATACCAAGAACATATCCTTAGTTCTTCTCAAGTACTTATGGATTGCCTTGACAGCCATCCAATGTTCCATTCCTGGATCAGACTGATATCTACTCGTGACACTCAGAGCATATGATACATCGAACCTTGTACATAACATAACATACATAATAGATCCTATTGCAAAAGCATAAGGAATCTTATTCATGCAAATCCTCTTGTCTTCTGTGCAGAGACACATATACTTTGAATGGTGAATCCCATGTCACATGGGTATATAACCTTTCTTGTATTTAGACATGCTAAACCGCTTTAGCACTCTGTCTATATATGTAGACTGCGAAAGACCAAGCAACCTTTCGATCTATTTCTATAGATCTTAATTCCGAGGATGTAGGTTGCTTCTCCCATGTCTTTTATGGAGAACATTTTGGATAACCAACCTTTGACTGACTGTAAGATAGGTATATCGTTTCCTATGAGTAATATGTCATCGACATATATACTAGGAATACGATCGCACTCCCACTAACCCTCTTATACACACAAGGTTCGTTAGGATTTTGTGAGATATCAAACTCTTTGATTGCCTCTTTAAAATAGATATTCTAACTTCTGGATGCTTGCTTCAGTCCATAAATGGATCGTTGAAGCTTGCATACTTTGGTTTTGTCAACCGATGTGAAACCCTCGGGTTGTATCATATACACATTCTCATGCAGGTTTCCATCAAGGAAAGTTGTTTTCATATCTATCTGTCATATCTCATAATCATAATGAGTTACTATGGTCAGGAGTATCCGAATGAATTTAAGCATGACAACTGATGAGAAGGTCTCATCATAGTCAACATCTTACTTTTGACGATAACCTTTTGCCACTAATCTAGCTTTATAGGTAGTCACATTACCATCCATGTTAGTTTTCTTCTTGAAAACCCACTTGCACCCAATAGGCGTGATGCCTTCAGGTGGATCCACCAAGTTCCAAACTTGGTTTTCATACATGGAATCCATTTCTGATTTCATAGCTACTAGCCATTTATCTCTTTCTGAACTTTTCAGAACTTCTTCGTAACTAGTAGGTTCCTCATCCTCAATGAGTAACGCATCATTAGATTCACTTATGAGAAATCCATATCTCTCAAGAATCTTATGTGACCTACCAGATTTGTGAAGAGGTGGTGTAACGATAGATTCAGTCATTATCTCATCATCATGAATAATCGACTGTGGTTCCGGTATAGATGTCTCTTTAGTGTCTATTGGAGTTTCTTGAACTTCGTCAAGTTCAACCTGACTCCCACTATTTTCTTACAAAAGAAACTCTTTCTTTAGAAATATAATATTTCTTGAAATAAATACTTTTTGTTCCAAGGGATGATAGAATTGATAACTCCTCGTTTCCTTGGAGTATCCAATAAAAATACACTTATCAGACTTAGCATCCATCTTGTCTGATCTAGTCCTCTTCACATAAGCAGGACATCCCCACGTCTTCAAAAAAGATAACTGGGGTTTCTTACCAGTCCATATCCGATATGGGGTAGTAGAGATTGCCTTGGTCGGGACTCTATTAAGCAAGTGAATAGCTATCTCGAGTGTGTAGCCCCAAAAGGATTTGGGAAGGCTTGCATGATTCATCATTGATCTCACCATGTCCAACAAGGTTCGATTTTGCCTTTCAGATACACCATTATGTTGTGGTGTATAAGGCGGAGTTCATTGAGATAATATACCATTTTCTCGTAGATAATCCTGAAACTCTTAGCTTAAGTATTCGCCACCTCAATCAGAATGAAGTATCTTAATACTTTTACCAATTTGTTTCTCTACTTCATTTCTGAATTCTTTGAACTTTTCAAAGGCTTCAGATTATATCTCATAAGATATACAAGATATACATACCTAAATCATGAGTGATCATCGATAAAGGTAATGAAGTAGCTGTAACCTCCTTGAGCATGAATTGACATTGGTCCACATACATCAATATGTATGAGACCAAGTAACTCTTCCACTAGTTTACCCTTTCTAGAAAAGGGCAACTTTATCATCTTGCCTTGTAAGCATGATTCACATGTATCAAATGAATCCAATTCAAATGATTCTAGAATTCCACTCTTGTGTAACTCTGACATGCGCTTCTTGCTTATATGGCCAAGGCGACAATGCCATGTGTAAGAGGTTAACTGATCATCCTTTTAAGCACGCTTGTTGCTCGCTTCAATATTGAATGCGTCACTGGATGTATATAACATGTAGATTCCATTGCATAAAGTTCTGGTCCTATAAAGAACGTCATTCAAGGTTATATAACAACAGTTGTTACTAAACATCAAATAGAAACCCTTTCTATTTAAACAAGAAATTGAAACAATGTTCTTTATTAATGCAAGAACAAAATAATAATTGTCCAGTTCTAAGACAAGTCCACTAGGAAGCTTCAGCGAATATATTCCAACGACGACAGTTGCAACCTTTGCTCCATTGTCGACTTGCAGATTCGTTTCTCCCTTGACAAGTCTTCTGCTATCCCTTAGCCCCTGTATGTCATTACATATATGTGAGTCACACCCGGTATCCAATATCCAAGCATTAAAGGAAATAGCATGACAGTCAATAACGAAGATACCTAAAGAGGATGGGGCATCATATGTCGGCTTCTTCTTCATGGACTCAAGATGGATCTTGCAATTCCTTTGCCGATGGCTCATCTTGCCACAGTGATGGCATGTGCCCTTTGGAGTTGATTATCCAGTCTTGGCCTTCTTCTTCTTCCCCTTTGGCTATTTCTTTGACTTTCTCTTAGAACCTTTCTTCGAGGAGTCAACCAACTTCATCGTCTTCTGTTCTTTAGTCACAGAAGGTTCTACAGTCTTGAGCATATTGATCAGCTCGGGAATGGTGGATTCAAGATTGTTCATTCGATAGTTCATCACAAATTGTGAGTAACTCTTGGACAAACTATGCAGAATTAAGTCAATACATAATTCATGATCCATTGCAAACCCTAGTGATCCTAGATGCTCGATGTACCCATTCATCTTCAGTACAAACTTTACTATAGATGAACCCTCCTCCATCTTCAAGCTAAAGAGAAGCTTCAAGACCTCAAACCTTTCGGATCTCGATTGCTCATCGAAGAGTTCACGAAGATGGTAAATGATCATGTAAGCATTTATATGCTCGTGCTACTTTTGCAGCTCAGGAGTCATCGTCGCTAGCATGATGCAATTGGCAAGCTCAAAATCAGTCGTATGCTAGGCCGACTTTTGGTCCGGAGTTGCATCATGGTCAAGACTGGTGGGAAGAGGCTCTTCAAGGACATAAACAAGCTTCTCAGCCTTGAGAATGATTCTCAAGTTTCGAAGTCAGTCCAAGAAGTTAGACCTAGTCAGTTTGTTTGATTTCAAAATCAAACGTAGATTAACAGACGACATTATCAAATGATTAACCTAGAAATACAAAATCGAGAATGTGAGAGAGATCATGATTTGATATGTAAACAATTTATATATTAGGCTCCCGCTCACTTTTCGAATTCAAGAGCCCTTACTTTGAATTCGGGAGATCGTAGATTTTCTCCGAGTGGGTTGATATCCACTATAGATAAGAACAACCTTGACGTTAGGCCAACAAACCATTCTTAGCTATAGTGGTAGGTATCAGGTATATCGATTACATATCGCGTATATATAACTATCACATTATGCTATCAACTATTTGAATGTTCGCATAAACATCGGGTTGTTAACACATTAACAAGTATACATCAAATGTATATCACCCGACTTCACCTCTATCCACATTGACCTTGGCGTTAGGTCAACAAGCCAATGCTTCAAGTTAAAAGCAACCCCATTAATCATGAGATCATATCTTTGTGGTTCGAACATATCTAATTTTAGGTTGAGCTTGACTTGGGCCAACAACTCAAATAAAGAATTAGACTCTGGTTCTTACCATATTAACGGTAGGTGTAAACTTTAAAATTTGTATAAGGGGTTTAGGTCTCATCGTCATGCATATGTTCTACCTATATGACATCACACACATGACATATATGATGACATGTCACAACACACACATGACAAAATGCATCTAATCATGGCATATGATATGACATGATTATGTCATAGTTGTCATTATATTATTTTGGAATTAAAATATGTTTAGGAATTTGATTTCTATAAATCAACATTCCTTTGATTAAATTAGGAAATAATTTTCAAATTTAAGCTCATATTTTTGTTTGGGAAATATATTAAAGATAAAATATATTTTAGAATTTAATTTATGATTCTTTAATTAAATAAGGATTTGAATCCGAATTTAATATTATATTTTATCTAAGAAATATATTAGAAATAAAATATGATTTAGAATCTTGATTTCCATAAATCATGATTCTCTAATTAAATAAGGAATTAATTTTGAATTTAATTTGATATTTTATTTGGTAAATTTTTTTTAGAAACAAAATATGTTATAAAATATTGATTTTCATAATTAAATTAGGAAACAATTTCCAATTTAATCACATACTTTATTTTAAAAAATAAATACCTATCAAGAAAATTTAATTAATTAGGAAATATTTTTCATATTAATATTTCTTGATCAAATATTTCCATAAATATAATTTCCTAAATTATTTCTAAATTTTCCAAATCTGGTATTTTTTTCTAACAAATTAGAAAACTTTCCAAAAATAAAAAATTTTCTAAAATAATTCTACGACTAACTATGACTTTGTAAAATCTATTTTACGAATATGTCGAAGCACAGTCAGGCTCTAATACCACTGTTGGGTTACGACCGACACGTAGATGTGCTTTTGTCATTTCACAAATAAACACAGCGGAAGAAAAACATAATAATTTCCTAAATTATTATAACACTCACACCCACGCATGCATGATTACAACACGTGCAGACATATCCGCCAAATAAAATTTTACATACAACAAGAATAAAATAAATTTTACTCTAGGTATACCTTTCGGATGATGGTGAGTCGGAAGGGCATCAACCGTAAGACGCTTGCAAAGCTTCGTCTCCACTTGTATCCACGTCGAATCTTCGGAGGGACGACTTCTCAAAGCCACGAGTTTGACCTTCTCTTCGCTACTAAACGAAGCAAGAAGGTCGGGTGATCGGAGAGCAATCGTCGACTCATTTTGCGACACAAATGAGTCCTTGAACAACCTTCGTAAGTTTGTCAATTCGTGTCATAATTACCTGCTATTTTTGAAGCTTCAATAAGTGACAATAACAACCCTAAAACCTAGAGTGGCCGCCCTCTAAAGAGATGGAAATAACCCTTGTTTCCTTGATGGCCGGCGGAACACCAAACCTTAATTCTCCTAGGTTCAACTAAAGGCACAAAGGAAGAAACCTTCGTTCCAAGCCTTGGCTGAATGGTCAATCCACCTTGAGGAAGACTTGGCCAGAGTTGATCGGACCTAAACAAGAGGAGCCTTGCTAGGTCCGATGACAAAGAAGAAAGAAGAGGGTAGAGAGTTCGACTAGGTTGAGGAAGATGGCTTTTAGGACCTCTCATCTTTAGGTTTAGCCTTTATAACCCTTTATATAGGTACTAATCCTAATGGGTTATAGGTTAGTGGATCAAATCCCTAAGCTCATAACCATTAAGGCCTAATCTCATCCATTAAACCCTAATTGGGCCCTTAACCAAAAGAGGACCCTTTTAATTAAAACCAAATGAGTTTGGTTTATAATTAAACCTTTTAAGGCCCAACCCGTCTTCTTAAGACATGCTCCTTTCGCGTTTATGACTTGACAAATATTTCCACATTTGTCATGTGTTTGGTCCAACCAAACTTGATATCTCTCGATCTTGAGAATCCAATTCTCAAACTCATTTTAAGTCTCTTCGAAGGATTCGTAGTATAGGTTCTCGATTTATGTTGGTCATCTATAATTAACTATTAATTATGGAATGATCATGAGTGACACCTAGTAGTACATCATGATTCCCAATTAACCAAAAAATCAACGGTTTATCTCAGAACCATTTTTGAACCCTTTAGCAACTACAGTGAATCGTGTCTCGTTCCTTTCACTCATCTTATATCCACTTGGTTTAGAACATAGTCTATGTGTCAGTCCCCACTAGGCTGACTACGTCACACCTAACCCAAGTCTTACTTCCTCGTCTAGTGGATTCTAATTACTTCGACATATATCAAAGAATACTATACTCTTGACATGCAATGCTTTGGCCAAAGACTTTGAGTAACAATCCTGACGAGTGACCATAGGGTATACATCTCCTCGCAAGGAGTAGTGAATCCTTTGTTGGCTATTCAATCACCTTCGGGCACTTCGACTTATACCCAATCATCCCGTACTCACACCTCCATAGAGATGAATCGACTAAGATGTCAAAGTATAAGTCTCCATGAATAAAATGACTTGAATACCTCAAGTCTAAGGAAACTCGCACTCGAGCTGCAGTAAGAGCTTCACTGACATATCTTATATGCAGAGAACCATGTGAAGTCTTACAGCAGGTCACTCCAATGAGCTAGTTATCATAACTAGCATCTACGTTTAACTCTTGACATCTCAATGTCTCCAGCTAGCGAGAAGCAGCTGATTGAATAAACTAAGGAGTATAACCAGTGATAGTCTCCCATAATTGATGATGTTCGAACTCATCAATTCATCGACTAGGGATTATTTCAATAAATTCATAATTACACATGTAGAGGTACTCACTACTTGTGATCCAATCACAAGTTCTCTCATGCTATGAATTGTATTGCAGACATTCAGTAAATGAGTTTAAGATCCAATCAAACACATATGACATGTGTACTCAAATAGTGAATCTTTATTTATCAAATAAATAGTACAATCATAAGGTGATTGCCGTAGGACACCTCTCAAACATAACAAGGGGCTTACCTTAAAGGAAGTGACCGGTGCCCTCGGTTCTTCCATGATTTGGTTAAGTGCAACAACAAACACAATGCCATTATTGCCATCACCAAGCGTTCGGGGGAGCATAACACATGCTTGGAGGAGGTTGTTGTAGAATTTGTAGGCCATTTTCATGACCTACTAGGCGTGGAGGAGCAGTGCAAGATGCTGGACCCTAGGGCACTACCTGGACAATGCCTAACGACAACCAAGGCAACAAATTTGGCCCACCCAGCCACTACTGACGACATACGGACTGTGTTGTTTAGTATTAGCGTTGACTAAGCCTCGGGACACTGTAAGTGCAAATTTTGTGGTTGTTGTGCAGGAATTCTTTCAATTCGGCAAGTTGCTCAAGGAATGGAACCACAACTTGATCGTGTTGGTTCTAAAGTGTTGGTACAGGAGCACTAGATAATCAAACCGAAGTTTTGATAATGATAAAGGTTCAAAGTTAAGTCATATTATAGTCTTATATTTTGTGTCAAACTTGCAGGACTTAGTAAGTTTGCAGGGTCTAATTAGATAAAGGAAGTTTTAGCTAAGATCAAAGTCACACGGTGAAGAATTTGGGACGGGTCAACAGTGTCTGGACATAAAAAAAAAGCTATGGTGGTCAAAAACACTAGGTGAAGGATTCGTGGTGGGTCAGTGGGAGCTAGACATCAGAAAGAAGATGTGGTGGTTGAAGGAATCAAGTGAAGGATTCATGATGAGTCAGTAGAGTTTGGACATCAGAACGAAGTCGTGATGATCAAAAGATCAGATGCTAAGAAACAAAGTCCAAATAGAGTTTGGCAGAGGTAAGCAAGGTAAGAACCTTGTGTGTGGAGTGGTAAGGTCATGTTCTTGATACGGGGACAACTTTAGGCGTCGGTCTGACTAAGGGTTCTGAAGGAATGCCAAGGTCATGATCGGACAGTTAAAGACTGTCGTTGCTACTCTATATACTCTGGTGTATTACTATGCTAAATCTATGCTATAGAAAATTAGCTTAATCAGAACAATCCAACTGATCGATTGGACTCCAGTCGACTGGGAGGGAATCCAGTCGACTGGATAAGGTCCAATCAATTGGACCATGGTCTAGTCGACTAGTATAGGATAAATTCTGACAGATAAGTTTCGACTGCATCAGATCTATAAAACTCCAGATCAATTGGACTGAGCTGGAGTCGACTAGAAAACTCTATAAAAGTAGTTTCAGATAGAAACCCTAAAGGATCGTCTTCCAAGTACTTGTGCTCTCAAACCTCGACGATCTACCTCAGTGTCGTAATGCTACAACCCCGACCATGTGCTCTACTTTCCTAATCTCATGTTGGTATATTTATTATTGTGATTGTATCGTTTCTTTATGTACTTTTATTTAAAGTACGATAAGGTTTTTAGCGTTCCTCACCTTTTGTAAAAAATTGAGTCTCTTACCTCTAACGAGGAAGAGACATTTTAGTGATTATCTACCAATAGCGATCTTGGATCGCTGGACATTGGATTAGCAACTTTACTTCTATGAACCAAGTTGTGTCTTTTGTCTTTTATTTTCCACTGTAATTAATTTGTGTTTTACGAGTTTTTACAATATGAAACGAAAAGAAGATTTTACGCTATTCACTCCCCCTTCAGCATGTTTTCAATCCTACACAAAGGAGGAGCATGCATCGATGATAACTGATTATAGGTCGATCTCATGTTGCTCAGACTACTACAAATTCATTGCGAAGATTCATGGACACACTATTGGATCTGGCACAAGCATCATTCGTCCGGGGGCATTACATTGGGGAGAACATCAAATTGGCTCAAGGGCTCCTCCGAAAATATGCTAGGAAGATGATCTTTCCTTGATGCATGATCAATGTCGACTTATGGAAGGCCTTTGATGCCATGGATTGGGGATTTCTCATGGCGGCTCTTGTTGGTTATGGATTTCCCCAACAATTTTGCACTTGGATCTTTGAGTGTATCTCCACCGTCACCTACTCGATGGGCATCAATGGGAGCATGCATGACTTCTTTAGCGTACGATGGAGTTTGAGGCAAGGGGATCTTCTCTCACCTCTCCTCTTTGCACTATGCTTGGAGGGCTTCTCACAACAATTGAAGGCGTCATCTCAACGACTGGGGTTTCATCATCACCCGATGTGTACGGAGACCCAAGTGACTCATCTTGCCTATGATGATGACCTCTTGATGTTTGGCCGAGCGGACTCTTCCACACTTAAGGAGATCACAAGTTACTAAGGGAACTTTGGGGACATGGTCTCCCTTAGGGCCAATCCCTTGAAGTCCAATATATATATGACGAGGGTTGATGCTTGGGTGAAGGGGGATCTTCTTAGCATCACAGGTTTTCAAGAAGGTGCCTCTCCTTTTCGATATCTCGCCATTCCATTAGCCACTGAGAAGCTCCGGATCACTGACTACGCTCCATTACTAGAGGCGGTGGGTCAGAAGGTGGTCTCATGGCCCAAGCACACCTTGTCTTATGCGGGGCGATTGGAGCTTATGAGATCCGTGCTTTAAGACATGGAGTGTTATTGACTTTCCATTCTCTCGATGTCGAGCGGAGTGGTGGAAAAATTATATGGAGTTTGTCGAGCATTTGTGTGGACCACCAAGCATCCAGTGGTATCTTGGAGCACCTTATGTCTATCCAAGGAGGAGGACGGATACAAACTCTGGGATTTGTGGGCATGGAATTACGCCTTGTTATGTCGTACACTTTGGAACATACACAATAAGGCGGATTCACTTTGGGTGCGGTGGATTCACCATCGATACTTCCGCCAAGTCGACTTGTGGCAATGGCAAGTGAAGGCATCTGATTCGCCATTGATGAAAAGGCTCGGACAACTTAGAGATCAACTGGTGCAACGTCTGGTGGAGCGGCAACAACAATCTCACTGCTGGGCAACTGGTATGCAGAGCAGAGTAGAGTGTGGATAGCAGCCCCCATGACATACAAATTCTTCATGACACGGGGGCCTACTAAACACTGGGCGACAACAGTTTGAAGGTCGAGCATTCTTCCCAAGGACAAATTTGCATTTCGGTTGCTTGCGCGATGCAAGTTGTGGACTATAGACACCATGTCGTATGAGTCATAGAAATTGTGCAGCTTATGTCGTCAAGAGGAGGAGAGCAACAACCGCCTTTTCTCCCGCTACGGTGTCACGCGGCGAGTGTGGGACATGGTGCGGGAGTGGTTGAACATACGACCATAGATTTTTTCTGTAGCACGGCTCTTTCGAGCGTTAGACCGTGAGTTGCATGACAAGAGGCGGCTATGGAAGGCACGCGGCTTAGCTATCTCATGTATGATTTTTTTAGTTTGGCAAGCTCATAACAAATGTTGTTTTGAGGGTTGTGAGCCTAGTATCAAGAGGATGTCCCTCAAGATACAAACTCATGTCTATCGCTTTATAGACATCTAAGATTATGTATACAATTTTCATCATCTATATATTTATCATTCCCTAAAAAAATGGATAGTGATTGGGCAAGTTTAATGGATGACAAAAAAAAACACCTTAGCTAGGCATGCCAAGCAATTTGAGTTAAAAGAATTATTATCGATCTTCATTAACAACAAAAAGATGTAACTAATATTTGTTTTGTGATAACAAGACAACTAATGACAAAAAAAAAATGACGGATCTTTTAATAAAATCAATTCCAAAAGATAAATTTATTTATTTTTGGATCAAAGGAGAGTATTAATAATGATTCAGAATTAATAATTAATTAGTGAATCGATGAATTGACAATTAATAGATGATGAATTGATAATTAATCGTGATAGTGGATATAAAAAATTGTCTATATTTAATGTATTTAAAGTAGTAGAGTTAGTGATTAATAAATGTAGATTTAGTAGGATATAATTATAGAGTTAGTGGTTATATAAATAGTCTATAAATAAATTAGTTGATTATAAATGAAATATTGAAAAATTTGATCCCTCTTATTTATTCTTTATTATTTTTTTTTCTAACATACTTTATGTAACAAAATTATATATCTGAAAATACCTTGTGCTGCATCTGTCTTTTGATAATATCCATTGATTTTAATTAAAAAAAAGAATATGAGACAAGATTTGGCTTGCAACTATGCTTCATCATGTCAGAGACGGCCTTCGTTGCCATATTCAAGTTGCACAGTCTGACAACCGTTTACAAGAGAGGGACGAGGAGGGGCTTGAGGAAGAGAGGGATGAGGGTTTGAGGAAGAATGGCTTAGTTTATAATGGGCCGTTAAGAAGGCCGGTTTAACGGGCCGGAGCAGAATTGCTTTTAGTGGTCCGGATCTTGGCGCCACCCTTTTTTTTAGGCTGAAGGGGAAAGTCGATCGAACTCGCGTTGGACAAGACGAGGTGGCCATGGCAGCGACGCCGCTCCCTCCGGCGGTTCAAGGAGCTCCTCCGCAGACAGTGGGGAACCCCGGCGTCGTCGGCCCTGACGGGATGCCGCAGCCTCCGGGTACCGACATGACCGGGATCTGCTTCCGCGACCAACTCTGGCTCAACACTTACCCCCTCGACCGCAACCTCGTCTTCGACTACTTCGCTCTCTCTCCCTTCTACGACTGGTCCTGTAACAATGAGCAGCTGCGGTCTCGATCCATCCACCCGCTCGACCTCTCCCATCTCTCGTTGGATGAGATCCTCTTCGGCTTCGTTTGTTTCCGTTTCTTTGACCTAAAGGTCTCGCCTTTGAGCTGTTTGTGTGTGTGCGTGTGCGGTCAGGAAGATGACGGGGACGGAGTACGCGCTGAGTGAGGTGATGGAGCCGCATCTGTTCGTGATCCGGAAGCAGAAGAGGGACGGGCCGGAGAAGGTCACCCCCATGCTCACCTACTACATCCTCGACGGATCCATCTACCAGGCGCCGCAGCTTGCTAGTGTCTTCGCGTCACGGATTGTGGGTTCTTTTCTTTTCTTTTCTTTTCTTTTTTGCTTTTTTTTTTTAATTTTCTTCGAAGTTGCTGGAGCTGCTTGGCCGATGGCATATTAGTCTCAAATTCACGTTCTTGCTGCAGGGAAGGGCGCTTTATCATATATCGAAGGCCTTCAGTACCGCAGCCTCGAAACTGGAGAAGATTGGTTATGGTATTGGGCTGAGTAACTATTCTTGCTACTCGTTTATGAAATTGTAATCATAGATAACTTGATCTACTCTAGCTGCAACTACAGGAGCTATTCGAAACCCTAGCTACATATAGGATTGGATATGGTATTTGGCTGAGTACCTATACGTTCTATTTGAAACCCTGGATACAACTACAAGAACTAGTACATTTTGAATATTGCCTAAATGAATATGCCATTTACAACTACAAGCAACTAAAACCATTGAATTGAGTTACATGCTACAACATGCCCACTAGCTATTTTACTCTAATCTTATAAATATTTGAACTTTTCAGTCAATTATGTTCTTGTTATACTATAAAAATATCTTGTAAATCTCCTTCCTGTTCTAGTGCTCTTTTTTTTTTTAAAAAAAAAATAAAAAAAAATTGTTTTTATATAGTCATTATCTAACATGTTTGTTATAGTAAGAAAAACAGCTGCTATTCTTCTAGGCTTTATGACTTCAACTTTCTGAAGCTTCATAAACGTGATGCATAGAATTGTTACCCAAAAGGTGTTTAGTGATGATCATTGCATGTTCATTTTATTTCCATGGGGAGCTATCATTTGTATTTGCCTTACAGCTGATGCTGAAAACAAAGAGTCCAACTCAGAATCAATTATTGGGAAGGAGGCAATTGACCTCAAGGAACTGAAACGAGTCGATCATATTCTTGCCACCTTGCAGCGCAAGGTAATTTATCTTCTCATTATGGATAACATAAATATTCCCATATGAAAAACAAAAGAAATGAATTTTGGATCTGAGAACTCAAACCATAGGGTAATTGTTAACATTGGAGCAAATACATAGCATTTAGATAAAATAGGATTTATTTATAAGTTCTTTTAACAATGTTCGGAAACATCTTGAATGTTTATCAAAATCAAGGGTAAATTAGTGGGAAGTTTGACTTACGTCCTAACACTAAATAATGTAGATGAAAAGGAAAATTAGTGGGATACCAGCCTTTTTTTCATAATTGACACTTAGAGAAATAACAAAAACAGCTTGTTTACTTGGGTAGATGAAAAAAAAGTGCTGGGAAAGGAGCTGAAAAAAAAAACGTGGGTGACATGTTTTCTTATCTTTTCCCTCCCACTCCTTGCTTCTTTCCGATTCATACATCCAAGCAAACAAACCAAAGAAGTGTGTTTTATAATTATGTGAGCCTTGCAACAACTAAAACAAGAAAAATCCATATCACTTGGGTATTTATTTCCATTGGGTTTGATTTGCTCCTCAGAAACAGTGAATGATAGGAACTGGATGAGAATTCCTATGTTAACTTTCCCTTACAGAGTTACAGTGACAATGCTTATGGTTTCTAGCACAAAGTTACATTTCCTTGAAGTTAACTTGATGTGATATAGTAGTTGTTCCTTAGCCCTCCAAAAGGAATAGTAGTTTTTCTCCATGTCTCGGGTTGCATGGCGCCTCTTTCCATCTTAGCATATTTCTGCCCTAGCTTTGCTTTAAGTACTTTATTTTATATCAAACATAATATCTTTGAATTTTTGCATAATGCAGCTGCCCCCAGCTCCTCCACCGCCGGCATTCCCTGAGGGTTATGCTCCATCGATGTCGGAGATGGAGAAAGACCTGGAGAGTCAAAGGGCTTCGGAACAGCCAACATCTGTAGACCCAATAATTGACCAAGGTCCTGCGAAAAGAACTAAATTTTGAGTACCATTGTATTGCAGTTTCTATTGATGTATGATCACCATAGATTTATGTATGAATTTGAAACAACATGGTGATGGATGTTCTAAGTTACCATTTGTTCCAGGCCACGAGTGGCAGCATTTTTAATCATGTACTTTCCATGATGCAAACTTCTTTTCACCTTTAGATTCAGAAATAGCATCTTACCTGGTCAATGGGAGTGTCTTTTTCGTTAGATTCCATCCAATTATTATAAAAGGTGATACGCTCAACGTTCCATTCAAGGTTCTTCTCCAGTAGAGTTGTAAAAAAGTTAAATCAAGCTAAAAAATTTCCTATTATTTCTGATCTAGGAGTATAGTCTTGATTTATTTAGTCTTTTATGATTTTTTTTTTTTTTATCAAGGGATCGATTCCTTCGTGGAGGGAGGAGAGAGATGAATATAATCATTTTTTTACTACGAATAAAAAAACTTATATTTGAGCTAGAAACAAGTTTGCCAATATAATTTAGTTACCATATTGATCGAATAAACAAGAATTATACTATTTCATTTTTAATATATTATATACATTTAAATTTTATGAAATTTATAAGATACCAATAATTTAAGATGACAATTTTTTCATATTAATTGTATCATTATCATTTCATTTTTCAAATTTTCTTTGTGCATTGTATTTCAAATCAGATTGAGTAGTGTGTACTATAAGGATATACGTATTTTATAGTTTCGACAAATACCATTGGCAACAAACATTTTTTTTTTAAAACAAAATCTACGGACACTAACGAGCAGCCTTAGCGTTAAGCATATTTATTTCACACTTTTCTAATATCAAACAAATACAAAATGAACTCATATTTTGAGTTTGTTCATGAATATCTCAAACTTTAATATTCATGGTGAAAATTTAGACAATAGCTCAAGCTCATTGCCATAATAAATTTCAAGTTAAAATTTTTGCTCCTTTTCCATTTCCTTTTCACTGCTCAAATACAACCTAATAATTGTTTTTCTCTACAACCCAAACAGATCAATAAAACGCTTGGGCAGTTCTTTTACCTACTTAGCCTTTTTCTCCATAATACACCAGACTTGACCTCATTTAGGTTAATACAGTCTGTCTCTACAGTCCTAAGATTTCACATTTCTACATTTATACACTTCCACAATGCAGACAGGATAGATTCCCATTGCCTTCAAAATACCAGTATGCCACCTCGACGTTCACCGTGCTCAAGACTCATGGCCCATTTTCCTTCCTGAAGAACTAGTATCCAATCGAGATTTGCCCTTTTGACTTCCAACATTGTTCTGTTCATGACTGCTACTTTGAGTGAGTGAATTTAGAAACACTTGGGGGTTGGGGGCTATTAGAATTGATGAAGTCTAGATCTCCAGAATTCTCTTCTGTGGTTGTTGAGTCACTTCTGCTCTCGGTGCTACAGGAGGAACTCTCGTCAAAAAGAGAAGAGCTGTCGTTAGAAGAATCAGTTGGAGGCTGAAATCTTTTGTTGATTGAATCTGACGGTGGAAAATTGTCATTTTCCCTCTCGACTTGCTGTTGGAATAAATCTTTACTCTCCTCCATATTGTAACCACCAAGCTTTCCCTTGGCTTCCTGGCTCTTAGCCTTCCTTGTCTGTACAATGTCATAGGCCATTGCTTTCCTTACCGACCTCGGAGCACGTGGCGAGCACCTATTTGAAATTTCATCTTAAGAATTTAAAAAAAAAATTTAAAGAAAGAACATGCAGCTTGAGTGCATGTAACATTACTACCTGGCGTAAAGAAGTATGTATGGACCTTTTGCCAAAACCTTTTTGAGCTCCACATGTTTTACCTGCTTAAAAATTAGAAGGTGATTCTGGATATGCATATATTTGTTAACTCTGGAAATTGTTTTTTTGGTAATCTAGATTAGTTGGTGTTCTTAAAAATTTGAAAGTAGTTGAAAATACCTTGCTATCATCAATCTTATACCATTTGCTCTGTGTATCCTTCACATAACAGACATAGTGACCAGAAAAGGTTGAACTCCTAACATCTTTATGGACAATTGCCGCATACAGCTGATAAACAGGGGAAGCATCATATCCATTCATATAGAGTGCTAAATTGAGATACTCCGGAAACTGAACGGACTTGTTGAGTTTTCCGAATTTACTAGACTGTAGAAAGACAGACACAAAAGAAACTGAAGTTACTGTCGAAACAATTCAGAATAAAACAACTAAAGATAAACAATGCAATGACCATAGTGATTACCTGAAACCGCTTCAATACGATGGTTAAGATGTTAGGAGCCTCCAATATTACCAATCTCTTTCTTGCTTGCTCATATGACTTGCATCTGACAAGCGAAGAAAGATGATGTAAAATATTTAGTAGGCCACAAGAATTGGTTAGTGCTTTGGCCTGACACTCTGACAGTAAGCTTTGGAACTTGAAAATAAATGCAAATACTTTGTACAAGTTTGTGCTCTCATCTTCATTTATTTGACATACCCTCGCTATAGGATGTGGTAAATGTATATGGATATACAAATCTACTATACACTATCTTCATTTATTTGACATACCCTCATTTGAAATATCCTTCCACCAAGATTAACTTGAATTACAGTGACTATAAAGGTTCATTTAGCAAAGATGGAAGGATAAGTCCAGTATATTTAAAAGTAATTCTCAGTCAGGTAGTATTCTTTGAAAGAATAGTAGTTAGGTTCAGATCATCCTTACTAATCCTGGATTAAACAATAAATTGCCAACCTGTTGCATTCATACTTGTTCTCCCCGTCTAAAATTTCAGGAGATGTAAAATGATGAAGTGCTTCATCAAGGGTAGCAATGTCTCCATGTATCTCCACGGTAAGGTCCATCATTCTTTCACAACGTTTTGATTTGACCTTACACTTATTGCACTTTATCTGCACTCAGAATATCAAACATTTACCCTTTTGCAAAGTAGTTAAACAGCAAGATTTGGCATCTAGTAAACTGATATTGATTAACAAGATCTATAAACCAAATTACCTTAGACATCAAGTAGCCACCAAAAGTTTGTTGAATGAGTGTTGTTTCCTCTGCTAACACACCTTCTGGTTTTCTTCTGGCTTCTTTTAAGCATTCAGATTGCATAACATCAACTGCATACCTGCCAAGATAAATAAATAAAGATAATGCCACTAACAATCAGAAAGAAGACATTTTTAATAGAAACTAATCTGAAGGTACAAAAGTAGGTTGGGGCATAATAAGACATTAATGTTTAACCTCAAATGCGAATGCATCATTGTCTTTCACAATCAAGTGTCATGAGCAGGAAAGAAACGTCTGGTGCAAAATGCTATATGGAGTGAGCAAAATATGTAGTGTATGAGTTCTTGATGCTTACTATGATTGATAAACTAACTCCAATTTGAAACAGGATCTCCATCTCATTATTTTCTTTTATACCATAAAACAAAAGCAAGAGATGAGGTAGAAAGCACAAACTAAGCACACAAGAAAAGAAATTAATAAAATATAATTTGAAGAATCATTTTCTTTTATACCATAAAAAAAAGCAAGATATGAAGTCGAAAGTACAAACTAAGCACACAAGAAAAGAAATCAATAAAATATAATTTGAAAAATCACAATTTGTGATCCAATGAAAATTTCTCAACTAACTGGGTCTTTAAGCATTCAAGAAAATGTACCACCATGAACGATACAAAAATATTATGCAAAAACAGCTTATAAGATAATCAATATAGTAGCGTCAGTATGATGACAGCAATATATGAAAAGAAACTGGACAAGAAAAGTAACCTCTGATAAAAAAACTCACCTCAAAAATTCATGGGCATCTTGTTGCTGCCCATGAGTAAAGTTACTTCCGATCTTGTGTAAATGGGAGAGTAACCCTAGTGGGGATAAAGGTGATCCACCTTGCTTTGTGTGCATCACAAGTCTCTCAAGTTCACATGTAAAGCACCACTCTTTCTTTGGACCTAGTCATGGAGGCACACATTTTATTAAAAAAACTTTAAGTATTTAATAAAAGTAAAAAATAAAACACAAGTAGTCATTGAGCGTACATTTCATGGAATGAAGACCATTGAGAAGATATGCTGACAATGGCCGAGTAAATGCCAAACACTGGAGAACAGCATTAGCATAACAGCTGCAATATAAAAATGGACATGCTGAAGTGAGTTTAACAACAACCAGTGTACCCAAACATGATAATATAATAATGCTAAGGTTAGTTCCTTGTCTTCTATCTGAAATCAAGAATTGCAAACAATCTAGATTTTTAATAAGTAAAATTCTATACGCTTATATGAATATAGGCAGGTTGATCATTAAGCAAGGATTACATAAAACAGAGTCCTAGCCATATTTAAAACAGTTGTTGATAGAACATATACTTGGGTGCAATTAGGTGGATCATGAGTAAATGATAACATGAAAAAAAGGTTAAGATGATATGGATATCAAAAGACCAAAAAATTATGTAGTTAGACAATAATTAACTAACTAACTAGTTGAAGGTGTAGACGATAGGAGGAAACTAAACAAAACTCTATTTAACTTAACTAAAAGCGATTTAACACAACTTTAGCTATCTTGCAACCAACATCTTTAATGAGGATTTGCTATGCAAGCCCCCACGGGTGTGGTGCGTTGGTAAGTCAATGGATAAACTTACACAATGGACAAGGTCGATTCCAAAGGCGGTCTAAAACCCTGTCCCGGACTCAAATAGCCACCCATTGCCTTACCAATCGCGTCCACGGGCATAGCTCTCCCGTGATTTACTCCCTCTCGAATCCTGGGGGGCTGGGATGAGGGGGCCGCAAGGTTAGTGGTTCCAACCTTTTGCACAAAAGAGGATTTGCTATGCAAGAACAATACTAAAAAGATACATTAGGACATCAATTTCCCTTGCCCTTGCCACATGGTGACATGCAAGCTTAATACAATTTCACTTGCCTAGATCTAGCTTGAGCTACGAAGAATTAGAAGTAGCAGAAGTAAGATGGACGAACCAAGAGAAACAAACTCGAACATGGAAAATCCTTAATTGACAAATCATGCATAACAGAATTTTCTTACTTGTTGCCATTGTTGGTAAGACCACAAGGACGCAACTGAATCTTGCCAGGGTTGTAGAGTTTGATGAAAAGATGATATGGGAAAAGCATCTGTAATAATAAGATAAATCAAGAAGGACATGACTAGGGTAAAGTAAGCATTAGCACCACAACAGATTTGAAAGTTGGCACACCCATAAACACTTGTCTGAATTTATTTTATACATATAAGCGATAGGACAGGACAACTTACCAATTCGGAAGGGTAATTCCTTGAAGTTTTATAAGGAATACGCTGTTTAAGAACTATATTTGCAGAAGTGGGCAGATGCTTTGAGGTAGCACCAGAAGCATCATCTGATCTAATTGATCCTCTAACAGCACTGCCTCTTTCTAAGGATTCACAGGAAGTGGCAGCCTGACTACCACTATTGTCTGATAGTTCTTTAGAAGAAAATGCTAAGGATCTCAATGCATTGGACTTGAGTGACTGTATTTTGACTGCTGTCCCATTAGCAATAGGATCTGATGCCTCTATGTCTGAGGCTGGAACCTCATTGTTCTGTGTCTGAGATTTAACCTCTAATAAAGTAGGGGCACCTGGTGCTGTGGACTTTGTAAACACTGACGTTCCATTTAATGTAGCAGCAAAAGAATTAGATGATCTAACCAGTTCTTCAGGGGAACTAGGAGATTCAAAATTCATAGCATTTCCAGTAGCTGATAACAACAGATCAGAAGAAAATGCAAAAGTCCCAGAAGATTTGGATTCCATTAATTGTTTCTTGGCAGCTATTACTCTAGCAGCAGATATTGGAATTCTGTTGCGTGAGTTTGAAGTCTCCCGATTTGTCTGGGATTCTGTCTTTGAGGAAAGAGCATGACGAGAATTTGTCATTTTTAAACTTGATGGGCTAATTGCCGTGGAATGATTCACCACCGTTTCAAATGTGGATGGCTTCTCCTTTAAGTCACCAGAGTTAGAAGTGATATTTGCAGAAGGATTTGATCTAGCAAACTCAGGAATCAATGAGGCAGAAGGATTTGCACCGTAAGCATCAGGTCCAGTTTGGGGGTTAGCAGTCAGAATATCAGAAGATGAAGTCTCTCCTAACCAAGGATTAGGGGATGCCAATTTGAGTGCAGAAGACCACCGTGGACACTCAACTGCGATGGTATTTAATCCTTCATTAGGCGCTAAACTCTTCTCCGATAAATCAGGCTCCTTGGATTGCATTCTCTTCGAATCATTAACCTTCATTGAGACACGATTGCTATCATTGATAATTGGGGGACGACATTCATCTTTGTGGCCTTGTCTCCAATGAATAACCTGGCATTTTCCAGAGCTGCAATGAACAAGAAAAGAAAGTGAATTTTTCATCAGATAAACAAAGAAGTGAACAATATATATATCGTAGATGCGGGGTCGAGATGACATCAAGTCAAAATCTTTAGAAACTGTGTCCAATAAAAGACTAAGCAAAGATTCAAGAACTCCATAACGAACAACGATAACAACAAAAAAAACTCCAACCAAGAGAACAAAGAATTTTCCGGTGAAATCGTGGGTTTTGAATTGGAAACTTAAAACAACTGGGAAAACCCTAGCTGAAGCAATTGAAAAAAGGAGAAGAAGCCTGCTATCACCCCCAAAAGGCACAACACTTAAAGAAATACTTGAAATTAAGAGGAGGAAAAGGGGAAAGAATTTGAGTGCGCCTACCAGTATCTGGCAGCCTTGCATTGTCCGCACCTCGCCATTGCAGGACTGAAGCACACGAGGCATTCCGGCGGCCGCACCGAGGTGTGTTTCTCCACACACAATGCCGCAGAAGAAGCGGTCACGTAGGCCTTCATTGCCTCCGCCTCCGCTCGGATAGACTCCTGCGCAGCGAGGAAAGCCAACCGACGGACCTCTTCCTGCCTCTGCGTTGCCAGCCGCCATCTCCATCGTACCACGAAGGCGAACACGGGAGCGACGAGGAAGACTAACAGCGCCGCCCATGAACGCCTTGGGTCTTCTTCCGGAGGCATTATCCAACCGTCTAAATTGTAAAGGAAGCTTCTTTCTCAGACCAACTCCACCCTGCCGGACACCACATATGTCCACCGCGTTGGCTACTCCGCAAGGCGTAAAACTGCCTCCTCCACCGCAGAGATGTTCAATACACAACCTCGTTCCTTATGTACGCTTCTGGTGCAGCGCAAGATCCTTCGCCGGCGCCGGTGCCGGTGCCGATGGAAACAAGAGAGCGAGATAGAGAAAGTACAAAGCCGCACAACCGGCAGTGTTTAATGGCGATAAAATAATCAATACGGACAAAAATGGCAGGCAAAAAACTGTGGTGGCCTTCAAGAACTCGCAGCTTATCCGGCTCGATCGCTCTTATTTTTCCTATTAATTTTCCTTTTTTCCACGTTCCTCCTCCATTTACCTCCATTCTCGGCTGAAATTATCACTTTGACCTTAAATTATCCCAAACTCTTCTGAAGTTCTCCAAATTGAGCTAAAGTTTCCAACCATGTGATGACAAAATCAAATTAAAAAAAAAAAAAAAAGCAAGTCGCTATCACTTTCTTTCTTTTTTTTTTTATCACTGTATGTAAATAATAATAATAATAATAATTGACAATAACTAATCTATTTCTCAATATTTAATTCTTATTTTCCATCCCAGATCTTTAAAATAACAAAAATTGCGGATGTGATTAAAAAAAGACTTGTCGTTGACAACTTTCTATTGGCCGGATGGATTCGGTTGCGATCCCAGGTTGAATTCTGCCTCGACGGCTTTCAAGTCACGCGCATATTTTCAACTTTAGAATATTTAAACATGATTTGAATTTTTTGATTATTCAATGGCACTCCAAAAGTCAATTTTTTTAATTAATTATTAAAAAAATTAAATTTTCATTTATTAGATTTAGCTTGGCGGGTGATGTCAAAATCGAAATTTGATGGATTGTTTTAACAAAGTTCTGTTGCGATGTGATCGGATTTACATGTATTAATACATATCAATAGGTATAGGCAGTCATTCTGACGATTAAGTTTCTAAGAAAGAGAATAAAAAAAATTGAGAATGAAAAAAAAAGTGAAAAGATTCCTTATTTAGACCCGACCACATGACAATTAGATCCGGACTTGACCCGGACTCATAATCAGATCAATGGACTAGTTACTCATTGATCCGGATTAATGGACCGAAATCAAAATTGGTCCATCAAGAGATAGATCAGTTCTGATTCTGTCGGCCCAGAGCCATTGAACCCATGATTTAAATTATTTTTTTTAAAAAAAATTAGCCATTGGAATTAACAATTTCAATAGGATTTTAAAGTTTTTTCAATGATCAAGATCATTCGACCATTTTTTGATCAATAATTACGATTTAGTATTCTATGATGCAAAAGGTTGGAATCCGTCAACCTAGCGACACCTACCAGCTCACCTCCGAACCATCGTAAGGGAGGTAAATCACGGTAGGCCTTTAACCCTTGAGACTAGTAACTAGCGTATGGAGGGACGACACCCTCGCATTTGCAAGGGATTGATCCGTTGTCCTATGATGCAACATCTACATGCGCTAACCACTAGCTTTATATACAAGAGACTCATTTCGTTATTTTCATCACATATTCTCCATTATTCTCTCTTAATTTTGCAATTTCAAATGCTTTTAATTTTTTCAATTTTAATCATCTTCGATTCTCCGACTCCGATTTCAATAGAAGACGGTTTATCTCATTCTAAAAAAGGCAATGAGGTATTTATTCTAAATATTGATCTCGAGTTTGAGATCGATAATGTACCAGAGCAATTTTTGATAACTGACATATATATAGAAGTACTGAAACTTTCAAATTAAGTGTGGAATCTTTTATCTTTAAAATCATCAATTTTTATTAAATATTTTAAAAAAGTTATTATTCCCTCTAGAGAAATACAGATAAAATACAAATGTTGCAATGCTTTATATACATTTTAATCGAGCGACGATTACAAGTCATTAAAGTAACACGCCAAAACAAAACACTCGATGAAATTTGAGATCGACCATTCTCAAACATAATTTTTTAGAATTTTTTTTGTCCATCGAAGGTATGAATACAACTTTATTTAAATATTTTAATACTAAATTAAGAAAATTATTAGATAGATTTATTTTTAAAATCATCTTTCATTTAGTTTTGGGTCTAAATATATATTTGAAGATTTTTATCAAGAATCTTTTAATCCATTTGTTAAATATATACTTAGAACTATACTTACTCGTACAATTAAAAAATTAGTTAAACAAGAAAAACAAATTTAATCGAAGAATTTAATAAATTAAATAGTAAGTATTTTTATGTTCAGATATTTGGAGCGATCATTGACAAACTCATTCTTATATGAGTGTGACTTGCCATTGGATTGACAACTCTTGGACAAGCTAAAAAAGTCTATTAGCATATCGAATTTTTGACAAATCACATACTACTCATAATATTTTTTAATTATTATGTTTAATTTTAGAAAAATATGGATTAACTAATAAATTTTTTTAATTTCATTTGATAATTCTAATTTTAATACTGCAAGTATTGATTAACTTAAATTAATTTGTCAATCTGTTATTGGTGGTGCATTTTTTCATATTCACTATGTATCTTATATTTTAAATTTATGTGTTGAAGATGGATTACAAATTTTAAAAAAATCAAATAAACCAATTAAAATTATTATTTCTTATTTATAGTTACATCCTAATACAATGAAATAATGAGGTAAGTTTTGCAAAATTAATAGAGTGAGACCTACACAATTCTCACATGATGTACTAACACATTGTAATTCAATGTATAAATTACTACAAGATTCATTTCAATACGAAGAATTATTATGTTCATTTTTTCATAAATAGTTAATAATTCTAATATATATTTATTTTCATATCAATGAAATATATGTAGTAGTATTTGTGAAAATTTAAAAGTATTTAATGATGCAATTGAACAACTTTATGATATTTATTATTCTACTTTTCATATAATTACGATGAATTTTTGTAACATAGTTTTAATTTTAAATGAATATATTAATGATACATTTTTATCTTCTTGCATATTAACAATGGAAGTAAAATGAGAAAAATATTTTTATTATATTTTTGATATTTATTTAGTTGCATTTGCTTTAGACTATAAATTAAAGTTATATATTTTATACAAAATATTAGTCATGTATTATAACGTTTTAATTCCAATAAAAGATTATTCTTATTCTGATTTTGCTACTATAGTAATAACTTTTTCATGTTTATATGCCTGGTATGATTTTAGTGCCTACTAGATACATGCATGTGATAGGATATGATTATATTTCCCTGTTTGACTTGGATCATAGTTATTTGGATTATGGATATGTACATATTGATTGTACATATTATTCGGATAGGTATTTTGAGTAGGATTTACATTCTTTAGTATCATGCATCATTTTTGCATGATTGCATGCTGGCTAGACGGGGTTCAATTATTGTTGAGCCCGCAGCCAGTTACATGGCCTGCACACACTGCCACTCATGGGTTAGTGGTACATCAGGAGGGTGTGTGCAGTTGCTCTGTCAGGCTCCACTGGTCCGCTCATGGGTAGCGACGAGGCAGCGTGGTAGCGGGCAGGGATCCCTCCTCTGGCCTATGACACCGGGAGATGAGAGCTTAGCTCCCCCACTATGTTTGGGGCAGGAGGATAGGTGTACTCCGACAACATCCTGTCCACTCGGTCACTCAGGAGCAGTGATGGCAGAGTGCATAGTTGTCATAGCCCTACCCACTCACTTCAGGCTGAGGCGGTTGATCAAGCGCCGGGTGGTGACCATGTCATTGGGACGGCATGCACTTTGCATGGATTACATTTTGTATTGTGTTTGCTGCTTTTTTATTGATGGCTTGGATGTGCATATGTTTGTCATGCATACAGTATACATGTTTATATATGGTCATGACTTTTTTACTTCTAGTCGTGCACATGCTACTATATCGTAGGAGATTCAGTAAGTACACATTTTGTATTTCTTGCTTGCATACCCTATTTATGTGAGATCAGATTGGCATGATATTTTTATTGTTAGCTATACCTTATTTTGCATATCTACTATACCCGCAGAGTTCTTCAACTCACCCGCTGATTTATATCTATTTCGATTTAAGTCTGCGTGAGAGCAAATCGCCGGACCCCACTCGTCAGGAATGTTTTATTTGGATATTTGCTTTATGGTTTGGATATTTTGGTTAGAGCAAATGTATAGGTTTGGATAATGATTTAGTATATGGTTTTAGTGTCCTTATGGACCTTATTCTGATTTTGGTTTGATTGATTTTGTGAGTATTCCCGCCAGACGGCGTAAGGGGTAAGTCTAGATGGTAGACTGTTTATCATTTATTTTGGTAGATGGCCTGAGGCCAAATTATATAACTGCGTGTGTGTTTGGATTCCGGTCGTGTTGACCGATGTATAGCGGCCGTTTAGGCCTTGTATGTAAATTGGGATTGTCACCCGTACAGGGGAGATGCTGTCGGATTTTTGTTTGGCGGGGTCTCCTTCGGGGCGTGACAATTTATTGGATCACTTGGTTACCAGGATTCATAAACTTTAGTACTTAGCTTGGAGGTCTAGAGTTCGAATCCTGGGGAAGGCAAAAACCCACTTCCAGGGGTGGGAAGTCCATGTGAGTAACGACGGGCCAACAGGGGCGACGGTCGTTGACCAATAGGGGTCATCGAATTCCGCCAACAGGGGCGACGGTCGTTGACCAATAGGGGTCACCGAATTCCGCCAACAGGGGCCCGGTCGTTACATCTTGACTGCTATCCAGTGATGCTCACCTAGATCTGACTGGTATCCACTCGTCATGCTCAAAGCATACGAGACATCAGGACGAGTACATAGCATGACATACATGATATATCCTATAGCAGATGTATAAGGGATCTTATCCATGTGGTCTCTCTCCTCTCTAGAAGAGGGACTTTGAGTCTTCGAAAGACTCACACCATGTGACATCGGTAGAAGTCCCTTCTTGGAATTCTGCATGGCAAACTGTAGTAATACAGTGTCAATATATATACTCTAACTTAGGCCAAGCAATCTCTTAGATCTATCACTATAGATCTTGATGCCTAGAATACAGGCTACTTCACCTAAGTCCTTCATTGAGAAGCACGTCCCTAGCCAAGGCTTCACAGACTGTAGTGAAGGGATGTCATTCCCAATGAGTAGTATGTCATCCACATATAATACAAGGAAGACAACTGTGTTCCCATTAACCCTCTTGTAGACACAGGGTTCATCTTCATTATTGATGAAACCAAACTATTTGATTGCATCATCGAATCAAAGATTCCAGCTCCGAGAAGCTTGCTTTAGCCCATAAATGGACCTTTGTAGCTTGCATACTTTCCTAGTATGCTGTGGACCTACAAAACACTCAGGTTGTGTCATGTACACATCCTCGAGCAAGTTTCCATTCAGAAATGCAGTTTTGACATCCATCTGTCAAATCTCATAATCGTGGTATGCTGCAATAGCAAGCATGATCTGAATGGACTTAAATATCGCCATTGGGGAAAAGGTTTCATCATAGTCAATACCATGTCAGTCTTTCTCTTAAAGACCCACTTACACCCAATGGGTTTGACGCATTCAGGTGGATCAACAAAAGTCCATACTTGGTTGGTGTACATGGATTCCATCTCGGATCTCATGGCCTCTAGCCATTTCTCAGATTCTGGGCTCATCACAGCTTCCTGATAGGAGGTAGGCTCATTCTCAATGAGCATAACGTCATCATGGTCAGACAAGAGAAATGAGTATCTCTCAGGCTGACGACGTACCCTATCAGACCTGCGAAGAGCTAGGTCTACCTGAACAGGTGGTTGTTCCACAACTCTTTGTGCAACAAACTCATCACCCACAACACTTTGTGGTTCCTGTTCAACCTCCATTAAGGCCTCAGTGTTATGGTCCTTATCTTGAATTTCTTCAAGATTGAACGTACTCCCACTAGTTTTTCTAGAAATAAAATCCCTTTCTAGAAAAATCCCAGTCTTTGCCACAAACACTTTGTGCTGACTGGGAATGTAGAAGTAATATCCCTTCGTCTCGTTAGGATATCCAACAAAATAACACTTATCGGATTTGGGTCCCAGTTTGTCTGAGATTTTACGTCGAAGCCTCACAACCCCAAATCCTCATGAAAGACATATTGGGATTTCTCCCTATCCATATCGTATATGGTGTCTTTATCACAGCCTTGGATGGTACACGGTTAAGTGTGAAGGCTGCTGTACGCAGGTCCACTTCCCCTTGCATCAATGATCTACTTCTTCTCAGGCCCTGCACATTAGTGCAAATGTGAGAAGAACAACCGGTATCCAATACCCATGAAGAAGAAATAGATAGATTGACTTCTATAACATGTATACCTGAAGCAGAAGTCTCACTTTGCTTCTTCTTGACTTCCTCAAGATACTTTTTACAGTTCCTCTTCCAATGTACAGCTTCCTTACAGTGGAAGCAAGTCCCTTCCTTAGCCATCCCACCTTTGGGCTTCAATGCTTTCTTGCTCTTTTCTTGAGTCTTGCCTTTAGACTTCTTCTTACCTTTTCCCCTTTTAACCATAAGTACATCACTAGAACTAGGTTGTATCTTCTTAAGATTGCTCTCAGCAGTTCTCAACATGCTTAAGAGCTCAGGCAACGGTTTGTCAATTTTACTCATGTAATAATTCATGACAAATTGACTAAAGTCTCTAGGCAAGGAGTGCAGAATAAGGTCAGTGGTCAACTCTTGGCCAAAAGGAAATCCCAATCTCTCAAGGTTCTCCACGTACCCAATCATCTTGAGTACGTGAGTTTCTACTGGTGTTCCTTCTTGCATCTTGCATTGAAACAATGCCTTAGATACTTCGGATCTCTCGTGCCTCGCTTGCCCTTGATATAGTTGCTTCAGGTGTGCAACCATAGCAAAGGCATCCATGTTCTCATGTTGCTTCTGAAGCTCAGAGTTCATGGTTGCAAGCATAAGGCATGATGCATCTAATGCATCATCTTGATGCATCTTGTTGTTAGTGAAAGCCCTAGAGTCAATCATGTGATGATTGTTGTATTGACTTTATTGTATCATATTCCTATTTATAAAGGCATGGTTATTATATTTACTTGTATTGGTGCCAAATAACTAAATATAATAATGTCCTTGAGTAGTAGGTTCTTATCTATATCAATCGATTGGTTGAATCGATAATGAGATGATATAGAGAACACTACTCTTAATCATTCCTAGTCGAGTATTAACATTCAGGGACAATGTTAATGCGTAGAGACTAGCATGTAGGTCAACAAGATGACTTGATCTCACAAGTCATGGATATGAGATATTAAGTTGACACATGGGTATGCATTGGAGAATGTATACTGAATGACCCGCCATGAGAAAGTATCATGGATCGTTATATGAGTGTCATATACTTTCTCATGTGGCTATTAGTATGACTGTTAGTCCTTAGACCTGAAGTCACCATGGTTCCCTACATAAGGAGTTGCATACTTTGGCTTCGTCAAACGTCACCCGTAAATGGGTGGACTATAAAGGCGATTATTGGGTATGCAACAAATTATGCGGAGGGATGTGAGTGATATAGATGGGATCTATCCCTCCTATATGACGGGAGTGACATCGATATTCTTGATAGAGTGAGACCACGAAGTGCATGGCCATGCCCAAATGAGTCAATATGAGATATTGAGCTCATTTGATTAGAGTGAGTCTACTTGGAGTTCAAGATTTAGATTGTACCGAGGATGACACGGTCTATGCCTTGATTGGTCAATCTAGATGTCAAGGATAGAGGGACATTGTCACATATTGTGAGAGTCACAATTAGTAGTCACAAAGGTGATGTTGGAGCTCAACATTCTTGTAACTTGGGTAGCAATGATGTGTTGCTAGATACCGCTCATTGCTTATGTTCCTAAATCGGTTTAGGGACATTGCCAACGTTACAAGAACCTATAGGGTCACACACATAAGAGCAATTAGATGGAGATTAGGTTCATATGATGAACCATGAGGGTTAGGTTCATGGGATGAACCAAATTGGATTAAGAGTAATCCAAATTAGACTAATTGAGACTCAAGTTGATTCAAGTGTTGAATGAGTCTAATTTAGATTTGATTCATCAAATCAATTTAAATTAAATGAATAGAGATTCATTAAATTAAATTGACTTGAATCAAATGGTTGGATTTGATTAACCATGGGAGATAAGAGGTCAAGTTTGACTTGACTTGAGAGGGAAGGTGAAAGGTCAAGTTTGACTTAACCAAATGTCATGTCATGATGATGACTTGGCATGGTCGGCCAATGATGATGCTCCACATCATCATTGACTTTGTCATGTGGTGCCACCTCATGAGGGAGACGAAGGGTCATCGGAGTTACATGCATGCATGTAACCCCCTCTCCATGAAGTGGCCGGCCAACCCCATTAGATTTAGGAATTCATTTTGGGAAGTTACACAACTTCATCTTCTTCCTTGGATCGATTTCCCTCAAGCTCTCCCTCTCTCCCAACCTTCTTGGCCGAACCATCCATAGAGTGCTAGCACACTCAAGGGTGTGTTTTCTCCACCTATTGCTTGTGTGGATACCAATAGAGGAGTGTGCACTTGACACTCTCGAGTTCCGGCAAACCTTTTGGACGAGCTAGATTTGCAAAGGGCGTCACATCGAGGGTAACATCCTTATCATGTAGATCTAAGGTAGATCTAGGGTTTTATATAAACGCATACATGTTTTTGTTCTAATACATCTTCGCACGGATCCGTGGCCGGGGTTTCCGCAACGCAAAAAGCGGTTTTTACGGCTCGGAAAAACCCAACAGTGGTATCAGAGCCACGTGCAAAGCATGTATGTGTTTCATTTTTATAATTTTTGTATTAGATATAAAAATTACAGATTTATATGTTTCTATAAATTTCCTATTTTTATAGAATTTTTGAGTATTTTTCTCGAAAAATCGAAGCAACGAGTGTTAGGACACTTGTAGGCTTCAACTGTCAAGAAAAACTCTCCGAAACGGCGAGTTCTCGCTTTAGGTTTTTGGGACAGCGACTTAAGTTGTTGTAAGATCATTGTAGGGACACTCGCAAAGTTTATTTTTCGAGTAGGGGCGCTACCCCTATCCCCGAAAGGGGCCTTGTCCCGCGATCGCGCTCGGAAACCGCTTAGCGGGACCGTTACGGGGAGGTGACTCATAAAATTGAAAAAAAAAATAGGAAAAATTATAGAAATTTTCTGTAAAAATACATAATTTTGAATTATGTATAATTCTGTGATTGTCATGGCCCAATAACCCCAATTTGATTGGATGATGTGTTGTAATTTATAATACGGCTTGCGTGATGTTTTTGTGGTTGTGCGTGTTGTATAGTGTATGCGACCTGTGCGTCGTACCTCTTCTTATGATATTCTAGTTGTAAATAGTTTTAGACTTGAATGTAACTCGAGTTTCATATTTGTAATGTACAAAATGGAGCGGTGGAAAGTCCACTTGAAGACGAGGTTACGAGAAGGGTGCCGACGACACATGGCCGTCAAAGGAAGCGCTTGGAGAAGCCGCTAGCCTTAGGTTGACCGTCCGATCTTCTCATTGGCTTGAGAAGATCGTAGTAGGGCCATGACTACATCATATATATATATATATATATATATATATATATATATATATTTGATTTTGCTTGTATGTATGTGATGCATGCTAGTAGAATAATGCTTGTATGTATATGATGCATGCTAGAATAATGATTGTATGTATGTGATGCATGCTAATATAGGATAATAAAGGCCTAAATGCGTATAAGATACACATTACGATTAGATTAGATCATAATCGAATTAACTCGAAAATGCCTACCGAGCCTTGATACTCATCACTACCTCGATCATTTGTTGTTGTTGAATCTGCCAAAGCAGAGCAACGCATATTACCTTGGTAGGGTGCGGAGGGACAATCTTGGTCCCGCCTATCATGCTTGGGTTAGAGTAAGCTCAATTAGATTGAGCAAAACTAGTTAACTCAATTGGATCGAGTAAAACTATAGGCATATTCCAATCGTTGGAAAGATAGGTTAAGATTGCATTTACACTAAATCTTGGGCGATTTAGCCAAAGCTAACTCAAGGTCTTTTGTAAATGTGGGTCTTGATCCTATAAACAAGAGTTGCATAGAGATGTAATCGGTAATGTGTTGTTACCCACCGATCGTACTAAGTCTTAGGCGATTTAGCCAAAGCTAACTCAAGGCTTAGTATGATGTGGATCTTGTCCCGCAAGAATTATAGCTAGTTTGTATGAATCTAGTAATGTGGTTTGACCACATCCATAACTCGATTCTACAAAATTCCTATAATTCAGTGGAAGGATCATTTGATTGAAGGTCTAATTAAATGATAAAAGGAATATGATATTAATTCTCTGCATTGTATGTTGTAGATAACTATGTCGACAAACACGAACACTCTCTCCCTGCGTTCTGTCCTTGAGAAGGACAAGCTCAATGGAGCAAATTTTCTGGACTGGTGCAGGAACCTGAGAATTGTTCTCACCCAAGAAAGGAAGTTGTACATCCTGGAGCAGCCCATTCCGGAGGCACCTCCTGCCACTGCCTCCCGAGCTGACAAAGATGCTTACAAGAAGCATTAAGATGATGCATTAGATGTGTCATGTCTAATGCTCACGACCATGAACTCTGAGCTTCAGAAGCAACATGAGTTCATGAATGCTTATGATATGGTTGGACATCTTCGTCAACTATATCAAGGACAAGCAAGGCATGAGAGATATGAAGTCTCTAAGGCATTATTCGGGTCCAAAATGCAAGATGGGACTCCCGTAGGTCCATATGTACTCAAGATGATTGGGTACGTAGAAAACCTACAAAGGCTGGGATTCCCACTTGGCCAAGAGCTGGCCACTGACCTAATCTTGCAATCTTTGCCACAAGCCTACAATCAATTTGTCATGAATTATAACATGAATGAAATTGATAAGCCACTGCCTGAGATGCTCAGCATGTTGAGAACTGCTAAGCTTAACCTTAAGAAGGGAAAATCTGACACCATTTTGATGGTGCACAAAAAGAAAGGCAAGGGCAAGCCTAAAGGTAAGGGAAAGTCTCAAGCCAAGGGCAAAGGCAAAGAACTTAAACCCAAAGGAGGGGTAGCCAAGGAAGAGGCTTGCTTCCACTGCAAGGAAGCTGGACACTGGAAGTGTAACTGCAAAGCTTACCTGGAAGATCTTAAGAAGAAAAGAAGTGAGACTTCTACTTCAGGTATAAATGTTATAGAAGTCAATCTATCTATTTCTTCATCATGGGTATTAGATACCGGATGTGCATCTCACATTTGTACCAATGTGCAGGCGCTGAGAAATAGCAGGGCATTGACAAAGGGCGAGGTGTGTTGGATCGAAGCGGATCGCTAGAGGGGGGGGGGGTGAATAGCGATAAAACTTTTTTTTCGAGTTCTTATCAAAAACCGAGTAGATAATTAATTGCAGCGGAAATGTAAATGTAAAGTAAAAGGAGACAAAGGAGTTTTACTTGGTTCGTAGCCTTCGGCTACTACTCCAAGGCCCTAGCGGTCCTCGACCACGTACGGAGGGCAAAAACACTAAAGAACTCCTCCCTGTTAGAGGTAGGAGTTTAATCGATACAAGTAAAGCACAAAGCTTGAGGTAGAGGGACACTCCCCCTCTCCTCGTTACGATAAAAGCTCCGAAAATGAAAGTACTAAACTGAAATAAAACTCTAACCGACGTAATAAAATGAAAACAAATAAACCTAGACGTCGGAGAAGAAGCACTTCATTGTCGAAGAAGTTATAGCTTTGCGGAGGCTTTTGGAAGCTTAGAATTGATGATGAAACCCAAGGTTTTGCCCTCCTTTTATAGCCTTTGAGCCCCTTTTCGAGAGGAACCCTAGCCAATCACAATTGAGCATCAATCTCCTTGAAATGGGGTGATAAGCCTTGACTGGTCGATCATTGACCATCACCGATCGATGGCCATCATCGACTCGATTGCAGATCGCAGTCCGACCTCCGGCAATGACGATTGACAAATCGAGTCCTCCAAGATGGCAGTCGACTGATGCTTGCTGCAAGTCAAAGTTTGCTTAACAAAAACATAATTTCGACGGTCGTCGACCGTCCGATCTCGACCTAGACCATCTATAGGATGTCTTTGGTCGGATCTACGCTTAAGATCATCCCCGTAACGAGGATATGACCTCACTTATGCTCGCACACACGAGCTTACCTCGATACTTACGTGTTGCTTTTGCTTCCGGCCTTCCACTCGATTCCTTCGGCTCCTTCCGAAGTCACTCGAGTGTTGCCCGACCACCGAGCTCCAGCTATAGCAATCTTCTGAACACTCGATTCAGCTCGTGAGATAACGACATGAGCTTAACTTTGTATCATTTGCTATAATCAAAACTCAGGTTCGACTTATGTGTCTACTGCACCAACAAGGTGGACCTACGAGTAGGCAATGGAGTGAGGGTTGCTGCTGTTGCTGTAGGAACTTATGAACTATCTCTGCCCTCTGGGCTTGTACTAGAATTAGATGAATGTTGTTATGTGTCTGCCTTAACTAAGAACATCATTTCAGTTTCTTGTTTGGACAAGAAAGGTTTTTCATTTATAATAAAGAACAAATGTTGTTCAGTTTATTTAAATGATATGTTCTATTGTAGTGCACCTCTAATTAACAGACTCTACTTTCTAGACATAAAAAGCCCTATCTATAACATAAGTACCAAGAGGTTCAAGTCAAATGAGTTGAACCAAACCTATCTCTGGCATTGTCGCTTAGGTCATATAAATGAGAATCGCTTATCTCAGCTCCATAAGGATGGGCTGCTAGACTCATTTGATTTTGAATCATATGAGACATGTGAGTCTTGCCTTTTAGGCAAGATGACCAAGACTCCCTTTAGTGGACACAGCGAAAGAGCAACAGATTTGTTAGGAATTATACATAGTGATGTATGTGGTCCTTTCAATGTTGCTGCTAGAGGTGGTTACATGTACTTCATTACATTTACTGATGACTTCAGTAGATATGGTTATGTGTATCTTATGACACATAAATCAGAATCCTTTGAAAAGTTTAAAGAATTCAAGAATAAAGTACAAAACCAGTTTGGCAAGAGTATTAAGATACTTCGATCAGATTAAGGTGGTGAATACCTTAGCCATTAGTTTCGTGACTATCTAGCTGAGTGTGGGATTCTATACCAACTCACTCCTCCTGGAACACCACAGTGGAATGGTGTATCCGAAAGGAGGAATCGTACCCTATTAGATATGGTACGATCTATGATGAGTCACACAGATCTTTCTATATCCTTTTGGGGATATGCTCTAGACACAACAGCCTTTACCCTAACCGTGTACCATCCAAGACTGACATAAAGACACCATATACGATATGGACAGGGAGAATTCCCAAGATGTCTTTCATGAGGATTTGGGGTTGTGAGGCTTACGTTTGACGTCAAGTCTCAGACAAACTAGGACCCAAATCCGATAGGTGATATTTTGTTGGATATCCCAAGGATACAAAGGGATATTACTTCTACATTCCCAGTAAGCACAAAGTGTTTGTGGCAAAGACTGGAGTTTTTCTAGAAAGGGATTTTATTTCTAGAAAAACTAGTGGGAGTACCTTCGATCTTGAAGAAATTCAAGATAAGGACCATAGCACTGATGCCTTGATGGAGGTTGAACAGGAACCACAAAGTGTTGTGGGTGATGAGGTTGTTGCACAAGGAGTTGTGGAACAACCACCTGTTCAGGTAGACCTACCTCTTCGCAGGTCTGATAGGGTACGTCGTTAGCCTGAGAGATACTCATTTCTCTTGTCTGACCATGATGACGTTATGCTCATTGAGAATGAGCCTACCTCCTATCAGGAAGCTGTGATGAGCCCAGATTCTGAGAAATGGCTAAAGGCCATGAGATCCGAGATGGAATCCATGTACACCAACCAAGTATGGACTTTGGTTGATCCACCTGAAGGGGTCAAACCCATTGGGTGTAAGTGGGTCTTTAGGAGAAAGACTGACATGGATGGACTTAAGCATACCTATAAGGGCCGATTGTGTTGGTGCAGTAGGCACCTAAGTCGAACCTGAGTTTTGATTATAGCAAACGATACAAAGTTAAACTTATGTCGTTATCTCACGAGCTGAATCGAGTGTGCAAAAAATTGCTAAAGCTGGAGCTGAAGGCTAGCGACACTCGGAGGAAGTCGGGTGGTCGGGCGACACTCGAGTGACTTCGGAGGGAGCCGAAGGAATCGAGTGGAAGGCCGGAAGCAAAAGCGACATGGTAAGTATCGAGGTAAGCTCGTGTGTGCGAGCGTAAGTGAGGTCGTATCCTCCTTACGGGGATGGTCTTAAGCGTAGATTCGACTAAAGTCATCCCATCGATGGTCTAGGTCGAGATCGGACGGTCGAAGGTCATCGAAATAATGTTTTCTTTGAGTTAACTTTGCCTTGCAGCTAGCATCAGTCGACTGCCAGCTTGGAGGACTCGACTTCCCTTCATCACCGACTATCTATCGCCAAAGACTGATCCGATGCTACACGACCGATCGATGGGCCATCACCGATCGACGGTCAATGATCAGCTTCGAGGAGTCAAGGCTTATCACCCCATTTCAAGGAGGTTTTGTGTCCATTTGTGATTGGTTGAAGACCCATTCGATGAGGGGCTCAAAGGCTATAAAAGGAGGGCTTGTCTTAGGGTTTTTCATCAAATAAAAAAGGCTTCCAAGTGCTTCCGATACGCTCCGACTCTCCGACATCCCTACGACGAAGCGCTGCCGAGACGACGACTAGAGCTTCAACCTCCAACCTTTGAAGTCGTCGGTAATGAAAGTTTAAATTGTATTTCAGTTTATTTTTAGTAAAGCTTATTATAACAGGAGAGGAGAGAGTGTCCTCACCGAGCTTTTGTCATTTTTAGTATCCGTTTAACTCCTACCTCCAACGAGGAGGAGTTCTTTAGTAGTTTGTTCTCCGTGACGTGGTCAAGGACCACTAGGGGTGAGTAGTAGCCTCTGGCCACGAACCAAGTAAAACCCTTGTGTCTATTGTCTCTGGTTTTGTTTTTATCTTCCGCTGTGTCTACTGCATTTTAACGACGGCGCATGGCCACGTGTCTATGCCAAATAAGTCACATACGCGAATCTGTACAATTCAGTAGTCACAATCAGCAATACGTAAATCAGTGCAACCACCAATCGAGCAATTTTCTTTTCGTATTTATTGTTTTAAGATTTCTCCCACACTACTAATCCAAGACCAAGTCTTGGTACATAGTTTTTGGTTGTGTTTTTTTGCAAGTACTAATCGCCTTCGGAGTACCTCACGATCAAACGAGCATAACTTTTGCTACAAGGGGACTCACGAAACGATCTACCCACCAAATCGAAGCTCTCTGAGAGATCTACACTTCTTATGGGGGTTTACCCCCGTAACAAGCTGTTTTCATCCTCAAAAATCGACTTTTAGTAGCCTTTCGGGGACATCGAAGGTTGTGAGTACTTACTTTTTATTTAGTTTCTTATTTCTTTGCTTAACTTTCTATTTCTCGTTTGTTTCTTTTTATTTCCCGCACCACTAATCCAAGGCGAAGTCTTTGAACCCTTTTTCGTGTTTTTTTGTATTTTTTTTTGTGCAAGGTTTTCCTTCCAAATGGCCCATCTCGAGGGTTTTAGCACCGTCCGACCTCCGTTTTACAACGGAGATGACTTCCGTTATTGGAAGGGTCGGATGGAATGCTTTCTCAAAACCCATATCGAGATGTGGATCATAATCCAAACGGGATTCACACTTCCGACTAACGAAGTGGGTGAATCCTTGGATTATGACCAATGGACCATTGCGACAAAATGACAAGTCGAAGCCGACGCTAAGGCAACTCAAATCCTTCAATGCAGCCTATCCAAGGAGGAGCTAAATCGCGTCAGCCCCTTCATAAGCACAAAGGACCTTTGGACAAAACTAGTGGAGCTACACGAAGGGACCGATGAAGCAAAGGTATGTAAGCGTGATCTTCTATTTAATAAACTATATAACCTAAAAATGCAGGAACACAAGTCGGCGACGCAACTCCATGCCCGCGTCCAGGACATCGTCAACAATCTACACGCAATCGGGCAAAAGGTCAAAAACCGCGACCTTATAAGTTATGTCCTAAACTCCTTTCCGAGGACTACCTTGTGGGCATCCATGGTCGATGCCTACAAGGTCTCCAAGGATCTCTCTAAACTTAGATTAGATGAACTTTTTTCTGATTTTGAACTTCATGGAAGCGATTCTTTCGGAACCAGAAGGGTATAACACTTTGCGGGTTAGGAAAGAAAACCACTTGTGAGCCACCCCAGAAGGAAGAAGAGGATATGAGTCGGATTAGGATTTGACTATCGGAAATGGAGGCTTGAACTACTAGTCGCCTAGTTAGGAGCGTAAAACAAGCCGCCACTCGACCCAACGAAGGTAAGCCTAAAAGTTCAAACATAAGATGTTATGAATGCAACAGTTTGGACACATTAAGTCCGAATGCCCAAAACTCAAGAGCAAGGCACCAAAACACAAAAGGCACTTAACGCTTTGGGAAGAAGCTTCCGAGGAAGAAGATAACGATCGAGTCCTCATGGCTAAACCGTGGAATCGAGACTGAGTCGGAACCGAACTTGAATCAAACCAAGACGAGCCTGATCGCAAGCACTATTCAAGACGAGCCACGGATACGCATCCGGTTCAAAAGATACACTCAAGCTAAGTCGGTCTCTTATTACTACTCTTTATAGTGCAATTAAGTTTTTAAATAAAAAGTTAGCTAAGTCCGAGTCCAAGGTCGAGACTCTGGTTGAGGAAGTTAAACTCCTCAAACACGAGGTCTCCCTAACCTCTTCGACTAGTCGAGTTCAAGAGAAGGACTCAACTCGGGTTGAAAAACTCGAAGTTGAGAACTCACTCTTGAAGAGTCAAGTCGAAGATCTTAGGAATACGTTGGAAAGGTTTACTTTGGGATCAAAAGGACTTGACCTCCTACTTGGATCGCAAAGGCCCGTGTACAACAAGGTCGGGCTAGGGTTTAACCCAAACACGACCAATAAGTCATATATGTTAATCGTAAGTCGACATAAAAAATGTGTCCAAGCATGGGTCCCTAAGACCACCTTGATTTCAAACTTAGGATCAAACCAGTACTGGGTTCCCAAGGACCAAATCCACTATGTGGAGAGACCGAATCGAATCAACGGTCTAGGGGGAGCTAGTACGAAATTTGTTTGTGTTTTAACTTAGAAATTGCATGCTTAGGTTTTTAGTTAGTTTGATTTTTCTTTTTAGAATGGTTAGATAGGACTATAACTCGTCAATACTTGATAACATAGTACCAGGACGCGGCGAGATGATAGTACGCTAGGAAAGCGGAGTCTTGTGTATTCGGGCTAGATAAGGCGTATCTAGTTCGGTGCACTTGACAGAGCGGAACTAGCTGAAGCTACCTCGTCGTATCCTAGACTAGTTAGACCAGGAAGTGGCTTAGGTGAGTCAAGTCTCTATTTTCTTGAAAATGGCTTTGTCTAAGGAAGTGGTCGTTGTTCCGATCAAAGAAGGCCTCTGTGCCTCGCCACGACCTGGAAGCCATGATCTTGAAAAGGTGACTTGATGAGCCTAAGGTCAAATCCAAATCTAACGCAAGGTTGACAAGTGTTTAAGTCATTAAATTTAATTCAACTAAAATTGGAAGTCATCTCACAAGAACATATAGGATTAACATGTTTGATCATGTAGACATGGGTGAGATGATTTAGGTTAATAATTTTCAACCAATTTTTAATAAATCCAATATCCGATCCAACTACCTTGCGTGTAGGATCAATGGATGTTGGACAGTGGTTGCTCCCGACACATGACCAGGGATCAACTCAAGTTTTCGAAGCTTCGATTTAAACGACAAGGATCGGTAGCCTTCGGAAATAACGGCAAGCTCAAAATCATCGGATCAGGGGATATTGAGCTTAACTCAAATTTTGTCATTCAAAACGTTTTATTAGTAGAAAAGTTTCAATATAATCTTCTCAGTGTAAGCCAATTGTGTGATAATAATTATATGGTCATATTTCTAGAAAATGAATGCGTAATTAATACAAATGAAACCTCTAAAACAATTCTTAAAGGGACTAGAAATAACAACATTTACACTATCAACTTAATTAACTCCACAACTAAGTGTCTTATGACACGACAAGAGGAATCATGGTTGTGGCACCGACGACTCGGTCACTCACACCCAAGACTCATCCACAAGATGAGTCAGAGTGATTTAGTCAGAGGTTTACCTAACCTCAACAATTTGGATAATAAAATATGTAATTCTTGTCAACAAGGTAAACAATCTAGGACACAACATCAACTAACTAGTCAAGAACGAACCAAAAGTGTGCTTGAGCTCCTACACATGGATCTATTTGATTCACACGGAGTTAAGTCACTTAACGGAAGTAAATTCTGTTTAGTCATTATTGATGACTACTCTAGATTTACTTGGGTTAGGTTCATCAAACACAAAAGTGATACCCTAGATCAATTAATCAACCTATTTAAGTTAATAGAAAATCAACAAAGCATTAAAATCAAAAGACTTAGGACTGATCATGGTGGTGAATTCGAAAACCATAGGTTTACAGAATTCTGTAACCTAAATGGATACCACCATGAGTTCTCTTGCCCTAGAACTCCACAACAAAATGGCCTAGTAGAATGCAAAAATAGAACCCTACAAGAAGCCGCTAGGACAATGCTTAATGAGTATAACCTACCTGATAGGTTTTGGGCAGAAGCCGTGAGTACGACATGCTATGTCCAGAATAGGATCCTTATGGTAAAGAGGCACCTTAAGACCTCATACGAGATTTATCACGATAAAACACCTAACATCAAGTACTTTAGGGTATTTGGGTGTAAGGTACATATCCTAAACACTAAATATTACCTAGGGAAATTTACATCCAAAACCACGACCGAAATCTTTTTAGGATACTCGACTACAAGTAGAGCTTATAGAGTATATAACCATGACACCCTTAGAGTCGAGGAAACTATCAATGTAGTATTTGATGAAGGACACGAACCTACAAAACCTCCGACAACCCCAATTAGCGAGCCGATTCATACTAGACCTAACTCTGATCCGGAGATCAGGTTTAGTGTTAATCCTAACCTAAGTAAACCAAGTCACTCTATCGACCAAGTGATAGATGACTCCAACCAAACTAGAACTCAAACAAGCCATCCTATGTATCAAGTTGTAGACTCAAATCTAAATCCAACTAGGACTCAAACGAATCATCCTATCGACCAAGTGATAGGCGATCCAAGTCTAGGAGTTCGAACTAGAGCCTCATACAGAAACCTTAGTCAAATATCTTTGATTTCTAAAATTGAACCCAAAACTATTGACCAAGCTCTTCTTGATCCCGATTGGATTATTGCAATGCAAGAAGAGTTGGCTCAATTCACTAGGAACGAAGTATGGGAATTAGTACCACCACCTAAAGATAAAACAATCATTGGAACAAGGTGGGTGTTTAGAAATAAAATTGATGATAAAGGTGAAGTAGTTAGAAATAAAGCTAGACTAGTTGCTAAAGGGTTTAGTCAAGTCGAAGGTTTAGATTACGACGAGACCTATGCCCCAGTAGCTAGATTAGAGTTCATTCGAATGCTATTAGCATATGCAGCACATCGAGGATTTAAGTTGTTTCAAATGGATGTGAAATCTGCATTCTTAAATGGATACATTAAAGAAGAAGTTTATGTTAGTCAACCCCCCGGTTTCGAAAGTTTAGACAAACCCGATCATGTCCTTAGACTAAAGAAAGCGCTTTATGGACTTAAACAAGCTCCATGAGCTTGGTACGAGAGACTTTCGATTTATCTTAAGTCCAAAGGCTTTAACCAAGGTGTAGTTGACCCAACCCTTTTCGTAAAAACCTTAGGTAAAGACATATTCATAGCCCAAATCTACGTAGATGATATTATTTTCGGAACCACCAACTCAATCCTACTAAATGAGTTTATTTCACTTATGGAAAGTGAATTTGAAATGAATTTAGTAGGCGAATTAAGTTTCTTCTTAGGATTACAAATTAAACAAACTAAAGATGGAATATACCTACATCAACGCAAATATACTAGGGAATTAATTAAACGCTTTGGAATGCAAGACGTTAAAATTATTAATACCCCAATGGCAACTAATGTTAATATAGAAGAAGATGTAATTGGAACCCCAATTGATTTAAAATACTATAGGAGCATAATAGGGAGTCTCCTTTACTTAACTGCAAGCCGACCTGATATCTTTTTTGCAGTGAGTATGTGAGCAAGGTTTCAAACCTATGCCAAGGAGTCTCACCTAACTCTAGTCAAGCGTATCCTTAGATATCTAAAGGGTACACTTAATAACGGTATTTGGTATCCTAGATCTACCGAGTTCGAACTAACTGGCTACTCCGATTCGGACTATGCCGGTAGTAAGCTCGATAGAAAGAGCACGAGTGGTTGTTGTCAACTTCTCGGCTCGAGTCTAGTGAGTTGGTGCAGTAGGAAGCAACATTGTGTTGCCCTATCTACTACCGAAGCCGAATACATCGCGATGGGTGAGTGTGTCACTCAACTTCTTTGGATGAAGCACACTCTCCGCGACTTTAAGTTAGACTTTACGAATACTAAACTTCACGTAGATAACATTAGTTCAATTAATCTTACCAAGAATCTGATATGTCACTCTAGGACCAAACATATAGAGGTCAAACACCATTTCATTCGAGAACATGTGGCCAACGGAGCCATACAACTCGAATATGTCGAATCGAAGTCTAACTTAGCAGACCTATTTACTAAACCCCTACCCGAAGCCGAATTTAGTCTATTAAGATGAAAATTGGGCATGTGCGTAATAGAATAGGAACTTGAAAATTATATTTTCTTACTATTATTTCTTAAATTTCATTTTTATGGGACTAGCATAGGACATACCTTAGATATCATGCACCCATAGATTTAAGGAGCTAATACATCTCACAACACATAGGATTAATGTGTTTGTGTACTTAGCCATGTAGATGAGCGTGAGATGTTAGGACCTTACTCCTGGTTCCAGATGTAGAGCTAGTGCATCGCCATGAACCACGGAGTATAATCATACATACTAACCGACTCTGACCAGGACTGGTTGATCTTTTATATCAATCAAGCCAAATATGAGTCGAACATTTTATAGATGAACTTATTTTCAGTATATTATTTTCAAAATAATGTGGAACATGCTTGGACTTTAAATTTAACACTTATTTTTGTTTTTCCACGCACACCCTCACTCTTTTCGATATATGGCAAAAGGGGGAGAAAAAGGCCAAAGTTAAGGGGTCAAATTATTTTTTTTTATAACTTAACTCTTACTTTATATTTAAACTAAAAGTTAACTTTAAGTTTTGAAAACTTATTAAAGGCCAAGTTAAGAGAATTCTTAACTTAAACTTATTTGTGCCATCAACGTTTTACTTATTTTTAAACATTATGCCCTTAATGTTTTACTTAAGGGGGAGAAAGGGCCAAGTTAAGAAGAACTCTTAACTTAAACGTTTTACTAAGGCCAACTTTAAGTAATGTTAATTACTTAAAGCAACCCTCAAGGGGAGGATTAGGGTCTTTCTTCAAGACTCACCCTCAGTCAAGGGGGAGGTTTCCTCAAGGAGGAGTACTTGAAGAAAATCCTTACTACTCCAACTTAATCTTCTTTATTTTTTTGTTTGTTTCTAATGCACATTATTCTTCATGCTTGCTATTTACTTAACTTTGTATGTGGGTTTACCATAAATCAAAAAGGGGGAGATTGTTGGTGCAGTAGGCACCTAAGTCAAACCTGAGTTTTGATTATAGCAAACGATACAAAGTTAAGCTCATGTCGTTATCTCATGAGCTGAATCGAGTGTGCAGAAGATTGCTATAGCTAGATCTGAAGGCTAGCGACACCCGGAGGAAGCCGCGGTGGTCGGACAACACTCGAGTGACTTCGGAGGGAGCCGAAGGAATCGAGTGGAAGGCCGAAAGCAAAAGAGACATGGTAAGTATCGAGGTAAGCTCGTGTGTGCGAGCGTAAGTGAGGTCGTATCCTCCTTACGGGGATGGTCTTAAGCGTAGATCCGACCAAAGACATCCCATCGATGGTCTAGGTCGAGATCGGACGGTCGAAGGCCGTCGAAATAATGTTTTCTTTGAGCTAACTTTGACTTGCAGCATCACGATCGCCACTGAGGACTCATGTCAATCGCCGATCGTCATTGAAGGTCGACTGATCGATGTCGCCATCGATCGATCGATGATGGCCATCAGTCGACTGATGGTCAATGATCAGCTTCGAGGAGTCAAGGCTTATCACCCCATTTCAAGGAGATTGGTGCTCAATTGTGATTGGCTAGGGATCCTCTTGAAAAGGAGCTCAAAGGCTATAAAAGGAGGGCCAATCCTAGGGTTTCTTCATCGATTCCAAGCTTCCAAAAGCCTCCGCAAAGCTACAACTCTCCGACAATGAAGTCTTTCTTTTCCGATGTCTAGGTTTAATTTTCTTTATTTTTTGTACGTCGGTATTAGCTTTATATCAGTTATTTATTTACTTGTTTCGGAGCTTTTATCGTATACGAGGAGAGGGGGAGTGTCCCTCTACCTCAAGTTTTTGTTCCTTCTTGTATCGATTAACTCCTACCTCCAACGAGGAGGAGTTCGTTTAGTGTTTTGCCCTCCGTGCGTGGTCAAGGACCACTAGGGCATTGGAGTAGTAGCCGAAGGCTACAAACCAAGTAAAATATTTGTCTTCTCTTTTTATTGCTTATCTTTTCCGCTGCAAATCAATTATCTACTCAGTTTTTAAATGAACGAACAAAAAGAAAGTTTTAACGCTATTCACCCCCCCTCTAGTGTTTCAAATCGATCCAACAGTCACCACTTGGGAGCAGCCGAAATCGGTTCAGAAGGTTCACAATTTCTTGGGCTTAGCCAGATATTACAGACGGTTCGTTGAGGGTTTCTCAAGCATTGCTATACCGTTGACACGCCTTACCAGAAAGAGCGTGAAGTTCACGTGGTCAGAGGCTTACGAGACCAGCTTTCAGGAGTTGAAGAAGAGACTGGTGTCAACACCGATTCTGGTATTGTCATCAGGGGACGACGATTTTGTCCTTTATACCGATGCGTCTCTCCAGGATTTGGGCACAGTACTGATGCAGCACGACAGGGTGGTCTCTTATGCTTCTCACCAGTTGAAGGAGCATGAGAAAAACTACCCAGTACATGATCTAGAGTTAGCTGCTATTATCTTTGCCTTGAAGATTTGGAGACATCATCTGTATGGTATTACATTTGAGATTCTCACTGATCATAAGAGTCTCAAATATCTATTTATGCAGAATGAACTCAATCTCCGATAGATAAAATGGATAGAGTTCCTGAAGGATTATGACTGTACAATTAGGTACCACCTAGGGAAAGCCAATGTGGTTGTCAATGCTGTTAGACTCTCCGAGCCACAAAAACCGCTTTTTGCGTTACGGAAACCTCGGAAGTCGGCCACGGATCCGTGCAAAAATAAATAAAATAAAATTCATGTACATGTTTAGAAACACTAGATCTACTCTAGATATACATGAAAAGAGTATTACCCTTGTAGCGATGCCCTTCGCTTATCCCGCTAGTCCAAACGGTTGCCGGATCTCGTAGAGTGTCAAGTGTACACTCCTCTACATGTATCTACATGGACAAAAGATGGAGAAAACCACTTAGACTGTGCTAGCACCCTTGGGAGGTCACGACAATGGAAGAGAGGGAGAGAAGAAGCAAGGAGAAGGAAGAAGATGAATTGAATTCCACACTAATTCATTTATTCAATTTGGCCGACCACTTTCATGAGGGTTATATACATCCATGTAATACCAAGAGCCATGACTCTTGGTCTTCCTCATGAGGTGGCACACCATGATGTGTCCATGATGATGTGGAACATCATCATTGGCCGACCCCATTACCAAGTCACCATGAGGTGGCATTTGGTCAAGTCAAACTTGACCCTTCATCTTTCCTCTCAAGTCAAGTCAAACTCGACCTCTTATCTCCCATGGTTGATCAAATCCAACCTTTGATTAAAGTCAATTTAATTTAATGAATCTTTATTCATTAGTTTAAATTGACTCAATGAATCAAATCTAAATTAGACTCATTTAACACTTGAATCAAATTGAGTCCAACTCAATTAGTCTAATTTAGATTACTCTTAATCTAATTTGGTTCATCACATGAACCTAATCCTCTTGGTCCATCATATGAACCTAATCTCCATCTAATTGCCCTTTGTGTGTGACCCTATAGGTTCTTGTAACGTTGGCAATGCTCCTAAACCGATTTAGAAACATAAGCAATGAGCGGTATCCAGTAACACATCATTGCTACCCAGGTTACTAGAATGTTGAGATCCAACATCACCTTTGTGACTACTAATTATGACTCTCACAATATGTGACAATGTCCCTCTATCTGTGACATCTAGATTGAACATGATGTCACTCCCGTCATATAGGAGGGATAGATCACATCTACATCACTCACATCTCTTCGCATAATTTGTTACATACCCCAGTAATCGCCTTTATAGTCCACCCATTTACGGGTGACGTTTGATGAAGGCAAAGTATGCAACTCCTTATGTAGGGAACTATGGTGACTTCAGGTCCAAGGACTAATAGTCACATGAGAAAGTATATGACACTCATATAATGATTCACGATACTTCCTCATGGTTGGTCATTCAGTATACATTCTCCAATACATACCTATGTGTCAACTTGATATCTCATATCCATGACTTGTGAGATCAAGTCATCGAGTTGACCTACATGCTAGTCTCTTCGCATTAATATTGTCCCTGAATATTAATACTTAACTAGAAATGATTAAGAGTAGTATTCTCTATATCATCTTATTATCGATTCAACCATTGATATAGATAAGAACCTTTTACTCAAGGACGCAATTATACTTAGTTATTTGGCACCAATACAAGTAAATATAATAAACATAAAGAAATGACTTTATAAATATATATAGGAATATGATACAATAAGTTCATACAACAATCATCACATGATTAGCTCTAGGGCTTTCACTAACAATCTTCCACTAGCACTAGTGTCAATCACTGTAGTATCTAATACCCAATGACCTAATGTGACCATCATGCATTTTCTGTGCCAAAGCCTTGGTCAAGGGATCTGTGACGTTAACCTCTGTGGGTACTCTGCAAATCTTCACATCTCCTCTAGCGATAATCTCTCGAATGAGATGGAAGCGGCGTAGTGTTGGACTTTCTAAGCCGCAAAAATCTCTTTTTGCGTTGCAGAAACCCCGGAAGTCCGACCATGGATCCGTGTGAAGATATATTAAAATAAAAACATGTATGTGCTAAGTAAACCTAGATCTACCTTAGATCTAGAAGGTGAGAGTGTTACCCTCGATGCGACGCCCTTTGCAAATCTCGCTCGTCCAAATAGCTTGCCGAAACTCTAGAGTGTCAAGTGTACAATCCTCTATAGGTATCCACACAAGCAATAGGTGGAGAAAACACAACCTTGAGTGTGCTAGCACCCTTACGATGGTTCGACCAAGGAGGAGAGGGGAGCTTGAGAGGATGATCCAAGGAAGAAGATGAAGTTGGAGTAACTCAACAAAATCAATTACACCATCAAATGGAGTGGCCGGCCACTTCATGACTTGGGGGGTTACATGCATGCATGTAACTCTAAGAGCCAATGACTCTTGGTCTTCCTCATGAGGTGACACCAATTGATAAGTCAATGATGATGTGGAGCACATCATTGGCTGGCCATGCCAAGTCATCATCAGACATGACATTTGGTCAAGTCAAACTTGACCTTTCATCTTCCCTCTCAAGTCAAGTCAAACTTGACCTCTTATCTCCCATGGTTGATCAAATCCAACCATTTGATTCAAGTTAATTTAATTTAATGAATCTCTATTCATTAATTTAAATTGATTTGATGAATCAAATCTAAATTAGACTCATTCAACACTTGAATAAAATTGAGTCCAACTCAATTAGTCTAATTTGGATTACTCTTAATCCAATTTGGTTCATCCCATGAACCTAATCCTCATGGTTCATCATATGAACCTAATCTCTATCTAATTGCCCTTTGTGTGTGACCCTATAGGTTCTTGTAACATTGGCAATGTCCCTAAACCGATTTAGGAACATAAGCAATGAGCGGTATCTAGCAACACATCATTGCTACCCAAGTTACAAGAATGTTGAGCTCCAACATCACCTTTGTGACTACTAATTGTGACTCTCACAATATGTTACAATGTCCATCTATCCTTGACATCTAGATTGATTAATTGAGGCATAGACCGTGTCATCCTCGGTACAATCTATATCTTGAACTCCAAGTAGACTCACTCTAATCAAATGAGCTAAATATCTCATATTGACTTATTTGGGCATGGTCATGCACTTCATGGTCTCACTCTATCAAGAATAACGATGTCTCTCCCGTCATATAGGAGGGATAGATCTCATCTACATCACTCACATCCCTCCGTATAATTTGTCACATACCCAGTAATCGCCTTTATAGTCCACCCATTTACGAGTGACGTTTGACGAAGCCAAAGTATGCAACTCCTTATGTAGGGAACCATGGTGACTTCAGGTCTAAGGACTAATAGCCACATGAGAAAGTATATGACACTCATATAATGATCCATGATACTTTCTCATGGCAGGTCATTCAATATACATTCTCCAATGCATACCCATGTGTCAACTTGATATCTCATATCCATGACTTGTGAGATCAAGTCATTGTGTTGACCTACATGCTAGTCTCTATGCATTAACATTGTCCCTGAATGTTAATACTTGACTAGGAATGATTAATAGTAGTGTTCTCTATATCATCACATTATCGATTCAACCAATCGATTGATATAGATAAGAACCTACTACTCAAGGACATTATTATATTTAGTTATTTGGCACTAATACAAGTAAATATTATAACCATGCCTTTATAAATAGGAATATGATACAATAAAGTCCATACAACAATCATCACATGATTGAATCTAGGGCTTTCACTAACAATCTCTCACTAGCACTAGTGCCAATCACCGTAGTATCTAATACCCAATGACCTAGTGTGACCATCATGCTTTTTCTGTGCCAAAGCCTTGGTTAAGGGATCTGTGATGTTAGCCTCTGTGGGTAATCTGCAAATCTTCACATCTCCTCTATCGATAATCTCTCGAATGAGATGGAAGCACCGATATATTCGTCCTCTGTTGTAGAATCAACAACTGTGTCCTACTTGGAACTCTTCCAGCTCACAACGCCACCATTCAACCAAAACACGAACTCTGACTATGATCTATAATCATCCTGGTCAGTTTGGAAGCTGACATCGCTGTTACCCTTTACAACTACCTCCTCATCTCCTCCAAATGTCAAGAAATATTCTTTAGTCCTTCTCAAGTACTTAAGAATATTCTTGACTGCTATCCAGTGACGCTCACCTGGATCTGACTGGTATCTACTCGTCATGCTCAAAGCGTATGAGACATCAAGACGAGTACACAACATGGCGTACATGATAGATCCTATAGCTGATGCATAAGAGATCTTATCCATGCAGTCTCTCTCCTCTCTAGAAGAGGGACTTTGAGTCTTCGAAAGACTCACACCATGTGACATCAGCAGAAGTCCCTTCTTAGAATTCTGCATGGCAAACCGTAGTAATACCATGTCAATGTATGTACTCTGACTTAGGCCAAGCAATCTCTTAGATCTATCTCTATAGATCTTGATGCCTAGAATACAGGTTGCTTCACCTAAGTCTTTCATTGAGAAGCACGTCCCCAGCCAAGTCTTCACAGACTGTAGCGAAGGGATGTCATTCCCAATGAGTAGTATGTCATCCACATACAATACAAGGAAGACAACTGTGTTCCCATTAACCCTCTTATAGACACAGGGTTCATCTTCATTCTTGATAAAACTAAACTGTTTGATCGCATCATCGAATGAAACTGGACAGCTTGGTGGAGGAGTAAAGCCAAACAGCAGCCAAATGCTCTACCTTTTGATCGAGGGGCTCAGAAGATCACCAAGGGTCGCCGAGGATAGCAAATACGTAACTGGAACAGTAAGTTTCCATTCAGAAACGCAGTTTTTACATCCATCTTTCAGATCTCATAATCGTGGTATGCTGCAATAGCAAGCAAGATCTGAATGGACTTAAACATCGCCACTGGAGAAAAGGTTTCATCATAGTCAATACCCTGAATTTGCTCGAAACCTTTAGCCACCAATCGACCCTTATAGGTATGCGTAAGTCCATCCATGTCAGTCTTTCTCCTAAAGACCCACTTACACCCAATGAGTCTGACCCCTTCAGGTGGATCAACCAAAGTCCATACTTGGTTGGTGTACATGGATTCCATCTCGGACCTCATGACCTCTAGCCATTTCTCAGAATCTAAGCTCATCACAACTTCCTGATAGGAGGTAGGCTCATTTTCAATGAGCATAACGTCATCATGGTCAGACAAGAGAAATCAGTTCAGGCTGACGACGTACCCTATCAGACATGCAAAGAGGTAGGTCTACATGAAAAGGTGGTTGTTCCACAACTCTTTGTGCAACAATCTCATCACCCACAACACTTTGTGATTCCTGTTCAACCTCCATCAAGACCTCAGTGCTATGGTCCTTATCTTGAATTTCTTCAAGATCGAACGTACTCCCACTAGTTTTTCTAGAAACAAAATCCCTTTCTAGAAAAACCCTAGTCTTTGCTACAAACACTTTGTGCTGACTGGGAATGTAGAAGTAATATCCCTTTGTATCCTTGGGATATCCAACAAAATATCACCTATTGGATTTGGGTCCCAGTTTATCTGAGACTTGACGTCGAACGTAAGCCTCACAACCCCAAATTCTCGTGAAAGATATCTTGGGATTTCTCCTTGTCCATATCGTATATGGTGTCTTTATCATAGCCTTGGATGGTACATGGTTAAGGGTAAAGGCTGTTGTGTCTAGAGCATATCCCCAAAAAGATATAGGAAGATCTGTGTGACTCATCATAGATCGTACCATATCTAATAGGGTACGATTCTTCCTTTCGGATACACCATTCCATTGTGGTGTTCCAGGAGGAGTAAGTTGGGATAGAATCCCACACTCAGCTAGATAGTCACGAAACTCATGGCTAAGGTATTCACCACCTTGATCTGATCAAAGTATCTTAATACTCTTGCTAAGCTGGTTTTGTACTTCATTCTTGAATTCTTTGAACTTTTCAAAGGATTCTGATTTATGTGTCATGAGATACACATAACCATATCTACTGAAGTCATCAGTAAATGTAATGAAGTACCTGTAACCACCTCTAGCAGCAACATTGAAAGGGTCCGGAGGGGCGGCGCGACGCGATCATACATACATACATCGTACTACTTACAGCGGAAGACTTTGAACATATTTTTTTTTCTTTTTTACATAAACATGCATCGTCATTTCGTAGGTACTTCTTCTTAACATAGAGCATGCATCGTTATTTCATAAGTACTTAGTGCTTAATTCAAGTCCATAAACAAATCATCTTAAGGAAAACATGCATAAGGGACATAACAGATCTCTTCCACCATGCCACTGCCACACACACCTTGCCCCTCCTGCTGCTCCCTTTAGTTTAACCACCTTTACCTTTATCTGTAGTACAAGGGAACATAAACTATAAGCACATAGGCTTATCAAGATCCTGTCCTACTCACAAAAAAACATACATCGACATTAAGCATAGCAGGTAACATTCATAACATATAAGCAAACATAACATGTAACATATATGACATAAACAAACATAACATGTAGCATATGTAACATAAGCAAACATAACATGCAATACATATAACATAAGCAACATATCATGTACATATATGACATAAGCAAACATAACATGTAACATATATAACATAAGCAGACATAACATGTAGCATATGTAACATAAGCAAACATAACATGCAACACATATAACATAAGCAACATATCATGTACATATATGGCATAAGCAAACATAACATGTAACATATATAACATAAGCAAACATAACATGTAGCATATGTAACATAAGCAAACATAACATGCAACACATATAACATAAGCAACATATCATGTACATATATGACATAAGCCAACATACCATGTAACATATGTATCATAAGCAACCATATCATGTAACATATATGACATAAGCAATCATAACATAAAGCATCTGTAACATAAGCAACCATAACATGTAACATGTATAACATAAGCAATCATAACAAGTGACATATATAACATAAGCAATCATAACATAAAGGTATATGTAGGATGCTCTTCGAAAACATATATCATAGGTATTTGAACATAACTCTCAACATATTGGGCCCGACATTGTACCACATCATCATCATCATAGCGTGCATCCCTAAATAGACCCGAGGTAGCAAGTCTCGAACCTACTAGGTTACTAGGCCCAATCTTAGTCCGTCGACCTAGGGGCCATCATCATAACATAGAAGCCCATCCTAGGCCCGATCTTAGTCCGTCGGCCTAGGGCATCTGGGAGCCCATCCCGTACTAGGTCCGTACTATGACCGTCGACCTAGGGGCAATCATAACATAGAAGCCCATCCTAGGCCCGATCTTAGTCCGTCGGCCTAGGGCAACTTAGGAGCCCATCCCTTTGGACCTTGTTAGGGTCCTGGTACAAGTCATGCAGAAGGTAAAATACATACATGCTTCTTATCATAACATATCATATTTCATTTCATAAACATATCATATTTCATTTCATCAACCTATCATATTTCATTTCATAAACATATCATCTTTCACTTCATAAACATATCATATTTCACTTCATAAACATATCATATTTCACTTCATAAACATATCATATTTCACTTCATGAACATATCATATTTCATTTCATAACCATATCATATTTCATTTCATAAACACATATCTTATTTCATTTCATAAACACATATCATATTTCATTTCATAAACATATCATAAATATCACACACATATAGGGCATGACATAAGACATAAACATCATGAGCAAGTATACATGGAGTGGCCTAAACTGCATGGAGCTCTATCAAAGTTTTAAACACCAAACAACTTATATATATGTATGGTCTAACTAAAACACATGTTAATTCTTTAACGTATAAAGCATGGCATAGGACATGATTATCTTCTTCTAACATCAAACATGGCATGAACTCATTTCAAACCTAACCTAGAGCATGTTATCTTCAATCTAGCATCATTTAACATCACAAGTTATCATGAACTCACCTAAAGCATAAAATACATGTTAACCTAACCTAGAGCATGTTATCTTCATCTAGCATCATTTAACATCACAAGTTATCATGAACTCACCTAAAACATGGCATAAAGAACACAGTAGGGGTCTTGGCCGAATGGTTCAAAAAGGGTTTCATGGATCAACCACTTAACTAACTCATCTAAAAAAATCCCTCATCTTCATATTAATACAAGATATAGCATGGATCATAATGGTGAGCCCAAGTTATGGTCTTGGCCGAATGTTTCAAAGGGGTTTCATGGATCAACCACTTAACTAAACTCATCTAACAATCCTTCATCTTCATATTAATACAAGATATAACATGGATCATCATGGTGAGCCCAAGTTATGGTCTTGGCCGAATGTTTCAAGGGGGTTTCATGGATCAACCACTTAACTAAACTCATCTAAAAATCCCTCATCTTCATATTAATACAAGATATAGCATGGATCATCATGGTAAGCCCTAGTTATGGTCTTGGCCGAAAGCTTCTTGGGGCTTTTAGGGTTAAACTCTTAACCTAATCCATCTAGCATCCTATCATCATCATATTCATACAAGGTATGGCATGGATCTTCATTGAAAACTCAAGTAAAGGTCTTGGCCGAATGGTTCATGGAGAATTTGACATAACAACTTCAATCGAAAAGCTACTTGTATGCAGGTGAGGGGATACTTACATCCTTCGCTTTGCTTTTTGGTTGGAAGATAACCTAAGGGAAGCAATCCTAGCCTTCTTCTTGCTTGGATGAATTTCAGACAAAGGATGAGGAGGGGGAGCTTTAGGGTTCGGTGAGGAAGAAGAAGAGAAGGAGAAGATGTCAAGTTTGCTTCCTCATGTCTCCTCATTTTCCTATTTATTCACTTGAAGTGTCCCTTAGCCTCCCTTACCCTTAACTATCACTTCTCATATTCCCCTAATAGTACAACCCTACTAGGCTTCTGGTTATTGGATGCATCTATAGGGCTTGGCTATCTCTAGAGGTTTGGGGTTCAATTCCTAGGCCTTGCATCCTTTTTGGCTCATTTTCTTTTATTTTTGAAAGAGACCACATAAAGCCCATCATAATCAACCAAAAATTCTTGTAAAATTGCTAGAAATTTTACGAGCGTTACACATACATCACTATGTATAAGTCCTAACAAGTCCGTTGCTCTTTTGCTGTGTCCACTAAAGGGAGTCTTGGTCATCTTGCCTAAAAGACAAGACTCGCATGTCTCATATGATTCAAAATCAAATGAGTCCAGCAGCCCAACCTTATGGAGATGGGATAAGCGACTCTCATTTATGTGACCTAAGCGACAATGCCAGAGATAGGTTTGGTTTAACTCATTTGACTTGAACCTTTTGATACTTATGTTATAGATAGGGTTCTCTAAGTCTAGAAAGTAGAGTCCGTTCATTAGAGGTGCACTACAATAGAACATATCATTTAAATAAACTGAATAACATTTATTCTTTATTATAAATGTAAATTATTTCTTGTTCAAACAAGAAACCAAAATTATGTTCTTAGTTAAAGCAGACACATAATAACATTCATCTAATTCTAGTAAAAGCCCAGAGGGCAGAGATAGATCATAAGTTCCTACAGCAACAACAACAACTTTTGCTCCATTGCCTACTCGTAGGTCCACCTCGCCCTTTGTCAATGCCCTGCTATTTCTCAGTGCCTGCACATTGGTACAAATGTGAGATGCACATCCGGTATCTAATACCCATGATGAAGAAATAGATAGATTGACTTCTATAACATTTATACCTGAAGTAGAAGTCTCACTTCTCTTCTTCTTAAGATCTTTCAGGTATGCCTTACAGTTACGCTTCCAGTGTCCAACTTCCTTGCAGTGGAAGCAAGCCCCTTCCTTGGCCACCCCTCCTTTAGGTTTAAGTTCCTTGCCTTTGCCCTTAGCTTGGGACTTTCCCTTACCTTTAGGCTTGCCCTTGCCTTTCTTCTTTTGCACCATCAAAATGTCGTCAGATTTTCCCTTCTTAAGGTTGAGCTCAGTAGTTCTCAACATGCTGAGCATATCAGGCAGTGACTTATCAATTTCATTCATGTTGTAATTCTTGACAAATTGATTGTAGCTTTGCGGCAAAGACTGCAAGATCAAGTCAGTGGCCAGCTCTTGGCCAAGGGGAATCCCAATCTTTGTAGATATTTTTTATGTATCCAATCATCTTGAGTACATATGGACCTACGGGAGTCCCATCTTGCATCTTGGACTAAAACAATGCCTTAGAGATCTCAGATCTCTCGTGCCTTGCTTGTCCTTGATATAGTTGATGAAGATGTTCAACCATATCATAAGCATTCATGAACTCGTGTTGCTTCTGAAGCTCAGAGTTTATGGTCGCGAGCATTAGACATGACACATCTAATGCATCATCTTGATGCTTCTTGTAAGCATCTTTGTCAGCTCGCAAGGCAGTGGCAGGAGGTGGTTCCGGAATGGGCTGCTCCAGGACATACAGTTTCCTTTCTTGGATGAGAACAATTCTCAGGTTCCTGTACCAGTCCAGGAAATTTGCTCCATTAAGCTTGTCCTTCTCAAGGACAAAATGCAGAGAGAGAGAGTGTTCGTGTTTGTCGACATAGTAATCTACAACATACAATGCAGAGAATTAATATCATATTCCTTTTATCATTTAATTAGGCCTTTAATCAAATGATGCTCCCACTGAATTATAGGAATTTTATAGAATCGAGTTATGGATGTGGTCAAACCACATTACTAGATTCATACAAACTAGCTATAATTCTTGCGGGACAAGATCCACATCATACTAAGCCTTGAGTTAGCTTTGGCTAAATCGCCCAAGACTTAGTACGATCGGTGGGTAACACATTACCGAATACATCTCTATGCAACTCTTGTTTATAGGATCAAGACCCACATTTACAAAAGACCTTGAGTTAGCTTTAGCTAAATCGCCCAAGATTTAGTGTAAATGCGATCATATCCTATCTTTCCAACGGTTGGAATATGCCTATAGTTCTACTCGATCCAATTGAGTTAACTAGTTTTACTCAATCTAATTGAGCTTACTCTAACCCAAGCCGTGATAGGCGGGACCAAGATTGTCCCTCCGCACCCTACCAAGATAATATGTGTTGCTCTGCTTTGGCAGATTCAACAACTACAAATGATCGAGGTAGTGATGGGTATCAAGGACCTGGTAGGCATTTACGAGTTGATTCGATTAAGATCTAATCTAATCGTAATGTGTATCATATACGAATTAAGGCCTTTATTATCCTATATTAGCATGCATCACATACATACAAGCATTATTCTAGCATGCATCATATACATACAAGAAAAATATCCTAGCATGAATCATATATATACAAGCATTATTCTACTAGCATGCATCACATACATAAAAAGCAAAATCATATATATATATATATATATATATATATATATATATATATATATATATATATATATATATATATATATATATATATATATATATATATATATATATATATATATAATCAACTGTGATGTGGTCATGACCCTACTACGATCTTCTCAAGCCAATGAGAAGATCGGACGGTGAACCTAGGGCTAGCAGCTTCTCCAAGCGCTTCCTTTGACCGCCATGTGTCGTCGACACCCTTCTCGTAACTTCGTCTATAAGTGGACTTTCCACCGCTCTATTTTGTACATTACAAATATGAAACTCGAGTTACATTCAAGTCTAAAACTATTAAAACTAGAATTACAAAAGAAGAGGCACGACGCGCAGGTCGCATACACTATACAACACGCACAACCACAAAAATTGCACGCAGGCCGTATTATGAATTACAACACATTAACGTCCAATCACAGAATTATACATAATTCTAAATTATGTATTTTTACAAAAAATTTCTATAATTTTTTCTATTTTTTTCAATTTTATGAGTCACCTCTCCGTAACGGTCCCGCTAAGCGGTTTCCGGGCGCGATCGCGGGAAAGGCCCCTTTCAGGGATAGGGGCAGTGCCCCTACTCGCAAAATAAACTTTGCGAGTGTCCCTACTATGATCTTACAACGACTTAAGTCGCTGTCCCAAAAACCTAAAGCGAGAACTCGCCGTTTCGGAGAGTTTTTCTCGATGGTTGAAGCCTACAAGTGTCCCAACACTCGTTGCTTCGACTCTTCGAGAAAAATACCCAAAAATTCGATAAAAATATGAAATTTACAGAAACATAAAAATCTATAATTTTTATATCTAATACAAAAACTACAAAAAATGAAACACATACATGCTTCGCACGTGGCTCTGATACCATTGTTGGACTTTCCGAGCCGCAAAAACCGCTTTTTGCGTTGTGGAAACCCCGGAAGTCCGGCCACGGATCCGTGCGAAGATATATTAAAATAAAAAACATGTATGTGCTAAGTAAACTTAGATCTACCTTATATCTAGAAGGTGAGAGTGTTACCCTCGATGTGACGCCCTTCGCAAATCCCGCTCGTCCAAATAGCTTGCCGGAACTCTAGAGTGTCAAGTGTACACTCATCTATTGGTATCCACACAAGTAATAAGTGGAGAAAACACAACCTTGAGTGTGCTAGCACCCTTAGGATGGTTCGGCCAAGGAGGAGAGGGGAGCTTGAGAGGATGATCCAAGGAAGAAGATGACATTGGAGTAACTCACCAAAATCAATTACACCATCAAATGGAGTGGCCGACCACTTCATGACTTGGGGGGTTACATGCATGCATGTAACTCTAAGAGCCAATGACTCTTGGTCTTCCTCATGAGGTGGCACCAATTGATAAGTCAATGATGATGTGGAGCATCATCATTGGCCGGCCATGCCAAGTCATCATCATGACATGGCATTTAGTCAAGTCAAACTTGACCTTTCATCTTCCCTCTCAAGTCAAGTCAAACTTGACCTCTTATCTCCCATGGTTGATCAAATCCAACCATTTGATTCAAGTTAATTTAATTTAATAAATCTCTATTCATTAATTTAAATTGATTTGATGAATCAAATCTAAATTAGACTCATTCAACACTTGAATCAAATTGAGTCCAACTCAATTAGTCTAATTTGGATTACTCTTAATCCAATTTGGTTCATCCCATGAACCTAATCCTCATGGTTCATCATATGAACCTAATCTTCATCTAATTGCCCTTTGTATGTGACCCTATAGGTTCTTGTAACGTTGGCAATGCCCCTAAACCGATTTAGGAACATAAGCAATGAGCGGTATCTAGCAACACATTATTGCTACCCAAGTTACAAGAATGTTGAGCTCCAACATCACCTTTGTGACTACTAATTGTGACTCTCACAATATGTGACAATGTCCCTCTATCCTTGACATCTAGATTGACCAATTGAGGCATAGACCGTGTCATCCTCGGTACAATCTATATCTTGAACTCCAAGTAGACTCACTCTAATCAAATGAGCTCAATATCTCATATTGACTCATTTGGGCATGGTCATGCACTTCGTGGTCTCACTCTATCAAGAATAACGATGTCTCTCCCTTCATATAGGAGGGATAGATCCCATCTACATCACTCACATCCCTCCGAATAATTTGTCACATACCCAGTAATCGCCTTTATAGTCCACCCATTTACGGGTGACGTTTAACGAAGCGAAAGTATGCAACTCCTTATGTTGGGAACTATGGTGACTTCAAGTCTAAGGACTAATAGTCATACTAATAGCCACATGAGAAAGTATATGACACTCATATAACGATCCATGATACTTTCTCATGGTGGGTCATTCAGTATACATTCTCCAATGCATACCCATATGTCAACTTGATATCTCATATCCATGACTTATGAGATCAAGTCATCGTGTTGACCTACATGCTAGTCTCTATCCATTAACATTGTCCCAGAATGTTAATACTTGACTAGGAATGATTAAGAGTAGCGTTCTCTATATCATCTCATTATCGATTCAACCAATCGATTGATATAGATAAGAACCTACTACTCAAGGACATTATTATATTTAGTTATTTGACACCAATACAAGTAAATATAATAACCATGCCTTTATAAATAGGAATATGATACAATAAAGTCCATACAACAATCATCACATGATTGACTCTAGGGCTCTAGGTCACGGCAATGGAGGAAAGTGAGAGAGCAAGAAGGGAGAAGGAAGAAGATGAAATCAATTCACCACTAATGCAATGGTCGGCCACATTCAGGATGGGGTTATAAACATCCATGTAATACTAAGAGCAATGGCTCTTGGTCTTCCTCATAAGGTGGCACACCATGATGTGTCCATGATGATGTGGAACATCATCATTAGCCGGCCACTTTGCCAAGTCACCATGAATTGACATTTGGTCAAGTCAAACTTGAACTTCATCTTCCCTCTCAAGTCAAGTTAAACTTGACTTCTTATCTCCCATTGTTTATCAAATCCAACATTTAATTCAAGTCAATTTAATTTAATGAATCTCTATTCATTAGTTTAAATTGACTCAATGAATCAAATCTAAATTAGACTCATTCAACACTTGAATCAAATTGAGTCCAACTCAATTAGTCTAATTTGGATTACTCTTAATCCAATTTGGTTCATCACATGAACCTAATGTTAGTGAAAGCCCTAGAGCCAATCATGTGATGATTGTTGTATGGACTTTATTGTATCATATTCCTATTTATAAAGGCATGGTTATTATATTTACTTGTATTGGTGCCAAATAACTAAATATAATAATGTCCTTGAGTAGTAGGTTCTTATCTATATCAATCGATTGTTTGAATCGATAATGAGATGATATAGAAAACACTACTCTTAATCATTCCTAGTCGAGTATTAACATTCAGGGACAATGTTAATGCGTAGAGACTAGCATGTAGGTCAACACGATGACTTGATCTCACAAGTCATGGATATGAGATATCAAATTGACACATGGGTATGCATTGAAGAATGTATACTGAATGACCTGCCATGAGAAAGTATCATGGATCGTTATATGAGTGTCATATACTTTCTCATGTGACTATCAGTATGACTATTAGTCCTTAGACCTGAAGTCACCATAGTTCCCTACATAAGGAGTTGCATACTTTGGCTTCGTCAAACGTCACCCGTAAATGGGTGGACTATAAATGCGATTACTGGGTATGTGACAAATTATGCGGAGGGATGTGAGTGATGTAGATGGGATCTATCCCTCCTATATGACGGGGGTGACATCGATATTCTTGATAGAGTGAAACAACGAAGTGCATGACCATGCCCAAATGAGTCAATATGAGATATTGAGCTCATTTGATTAGAGTGAATCTACTTGGAGTTCAAGATATAGATTGTACCGAGGATGACACGGTCTGTGCCTCAATTGGTCAATCTAGATGTCAAGGATAGAGGAACATTGTCACATATTGTGAGAGTCACAATTAGTAGTCACAAAGGTGATGTTGGAGCTCAACATTCTTGTAACTTGGGTAGCAATGATGTGTTTGTAGGGATTTATTATGCAAAATAGCATATGCGCAACGGAAAAATAGGATCCCTTCCAAGTGATCCTTGCGAAAGAAAACCTCGTACAAAAATAAATTTCTCAAAACCTATCTTATAGGAGAATATTACCTTTGTTGCGTGCCCTTTTTAATCTCGCTTCTCCTTGGGTTTGTTGGATCTTTTAGCATATTCAAATGTCCGTGCCTCTATATGTATCCACACGAGCAAGCTCTTGTCTCACAAAAGAAACTAGAAGAACTCTCCTTTACTTCTTGCTAGAGAAGTCCCTAAAGGAGAGGAAGGTAGGGAAAAAGAGAAAGGAAGAAGAAGACTACTCTTCTTGCTAGCCTACACTCACAAAAGCCACACAACCAAAGCCTCTCACCACCAAGCTCTCTCCAAGCCTCAAGCTTCACCAACCTTGGCTGGCCACCCCATGGAGTGTTTTATAGGATTGAAAAAACCTTTCACCTCCTATCACATTCAATGCAATCAATTGCATTGAAAGATAATCACACACTCCTTGTTTGGCCGGCCACATGTGGAGAAATTCCAAAGGTCAAAACCCTTTGTCTCCTTCCACCTCATCAAGCTTAGGTGGCATGCTTATGTGGCATGCTTAGGTGGCATGCTTAGGTGGCATTCATGCATGTTGAATTAATCTTATTAATTCAATAAGCTTATGTTATCATATTGAATTAATCTCATTAAATCAATAAGGTAACATATTGAATTAATCTTATTAAATCAATTAAGCTTAGGCTATCATGATAACATATTTATTTAATCTTATTAAATTAATAAGCTTAGCATATTGAATTAATCTCATTAAATCAATAAGCTAAAATTCTCATTAAGCTTAAAGTCCAAAAAATCATTTTGTACTTAAGCTCATTCCCAAATTATTCTAGTCAAACTAGAATGCACTAATTCTTCTAATCATCATGCTCTTTGTGTGTGACCTTATAGGCTCTCATAACGTTGGCAGTGGATCTAAACTCTTTTAGATACACAAGCAATGAGCGACATCTAGCAATACATCATTGCTACCCAAGTTACGAAATAAGTCAAGATCCGACTAACCTTTCCGTGACTACTATAATGTATGACCGTGTCCTTCTATCCTTGATATCAGATTGACCAATGAGGCATAGACCGTGTCATCCTCGATCAATCTATGTGTTTCTTGATCCCTGAGTAAACTAACTCAAACAAATGAGCTCAATATCTCATATTGACTCATTCGAGCATGGCCATGCATTTTAGTAGTTCTACTCAATCAAGGGGCTCACAGATATCACTCCCGTCATATGGGAGGGATAGATCTCATCTACATCACTCACATCCCTCCGCATAATTTGTTATATACCCAGTAATCACCTTTATGGTCCACCCTGTTACGGGTGACGTTTGACGTTACCAAAGTACATAACTCCTTATGTAGGGAACCGTAGTGACTTCAGGTTTGAGGACTATTCATACCAATAATCACATGAGAAAGTTTATGACACTCATATGACGATCCATGAAACTTTCTCATGGCGGGTCAGTTCAGTATATATTCTCTAATATATACCCATGTGTCAACTTGATATCATATATCCATGACTTGTGAGATCAAGTCATCAATTGACCTACATGCTAGTCTTTATGTATTAATATTGCCCTTGCATATTAATACTTGACTAGGAACATTTAGGAAAGTGTTCTCTACAGCCTCTCATAATCAATTCTGCCAATTGATGTGCTGTAGATAAGAACCTACTTTTCTAGGGCATTATTATATTTAATTTAGCTGGCACAAGCAAGACGTAAATATAATAACCAATTCTTTGCCTTTATAGAATATGATACAAAATGTTCCCTATTCAACCATCACATGATTGGTTCTAGGGCTATAACTAACATTCTCCCACTAGCACTAGTACCAATCACTATAACATCTGATACCTAGTGACCTAGTGTAACCATCATGCTTCCTCTGTGCCAAAGCCTTGGTCAATGGATCTGTGATGTTATCTTCTGTCGGTACTCTGCATATCCTCACATCTCCTCTATCGATGATCTCTCGAATGAGATGGAAGCAACGCAGTATGTGTTTGGTATGCTGATGTGATCGAGGTTCCTTAGCCTGTGCAATAGCCCCATTGTTGTCACAATAGAGGTCTATTGGATCTGCAATGCTAGGAACTACCCCAAGTTCACTGATGAACTTGCGGAGCCAAACATCCTCCTTTGTTGCATCAGACGCAGCAATATACTCGGCTTCTGTTGTAGAATCAGCAACTGTGTCCTGCTTTGAACTCTTCTAGCTCACAGCTCCACCATTCAGGCAAAACACGTACCCCGATTGCGATCTATAGTCATCCTTGTCTGTTTGGAAGCTTGCATCACTGTAACCCTTTACAGTTAGCTTTTCATTGCCTCCATATATCATGAAATATTATTTCGTTCTTCGTAAGTATTTAAGAATATTTTTGACTGCTATCCAGTGACTTTCACCTAGATCCGACTGGTATCTACTCATCATGCTCAAAGCATACGAGACGTCAGGACGAGTACAAAGCATGGCGTACATGATAGACCCTATAGCAGATGCATAAGAAATCTTATCCATGCGATCTCTCTCCTCCTTAGAAGAGGGACATTGAGTCTTCGAAAGACTCACACCATGTGATAAAGGCAGAAATCCTTTCTTGGAATTTTGCATAGCAAAACGATCTAGCACTTTATCAATGTATGTACTCTGACTTAGGCCAAGTAATCTTTTAGATCTATCTCTATAGATCTTGATGCCTAGAATATAGGTAGCTTCACCTAAGTCTTTCATCGAGAAACAATTCCCTAACCACATCTTCACAGACTGGAGTGAGGGAATATCATTTCCGATGAGAAGTATGTCATCTACATACAAGATAAGAAATACAACTGTGCTCCCACTATTTCTCTTGTAGACACAAGGTTCATCTTCATTCTTGATGAAACCAAACTCCTTGATTGCATCATCGAATTGAAGATTTCAGCTTCGAGAGGCTTGCTTTAGTCCATAAATGGACCTTTGCAGTTTGCATACCTTTCCAGGATGCTTTGGATCTTCAAAACCCTCAGGCTGTGTCATGTACACATCCTCGAGTAGCTTTCCATTCAGAAAAGCGGTTTTGACATCCATCTGCCAGATCTCATAATCGTGGTAGGCTGCAATAGCAAGTATGATCTGAATGGATTTAAGTATCGCAACTGGTGAAAAGGTTTCATCATAGTCAATACCATGAATTTGTTTGAATCCTTTAGCCACCAATCTACCTTTATAGGTATGCTTATTACCATCTATGTCAGTCTTTACTTTAAAGACCCACTTACACCCAATGGGTTTTACCCCTTCAGGTGGATCAACCAAAGTCCATACTTGGTTAGTGTACATGGATTCCATTTCGGATCTCATGGCCTCTAGCCATTTCTCGGAATCTGGGCTCATCATAGCTTCTTGATAGGATGTAGGCTCGTCAAGATCGACAAGCAATACATTACCGTTGTCAGTCAAGAGAAAAGAATATCTCTCGGGTTGACGACGGATCCTATCAGATCTACGAAGAGGTTGGTCTACTTGAACAGGTGTTTGTTCCACAACTCTTTGGGCAACAATTTCCTCATCCACAACACTTTGTGGTGCCTGTTCATTTTCCATCGAAGCCTTAGTGTTATCTTCATCTTGAATTTCTTCAAGATGAATTTTACTCCCACTAGTTTTTCTAGAAATAAATTCTCTTTCTAGAAAGACAGCATTTCTGGCAACAAACACCTTGCCAAGTGTGGGATTGTAAAAGTAATATCCCTTAGTTTCCTTGGGATATCCTACAAAATAACACTTATCTGATTTGGGTCCTAGTTTATCTGAGACTTGACGTCTAACATAAGCTTCACAACCCCAAATCTTTATAAAAGACATTTTGGGACTCTTCCCAGTCCATAACGTATATGGTGTCTTTTCTACGGCTTTTGATGGGACGTGATTAAGTGTGAAAGCGGCTATCTCTAGAGCTAAACCCCAAAAGGAAGTGGGTAGATCAGTCTGGCTCATCATTGATCGTACCATATCTAATAGAGTACGATTTCTCCTCTCAGATACACCATTCCATTGTGGTGTTCCAGGTGGAGTGAGTTGGGATATTATCCCACACTCAGCCAGGTGATCACGAAACTCTTGACTAAGGTATTCACCACCTCGATCTGATCGAAGTAGCTTAATACGCTTACCAAATTGGTTTTGTACTTCATTCTTGAATTCTTTGAACTTTTCAAAGGATTCTGACTTATGTCTCATCAAATATAAGTAGCCAAATCTACTCATATCATCAGTGAAAGTAATAAAGTACTTATAGCCTCCTCTGACTTCGACATTGAAAGGGCCACATACATCAGTATGTATGAGTCCTAACAAGTCCGTCGCTCTCTCGCCATGTCCACTAAATGGAGTTTTAGTCATCTTTCCTAAAAGACAAGATTCGCATACCTCATATGATTCAAAATCAAATGAGTCCAATAATCCATCTTTATGGAGTTGGGATATGCGTTTTTCATTTATGTGACCTAGGCGACAGTGCCAGAGATATGTTTGGTTCAAATTATTCGATTTGAACCGTTTGGTATTTACGTTATAAATTGGGTTTTCTAAATCTAGAACATAGAGACCATTCATAAGTGGTGCATTACAATAGAACATTTCATTCAAATAAATGGAACAACATTTGTCCTTTATTATAAAAGAAAAGTTTTTCTTGTCTAAACAAGATACAGAAATTATGTTCTTCGTTAATGAAGGTACATAAAAGCACTCCTCTAGTTCTAAGATAAGCCCAGTGGGCAAAGACAAAGAATATGTTCCTACAGCTACAGCAGCAACTTTTGCGCCATTGCCTACTCGTAGTCCACTTCGCCCTTTGCCATTAGTCTACAATTTCTCAGTCCCTGCACATTAGTACAAATGTGAGATGCACATCCGGTATCTAATACCCATGTAGAAGAAATAGATAGATTAACTTATATAACGTGTATACCTGAGGCAGAAGTCCCACTTCTTTTCTTCTTTACTTCCTCAAGGTAGACTTTGCAGTTCCGCTTCCAGTGTCCAGTCTCACCGCAATGGAAACATTCCCCTTCCTTAGGTACTTTACCTTTACCCTTTGAAGTGGATGAATTGGCCTTGCCTTTGGCTTGGGTCTTACCCTTGCCTTTGCGCTTACCTTTGCCCTTCTTGACCATTAGTACGTTACTAACTTTCTTCTTGAGATTCGGTTCAGCAGTTCTTAACATGCTGAGAATCTCAGGCAAAGGCTTATCAATTTCATTCATGTTATAATTCATGACGAATTGATTATATGCTTCCGACAATGATTGCAGGATAACATCGGTTGTCAATTCTTGGCTCAGTGGAAAACCTAGTCTTTCAAGGTTCTCAACGTACCCTATCATTTTAAGTACGTGAGTTCCTACAGGTGTTCCTTCTTGCATCTTTCATGCAAAAAGAGCCTTAGACACTTCAAAACACTCGTGCCTAGCTTGTCCTTGATATAGTTGTTTCAAATGCTCAACCATACCATAGGCATCCATGTTCTCATGTTGCTTCTGAAGCTCAGAGTTCATGGTGGCAAGCATAAGACATGACACATCTAATGCGTCATCTTGTTGCTTCTTATAAGCATCCTTTTCAGCACGAGTGGCCGCAGGGGCGGGTGTTTCAGGGATAGACTGCTCTAGGACATACAGTTTACGTTCTTGCTTGAGGATAATCCTCAAGTTCCTATACCAGTCTAGAAAGTTAGCTCCATTGAGCTTGTCTTCTCAAGGGCGATCGCAAAGTTGAGGGTGTGTCGTGTTAGATGACATGGTGATCTACAACATTAAAATGCAAAATTAAGTATCATACCTAAGTCATTTAATTAGGCCTTTAATTAAATGAGGCTCCCACTAAATTCTCATAGCTTTGATATGAGCTAATAATTGATGTAGGTAAACACATTTTGCTTACATCATTAGCTTCTATTTAGCTATAAATTTATATGGGATAAAGATCCACATCATACTTCATCTTGAGTTAGCTTTGGCTAATCGCCCAAGATGTAGTATGATTAGGTAGGCAATCTTTTGCCAATTACATCTGATGTAACTCTTTAATAGCTTTGGTTAAGTTTAGATTAGTTTAGTGCTTATTCCTAAACCAGCTTCCAGGCCGTGGCGAGGCACAGAGGCCTTCTTTGATATCGGAGCAATGACCACTTTCTAAGACAAAGCTGATGTTCGAAAATCACACAAAACTAATTTTTAAAACTTATGTTCAAAGATAATATATGCCTCTACTTTCTTAATTAAATAAGAAAAACTTAATTAAGTCTTAACCAAGTTTGATAGCGGGACATCACGATTGTCCACTCGCACTCTTCCAAGATAAAATGCATTGCTTTGCTTTGGCAAACCCAACAACAAATGATCGAGGAAGTAGTGAGTACCAAACTTTGGTAGGCATATCGTTTTTGACTTATTAAGAAATAAGCATGCATCACATACATATTAGCATACATCACATATAAGCTAAATTAACATGCATCACATACATATTAAACTAAGCGTGTCATGGTTATGGCCCTTATTCTACAATCTTCTCAAGCCAATGAAAAGATTGATTGGTCAACCTAAGGATAGCATCTTCTCCCAAGTGCTTCCTTTTGGTTGTCTTGTGTTGTTGACTCCCTCCTTGTAACATCATCTTCCAATGGACCCTCCTCCATCTTTATTTTGTATATTACAAAAGGAGAAATACTCGAGTTACATTCGAGTCTAAAACTAATTTTACAATAAGAATTTTAGGAGAAAGGCACGACACGCAGGCCGTATTAAGAATTACAACACACACATTCACAAACTTTTTGGGACTAGGCCATAACCATGCACCATGTCAATTTTAACTTTTAAAAGACATCGGATATTTTATTATGTTTGAAAAATTGCTAATGCAATTATCAACTCATAATAAAATTTATCCTACTTCTATATCATATATAAAATAGAGAAAACCTATTTTTATACGATCTTTCGCAAGTGGCTCTGATACCACTGTAGGGATTTATTATGCAAAATAGCATATGCGCAACGGAAAAATAGGATCCCTTCCAAGTGATCCTTGCGAAAGAAAACCTCGTACAAAAATAAATTTCTCAAAACCTATCTTATAGGAGAATATTACCTTTGTTGCGTGCCCTTTTTAATCCCGCTTCTCCTTAGGTTTGTTGGATCTTTTAGCACGTTCAAATGTCCGTGCCTCTATATGTATCCACACGAGCAAGTTCTTGTTTCACAAAAGAAACTAGAAGAACTCTCCTTTACTTCTTGCTAGAGAAGTCCCTAAAGGAGAGGAAGGTAGGGAAAAAGAGAAAGGAAGAAGAAGACTACTCTTCTTGCTAGCCTACACTCACAAAAGCCACACAACCAAAGCCTCTCACCACCAAGCTCTCTCCAAGCCTCAAGCTTCACCAACCTTGGCCGGCCACCCATGGAGTGTTTTATAGGATTGAAAAAACCTTTCACCTCCTATCACATTCAATGCAATCAATTGCATTGAAAGACACTCCTTGTTTGGCCGGCCACATGTGGAGAAATTCCAAAGGTCAAAACCCTTTGTCTCCTTCCACCTCATCAAGCTTAGGTGGCATGCTTAGGTGGCATGCTTATGTGGCATTCATGCATGTTGAATTAATCTTATTAATTCAATAAGCTTATGTTATCATATTGAATTAATCTCATTAAATCAATAAGGTAACATATTGAATTAATCTTATTAAATCAATTAAGCTTAGGCTATCATGATAACATATTTATTTAATCTTATTAAATTAATAAGCTTAGCATATTGAATTAATCTCATTAAATCAATAAGCTAAAATTCTCATTAAGCTTAAAGTCCAAAAAATCATTTTGTACTTAAGCTCATTCCCAAATTATTCTAGTCAAACTAGAATGCACTAATTCTTCTAATCATCATGCTCTTTGTGTGTGACCTTATAGGCTCTCATAACGTTGGCAGTGGATCTAAACTCTTTTAGATACACAAGCAATGAGCGACATCTAGCAATACATCATTGCTACCCAAGTTACGAAATAAGTCAAGATCCGACTAACCTTTCCGTGACTACTATAATGTATCACTCCCGTCATATGGGAGGGATAGATCCAATCTACATCACTCACATCCCTCCGCATAATTTGTTATATATCCAGTAATCGCCTTTATGGTCCACCCTGTTACGGGTGACGTTTGACGATACCAAAGTACATAACTCCTTATGTAGGGAACCGTAGTGACTTCAGGTTTAAGGACTATTCATACCAATAGTCACATGAGAAAGTTTATGACGATCCATGAAACTTTCTCATGGCAGGTCAGTTCAGTATATATTCTCTAATATATACCCATGTGTCAACTTGATATCATATATCCATGACTTGTGAGATCAAGTCATCAATTGACCTACATGCTAGTCTTTATGTATTAATATTGCCCTTGCATATTAATACTTGACTAGGAACATTTAGGAAAGTGTTCTCTACAGCCTCTCATAATCAATTCTGCCAATTGATGTGTTGTAGATAAAAACCTACTTTTCTAGGGCATTATTATATTTAATTTAGCTGGCACAAGCAAGACGTAAATATAATAACCAATCCTTTGCCTTTATAGAATATGATACAAAATGTTCCCTATTCAACCATCACATGATTGGTTCTAGGGCTATAACTAACAGTGTTGCTAGATACTGCTCATTGCTTATGTTCCTAAATCGGTTTAGGGACATTGCCAACGTTACAAGAACCTATAGGGTCACACACAAAGGGAAATTAGATGGAGATTAGGTTCATATGATGAACCATGAGGATTAGGTTCATGGGATGAACCAAATTGAATTAAGAGTAATCCTAATTAGAATAATTGAGTTGGACTCAATTTGATTCAAGTGTTGAATGAGTCTAATTTAGATTTGATTCATCAAATCAATTTAAATTAATGAATAGAGATTCATTAAATTAAAATTTACTTGAATCAAATGGTTGGATTTGATCAACCATGGGAGATAATGGGAGATAAGAGGTCAAGTTTGACTTGACTTGAGAGGGAAGATGAAAGGTCAAGTTTGACTTGACCAAATGTCATATCATGATGATGACTTGGCATGGCCGGCCAATGATGATGCTCCACATCATCATTGACTTATCATGTGGTGCCACCTCATGAGGGAGACCAAGAGTCATTGGCTCTTGGAGTTACATGCATGCATGTAACCCCCCAAGGTTAAAGTGGTCGGCCACTTCTTGATGAGGAGTGAATTGTTTTTGGGTAACTCCATCTTCTTCCTTGGCTCTCTTCCTCTCTTGCTCTCCCAATCCTCCATTGCCGAGACCTTCAAGGAGTGCTAGCACACTCAAGATTGTCTTTTCTCCACCTATTGCTTGTGTGGATACCAATAGAGGAGTGTGCATTTGACACTCTCGAGTTTCGGCAATCCATTTGGACGAGTGGGATAAGCGAAGGGCATCGCTTCAAGGGTAACTTCTTATCATGTAGATCTAGAGTAGATCTAAAGGTATTAAACACATACATGTTAGTTTTATTTTTATACTTCGCACGGATCCATGGCCAGGGCTTCCGAGATTTCCATAACACAAAAAGCGATTTTTGCGGCTCGGAAAACCCAACAGTGGTATCAGAGCCACGTGCGAAGCATGTATGTGTTTCATTTTTGCAGTTTTTATATTAGATATAAAAATTACATATTTTTATGTTTCTGTAAATTTCCTATTTTTATAGAATTTTTGGTTATTTTTCTCGAAGAGTCGAAGCAACGAGTGTTGGGACACTTGTAGGCTTCAACAATCGAGAAAAACTCTCCGAAACGGCGAGTTCTCGCTTTTGGTTTTAGGGACAGCGACTTAAGTCGCTGTAAGATCATAGTAGGGACACTCATAAATTTTATTTTGTGAGTAGGCGCGCTGCCCCTATCCCCAAATGGGGTCTTGTCCCGCGATCGCGCCAGGAAACCGCTTAGCGGGACCGTTACGGAGAGATGACTCATAAAATTGAAAAAAAAGGAAAAATTATAGAAATTTTCTGTAAAAATATATAATTTAGAATTATTTATAATTCTGTGATTGTCATGGCCCAAGAACCCCAATTTGATTGGACGTTAATGTGTTGTAATTCATAATACATGCCGCTTTTTGTGGTTGTGCGTGTTGTTGAGTGTATCGACGACTGGCGCGTGCCTCTTCTTTTGAAATTCTAGTTGTAAATAGTTTTAGACTCGAATGTAACTCGAGTTTCATATTTGTAATGTACAAAATGGAGTGGTGGAAAGTCCACTTGTAGACGAAGTTACGAGAAGGGTGCCGATGACACATAGAGGTCAAAGGAAACGCTTGGAGAAGCTACTAGCCCTAGGTTGACCGTCCGATCTTCACATTAGCTTGAGAAGATCGTAGTAGGGCCATGACCACATCACAATTGATTATATATATATATATATATCATATATATATATATATATATATATATATATATATATATATATATATATATATATATATATATATATATATGATTTTGCTTGTATGTATGTGATGCATGCTAGTAGAATAATGCTTTTATGTATATGATGCATGTTAGTATATTTTTCTTGTATGTATATGATGCATGCTAGAATAATGCTTGTATGTATGTGATGCATGCTAATATAGGATAATAAAGGCCTTAATGCATATATGATACACATTACGATTAGATTAGATCTTAATCGAATCAACTTGTAAATGCCTACAAGGTCCTTGATACCCATCACTACCTCGATCATTTGTAGTCGTTGAATCTATCAAAGCAGAGCAACGCATATTATCTTGGTAGGATGCAGAGGGACAATCTTGGTCCGGCCTATTACGGCTTGGGTTAGAGTAAGCTCAATTAGATTGAGTAAACCTAGTTAACTCAATTGGATCGAATATAACTATAGGCATATTCCAACCGTTGGAAAGATAGGATAAGATCGCATTTACACTAAATCTTGGGCGATTTAGCCAAAGCTAACTCAAGGTCTTTTGTAAATGCGGGTCTTGATCCTATAAACAAGAGTTGCATAGAGATGTAATCGGTAATGTGTTACCCACCGATCGTACTAAGTCTTTGGCGATTTAGCCAAAGCTAACTCAAGGCTTAGTATGATGTGGATCTTGTCCCGCAAGAATTATAGCTAGTTTGTATGAATCTAGTAATGTGGTTTGACCACATCCATAACTCGATTCTACAAAATTTCTATAATTCAGTGGGAGCATCATTTGATTAAAGGCCTAATTAAATGATAAAAGGAATATGATATTAATTCTCTGCATTGTATATTGTAGATTACTATGTCGACAAACACGAACACTCTCTGTCTGCATTCTATCTTGGAGAAGGACAAGCTCAATGGAGCATATTTCCTGGACTGGTACAGGAACTTGAGAATCATTCTCACCAAAGAAAGGAAATTGTATGTCCTGGAGCAGCCCATTCTGGAGGCACCTCCTGCCACTGCCTCGCGAGCTGACAAAGATGCTTACAAGAAGCATCAAGATGATGCATTAGATGTGTCATGTCTATTGCTCGCAACGATGAACTCTGAGCTTCAGAAGCAACACGAGTTCATGAATGCTTATGGTATGGTTGGACATCTTCGTCAACTATATCAAGGACAAGCAAGGCATGAGAGATATGAAGTCTCTAAGGCATTGTTTGGGTCCAAAATGCAAGATGGGACTCCCATAGGTCCATATGTACTCAAGATGATTGGGTACATAGAAAATCTACAAAGGTTGGGATTCCCACTTGGCCAAGAGCCTGACTTGATCTTGCAATCTTTGCCACAAGCCTACAATCAATTTGTCATGAATTACAACATGAATGAAATTGATAAGCCACTGCCTGAGATGCTCAGCATGTTGAGAACTGCTGAGCTCAACCTTAAGAAAGGAAAATCTGACTCCATTATGATGGTGCAAAAGAAGAAAGGCAAGGGCAAGCCTAAAGGTAAGGGAATGTCCCAAGCCAAGGGCAAAGGCAAAGAACTTAAACCCAAAAGAGGGGTGGCCAAGGAAGGGGCTTGCTTCCACTGCAAGGAAGCTGGACACTGGAAGCGTAATTGCAAGGCATACCTGGAAGATCTTAAGAAGAAGAGAAGTGAGACTTCTACTTCAGGTATTAATGTTATAGAAGTCAATCTATCTATTTCTTCATCATGGGTATTAGATACCGGATGTGCATCTCACATTTGTAACAATGTACAGACGCTGAGAAATAGCAAGACATTGACAAAGGGCGAGGTGGACCTATGAGTAGGCAATGGAGCAAGAGTTGCTGTTGTTGCTGTAGGAATTTATGATCTATCTCTACCCACTGGGCTTGTACTAGAATTAGATGAATGTTGTTCTGTGTCTGCTTTAACTAAGAACATAATTTCGATTTCTTGTTTGAACAAGAAAGGGTTTACATTTATAATAAAGAACAAATGTTGTTCAATTTATTTAAATGATATGTTCTTTTGTAGTGCAGCTCTAATGAACGGACTCTACTTTCTAGACTTAGAGAGCCCTTTCTATAACATAAGTACCAAAAGGTTCAAGTTAAATGAGTTGAACCAAACCTATCTCTGGCATTGTCGTCTTAGGTCACATAAATGAGAGTCGCTTATCTCAGCTCCATAAGGATGGGCTGCTAGACTCATTTGATTTTGAATCATATAAGACATGCGAGTCTTGCCTTTTAGGCAAGATGACCAAGACTCCCTTTAGTGGACACAGCGAAAGAGCAACGAACTTGTTAGGACTTATACATAGCGATGCATGTGGCCCTTTCAATGTTGCAGCTAGAGTGGTTACTTTTGACACATAAATCAGAATCCTTTGAAAAGTTCAAAGAATTCAAGAATGAAGTACAAAACCAGCTTGGCAAGAGTATTAAGATACTTCGATCAGATCGAGGTGGTGAATACCTTAGCCATGAGTTTCGTGACTATCTAGCTGAGTGTGGGATTCTATCCCAACTCACTCCTCCTGGAACACCACAGTGGAATGGTGTATCCGAAAGGAGGAATCGTACCCTATTAGATATGGTACGATCTATGATGAGTCACATAGATCTTCCTATATCCTTTTGGGGATATGCTCTAGACACAGCAGCCTTTACCCTTACCTGTGTACCATCCAAGGCTGTGATAAAGACACCATATACGATATGGAAAGGGAGAAATCCCAAGATGTCTTTCATGAGGATTTGGGATTGTGAGACTTACGTTCGACGTCAAGTCTCAGACAAACTGGGACCCAAATCCGATATGTGCTATTTTGTTGGATATCCTAAGGATACAAAGAGATATTACTTCTATATTCCCAGTCAGCACAAAGTCTTTGTAACAAAGACTGGAGTTTTTCTAGAAAGGGATTTTGTTTCTAGAAAAACTAGTGGGAGTACGTTCGATCTTGAATAAATTTAAGATAAGGACCATAGCATTGAGGCCTTGATGGAGGTTGTGTTAGTATGAGCCCTTAGTGCCAATTATGAGATGATTGGTGAGGGAGACTTTTGTATTATATTCTTGCATTAATAAAGGAAAAGATTGATTATTATATTTCTTTATGCGTGTGCCAGCTAAATAAATATAATAATGCCCATGAATAGTAGGTTGTTATCTACAGTATATCAATTGGTAGAATTGATTATGAGAAGCTGTAGAGAACACTATTCTTAAATATTCCTAGTCGAGTATTGTATTAATAGACAAGGGCTATATTGATACATTGAGACTAGCATGTAGGTCAATGGATGACTTGATCTCACAAGTCATGGATATGTGATATCACATTGATACATGGGTATATATATTGGAGACTATATATACTGAATTGACCCACCATGAGAAAGTATCATGGATCATTATATGAGTGTCATATACTTTCTCATGTGACTATTGGTATGAATATTCCTTAGACCTGAAGTCACTACGGTTCCCTACATAAGGAGTTATGTACTTTGGTATCGTCTAACGTCACACCGTAATTGGGTGACTATAACGGCGCTCACTGAGTATGTAACGAATTATGCGGAGGGATGTGAGTGATGTAGATGAGATCTATCCCTCCCATATGACGGGAGTGATATCTTTGGCCTCTTGATAGAGTAGGACCACGAAATGCATGACCATGCTAAAATGAGTCAATATGAGATATTGAGCTCATTTGTTTGAGTGAGTCTACTTGGGGATCAAGAAACATAAAGATTGATAAGAGGGTGACACGGTCTATGCCTCATTTATCGATCTGAGATATCAAGGATAGAAGGACACTGTCATATGATAATAGTCACGGAAGAGGTTGTCGGATCTCGACATTCTCATCACTTGGGTAGCAATGATGTATTGCTAGATGCCGCTCATTGCTTATGTATCTAAAATGGTTTTGGATACATTGCCAACGTTATGAGAGCCTATAGGGTCACACACAAAGAGCATATTATTTTGGAGAGGAAATCATTTTGGTTTGACTAAAATGAATTATTAGTTAATTGGATTAACTAGAATGAGTAAGACTCATTACTTGGCTAAATTTGAGTTGGACTCAAATTGGTTTATGTTGAGTTAGACTCAAGTCAAACCAAGAGAAGAAGGCTAAAATGAATAATACACGAATTAATAATATAATACACGAATTAATAAATGGGGTTTTAAATGGGATTTAAAACTCATTAATGTGCATTTAATGAGCATTTATTGACTTCCTTTCTTTTACCATGGAGAATAAGGAAGTGCATTTAATGTCTCATTAAGGTGTATTATTGTGGCTTCTTCTTCTTCAACGTGGACAATGAAAAAGAAATTTGATTTTATTTTTCGTTCACAACACAAGAGGGCCAAGTACCGAGTGGAAAAGTGAGACCTTGGAGTGGTTGCTAGCACAATCGAAAGGGCTTACCTCTTCTCTCCAAGATCGTGTGTGTGTGCACCGTAGAGGCGTGGACATTCTAACCACGCTGAGATCCGTAAGTGTTGCTGACTGGAATTCGAAGGGCACGCTTCGAAGGTAATCTCGATTCCTATAGGATAGAATCGATAATTGAAACGAGTATATTTTTTTTTGCTTGGATCTCTGGAGGGATCCTAAGTTTTCCGCTGCGAATTTTGTTTATCGCTCGGGATCCCTACAGGTTGAACAGGAACCACAAAGTGTTGTGGGTGATGAAATTGTTGCACAAAGAGTTGTGGAACAACCACCTGTTCATGTAGACACTACCTCTTCGCAGGTCTGATAGGGTACGTCGTCAGCCTAAGAGATATTCATTTCTCTTGTCTGACCATGATGACGTTATGCTCATTGAGAATGAGCCTACCTCCTATCATGAAGCTGTGATGAGCCCAGATTCTGAGAAATGGCTAGAGGCCATGAGGTCTAAGATGGAATCCATGTACACCAACCAAGTATGGACTTTGGTTGATCCACCTGAAGGGGTCAAACCCATTGGGTGTAAGTGGGTTTTTAGGAGAAAGACTGACATGGATAGACTTACGCATACCTATAAGGGTCGATTGGTGGGTAAAGGTTTCAAGCAAATTCATGGTATTGACTATGATGAAACCTTTTCTCCAGTGGCGATGTTTAAGTCCATTTGGATCTTGCTTGCTATTGCAGCATACCACGATTATGAGATCTTACAGATGGATGTCAAAACTGCGTTTCTGAATGGAAACTTACTCGAGGATGTGTACATGACATAACTTGAGGGTTTTGAAGATCCACAGCATACTGGGAAAGTATGAAAGCTGTAAAGGTCCATTTATGGGCTAAAGCAAGCCTCTCGGAGCTAGAATCTTCGATTCGATGATGCGATCAAACAGTTTGGTTTCATCAAGAATGAAGATGAACCCAGTTATACAAGAGGGTTAATGGGAACGCAGTTGTCTTCCTTGTATTGTATGTGGATGACATACTACTCATAAGGAATGACATCCCTTCGCTACAGTCTGTGAAGACTTAGCTGGGGAGGTGCTTCTCAATGAAGGACTAAGGTGAAGCAGCCTGTATTCTAGGCATCAAGATCTATAGAAATAGATCTAAGAGATTGCTTGGCCTAAGTCAGAGTACATACATTGACACGGTATTACTACGGTTTACCATGCAGAATTCCAAGAAGGAACTTCAGCCGATGTCACATGGTGTGAGTCTTTCAAAGACTCAAAGTCCCTCTTCTAGAGAGGAGAGAGACCGCATGGATAAGATCCCTTACGCATCTGCTATAGGATCTATCATGTACGCCATGCTGTGTACTCGTCTTGATGTCTCGTATGCTGTGAGCATGACGAGTAGGTACCAGTCAGATCCAGGTGAGCGTCACTAGATAACAGTCAAGAATATTCTTAACTACTTGAGAAGGACTAAAGAATATTTCTTGATATTTGGAGGCAATGAGGAGCTAGCTGTAAAGGGTTACAGCGATGCCAGCTTCCAAACAGACCAGGATGATTATAGTTCGTAGTCAGGGTTCGTGTTTTGGTTGAATGGTGGCGCTGTGAGCTGGAAGAGTTCAAAGCAGGACACAGTTGTTGATTCTACAAAAGAGTCGAATATATCGGTGCTTCCATCTCATTCGAGAGATTATCGATAGAGGAGATGTGAAGATTTGTAGAGTACCCACAGAGGCTAACATCGCAGATCCCTTGACCAAGGCTTTGGCACAGAAAAAACATGATGGTCACACTAGGTCATTGGGTATTAGATACTACGGTGATTGACACTAGTGCTAGTGGGAGATTATTAGTGAAAGCCCTAGAGTCAATCATGTGATGATTGTTGTATGGACTTTATTGTATCTTTTATCCTATTTTTAAAGGCATGGTTATTATATTTACTTATATTGGTGCCAAATAACTAAATATAATAATGTCCTTGAGTAGTAGGTTCTTATCTATATCAATCGATTGGTTGAATCGATAATGAGATGATATAGAGAACACTACTCTTAATCATTCATAGTTGAGTATTAACATTCAGGGACAATGTTAATGCGTAGAGACTAGTATGTAGGTCAACACGATGACTTGATCTCACAAGTCATGGATATGAGATATCAAGTTAACACATGAGTATGCATTAGAGAATGTATACTGAATGACTCACCATGAGAAAGTATCATGGATCGTTATATGAGTGTCATATACTTTCTCATGTGGCTATTATAATGACTATTAGTCCTTAGACCTGAAGTCACCATGGTTCCCTACATAAGGAGTTGCATACTTTGGCTTCGTCAAACATCACCCGTAAATTGGTGGACTATAAAGGCGATTACTGGGTATGTAATAAATTATGCGGAGGGATGTGAGTATTGTAGTTGGGATCTATCCCTCCTATATGACGGGGGTGACATCGATATTCTTCATAGAGTGAGACCACGAAGTGCATGGTCATACCCAAATGAGTCAATATGAGATATTGAGCTCAATTGATTAGAGTGAGTCTACTTGGAGTTCAAGATATAGATTGTACCGAGGATGACACGATCTATCCTCAATTGGTCAATCTAGATGTCAAGGATAGAGGGACATTATCACATATTGTGAGAGTCACAATTAGTAGTCACAAAGGTGAAGTTGGAGCTCAACATTCTTGTAACTTGGGTAGCAATGATGTGTTGCTAGATACCGCTCATTATTTATGTTCCTAAATCGGTTTAGGGACATTGCCAACATTACAGGAACCTATAGGTTCACACAAAAAGGGCAATTAGATGGAGATTAGGTTCATATGATGAACCATGAGGATTAGGTTCATGGGATGAACCAAATTGGATTAAGAGTAATCCTAATTAGACTAATTGAGTTGGACTCAATTTGATTCAAGTATTGTATGAGTCTAATTTAGATTTGATTCATCAAATCAATTTAAATTAATGAATAGAGATTCATTAAATTAAAATTGACTTGAATCAAATGGTTGGATTTGATCAACCATGGGAGATAAGAGGTCAAATTTGACTTTACTTGAGAGGGAAGATGAAAGGTCAAGTTTGACTTGACAAAATGTCATGTCATGATGATGACTTGGCATGTCCGGCCAATGATGATGCTCCACATCATCATTGACTTATCATGTGGTGCCACCTCATGAGGGAAACCAAGAGTCATTGGCTCTTGGAGTTACATGCATGCATGTAACCCCCCAAGGTTAAAGTGGTCGGTCACTTCTTGATGAAGAGTGAATTGTTTTTGGGTAACTCCATCTTCTTTCTTGGCTCTCTTCCTCTCTTGCTCTCCCAATCCTCCATTGCCGAGACCTTCAAGGAGTGCTAGCACACTCAAGATTGTCTTTTCTCCACCTATTGCTTGTGTGGATACCAATAGAGGAGTGTGCACTTGACACTCTCGAGTTTCGACAATCCATTTGGACGAGCGGAATAAGCGAAGGGCATCGCTTTAAGGGTAACTTCTTATCATGTAGATCTAGAGTAGATCTAAAGGTATTAAACACATACATGTTAGTTTTATTTTTATACTTCGCACGGATCTGTGGCCGGGGCTTCCGAGGTTTTTGCAATGCAAAAAGCGATTTTTGCGGCTCAGAAAACCCAACAGTGGTATCAGAGTCATGTGCGAAGCATGTATGTGTTTCATTTTTGTAGTTTTTATATTAGATATAAAAATTACAGATTTTTATGTTTCTGTAAATTTCCTATTTTTATAGAATATTTGGTTATTTTTCTCTAAGAGTCGAAGCAACGAGTGTTGGGACACTTGTAGGCTTCAACCATCGAGAAAAACTCTCCGAAACGGCGAGTTCTCGCTTTTGGTTTTTGGAACAGCGACTTAAGTCGCTGTAAGATCGTAGTAGGAACACTCGCAAAGTTTATTTTGCGAGTAGGGGTGCTGCCCCTATCCCCGAAAGTGGCCTTGTCCCGCAATCGCGCCGGGAAATAGATTAGCGGGACCGTTACGGAGAGATGACTCATAAAATTGAAAAAAATAGGAAAAATTATAGAAATTTTCTGTAAAAATATATAATTTAGAATTATGTATAATTCTGTGATTGTCATGGCCCAAGAACCCCAATTTGATTGGACGTTAATGTGTTGTAATTCATAATACGGCCTGCGTGCCATTTTTGTGGTTGTGTTGTATAGTGTATTCGACCTGCGCGTGATGCCTCTTCTTTTGAAATTCTAGTTGTAAATAGTTTTAGACTCGAATGTGACTCAAGTTTCATATTTATAATGTACAAAATGGAGCGGTGGAAAGTCCACTTGTAGACGAAGTTACAAGAAGGGTGCTGACGACACATGGCGGTCAAAGGAAGCGCTTGGAGAAGCTGCTAGCCCTAGGTTGACCGTCCGATCTTCTCATTAGCTTGAGAAGATCGTAGTAGGGCCATGACCACATCACAGTTGATTTTTCTTGTATGTATGTGATGCATGCTAGTAGAATAATGCTTGTATGTATATGATGCAAGCTAGGATATTTTTCTTATATGTATATGATGCATGCTAGAATAATGCTTGTATGTATGTGATGCACGCTAATATAGGATAATAAAGGCCTTAATGCATATATGATACACATTACGATTAGATTAGATCTTAATCGAATCAACTCGTAAATGCCTACCACGTCCTTGATACCCATCACTACCTCGATCATTTGTAGTTATTGAATCTGCCAAAGTAGAGCAACGCATATTATCTTGGTAGTATGCGGAGGGACAATCTTGGTCCCGCCTATTATGGCTTGGGTTAGAGTAAGCTCAATTAGATTGAGTAAAACTAGTTAACTCAATTGGATCGAGTAGAACTATAGGCATATTCCAACCGTTGGAAAGATAGGATAAGATCGCATTTACACTAAATCTTGGGCAATTTAGCCAAAGCTAACTCAAGGTCTTTTGTAAATGTGGGACTTGATCCTATAAATAAGAGTTGCATAGAGATATAATCGGTATGTTACCCACCGATCGTACTAAGTCTTGGGCGATTTAGCCAAAGCTAACTCAAGGCTTAGTATGATGTGGATCTTGTCCCGCAAGAATTATAGCTAGTTTGTATGAATCTAGTAATGTGGTTTGACCACATCCATAACTCGATTCTACAAAATTTCTATAATTCAGTGGGAGCATCATTTGATTAAAGGCCTAATTAAATGATAAAAGGAATATGATATTAATTCTCTGCATTGTATGTTGTAGATTACTATGTCGACAAACACAAACACTCTCTCTCTGCTTTTTGTCCTTGAGAAGGACAAGCTCAATGGAACAAATTTCCTGGACTGGTACAGGAACCTGAGAATCGTTCCCACCCAAGAAAGGAAACTGTACGTCCTGGAGCAGCCCATTCCGGAGGCACCTCCTGCCACTGCCTCGCGAGTTGACAAAGATACTTACAAGAAGCATCAAGATGATGCATTAGATGTGTCATGTCTAATGCTTGCGACCATGAACTCTGAGCTTCAGAAGCAACATGAGTTCATGAATACTTATGATATGGTTGGACATCTTCGTCAACTATATCAAGGACAAGCAAGACATGAGAGATATGAAGTCTCTAAGGCATTGTTTGGGTCCAAAATGCAAGATGGGACTCCCATAGGTCCATATGTACTCAAGATGATTGGGTACGTAGAAAACCTACAAAGGCTGGGATTCCCACTTGGCCAAGAGCTGGCCACTGACCTAATCTCGCAATCTTTGCCACAAGCCTACAATCAATTTATCATGAATTACAACATGAATGAAATTGATAAGTCACTGCCTGAGATGCTCAGCATGTTGAGAACTGCTGAGCTCAACCTTAAGAAAGGAAAATCTGACTCCATTATGATGGTGCAAAAGAAGAAAGGCAAGGGCAAGCCTAAAGGTAAGGGAAAGTCCCAAGCCAAGGGCAAAGGCAAAAAACTTAAACCCAAAAGAGGGGTGGCCAAGGAAGGGGCTTGCTTCCACTGCAAGGAAGCTGAACACTGGAAGCGTAACTGCAAGGCATACCTGGAAGATCTTAAGAAGAAAAGAAGTGAGACTTCTACTTCATGTATAAATGTTATAGAAGTCAATTTATCTATTTCTTCATCATGGGTATTAGATACCGGATTTACATCTCACATTTGTGCCAATGTGCAGGCGCTGAGAAATAGCAGGGCATTGACAAAGGGCGAGGTGGACTTACGAGTAGACAATGGAGCAAGAGTTGCTGCTGTTGCTGTAAGAATTTATGATCTATCTCTGCCCACTGGGCTTGTACTAGAATTAGATGAATGTTGTTATGTGCCTGCTTTAGCTAAGAACATAATTTCGGTTTCTTGTTTGAACAAGAAAGGGTTTACATTTATAATAAAGAACAAAGGTTGTTCAGTTTATTTAAATGATATGTTTTATTGTAGTGCACCTCTAATGAACGGACTCTACTTTCTAGACTTAGAGAGCCCTATCTATAACATAAGTACCAAAAGGTTCAAGTCAAATGAGTTGAACCAAACCTATCTCTGACATTGTCGCCTTAGGTCACATAAATGAGAGTCGCTTATCTCAGCTCCATAAGGATGTGCTGCTAGACTCATTTGATTTTGAATCATGAGACATGCGAGTCTTGCCTTTTAGGCAAGATGACCAAGGGACCGTTACGGAGAGATGACTCATAAAATTGAAAAAAAAGGAAAAATTATAGAAATTTTCTGTAAAAATATATAATTTAGAATTATGTATAATTCTGTATTGTCATTGCCCAAGAACCCAAATTTTATTGGACATTAATGTGTTATAATTCATAATACGGCCAGTGTGCCGTTTTTGTGGTTATGCGTGTTGTATAGTGTATGCGACCTGCGCATCGTGCCTCTTCTTTTGAAATTCTAGTTGTAAATAGTTTTAAACTCGAATGTAACTCGAGTTTCATATTTGTAATGTACAAAATGGAGCGGTGGAAAGTCCACTTGTAGACGAAGTTACGAGAAGGATGCCGACGACACATGGCGGTCAAAGGAAGCGCTTGGAGAAGCTGCTAGCCTTAGGTTAACCGTCCGATCTTCTCATTGGCTTGAGAAGATCATAGTAGGGCCATGACCACATCACAGTTGATTATATATATATATATATATGATTTTGCTTGTATGTATGTTATGCATGCTAGTAAAATAATGCTTTTATGTATATGATGATGATGCATGCTAGTATATTTTTCTTGTATGTATATGATGCATGCTAGAATAATATGCTTGTATGTATGTGATGCATGCTAATATAGGATAATAAAGGCCTTAATGCGTATATGATACACATTACAATTAGATTAGATCTTAATCGAATCAACTCGTAAATGCCTACCAGGTCCTTGATACCCATCACTACCTCGATCATTTGTAGTTGTTGAATCTGTCAAAGCAGAGCAACACATATTATCTTGGTAGGATGCGGAGGGACAATCTTGGTCCGGCCTATTACGGCTTGGGTTACAGTAAGCTCAATTAGATTGAGTAAACCTAGTTAACTCAATTGGATCGAATATAACTAAAGGCATATTCCAACCGTTGGTAAGATAGGATAAGATCACATTTACACTAAATCTTGGGCGATTTCGCCAAAGCTAACTCAAGGTCTTTTGTAAATGTGGGTCTTGATCCTATAAACAAGAGTTGCATAGAGATGTAATCGGTAATGTGTTACCCACCGATCGTACTAAGTCTTTGGCGATTTAGCCAAAGCTAACTCAAGGCTTAGTATGATGTGGATCTTGTCCCACAAGAATTATAGCTAGTTTGTATGAATCTAGTAATGTGGTTTGACCACATCCATAACTCGATTCTACAAAATTTCTATAATTCAGTGGGAGCATCATTTGATTAAAGGCCAGCGATGCCAGCTTCCAAACAGACCAGGATGATTATAGTTCATAGTCAGGGTTCTTGTTTTGGTTGAATGGTGGCGCTGTGAGCTGGAAGAGTTCCAAGCAAGACACAGTTGCTGATTCTACAATAGAGGCCGAATATATCGGTGCTTCCATCTCATTCGAGAGATTATCAATAGAGGAGATGTGAAGATTTGCAGAGTACCCACAGAGGCTAACATCGTAGATCCCTTGACCAAGGCTTTGGCACAGAAAAAACATGATGGTCACACTAGGTCATTGGGTATTAGATACTACGGTGATTGACACTAGTGCTAGTGGGAGATTGTTAGTGAAAGCCCTAGAGCCAATCATGTGATGATTGTTGTATGGACTTTATTGTATCTTTTATCCTATTTATAAAGGCATGGTTATTATATTTACTTGTATTGGTGCCAAATAACTAAATATAATAATGTCCTTGAGTAGTAGGTTCTTATCTATATCAATCGATTGGTTGAATCGATAATGAGATGATATAGAGAACACTACTCTTAATCATTCCTTGTCGAGTATTAACATTCAGGGACAATGTTAATGCGTAGAGACTAGCATGTAGGTCAACATGATGACTTGATCTCACAAGTCATGGATATGAGATATCAAGTTGACACATGGGTATGCATTGAAGAATGTATACTGAATGACCCGCCATGAGAAAGTATCATGGATCGTTATATGAGTGTCATATACTTTCTCATGTGGGTATTAGTATGACTATTAGTCCTTAGACCTGAAGTCACCAAGGTTCCCTACATAAGGAGTTGCATACTTTGGCTTCGTCAAATGTCACCCATAAATGGGTGGACTATAAAGGCGATTACTGGGTATGTAACAAATTATGCAGAGGGATATGAGTGATGTAGATGGGATCTATCCCTCCTATATGGCGGGGGTGACATCGATATTCTTGATAGAGTGAGACCACAAAGTGCATGGCCATGCCCAAATGAGTCAATATGAGATATTGAGCTCAATTGATTAGAGTGAGTCTACTTGAAGTTCAAGGTATAGATTGTACCGAGAATGACACGGTCTATGCCTCAATTGGTCAATCTAGATGTCAAGGATAGACGGACATTGTCGTATATTGTGAGAGTCACAATTAGTAGTCACAAAGGTGATGTTGGAGCTCAACATTCTTGTAACTTGGGTAGCAATGATGTGTTGCTAGATACCGCTCATTGCTTATGTTCCTAAATCGGTTTAGGGACATTGCCAACGTTACAAGAATCTATAGGGTCACACACAAAGGGCAATTAGATGGTGATTAGGTTCATATGATGAACCATGAGGATTATGTTCATGGGATGAACCAAATTGGATTAAGAGTAATCCTAATTAGACTAATTGAGTTGGACTCAATTTTATTCAAGTGTTGAATGAGTCTAATTTAGATTTGATTCATCAAATAAATTTAAATTAATTAATAGAGATTTATTAAATTAAAATTGACTTGAATCAAATGGTTGGATTTGATCAACCATGGGAGATAAGAGGTCAAGTTTGATTTGACTTGAGAGGGAAGATGAATGGTCACGTTTGACTTGACCAAATGCCATGTCATGATGATGACTTGGCATGGCCGGCCAATGATGATGCTCCACATCATCATTGACTTATCATGTGGTGCCACCTCATGAGGGAGACCAAGAGCCATTGGTTCTTGGAGTTACATGCATGCATGTAACCCCCCAAGGTTAAAGTGGGCGACCACTTCTTGATGAGTGAATTGTTTTTGGGTAACTATCTTCATCCTTGGCTGTCTTCCTCTCTTGTTCTCCCAATCCTCCATTGCCGAGACCTTCTAGGAGTGCTAGCACACTCAAGATTGTCTTTCTCCACCTATTGCTTGTGTGAATACCAATAGAGGAGTGTGCACTTGACACTCTCGAGGTCCGACAATCCATTTGGACGAGCGGGATAAGCGAAGGGCATCGCTTCAAGGGTAACTTCTTATCATGTAGATCTAGAGTAGATCTAAAGGTATTAAACATATACATGTTAGTTTTATTTTTATACTTCACGCGGATCCATGGCTGGGGCTTCCAAGGTTTCCGCAACGCAAAAAGCGGTTTTTGCGGCTCGGAAAATCCCAACACCTAATCCTCTTGGTCCATCATATGAACCTAATTTCCATTTAATTGCCCTTTGTGTGTGACCCTATAGGTTTTTGTAACGTTGGCAATGCTCTTAAACCGATTTAGAAACATAAGCAATGAGCGGTATCTAGCAACACATCATTGCTACCCAAGTTACAAGAATGTTGAGTTCCAATATCACCTTTGTAACTACTAATTGTGACTCTCACAATATGTGACAATGTTCCTCTATCCTCGACATCTAGATTGATCAATTGAGGCATAGACCGTGTCATCCTTTGAACAATCTATATCTTGAACTCCAAGTAGACTCACTCTAATCAAATGAGCTCAATATCTCATATTTACTCATTTGGACAAGGTCATGCACTTAGTGGTCTCACTCTATCAAGAAACATGATATTACCTCCATCATATAGGAGGGATAGATCCCATTTACATCACTCACATCCCTCTGCATAATTTGTTACATACCCAGTAATCGCCTTTATAATCCACCTATTTACGGGTGACGTTTGACGAAGCCAAAGTATGCAACTCTTGATGTAGGGAACCATGGTGACTTCAGGTCTAAGGACTAATAGTTATACTAATAGTCACTTGAGAAAGTATATGACATTCATATAACGATCCATGATACTTTCTCATGGTGGGTCATTCAGTATACATTCTCCAATGTATACCCATGTGTCAACTTGATATCTCATATCTATGACTTGTGAGATCAAGTCATCGAGTTGACCTACATGCTAGTCTCTTCGCATTAATATTGTCCCTAAATATTAATACTTGACTAGGAATGATTAAGAGTAGTATTCTCTATATCATCTCACTATCGATTCAACCAATCGATTGATATAGATAAGAACTTTCTACTCAAGGACACTATTATACTTAGTTATTTGACACCAATACAAGTAAGTATAATAACCATAAAGAAATCCCTTTATAAATATATATAGGAATATGATACATTAAAGTTCATACAACAATCATCACATGATTGACTCTAGGGCTTTCACTAACAATCTCCCACTAGCACTAGAGCCAATCACTATAGTATCTAATACCCATAGACCTAGTGTGACCATCATGCTTTTTCTGTGTCAAAGCCTTGGTCATGGGATCTGCGACGTTAGCTTCTGTGGGTACTCTGTAAATCTTCACATCTCCTCTATCGATAATCCCTTGAATGAGATGGAAGCATCGTAGTATGTGTTTGGTCCGCTGGTGTGAGCGAGGTTTCTTAGCTTACACAATCGCTCCATTGTTGTCACAATAGAGCTCTATAGGATCTACTATGCTAAGAACCACCCCAAGCTCAGTAATGAACTTGCGGATCCAAACTTTTTCCTTTGCTGCCTCTGATGCAGCAATATACTCGGCCTCTATTGTAGATATGCAACTGTGTCCTGCTTCGAACTCTTCTAGCTCACAATGCCACCATTCAAGCAAAACACAACTCTGACTGTGATCTATAATCATCTTGGTCAGTTTGGAAGCTGACATCATTGTAACCCTTTACAGCTTGTTCCCCATCGACTCCAAATATCAAGAAATATTCTTTAGTCCTTCTTAAGTACTTAATAATATTCTTGACCGCTATCCAGTGACGCTCACCTGGATTTGACTAGTACTTGCTTGTCATGCTCAAAGCATACGAGACATCAAGACGAGTACATAAAATGGTGTATATGATAGATCCTATGGCAGATGCATAAGCGATCTTATCCATGCGGTCTCTCTCCTCTCTAGAAGAGGGACTTTGAGTCTTCCAAAGACTCACACCATATGACATCGACAGGAATCCCTTCTTTGAATTCTGCATGGCAAACTGTAGTAATATCGTGTCAATATATGTACTCTGACTTAGGCCAAACAATCTCTTAAATTCATCTCTATAGATCTTGATGCCTAGAATACAGGCTGCTTCACCTAAGTCCTTCATTGAGAAACACTTTCCCAGCCAAGTCTTCATAGACTGCAGTGAAGGGATGTCATTCTCAATGAGTAGTATGTCATCCACATACAATACAAGGAAAATAACTGTGTTCCCATTAACCCTCTTGTAGACACAGGGTTCATCTTCATTCTTGATGAAACCAAACTGTTTGATCGAATCATCGAAATGAAGATTCCAGCTCCGAGAAGCTTGCTTTAGCCCATAAATGGACCTTTGTAGCTTGCATACCTTGCCAGTATGTTGTGGATCTACAAAACCCTTAGGTTGTGTCATGTACACATCCTCAAGCAAGTTTCCATTCAGAAATGCAATTTTGACATCCATATTCAAGATCTCATAATCATGGTACGCTGTAATAGCAAGCATGATTCGAATGGACTTAAACATCGCAATTGGAGAAAAGGTTTCATCATAGTCATTACCATGAATTTGCTTGAAACCTTTAGCTACCAATCGACCCTTCGTCATTGCCTTGCTATTTCTCATCGCCTGTACATTAGTACAAATGTGAGAAGCACATCTGGTATCAAATACCCACGATGAAGAAATACATAGATTGACTTCTATAACATATATACCTATAACATATATACCTGAAGTAGAAATCTCACTTCTCTTCTTCTTAAGATCTTCCAGGTATCCTTTGCAATTCCGCTTCCAGTGACCGGTCTGACCGCAGTAGTAGCATTCACCTTCCTTGGCAACCCCTCCTTTAGGTTTCAGTGCCTTGCCTTTGCCCTTGGCTTGAGACTTTCCCTTACTTTTAGGCTTGCCCTTGCCTTTCTTCTTTTGCACATTCAAAATGGAGTTGGGCTTTGCCTTCTTAAGGTTGAGCTCAACAGTTCTCAACATTCTAAGCATTTCAGGCAGTGGCTTATCAATTTCATTCATGTTGTAATTCATGACAAATTGATTATAACTTTCTCGCAAGGATTGCAAGATCAAGTCAGTGGGCAGTTCTTGACCAAGTGGGAATCCCAACCTCTGTAGGTTTTCTATGTACCCAATCATCTTGAGTACATATGGACCTACGGGAGTCTCATCTTGCATCTTGCACTGAAACAGTGCCTTAGAGATCTCATATCTCTCGTGCCTTGCTTGTCCTTAATACAGTTGACGAAAATGTTCAACCATATCAAAAGCATTCATCAACTCGTGTTGCTTCTGAAGCTCAGAGTTCATGGTCACGAGCATGAGGCATGACACATCTAATGCATTATCTTGATGCTTCTTATAAGCATCTCGGTCAGCTCGCGAGGTAGTGGCAGGAGGTGCTTCCGGAATGGGCTACTCCAGGACGTACAGTTTTCTTTCTTGTTTGAAAACGATTATCAGATTCCTGTACCAGTCTAGGAAATTAGCTCCATTGAGCTTGTCCTTCTCAAGGATAGAACACAGAGAGAGAGTGTTCGTGTTTGATGACACGACAATCTACAACATAAATAATGTAAAAAGTAAATATTATATTCCATTTATCATTTAATTAGACCTTTAATTAAATGATGCTCCTACTGAATTATAAGACTTTTGTAAAATCGAGTCATGGATGTGGTCAAACCACACTACTAGATTCATACAAACTAGCTATAATTCTCGCGGGACAAGATCCACATCATACTACGCCTTGAGTTAGCTTTGGCTAAATCGCCCAAGACTTAGTATGATCGGTAGATAACAAATTACCAATTACATCTCTATGCAACTCTTGTTTATAGGATCAAGATCCACATTTACAAAAAAACTTGAGTTAGCTTTGGCTAAATCGCCCAAGATTTAGTGTAAATGTGATCTTATCCTATCTTTTCAACCATTGGAATATGCCTATAGTTTTACCCGATCCAATTGAGTTAACTAGTTTCACTCAATCTAATTGAGCTTATTCTCACCCAAACTTTGATACCCAAGATTGTCCCTCCGCACCCTACCAAGATAATATGCGTTGCTCTGCTTTGGTAGATTCAACAACAACAAATGATCGAGGTAGTGATGGGTATCAAAACTTGGTAGACATTTCGAGTTGACTTGATTAAGATCTAATATAATCGTGAATGTGTATCATATACGCATTAAGGCATTAATTACCCTATACTAGCATGCATCACATACATACAAGCAAAAACAAATAAGGCATTAATTATCCTATACAAGTATGCATCACATACATACAAGCAAAAACAATAATATATATATATATATATATATATATATATATATATATATATATATATATATATATATATATATACTAATTAATTAATTTATGATGAGGTCATGGCCCTACTACGATCTTCTCAAGCCAATGAGAAGATCGGATGGTCAACCTAGGGTTATTGGCTTCTCCAAGCGCCTCCTTTGACCGCTATGTGTCGTCGGCACCCTCCTCGTAACTCCGTCTACGAGTGGACCTTCTACCGCTTCATTTTGTACATTACAAACATGAAACTCGAGTTACATTCGAGTCTAAAATCTATTTACAACAGGAATATAATAAGGGAGGCATGACACGCAGGTCGCATATCATATACAACATGCACAACACTAAAAACGATGCGCAAGCCGTATTATGAATTTCAACACAATTTGATCCAATCACATTGGGGATTTTTTGCCATGACCATCACACTATCATACATAATTCTAAATTATGTATTTTTCATAAATTTCTATAATTTTTCTACTCTTATTTTTCAATTTTATGAGGCACAACTCCGCAGCGGTCCCGCCAAGCGATTTTTAGGCGTGATCGCGAAACAATGCCCATTGCGGGGTTAGGGGCAGCGCCCCTTTTCGCAAAATGAATTTCATGAGTGTCCCATCTTGAACTTACAACACCTTAAGTCGCTGTCCCAAAAGACAAAAACGAGACCTTGCCGTTTCGGAGAGTTTTTCTCAGTGGTTGAAGCCTACAAGTGTCCAAACACTTGTTGTTTCGACTCTACGAGAAAAATACTCACAAAATCTATAAAATTAGGAAAATTATAGAAACTTACATATCTGTAATTTTTCGTATCTAATACAAAAATTACAAATATAAACATGTACATGCTTCGCACGTGGCTCTGATACCACTGTTAGACTCTCCGAATTGCAAAAATAGCTTTTTGCGTTGGGGAAACCTCGGAAGTCAGCCACGGATCTGTGCGAAGATAAATAAAATAAAATTCATGTACATGTTTAGAAACACTAGATCTACTCTAGATCTACATGAAAAGAGCGTTACCCTTGTAACGATGCCCTTCGCTTATCCCGCTAGTCCAAACAGTTGCCGGATCTCGTAGAGTGTCAAGTGTACACTCCTCTACATGTATCCACACGACAAAAGATGGAGAAAACAACTTAGAGTGTGCTAGCACCCTTGAGAGGTCACGACAATGGAAGAGAGGGAGAGAAGAAGCAAGGAGAAGGAAGAAGATGAATTGAATTCTACACTAATTCATTCATTCAATTTGGTCGGCCTCTTTCATGAGGGTTATAAACATCCATGTAATACCAAGATCCATGGTTGTTGGTCTTCCTCATGAGGTGGAACACCATGATGTGTTCATGATGATGTGAAACATCATCATTGGTCGGCTCCTTTGCCAAGTCACCATGAGGTGACATTTGGTCAAGTCAAACTTGATACTTCATCTTCCCTCTCAAGTCAAGTCAAACTTTACCTCTTATCTCCCATGGTTCATCAAATCCAACCTTTGATTCAAGTCAATTTAATTTAATGAATCTCTATTCATTAGTTTAAATTGACTCAATGAATCAAATCTAAATTAGACTCATTCAACATTTGAATCAAATTGAGTCCAACTCAATTAGTTTAATTTGGATTACTCTTAATCTAATTTGGTTCATCACATGAACCTAATCCTCTTGGTCCATCATATGAACCTAATATCTATCTAATCTCCCTTTGTGTGTTACCCTATAGGTTCTTGTAACATTGGCAATGCTCCTTAACTGATTTAGAAACATAAGCAATGAGCAGTATCTAGCAACACATCATTGCTACCCAAGTTACAAGAATTTTGAGATCCAACATCACCTTTGTGACTACTAATTGTAACTCTCATAATATGTGATAATGTCCCTCTATCCTTGACATCTAGATTGATTAATTGAGGCATAGACCGTGTCATCCTCTGTTCAATCTATATTTTGTACTTTAAGTAGACTTACTCTAATCAAATGAGTTCAATATCTCATATTGACTCATTTGGGCATGACCATGCACTTCGTGGTCTCACTCTATCAAGAATAACGATGTCTCTCTCGTCATATAAGAGGGATAGATCTCATCTACATCACTCACATCCCTCCGCATAATTTGTCACATACCCAATAATCGCCTTTATAGTCCACCCATTTACGGGTGACGTTTAACGAAGCTAAAGTATGCAACTCCTTATATAGGGAACCATGGTGACTTTAGGTCCAAGGACTAATAGTAATACTAATAGTCACATGAGAAAGTATATGACACTCATATAACGATCCATTGGCTGGTCATTCAGTATATATTCTCCAATGCATACCCATGTGTCAACTTGATATCTCATATTCATGACTTGTGAGATTAAGTCATCATGTTGACCTACATGCTAGTCTCATCGCATTATATTGTCCCAGAATATTAATACTTGACTAGGAATGATTAAGAGTAGTATTCTCTATATCATCTCGTTATCGATTCAACTAATCAATTGATATAGATAAGAATCTTCTACTCAAGGACGCTATTATACTTAGTTATTTAGCACCAATACAAGTAAGTATAATAACCATAAAAAAATGGCTTTATAAATATATATAGGAATATGATACAATAAGTCCATAAACCAATCATCACATGATTGACTCTTGGGCTTTCACTAACATATGCACTTAGCCGAAAGTCCCGAGGGACTTTAGCTTGCTACTGAGTTTTAGTCACGGATTTGATTCAAGGTTTCTCCAAGTTGGGCCTTGAGGAGAAGGGACCGACAGAGCAGGGCATTCTTGTTACCATGGTTGCTCAGTCATCTATCAGGACGAGAGTTCGAGAGGCTCAGGTCAGTGATCAACACTTACAGTTCATTGGCAGCCAGATAACCTCTGGACAGCAGACTGAGTTCATCCGAGATGACGAGGGTATTATTTATTTCCAGGGAAGATTATGCATACCTCAGTCTCACTCGGTCATGGAGGAGTTAGTTCAGGAGGCTCATCGCTCTCGATTTGCGATCCACTCAGGCAGAACCCGCATGTATCGAGATTTAAGGCGTTTGCATTGGTGGAACGACATGAAGAAAGACATCACAGATTTTGTAGCTAGCTAGATGTCTAGTTTGTCAACAGGTGAAGGCTGAGCACCAGAGACCAGCCGGACTACTTCAGAGGATTCCTATTCCCGAGTGGAAGTGGGATCACATTACCATGGATTTTGTGGTAGGTCTTCCTAGGACACAACGAGGCCATGATGCGATTTGGGTAGTCGTTGACCGATTAACCAAATCCACACACTTCTTAGCGATTCGAAAGATCGATTTTCTAGATTGTATGACAGAGTTATATTGTCGGGAGATCATCATATTGCATGGTGTTCCTTTGAACATTATATCTGATAGAGATCCCCGGTTCACGTCCCGGTTCTGGCAGAGTCTACAGCAGGCCTTGGGCACACAACTTCGTTTTAGTACAACATTCCATCCACAGATAGATGGATAGTCTGAGCAGACCATTCAGACTCTAGAGGACTTGCTGAGGTCCTGCGTTATAGATTTCGGGGGCAGCTGGAAGGACCACTTGCCATTAGTGGAATTCATCTATAACAATAACTATCATTCAGCTATCCAAATGGCACCGTTTGAAGCATTGTATGGTAGACAATGTCAGACACCCACCCTTTGGGAGGAGGTTGGGGAGGCCCAGTTGTTAGGACCCCATAGAGCTCAGCATGAGGCAGAGTTGGTCCGTACTATCAGACAAAGGATGGCAGAGGCGCAGGATCGTCAGAAGAGTTATGTTGATCGAAGATGGAGACCTCTGGAGTTCTCTATTGGTGACCATGTATTCTTGCGAGTCTCACCCACGAAAGGGGTGAAGAGATTTGCCCTCCGTGGTAAGCTAGCTCTAAGATACATTGGTCCTTTCGTGATTTTGGAGAGGATCAGATCAGTCACTTACCGCCTAGCGCTACCAGATGTGTCAAGTTCCATTCAACCTGATGCTACTTACAAAGAGATTTCGGTACGGATTCTAGATCACAAAGAACGACAATTGCGAAATAAGATTGTGCGACTTGTTAAAGTCGGGTGGAGTCACCACATCGATGAGGAAGCTTCTTGGGAGCTTGAGGAAAAGATCAGAGCTCAATACCCTCAGTTGTTTACTTAAGGTACGTGAAATATACTTTCAGTACTTATGCTACTTGAGTGTGCTATCTCTTACTCATTATACATTTGAGTGGGAAATTTGGGGACCAAATTTTTATTAGTGGAGGAGAATGTAATATATCGAAAAATAAAATAAAATAATATATCCCTAGCTAATTAATAAATTACTTTATAGAATTTTACAAGAATTTTAGAAATTATTTTTGGATTTAAATTTGAATTAATATGGTTATGGGGAAAGATTTAATAGGTTTATTAAAGCCTATTTGGATTATTAAGTTAATGAAGGGTTGATTAAGGGTTAATTTAGCTTAACCCTAAGGTTTAACTTCTTATAAATCCCTATCGCGATTTCCTCTTCTCGTGCGATCCTATTTTCTTTGCCGTCGCAACCCTTCTCTCGCGTCTTCCTTCCTCGATCGCGAGCACTGTCGTCGCTTCCCCTCTTCGCTGCTCGAACTTGCGGCCGCCGCCTCTTTTGCCACCACCAACGAGGTGCAGTCCCAGGGGCGCAAAGACTAAGGGGCAGCTGTATAATGTGAACGAGATCGACGGTGCCGACGCCCACAGCCTGATCTCTATCACCTGCGCTGACAACAAGCTCTATGCCCACTTTGTCACTGCGCCCAACCTGGATTGGTCCCGCGACCAGGACTTGCTCGGACGTCTTCCCTTACTATAGATGAGAACCACTAGGGTTGCTTTTCCCCTATGCCATATCTGATTTCAGGTAAATTCGTTGATTTCCCTGTTGGTTGGATTAGGGTTAGAGTTAGTGGTTTTGGATAGATGTTTATAGTCGACATGATTACTGGTTGAGGGATGAGTTGTTGGGATGTATACTGAAAGCCTAGCTCTTTTGTATGAACATTTTTATTTTGAAATAAGAATCACATTATCATTTTTTGCACTTTATATTTAATATATGTGTGCATATTGTCTAATACTTTACATTGTAGATAACATGGTGCTTGGTGTGGCACAGAAGATCATGTTATCGGTCCCTTGTAGAATATAAGTAGAGGCTCACAACCAAGATGGTTTTGGACAAACCATTGGCATGGTTGTAGTGTAGCTTGGTATTAGTTTGTCTTGAACATAGAGTTACACTAGTACACTTAGGTGTATTGAGCAGGACCGACATAGAGGTGATTCAATTTATTGCAGACTACATAATTGAATCGAACCTCGGATATTATGTTGTACATGCTCTTAATCCCGATATAACAACGGGCACATGTACTTAGTATTTATTTCTTTGATTTACCAAAGGGTGAGATTTATATGGATTAAATCAATATGCCCGCTAAGTTGTGAAATGATATTATTTACATGGTATGCCATTAATTATAGGAGGAAACCATGTCCTACATATTAGGTTGATGATGTCCCCTTGAGGAGCTCATAAGGTTCATCATGTAAACCCTGCAGGTTGACTTAGTCAACATGATGATAAGGTTGAGTGGTACAACTCGAGGAGTTAGATGTTAATTGATTGATGGTCAATAAATCAATTAATTGACGGACATTCGATATCTTAAACACGGGGAGATAGATGTACGAATAATGTATGGAGCCCATATTAATTTATGGGGGTTGGTGAGGTAATTCAATGATGATCCTCTAGTGGAATGGAACATCATTGATGGATCAAGTTTGTGTGGTTCCGATCCATCGGGTGGCCAAGATCCAACTCCTCCTCATGGTCCCTATCGTAGCCTAATATAATCCTCATGAAGCCTGGATCCAATGATGGAAAACAATACTCTAGATCCAACGGTGGAGATTAAATCTCTAGATCCGACGGTTGAGATTAAATCTCTAGATCCGACGGTTGAGATTAAATCCCTAGAACCGACGGTGGAGATTAAATCTCTAGATCCGACGGTTGAGATTAAATCTCTAGATCCGACGGTTGAGATTAAATCCCTAGATCCGACGGTGGAGATTAAATCTCTAGATCCGATGGTTGAGATTAAATCCCTAGAACCAACGGTGGAGATTAAAACAAGGCTTAAGCCCAACTCTATAAATGGGGGCTTAAGGTGGGCGGTAAGAATGGAGTTGGATGTTTTTGGAGATTAGGGTTTTGCCTTTCATTGGCTTGGGCGGCAAGAAACCCTAGGGAGATTAGGGTTTGGTTCCTTGGTTGGGCGGCTAGGGTTTGGAAGGAAGAGTGGGCGGCAACTATAGGAGAGGATCTCTTCTTCTTCCTAGGGTGTGGCCGGCACCTATCTCTCTTCCCTCTACCTTGGTCGGCACTCAACCTATTCCTCTTCTCCTCTTCTTTTCCTCTTGGGCAGCGGCACAAAGGAGCTAGGGATTGTTCCCTTGTTCGGTTCCTTGGTTGGCCATCTTGTTCTTCTTTTCTTGGGGCCGGCGGCATCAAGCCTTTGTGTCTTATTGGTTGGCTCAAGCAAGAAGGGAAGGAAAATTCTTCTTTCTTTTGATCGAAGAAGATCTAGGAAGCTTCAACTTGTGGAGGATCTTCGCCCACACGAAGTCTACAAGGAGGTTAGGACATACGATAGAAGATCGAGAGGTATAAAAGTTTTACAAGTTTTATTATTGATCTTTGCATGTTCTTATTAATATGATTGTATGTGTTGATTATACATGTCTACATCCATATGTATTTGTATAATCATTGACCCCGAAGATAAACACAAAAATCAGCGATCCGTCCGTCATCTCTTCCGTGAGTAACCGACTAGAAGAGCTTGGTTGCTTGAACAACTAGTTTGTTCAAGCGATCGCTCAAGTCGTTAGCACGACGACGAATTGGTTGAGCTTAGGAAACTCATCCCATCCGGATTAGTTTTCATTAGTGAAAATTTTAATACGGGGACATGGGAGCCAATGAGCCTCCGAGCAATGCCATCAAATTGGTATCAGAGCCACGGTTTCCGGTTTTGTGTGTTTTGGATTCGGTTACTTTCATGCACTTATCATATATTGTATATGCCGGATGATAGTAGGATGTGCGTAGGATAACTTTTTGGTTGCAGGCATAAGTTCCAACTATTATGGCTATATATGTGTGTTTGTGATTGCATGTGTGTGTGATTGTATATTATTTGAATCTTCGGGGTTGACGAGGCTAAATTAGTATTTAATTTTTGTAATTAAATACGACATTGTTTATCCACTCATTTTAGTTTACTTTCGATCTAGATTATTTGTACACTCCTTCGTGGAGTATAGGATCGATGGATGTAAATTAAAATAGTTTATCTTGGCTCGGATCTCTTTGGTGACTTGCGCACGGGAAGAGGTGGAGCGGACAAGGTGGCGACACGACGGGACGCATATTGGAGAACAATGTCATAATAGTTGGGAAAATTCTGATTTTTTCCATATTTATTGCTGATTTGTTTTATATGCATGTTGTGTGTACTTGAAAATTCCTCACTGTCAATTTACTAAGTGGGAGAGGGACATTTTAATTAATTCCCGCGGCCTCTATTACAATTTGACGTGTGATGCAACAAACTTGCGCGTCGGCTCTGAGTGCCTTCCTCCCCATCGGATGAGTTTGTTTACGGATCACTAGGTCAAATAATGGTTATAGGAAATTATTTAGGAGCGTGTGTACTTCCCCATCGATAAGGCACATAATCCGAGATAATTCCCTTAGTATTGTGTAATGGTGCACACTTAGATGCAAATAAAAAGTATCTTCTCCATCGGAGTCACTGCTTTTATTTGTAGGGCTAAAGAGGAACCAACTATTAATTTTATTTGTCAAAAAGTAAGGTTGACAAGATAATAAAATTAAAGGGTTAAACCTCCTCTTACAAATGTAGAATTCGTATACGTCCACACTATCGTGGCATGCGATATTCTCGGTGTTTTGAGGTGTTGGTTGATTTCAAAATTTTATTGTTTGAGGAATCAATGATATTTGAAATCTAATATTTTGATCATTGTGATTCTTAGATTTTTCAAATGGCTTTCAACCCACTTGCTATGATATTAAAAGAAAATAAACTTACTGGAACAAATTATATTGATTGGAAAAGAAATTTGGATATTGTCTTAACTACAGAGGAGTACAAATTTGTACTCTTTGAGGTCTATCCTCCTAAGCCCACCGATGACTTTGATGAAAAGGAGAAAGAGAGTTATAAGAAATGGATCAAGGCAGATGAGATGGCGCGGTGTTACATCTTGGCATCTATGTCAAATGTGTTGCAACATCAACATCAGGCCATGGCCACGGCTTATGACATGATGCTCAATCTCAAGGAACTTTTCTGACATCAGAGTAGGGTGGCCAGACAGGAGGCTATGAGGAACTTGATGACGACCACCATGATCGAGGGAACACTCGTCAGGGACCATGTTCTCAAGATGATGGCTCATCTAAATGAGATGGAAGTCCTCGGAGCTGAGATCGATGGAGAAACCCAGGTCGATATCATTCTCTAGTCTCTGCCTAGGAGTTTTGAGCAGTTCCGCCTCAACTACAACATGAACAAGAGGTTGTATTCGTTGAGCTTCCGACAGTAACTCGTGGCAGAGGGGCTTTTTCGTCAAAGCGCTCAAGCCATGGTTGCTCAGAAGGTTTCTTCTTCTAAACCGAAAGGGAAGAAGAAGAAGAAGCAAGGTGGAGCAAAGAAAGTGGCAGTAGGACCTCAAGCAGGAGTGAAGAAGCCGAAAGGCAAGTGCTTCACTTGCAAGCAGACTGGACATTGGAAGGTGGACTGTCCTCGCCGAAAGAACAAAGGTATATCTTCTTGTTTAGTTGTTGAAACATGTTTAGCGGTGTTATCTACCAGTACCTGGTGTGTAGATACAGGAGTCACTGATCATGTCTGCAATACTTTGCAGGGGTTCCAGGAAACCCGACGACTAGCTGAGGGAGAGATTACCGTCTTCATGGGCAATGCTTCAAAGGTGGCGGTTATTACAGTGGGAGACGTTTATTTATCTTTTGATAGGAATAAAGTTTTGGTTTTGAGAAATTGTCTTTATGTACCTACTTTTAGAAAGAATCTAATTTCAGTTTCTAAATTGTTTCTGGATGGATTTTCTGTTTCTTTTAATGACAAAGTTATTATAAAAAGGAATAGGGAGATTATTTGTTCTGGTACATTGGTTGGCAATTTGTACACTCTTGAACCGAAAACTCCCACGATGCATATAGAAGTGAATAACTCATCTTCTAAGTCTAATAAGAGAAAAGAATCTTCGAAAATGAACCAGACATATCTTTGGCACCTAAGACTTGGTCATATTAACGTGAGTAGAATTCAAAGGTTGATAGCTGATGGACCCTTGGGTTTATTAGTGGTGGAAGATCTCCCAACCTGCGAGTCTTGCTTGGAAGGTAAGATGACCAAGAGGCCTTTTAAGGCTAAGGGGTATAGAGCCAAAGATGTATTGGAATTGGTTCATTTTGATTTGTGCGGTCCTATGTCTATCCAGGCTAGAGGTGGCTTTGAATACTTTATCTCTTTTATAGACGATTATTCAAGGTATGGATACATTTACTTGATGCGCCGCAAGTCTGAATACTTTGACAGGTTCAAAGAATTCAAGGCTGATGTGGAGAACCGTCAAGGTAAAAGTATCAAGACACTACGATCTGATCGTGGTGGCGAGTACCTCTTGGGAGAGTTTAGGAGTTACTTATCAGAGGCTGGGATTCAATCCCAATTGTCCGCACCGCACACCCCAAACAGAATGGTGTGGCGGAGCCGAAGGAATAGGACTCTTACGGAGACGGTCGATCGACGAATGAGTTATTACGAGTTACCCGATTCGTTCGGGGTTTGCTCTGGAAGCGACACATTCGAACTTGGTTCCATCTAAGTCGATTACCCTCTGCTCCTCTGGTGATTGTGGGTAAAGCCTAGTCTAAGACATATTCGGATTTGGGGTAGTCCAGCACATGTGCTGAAGGGAGATGCTGGTAAGTTGGAATCTCATACAGAAGTATGCTTGTTTGTTGGCTACCCTAAGGGAACGAAGAGTGGTTTGTTCTATAGTCCTAGAGATCAGAAGGTGATCGTGAGTACGAATGTCAGATTTCTAGAGGAGGACTATGTGATGAACCACAAGCCCACGAGTAGGATTGTTCTTGAGGAGTTGACAGGGGAAGTCCCGACTTCAGTACCACCGGTACAAGAGGAAATACCACAAGACACTGCACCGCGTGTCACAGAGCATACACAGGAGGCACCTCGTCGTAGTGGGAGGGTTGTTAGACAACCCGAGATATTCATGTTCTTGGGAGAGTCTTCGGACTTAGTCCCTGGTAAACATGAACCTAATCCCTGGATATATGACGAGGCACTCCAAGATAGAGATGCGGTATCTTGGCAAAGAGTGATGAATTCAGAGATAGAATCTATGGATTCTAATCATGTCTGGGAGCTAGTAGAACCACCCGATGGTGCGAAAGCCATTGGATGCAAGTGGATCTACAAGAGAAAGAGAGGAGTAGACGGGAAGGTTGAGACCTTCAAAGCTAGGCTTGTTGCGAAAGGGTATACTCAGAAAGAGGGTATCGATTATGAGGAGACCTTTTCATCGGTAGCTATGCTTAAGTCTATCCGGATTTTCTTATCTATTGCTGCTCATAAGGATTATGAGATTTGACAGATGGATGTCAAGACAGCTTTCCTTAACGGAAGTCTTGAGGAAAACATCTATATGAAGCAACCAGAGGGATTCATTGCAAAGGGAAAAGAGCATCTTGTGTGTAAGCTTAATCGGTCCATTTATGGATTGAAGCAAGCTTCTAGATCTTGGAACATCCGCTTTGATGAGGTAATCTAGTCATATGGATTTATTCAAAGTTCGGATGAGCCTTGTGTATACAAGAGATGTGATGGAAACATAGTGGTATTTCTTGTACTATACGTAGATGACATTTTGTTAGTTGGCAACAATATCAGAGTGTTATCAGACGTAAGGGTATAGTTGTCCAAACAGTTTGATATGAAGGACTTGGGAGAAGTGGGACACATCCTTGGGATCAAGGTGATAAGGGATCGCAAGAAAAGGATGTTGTGCTTATCTCAAGCTTCATACATTGACACTATCCTTGATCGTTTTAGCATGCAGAACTCCAAGAAAGGTTTTCTACCTTTTAGGCATGGAGTACCTTTATCTAAAGAGATGTGTCCCAAAACATCAAAGGAGATAGAGGAGATGAAGGTGGTTCCTTATGCTTCGGCAGTAGGAAGCCTCATGTATGCTATGCTATGTACGAGACTAGATATCTGCTTTGCTATGGGCATGGTTAGCAGATATCAGAGTAATCCTGGACAGGGATATTGGACTGCGGTAAAGCATATATTGAAGTACCTGAGAAGGACTAGAGATTATATGCTGGTTTACCGGGCAGATCAATTAGTCCCTGTGGGTTACACGGATTCTGATTTCCAATTAGATAGGGACACCAGTAAGTCTACCTCGGGGTTTGTGTTTACTTTTGGAGGTGGAGTCATAGTATGGAGGAGTGTCAAGCAGAAATGCGTGGCGGACTCTACCATGGAAGCTGAGTATGTGGCAGCCTCTGAGGCAGCCAAGGAAGTTGTATGGCTCAGGAACTTCTTGATGGACTTGGATGTGATTCCTGGTTTGCCCAGAACTATCACAATTTATTGTGATAACAGTGGTGCAGTTGCAAACTTGAAGGAACCACGAGCCCATAAGGCAAGTAAACACATAGAGCGCAAGTACCACCTGATACGAGAGATCGTAAAACGAGGAGAAGTAGCTGTCGCCAAGATTGCATCAGAGGATAACCTGGCGGATCCATTCACTAAGGCCCTTCCAGCGAAAGCGTTTGATAGGCATGTGGAGGACATGGGGATCAGATGTATGGCAGTATGATGACAGCATAGTCTTTTAGTATAAGTGGGAGATTGTTGAGATGTATACTGAAAGTCTAGCTCTTTTGTATGAACATTTTTATTTTGAAATAAGAATCACATGATCATTGTTTGCACTTTATATTTATTATATGTGTGCATATTGTCTAATACTTTACATTGTAGATAACATAGTGCTTGGTGTGGCACAGAAGATCATGTTATCAGTCCCTTGTAGAATATAAGTAGAGGCTCACAACCAAGATGGTTTTGGACAAACCATTGGCATGGTTGTAGTGTAGCTTGGTATTGGTTTGTCTTGAACATAGAGTTGCACTAGTACACTTAGGTGTATTGAGCAGGACCACATAGAGGTGATTCAATTTATTGCTAACTACATAATTGAATCGGACCTCGTATATTATGTTGTACATGCTCTTAATCCTGATATAACAACGAGCACATGTACTTAGTATTTATTTCTTTGATTTACCAAAGGGTGAGATTTATATGGATTAAATCAATATTCCCGGTAAGTTGGGAAATGATATTATTTACATGGTGTGCCGTTAATTATAGGAGGAAATCGTGTCCTACATATTAGGTTGATGATGTCCCCTTGAGGAGCTCATAAGGTTCATCATGTAAACCCTGCAGGTTAACTTAGTCAACATGATGATAAGGTTGAGTGGTACTACTCGAGGAGTTAGATGTTAATTGATTGATGGCCAGTAAATCAATTAATTGACGGGCATTCGATATCTTAAACACGGGGAGATGGATGTACGAATAATGTATGGAGCCCATATTAATTTATGGGGGTTGGTGAGGTAATTCAATGATGATCCTCTAGTGGAATGGAACATCATTGATGGATCAAGTTTGTGTGGTTCTGATCCATCGGGTGGCCAAGATCCAACTCCTCCTCATGGTCCCTATCGTAGCCTAATATAATCCTCATGAAGCCTAGATCCAATGATGAAAAACAAAACTCTAGATCCAACGGTGGAGATTAAATCTCTAGATCCGACGGTTGAGATTAAATCTCTAGATCCGACGATTGAGATTAAATCCCTAGAACCGACAGTGGAGATTAAATCTCTAGATCCGACGGTTGAGATTAAATCTCTAGATCCGACGGTTGAGATTAAATCCCTAGATCCGACAGTGGAGATTAAATCTCTAGATCCGACGGTTGAGATTAAATCTCTAGATCCGACGGTTGAGATTAAATCCCTAGAACCAACGGTGGAGATTAAAACAAGGCTTAAGCCCAACTCTATAAAAGGGGGCTTAAGGTGGGCGGCAAGAATGGAGTTGGATGTTTTTGGAGATTAGGGTTTTTCCTTTCATTGGCTTGGGCGGCAAGAAACCCTAGGGAGATTAGGGTTTGGTTCCTTGGTTAGGCGGCTAGGGTTTGGAAGGAAGAGTGGGCGGCAACTATAGGAGAGGATCTCTTCTTCTTCCTAGGGTGTGGCCGGCACCTATCTCTCTTCCCTCTACCTTGGTCGGTGCTCAACCTATTCCTCTTCTTTTCCTCTTGGTCGGTGGCACAAAGGAGCTAGGGATTGTTCCCTTGTTCGGTTCCTTGGTTGGCCATCTTGTTCTTCTTTTCTTGGGGCCGGCGGCATCAAGCCTTTGTGGCTTGGTGGTTGGCTCAAGCAAGAAGGGAAGGAGAATTCTTCTTTCTTTTGATTGAAGAAGATCTAGGAAGCTTCAACTTGTGGAGGATCTTCGCCCACACGAAGTCTACAAGGAGGTTAGGACATATGATAGAAGATCGAGAGGTATAAAAGTTTTACAAGTTTTATTATTGATCTTTGCATGTTCTTATTAATATGATTGTATGTGTTGATTATACATGTCTACATCCATATGTATTTGTATAATCATGGACCCCGAAGATAAACACAAAAACCGGCAATCTGTCCGTCGTCTCTTCCGCGGCTAACCGACTAGAAGAGCTTGGTTGCTTGAACAACTAGTTTGTTCAAGCGATCGCTCAAGTCGTTAGCACGATGATGAATTGGTTGAGCTTAGGAAACTCATCCCATCCGGATTAGTTTTCATTAGTGAAAATTTTAATATGAGGACATGGGAGCCAATGAGCCTCCGAGCCATGCCATCATGAGTTTGGTGAATCAGCCAGTGAATTTCATATAACCTAATCATCGGATTTCTAGTTGATCAGAACGGATCTTTGTAAAGTGGATAAGAAGCTGGTGCCATGGATTGGGAGCTAGTACCTTGATTTGGAAAAGTCTATTGGACGTGGATACGAGACAGGCCCATGAGCATAAAGACAGTTGGTATTCTTCATAGCAGGCAGGTATCTTTAACTTATCTTCTTTTAGATATTGTCATATTGCTGTGCATCATTTACTAATAGTAATAGTTTTCTATGCTTTTAACTTCCCTGGTATGTCACTACCTAGAACGTGTTGTTGCATTTTCATATGCTTATTATATTGGTGCTCTATCATTTTGATACTTGTCATTTGTTTATTTTGCACTAAGAGTAGTGACATACCTTACATACTGGGCATTGAATGAATAATGGATATACCTTGCATGTGTACATAGACTTATGTACTTAGGTTATTTGATATGAGGTGTATCGTGCATAGCCATGGATTGACAGGTGTATCGTGCATTAGTGACATGCACCATCTTGCATTATTGCATGACTGGCGATCATCGGCTCCTCGGTAGGAGGTGATACTACTTGGTAGTTGAGCTCATCGTCAGTTACATTATCTACACACACAATCACTTGTGAGTTAGTGGTATTTCAGGAGTGTGTGTAGTTGCTCTATCAGGGTTGTACGGTGGTCGCTCAGGATATTGGTATTGCGACATGGTAATTGATAGGGATCCCTCCTTCGTTGTGAGACGAGGAGATGAGACGAGGTGATGCCCCCCATATATACATGAGGTAGGAGGGTGATACTCTGTCAGTATCCTGTCCACTCGGTCACATAAGTGTAGTGATGACAGAGTGAACAGTTGTCACAACCCTACCCACTCGGCCGACACACATGACATGTCGGTGGCTTGACTGGTGTCAAAGGTGACACAGGTCATTACATCATGTGCATATGCTTTTACTATATGCATTGCTTGTTGCACTTTTGGTTGTTGCATATAATTGCCATGTACATACAGGAGGTATTATGTAGTTTGTTTTGGTGATTCTACACCAACTTGTATGAATGTATCTTATGTTAGCTTAGGTGATTCTGGTATGTACAATTTTAGATATGTATTTTTGTCGAGAAACTATACTAGCATGATTATTATTGCTACTTATAGTTTACTATGCATGACTATTAGATATCCGCTGAGTTTTACTCACTCCATTGATATCTATTTTATTTCAGGATAAAGTCTTCCGGAGGGTCCAGTTGTCAGTCCCCTGATTTGACGACTCCGTTATTTTGATTTCAGTTTTCCATATTTTTATCACTTGTACTCTATGTTTTAAACTTGTAGTATTTTATACTCGTGGTTGTTTTGGTGGTACTTGATTATGTCCTTATGAACTTTTTGTTTCGATTTGTTTTGGTTTTATGTGTGGTTGTGTATTCCTTCTCAGATGACAGAAGAGGTAAGTCTAGAGGTTTTAAACTTCTTATTTTACTTTGGTTGTTGGCCTGAGGCTCATATATTATATGTATTGTTGTGTTTTATGTTCCGGCCATGTTAGCCGATGTATAGTGGGTCGTGTGGGCCTTGTATACAGGTTTCAATTGTCCACAGTACATGGGAGGTGCTGTCCGATTTTCGTCGAACAAGTACCCCCTCTCGGGGCGTGACAGGCAGAGGCTACCACGGTCATGTTAGGTCTTAGCACAGTCATGCCACTCATTCGGAGATGAAACATAACTTACAAAATTTAACATAGTCGTGCTAGGGCTTAGGATGGCTGTGCCAAATTCCAGCATGGGTGTACCCCGAGCCACACTCCCAGGATGGGTTGTGGTAGAGTCCGGCATGCCCTGGCCATGCCGACTTGCACAACCATGCCAAAGGGCAACACGGGCAGGTAGTGTTGTGTTAGTGTCAGCCCTTAATGTCAATCATGAGATGATTGATTAGGGATCATGTGTATCATATTTCATTAATAAAAGACAAAGATTGTTTATTGTATTTACTTTATGCATGTGCCAGCTAAAATAAATATAATAATGTCCTTGAATAGTAGGTTCTAATCTACAGTATATCAATTGGTAGAATTCATTATGAGAAGCTGTAGAGAACATTATTCTTAATATTTCTAGTCAAGTATTAATATACAAGGGCAATATTAATACATTGAGACTAGCATGTAGGTCAATGGATGACTTGATCTCACAAGTCATGGATATGTGATATCACATTGACACATGGGTATATATATTGGAGAATATATATACTGAATTGACCCGCCATAAGAAAGTATGTGTCATATACTTTCTCATGTGACTATTGGTATGAATAGTCCTTAGACCTGAAGTCACTACGGTTCCCTACATAAGGAGTTATGTACTTTGGTATCGTCTAACGTCACGCCCGTAACAGGTTGACTATAACGACGAACACTGGTATGTAACAAATTATGCAGAGGGATGTGAGTGATGTAGATGAGATCTATCTCTCCTATATGACAGGAGTGATATCTTTGGGCTCTTGATAGAGTAGGACCACGAAATGCATGGCCATGCTCAAATGAGTCAATATGAGATATTGAGCTCATTTGTTTGAGTGAGTCTACTTGGGGATCAAGAAACATAAAGATCGATAAGGGGATGACACGGTCTATGCCTTATTGATCGATCTAAGATATCAGAGATAGAAGGATACCGTCATACATGATAATAGTCATGGAAAGGTTATCGGATCTCGACGATCTTGTAACTTGAGTAGCAATGATGTATTTCTAGATGTCGCTCATTGCTTATGTATCTAAAAGAGTTTTAGATACATTGCCAACGTTATAAGAGCCTATAGGGTCACACACAAATGACATTCTGTTTTGGAGATGATTTCTTTTAGTTGGACTAAAATGACAATTGAGCATAAGACCAAGATTTGAGTTAGACTCAAACTGGTTAAACTTGAGTTAGACTCAAGTTGAACCATGGAAGATGATTCATCATCATCATGATTAATCATGCATGGGAATACCAAGAGCCTTGGTATTAATGATGAGAATTCATGAAGGAGAATACCAAGAGTCTTGGTATTAAGATATGTCTTAATGGGAGTTAATGGCAATGGTTGCTATGGGATTAAAAGGCTTGTCTTTTGGTGTTTCACGTTGACAACACTTGAGGGTGTTTTGTTTGGGCGTGCAAGCGAAAGAAGGCCAAGAGAAAAAGTGTTCTCTCATCTCCTCCTTCATCTCCTTCTTGTTCCAAAGAGGTCTTGGCATTTTTCTAGGGGTTGCTAGCACAACGTGACTCCAAAGCTAGTGTGGGTGTCAGTGTGGATACCATAGATATACGGTTACTCTTACCGTATTGAGATCCGACAGCATTTGGAAAAGCGGGATTGCGAAGGGCACGCACCGAAGGTATATTCCTCTTCTAGATAAGATCTAGACTAGAATATAGAAAACGATTTATATAGTTTTGCATGGATCTCCAGTGCGATCCGGTTTAATTATTATTTCTGCTCCGGTTGTGTGAAGTATTCGCCAGCGACGTTGTGAATGTCAGATCTGGACCGATTTCCCAACAGTGGTATCAGAGCCACTTACAAAACATATACTTCGTTATAATGATTTATATGTGATATAAATTAGTTTTTTCATGTTTTCTATGAGATATAAAGCATGTAGATTATGGGTACACGAATTTTAGGCTTGGAATATTGATAAAGGGGCAAAAACGGAGTGGAACAGTATGACACACGGCCGTGTGGAAAAACATGGCCTGGCCGTGTTCAACCCCACGACCGTGTTGAAGAACACGGCCTGGCCGTGGGCGCCTCTGGAAGAGAAACCCATGGCTGTGTGGAAAGACACGGCTTGCCCGTGTGGGCCTCTAATCACCCCAGAATGGTCGTGCCAATTGGCACGGCCCGACCGTGTTGGACACGGGATGCTCCGGAAGCAAGGGTCTTGGGTTCATAGTGATGGACCAAGGGCGGCAACTCATTCAAGGAGTTGAAAATAATAATTTTCTTCGTGGGTGCTGCCCCCTTAGACCCCGCCACAAGGTGCGCTACCCCTTGACCCCGCCCGCTAACCGGCTAGCGGGACCACCGTGGTGTTGCGGCTTATCGGCGAAACAACTTTAAAATTTGTGTATGTATAATTAATTTTATAAAATCACGTCATTATGAATGATATGATGTATGGTGCATGGTTATGGCCTAGGACCCAATATGATTGTGGTTGTATGTGTTGTGTGTGCATGTTGTAATTCATAATGCGGCTTGCAAGTCGCACCTTCATCTATATTTTTCCTTGTTGTAAAATAGATTTAGACTCGAATGTAACTCGAGTGTTCTTATTTTGTAATATACAAAATGAAGAAATGGAAAGTCCATTGAAGGATGAAGTTACAAGGAGGATGCCGACAACACAGGATGATCGAAGGAAGCACTTGGAGAAGATGTCATCCCTAGGTTATCCATTCGCTCTTCTCATTGGCTTGAGAAGATCGTAGATTCTGGCCATAACCATGTCACGTTTAAAATTATATGTTGAAATATATTATGATTGCATGTGATGCTTGTGTATGTGATGCTTGTATGAGATGCATGCGTATCTAGTTGTCACAAAAATTAGGTCACTTATTGTATGCCTACCAAAGTTTAATACTTACTATTACCTTGTTCAATCATAGTGCGTTTGCCAAAGCAAAGTGACTCGATTTACCTTGGTAAAGTACGATAGGACAATTGTGATGTTCGCCTATTAAACTTTGGGTTTGACTTAACTAAGCTCTCTCAATTAGATTGATGAACTTAGAGGAATAGCTCATACGAGATATCTACGTACATTATACAAATCTCATTCGATGGGCATTATGAACAAATGTTGTTCATAAAGATATACAAGAGTTACATTAGATGTAATTGGTACGAGTTACCTACCTAATTTATACGAGTCTTGGGCGATTAGCCAAAGCTAACTCAAGATGCAGTATAATATGGATCTTGTACCACTTTGTGACCAGTGGGAGAATCATTTAGTTTAAGGCCTAATTAAGGGATTGAAATATGATACATGTCTACATTTCTGTTGTAGATCACTATGTCTTCAAATACGTCAAATACCCTATCTCTGCGATCGGTCCTTGATAAGGACAAGCTCAATGGACCAAACTTTATTTACTGGTATAGGAATTTGAGAATAGTTCTCAAACAGGAGCGAAAACTCTGTCCTAGAGCAACCCATTCCTGAACCACCCACCAACAATGTCACTCGTGCTGATAAGGATGCTTACAAGTGTTGGGTTTTTTCGAGCCGCAAAAACCGCTTTTTGCGTTGCGGAAACCTCGGAAACCCCGACCACGGATCCGTGCAAAAATGTATTAGAAAAAAAACATATATGTGTTTATATAAAACCCTAGATCTACCTTAGATCTACATGATAAAGACGTTACCCTCGATGCGACGCCCTTTGCAAATCCCGCTCGTCCAAAAGGTTCGTCGGAACTCGAGAGTGTCAAGTGCACACTCCTCTATTGGTATCCACACAAGCAATAGGTGGAGAAAACACACCCTTGAGTGTGCTAGCACTCTATGGATGGTTCGGCCAAGAAGGTTGGGAGAGAGGGAGAGCTTGAGGGAAATCGATCCAAGGAAGAAGATGAAGTTTTGTAACTTCCCAAAATGAATTCCCAAATCTAATGGGGTTGGCCGACCACTTCATGGAGAGGGGGTTACATGCATGCATGTAACTCCCATGACCCTTGGTCTCCCTCATGAGGTGGCACCACATGACAAAGTCAATGATGATGTGGAGCATCATCATTGGTCGGCCATGCTAAGTCATCATCATGACATGGCATTTGGTCAAGTCAAACTTGACCTTTCACCTTCCCTCTCAAGTCAAGTCAAACTTGACCTCTTATCTCCCATGGTTGATCAAATCCAACCATTTGATTCAAGTCAATTTAATTTAATGAATCTCTATTCATTTAATTTAAATTTATTTGATGAATCAAATCTAAATTAGACTCATTCAACACTTGAATCAACTTGAGTCTAACTCAATTAGTCTAATTTGGATTACTCTTAATCCAATTTGGTTCATCCCATGAACCTAACCCTCATGGTTCATCATATGAACCTAATCTCCATCTAATTGCTCTTATGTGTGTGACCCTATAGGTTCTTGTAACGTTGGCAATGTCCCTAAACCGATTTAGGAACATAAGCAATGAGCGGTATCTAGCAACACATCATTGCTACCCAAGTTACAAGAATGTTGAGCTCCAACATCACCTTTGTGACTACTAATTATGACTCTCACAATATGTGACAATGTCCCTCTATCCTTGACATCTAGATTGACCAATCGAGGCATAGACCGTATCATCCTCGGTACAATCTAAATCTTGAACTCCAAGTAGACTCACTCTAATCAAATGAGCCCATATCTCATATTGACTCATTTAGGCATGGCCATGCACTTCGTGGTCTCACTCTATCAAGAATATCGATGTCACTCCCGTCATATAGGAGGGATAGATCCCATCTACATCACTCACATCCCTCCGCATAATTTGTTGCATACCCAGTAATCGCCTTTATAGTCCACCCATTTACGGGTGACGTTTGACGAAGCCAAAGTATGCAACTCCTTATGTAGGGAACCATGGTGACTTCAGGTCTAAGGACTAATAGTCATACTAATAGCCACATGAGAAAGTATATGACACTCATATAACGATCCATGATACTTTCTCATGGCAGGTCATTCAGTATACATTCTCCAATGCATACCCATGTGTCAACTTGATATCTCACATCCATGACTTGTGAGATCAAGTCATCTTGTTGACCTACATGCTAGTCTCTACGCATTAACATTGTCCCTGAATGTTAATACTCGACTAGGAATGATTAAGAGTAGTGTTCTTTATATCATCTCATTATCGATTCAACCAATCGATTGATATAGATAAGAACCTACTACTCAAGGACATTATTATATTTAGTTATTTGGCACCAATACAAGTAAATATAATAACCATGCCTTTATAAATAGGAATATGATACAATAAAGTTCATACAACAATCATCACATGATTGACTCTAGGGCTTTCACTAACAATCTCCCACAAGCACTAGTGTCAATCACCGTAGTATCTAATACCCAATGACCTAGTGTGACCATCATGCTTTTTCTGTGCCAAAGCCTTGGTCAAGGTATCTGCGATGTTAGCCTCTGTGGGTACTCTGCAAATCTTCACATCTCCTCTATCGATAATCTCTCGAATGAGATGGAAGCGCCGTAGTATGTGTTTGGTCCTCTGGTGTGAGCGAGGTTCCTTAGCCTGTGCAATCGCTCCATTGTTGTCACAATAGAGCTCTATAGGATCTGCAATGCTAGGAACCACCCCAAGCTCAGTAATGAACTTGCGGATCCAAAATGCCTCCTTTGCTGCCTCAGATGCAGCGATATACTCGTCTTCTGTTGTAGAATTAGCAACTGTGTCCTTCTTCGAACTCTTCCAGCTCACAGCGCCACCATTCAAGCATAACACAAACCCTGACTGCGATCTATAATCATCCTGGTCAGTTTGGAAGCTGGCATCGCTGTAACCCTTTACAGCTAGCTCCTCATCGCCTCCAAATATCAAGAAATATTCTTTAGTCCTTCTCAAGTACTTAAGAATATTCTTGCTACTATCGATGGACGCCACCGGATCTCGATCGTATCTACTCGTCATGCTCAAAGCATACGAGACATCAGGACGAGTACACAGCATGGCGTACATGATAGATCCTATAGCAAATGCGTAAGGGATCTTATCCATGCGGTCTCTCTCCTCTCTAGAAGAGGGACTTTGAGTCTTCGAAAGACTCACACCATGTGACATCGGCAGAAGTCCCTTCTTGGAATTCTGCATGGCAAACCGTAGTAATACCGTGTCAATGTATGTACTCTGACTTAGGCTAAGCAATCTCTTAGATCTATCTCTATAGATCTTGATGCCTAGAATACAGGCTGCTTCACCTAAGTCCTTCATTGAGAAGCACGTCCCCACCCAAGTCTTAACAGACTGTAGCGAAGGGATGCCATTCCCAATGAGCAGTATGTCATCCACATACAATACAAGGAAGACAGCTGTGTTCCCATTAACCCTCTTGTAGACACAAGGTTCATCTTCATTCTTGATGAAACCAAATTGTTTGATCGCATCATCGAATCGAAGATTCCAGCTCCGAGAAGCTTGCTTTAGCCCATAAATGGACCTTTGCAGCTTGCATACTTTCCCAGTATCCTGTGGATCTACAAAACCCTCAGGTTGTGTCATGTACATATCCTCGAGTAAGTTTCCATTCAGAAACGCGGTTTTGACATCTATCTGCCAGATCTCATAATCGTGGTATGCTGCAATAGCAAGCAAGATCCGAATGGACTTAAACATCGCCACTGTAGAAAAGGTTTCATCATAGTAAATACCATGAATTTGCTTGAAACCTTTAGCCACCAATCTGTTGGATCGAGCGGATCGCTAAAGGGGGGGGAGAATAGCGATAGAAATTTTTCGTTCAAAATCGTTCATTAAAATGCGAGTAGACACAGCGGAAGATAAAAACAAAACAAGCGAGACAATAGACACAAGGGTTTTACTTGGTTCGTAGCCGAAGGCTACTACTCCAAGGCCCTAGTGGTCCTTGACCACGTACGGAGGGCAAACTACTAAAGAACTCCTCCTCGTTGGAGGTAGGAGTTAGACGGATACACAAAATGACAAAAGCTCGAGGTAGAGGGACACTCCCCCTCTCCTCGTTATAATGAAAGCTTTACTAAAAATAAACTGAAATACAATTTAAACTTTCATTACTGACGACTTCAAAGGTTGGAGGTTGAAGCTCTCGTAGCCGTCATAGGGATGTCGAGAGTCGAGCGCATCGAAAGCACTTGGAAGCCTTTTTAATTGATGAAAACCCTAAGACAAGCCCTCCTTTTATAGCCTTTGAGCCCCTCATCGAATGGGTCTTCAACCAATCACAAATGGACACAAACCTCCTTGAAATGGGGTGATAAGCCTTGACTCCTCGGTCGATCATTGACCATCACCGATCGATGGCCATCATCACCGATCGATGGTAGCATCACCGATCAGTCGAGATACGATCGATTGATGAAGGGCAGTCGAGTCCTCCAAGCTGGTAGTCGACTGATCCTAGCCGCAAGGCAAAGTTAGCTCAAAGAAAACATTATTTCGACGGCCTTCGACCGTCCGATCTTGACCTAGACCATCGATGGGATGTCTTTGGTCGATCTACGCTAAGACCATCCCGTAAGGAGGATACGACCTCACTTACGCCGCACACACGAGCTTACCTCGATACTTACCATGTCGCTTTGCTTCCGGCCTTTCACTCGATTCCTTGGCTCCCTCCAAGTCACTCGAGTGTCGCCTGACCACCCGGCTTCTTCCGGTGTCGCTAGCCTTCAGATCAGCTTTTAGCAATCTTACGCACACTCGATTCAAATTTCGTGAGATAACGACATAAGTTTAACTTTGTATCGCTTTGCTATAATCAAAACTCAGTTCATCTTAGGTGCCTCACCAACAATCCTCCTTTTGATTTATGGCAAACCCACATACAAAGTTAAGTAAATAGCAAGCATGAAGAATAATGTGTATTAGAAACAAACAAAAAAATAAAAAAGATTAAGTTTGAGTAGTAAGGATTTTCTTCAAGCATTCCCTTGAGGAAACCTCTCCTCGACCGAGGGTGAGTCTTGAGGAAAGACCTTAATCCTCCCCTCGAGGGTTTCTTAACATTACTTAAAGTTGGCCTTAGTAAAACGCTTGCTAAGAGTTCTTAACTTCTTAACTTGGCCCTTTCTCCCCCTTAAGTAAAACATTAAAAATGAGTAAAACGTTGATGGCACAAATAAGTTTAAGTTAAGAATTATCTTAACTTGGTCTTAATAAGTTTTCAAAACTTAAAGTTAACTTTTGGTTTAAATATAAAGTAAGAGTTAAGTTATAAAAAAAAATTTGACCCCTTAACTTTGGCCTTTTTCTCCCCCTTTTGCCATATATCGAAAAGAGTGAGGGTGTGTGTGGAAAACAAAATAAGTGTTAAATATAAAGTCCAAGCATGTTCCACATTATTTTGAAAATAATATACTGAAAATAAGTTCATCTATAAAATGTTCGACTCATATTTGGCTTGATTGATATGAAAGATCAACCAGTCCTGGTCAGAGTCGGTTAGTATGTATGATTATACTCCGTGGTTCATAGCGATGCACTAGCTCTACATCTGGAACCAGGAGTAAGGTCCTAACATCTCACGCCCATCTACGTGGCTAAGTACACAAACACATTAGTCCTATGTGTTGTGAGATGTATTGGCTCCTTAAATCTATAGGTGCATGATATCTAAGGTATGTCCTATGCTAGTTCCATAAAAATGAAAATTTAAGAAATAGTAGTAAGAAAATATAATTTGAAAGTTCCTATTCTACTGACATGCCCAATTTTCGTCTTAATAGACTAAATTAAACCGGGTAGGGGTTTAGTAAATAGTCCGCTAAGTTAGACTTTGATTCGTATTCGAGTTGTATGGCTCCGTTGGCCACATGTTCTCGAATGAAATGGTGTTTGACCTCTATATGTTTGGTCCTAGAGTGACATATTGGATTCTTAGTAAGATTAATTGAACTAATGTTATCTACATGAAGTTTTGTGTTCATAAAGTCTAACTTGAAATCGCGGAGAGTGTGCTTCATCCAAAGAAGCTGAGTGACACACTCACCCATCGCGATGTATTCGGCTTCGGTGGTAGATAAGGCAACACAGTGTTGCTTCCTACTGCACCAACTCACTAGACTCGAGCCGAGAAGTTGACAACAACCACTCGTGCTCTTTCTATCGAGCTTACTACCGGCATAGTCCGAATCGGAGTAGCCGGTTAGTTCAAACTCGGTAGATCTAGGGTACCAAATACCGACATTAAGTGTACCCTTTAGATATCTAAGGATACGCTTGACTAGAGTTAGGTGAGACTCCTTGGCACCGGTTTGGAACCTTGCGCACATACTTACTGCAAATAGGATATCAGGTCGGCTTGCAGTTAAGTAAAGGAGACTCCCTATTATGCTCCTATAGTATTTTAAATCAATTGAGTTTCCGATTAAATCTTCTTCTATATTCACATTAGTTGCCATTGGGGTATTAATAATTTTAGCGTCTTGCATTCCAAAGCATTTAATTAATTCCCTAGTATATTTGCGTTGATGTAGGTATATTCCATCTTTAGTTTGTTTAATTTGTAGACCTAAGAAGAAACTTAACTCGCCTACTAAATTCATTTCAAATTCACTTTCCATAAGTGAAATGAACTCATTTAGTAGGATTGAGTTGGTGGTTCCGAAAATAATATCATCTACGTAGATTTGGGCTATGAATATGTCTTTACCTAAGGTTTTTACGAAAAGGGTTGGGTCAACTACACCTTGGTTAAAGCCTTTGGACTTAAGATAAATCGAAAGTCTCTCGTACCAAGCTCGCGGAGCTTGTTTAAGTCCATAAAGAGCTTTCTTTAACCTAAGGACATGATCGGGTTTATCTAAACTTTCGAAACCATTTAAGAATGCAGATTTCACATCCATTTGAAACAATTTAAATCCTCGATGTGCTGCATATGCTAATAGCATTCGAATGGACTCTAATCTAGCTACTGGGGCATAGGTCTCGTCGTAATCTAAACCTTCGACTTGACTAAACCCTTTAGCAACTAGTCTAGCTTTATTTCTAACTACTTCACCTTTATCATCAATTTTATTTCTAAACACCCACCTTGTTCCAAGGATTGTTTTATCTTTAGGTGGTGGTACTAATTCCCATACTTCGTTCCTAGTGAATTGAGCCAACTCTTCTTGCATTGCAATAATCCAATCGGGATCAAGAAGAGCTTGGTCAATAGTTTTGGGTTCAATTTTAGAAATCAAAGATATTTGACTAAGGTTTCTGTATGAGGCTCTAGTTCGAACTCCTAGACTTGGATCACCTATCACTTGGTCGATAGGATGATTCGTTTGGGTCCTAGTTGGATTTGGGTTTGAGTCTACAACTTGATCCATAGGATGGCTTGTTTGAGTTCTAGTTTGGTTGGAGTCATCTATCACTTGGTCGATAGAGTGACTTGGTTGACTTAGGTTAGGATTAACACTAGACCTGATCTCCGGATCAGAGTTAGGTCTAGTATGAGTCGGCTCGCTAATTGGGGTTGCCGGGGGTTTTGTAGGTTCGTGTCCTTCATCAAATACTACATTGATAGTCTCCTCGACTCTAAGGGTGTCGTGGTTATATACTCTATAAGCTCTGCTTGTAGTCGAGTATCCTAGAAAGATTCCGGTCGTGGTTTTGGATGTAAATTTCCCTAGGTAATCCTTAGTGTTTAGGATATGTACCTTACATCCAAATACCCTAAAGTACTTGATGTTAGGTATTTTATCGTGATAAATCTCATATGAGGTCTTAAGGTGCCTCTTTACCATAAGGATTCTATTTTGGACATAGCATGTCGTACTCACGGCTTCCGCCCAAAACCTATCGGGTAGGTTATACTCATTTAACATTGTCCTAGCGGCTTCTTGTAGGGTTCTATTTTTGCGTTCTACTAGGCCATTTTGTTGTGGAGTTCTAGGGCAAGAGAACTCATGGTGGTATCCATTTAGGTTACAGAATTTTGTAAACCTATAGTTTTCGAATTCACCACCATGATCAGTCCTAAGTCTTTTGATTTTAATGCTTTGTTGATTTTCTATTAACTTAAATAGATTGATTAATTGATCTAGGGTATCATTTTTGTGTTTGATGAACCTAACCCAAGTAAATCTAGAATAGTCATCAATTATGACTAAGCAGAATTTACTTCCGTTAAGTGACTTAGCTCCGTGTGAATCAAATAGATCCATGTGTAGGAGCTCAAGCACACTTTTGGTTCGTTCTTGACTAGTTAGTTGATGTTGTGTCCTAGATTGTTTACCTTGTTGACAAGCATTACATATTTTATTATCCAAGTTGTTGAGGTTAGGCAAACCTCTGACTAAATCACTCTGACTCATCTTGTGAATGAGTCTTGGGTGTGAGTGACCGAGTCATCGGTGCCACAACCATGATTCCTCTTGCCGTGTCATAAGACACTTAGTTGAGGAGTTAGTTAAGTTGATAGTGTAAATGTTGTTATTTTTAGTCCCTTTAAGAATTGTTTTAGAGGTTTCGTTTGTATTAATTACGCATTCATTTTCTAGAAATATGACCTTATAGTTATTATCACACAATTGGCTTACACTAAGTAAATTATATTGAAAATTTTCTACTAATAAAACATTTTGAATAACAAAATTTGAATTGAGCTCAATATCACCTGATCCGATGATTTTGAGCTTGCCGTTATTTCCGAAGGCTACTGATCCTTGTCGTTTGAATCGAAGCTTCGAAAACTTGAGTTGATCCCCGGTCATGTGTCGGGAGCAACCACTGTCCAACATCCATTGATCCTACACGCAAGGTAGTTGGATCGGATATTGGATTTATTAAAAATTGGTTGAAGATTATTAACCTAAATCATCTCACCCATGTCTATATGATCAAACATGTTAATCCTATATGTTCTTGTGAGATGACTTCCAATTTTTTAGTTGAATTAAGTTTAATGACTTAAACACTTGTCAACCTTGCGTTAGATTCAGATTTGACCTTAGGCTCATCAAGTCACCTTTTCAAGATCATGGCTTCCAGGTCGTGGCGAGGCACAGAGGCCTTCTTTGATCGGAACAACGACCACTTCCTTAGACAAAGCCATTTTCAAGAAAATAGAGACTTGACTCACCTAAGACCACTTCCTGGTCTAACTAGTCTAGGATACGGCGAGGTAGCTTCAGCTAGTTCCGCTCGGTCAAGTGAACCGAACTAGATACGCCTTATCTAGCCCGAATACACAAGACTCCGCTTTCCTAGCGTACTATCATCTCGCCGTGTCCTGGTACTATGTTATCAAGTATTGACGAGTTATAGTCCTATCTAACCATTCTAAAAAGGAAAACTAAATAAAAACCTAAGCATACAATTTCTAAGTTAAAACACAAACAAATTTCGTACTAGCCCCCCCTGGACCGTTGAATCGATTCGGTCTCTCCACATAGTGGATTTGGTCCTTGGGAACCCAGTACTGGTTTGATCCTAAGTTTGAAATCAAGGTGGTCTTAGGGACCCATGCTTGGACACATTTTCTATGTCTACTTACGATTGACATATACGACTTATTGGTCGTGTTTGAGCTAAACCCTAGCCCAGCCTTGTTGTACACGACCCTTTGCGATCCAAGTAGGAGGTCAAGTCCTTTGGATCCCAAAGTAAACCTTTCCAACGTATTCCTAAGATCTTCGACTTGACTTTTCAAGAGTGAGTTCTCAACTTCGAGTTTTTCAACTCGAGTTGAGTCCTTCTCTTGAACTCGACTAGTCGAAGAGGTTAGGGAGACCTCGTGTTTGAGGAGTTTAACTTCCTCAACCAGGGTCTCGACCTTGGACTCAGACTTAGCTAACTTTTTATTTAAAAACTTAATTGCACTATAAAGAGTAGTAATAAGAGACCGACTTAGCTTGAGTGTATCTTTTGAACCAGATGCGTATCCGTGGCTCGTCTTGAATAGTGCTTCGCAGTCCGACTCATCTTCGGTTTCCGATTCAGGTTCCGGTTCTGACTCCATCTCCGATTCCACCGGTTTAGCCATGAGGACTCGATCGTTATCTTCTTCCTCGAAAGCTTCTTCCCAAGTAGCGTTAAGTGCCTTTTTGTGTTTTGGTGTCTTGCTCTTGAGTTTTGGGCATTCGGACTTAATGTGTCCAAACCTGTTGCATTCATAACATCTTATGTTTGAACTTTTAGGCTTACCTTCGTTGGGTCGATTGACGGCTTGTTTTCGGCCCTTGACAATCCTCCGAACTAGGTTGACTAGTTCGGCCTCCATTTCCGAGTCGACCTCCGAATCGGACTCATCCTCTTCTTCCTTCAGGGGTGGCTTGCTGGCGGTTTTCTTCTTTGAACTTGCAAATAGTGCTATACCTTTCTCGGGTTCCGAGTTAGACTGCTCATGAAGTTTGAAATCAGAAAAAAGTTCATCTAATCTAAGTTTAGAGAGATCCTTGGAGACCTTGTAGGCATCGACCATGGATGCCCACAAGGTAGTCCTCGGAAAGGAGTTTAGGACATAACTTATAAGGTCGCGGTTTTTGACCTTTTTCCTGATTGCTTGTAGATTGTTGACGATGTCCTGGACGCGGGCGTGGAGTTGCGTCGCCGACTCGTGTTCCTACATTTTTAGGTTATATAGTTTATTAAATAGAAGATCACGCTTACATACCTTGGCTTCATCGGTCCCTTCGTGTAGCTCCACTAGTTTTGTCCAAAGGTCCTTTGCGCTTATGAAGGGGCCGACACGATTTAGCTCTTCCTTGGATAAGCCGCATTGAAAGATTTGAGTTGCCTTAGCGTCGGCTTCGACTTGTCATTTTGTCGCAATGGTCCATTGGTCATAATCCAAGGATTTACCCACTTCGTTAGTCGGAAGTGTGAATCCCGTTTGGATTATGATCCACATCTCGATATGGGTTTTGAGAAAGCATTCCATCCGACCCTTCCAATAACGGAAGTCATCTCCGTTGTAAAACGGAGGTCGGACGGTGCTAAAACCCTCGAGATGGGCCATTAGAACAAAAGACACAAGGAGACGAAGACGAGAAACCTAGCAACGACAAAAACACTGAAGAAAGTACCAAGACTCGCGTCTTGGATTAGTACTGCGGGGGAAAAATTAACAAAACGAAATAAATCTGAAATAAACAGAATTAAAAAGAAAAAAATCTGTAAAATGGCTAGATTGGTGGTTTCACCAAATCTTAGCAACCCCCGGCTCTGATACTAATTGTTGGATCGATTTGAAATGCTAGAGGGGGGTGAATAGCGTTAAAACTTTCTTTTTGTTCGTTCGTTTAAAAACCGAGTAGATAATTGATTTGCAGCGGAAAAGATAAGCAATAAAAAGAGAAGACAAATATTTTACTTGGTTCGTAGCCTTCGGCTACTACTCCAAGGCCCTAGTGGTCCTTGACCACGCACGGAGGGCAAAACACTAAACGAACTCCTCCTCGTTGGAGGTAGGAGTTAATCGATACAAGAAGGAACAAAAACTTGAGGTAGAGGGACACTCCGCCTCTCCTGCATTATCACGATAAAAGCTCAGAACAAGTAAATAAATAACTGATATAAAGCTAATACCGGCGTACAAAATAATAAAGAAAATTAAACCTAGGCGTCGGAGAAGAAGACTTACGTTGTCGGAAGAGTTGTAGCTTGCGGAGGCTTTTGGAAGCTTGGAATTGATGAAGAAACCTAGGATTGGCCCTCCTTTTATAGCCTTTGAGCCCCTTTTGAGAGGAACCCTAGCCAATCACAATTGAGCACGATCTTCCTTGAAATGGGGTGATAAGCCTTGACTCCTCGGCGATCATTGACCATCGATGATGGCCATCATCGATCGTGATGGCGGCAAATCGATCGAGTCGACCTCCGGCCGATCGGCGATTGGCGCAATCGAGTCCTCCGATGCTTTTAGCTCAAAGAAAACATTATTTCGATGGCCTTCGACCGTCCGATCTCGACCTAGACCATCGATGGGATGTCTTTGGTCGGATCTACGCTTAAGACCATCCCCGTAAGGAGGATACGACCTCACTTACGCTCGCACACACGAGATTACCTCGATACTTACCATGTCGCTTTTGCTTCCGACCTTCCACTCGATTCCTTCGGCTCCCTCCGAAGTCACTCGAGTGTCGCCCGACCACTGCGGCTTCCTCCGGGTGTCGCTAGCCTTCAGCTCTAGCTATAGCAATCTTCTGCACACTCGATTCAGCTCGTGAGATAACGACATGAGCTTAACTTTGTATCGTTTGCTATAATCAAAACTCAGGTTCGACTTAGGTGCCTACTGCACCAACAGTGACAGCCTCGATCTTCTGGGGGTCAACTGAAATGCCTTTGCTAGAAACCACGTGTCCCAGAAAACCGACTTAGGGTAACCAGAACGCGCTTTTACTGAACTTCGCATATAGTTGCTTCTGTCGAAGTCTATCCGGGACAATGCGGAGATGTTGCGCGTGTTCCTCTTCGGAATGGGAATAGACCAGAATATCATCAATAAAGACAATAACAAACCAATCTAAGAAATCCATAAATTCACGGTTCATCAAGTCCATGAACACTGCCGGAGCATTGGTAAGCCCAAATGGCATTACCAAAAACTCATAGTGCCCATATCTGGTACGGAATGTTGTCTTCTGAATGTTCGAATCTCTGACCCTTAACTGATGATATCCGGACCGCAGATCAATCTTAGAATACACTGACTCACCTCTGAGATGTCAAACAAGTCCTCAATACGTGGCAAGGGATATTTATTCTTGATGGTGACGGTGTTCAACTGCCTGTAGTCGATGCATAATCTCATCAAATCATCTTTCTTCTTTATGAAGAGAACTGGAGAACCCCAGGGAGATATGCTAGGGCGGATAAAACCTCTGTCCAAAAGCTCCTAAAGCTGGACCTTTAGCTCGTCCAACTCTTTCGAGGGTCATACGATAAGGAGCTTTCGATGCCGACATCGTCCTCAGAATTAACTCAATTGTGAACTCCACTTGCCTTCTGAGAGGCAGGCCCGATAACTTCTCTGGAAAGACATCCAGATACTCTCAGACGATAGGAATGTCCGAGATCTGAGAGTCACCACTGTCCTCGGCATTGATCAATGATAATAGAAAACCTTGACATCCGTGTGATAAAAGCTTCCAAGCCTGAATCGCAGAAACGGTCGATATACCATCGTTTCTGGTGTCAATGAAATCCCACGAGGATTTGTTAGGAGGATGGAACGTAACCACCCTCATCTGGCAATCCACAGTGGCATGATATGCTGTTAGCCAGTCCATGCCAAGTATGATGTCGAATTCGATCATGTCGAGAACCAACAAATCTACCGAGAGTATAACGCTGCCAGAGGTTGCAGCGGTTGTGCCCGAGAGGCGCCACTTAGGCGAATCGAGGCGGTGTCAGTCGCATCGAGGTGATATAAATCTGCTGGCGATATGGAACCAATGGTTGAGGCTACGACATCGCACCAACGGAGGTGAGGCGTCGCACCACGCGTCGAGGTCATGATATAGAACTCTACAACTCCGCAGGGGCACTAGAATGCTCCTGTCCATGCATGACATATGCAGCAACTGCCGGGGGAGTCGCCCTCTGCTAGCGTTGTGAAGATTGGGATTTATGCCCGCTTTGAGGTCCTTCATGCAATTGTCCTCCTCACGCGACACTCCGGAAGCCACATGTTGAGCCTTCAACAATCTCGCTCGGTGTCGGGAAGTTTGCAATAATATAAGCCCGGCTATGTCGATGAAACGGTGATATCATATGATCCCTAGACCCGCATCTAACACAGTGATTGTCATTAGAGGACCGCTTCCAGTTCTGCTAGTCAGACTGGTGACGAAGATCGTCTGGTCTTCTGGGGTTTGCCTAATGCCTCGAAAGCATTCTGACCCATCTCATTGCTACCGCCTCGCTGTTGACCCGGAATCGGCTGCTGCTCGGCCTGAACTGAACTCTGAACTAGCTGTTTCCTTTTTTCCGCATTTGCTCTCTATTGAGCTGACTCAATCAGAAGAACTCGATCCAATGCCTCTGTAAGAAGAATTTCCAAAATCTACTAGCTTCACCTGAAGATGTTCGTCTAGACCCTAAACAAACTGAAGCATGCGAGACCGATCCTAAGCGACTAACTCCGGACAGAATTTGGCTAACCGATTAAATTCAGCATTATATTCCATCACCGTGCGATTATTCTGTCGAAGATTCTGAAAATCCTGACGACGCATCATCTGATAAGATAGTGGAAAATATTGGCTGTCGAAAACCTCTCTAAATTTCGCCCATGTTATTTGCTGCACGCCTATAATCGTGCGTTGCATGTCCCACTAGATTTCAGCCTCGTCCCATAAATGGTAGGCTGCAAGCTCTGCCTTCTCCTACCCGGGACAAGCCATATAGAAAAAGGTCCGCTCCATAGTCTCTATCCAGGACTGAGCCACCCTCGGATCTGTCTCTCCGCGGAAGAGCGTGAATCGGCCTTTCACCGACACCGTCAAGGCTGGGATCTGAGCTTGTACCGCAATCACATCAGCAGGATGAGTAGGGATCGCCGCGGGAGCTGGCGAAACCACTAGAGTTAGTCAATTTGGATAAGCGGGTGCATCGAGAAAGGCGACCGCATCGCTGGTGGGGTTTTGCATGCAGAGCGTGCTCCACTTGTGGAGGTGTCGCATATCCCGTAGGCACTGCTGGAGGAGGTGCCTGGTATGTAGCAGCAGGGGCTACCGGTGGTACCTCTGGGTGTACAGTAGCAGGTGATGTCGAGGGTACTGCGGGATATGTTGGAGTGGGTACCACTCGTGGTACAGTGAATACCGCAGAAGTGGGTATCTCTGGAGGAGGAACCATCGGGGACTGAGGGCTTAATACACTCGCGACACCATGTGAAGTCTAACCCTGATCAACAGGCCCATTCTTCGTAGACCTTTCTGGCAACTCCATCGCCCGAGATCTCAATGTCCTCTTGCGTGGCTGCCATGCACAACGTCTCGGTGCGAGAGCACGCCCACCTCGTTTCATATCTGTTAAATTATTACCCAAGTATTACTATAGGTAGAAAATCAATAATTTCACCTATTAGCCATTTGGAGATGTCCTGTCGCTGCCAAGTCCCCAATACGTTCTTGTCGAAATATGACTCCAAAATGTCTGAAATGCCAAATCGACGGAAATCCATAAAAATTCGAAAATGCACAGATTGACCTGCCAAACGTGGTGAACTCTGAAAACCCAAAAACCCTTAGGAACTCGGAACCTAGGCTATGATACTACCACTCCCGTTTCATGCCGTTTTCATCTAGTCCAACTAGACATAACCTCCCTCTTTGAGAATCTTATCCTCAAACTTGTTTTACGTCTCTTGAGAAGTCATAGTGCGTGTGACCAATAGGTTCCTGATTATGTTGGTCATTCATGATCAACCATTGATCATGAATAGATCATGAGTGGTACCTAGCAGTACATCATGACCCTCAATTGATCGAAAAGTCTAAGTCGATTCCAGAACATTTCTGATCCTTTTAGCAGCTACAGTTATTTCATGTCTTGTTCCTTTCACTCTTCCTATGCCCACTTGGTTCAGGACATAGTCTATATGCTCGTCCCTACTAGGCTGACTATGTCATACCTAACCCAAGTATAATTTCTTGTCCTGTGGATTCAAGTTATTCCCTACGCGTGTCCAAGAAGATCATTCTTCTTGACATGTGTTCTTTGGCCAAAGACTTCTGAGTAACAACCCTGACAAGAGAACTAGAGTACACATCTCCTTATAACAGGAGTGGTGAATCCTTTGTTGGCTATTTAAACATCTTCGATCGCTTTGACTTATATCTAATCAACTCGGAGTGACACCTCTTATGGAGATGACTACGAAGAAGTCAAAGTATAAGTCACCATGATCAAGATGACTTGAGTACTTCAAGTCTAAGGAAGCTCACACTCGAGCTACAATGAGATCTTCATCGACATAAATAACCATATAAAGTTTCATAACAGGTCACTCTAATGAACTATTTACCCTAACTAGCATCTACATGTTCACTCTCAGCATTCCTGTACTTCCATTCAGTGAGTATCAAATGCTTGGATAAACTAAGGAGCATAACATGTGCTAGTCCCACAGAATTGATGTTGTCTGATCTCATCAATTCGTTGACTAGGAATAGTTTCAATGCTTATATAAATTACACATGATGATATACTAACTATGATTCAATCACAATATCTCTCATGCTATCTCATCAATTAGTTGACTAGGGATAGTTTCAATACTTACATAATTACACATGATAAGATACTAAATAATTGTGATCTAATCACAATATCTCTTATGCTATGCATCGTATTGTGGACTTTAGTAAATAAGTTTAAGATTTAATCAAATACATAAGAATATACACTCAAATAGTGAATTGTATTAACATCTATGATAATTGCTTTAGGACACCTCTCTATAAAACACTTCGGAGAGTTCCCCACCGACAACAATAGTTGTTGCTGGCTAAAGTTGTCAAAAAGTGGGATTTTTCGGGCGGAAAGATTCTGGCCCGACCGGTCACTCTCTCTATTTGTGTTATCTGGTTATGTACACCACGAGGGCACAAACGTCGTCCTCACACCAAGGCTAGGAAGCCATCCGGAAGGAGCTCGACGTGGACATGAGTAGAGACAAACTCCGATGAGTTTGTGATTGATGTCATTCCTGCTTCGCATCATCCGATAGGTATAACTAGAATAAATATTATTCTTAGTTTAATTCTTTCATAAAATTTTTGTTTGCGGTTATGTTCACACATGTTATATCTTGCATGCATGGATGTGTATATTGTAATAAATTAGAAATTTATTATGTATTTTTCACCGTGCACGTTTGTGAAATGCAACTGAGCACGCATCCACGGACTGGATAACCCAACATCGTCCTCACTAAATTCCTCTCTTTGGTTTCTTACCTCCACTTATCACTTGTAGACTGATCTCCTTGATGTCTGATCTCTTGACCTACTAAGACTTCTTGTCATATGCCTCATATGGACTTTAACCAGTCATTTAGTTCTCTTGACTTAACTAGACTTCAGCCTGGTATCTAATCCTCTAGATTCGTTAAGTCTTTTAGTCTACACATTTAGTTCAAGAAGTTAAATAATAAAAGAGCCTAACTTTAATCTATTGTCATTCATAAAAATACAAATTTAATTATTAATACAAAACTACACCATCATACTTATCACCTCTAGGTCTTCTTTATTTATCAAGAGGCTTCACCTTTAACTTTCCTCGTCTACTAAGAGACATCACTTTTTGGGACTTCATCGTTAGCATTTTCTATGCTAAAGCATATCACAAATTTATGTTGATCCGCATCATCTATTAAAATTCCTTTAGATTTTTTCCTCTTCAACAAACTGTTGAGTTCTCTGTCTATAAACATCTATTAAATTTTTTCATATACTAATATTTTTATCTTAAACTTTTTCATCTGTCAATTTTTATTAGGCGTCTTCGTTTATTAATTATCCAATTAACTTCTATGTATTTAGATTTTTTTCAATCTTAATATTTATTGAGTTATATTGTATCATGATAAATATACCTGATATGAGATATATGTATTTTGAAAAAGATTTTACGATTTTTATTAAGGGTGAGTTAGAGTAAAATCTTTCTGTTCTTGTTTATATTTGAATTCGGTCCTTACATATTTTTTTTTGGATTTGATACCTGACAATCACCTCATTTTAGTTTTAACTCCTTATAAGACTGAATTTTTATTTTTACCCTTATTATTTACATAGGTTTGATTAATTTTTTCATCCATCTTCTCCCACCGATTCATCTTGCAACAACCCATCTTTTTCTCTCCCCCTAACGGAAACTCTCGGTTGATCCCAACCAAACCATTTGCTTGCGCCCTTGAAAACCATCGGCTCTCCTACTTTGACCACTAGCGACCTACGACAGCAAATGTGATAGCAACGATTTTCTTTCCAACAAGTCATCGTCTTTCCTCCCTCCAACGGTAACCCTAAACACTTGATTCATCCCTCACTTGACCGAATCTGTAAGATACGGCGAAAAAAAAATTGTATGGTTAGGAGTTTATTTCATCTAAACTAGCTTAGGAAATTTTAATAGTTCAATTAACCTAGGGTTAATTGAATTTGGTTAATGGCTTATGGGGTTAAAACCCAACACAAACACCCGTTAAAACCAAAAACCCGACCCGCTAGCCATTAAACATCGCCGCATTCTCCCTTTCCGTTCCTCGCCGAAGATTCCTCCTTGTCCGAGCGTTTCGCGCACGCATTACTCATCGCCGACTTCTTCGCGCAATTTTCCTTTTTTACCAGAGCGATCTCTGCTCCATCGCTTAGATTCCATTTCCCGAGCGCCTCCCCTTTTGTTTGCACTTCATCGCTGAAGCAACCCACGACCGATCTCTCCCTCTCATCTCGTCGCTATCCTTTTTCTCAAGCCTTCCCGCTCGCGACCTCTCCGATGCCAGATCGTTCCCTCTCTGCGAGCGTCGATCTTCATCCTCGCGGCAGGCGGCGACTGTTGGCTTGGATGACCCCCGGACGGGCTGGAACCGAGAGGACAGGAATGACTTGAAGCGTAGATTTTGGGTGGTGGAAGCGAACAGAGCCGCCGGTCGAGGGAAAGGAGTTGTGGTCGTTTGCCATCGGTAATAGGTAAGGATTTCTTCCTCCCTACCTTGGCCGAATTCTGGAGTTACAGTGCCCTCTTTCTGTTGAGCGTGGGTTGTGAAATAGGGCAGCGGCGACATCCTTGAATTTTCTGACGAATCGAGCAGTCCACTGCCATTTGGGGTCGGGGAAAGGTAAACTGTCACGCCCCGAGAGCATGCCGAGCCGAAAATCAAACGGACGGCATCTCCCCTGTACGTGGCAACATTTCGGGTTAATACAAGGCCCGTAGGCCCACAATAACAACAATATATATATATGAAAACAAAAACTACACAAGGCACAGCGGAAACATACTACAATCTCACAAACGACAACACACAACATACCGGTATGACTAACACCAACTCAGGACACCCTAATAAAACCAGAAAGGAATAAAAGGGGTACTACATCAATAGTCACAACTACAATCATCACATAAAACAAATCCATAACAAAATACAAATGATAACACCAAAAATCCGGACTCTCGGAGTTGAGATGAGATTATGTCAGCCAGCGGTGCTCCAAGTCCATCACGAAGTCGGCTACCTGTTACCTGGGCGACAAAAAACCCAGGGTCCACGGGGGTGGTGAGTAAAACTCAGCAGGTAATAGAAAACATATATATATATAATATCAGATGTATTTCGACAACATAATCTAGATGTACAACAGGTATATCAGCATAGTATATAAATACAAGCATATACCGTCTAACTGAAATGAATAACATAAAATGCAGACATACCTGAAGTCTGCCACGCTACTCTGATCCAATCTGAACATATATCCAACATATATATATATAACAGGAAGAGTAGATCAACTCAAAATATACTCTAGCTACAGGTCAAGGTATCTAGTGGTCTGTCCAACACATACCAATATCCGACACAATCGTATAACAAATGCAAGAGACATGCATGAATATGATGTCCACCCAAATGCAGCAAGCATAGTACAAACAAATGCAACATCACAATAATCATATATATATAGACTGTATCTATATATATATTAATCTCAACCATCCATATATATATATATACATGCATATATGTATATATATATGGTAATATGCAAAGCGCCATCAGATACGGCAATGCAGCATGCATGGTCATGTCGGCTCACCCTAAAGCTACCACGACCCCAGTGTGGCCTCGGTGGCTCGAGCATGACAACTGTCCCAACTCAACACCAACCACTACTCTCGAGTGGCCGAGTGGGTAGTATGATCGAGTAACATATAAGCGTAAAGAGCAAGCTACACGATGGGGGTCCCTGCTGTTGGCCACTCCGACAGTCACTACCCATGAGTGGTCGAGTGCCACACACGCAGAACTACGGCACGCAAATCCAACTACAACTGTCTATAGTGGTAGAGTGCGGCACCACAATGCTCTGCCCTCACACGGGTGACTCCTCCTATGAGTAACCGTGGAGGCAGGATGACTGGCGACACTCTCAACCACAAGGGAGACCTCGTTGCCAGCGTGCATGCATCCACCATAGACTCTCTATTCTACAGAGAATCATACTAACCAGATCAACGCACTCTCTATCCTGCAGAGAGTCGTACTCAACTGATCATAATACTCTCTATCCTGTAGAGAGTCATACCAATCTAATCGACGCACTCTCTATCCTGTAGAGAGTCCTACTCAACTGATGGACACACTCTCTATTCTGTAGAGAGTCGTACTTATCTGATTATAATAAGCTAGGACCACCGGTTCATAGCGATACCCTAAGTATCATTCCTCTGACCATTTACACAATACATGTTCGGTGGTAACATACAACCTAAGGGTACTAGAACTAACCCTAGGTTAAAGGCATTATCTACCTACGGATGACCTTTTTGCCCAATGTACAATCAGGTTGTCATCCGGACTTTACTATTTGCACTTAACTTAAACAAATTCTAAGTTACTTGCATCACCTATATGTATAACTCCTAATCATGATAAAATAAACATGATATCAACAATGGAGTTAATAGCCAACGGTAAAGGATCAAGCATACGATAAAAAGAGCAAGGTCAAGATAATATGAACACCTAACATGCTCATATCTATGACTAAATCTGAATACAATACATCTACCCGGACCAGGTAGGAAATTACCCACCTGCTAGGAAGCTCATGTTGACAGTCTCCGCTTCCAAGATCTCTACCTCGAATCAAATATCTGAAACGGTAGAATCCAATATAACCACATGCTAGCATAATTAAATTGTAGGAATAAGAATCCAAATCCAATCTTAATCCCTAACAAATTCATCAATTAATTTAATACTCTAAGATGAATCGACTCATATATTTGTATGCATCCGTAAACATCTAAATATGAACTCACCTTACATCGCATCAATTCTCATAGCATATCTGGAAGAACCACCCCCTTCCAAAATCATCCAACTTCTTGATCCAAGGTAGAACATCAGTTCTCTACCATCCCATCCATAATTACACAGCTTCTCGATCCACCGTTTGAGTATCAAATCTATTATGATTAGATTGATTCAACCGCAGTCCATACTTGATCACCCGCACACCCAAGACGTAGGAATGGATCAAAACCTCTGGCCACAACTTCTTCTTGATACAAAATAATAGTCTGATCTACAACTCCAAATCAACAACTACTGAAATAAATTAGATCGACAAGAAAATCATTAAGCAATACTCTAAATCAAAGCTACAGTTACCTTCTCGTCTAACACATGACTTCTGACCCAAATCAAAGGAGCATTGTGCTCCGGACGAATAGGGAATCTCTTCGGCAATACACCTCCCCAAGTACACCAAGTAACCTCCAAGGCTGCTGCATCACCCGAAGAGTGGAAACAAGGGTTCCAAAACCTACACACAGTACCGAGAGAAGAGGGACCGATAGTGATAACCAATGCTTGCAGCGAAGGCCCAAACAACATCACTAGGTGGCTTGTGGCAGGGATGTGAAAAGGGTGACGATCCGCAAGCGGCGCCGGTGATGCCCGCTGTCATCGCTCACGATGGGGCTAACCAACAAGCAGCCAGTGAGGAGCTGACGGCAAGCACCGACGTTGGGAGGCAGTGGCATCTCTCTGATCGCAGAATACGACCACTGATCGAGTGAGATCTCCGGTGGCAGAAAACAGCATCGAGTGGCGACGATGATGAGGCGGCAGAGTCAGATTGTGTGACGATCGGCGGAAGCGAACTCGAGCAATGATCCGGCGAAGATAGAGTGGAGATCGGGCGGAGATCGACACCGGCGACAGTAGCCAATCCAACTCGCGGTGGCGACGACGTGGGGACGGCGACCGACGACAGTGAGAGCACGAGCGGGGACGAGTGAGGCACAGCAAGTTGGCTCGTCGGTGGCGGTGACCGTGAGCACGAGGTGAAGAAGACGAGTCGGCGACGGATTGGAATCAACGACTCCATCGCGTTGCCAACGCCGACTCGCGCGGCACGACTTCAGCGGGCTACTGGTTTGGCGGCTGGCGTCGCGATCGGCGCGCGGCTCGAGCGTTAGATACGACATGGCTGGCGCATGAGGGAGAAGCCGACGGGAGAGATGGAAAGAGGGATCGCGAGGAAGAAAGGTTCAGGAGGAGAAGAGGAACGGCGCGGTTGGGAAACAAGGGAAACGGAAAGAATATAAAGGGTTTAAATTAAACCCATTAATTCCTTGCAGATAGTCTAAACAGGCTTTACAAAAGCCTATCCGCTTTATCCACATAACATGTCCATAAGACCTCTGTTTAATTCCAGAAAAATTTCTAAAAATTTCTGAAAAAATCCACAAGATGTTTTATCAATTACCGAGGAATATCTTTATTTTTATTTTTTATTTATTTATTTTTAATTTTTTTTTCCCGATATTTTACATAAACACCAGTTGTATTGCTCCCTGTCTTGGATGTCAATGAGATGTTGCGATAGATCTATGTGCTAAGGTTGAGTTTCATGTAGGGCAGTGAGTTATCCGGTGAACGGGATTGCTGATTTTGGGGGATTTGCTGTCGGTGAAGCTTCAAGTGTTGGTAAGCAAAATCAATTTCCCTCTTGTGTGCTGTGAATTCAATTTCGATTCAATAGTTGACAGGGGTCAGTGGTTATGGCTGATGTAGAAGGTATATACCGGTGTTAGATGCAATTTAGGGTATACTATCTAACCTTAGTATTTTAAAGGGGTGATTTTGTGTGTTCTGCGATCCTTTTAGATAAATGGGGTTGTTCTTGATCTTATTCAATATTGGGTTGTTTTAATTATGATGTTAATCATACCAGTTGAGGGTCTAATGTGAAGTTTGGTTATAGTGAATCGGCCATGGTTAATTGGGATTTTTAATTCACATTCGATAGAAAGACGTGAATATAGGAACGATGTAGTAGTGAATTTATATATATATATATATATATTGTTGTATGCTTGAACATGACCATAATTGATGATATTTGCAGGACGTGGATACGAGATAGGTCCGCGGTCGTGAGTGTTGGGGATTTGACGCCGCTAGAGGGGGGGGTGAATAGCGTTGAATTCGTACGTCGATGGAATTCGATCGTGATCGTGTCTACAATTTCGTTAGCGCAACGGAATATAGAAATGAAAGCAATAACGAAATACAACAATCACGAACACAAAGATATAACGTGGTTCGGAACCACACGATTCCTACTCCACGGATCGAGCTCTAAAGAGCTCTAGTGATGCACACGCAATCACTAATCAATAATAACTCCTTCTCGGAACAATCCGGAGGCGGAGAAACCTCGTACAAGGATTACACTAAGTAATACACAAGATACAAGTAAATACAAGTAAGAAATACAATGCAAGTAAAGGAAAAATAACTTTACAAGAGCTTTGGATTGCTTGATCTTTGATTGCCTTGAACTAGCTTTGAAGGACTGGAAAGCACCAACTTCCCCCTTCAATTTCGCCCAAGAAAATCGCTTGCAAAAACTGTCCCATTGAGCTCCTTTTATCCTTGCGCGCGACCTGGATTTCCGCCTATCAGTCGACTGCCATAAGTCACCAGTCGACTGATGCCACTATTGTCGTGAGACAACGGCTCGATCCACGCTGGAAAAACTCCAACGGATCTCTGCGATCGATCCGCCAACATTGGCCGATCGCGCGTAGTCGAATCGCCCGAATCGACTACGGTGCATTTTGTGCTCGCGGCTGAACTAGCGATGCGCAACCCTTAGCGATCGGCTCAGAGACATCGGGCCGATCGCTTCCAATGAGCCGATCGCAGAGCGATTCAGGCTCTTAAGCGGCAAGGTGAACTCGTCGACTCACGGCATCAAACCGCCATAATGCGGTTGATCACAACCTCAAGAATGAGGTTTTAACCCAAGTATGGTTCCCCCATACTTGGTAGACCACCCTTAGCCTAGACCTAAGCCTTCTAGCCACCTCCATCAGCCTCACGCCTCTCGGATCCCTCCAAGTCATCCATGACTTGTTCATCCATCGCGCTAGCCTTCATGTGCTTCCGTCGGCTATGTCATGCTAACGGTGTCTACACCGCCAAGGCACATTGGACTTACGCCGCCAAGACTCCGCTTGGACTTTACGCCGTCAACCATTGGTCTTATGCTGCCAAGACTCCCGCTTGGACTTTACGCTGCCAATATCAAACCCTTGGACTTCTCAAATGCCAAGACTCAAGCTTGGACTTTCCCTTGCCAACCCATGTTGGACTTTCCATGCCAAGACTCATGCTTGGACTTTCCATTTGCCAAGACCCATGCTTGGACTTCTCATTTGCCAAGACCCATGCTTGGACTTCTCATGCCAAGTACTCAAAGACTTGGACTTTCCCAAATGCCAAGTGTCCCACTTGGACTTTCCATGCCAAGTACCCATGACTTGGACTTTCCCTTGCCAAGACCCATGCTTGGACTTTCCCATAATCACATGGTCAACCCTAGTCAACCATTAAGGTCTTCCTCGAGTCAAACTCGAGTCCGGTCAAACATGACCCGGGTCGATTGTTCCAACAATCTCCCCAACATATTAACCGACATTAATGTCAAACATCAATGCTAAATCACTTTGTCAAATCCCTTTGTCAAACATCAAAACATCACTCGAGTCAAACTCGAGTTTGGTCAATCGTGACCTGGGTCGATTGCACCAACAATCTCCCCCTTTTTGATGTTTGATAAAAACCAAACAAATCATCTGAGTTAGACCACTAACTCAAATCCCTTACCAATTATCCCAAATTGGTAAACACTCTCCAAATGTTCTCCCCCAAACATTCTCCCCCTTTTTGACTAACATCAAAAAGGTTTTCTCTCCAAGGAGGTCAATGTCTCATGTCCCAATGAGATCTTACAATCTCCCCCTTGATCCAAAAATAAATACCTAGGATGCCTACCATCTTCCTAGTGATAATTCACATATCACTCAAGAGAGACAATCCTATACTCTCTCAAAATTTTCAAATTGGGTATCAAAAACCCATCAATTTTCCCAATTGATGATACTCTCCCAATTAACTTCTCCTTTTCAAGGAGAAAAAAACACATCCATCATCCCAAGATGGATACCTCCCCCTAAAGGCTTGCTCCCCCTTGATCATTGCACCAACAATGTCCTTGGGAAGCCCCTAAGCCAATAGGAACTCTAAACCATCAAAATTAAGGTTCTAAGTTCAACATAGAACTTTCACTCACCCTAAATTTGATACTTTGACCTAACACAGCTCCTAATCCATATCCAATGAATTTTCACCCTTTATAATGTTTCCTAAAGCATATCCTAGGGTTAGGAGTGATTAGGAACCTTTACCATGGCTGAAAATGGGCTAAACAAACATGTCGATCAGCCACTCACATCGATCGCCACACAGGGCCGATCGATAATCAAAAATCTCGATTTTCAGCTATAAGAAATGAATTTTGGAAATTCATAAATAATTATACGTAATTCGAAAAATCGTGAAAATTCATACGTATAATACTTATGACACACACAATGGGTGAAAAATATTTGAAAATTATTTTACCCATAAAATAGTGAGTTTGATACAAAACTCAAAACCATTGAAATTTTCAATGTTTTGGCCCTATTTTGTATCAACTCTATCAATGATGATTGCTATCAAAAGATAGACTTCACCAAGGTTTTTCAAAATGATTTTAAAATATTTTCAAAACCTTATTTTGGATCATATTCCTTGGGCTCTATGCACATGACTTGTACACAAGCTTTTCCAATGATCCACATTTGAAATTAGATGAGTTTTAGTTCATCTAGATGCAAAAACTATGCACCTTGAACTTAACTCATATCCTAGCATCTCACATGTATCTAGGGTGTATAAATACACATACATGTCAATTGGATGTGAGATGTGGGTTTTGGTCATCCTAATCTAGGGTTTCATGCATTCTCTAAGGCAACCCTACTTGATTCCCTTATAAATGAGACTTCAAGTCATGCCATAGTCCTTAATTCAATTTCAACCAAATTGTCTTAAATGCATGAATGATTATGGCATTAGAGATGATATAGATAAACACATGCTCATAATCATGATGTCATGGCATAATATGAAATCTAAAAACACATGACATTTAAGACCTTAATCTTAAACATGAACATGACATATAAAATCATAGAACTAGGCATGATGTCATGACATGACATATGGCAATCAAAGCATGGCATATAAAATATATAGGTATAGTAATACCTAAATTTTAATATTAATTGCCATTTGATATAATTAAGTATATTTTGCCATATTAACCTAAATTTTCCCAAGTGTGCCAAAAACCCAAAATGGCACACTACGACCTCTAAACCTAAATTGTGTCAATTTGACCATTTTATCAAACTTCATAACTAATATTGGCACATCCTAGAATCTTTTAGAATTATAATTCAACCCTATTTCCAAGGTATCCATAACCTTGAAAATAACCTAAAATGCCACCTTTATCATGGTTGAGTTAACTATCCATCCAATCAAGGTTGACACACCCTAAACCCATCTAGCGTGAATCAATCACGCTCTTAGGAACCCAAAACCGATTTGAGCTCCTAGGGTTAATTAGGTATTTCTTAGGGATAACCTCCCTAGATACCTTCCTAATGACCCTCCTAGGCTTGTTAGCCTTGGTCATTTGGGTCTTACCTAGGTTGACTCTAGGGGTAACTCCCCTTGCAACCTTCTTAGTGGCCACCCTAGGTTTCCTTGAAACCCTAGCCACTAGGCACACCCTTTAGTCAATTCTAGGGATGACTTCCCTATTGACCTTGGTCTTCCTAGACCTAGTTTGTGTTCCATAGTCAAATGGAACACTATGGTAAGCTACCTTAGGCTTAGGTTTATGACCCAAACCTTGCTTGCCTTTGGTTGACTTTTGACTCTTAGGTCCTTGGTGTTGACTTTGACTTTTGGACCTTTGACTTTGACCATTAGACCCTTTAAATTGATCTTGAATCTTATTTAGGGTCTTTTCAAGTTTTTCAAGCCTTGACCTCAAGACTTGATTTTCCTTTTCTAATTGCCCAATTTTAGAATTTTGATTTAAATCTTGGGCATTGGACTTCCTAGGCATATGCCTAGTCCATTTAGGATTGAAACCTAGGTGTTCTCCTATTTTCTTGATATATTCCCTAGGTAAAATATTTTTAGGGACATTAGTCCCAAATTTCTCCCTATTATCTAAGTAGACATTCTTAGCTCCTAAGCAAAAATACTTGTTCCTATTAGCATGCTTTTCATAAATTGCAAGTGAATTGAAATCCCTAGCATGCTTTTGCTTGTAAATTGAAGAGAGAGCAAAATTAGAAGTTACCCTAGGGTTTGCCTTAGCTCCCCCTACATATGATGCTCCATTTTGAGTCTTCTTGCTCCCCCTAGGACATTGATTCCTATAATGTCCTTTTGAATTGCACTTGAAGCATATGATGTGCTCCTTGCCTTTAGGTGTTGGGGAACCGGTATCCTTGACTTTTGGTGCCGGTGGACCTTTCCTAATCTTCTTTGGGCACTTGCTCTTATAGTGCCCAAATTCCCTACACTCAAAACACATAATATTATTTTTATTTGAAATTAGAGTGTTTGAGTTACCTAGGTTAATGGAGACCGGAATTGGACTTTGGGCTTCTTCATCTTGACCGGATGTCGAAGCTTCTTCTTGATGTTCCGGTGTGGAAGTTCTCTCCTCCCCCTCAATCCTTGAGGTGGATGCTTCTTCCACTTCCTCCACCTCTTCCGATCCGGATGTTGATTCCCTATCAACCTCTGAATCCTCACTTCCTTGTGAGGATGATCTCTCTTCTTCACCCTCCTTATCTTCTTGAATTGATGGTGAACTTTCTTGAGCTTGAGAGGGTGAGCACTCCTCTTCTTCTTCTTCTTCTTGGACCGATGATGAGTTTTCATGGAGCTTTGCCACTTGGCTCCATAACTCTTTAGCATCTACATAATTACCTAACATACACAAGATATTGTTAGGCATTAAATTAATTAAAAATTTTATCACCTTATCATTTTTCTCGGATGCTTGAACTTGCTCTTCGGTCCATCTCTTCTTTTTGAGGAATCCACCTCTTGGTCCTCTTGGATATTCAAATTCATCCATCAAAATGGATCATTCCTCAAAGTCTCTCGTCATAATAAAATCCTCAATTCTTCCCTTCCAAGAATTGAATCCTTTTCGTCCGTATAGGGTGTAGGGCACCGGTGTGTTGATGTCCCAACCTAATTGATCTTGGACTTCCATCTTTTACCCTCTAGCGTCTTGCTCCCGGTTGTTAATCCGTTGAAGAGCAACCTTGCTCTGATACCACTTGTTGGAGATTTGACGCCGCTAGAGGGGGGTGAATAGCGTTGAATTCGTACGTCGATGGAATTCGATCGTGATCGTGTCTACAATTTCGTTAGCGGAGCAGAATATAGAAATGAAAGCAATAACGAAATACAACAATCACGAACACAAAGATATAACGTGGTTCGGAACCACACGGTTCCTACTCCACGGATCGAGCTCTAAAGAGCTCTAGTGATGCACACGCAATCACTAATCAATAATAACTCCTTCTCGGAACAATCCGGAGGCGGAGAAACCTCGTACAAGGATTACACTAAGTAATACACAAGATACAAGCAAATACAAGTAAGAAATACAATGCAAGTAAAGGAAAAACAACTTTACAAGAGCTTTGGATTGCTTGATCTTTGATTGCCTTGAACTAGAAAAGAATCGCCTCAAAACGCCCAAGAAATCGCTGAAAAACCTCCCGCCGAGCCCTTTTATCCTTGCGCTACGACTGATTTCGCCATCACGATCGTCATAAGTCACCGACGATCGATGCCATCGTTGTCGCGGAGACAACGGATCGATCCACGCCGGAAAAACTCCAACGGATCTTCCATGGCGCCGATCACATCAACATTGGAGTCGACCGCCTCAATCGATCACGCCCACGGAGCATTCTGTGGCTCATCCACGCAGTTCGATCGCCGATCGCTAGCCGATCACCGATCGATCACGACGGCAATGATCGCAGGCCATAAACGGCAAATAACTGTCGATTCATGGCACCAATGAACCGACCATAATGCCGGGCCGACTGCCAACCTCAAGAATGAGGTTTTAACCCAAGTATGGTGCCCCCATACTTGCTAGACCACCCTTAGCCTAGACCTAAGCCTTCTAGCCACCTCCATCAGTCTCACGCCTCTCGGATCCCTCCAAGTCATCCATGACTTGTTCATCCATCGCGCTAGCCTTCAGGTGCTTCCGTTGGCTATGTCATGCTAACGGTGTCTACACCGCCAAGGCACATTGGACTTACGCCGCCAAGACTCCGCTTGGACTTTACGCCGCCAACCATTGGTCTTATGCTGCCAAGACTCTCGCTTGGACTTTACGCTGCCAATATCAAACCCTTGGACTTCTCAAATGCCAAGACTCAAGCTTGGACTTTCCCTTGCCAACCCATGTTGGACTTTCCATGCCAAGACCATGCTTGGACTTTCCTTGCCAACCCATGTTGGATTTTCCATGCCAAGAGCCATGCTTGGACTTTCCATTTGCCAAGACCCATGCTTGGACTTCTCATTTGCCAAGACCCATGCTTGGACTTCTCATGCCAAGTACTCAAAGACTTGGACTTTTCCAAATGCCAAGTGTCCCACTTGGACTTTCCATGCCAAGTACCCATGACTTGGACTTTCCCTTGCCAAGACCCATGCTTGGACTTTCCCATAATCACATAGTCAACCCTAGTCAACCATTAAGGTCTTCCTCGAGTCAAACTCAAGTCCGGTCGAACATGACCCGGGTCGATTGTTCCAACAATCTCCCCAACATATTAACCAACATTAATGTCAAACATCAATGCCAAATCACTTTGTCAAATCCTTTTGTCAAACATCAAAACATCACTCGAATCAAACTCGAGTCTGGTCAATCGTGACCTGGGCCGATTGCACCAACAGTGAGGAGCATTTACAGCAGGTGGGTAATTCCTACCTTGGTCAGGTAGTTAATGCATATAGATTTAGATGCATGATCATCTTATATGATCATGTTACCTTGACTCCGTTCTTTTTATCGTATGCTTGATACTTTACCGTTGGCTATTAACTCCATTGCTGCTATCATGTTTATTTTATCATGATTAGGAGTTATACATATAGATGATGTAAATAACTTAGAATTTGTTTAAGATAAGTATAAGTAGTAAAGTCTGGATGACAACCTGATTGTAAATTGGGCAAAAAGGTCATCCGTAGGTAAATAATGTCTTGAACCTAGGGTTAATTCTAGTACCCTTAGATTGCATGTTTACTACCGACCATGTATTATGTAAATGGTCCGGTGAATGGTATTTAGTGTGTCGCTACGGACCGGTGGTCCTAGCCTGATATGATCAGTTTGAGTACGGCTCTCTACAGGATAGAGAGTGCATTGATCTGGTTAGTATTACTCTCTGTAGAATAGAGAGTCTATGGTGGATGTCCGTATGTGGGACATTGCATTCATGTCATTTGCATGCACGCTGGCGACGAGGTCTCCCTTGTGGTTGAGAGTGTCGCCAGTCATCCTGTCTCCACGATTATTCATAGGAGGAGTAACCGGTGTGAGGACAGAGCATTGTGGTGTCGCACTCTATCACTATAGACAGTGATGAATTTGCGTGTCGTAGTCATGCGTGTGTGGCACTCGACCACTCATGGGTAGTGACTGTCGGAGTGGCCAACAGCAGGGACCCCCATCGTGTAGCTTGCTTTTTACGCTTATATGCTACTCGATCATATTGCCCACTCGGCCACTCGAGAGTAGTGGTTGGTGTTGAGTTGGGACAGTTGTCATGCTCGAGCCACTGAGGCCACACTGGGGTCGTGGTAGCTTTAGGGTGAGCCGACATGACCATGCATGTTGCATTGCCGACTTATGGCATTTTTGCATATTACCATATATATACATATATGCATGTATATATATATATGGATGATTGTGATTAATATACATATATAGATGCAGTCTATATATATATATATATATATATATATATATATATTGTGATGTTGCATTTGTATGTACTATGCTTGTTGCATTTGTTTGTACATATTCATACATGTTATTGCATTTTCTGTATGGTAGTAGGTCAGTACCTGTATACTTGTCGGTTATTCACTGTGATACCCTTGACCCATATCAGGATGTAGTATGGTTAGTACTATTCCTTATACCTTATGTTGTGGATATGTGCTCAGGTTGGATAGGTGTAGCGTAGCAGACGTTCAGGTATGTCTGCATTTCATATTGACTTTTGGATAGAAGGTATATACATGGATATGTTATCATGCTAGTGATACTTGTTGATTTTCTGTCGAAATACATGTGATATTAATGTACATGTTTATCTATTACCTGCTGAATTTTACTCACCACCCCAACGGACCCTGGGTTTTTCTATCGCCCAGGTAACAGGTTGAAGTCTTCGTGACGGCTTGGAGCTGCGCCGGCGATCCATCCCATCTCCGCTTGTTTCCGAGTCTCTCGAGGATTTTTGTTTCTGTTATGGATTTTGCTCTTTGTCTTAGACTTTGGTTTATGTATGGACTTGTCTTTATATCGTGGACTTGTTTTGTGTCGATGTTTTGTTTACAATTTAGTATTGTGGACTTATCAGGTGGTGTACACCTGTGTGCTTTGGTTTGGATGTCTGTGTATATGTGTTTATGTTTTCGCTGTGTGTTTGATATATATTTATCTGTTTAGTATGTTATTGTGGTGGGCCTACGGGCCTTCTATTAACCCGAAATATTGCCACGTACAGGGGAGATATCGTCCGTTTGATTTTCGGCACGGCGTACTCTCGGGGCGTGACAAAATCTTTTGTTCACCCCCTTGAAAATCATTTTGTCTCCCTTATTTCAACCACTAGCGACCCACAACAACAAGCAAATACGATAGGAGTGAGCAAGAAAAGCAACGAGCAAGTGCGTAAAAAAGATTAACAAGGTAAATATGCTTGATTACATACAATTTTGGATAATTTTTTTTATGATAATTACATAAAAAAATTTATTGATACAAAGAGTATCTAATTTGAGTCAATAAATATTTGATTTTGTGCTTGAAATATTCTGATTTGATTTTTTGGGATGTAAAAAAATTATACTTTAAAATTAATAATAATGGCTTTTGTTTGACGTTCATGAAGTAAAAATATGATACCTAAATTGTTACAAAAGATTTTGTACCTAATGTGAGTCAATAGATACTTATTTTAGCTCATTAAATACCATGATTCAATTATTAGTTGTGTTATTCATGAAATAAAATAATGATACCGAAATTTGTAGAAAAAATACTTAATATTAGTCAATCGATACTTATTTTGGCCATTTAAATACCAAAATTTGATTATTTGAGGATGTCAAAAAAATTATTTAAAAGTTAATATTAAGTGACTTATATTTGTGGCCTTCATCAATCGGTTCTTATTGTGGTACTGATTTTACATACAATTTTGGGTAAATTTTTTGTGATAATTACATTTTTTTTTATTAGTACAAAGAGCATCTAATTTGAGTCAATAGATATTTGATTTTGTGCTTGAAATATTTTGAATCGATTTTTGGTGTTGTAAAGAAATTATACTTTGAAGTTAATAATATTGACTTTTGTTTGACGTTCATGACGTAAAAATATGATACCTAAATTGCTACAAAAGATTTTATATCTAATGTGAGTCAATAGGTACTTATTTTGGCTCATTAAATACCCTAATTCGATTATTATTTGTGTTATTCATGAAATAAAATAATGATACCTAAATTGGTAGAAAAAATACTTAATGTTAGTCAATTGATACTTGTTTTGGTCATTTAAATACCAAAATTCGATTATTTGAGGATGTCAAAAAAATTATTTAAAAGTTAATATTAAGTGACATATGTTTGTGGCTTTCGTCAATCGATACTTATTGTGGTACTGATTTTACCCTATATTGCTTAATGTATTACCTAGATTAATATGTCATGTTGTGTTTCTTATTAACTTATTTTATGGAAATATTTATTGAAATTATTGCTAATTAAGTTTTTTGTGAATTAGAAATGACAATGACTAAAAAAACACACGGATGATAATGATGGAGATGTTGGACCAAGTGGAAAAGAAGGTTACTCAAGGTGTTTCTCAACAAAATTTATGTCAATCATGGAACGATTGGTTCACAAACTGGGTGAACTACAATTAAAGAAGATTAAGGCTTCACCTCTTGCACCTTGGTCGAAGATTCAAAAGCTTTCTATAAGCACCTCAAGAGTTTATGGAATGCTTAAACGCTTTGAAGTAGAGACATGCAGCTTTTGTTTTGGAAGCAATATCATGGTGTCATTCACTTCTAGGGAGTTCTCAATCGTTATAGGTTTACCTAGCGTTGATCAACCGGTTAACATCGATTTGAAATTGGGTTCTAACTTCCTTGAGCGACATTCAAGGGGATGGAATGTGTTAAGAGAAATGTCATCATAGAGAAGTTATTTGTGTTGGTGGACAAAGAATTAGAAATTGATGATTTTTTTAGGTTTTTTATTTTGCTACTTTTTAATTGTGTTATATTTCCTATTAGCAATTTTGGTACACCTAGTTTTATTTTCCCATACTTAGACAATTTGGAAATATTTTTTGAGTATAGTTGGGGAGATGCAGCTTTTAGATTTTTGCGTGCTGAAATTGAAGACCATCTTGGATACTCCAAAGTGGACAAAAAAAGAGAAAGCATATATGGGAGGTTGCATAGTTGGACTGATGGTATTATTTTCAGCATATATGTGTTATTTATTGAGTGAGTAAATGATAATTATTGTATTTGTATAGGGTTGGGTTTATGAAAGAGTTCCTATGCTTGGTCAACCTCGTGTTTTACATTGCTTTCCTCGATTATTCAAGTGGGGAGAGAGCAAAATTCCTGTTAATCCTAAAGGTGCAGAGGCTGCATTAATGGTGGTGAGGTCAAATAAGGTTGACACAATTTATTCTTTATCATTGTATAATTTGGTTTAAATGTGTTATTAAACTAAAAATTTATCCTTTTTACTTTTAGATTGTGTCAATCAAGCTATTCCAGAAGGAAAAAGTACTTGATGATATAGAGAGATTTGGTGAGGTAACAATTTTTAATCCAAGATAATAAATTTATTAAGAGTCTATTATTCAATCAATTAGCATGCTTAATTAACATTTCTATTTCTAGGTTGATTCTCGACTCGGTGATTCAGAATTGTTGGATCACATAAAAAGGCTTGAGAATGAGATTAAAGTGTTGAAGGAAAAAAATAAAGTGGTTGAAGAAGATACAACCCAATATGGCTTTAAGAATGCCCCACATATGCATGATGAAGGTCATACCGAGAAAGATGTAGCTGTGGATGTTGATCCTAGTGTTGAAAGTTTGAACAAAGTTGTTGACGACAAAGTGCCAATGAACATAGACGATAAAGTTAAGTCGAAGAGTTTTTTCAAAGTGGTTGTAGATGAAGTGCAAATGAACACAAATGTTAAAGATAATGATAATGTAGGTAGCAACACCAAAAAAGGGAAAGAGATGGTTGTTTATAATCCAAAATCATCTATTGTGAAGATTGTTCAGAGAAGAATAGATAGATTGAAAAAAAAAAGAAACATCCGGACTACATGACACCCCCTTACTGTCCCAAAGCGAAAGAGTAAACGACATTTAACCCAAGTCGTGGATGAGGTAGTTTCAGTAAATATTTTTTACAATACCTACATATATTTTATATATTTGACGAGTATTGTAGTGTTTAATTTTTTGATTGAATTTTGTATTTCTATATTCTGTTGTTTCTATATAGGATGATATGAGTATAGATATTCAAGATATTGTTGATAGTGTTGTAGAGGAATCTCTATAGGAGTTCCGAGGAAGATTAGACTTTCATGGGCATGATAAAATATCAACGGAAGAAAAAATATTATTGAGAAGTACGTCTACAGGAATATTTTTGGGTAAAAATATCTTATATTACTTTAATATTTCTAAAATCTTATTTTGCTATTTTATTTTTTGAGTTGCTAAGTTTGGTATTTTGGCTTTGTAGTGATGTAGTCTGGCAAGATGATGACATATTATTATATGGGTATGAGTTATTGCAGTGTTTGTTTGGCACCGAACTACGATCTGACCTCATTCATGCCTATTTCAATTTTTTAAGCAACAAAGAAAATAACTATGGGAATGAAATATATTTCATGTCTCCCAATGTTCCGGTACATACTCTTAATAGTATTTGATTTATATTATCATCATAGTGATAGTTAATGATTATTTTTTAAATTTTTATAGAATGATGTGATTACTATACTCGAAAATACCAAACAGAAGAGGATTACAGATAATAATTTTTCAGTATTTTTATCTAAGTTGACCAAGAGTTCATTGGTCAAGATGTTAGAGCTAAAGAAAGAGCTCCTAGAACGCTGTAAATGTTAGTGAAAACCCTAGAGTCAATCATGTAATGATTGTTGTATAGACTTTATTGTATCATATTCCTATTTATAAAAGCATGGTTATTATATTTACTTATATTGGTGTCAAATAACTAAGTATAATAACGTCCTTGAGTAGAAGGTCCTTATATATATCAATCGATAATGAGATGATATAGAAAATACTACTCTTAATCATTCCTAGTCAAGTATTAACATTCAGGGACAATGTTAATGTATAGACACTAGCATGTAGGTCAACTCGATGACTTGATCTCACAAGTCATGGATATGAGATATCAAGTTGACACATGGGTATGCATTGGAGAATGTATACTGAATGACCCGCCATGAGAAAGTATCATGGATCGTTATATGAGTGTCATATACTTTCTCATGTGACTATTAGTATGACTATTAGTCATTGGACCTGAAGTCACCATGGTTCCCTACATAAGGAGTTGCATACTTTGGCTTCGTCAAACGTCACCCGTAAATGGGTGGACTATAAAGGCGATTACTGGGTATGTAACAAATTATGCAGAGGAATGTGAGTGATGTAGATGAGATCTATCCCTCCGATATGATGGGAGTGACATCGTTATTCTTGATAGAGTGAGACCACGAAGTGCATGACCATTCCCAAATGAGTCAATATGAGATATTGAGCTCATTTGATTAGAGTGAGTCTACTTGGAGTTCAAGATATAGATTGTACCGAGGATGACACGGTTTATGCCTCAATTGGTCAATCTAGATGTCAAGGATAGAGGGACATTGTCACATATTGTGAGAGTCACAATTAGTAGTCACACAAAGGTGATGTTGGATCTCAACATTCTTGTAACTTGGGTAGCAATGATGTGTTGCTAGATATCGCTCATTGCTTATATTCCTAAATCGGTTTAGGAGCATTGCCAACGTTATAAGAACCTGTAAGGTCACACACAAAGGGAAATTAGATGGAGATTAGGTTCATATGATGAACCATGAGGATTAGGTTCATGTGATGAACCAAATTGGATTAAGAGTAATCCAAATTAGACTAATTGAGTTAGACTCAATTTGATTCAAGTGTTGAATTAGTCTAATTTAGATTTGATTCATTGAGTCAATTTAAATTAATGAATAGAGATTCATTAAATCAAATTGACTTGAATCAAGTTGTTAGATTTGATCAACCATGGGAGATAATTGTTAGTATGAGCCCTTAGTGCCAATTATGAGATGATTGGTGAGGGAGACTTTTGTATTATATTCTTGCATTAATAAAGACAAAGATTGATTATTATATTTCTTTATGCATGTGCCAGCTAAATAAATATAATAATGCCCATGAATAGTAGGTTGTTATCTACAGTATATCAATTGGTAGAATTGATTATGAGAAGCTGTAGAGAACACTATTCTTAAATATTCCTAGTCGAGTATTGTATTAATAGACAAGGGTTATATTGATACATTGAGACTAGCATGTAGGTCAATGGATGACTTGATCTCACAAGTCATGGATATATGATATCACATTGATACATGGGTATATATATTGGAGACTATATATACTGAATTGACCCACCATGAGAAAGTATCATGGATCATTATATGAGTGTCATATACTTTCTCATGTGACTATCGGTATGAATAGTCCTTAGACCTGAAGTCACTACGGTTCCCTACATAAGGAGTTATGTACTTTGGTATCGTCTAACGTCACACCGTAATTGGGTGACTATAACGGCGATCACTGAGTATATAATGAATTATGCGGAGGGATGTGAGTGATGTAGATGGGATCTATCCCTCCCATATGACGGGAGTGATATCTTTGGCCTCTTGAAAGAGTAGGACCACGAAATGCATGGCCATGCTCAAATGAGTCAATATGAGATATTGAGCTCATTTGTTTGAGTGAGTCTACTTGGGGATCAAGAAACATAAAGATTGATAAGAGGGTGACACGGTCTATGCCTCATTGATCGATCTGAGATATCAAGGATAGAAGGACACTGTCATATGATAATAGTCACGGAAGAGGTTGTCAGATCTTGACATTCTCATCACTTGGGTAGCAATGATGTATTGCTAGATGCCGCTCATTGCTTATGTATCTAAAATGGTTTTGGATACATTACCAACGTTATGAGAGCCTATAGGGTCACACACAAAGAACATATTATTTTGGAGAGGAAATCATTTTGGTTTGACTAAAATGAATTATTAGTTAATTGGATTAATTAGAATGAGTAAGACTCATTACTTGGCTAAATTTGAGTTGGACTCAAATTGGTTTATGTTGAGTTAGACTCAAGTCAAACCAAGAGAAGAAGGCTAAAATGAATAATACACGAATTAATAAATGAGATTTTAAATGGGATTTAAAACTCATTAATGTGCATTAATTGACTTCCTTTCTTTTACCATGGAGAATAAGGAAGTGCATTTAATGTCTCATTAAGGTGTATTATTGTTGCTTCTTCTTCTTCAGCGTGGACAATGAAAATAAAATCAGATTTTATTTTTTTCGTTCACAACACAAGAGGGCCAAGTATAGAGTGGAAAAGTGAGACCTTGGAGTGGTTGCTAGCACAACCGAAAGGCCTTACCTCTTCTCTCCAAGATCGTGTGTGTGTGCACCGTAGAGGCGTGGACATTCTGACCACGCTGAGATCCGCAAGTGTTGCTGACTGGAATTCGAAGGGCATGCTTCGAAGGTAATCTCGATTCCCATAGGATAGAATCGATAATTGAAACGAGTATATTTTTTTTTTGCTTGGATCTCTGTAGGGATCCTTGTGTGTGTGCACCGTAGAGGCGTGGACATTTTGACCACACTGAGATCCACAAGTGTTGCTGACTGGAATTCAAAGGGCACGCTTCGAAGGTAATCTCGATTCCCATAGGATAGAATCGATAATTGAAACGAGTATATTTTTTTTGCTTGGATCTCTGGAGTGATCCTAAGTTTTCCGCTGCGAATTTTGTTTATCGCTCGGGATCCCTACAGTGGTATCAGCGCCACTTGTAAAAAAAATGTACACATTTTTTTTGGTGTTTTATGTGATATAAATATGAGATTAGTTTTATTATGTTTTTTTTCCGACTCGGTATATGTCCGAGTTGATTTAGCCAAGCAGATAGTCTACCGAGTGGGCTGAATCAAGTCGGATGGTGCTAACTCGGTCTATGTCCGAGTTGATTTAGCCAAGCAGATAATCTGCCGAGTGGGCTGAATCAAGTCGGATGGTGCCGACTCCGCCTGTGTCTGAGTTGATTCAGCCAAGCAGATGGTCTGCCAAGTGGGCTGGTTCAAGTCGGACGGTGTCGAACACACCTGGCCATCTGGAGGTCTCGGGTTCATAGAGATGGACAAAATGGGCAGTGACTCATAAGATGAATTAGCCGTGGTGTTGCGGCTAACCGCCGTGGTGTTGCGGCTAATCGGCATAGCGGCTTAAAAATTGCACATAATAAAATTGATAAATAAAATAATTTATTAAATCATTGTGAATGATTTGTATATGGTGCATGGTTATGGCCTAGGACCCAATATGATTGTGGTTATGTGTTGTAATTCATAATACGGTCTGCGTGCCGTCATATGTATGTGGGTGTTGTATTTTGTTTACACGGCCTGTGTGTCGTGCCTTCACTTCTATTTTCTAGTTGTAAAATAGATTTAGACTTGAATGTAACTCGAGTATTCTCATTTTGTAATGTACAAAATAAATAAGCAATGAAAGTCCATTGAAGGTGGATGTTACAAGGACGATGCTGACAACACATGCTGACCAAAGGGAGCGCTTGGAGAAGATGCTATCCCTAGGGTAACCAATCGATTTTCTCATTGGCTTGAGAAATTGTAGAATAAGGGTCATAACCATGTCACGTTTAGCATATATATGATATATTTTGTGTATATGTGATGCATGCTAGATAATCTGTTATCTTAAAATTAAGTCAAATGAATATGCCTACCAAAGTTTGGTACTCATAAACTACCTCAATCATTTGTGTTGGGTTTGCCAAAGCAAAGCAGCGCATTTTATCTTGGTAGAGTGCGAGAGGACAATTGTGATGTCCCGCTATCAAACTTTGGATGAGACTTCACTAAGTGTCTCAATTAGATTGAGAAATACTTAGAGGCATTTCCTAATAGTTAGGAGACACGGATAAGAGAACATTTATACTAAGTCTTGGGTGATTAGCCAAAGCTAACTCAAGATGATGTATAATGTGAATCTTGATCCTTTATTCCAAGAGTTGCATACGATGCAATTGGTAAAATGTTACCTACCTAGTGATACTAAATCTTGGGCGATTAGCCAAAGCTAACTCAAGGTGAGGTATGATGTGGATCTTGTCCCACATGAACTTGAAGCTCAATAGAAATGGTATGACTAGCTCCTATTGAAGCTAAGGGAATCGGGGAGTCTCATTTAATTAAAGGCCTAATTAAATGATTTCAGATATAATACTCATTTCTGCATATCATTTCTGTTGTAGATTACTATGTCTTCAAATACGTCAAATACCCTCTCTCTGCGATCAGTCCTTGAGAAGGACAAGCTCAATGGAGCAAACTTCATTGACTGGTTCAGAATTTGAGAATAGTTCTCAAACAGAGGAAACTCTATGTCCTAGAGCAACCCATTTACGAACCACCCAATAATAATGCTACTCGTGCAGATAAGGATGCATACAAGAAGCATCAAGATGATGCATTAGATGCATCATGCCTTATGCTTGCAACCATGAACTCTGAGCTTCAGAAGCAACATGAGAACATGGATACCTTCGATATGGTTGCACACTTGAAGCAACTATATCAAGGGCAGGCGAGGCACGAGAGATCTGAGGTATCTAAGGCATTATTTTCATGCAAAATGCAAGAAGGAACACCCGTAGGAACTCATGTACTCAAGATGATTGGGTATGTTGAGAACCTTGAAAGATTGGGGTTTCCTTTAGGCCAAGAGTTGGCCACTGACCTTATTCTATATTCGCTGCCTAGAGGCTTTAGTCAATTTGTCATGAATTATTACATGAGCAAAATTGACAAACTATATCACTGAGCTCTTAAGCATGTTGAGAATCACGAGAGCAATCTTAAGAAGATGCAACCTGGTACTAATGATGTACTTATGGTTAAAAAGGGCAAGGGTAAGAAAAAGTCTAAAGGCAAGGGTAAGACCCAGAATAAAGATAAGGACAAAGCATTGAAGCCTAAAGGTGGGGTGGCCAAGGAAGGGACTTGCTTCCACTGCAAGGAAGCTGGACATTGGAAGAGGAACTGCAAAAAGTACCTCGAGGAAGTTCAGAAGAAGAAAGGAAGTGAGACTTCCACTTCAGGTATACATGTTATAGAAGTCAATCTATCTATTTCTTCCTCATGGGTATTGGATACCGGTTGTGCTTCTCACATTTGTACCAATGTGCAGGGCTTGAGAAGAAGTAGATCTTTGACAAAAGGAGAAGTGGACCTACGTGTTGGCAATGGCGCAAGAGTTGCTGCTATAGCTGTAGGAACATATTCCTTATCATTACCCAGTGGTTTAATTCTAGAACTTGAAGAGTGTTATTTCGTACCTGCAATAACTAAGAACATTATGTCTATATCTTGTTTGGACAAGAAAGGTTTTTCATTTATAATTAAGGATAAGTGTTATTCTGTATATTTAAATGAAATGTTCTATTGCAGTGCACACTTGATGAATGGACTCTATGTTCTAGACCTTGAAATCTCAGTCTATAACATAAATACCAAACGATTCAAATCTAATCATTTGAATCAAACATATCTTTGGCATTGTCGCTTGGGTCACATAAATGAGAGTCGCATAGCCCAGCTCCATAAGGATGGATTACTGGACTCATTTGATTTTGAATCATATGAGGTATGTGAATCTTGTCTTTTAGGCAAGATGACCAAGACTCCATTTAGTGGACAAGGCGGACGAGCGACAGATTTGTTAGGCCTCATACATAGTGATGTATGCGGTCCTTTCAAAGTCGCAGCTAGAGGAGGTTATCAGTACTTCATCACATTTACTGATGATTTCAGTAGATATGGATATGTGTATCTTATGAGACACAAATCAGAATCCTTTGAAAAGTTCAAAGAATTCAAGAATGAAGTACAGAACCAACTTGGTAAGAGTATTAAGATGCTTCGATCAGATCGAGGTGGGGAATACCTAAGCCAAGAGTTTAGTGACTATCTAGTTGAGTGTGGGATAAGATCTCAGCTCACTCCACCTGGAACACCACAGTTGAATGGTGTATCTGAGAGGAGAAATCGTACTCTATTAGATATGGTACGATCAATGATAAGTCATCTAACTTCCTCCTTCCTTCTGGGGATATGCTCTAGAGACCGCCGCTTTCACACTTAACCGTGTTCCTTCTAAGGCAGTCGTAAAGACACCATATGAGATATGGACTGGGAAGAGTCCCAAGATGTCTTTTATGAAGATTTAGGGTTGTGAGGCTTACGTATGACGTCAAGTATCAAATAAACTAGGCCCCAAATCAGATAGATGCTATTTCGTTGGATATCCCAAGGAAACTAAGGGATATTACTTTTACAACCCCACACAAGGTAAAGTGTTTGTTGCCAGAAATGGTGTTTTTCTAGAAAGGGAATTTATTTCTAGAAAAATAAGTGGGAGTAAAATTGATCTTGAAGAAGTTCAAGATACACAAAATAGCACTGATACCTTAATGGAACAAGAACAGTCATCACGAGGAGTTGTGATACAACTTGTTCAGGTAGACCAAGCTCTGCGCAGGTCTGATAGGATACGTTATCAACCTGAGAGATATTCTCTTCTCTTGGATGATAACGATGGTATCATGCTTGATGAGCCGACATCCTATCAGGAAGCTGTAATGAGCCCAGATTCTGAGAAATGGCTCGAGGCCATGAGATCCGAAATAGAATCCATGTACACTAACCAAGTCTAGACTTTAGTTGATCCACCTGAAGGGGTCAAACCCATTGGGTGTAAGTGGGTCTTTAGGAGAAAGACTGACATGGAAGGTAATGTGCATACCTATAAAGGGCGATTGGTAGCAAAAGTTGGCTTGATTCATGGTATCGACTATGATGAAACATTTTCTCCAGTTGCGATGCTCAAATCCATTCGGATCATGCTTGCTATTGCAGCTTACTATGACTATGAGATCTGGAAGATGGATGTCAAAACAACATTTCTTAACGAAAATCTACTCGAGGATGTGTATATGACACAACCTGAGGGTTTTGTCGATCCAAAGGATGCTGGAAAGGTTTGTAAGTTGTATAGGTCCATTTATGGTTTAAAGCAAGCTTCTAGAAGCTGGAATCTTCGTTTCGATAATGCGATCAAAACATTTGGTTTCATTAAGAACGAAGATGAACCTTGTGTCTACAAGAAGGTTAGTGGGAGCTCAATTGTTTTCCTCATATTGTATGTAGATGACATACTGCTCATTGGAAATGATATCCCTATGCTGCAGTCTGTGAAGACTTGGCTTGGGAATTGTTTTTCAATGAAAGACTTAGGTGAAACAGCCTATATTCTAGGCATCAAGATCTATAGAGATAGATCTAAGAGATTGCTTGGCTTGAGTCAGAGTACATATGTGGACAAGGTGCTTAAGCATTTTGCCATGCAGAATTCCAAGAAGGGATTTTTGCCAATGTCACATGGTATGAGTCTTTCGAAGACTCAATCTCCCTCTTCTAAGGAGGAGAGAGATCGCATGGATCAGATCCCTTATGCATCAGCTATAGGATCTATCATGCACGCCATGATTTATACTCGCCCCGATGTCTCGTATGCTTTAAGCATGACGAGCAGGTATCAGTCAGATCCCGGTGAATGTCACTGGACAACTATCAAGAATATTCTTAAGTACTTGCGAAGGACAAAAGAATATTTCTTGATATTTGGAGGCAATGAGGAGCTAGCTGTAAAGGGTTACAGTGATGCAAGCTTCCAAACTAACAAGGATGACTCCAGATCGCAGTCAGGGTATGTATTTTGCTTGAATGGTGGCGCTGTGAGCTGGAAGAGTTCGAAGCAGGACACAGTTGCAGATTCTACAACAGAAGCCGAGTATATTGCTACGTCTTCTGTAGCAAAGGAGGTTGTTTGGATCCGAAAGTTCATCACTGAACTTGAGGTGGTTCCTAGCATAGCAGACCCAATAGACCTCTATTGTGACAACAATGGGGCTATTGCTCAGGCTAAGGAACCTCGCTCTCATCAGAGGACCAAACACATACTGCGGCGGTATCACCTCATTCGAGAGATCATCAATAGAGGAGATGTTCAAATATGCAGAGTAGACACTGATGCTAACATTGCGGATCCCTTGACCAAGGCTTTGGCACAGAGGAAGCATGATGGGCATACTAGGTCACTGGGTCTTAGAGATTACAGTGATTGGCACTAGTGCTAGTGGGAGATTGTTAGTATGAGCCCTTAGTGTCAATTATGAGATGATTGGTGAGGGAGACTTTTGTATTATATTCTTGCATTAATAAAGGCAAAGATTGATTATTATATTTCTTTATGCGTGTGCCAGCTAAATAAATATAATAATGCCCATGAATAGTAGGTTGTTATCTACAGTATATCAATTGGTAGAATTGATTATGAGAAGCTGTAGAGAACACTATTCTTAAATATTCCTAGTCAAGTATTGTATTAATAGACAAGGGTTATATTGATACATTGAGACTAGCATGTAGGTCAATGGATGACTTGATCTCACAAGTCATGGATATATGATATCACATTGATACATGGGTATATATATTGGAGACTATATATACTGAATTGACCCACCATGAGAAAGTATCATGGATCATTATATGAGTGTCATATACTTTCTCATGTGACTATTGGTATGAATAGTCCTTAGACCTGAAGTCACTACGGTTCCCTACATAAGGAGTTATGTACTTTGGTATCGTCTAACGTCACACCGTAATTGGGTGACTATAACGGCGATAACTGAGTATGTAATGAATTATGCGGAGGGATGTGAGTGATGTAGATGGGATCTATCCCTCCCATATGACGGGAGTGATATCTTTGGCCTCTTGATAGAGTAGGACCACGAAATGCATGGTCATGCTCAAATGAGTCAATATGAGATATTGAGCTCATTTGTTTGAGTGAGTCTACTTGGGGATCAAGAAACATAAAGATTGATAAGAGGGTGACACGGTCTATGCCTCATTGATCGATCTGAGATATCAAGGATAGAAGGACACTGTCATATGATAATAGTCACGGAAGAGGTTGTCGGATCTCGACATTCTCATCACTTGGATAGCAATGATGTATTGCTAGATGTCGCTCATTGCTTATGTATCTAAAATGATTTTGGATACATTGCCAACGTTATGAGAGCCTATAGGGTCACACACAAAGAACATATTATTTTGGAGAGGAAATCATTTTGGTTTGACTAAAATGAATTATTAGTTAATTGGATTAATTAGAATGAGTAAGACTCATTACTTGGCTAAATTTGAGTTGGACTCAAATTGGTTTATGTTGAGTTAGACTCAAGTCAAATCAAGAGAAGAAGGCTAAAATGAATAATACACGAATTAATAATATAATACACGAATTAATAAATGGGGTTATAAATGGGATTTAAAACTCATTAATGTGCATTTAATGAGCATTAATTGACTTCCTTTCTTTTACCATGGAGAATAAGGAAGTGCATTTAATGTCTCATTAAGGTGTATTATTGTTGCTTCTTCTTCTTCAACGTGGACAATGAAAATAAAATCAGATTTTATTTTTTTTCGTTCACAACACAAGAGGGCCAAGTATAGAGTGGAAAAGTGATACCTTGGAGTGGTTGCTAGCACAACCGAAAGGTCTTACCTCTTCTCTCCAAGATCATGTGTGTGTGCACCGTAGAGGCTTGGACATTCTAACCACGCTGAGATCCGCAAGTGTTGCTGACTAGAATTCAAAGGGCACGCTGAGATCCACAAGTGTTGCTGACTGGAATTCAAAGGGCACGCTTCGAAGGTAATCTCGATTCCCATAGGATAGAATCGATAATTGAAACGAGTATATTTTTTTTTTCTTGGATCTCTAGAGGGATCCTAAGTTTTCCGCTATAAATTTTGTTTATCGTTCAGGATCCCTACAATAATAGGTCAAGTTTGACTTGACTTGAGAGGGTAGATGAATGGTCAGTTTTGACTTAACCAATTGTCATGTCATGGTGACTTGGCATGGGAGCCGACCAATGATGATGTTCCACATCATCATGGACTTATCATGGGGTGCCACCTCATGAGGGAGACCAAGAGTCATTGGCTCTTGGAGTTACATGCATCATGTACCCCCCCCCCCCCCCCCAAATAGAAGTGGTCGACCACTTTGCATTAGTGGGTGAAGTTATTGGAATTAACTTGATCTTCTTCTTCCTTGCTCCTCTCAAGCTCTCTCCCTCATCCTCTTCTTGTCGAGATTCCTCAAGGGTGCTAGCACACTCTAAGGTGTCTTCTCCACCATTTGTCCGTGTGGATTCTTGTAGAAGAGTATACACTTGACACTCTTCGAGATCCGGCAAAGCGTTTAGACGAGCGGGATAAGTGAAGAGCGTCGCTACGAGGGTAACGCTCTCATCATGTAGATCTAAGGTAGATCTAGGTTTCCATAATACACACATGAATTTATTTTTATATATCTTCACACGGATCCGTGGCCGGGCTTCCGAGGTTTCCGCAATGCAAAAAGCGGTTTTTGCATCTCGAATAGTCCAACAGTGGAATCAGAGCCACGTGTGAAGTATGTATGTGTTTTAATTTTGTAGTTTTTGTATTAGATATAAAAATTACAAATCTATAAGTTTCTGTAAATTTCCTATTTTTATAGAATTTTTGGGTATTTTTCTCGAAGAGTCAAAGCAACAAGTGTTGGGACACTTGTAGGCTTCGACCACCGAGAAAAAAACTCTCCGAAACAGCGAAATCTCGCTTTAGATTTTTGGGACAGCGATTTAAGTCGTTGTAAGATCAAGATGGGACACTCGCAAAGTTCATTTTGTGAGTAGGGGCACTGCCCCTAACCCCGAAAGTTGCATTGTCCCACAATCACGCCCGAAAACCGCTTAGCGGGACCGTTACAGAGAGGTGACTCATAAAATTGAAAAAAAAAATATAGGAAAAATTATAGAAATTTCTGTAAAATACATAATTTAGAATTATGTATAATTCTGTGATGGACATGGCCTAAAAAGCCTAATATGATGGGATAAATGTGTTGTAATTCATAATACGACATGCGCACCGTTTTTGTGGTTGTGCATGTTGTATAGGGTATGCGACCTGCGTGTCGTGCCTCTTCTTTTAAAATTCTAGTTGTAAATAGTTTTAGACTCGAATGTAACTCGAGTTTCATATTTGTAATGTATAAAATGGAGCGGTGGAAGGTCCACTTATAGACAGAGTTACAAGGAGGGAGTAGACGACACATGGCGGTCAATGGAGGCGTTTGGAGAAGCCGTTAATCCTAGGTTGACCGTCCGATCTTCTCATTGGCTTGAGAAGATCGTAGTAGGGCCATGACCACATCACAATTAATTTATATATATATATATATGTTGATATATATATATATATATATATATATATATATATATATATATATATATATATATATATATATATATATATATATATTTATTTATTTATTTATTTTGCTTGTATGTATGTGATGCATGCTAGTAAATTTTGCTTGTATGTATATGATGGATGCTAGAATATTTTGCTTGTATGTATATGATGCATGCTAGTATATTGCTTGTATGTATGTGATGCATGCTAGTGTAGGGTAATAAAGGCATAGATGCGTATATGATACACATTCATGATTAGATTAGATCTTAATCGAATCAACACGAAAAATACCTACTAAGTCTTGATACCCATCACTACCTCGATCATTTGTAGTTGTTGAATCTGTCAAAGAAGAGCAACGCATATTATCTTGGTAGGGTGCGGAGGGACAATCTTGTTCCCATCTATCACGGCTTGGGTTAGGGTAAGCTCAATTAGATTCAGTAAAACTAGTTAACTCAATTGGATCGAGTAGAACTATAGGCATATTCCAACCGTTGGAAAGATATGATAAGATCGCATTTACAATAAATCTTGGGCGATTTAGCCAAAGCTAACTCAAGGTCTTTTGTAAATGTGGGTCTTGATCATATAAACAAGAGTTGCATAGAGATGTAATCGGTAATGTATACTAAGTCTTGGGCGATTTAGCCAAAGCTAACTCAAGACGTAGTATGATGTGGATCTTGTCCCGCAAGAATTATAGCTAGTTTGTATGAATCTAGTAATGTGGTTTAACCACATCCATAACTCAATTCTACAAAAAAATCCTATAATTCAGTGTGAGCATCATTTGATTAAAGGCCTAATTAAATGATAAATGGAATATGATATTAATTTTCTGCATTATGTATGTTGAAGATTATCATGTCGACAAACACGAACACTCTCTCCCTGCGTTCTATCCTTGAGAAGGACAAGCTCAATGGAGCAAATTTCCTGGACTGGTATTGGAACCGGAGAATTGTTCTCACCCAAGAAAGGAAACTGTACGTCCTAGAGCAGTCCATTCTAGAGGCACCTCCTGCCACTGCCTCGCGAACTGACAAAGATGCTTACAAGAAGCATCAAGATGATGCATTAGATGTGTCATGTCTCATGCTCGCGACCATGAACTCTGAGCTTCAGAAGCAACACAAGTTCATGAATGCATATGATATGGTTGAACATCTTCGTCAACTATATCAAGGACAAGCAAGGCACGAGAGATATGAGATCTCTAAGGCATTGTTTCAGTTCAAGATGCAAGATGGGACTCCCGTAGGTCCATATGTACTCATGATGATTGGGTACATAGAAAACCTAAAGAGATTGGGATTCCCAATTGGCCAAGAGTCGGCCACTGACTTGATCTTTCAATCTTTGCCTCAAAGCTACAATCAATTTGTCATGAATTATAACATGAATGAAATTGATAAGCCACTGCCTGAGATGCTCAGCATGTTGAGAACTGCTGAGCTCAACCTTAAGAAGGGAAAATCTGACTCCATTTTGATGGTGCAAAAGAAGAAAGGCAAGGGCAAGCCTAAAGGTAAGGGAAAGTCCCAAGCCAAGGGCAAAGGCAAAGAACTGAAACCCAAAGGAGGGGTGGCCAAAGATGGGACTTGCTTCCACTGTAAGGAAGCTGGACACTGGAAGCGTAACTGTAAAGAATACCTGGAATATCTTAAGAAGAAGAGAAGTGAGACTTCTACTTCAGGTATAAATATTATAGAAGTTAATCTATCTATTTCTTCATCATGGGTATTAGATACAGGATGTGCATCTCACATTTGTACCAATGTGCAAGCGCTGAGAAATAGCAGGGCATTGACAAAGGGCGAGGTGGACCTACAAGTAGGCAATGGAGCAAGAGTAGCTATTGTTGCTGTAGGAACTTATTTTCTATCTCTGCCCTCTGGGCTTGTACTAGAACTAGATGAATGTTGTTATGTGCCTGCTTTGACTAAGAACATAATTTCGGTTTCTTGTTTGGACAAGAAAGGATTTTCATTTATAATAAAGAACAAATATTGTTCTGTTTATTTAAATGATATGTTCTATTGTAGTGCACCTCTAATGAACGGACTCTACATTCTAGACTTAGAGAGCCCCATCTATAACATAAGTACCAAAAGGTTCAAGTCAAATGAGTTGAACCAAACCTATCTCTGGCATTGTCGCTTTGGTCACATAAATGAGAGTCGCTTATCCCAGCTCCATAAGGATGGGATGCTGGACTCATTTGATTTTAAATCATATGAGACATTCGAGTCTTGCCTTCTAGGCAAGATGACCAAGACTCCCTTTAGTGGACACAGCGAAAGAGCAACATACTTGTTAGGACTTATACATAGTGATGTATGCGATCCTTTCAATGTTGCTGCTAGAGGTGGTTACAGGTACTTCATTACATTTACTGATGACTTCAGTAGATATGGTTATGTGTATCTTATGACACATAAATCTGAATCCTTTGAAAAGTTCAAAGAATTCAAGAATGAAGTAGAAAACCAACTTGGCAAGAGTATTAAGATACTTCGATCAGATCGAGGTGGTGAATACCTTAGCCATGAGTTTCGTGACTATCTAGCTGAGTGTGGAATTCTATCCCAACTCACTCCTCCTGGAACACCATAGTGGAATGATGTATCCGAAAGGAGGAATCATACCCTATTAGATATGGTATACGATCTATGATGAGTCACACAGATCTTCCTATATCCTTTTGGGGATATGCTCTAGACGCAGCAGCCTTCACACTTAATCGTGTACCATCTAAGGTTGTGATAAAGACACCATATATGATATGGACAGGGAGAAATCTCAAGATGTCTTTCATGAGGATTTGGGGTTGTGAGGCTAACGTTCGACGTCAAGTCTCAGACAATCTGGGACCCAAATTCGATAAGTGTTATTTTGTTGGATATCCCAAGGAGACGAAGGGATATTACTTCTATATTCCCAATCAACACAAAGTGTTTGTTGCAAAGACTGGGGTATTTCTAGAAAGGTATTTTGTTTCTAGAAAAACTAGTGGGAGTACGTTCGATCTTGAAGAAATTCAAGATAAGGACCATAGCACTGAGGCATTGATGAAGGTTGAATAGGAACCACAAAGTGTTATGGGTGATGAGTCTGTTGCACAAAGAGTTGTGGAACAACCACCTGTTCAGGTAGACCTACCTCTTCGTAGGTCTGATAGGGTACATCATCAGTCTGAGAGATACTCATTTCTCTTGTCTGACCATGATGATGTTATGCTCATTGAGAATGAGCCTACCTCCTATCAGGAAGCTGTGATGAGCCCAGATTCTGATAAATGGCTATAGGCCATGAGATCCGAGATGGAATCCATGTACACCAACCAAGTATGGACTTTGATTGATCCACCTGAAGGCGTCAAACCCATTGGGTGTAAGTGGGTCTTTAAGAGAAAGACTGACATGGATGGACATACGCATACCTATAAGGGTCGATTGGTGGCTAAAGGTTTCAAGCAAATTCATGGTATTGACTATGATGAAACCTTTTCTCCAGTGGCAATGTTTAAGTTCATTCGGATCATGCTTGCTATTGCAGCATATCACGATTATGAGATCTGACAGATGGATGTCAAAACCGCATTTCTGAATGGAAACTTACTCGAGGATGTGTACATGACACAACCTGAGAGTTTTGTAGATCCACAACATACTAGAAAAGTATGCAAGCTGCAAAGGTCCATTTATGGGCTAAAGCAAGCTTCTCAGAGCTGGAATCTTTGATTCGATGATGTGATCAAACAGTTTGGTTTCATCAAGAATGAAGATGAACCCTGTGTCTACAAGGGGATTAATGGGAACACAGTTGTCTTCCTTGTATTGTATGTGGATGACATACTACTCATTGGGAATGACATCCCTTCGCTATAGTCTGTGAAGACTTGGCTGGGGACGTGCTTCTCAATGAAGGACTTAGGTGAAGCAACCTGTATTCTAGGCATCAAGATCTATAGAGATAGATCTAAGAGATTGCTTGACCTAAGTCAGAGTACATATATTGACACGGTATTACTACGGTTTGTCATGCAGAATTCCAAGAAGGGACTTCTGCCGATGTCACATGGTGTGAGTCTTTTGAAGACTCAAAGTCCCTCTTCTAGATAGGAGAGAGACCGCATGGATAAGATCCCTTATGCATCTGCTATAGGATCTATCATGTACACCATGTTGTGTACTCGTTCTGATGTCTCGTATGCTTTGAGCATGATGAGTAGATACCAGTCAAATCCAGGTGAGCGTCACTGGATAGCAGTCAAGAATATTCTTAAGTACTTGAGAAAGACTAAAGAATATTTCTTAATATTTGAAGGCGATGAGGAGCTAGCTGTAAAGGGTTACAGCGATGCCAGCTTCCAAACTGACTAGGATTATTATAGATCACAGTGAGGGTTCTTGTTTTGCTTGAATGGTGGCACTGTGAGCTGGAAGAGTTCAAAGCAGGACACAGTTGCTGAATCTACAACAGAAGTCGAGTATATCGTTGCGTCAGAGGTAGCAAAGGAGGCAGTTTGGATCCGCAAGTTCATTACTGAGCTTGGGGTGGTTCCTAGCAAATCAAATCTTATAGAGCTCTATTGTGACAACAATGGAGCTATTGCGCAGGCTAAGGAACCTTGCTCACACCAGCGGACCAAACACATACTACGACGCTTCCATCTCATTCGAGAGATTAACGATAGAGGAGATGTGAAGATTTGTAAAGTACCCACAGAGGCTAACATCGCAGATCCCTTGACCAAGGCTTTGGAACAAAAAAAGTACGATGGTCACACTAGGTCATTGGGTAATAGATACTACGGTGATTAGCACTAGTGCTAGTGGGAGATTGTTAGTGAAAGCCCTAGAGTCAATCATGTGATGATTGTTGTATGGACTTTATTGTATCATATTCCTATTTATAAAGGCATGGTTATTATATTTACTTGTATTGGTGTCAAATAACTAAGTATATTAACTTCCTTGAGCAGAAGGTTCTTATCTATATCAATCGATTGGTTAAATCGATAATGAGATGATATAGAGAACACTACTCTTAATCATTCCTAGTCAAGTATTAACATTCAGGGATAATGTTAATGCGTAGAGACTAGCATGTAGGTCAACTCGATGACTTGATCTCACAAGTCATGAATATGATATATCAAGTTGACACATGGGTATGCATTGGAGAATGTATACTGAATGACCCGCCATGAGAAAGTATCATAGATCGTTATATGAGTGTCATATACTTTCTCATGTGGCTATTAGTATGACTATTAGTCCTTAGACCTGAAGTCACCATGGTTCCCTACATAAGGAGTTGCATACTTTGGCTTCGTCAAACGTCACCCGTAAATGGATGGACTATAAAGGCGATTACTGGGTATGTAACAAATTATGCGGAGAGATGTAAGTGATGTAGATGGGATCTATCCCTCCTATATAACGGGAGTGACATCGTTATTCTTGATAGAGTGAGACCACGAAGTGCATGACCATTTCCAAATGAGTCAATATGAGATATTGAGCACATTTGATTAGAGTGAGTCTACTTGGAGTTCAAGATATAGATTTTACCTAGGATGACACGGTCTATGCCTTAATTGGTCAATCTAGATGTCAAGGATAGAGGGACATTGTCACATATTGTGAGAGTCACAATTAGTAGTCACACAAAGGTGATGTTGGATCTCAACATTCTTGTAACTTGGGTAGCAATGATGTGTTGCTAGATACCGCTCATTGCTTATGTTCCTAAATCGGTTTAGGAGCATTGCCAACGTTACAAGAACCTATAGGGTCACACACAAAGGGCAATTAGATGGAGATTAGGTTCATATGATGAACCATGAGGATTAGGTTCATGTGATGAACCAAATTGGATTAAGAGTAATCCAAATTAGACTAATTAAGTTAGACTAAATTTGATTCAAGTGTTGAATGAGTCTAATTTAGATTTGATTCATTAAGTCAATTTAAATTAATGAATAGGGATTCATTAAATCAAATTGACTTGAATCAAGTGGTTAGATTTAATCAACCATGGGAGATAATAGGTCAAGTTTGACTTGACTTGAGAGGGTAGATGAATGGTCTATTTTGACTTGACCAATTGTCATGTCATGGTGGCTTGGCATGGGGGTCGGCCAATGATAATGTTCCACATATCATGGACTTATCATGGTGTGTCACCTTATGAGGGAGACCAAGAGCCATTGGCTCTTGGAGTTACATGCATGCATGTAACCCCCCCCCCCCCCAAATAGAAGTGGCCGACCACTTTGTATTAGTGGGTGAAGTTATTGGAATTAACTTGATCTTCTTCTTCCTTGCTCCTCTCAAGCTCTCTCCCTTATCCTTTTCTTGCCGAGATTCCTCAAGGGTGATAGCACACTCTAAGGTGTCTTCTCCACCATTTGTCTGTGTGGATACTTGTAGAGGAGTGTACACTTGACACTCTTCGAGATTCGGCAAAGCGTTTGGACAAGCGGGATAAGCGAAGGGCGTCGCTACGAGGGTAACGCTCTCATCATGTAGATCTAAGGTAGATCTAGGTTTCCATAACACATACATGAATTTATTTTTATATATCTTCGCACAGATCTGTGGTCGGGCTTCCGAGGTTTCTGCAATATAAAAAAGCAGTTTTTGCGGCACGGATAGTACAACAGTAAACACATACTTTTCCCTATGCATTATAAAGCACATTGGTTCTTGCTCGTGTATACTCCAAGCAAAAAATCTTTCATGCTGAAAAATTCTGTTAGTAGCCCTATTTACAAATGTGCAGCAAAGAAATTTATAAGTTGGATAAAAAAATAAGTTACTTTTATTTTTTAAAAATTTGTACGCATCCTTTATGATTGATTTGATAAATATGTTTGTTTGAATTGGTTGTGTAGGCAAAATTTTTGTCGATATATCTTTGGAATGTGGAACAATGTGTTAGTGAAAGCCCTAGAGTCAATCATGTGATGATTGTTGTATGGACTTTATTGTATCATATTCCTATTTATAAAGGCATGATTATTATATTTACTTGTATTGGTGTCAAATAACTAAGTATAATAACGTCCTTGAGTATAAGGTTCTTATCTATATCAATCGATTGGTTGAATCGATAATGAGATGATATAGAGAACACTACTCTTAATCATTCCTAGTCAAGTATTAACATTCAAGGACAATGTTAATGCGTAGAGACTAGCATGTAGGTCAACTCGATGACTTGATCTCACAAGTCATGGATATGATATATCAAGTTGACACATGGGTATGAATTGGAGAATGTATACTGAATGATCCCCCATGAAAAAGTATCGTGGATCGTTATATGAGTATCATATACTTTCTCATGTGGCTATTAGTATGACTATTAGTCCTTAAACCTGAAGTCACCATGGTTCCCTACATAAGGAGTTGCATACTTTGGCTTCGTCAAACGTCACCCGTAAATGGGTGAACTATAAAGGCAATTACTAGGTATGTAACAAATTATGCGAAGGGATGTGAGTGATGTCGATGGGATCTATCCCTCCTATATGACGGGAGTGACATCATGATTCTTGATAGAGTGTGACCACGAAGTGCATGACCATGCTCAAATGAGTCAATATGAGATATTGAGCTTATTTGATTAGAGTGAGTCTACTTGGAGTTCAAGATATAGATTGTACCGAGGATAACACGGTCTATGCCTCAATTGGTCAATCTAGATATCAAGGATAGAGGGACATTGTCACATATTGTGAGAGTCACAATTAGTAGTCACAAAGGTGATGTTGGATCTCAACATTCTTGTAACTTGGGTAGCAATGATGTGTTGCTAGATATCGCTCATTGCTTATATTCCTAAATTGGTTTAGGAGCATTGCCAACGTTATAAGAACCTATAAGGTCACACACAAAGGGCAATTAGATGGAGATTAGGTTCATATGATGAACCATGAGGATTAGGTTCATGTGATGAACTAAATTGGATTAAGAGTAATCCAAATTAGACTAATTGAGTTAGACTAAATTTGATTCAAGTGTTGAATGAGTCTAATTTAGATTTGATTCATTGAGTCAATTTATATTAATGAATAGAGATTCATTAAATCAAATTGACTTGAATCAAGTGGTTAGATTTGATCGACCATGGGAGATAATAGATCAAGTTTGACTTGACTTGAGAGAGAAGATGAATGGTCAATTTTGACTTGACCAATTGACATGTCATGGTGACTTGGCATGGGGGTCGGCCAATGATGATGTTCCACATCATCATGGACTTATCATGGGGTGTTACCTCATGAGGGATACCAAGAGTCATTGGCTCTTGGAGTTACATGCATGCATGTAACTCCCCAAAGAAGTGGTCGGCCACTTTAGGAGGCATGATGGTGTGAATTTATTTTGTGTGTGTAATTTCATCATCTTCTTCCTTGGTTCTTCCTCTCTTGCTCTCCCAATCCTCCATTGCAGAGACTATCAAGGAGTGCTAGCACACTCAAGATTGTCTTTTCTCCACCTACTGCTTGTGTGGATACCAATAGAGGAGTGTACACTTGACACTCTCGAGTTCCGACAATCCATTTGGACGAGCGGGATAAGCGAAGGGCGTCGCATTAAGGGTAATGTTCTTCTCATATAGATCAAAGGTAGATCTAAGATTTTAAACACATACATGTAATTTTGTTATACTTCGCACGAATCCGTGGCCGGGCTTCCAAGGTTTCTGCATCGCAAAAAATGGTTTTTGTATCTCGGAAAGTCCAACACAATGTGATATTGGCATAGGTGAAGTAATTGTTGTAAAGAGTCAGTAACAAGGAAATGATTTAAATTGTGGTGTTTATATTTGTCTATGGGGTGAATGTTTTGCCCGAGATAATCCAACATTTTAGAAAAAAGAATGGGACACATCAATCGAAGGGTATAGAGCTCAGATTGCTTTGGCCATTTTGTCTGATAAACGAGGCTTGTTCAAAGGATTGAAATGACTTATCAGTGTGTTGTCAATGCTTCGACAATCTTGTCTAATAGTTGTTATGTATTGGTGATGATGGAGATATAATTATGTTTTAAATTGATGTCCTGATATTATGAATTTGTAGAACAGTATTTTGGTGGGATGATAATTTCATGTTTGATGTATGAATTGACCTTTGAGTGTTGGATTTATGGTATTAGTCTTGTTCTTTTCTTCTTCTACTTTTGTAGTGATGGTATGTTATTCGTGCATTAAGATCATGCCGAATTTTTTAATATTTAAGGGGCCAAAATAAGTACCAATTGATTAATATTAAGTACTTATACGTATTTAGGTATTATATTTTTGTTTCACGAATCACACACACAATAATCAAATCAGGGTATTTAATGGGATAAAATAAATATCCATTGACTAAAATTAGGTATCATTTTTAACAATTTATATATCATATTTTTACTTCATGAATGTCAAATAAAAGTCACTAATATTAATTTCAATGTATATTTAAGGAGTCAAAACAAGTATTGGTTGACTAATATTTAGGTTTATCTCATGAATCCCACAAACAAATTAAAGTCACTCAATAATTAAATCAGAGTATTTAGTGAGCCAAAATAAGTATCTATTGACTAAAATTTGGTATTTTTTAAAATAATTTAGGTATTATATTTTGTTTATTTCATTGTCTGAAACATTTATACTTAGCACTCCCAAATTTGATTCTCTCGTACTCGGATCTTGGGTTTCCATACTCGGTCAGATGCTTCTATAGGCATCCCACCAATTTCTCGAGTACGAGGAACCTTGGTCGAGTACCATTGTCCAGCAAACATACTGTCTTCTCCGACTAATTTAGTACTCAGCATTACTTGTGCTTTTGTACTTGACACTCCTAATTTCGAGTCTCTTGTACTCGGTTCTTCCGAGTACAAGACTCTATACTTGAGTATGAGCCTTCTCATACTCTTTCTCGAGAATGAATACTTGAGCCTTCTCTTTCTAGTTTGCAGAGTACCTAATTTTTGGTCCAGTGTTTTAGGGGATCTTCTCTGATGAACCCTTGAGCTTTTAACTCTGCTAACACCCCTTGAAATTTATCTCGGAATTTTTGTTGTGTGATTCCTGCCGAATAATGCACCATCTCCTGAATATGAATATAATCATTTTCTTCAAGCTCTAATTCTTCAATTGCAGCTACAGCAGGGGCAAATGGCAGAGTATCTATGGTTGTCAGATTTTTATAAAAGGTTACTAAGTTACCTTCAATCCTGACTCCTTGCATTGCTAGTATAAAATTACAACCCAGTATCATCTGGATATTTTCTCCGAGCCTCATAGAAAACGCATAGGTATAAGGAATTCTAAAACGATTTTCCCCAAGGATCATCTTTCCTCCTTTGAGCTTCATGTTTGCTGTTGCTTTAGACATAATGTTACTGAAGTGAACCACAAAAGGATTTTCCTCCAAGGTTGCCTTTGGTACTGAGTCTTGATGAATACAACATATGGTGACACCTGTATCCAGAATAACATTTACTGTGAAGGGTGGAATACTTGAGCTTTTCTAATAAGTATTGTGAATGAATACTAACGAATATTATAAATGAATACTAACGAGTATTATAAATGAATACTCATAAGTATGATATCGAATTACGTATTATGGATGATTACCAATAAATATTATAGATGAATACAAATAAGTACGATATCGAATTACATATCAAATTCAAGTTTAAATTCCAAGTATAATTTTTTAATCGAATTCGAGTAGTTAAAGGGTCATAACAAGTATCACTTGATGAAAATTAGGTATTTGTTGTATCACTTTAGGTATGCTATTGTTATTTAAGTGTTTAAGGGGTCACGTCAAGTAGCACTTGATAAAAATTACATTCTCGTTGTATCACTTTAGATATCCTATGATTTATTTGATGAATGTCAAATAAATCATTCAAGATTAAATTCTAAGTGTAGTTTTTTAACCGAATTCGAGTAGTTAAAGGGGCATAACAAGTATCACTTGATAAAAATTAGACATTTTTTGTATCACTTTAAGTATTCTATTGTTATTTAATTGTTTAAGGGGTCACATTAAGTACCACTTGATAAAATTAGATATTCGTTATATCACTTTAGATATCCTGTAGTTTATTTGATAAATGTCAAATAGTCATTCAAGATTAAATTCTAAGTGTAGTTTTTTAACTGAATCGAGTAGTTAAAGGGTCATAACAAGTATCACTTGATAAAAATTAGGTACTCATTGTATCACTTTAGGTATTCTATTATTATTTAAGTGTTTAAGGGGTCACGTCAAGTAGCACTTGATAAAAATTAGATACTCGTTGTATCACTTTAGATATCCTATAATTTATTTGATAAATGTCAAATAAGTCATTCAAGATTAAATTTCAAGTGTAGTTTTTTAACCGAATTCGAGTAGTTAAAGGGTCATAACAAGTATCACTTGATGAAAATTAGGTATTTATTGTATCACTTTAGGTATGCTATTGTTATTTAAGTATTTAAGGGGTCACGTCAAGTAGCACTTGATAAAAATTACATACTCGTTGTATCACTTTAGATATTCTATGGTTTATTTGATGAATGTCAAATAAGTCATTCAAGATTAAATTCTAAGTGTAGTTTTTTAACCGAATCGAGTAGTTAAAGGGTCATAACAAGTATCACTTGATAAAAAGTAGGTACTCATTGTATCACTTTAGGTATTCTATTATTATTTAAATGTTTAAGGGGTCACGTCAAGTAGCACTTGATAAAAATTAGATACTCGTTGTATCACTTTAGATATCTTATAATTTATTTGATGAATGTCAAATAAGTCATTCAAGATTAAATTTCAAGTGTAGTTTTTTAACCGAATTCGAGTAGTTAAAGGGTCATAACAGGTATCACTTGATGAAAATTAGGTATTTGTTGTATCACTTTAGGTATGTTATTGTTATTTAAGTGTTTAAGGGGTCACGTCAAGTGGCACTTGATAAAAATTATATACTCGTTATATCACTTTAAATATCCTATAATTTATTTGATGAATGACTTATTTCAAGTGTAATTTTTTAACCGAATTCAAGTAGTTAAAGGACCATAATAAATATCACTTGATAAAAATTAAGTATTTATTGTATCACTTTAGGTATTCTATTGTTTATTTTATGAATGTCAAATAAGTACTTACTCATATTCTATGGTGAGTGGAGAACATATTTCTTTTAAAAATTAAATAATTGAGTACATTTTCAAATAATCATAAAATTGAGTATCACTTGGGGTAAATTAAGTTCCGAGAACTTAAAATTGAGTACTTTTTCAAACATTTCTAGGAAAAATTTGCCAAGGTGCATTTGTAGTTGTATGAAACCACAACATATAACAACATATATGAAACTACCATTAAACACAACAGTTTAATGATTAATGCATAAATCACTTCATAAAGCATCTCTCAGTTGCAATTACATAACCAACATCCAACTTTTAATCACATAAATAGATCATTAAAGTCTTATATATAAGTAACAAAGTTTTATACCAACACTAGTTTTGTTTTATAAATCACAAAATGTCACTAGATCTTGTAGCTATTTTTTAACAACCTTCAGAACTGCTTCCTTGGTTTAGCAATTGTTTATGCCTGCAAAAAATTAAAACAAAAAAATAAGATGTTAGTTTGACATTTTGAAAATAAATAACAAACAACACGACATAATCAATTTAATTATATGAAACGATATAGTATTAATGTCTATGTGACTCATACCAATTATGGCACTGGTTCTTTGTATGTTCGTCTATTATGCCCTCGCCCATTACATCTCCCACACGTTGTTCAACTTGAGAAGGTATCCACTTAGTCCTTTTACGTCCTGGTTGGTTACTAGTTGTAGGAGCGTAAATGGTATCTCCATCATTGAGATAGCCCTCGTACATGTCAAATGTTGGAATGTGATTAATAATTCCTTTGTAAGCTTGGCGATACATGTCTATCTTAAAATATCCATAGCAGAATTAATAAACCGAGAGGGATTTTGATTCTATGCAAGAGCAAGCATGCTTGAATGGTAGTCTATAGATTTGCCAAGCTCGACAAGAACAATGCCATGAATTCAAATCCACTGCAAAACTTTTATCCCCATCTATGACTTCAAACGAACACCACAAGACTTGTGCACCTTTAAGGTTCGAGATTTACTATGTTGGGTTTTTCTGAGCCGCAAAAACCGCTTTTTGCGTTGCGAAAACCTCGGAAACCCCGACCACGGATCTGTGCGAAGATGTATTAGAACAAAAACATGTATGTGTTTATATAAAACCCTAGATCTAACTTATATCTACATGATAAGGACGTTACCCTCGATGTGACGCCCTTCGCAAATCCCGCTTATCCAAAAGGTTCGCCGGAACTCGAGAGTGTCAAGTGCACACTCCTCTATTGGTATCCACACAAGCAATAGGTAGAGAAAACACACCCTTGAGTGTGCTAGCACTCTATGGATGGTTCGGCCAAGAAGGTTGGGAGAGAGGGAGAGCTTGAGGGAAATTGATCCAAGGAAGAAGATGAAGTTGTGTAACTTCCCAAAATGAATTCGCACATCTAATGGGGTTGGTCGGCCACTTCATGGAGAGGGGGTTACATGCATGCATGTAACTCTCATGACCCTTGGTCTCCCTCATGAGGTGGCACCACATGACAAAGTCAATGATGATGTGGAGCATCATCATTGGCCGACCATACCAAGTCATCATCTGACATGACATTTGGTCAAGTCAAACTTGACCTTTCATCTTCCCTCTCAAGTCAAGTCAAACTTGACCTCTTATCTCCCATGGTTGATCAAATCTAACCATTTGATTCAAGTCAATTTAATTTAATGAATCTCTATTCATTTAATTTAAATTGATTTGATGAATCAAATCTAAATTAGACTCATTCAACACTTGAATCAACTTGAGTCTAACTCAATTGGTCTAATTTGAATTACTCTTAATCAAATTTGGTTCATCCCAGGAACCTAATCCTCATGGTTCATCATATGAACCTAATCTCCATCTAATTGCTCTTATGTGTGTGACCCTATAGGTTCTTGTAACGTTGGCAATGTCCCTAAACTGATTTAGGAACATAAGCAATGAGCGGTATCTAGCAACACATCATTGCTAACCAAGTTACAAGAATGTTGAGCTCCAACATCACCTTTGTGACTACTAATTGTGACTCTCACAATATGTGACAATGTCCCTCTATCCTTGACATCTAGATTGACCAATTGAGGCATAGACTGTGTCATCCTCGGTACAATCGTTATCTTGAACTCCAAGTAGACTCACTCTAATCAAATGAGCTTAATATCTCAAATTTACTCATTTGGGCATAGTCATGCACTTCGTGGTCTCACTCTATCAAGAATATCGATGTCACCCCCGTCATATAGGAGGGATAGATCTCATCTACATCACTCACATCCCGCCGTATAATTTGTTACATACCCAGTAATCGCCTTTATAGTCCACCCATTTACGGGTGACGTTTGACGAAGCCAAAGTATGCAACTCCTTATGTAGGGAACCATGGTGACTTCAGGTCTAAGGACTAATAGTCATACTAATAGCCACATGAAAAAGTATATGACACTCATATAACGATCCATGATACTTTCTCATGGCGGGTCATTCAGTATACATTCTCCAATGCATACCCATGTGTCAACTTGATATCTCATATCCATGACTTGTGAGATTAAGTCATCGTGTCGACCTACATGCTAGTCTCTACGCATTCACATTGTCCCTGAATGTTAATACTCGACGAGAAATGATTAAGAGTAGTGTTCTCTATATCATCTCATTATCGATTCAACCAATCGATTGATATAGATAAGAACCTACTACTCAAGGATATTATTATATTTAGTAATTTGGCACCAATACAAGTAAATATAATAACCATGCCTTTATAAATAGGAATATGATACAATAAAGTCCATACAATAATCATCACATGATTGACTCTAGGGCTTTCACTAATAATCTCTCACTAGCACTAGTGTCAATCATCGTAGTATCTAATACCCAATGACCTAGTGTGACCATCATGCTTTTTCTGTGCCAAAGCCTTGGTCAAGGGATCTGCGATGTTAGCCTCTGAGGGTACTCTGCAAATCTTCACATCTCCTCTATCGATAATCTCTCGAATGAGATGGAAGCGTCGTATTATGTGTTTGGTCCGCTGGTGTGAGCGAGGTTCCTTAGCCTGTGCAATCGCTCCATTGTTGTCACAACAGAGCTCTATGGGATCTACTATGCTAGGAACCACCCCAAGCTCAGTAATAAACTTGCGGATCCAAACTGCCTCCTTCGCCTCGAATGCAAGAATATACTCGGCTTGTAGAATCAACAAGCGTGTCTGTTTAGAACTCTTCCACTCGACATTCAAGAAAAACACGAATCTCGATCGCGATCTATAATCATCTGAGTGGGTTGGAAGCCGCATCAGTAACCCTTTACAACTAGCTCCTCATCGCCTCCAAATATCAAGAAATATTCTTTAGTCCTTCTCAAGTACTTAAGAATATTCTTGACTGTTATCCAGTGACGTTCACCTGGATCTGACTGGTACCTACTCATCATGCTCAAAGCATACGAGACATCAGGACGAGTACACAGTATGGCGTACATGATAGATCCTATAGCAGATGCGTAAGGGATCTTATCCATGCAGTCTCTCTCCTCTCTAGAAGAGGGACTTTGAGTTTTCAAAAGACTCACACCATGTGACATCGGAAGAAGTCCCTTCTTGGAATTCTGCATGGCAAACCGTAGTGATACCGTGTCAATGTATGTACTCTGACTTAGGCCAAGCAATCTCTTAGATCTATCTCTATAGATCTTGATGCCTAGAATACAGGCTGCTTCACCTAAGTCCTTCATAGAGAAGCACGTCCCCAACCAAGTCTTTACAGACTGTAGCGAAGGGATGTCATTCTCAATGAACAGTATGTCATCCACATACAATACAAGGAAGACAACTGTGTTCCCATTAACCCTCTTGTAGACACAGGGTTCATCTTCATTCTTGATGAAACCAAACTGTTTGATCGCATCATCGAATCGAAGATTCCAGCTCCGAGAAGCTTGCTTTAGCCCATAAATGGACCTTTGCAGCTTGCATACCTTCCCAGTATGGTGTGGATCTACAAAACCCTCAGGTTGTGTCATGTACACATCCTCGAGTAAGTTTCCATTCAGAAACACGGTTTTGACATCCATCTGCCAGATCTCATAATCGTGGTATGCTGCAATAGCAAGCAAGATCCGAATGGACTTAAACATCGCCACTGGAGAAAAGGTTTCATCATAGTCAATACCATGAATTTGCTTGAAACCTTTAGCCACCAATCGGCCCTTATAGGTATGCGTAAGTCCATCTATGTCAGTCTTTCTCCTAAAGACCCACTTACACCCAATGGGTTTGACCCCTTCAGGTGGATCAACCAAAGTCCATACTTGGTTGGTGTACATGGATTCCATCTCGGATCTCATGGCCTCTAGCCATATCTCAGAATCTGGGCTCATCACAGCTTCCTGATAGGAGGTAGGCTCATTCTCAATGAGCATAACGTCATCATGGTCAGACAAGAGAAATGAGTATCTCTCAGGCTGACGACGTACCCTATCAGACCTGCGAAGAGGTAGGTCTACCTGAACAGGTGGTTGTTCCACAACTCTTTGTGCAACAACCTCATCACCCACAACACTTTGTGGTTCCTGTTCAACCTCCATCAAGGCCTCAGTGTTATGGTCCTTATCTTGAATTTCTTCAAGATCGAAGGTACTCCCACTAGTTTTTCTAGAAACAAAATCTCTTTCTAAAAAAACTCCAGTCTTTGCCACAAACACTTTGTGTTGACTGGGAATGTAGAAGTAATATCCCTTTGTATCCTTGAGATATCCAACAAAATAGCACCTATCGGATTTGGGTCCCAGTTTTTCTGAGACTTGACGTCGAACGTAAGCCTCACAATCCTAAATTCTCATGAAAGACATCTTGGGATTTCTCCCTGTCCATATCGTATATGGTGTCTTTATGACAGCCTTGGATGGTACACGGTTAAGGGTAAAGGCTGTTGTGTATAGAGCATATCCTCAAAAGGATATAGGAAGATCTGTGTGACTCATCATAGATCGTACCATATCTAATAGGGTACGATTCCTCCTTTCGGATACACCATTCCACTGTGGTGTTCCAGGAGGAGTGAGTTGGGATAGAATCTCACACTTAGCTAGATAGTCACGAAACTCATGGCTAAGGTATTCACCACCTCGATCTGATCGAAGTATCTTAATACTCTTGCCAAGCTAGTTTTGTACTTCATTCTTGAATTCTTTGAACTTTTCAAAGGATTCTGATTTATGTGTCATAAGATACACATAACCATATCTACTGAAGTCATCAGTAAATATAATGAAGTACATGTAACCACCTCTAGCAGCAACATTGAAAGGACCACATACATCACTATGTATAAGTTCTAACAAATCTGTTGCTCTTTCGCTGTGTCCACTAAAGGGAGTCTTGGTCATCTTGCCTAAAAGGCAAGACTCGCATGTCTCATATGATTCAAAATCAAATGAGTCTAGCAGCCCATCCTTTTGGAGATGAGATAAGCAACTCTCATTTATGTGACCTAAGCGACAATGCCAGAGATAGGTTTGGTTCAACTCATTTGACTTGAACCTCTTGGTACTTATGTTATAGATAGGGCTCTCTAAGTCTAGAAAGTAGAGTCCGTTCATTAGAGGTGCACTACAATAGAACATATCATTTAAATAAACTGAACAACATTTGTTCTTTATTATAAATGAAAATCCTTTCTTGTCCAAACAAGAAACTGAAATGATGTTCTTAGTTAAGGCAGGCACATAACAACATTCATCTAATTCTAGTACAAGCCCAGAGGGCAGAGATAGATCATAAGTTCCTACAGCAACAACAACAACCCTTGCTCCATTGCCTACTCGTAGGTCCACCTCGCCCTTTGTCAATGCCCTGCTATTTCTCAGCGCCTGCACATTGGTACAAATGTGAGATGCACATTCGGTATCTAATACCCATGATGAAGAAATAGATAGATTGACTTCTATAACATTTATACCTGAAGTAGAAGTCTCACTTCTTTTCTTCTTAAGATCTTCCAGGTAAGCTTTGCAGTTACGCTTCCAGTGTCCAGCTTCCTTGCAGTGGAAGCAAGCCCTTTCCTTAGCTACCCTTCCTTTGGGTTTAAGTTCTTTGCGTTTTCCCTTGGCTTGGGACTTTCCCTTACCTTTAGGTTTGCCCTTGCCTTTCTTCTTGTTCACCATCAAAATGGTGTCAGATTTTCCCTTTTTAAGGTTAAGCTCAGCAGTTCTCAACATGCTGAGCATCTCAGGCAGTGGCTTATCAATTTCATTTATGTTATAATTAATGACAAATTGATTGTAGACTTGTGGCAAAGATTGCAATATTAGGTCAGTGGTCAGCTCTTGGCCAAGTGGGAATCCCAGCCTTTGTAGGTTTTCTACGTACCCAATCATCTTGAGTACATATGGACCTACGAGAGTCCCATCTTGCATTTTGGACCCAAACAATGCCTTAGAGACTTTATATCTCTCATGCCTTGCTTGTCCTTGATATATTTGACGAAGATGTCCAACCATATCATAAGCATTCATGAACTCGTGTTGCTTCTGAAGCTTAGAGTTCATGGTCACGAGCATTAGACATGACACATTTAATGCATCATCTTGATGCTTCTTATAAGCATCTTTTTCAGCTCGCGAGGCAGTGGCAGGAGGTGCCTTCGGAATGGGTTGCTCCAGGAAGTACAGCTTACTTTCTTGGGTGAGAACAATTCTCAGGTTCCTGTACCAGTCCAAGAAATTTGCTCCATTGAGCTTGTCCTTCTCAAGGACAGAACGCAGAGAGAGAGTGTTCGTGTTTGTCGACATAGTAATCTACAACATACAATGCAGTGAATTAATATCATATTCCTTTTATCATTTAATTAGGCCTTTAATCAAATAATGCTCCCACTGAATTATAGGAATTTTGTAGAATCGAGTTATGGATGTGGTTAAACCACATTACTAGATTCATACAAACTAACTATAATTCTTGCGGGACAAGATCCACATCATACTAAGCCTTGAGTTAGCTTTGGCTAAATCGCCCAAGACTTAGTACGATCGGTGGGTAACACATTACCGATTACATTGTAGGGATTTTTTTTATGCAAAATAGCATATGCACAATGGAAAAATAGGATCCCTTCCAAGTGATCCTTGCGAAAGAAAACCTCGTACAAAAAAATAAATTTCTCTAAAAGAAAAAACCTTATCTTATAGGAGAATATTACTTTTGTTGCGTGCCCTTTTTAATCCCGCTTCTCCTTGGGTTTGTTGGATCTTTTAGCACGTTTAAATGTCCGTCCCTCTATATGTATCCACACGAGCAAGCTCTTGTCTCACAAAAGAAACTAGAAGAGCTCTCCTTTACTTCTTGCTAGAGAAGTCCCTAAAGGAGAGGAAGGTAGGGAAAAAGAGAAAGGAAGAAGAAGACCACTCTTCTTCCTAGCCTACACTCACAAAAGCCACACAACCAAAGCTTCTCACCACCAAGCTCTCTCCAAGCCTCAAGCTTCCACCAATTTGGCCGACCACCCCATGGAGTGTTTTATAGGATTGAAAAAACCTTTCACCTCCTATCACATTCAATGCAATCAGTGGAGAAATTCCAAAGGTCAAAACCCTTTGTCTCCTTCCACCTCATCAAGCTTATGTGGCATGCTTAGGTGGCATGCGTATGTGGCATTCATGCATGTTGAATTAATCTTATTAATTCAATAAGCTTATGTTATCATATTGAATTAATCTCATTAAATCAATAAGGTAACATATAGAATTAATCTTATTAAATCAATTAAGCTTAGGCTATCATGATAACATATTTATCTAATCTTATTAAATTAATAAGCTTAGCATATTGAATTAATCTCATTAAATCAACAAGCTAAAATTCTCATTAAGCTTAAAGTCCAAAAAACATTTTGAACTTAAGCTTATTCCCAAATTATTCTAGTCAAACTAGAATGCACTAATTCTTCTAATCATCATGCTCTTTGTGTGTGACCCTATACGCTCTCATAATGTTGGCAGTGGATCTAAACTCTTTTAGATACACAAGCAATGAGCGGCATCTAGCAATACATCATTGCTACCCAAGTTACGAAATAAGTCAAGATCCGACTAACCTTTCCGTGACTACTATAATGTATGACCGTGTCCTTCTATCCTTGATATCAGATTGCCCAATGAGGCATAGACCGTGTCATCCTCGATCAATCTATGTGTTTCTTGATCCCTGAGTAAACTAACTCAAACAAATGAGCTCAATATCTCATATTGACTCATTCGAGCATGGCCATGCGTTTTAGTAGTTCTACTCAATCAAGGGGCCCAGATATCACTCGTCGATATGGGAGGGATAGATCTCATCTACATCACTCACATCCCTCGCATAATTTGTTATATACCCGAATCGCCTTTATGGTTCACCTCATACAGGTGACGTTTGACGATACCAAAGTACATAACTCCTTATGTAGGGAACCGAGTGACTGTTTGAGGACTATTCATACCAATAGTCACATGAAAAGTTTATGACACTCATACGATCTATCTATGAAACTTTCTCATGGCGGGTTAGTTCAGTATATATTCTCTAATATATACCCATGTGTCAACTTGATATCATATATCCATGACTTGTGAGATCAAGTCATCAATTGACCTACATGCTAGTCTTTTTGTATTAATATTGCCCTTGCATATTAATACTTGACTAGGAACATTTAGGAAAGTGTTCTCTCTACCTCTCATAATCAATTCGCCAATCGATGTCGTAGATAAGAACCTTCTTTTCTAGTGCATTATTATATTTAATTTAGCTGGCACAAGCAAGACGTAAATATAATAACAAATCCTTTGCCTTTATAGAATATGATACAAAATGTTCCCTATTCAACCATCACATGATTGGTTCTAGGGCTATAACTAACAATCTCCCACTAGCACTAGTACCAATCACTATAATATCTGATACCTAGTGACCTAGTGTGACCATCATGCTTCCTCTGTACAAAGCCTTGGTCAATGGATCTGCGATGTTAGCTTCACGATTTCAGACTGCATATCCTCACATCTCCTCTATCGATGATCTCTCGAATGAGATGGAAGCGCCAAGATGTGTTTGGTCCGATGTGATCGAGGTTCCTTAGCTCACAATAGCCCCATTGTTGTCACAATAGAGGTCTATTGGATCTGCAATGCTAGGAACTCCCCAAGTTCATCGATGAACTCATGAGCCAACGACCTCCTTTCTCGCATCGACGCGAATATACTCTTCGTTGTAGAATCGAATCGTGTCCTACTTCGAACTCTTCCAGCTCACAGCTCCACCATTCAGGCAAAACACGTACCCCGATTGCGATCTATAGTCATCCTTGTCTGTTTGGAAGCTTGCATCACTGTAACCCTTCTGCTTAGCTCTCATCGCCTCCAAATATCGTGAAATATTCTTTCATTCTTCGTAAGTATTTAAGAATATTTTTGACGCTATCCGATGACTTTCACCGGATCCGATCGTAGTATCTACTCGTCATGCTCAAAGCATACGAGGCGTCGAGCAGTACAAAGCATGGCGTACATGATAGACCCTATAGCAGATGCATAAGGGATCTTATCCATGCGATCTCTCTCCTCCTTAGAAGAGGGACATTGAGTCTTTGAAAGACTCACACCATGTGATAAAGGCAGAAATCCTTTCTTGGAATTTTGCATAGCAAAACGATCTAGCACTTTATCAATGTATGTACTCTGACTTAGGCCAAGTAATCTTTTAGATCTATCTCTATAGATCTTGATTCCTAGAATATAGGCAGCTTCACCTAAGTCTTTCATCGAGAAACAATTCCCTAACCACATCTTCACAGACTGGAGTGAGGGAATATCATTTCCGATGAGAAGTATGTCATCTACATACAAGATAAGAAATACAACTGTGCTCCCACTATTTCTCTTGTAGACACAAGGTTCATCTTCATTCTTGATGAAACCAAACTCCTTGATTGCATCATCGAATCGAAGATTCCAGCTTCGAGAGGCTTGCTTTAGTCCATAAATGGACCTTTGCAGTTTGCATACCTTTCCAGGATGCTTTGGATCTTCAAAACCCTCAGGATGTGTCATGTACACATCCTTGAGTAGCTTTCCATTAAGAAAAGCGGTTTTGACATCCATCTGCCAGATCTCATAATCGTGGTAGGCTGCAATAGCAAGTATGATCCGAATGGATTTAAGCATCGCAACTGGTGAAAAGGTTTCATCATAGTCAATACCATGAATTTGTTTGAATCCTTTAGCCACCAATCTACCTTTATATGTATGCTTATTACCATCCATGTCAGTCTTTACTTTAAAGACCCACTTACACTCAATGGGTTTTACCCCTTCAGGTGGATCAACCAAAGTCCATACTTGGTTAGTGTACATGGATTCCATTTCGGATCTCATGGCCTCTAGCCATTTCTCGGAATCTGGGCTCATCATAGCTTCTTGATAGGATGTAGGCTCGTCAAGATCGACAAGCAAAACATCACCGTTGTCAGTCAAGAGAAAAGAATATCTCTCGGGTTGACGACGGATCCTATCAGATCTACGAAGAGGTTGGTCTACTTGAACAGGTGTTTGCTCCACAACTCTTTGGGCAACAATTTCCTCATCCACAACACTTTGTGGTGCCTGTTCATTTTCCATCGAAGCCTTAGTGTTATCTTCATCTTGAATTTCTTCAAGATGAATTTTACTCTCACTAGTTTTTCTAGAAATAAATTCTCTTTCTAGAAAGACAGCATTTCTGGCAACAAACACCTTGCCAAGTGTGGGATTGTAAAAGTAATATCCCTTAGTTTCCTTGGGATATCCTACAAAATAACACTTATCTGATTTGGGTCCTAGTTTATCTGAGACTTGACGTCTAACATAAGCTTCACAACCCCAAATCTTTATAAAAGACATTTTGGGACTCTTCCCAGTCCATAACGTATATGGTGTCTTTTCTACGACTTTTGATGGGACGCGATTAAGTGTGAAAGCGGCTGTCTCTAGAGCTAAACCCCAAAAGGAAGTAGGTAGATCAGTCTGGCTCACCATTGTCACGCCCGCCCTTTTCGGACCAGAATCCGGAAGGGGCGGCGCGTGACGCGACCGTACATACATACATTACTTACAGCGGAAGACTTTATACATATTTCGTACTTCTTACAGCGGAAGACTTTAGACTTATTTTTTTTTCTTTTAAAACATAAACATGCATTGACATATATATATACTTCTTCTTCTTAACATAGAGCATGCATCATAACATATATAGATACTTCTTCTTACTTCTTCCTTACTTCTTCTTATTAACATAGAGCATGCATCATAACATATATAGATACTTAGTGCTTAGTTCAAGTTCTTAAACATCATCATCATAGGGAGACATAAATAAGGACATCCATAAACATCATCATCATAGGGAAACATATATATATAGACCTAACGGATCTTCTCCACCATGCCACTACCACACACATTTGGCCCCTCCTGCTGCTCCCTTTAGTTTATCCATCCCTTACCCTTATCTGCAGTACGAGGGAAAGATAAACTATAAGCACATAGGCTTAGTAAGATCCTATCCTACTCACAAAAATCATACATCAGCATTAATCATGGCATGTAACATTCATAACATATAAGCAATATAACATGTAACATACATAGCGTAATCAACTTAACATGTAGCATAAGTAACATGAGTAAACATAACATGTATCATCCATAACATGGCAGCATAACATGTATCATCTATAACACAGCAGCATATCATGTAAATATATGACTTAATCAAACATAACATATAACATACGTAACATAGCAAATCAACATAACATACAACATATATGTATGACATATCAAACATAACATACATCATATGTAACATGGCAGCAATAACATGACATATCAAACATAACATGTGAACATAACAATCAATCAGGTAAACATATGCAGGATGCTTTTGAAAACATATATTTTAGGTACGTAAACATAAATCTCAACATATTTGAGTCCGGCATTGTACCACTTCTTCATTATCATAGCGCGCATCCCTAAATAGGCCCGAGGTAGCAAGTCTCAAACCTAATAGGTTACTAGGCCCGATCTTAGTCCGTCGACCTAGGGCAATCGTCATAGCGTAGAAGCCCATCCTAGGCCCGAGTCTTACTCCATCGACCTAAGGCATCTTGGAGCCCATCCCGTACTAGGCCCGAGTCTTATTCCATCGACCTAGGGGCAATCATACATAGAAGCCCGTCCTAGGCCCGAGTCTTATTCCATCGACCTAGGGCATCTTAGGAGCCCATCCCTTCTTGGACCTTGTTAAGGTCTTAGTACAAGCCATGCAGAAGGTAAAATACTTATATACTTATTTTATAACATAGCTTATTTCATTTTGCAACATAGCTTACTTCATTTCATAACATATCATGCTTCACTTCATGAACATATCATCTTTCATTTTATGAACATACCATACTTCATTTCATAACATATCATACTTCATTTCATCATCATATCATATTCATTTCGTGAACATATCGTTTTGTTTCATTTCATAATCTTATCGTATTCCATTTCATAACATATCTTAAATATCACATACACATAGGGCATGGCATAAGGCATGGCATCAAGAGTAAGTAAACACTAACCTAAGGCATGTTATCTTCATCTAGCATCATTTAATATCACAAGTCAACAGGAATTCACCCAAACATAAAACACATGTTAACCTAATTCATTTAACATAACAACAACTTCATTTGCATATAAAACATGAATTAAACTTCATTTAATCACCCAAAAATACATGATGGCCGAATGGTCCATAGGGTTTCTAGGGTTATCTTTTAACCTAATTCATTTAACATAACAACAGCTTCATTTGCATATAGAACATGAATTAAACTTCATTTAATCACCCAAAAATACATGATGGCCGAATGGTCCATAGGGGTTTCTAGGGTTATCTTTTAACCTAATTCATTTAACCTACTAACAACATCATATGCATACAAACATGGAATAAAACTCCATTGGAGCATCCATACATGGGGGTGGCCGAATGGTCCTTGTAGGTTTTTAGGGTTAGTCCTTTACCCTAATTCAATTAACATACTAACAACATCATAAGCATACAAAACATGGAATAAAACTTCTTTGGAGCATCCATACTGTCACGCCCCGAGAGCATGCCGAGCCGAAAATCAAACGGACGACACCTCCCCTGTACGTGGCAACATTTCGGGTTAATACAAGGCCCGTAGGCCCCCAACAACAATAATATATATAACAAACAATAAATAACAGCAGCGGAAATAAAGAGCGCATACCCACAACATACATAACAAAAATATACAGGTGTACACCACCTGACAAGTCCACAGTCAAAACCGTAAATAACACAACGACATCACGACAAGTCCATAACAAAACAAAGGTCCATGACATAGGACCAAAATCCATAACTCATAAACAAGTCCATACATAACCAAAAACGAACTCCTCGGGAGACTCGAAAAACAGAGATGGGATGGATCGAAGCGACTCCAAGTAAATCACGAAGTCGTTACTGCTACTGGGCGGAAAAAACCGAGTCGGAGGTGGTGAGTAAAACTCAGCAGGTAATCAGAGAAAACATGTAAATATATGTATCAATATTACATGTCATTCAACAGTTTAATCTACTCGTACAACAAGTATACATCAGCATAACAATAGATATGCATGCATATACTAAATAAAACTGAACATCAACGATGCTGACATACCTGGCAGTCAGCTACTCTATCCTGATCCAACCTGGGCATATAATCACATCAGATAGTACTAACACGATCCTAACTCGAGTCAAGGGTATCACTTTGTGAATATCCGATAGGTATACAAATATCAACCTACTACCATACAGAAATGCAAGATCATATATGAATATGTACAAACAAATGCAACAAGCATAGTACATACAAATGCATCATCAAAGTGAGTATACATATAGACTGTATCTGTATGTATACTAATCACCATCATCCATATATATATATATATACAAGCAGTTATGTATATATATATAACCATATGCAAAACACCGTATGATACGGCAATGCAACATGCATGGTCATGCCTGCTCACCCCTACTCGCTACCACGACCCGGTGGCCTAGGTGGCACGACATGACAACTATCCCGACTCCGCCGCCACCACTCACGGTGAGGTTGGGTAGTATGATCAAGTAGCATATGAGGCGTAAGTAGCTCGCTAACGGGGTCCTCGCCGGGTCACTCCGACTAACACTACTAATGAGTGGTCGAGTACCACGCACCAGACAATCGCGCTGACTCCAACTACCATCGTCAATAATGGTAGAGTGCGGCACAACAAATGCTATGCCCTCACACCAGTTACTCCTCTGGAAGTAACCTGGGAGGCAGGATGACTGACGACTCTCTCTCAACCCTAAGGGGAGACGATGTCGTCAGTATGCATGCAATGAAATGAGGGTACTGTCTCACATACAGAACATCTACCCTAGACTCTCTGTCCAACCAAGAGTCACACTCAATTGATCAGTACACTCTCTACCCTGTAGAGAGTCACTCATCTGATCATGACAAGCTAGGACCATCGGTCCGTAGCGACACAATGTCCACGACTCACATGACCATTCACACAACCCGTGGTTGGTGAATAAATGTGTAACATACAGGTATGGAATAAGTCCTACATCTAGGGTCATACTTATCCACAGAGGACTTTTTTGCCAAATTTACAATTTAGGTCATCCTCCGTACTCTAACGTCTACACCCTACTAAACAGTTAGACCAACTTACATCACATCTGAAACTTCTAGATTATGCTAGGGAATATGTGTTATCAATAATCGAGCACACATATATATCAACGGTAAGTTCAAGCATACGATAAATAGAGCATGATCAAGGAAATATGAACACCTAACATGTTCATATCTATATCTAAATCTGAAAATCATTACATCTACCCGACCAGTAGGAAATTACCTACCTGATATGTAATCCGTGCTATCCATCTTCACGTCCATGTATCTATCGCAATCAAAGTCCTGTGACAATAGGATACAGTTAAGTACCATCACATATCCAATGATCGAATCAAATCTTACATCAACTTTGTATCTCGATCAACTAATTGAATAGCTTCTTCCATTAGCTTTTAAATCACAACTTACCTAGCTTAGCTTCCGTTTCAAAGCATCATGATCCATTATTGAAGTAGCAATCTATAACCACCAAATAGATTCGACCACAACAGCCACCTACCATCACAACCACAACACAGAAACGAGATGCATCAACATATATCTATTTTTATATATTGATAAAGTTTCCAACCCTGAACATACTTACTCCAATTTCATCAACACAACCTCTGGATAAACTGGATCTTTACTCACTACCCACTTTATAGCAATTTCCATTGAAAACAATAAGGGTAAACAAATCTTACTGCCCAGATCTTCACCGACATGCGTTTTCCCCCAATTGTCTTGTTCACCAGAAAAATCAAATCCCTAATTACAACATAGCCAACCTACAACATTCAACTCATCTACAATACATCAACGTATCAATCCATAATATTAACTGTGAATATACCAATCAAACGATATGTGTTTATATACATTTAGATCTGCACTTACCGAACTTATCTACTCTTGCCCAGCTTCTTCATTTGCTTAGTATATCCCATCTGAGTCTACCAATTGAACTGCAACCCACACACGTAGGAATGGATCACAATCCGCCATAACTCCTTGATACCAAATAAAAATCGATCAACACACCTAGCATTAACAATCCAGCTATAGTGAGCAATCAAGGTTTACTAGCACTCAAGTGAAAATTGAAAGATCGCCGCTTCATCGTGGACAACGATATCACACGGGCGGCATTGACCGACGCCGATCGAACGGAGAGGCAGAGTACGATAAGGAGGCGATACAAGTGCAAAACCTCCGACCACTTGCTTGGAGGAAGAAGACAAGCAACGAATGAAGCTACTCACCAACAATCCAGCGACTACGAGCAGAGGCGTCGACTTTGGTGGCAGAGGAAAGAGCCCAAATCCGCGACGGTGAAGGGATGAGACCGCGATTTAGGCGGCGCGACACTTGCTGCTCGACAGAAAAGAGGGTCGGAGGAACTGTGACGGCCGCAACATCAAACTCGCATGCAGAACGAGGCGGCCCTAGGCGGCGACGAGCGGAGAAGAGCGACGGGCGTCGTCGGCGAGTGTGCGAAGGTGGTGGGCCAGACGCTAAGGGCGCGGCGCATGAGCGAAATCGAAGAAGAGAGGCGCGGCGAAGGCGTCAAAGTCGTGGTTGGTCACGGGCGATGCGCAAGGGTGGCGGCGTGTTGTGGTGCGGCGACGAAGAACGGTGGAAGAAGAAGAGAAATCGACTGGATCGGAAAGAAGAGAAGGGTCGTGTGTGATTGAGAGAAACGGCCATAGAGAAATCAGTGTCGTGATAAGGAACCGACGGGAAATGAAGGAATCGGGTTAATTGAGCAATTTAATACCCCATTAGCAGATAATCTAAACAGGCTTTACAAAAGTCTGTTTGTTTTATCCCCATGAAATATTTATAAGACCTCCGTTTAAATCCAGAAAAATTTCTAAAAATTTCTGAAAAATCCCACAAGATGTTTTATCAATTACCAAGGAATATTTATTTATTTTTTATTTTTTTTTTCTCCGGTATTTTACACATACAAGGGGGTGGCCGAATAGTCCTTAGAGGTTTCTAGGATTAACCTTTAACCTAATTCACCCTACACCTTAACTTCATCATGTGCATGTAAGAATAAGGTATAGAACATTAATAAAACACCAAAAATCCATGTTGGCCGAATGGTTTATGGAGGCTTTTAGGGTTAGCTTTCAACCTAATCCATTTTACATCCTAACATCATCATATAGTTACAAAACATAACATAGAACTTCATTGAAACATCCAAAACATAGCTTGGCCGAATGAATCATGGAGACTTTTAGGGTTAACCTTTGACCTAATCCATGTTAAGTCCTAACATAATCATATAGTTACAAAACATAGCATAGAACTTCATCGAAACCTTAAAAACATGGCTTGGCCGAATGGATCTTGGAGGCTTTTAGGGTTAACTTTTGACCTAATCCATTTTAAGTCCTAACATCATCATATAGTTACAAAACATAGCATAGAACTTCATCGAAACCTTAAAAACATGGCTTGGCCGAATGGATCTTGGAGGCTTTTAGGGTTAACTTTTGTCCTAACCCCTTTTTCCATCTTAACATCATCATATACTTACTAAACATAGCATATAACTTCATTGATAACCCAAAAACATAGCTTGGCCGAATATAACATATAGATCTCTTTTACAACCATCAATCGAAGCTACTCGTATGCAGGTGAGGGATACTTACATCCTTCGCTTTGCTTGTAGTGGGAAGATGACCTAAGGAACCAAACCTAGCCCTTGCTTCTTGCTTGGATGAGTTTCGGCCAAGGGATGAAAATGGGGAGGGAGAGCTCTAGGATTCGGTGAGGAAGAAGAAGAGAAGAGGAGAAAACAAATTTGCTAACTCATGCCCCCTCATTTCCCCTATTTATTCACTTAGAGAGTCCCTTGATCTCCCTTACACTTAACCATAATTTCCCCTATTCTTCTAATGATAATATCCTATTGGGCTTATGGTTAGTGGGTGCATCTATAGGGCTTGGCTATCTCTAGAGGTTTGGGGTTCAATTCCTAGGCCTTGCATCCCTTTTTTTTGGCATATTTCCTTTTATTTTTGAAAAGGCCCACATAAAGCCCATTATCATCAAGCCAAAAATTCTTATAAAATTGCTAGGAATTTTACGAGCGTTACAATCCTTCATACTTTTTAAAAGTTTCATCCTCGAAACTTAGAACAATTGTAGGGTATACGCCGTATCCTCCTCGCGTTCTCGGGTAGCTTCCTCGCAGATTGATTCTGCCACAGGACCTTTACTAAGGGCACCTCTTTGTTCCTTAGCCTCTTGATTTCTCGGTCTAGTATCTGGATAGGCCGACTTTCAATACTCGGGTCCTCTTGAACTTGTACTGTTTGTGGCTCGATCACTTGGTCCGTACTGGAAATGCATTTCTTGAGCACAAAGACATGGAACACATTGTGAATAGCCGACATCTCTTGAGGCAGCTCTAGCTTGTAAGCTACCTTGCCAATCCTCTGCAATATCGGATACGGTCCCACGTAGCGTGGACTCAGTTTACCCTTCCTTCCGAATCTCATCACTCCCTTCATAGGAGCCACTTTGAGGAATATTAGGTCCCCAACTTCGAATTCTAACGGTCTACGCCGCATATCTGCATAGCTCTTTTGTCGGCGGTTTCAATTCTCGACGGATGTTCCGTATAGCTCGGGTGGTGTCGTCGATGAAATTCGTCGAGTCCCATCCTTCTTTTCACCACCCTCGCACAAAGATATGGGAGATCTACATTTCCTCCGTGATAGAGCCTCGTAGGGTGTCATTCCAATAGTAGCTTGGTAGCTATTATTGTAGGCAATGCACAAACATAAGTATCGGCACGCTACCTTTGAAATCGTATGCAGTTCGTAACATATCCTCCAAGATGCTTGATTTACTCTTTCGATGTCCGTCTGTCTGCGGGATGGAAGGCGATCTTGAACAACAGCTTCGTGCCTAGGGCCTTCTGAACACATTCCCAGAAATGGGAAATAAAGCGACCATCCCTGTCAGAAATGATGGTCTTAGGAATTCCATATAGTCTGATAATTTCCCTAGCATATAACTGAGCCAGTTGCTCCGTCGAATAGGTCATCTTGATTGCTAAGAAGTGGGCGGACTTCGTCAATCTGTCCACAATTACCCATATAGCATCATAACTGTTTGTCATCTTGGGCAATCCTAAGATGAAATCCATAGAAATGTCTTCCCATTTCCATTCTGGAATCTGGATCGGCTGCAGTGTTCCTCCAGGTCTCTGGTGTTCTGCCTTAACCCTCTGGAAGGTCGGTGAGTACTGCACATCTTGAGCCACATCTCTTTTCATTCCGAACCACCAGAACTTTCGTTTTAGGTCTTGGTACATCTTGGTGGTTCCAGGATGCATCGCATAAGGAATTCCGTGAGCTTCTCAAATATCTCCTTCCGTAATTGCGGATCGTCGGGAATACACTGCGATCCACGAGGTAGAGTACTCACTATCGAGAGATCCAAACCCATCGTCCTTTCCTTACAAGACCTCTTGCTTGATCCTCTCAAGGCTTGGGTCACGGGCTTGCTTTTCCAAAGATATCATCGAAGCGCCGGTGTTATCGTCATGGTCGAGAGCTGTCCGAAAATGATTTCAACCCCGTAACGCATAATCTCTTTTCTAAGGGCCGAGATAACACTAATAGAGACATCAAGGTGGCGCAGGACTTCCTGCTGAGTGCATCAGCCACCTTGTTAGCTTTCCCCGGATGGTAGAGAATCTCGCAGTCATAATCCTTGACGAGCTCGAGCCATCTGCGCTGTCCCAATCTAACCGACATTGATCAACTATACCACATACATCCCATGCAATGAACTAATCACTAATTTCAAAGGAAACGAGCTCATCATTTCTTATTCACACTTTCAGAAAAGAAAAATGTTAACATATAACATTCCTTATTTCTAATCGAAACAAAACTACTTGAGAAGATAGTTTATTACGACTCCCACTAGGACAAACTCTAGTGCAGTTGTAATTATTTTTAGTCCTATCTTCCTTGGCCTCATTAGGGTAGTCTCAGGTTGACCAATAAGTTGACTGTTTGTAGAACTCTCTTCATTCTTTTCGAGGCTAGCTACCACAGGATTCCCTTGAACCTTGTGCTCCAGTAGTTCAAAGACAACTCAAAGATATGTTATCCGCCCTTCATAGCGGCCCCATACGTGATGCGCAACTACCATGAAATCATTTGGAAGAGAGCGTACCAAGGCCCATATCCGATAATTGTCCAGTAACGGAAACTCCTGCTGCTCGAGTCTCCTAAAGAGACCATCGAGCCTTTTTATGTGTCCGATGACCCCACCATTAGGTTTATAAACTATCTCTTCAATAGCTTCCCTCAATTTGTTTCGTAACACATCACGACGGGTCATTGTAGTCATCGTCCGTGCCATCTGAAATTGAAATAAATGAAGTCAGTATGAAACCGACTAACCAGTGCGAAACCGGCTTAATTCAATTTATATGAGCATAGACCTCACACAATTAATTACGAAAATCAATTCTTCGTAATTTTAGGAGTTTTTTTTTTGGTTGATGAGTTCAACTGAACAATCGACTCCCCTAGTTTTTATTCCGAGTTCAAGTTGTACTACCGCTATTCGTTTTTTTTTTGCTGATCAATTTTGATTTACCTAACTTGTCCACCTTTGACCCCTTTGACCAATCACAAGTATTTCTTGTGAAGCTAGTATAAGTTTTTCGTTCATTTACCTACGCATAATTAGACTAAAGCTAGCATAAAGTCATTTTAAGCTTAAGGCATCATTCGTGTTCTCATGCATATTTTAAGCTTAAGGTATTTTACATCATATATGAACAAAATAAGCTAAGGTATTTTATATCATACATGAACAAACATAAGGGTATCATACATATTTTCATGCATATTTAAGCTAAAAACATTTCCTATCATACATGAAATTTTTTTAACAAAATTAGAGTAGACATAGAATTCTTACTTGGAGCGGAAGGATTTGGAGCTTGATGTGTGTGTAGTGGAAAGGCAGATCCGCTCTGATACCAACCTGTTACGGGTATATCTCATATTGACTCATTCGAGCATGGCCATGCGTTTTAGTAGTTCTACTCAATCAAGGGGCCCACAGATATCACTCCCGTCATATGGGAGGGATAGATCCCATCTACATCACTCACATTCCTCCGCATAATTTGTTATATACCCAGTAATCGCCTTTATGGTCCACCCTGTTACGGGTGACGTTTGACGATACCAAAGTACATAACTCCTTATGTAGGGAACCATAGTGACTTCAGGTTTGAGGACTATTCATACCAATAGTCACATGAGAAAGTTTATGACACTCATATGACGATCCATGAAACTTTCTCATGGTGGGTCAGTTCAGTATATATTCTCTAATATATACCCATGTGTCAACTTAATATCATATATCCATGACTTGTGAGATTAAATCATCAATTAAACTACATGCTAGTCTTTATGTATTAATATTGCCCTTGCATATTAATACTTGACTAGGAACATTTAAGAAAGTGTTCTCTACAGCCACTCATAATCAATTCTGTCAATTGATGTGTTGTAGATAAGAACCTACTTTTCTAGGGCATTATTATATTTAATTTAGCTGACACAAGCAAGACGTAAATATAATAACCAATCCTTTGCCTTTATAGAATATGATACAAAATGTTCCCTATTCAACCATCACATGATTGGTTCTTAGGCTATAACTAACAGACATCTCTATGCAACTCTTGTTTATAGGATCAAGACCCACATTTACAAAAGACCTTGAGTTAGCTTTGGCTAAATCGTCCAAGATTTAGTGTAAATGCGATCTTAACCTATCTTTCCAACGATTGGAATATGCCTATAGTTCTACTCGATCCAATTGAGTTAACTAGTTTTACTCAATCTAATTGAGCTAACTCTAACCCAAGCGTGATGGGCGAGACCAAGATTGTCCCACCGCACCCTACCAAGATAATATGCGTTGCTCTACTTTGGCAGATTCAACAACTACAAATGATCGAGGGAGTGATAGGTATCAAGGACCTGGTAGGTATTTACCAGTTGATTCGATTAAGATCTAATCTAATCGTAATGTGTATCATATACGCATTAAGGCATTTATTATCCTATATTAGCATGTATCACATACATATATACATTATTCTAGCATGCATCATATACATACAAGAAAATTATCCTAGCATTATATATATATATATATATATATATATATAATTAACTGTGATGTAGTCATGGCCATACTACGATCTTCTCAAGCCAATGAGAAGATCGGACGGTCAACCTAAGGCTAGCGGCTTCTCCAAGCGCTTCCTTTGACCGCCATGTGTCGTCGACACCCTTCTCGTAACTTCGTCTACAAGTGGACTTTCCACCGCTCCATTTTGTACATTACAAATATGAAACTCGAGTTACATTCAAGTCTAAAACTATTTACAACTAGAATTTCAAAAGAAGAGGTACGACGCGCTGGTCGCATACACTATACAACACGCACAACTACAAAAATGGCACGCATGCCGTATTATGAATTACAACACATCATAATCCAATCAAATTGGGGTCATTGGGCCATGACAATCACAGAATTATACATAATTCTAAATTATGTATTTTTACAAAAAAATTCTATAATTTTTTCTATTTTTGTTCAATTTTATGAGTCACCTCTCCATAACGGTCCCGCTAAACGGTTTCCGGATGCGATCGCGGGAAAAGGCCCCTTTCGGGGATAGGGGCAGCTCCCCTACTCGCAAAATAAACTTTGCGACTATCCCTACTATGATCTTACAGCGACTTAAGTCGCTGTCCCAAAAATCTAAAGCGAGAACTCGCCGTTTCGGAGAGTTTTTCTCGGTGGTTGAAGCCGACAAGTGTCCCAACACTCGTTGCTTCGACTCTTCGAGAAAAATACCCAAAAATTCTATAAAAATAGGAAACTTACAGAAACATAAAATTCTGTAATTTTTATATCTAATATAAAAACCACAAAAATGAAATACATACATGCTTTGCACGTGGCTCTGATACCACTGTTGGACTTTCCGAGCCGCAAAAACCGCTTTTTGCGTTGCGTAAATCTCGAAAACCCCGGCCACGGATCCGTGCGAAGATGTATTAGAACAAAAACATGTATGTGTTTATATAAAACCCTAGATCTACCTTAGATCTACATGATAAGGATGTTACCCTCGATGCGACGCCCTTCGCAAATCCCGCTCATCCAAAAGGTTCGTCGGAACTCGAGAGTGTCAAGTGCACACTCCTCTATTGGTATCCACACAAGCAATAGGTGGAGAAAACACACCCTTGAGTGTGCTAGCACTCTATGGATGGTTCGGCCAAGAAGGTTGGTAGAGAGGGAGAGCTTGAGGGAAATTGATCCAAGGAAGAAGATGAAGTTGTGTAACTTCCCAAAATGAATTTCCACATCTAATGGGGTTGGCCGGCCACTTCATGGAGAGGGGGTTACATGCATGCATGTAACTCCCATGACCCTTGGTCTCCCTCATGAGGTGGTACCACACGACAAAGTCAATGATGATGTGGAGCATCATCATTGGCCGGCCATGCCAAGTCATCATCATGACATGACATTTGGTCAAGTCAAACTTGACCTTTCATCTTCCCTCTCAAGTCAAGTCAAACTTGACCTCTTATCTCCCATGGTTGATCAAATCCAACCATTTGATTCAAGTCAATTTAATTTAATGAATCTCTATTCATTTAATTTAAATTGATTTGATGAATCAAATCTAAATTAGACTCATTCAACACTTGAATCAATATGAGTCTAACTAAATTAGTCTAATTTGGATTACTCTTAATTCAATTTGGTTCATCCCATGAACCTAATCCTCATGGTTCATAATCTGAACCTAATCTCCATCTAATTGCTCTTATGTGTGTGACCCTATAGGTTCTTGTAACGTTGGCAATGTCCCTAAACCGATTTAGGAACATAAGCAATGAGCGGTATCTAGCAACACATCATTGCTACTCAAGTTACAAGAATGTTGAGTTCCAACATCACCTTTGTGACTACTAATTGTGACTCTCATAATATGTGACAATGTCCCTCTATCCTTGACATCTAGATTGACCAATCGAGGCATAGACCGTGTCATCCTCGGTACAATCTATATCTTGAACTCCAAGTAGACTCACTCTAATCAAATTAGCTCAATATCTCATATTGACTCATTTGGGCATGGTCATGCACTTCGTGGTCTAACTCTATCAAGAATATCGATGTCACCCCCGTCATATAGGAGGGATAGATCTCATCTACATCACTCACATCCCTCCGCATAATTTGTTACATACCCAGTAATCGCCATTATAGTTCACCCATTTAGGGGTGACGTTTGACGAAGCCAAAGTATGCAACTCCTTATGTAGGGAACCATGGTGACTTCAGGTATAAGGACTAATAGTCATACTAATAGCCACATGAAAAAATATATGACACTCATATAACAATCCATGATACTTTCTCATGGCGGGTCATTCAGTATACATTCTCCAATGCATACCCATGTGTCAACTTGATATCTCATATCCATGACTTGTGAGATTAAGTCATCATGTTGACCTACATGCTAGTCTCTACGCATTAACATTGTCCCTGAATGTTAATACTCGACGAGGAATGATTAAGAGTAGTGTTCTCTATATCATCTCATTATCGATTCAACCAATCGATTGATATAGATAAGAACCTACTACTCAAGGACATTATTATATTTAGTTATTTGGCACCAATACAAGTAAATATAATAACCATGCCTTTATAAATAGGAATATGATACAATAAAGTCCATACAATAATCATCACATGATTGGCTCTAGGGCTTTCACTAACAATCTCCCACTAGCACTAGTGTCAATCACCGTAGTATCTAATACCCAATGACCTAGTGTGACCATCATGTTTTTTCTATGCCAAAGTCTTGGTCAAGGGATCTGCGATGTTAGCCTCTGAGGGTACTCAGCAAATCTTCACATCTCCTCTATCGATAATCTCTCGAATGAGATGGAAGCGTCGTAGTATGTGTTTTGTCCACCGGTGTGAGCGAGGTTTCTTAGCCTGTGCAATCGCTCCATTGTTGTCACAACAGAGCTCTACAGGATCTGCTATGATAGGAACCACCCCAAGCTCAGTAATGAACTTGCAGATCTAAACTGCCTCCTTTACTGCCTCAGATGCAGCAATATACTCGACTTCTGTTGTAGAATCAGCAACTGTGTCCTACTTCGAACTCTTCCAGCTCACAGCGCCACCATTCAAGCAAAACACGAATCCTGACTGCGATCTATAATCATCCTGGTCAGTTTTGAAGCTGACATCGCTGTAACCCTTTACAGCTAGCTCCGCATCGCCTCAAAATATCAAGAAATATTCTTTAGTCCTTCTCAAGTACTTAAGAATATTCTTGACTGCTATCCAGTGACGCTCACGTGGATCTGACTAATACCTACTCGTCATGATCAAAGCATACGAGATATCAGGACGAGTACACAGCATGGCGTACATGATAGATTCTATAGCAGATGCGTAAGGGATCTTATCCATGCGGTCTCTCTCCTCTCTAGAAGAGGGACTTTGAGTTTTCGAAAGACTCACACCATGTGACATCGGAAGAAGTCCCTTCTTGGAATTCTGCATGGCAAATCGTAATGATACCGTGTCAATGTATGTACTCTGACTTAGGCCAAGCAATCTCTTAGATCTATCTCTATAGATCTTGATGCCTAGAATACAGGCTGCTTCACCTAAGTCCTTCATAGAGAAGCACGTCCCCAGCCAAGTCTTTACAGACTGTAGCGAAGGGATGTCATTCTCAATGAACAGTATGTCATCCACATACAATACAAGGAAGACAACTGTGTTCCCATTAACCCTCTTGTAGACACAGGGTTCATCTTCATTCTTGATGAAACCAAACTGTTTGATCGCATCATCGAATTGAAGATTCCAGCTCCGAGAAGCTTGCTTTAGCCCATAAATGGACCTTTGCAGCTTGCATACCTTCCCAGTATGGTGTGGATCTACAAAACCCTTAGGTTGTGTCATGTACACATCCTCGAGTAAGTTTCCATTCAGAAACACGGTTTTGACATCCATCTGCCAGATCTCATAATCGTGGTATGCTGCAATAGCAAGCAAGATCCGAATGGACTTAAACATCGCCACTGGAGAAAAGGTTTCATCATAGTCAATACCATGAATTTGCTTGAAACCTTTAGCCACCAATCGGCCCTTATAGGTATGCGTAAGTCCATCCATGTCAGTCTTTCTCCTAAAGACCCACTTACACCCAATGGGTTTGACTTCAGTGGATCAACCAAAGTCCATACTTGGTTGGTGTACATGGATTCCATCTCGGATCTCATGGCCTCTAGCCATTTCTCGTGAACTGGGCTCATCAGCACTTCCCGATAGAGGTAGGCTCATTCTTGATGAGCATAACGTCATCATGGTCAGAAAAGAGAAATGAGTATCTCTCAGATTGATGACGTACCCTATCAGACCTGAGAAGAGGTAGGTCTACCTGAACAGGTGGTTATTCCATAACTCTTTGTGCAACAACCTCATCACCCACAACACTTTGTGGTTCCTGTTCAACCTCCATCAAGGTCTCAGTGCTATGGTCCTTATCTTGAATTTCTTCAAGATCGAAGGTACTCCCACAAGTTTTTCTAGAAACAAAATCTCTTTCTAAAAAAACTCCAGTCTTTGCCACAAACACTTTGTGCTGACTGGGAATGTAGAAGTAATATCCCTTTGTATCCTTGGGATATCCAACAAAATAGCACCTATCGGATTTGGGTCCCAGTTTGTCTAAGACTTGACATCGAACGTAAGCCTCACAACCTCAAATCCTCATGAAAGACATCTTGGGATTTCTCCCTGTCCATATCGTATATGGTGTCTTTATGATAGCCTTGGATGGTACACGGTTAAGGGTAAAGGCTGCTGTGTCTAGAGCATATCCCTAAAAGGATATAGGAAGATTTGTGTGACTCATCATAGATCGTACCATATCTAATAGGGTACGATTCCACCTTTCGGATACACCATTCCACTGTGGTGTTCCAGTAGGAGTGAGTTGGGATAGAATCTCACACTCAGCTAGATAGTCACGAAACTCATGGCTAAGGTATTCACCACCTCGATCTGATCGAAGTATCTTAATACTCTTGCCAAGCTGGTTTTGTACTTCATTCTTGAATTCTTTGAACTTTTCAAAGGATTCTGATTTATGTGTCATAAGATACACATAATCATATCTACTGAAGTCATCAGTAAATGTAATGAAGTACCTGTAACCACCTCTAGCAGCAACATTGAAAGGACCACATACATCACTATGTATAAGTTCTAACAAATCTGTTGCTCTTTCGCTGTGTCCACTAAAGGGAGTCTTGGTCATCTTGCCTAAAAGGCAAGACTCGCATGTCTCATATGATTCAAAATCAAATGGTCTAGCAGCCCATCCTTATGGAGCTGAGATAAGCGACTCTCATTTATGTGACCTAAGCGACAATGTCAGAGATAGGTTTGGTTCAACTCATTTGACTTGAACCTCTTGGTACTTTTGTTATAGATAGGGCTCTCTAAGTCTAGAAAGTAGAGTCTGTTCATTAGAGGTGCACTACAATAGAACATATAATTTAAATAAACTGAACAACATTTGTTCTTTATTATAAATGAAAATCTTTTCTTGTCCAAACAAGAAACTGAAATGATGTTCTTAGTTAAGGCAGGCACATAACAACATTCATCTAATTCTAGTACAAGCCCAGAGGGCAGAGATAGATCATAAGTTTACAAAGAAAAGAAGAACCCTCTGCTCCATTGCCTACTCAGAGGTCCACCTCGCCTTTGTCAATGCCTCGCTATTTCTCTCGTGACATTGGTACAAATGTGAGATGCACATCCTAGATCTAATACCCATGATGAAGAAATAGATAGATTGACTTCTATAACATTTATACCAAGTAGAAGTCTCACTTCTTTCTTCTTAAGATCTTCCGTGTAAGCTATAGCTTACGCCCAGTTGTCCAGCTTCCTTGCAGTGGAAGCAAGCCCCTTCCTTGGCTACCCCTCCTTTGGGTTTAAGTTCTTTGCCTTTGCCCTTGGCTTGGGACTTTCCCTTACCTTTAGGCTTGCCCTTGCCTTTCTTCTTGTGCACCATCAAAATGGTTGTTAGATTTTCCCTTCTTAAGGTTAAGCTCAGCAGTTCTCAACATGATGAGCATCTCAGGCAGTGGCTTATCAATTTCATTAATGTTATAATTCATGACAAATTGATTGTAGACTTGTGGCAAAGATTGCAAGATTAGGTCAGTGGCCAGCTCTTGGCCAAGTGGGAATCCCAGCCTTTGTAGGTTTTCTACGTACCCAATCATCTTGAGTACATATGGACCTACGGGAGTCCCATCTTACATTTTGGACCCAAACAATGCCTTAGAGACTTCATATCTCTCATGCCTTGCTTGTCCTTGATATAGTTGACGAAGATGTCCAACCATATCATAAGCATTCATGAACTCGTGTTGCTTCTGAAGCTCAGAGTTCATGGTCACGAGCATTAGACATGACACATCTAATACATCATCTTGATGCTTCTTGTAAGCATCTTTGTCAGCTCGCGAGGCAGTGGCAGAAGGTGCCTTCGGAATGGGCTGCTCCAGGACGTACAACTTCCTTTCTTGGGTGAGAACAATTCTCAGGTTCCTGTACCAGTCCAGGAAATTTGCTCCATTGAGCTTGTCCTTCTCAAGGACAGAACGCAGAGAGAGAGTGTTCGTGTTTGTCGACATAGTAATCTACAACATACAAAGCAGAGAATTAATATCATATTCCTTTTATCATTTAATTAGGCCTTTAATCAAATAATGCTCCCACTGAATTATAGGAATTTTGTAGAATCGAGTTATGGATGTGGTCAAACCACATTACTAGATTCATATAAACTAGCTATAATTCTTGCGGGACAAGATCCACATCATACTAAACCTTGAGTTAGCTTTGGCTAAATCGCCCAAGACTTAGTACGATCGGTGGGTAACACATTACCGATTACATCTCTATGCAACTCTTGTTTATAGGATCAAGACCCATATTTATAAAAGACCTTGAGTTAGCTTTGGTTAAATCGCACAAGATTTAGTGTAAATGCGATCTTAACCTATCTTTCCAACGATTGGAATATGCCTATAGTTCTACTCGATCCAATTGAGTTAACTAGTTTTACTCAATCTAATTGAGCTTACTCTAACCCAAGCATGATAGGCGGGACCAAGATTGTCCCTCCGCACCCTACCAAGATAATATGCGTTGCTCTGCTTTGGCAGATTCAACAACTACAAATGATCGAGGTAGTGATGGGTATCAAGGACCTGGTAGGCATTTACGAGTTGATTCGATTAAGATCTAATCTAATCATAATGTGTATCATATACGCATTAAGGCCTTTATTATCCTATATTAGCATGCATCACATACATACATACATTATTCTAGCGTGCATCATATACATACAAGAAAATTATCCTAGCATGCATCATATACATACAAGCATTATTCTACTAGCATGCATCACATACATACAAGCAAAATTATATATATATATATATATATATCAACATATATATATATATATAATTAACTGTGATGTAGTCATGGCCCTACTACGATCTTCTCAAGCCAATGAGAAGATCGGACGGTCAACCTAAGGCTTGCGGCTTCTCCAAGCGCTTCCTTTGACCGCCATGTGTCGTCGACACCCTTCTCGTAACTTCCTCTACAAGTGGACTTTCCACCGCTCCATTTTGTACATTACAAATATGAAACTCGAGTTACATTCGAGTCTAAAACTTATTTACAACTAGAATTTCAAAAGAAGAGGTACGACGCGCAGGTCACATACACTATACAACACGCACAACCACAAAAACGGCACGCATGCCGTATTATGAATTACAACACATCATAATCCAATCAAATTGGGGTCATTGGGCCATGACAATCACAGAATTATACATAATTCTAAATTATGTATTTTTATAAAAAATTTCTATAATTTTTCCTATTTTTATTCAATTTTATGAGTCACCTCTCCGTAACGGTCCCGCTAAGCGGTTTCCGGGCGCGATCGCGGGACAAGGCCCCTTTCGGGGATAGGGGCAGCGCCCCTACTCACAAAATAAACTTTGCGAGTGTCCCTACTATGATTTTACAGTGACTTAAGTCGCTATCCCAAAAACCTAAAGCGAGAACTCGCCGTTTCGGAGAGTTTTTCTCGGTGGTTGAAGCCGACAAGTGTCCCAACACTCGTTGCTTCGACTATTTGAGAAAAATACCCAAAAATTCTATAAAAATAGGAAATTTACAGAAACATAAAATTCTGTAATTTTTATATCTAATATAAAAACCACAAATACGAAACACATACATGCTTCGCACGTGGCTCTGATACCACTGTTGGACTTTCCGAGCCACAAAAACCGCTTTTTGCGTTGCGGAAACCTCGGAAACCCCAGCCACGGATCCGTGCGAAGATGTATTAGAACAAAAACATGTATGTGTTTATATAAAACCCTAGATCTACCTTAGATCTACATGATAAGGACGTTACCCTCGATGCGACGCCCTTCGCAAATCCCGCTTGTCCAAAAGGTTTGTCGGAACTCGAGAGTGTCAAGTGCACACTCCTCTATTGGTATCCACACAAGCAATAGGTGGAGAAAACACACCCTTGAGTGTGCTAGCACTCTATGGATGGTTCGGCCAAGAAGGTTGGGAGAGAGGGAGAGCTTGAGGGAAATTGATCCAAGGAAGAAGATGAAGTTGTATAACTTCCCAAAATGAATTCCCACATCTAATGGGGTTGGCCGACCACTTCATGGAGGGGGGTTACATGCATGCATGTAACTCCCATGACCCTTAGTCTCCCTCATGAGGTGACACCACATGACAAAGTCAATGATGATGTGGAGCATCATCATTGGTCGGCCATGCCAAGTCATCATCATGACATGGCATTTGGTCAAGTCAAACTTGACCTTTCATCTTCCCTTTCAAGTCAAGTCAAACTTGACCTCTTATCTCCCATGGTTGATCAAATCCAACCATTTGATTCAAGTCAATTTAATTTAATGAATCTCTATTCATTTAATTTAAATTGATTTGATGAATCAAATCTAAATTAGACTCATTCAACACTTGAATCAACTTGAGTCTAACTCAATTAGTCTAATTTGGATTACTCTTAATCAAATTTGGTTCATCCCATGAATCTAATCCTCATGGTTCATCATATGAACTAAATCTCCATCTAATTGCTCTTTTGTGTGTGACCCTATAGGTTCTTGTAACATTGACAATTTCCCTAAACCGATTTAGGAACATAAGTAATGAGCGGTATCTAGCAACACATCATTGCTACCCAAGTTACAAGAATGTTGAGCTCCAACATCACCTTTGGGGCTACTAATTGTGACTCTCACAATATGTGACAATGTCCCTCTATCCTTGACATCTAGATTGATCAATCGAGGCATATACCGTGTCATCCTCGGTACAATCTATATCTTGAACTCCAAGTAGACTCACTCTAATCAAATGAGCTCAATATCTCATATTGACTCATTTGGGCATGACCATGCACTTCGTGGTCTCACTCTATCAAGAATATCGATGTCACCCCCATCATATAGGAGGGATAGATCTCATCTACATCACTTACATCCCTCCGCATAATTTGTTACATACCCAGTAATCGCCTTTATAGTCCACTCATTTACGGGTGACGTTTGACGAAGCCAAAGTATGCAACTCCTTATGTAGGGAACCATAGTGACTTCAAGTCTAAGGACTAATAGTCATACTAATAGCCATATGAAAAAGTATATGACACTCATATAACGATCCATAATACTTTCTCATGGCGGGTCATTCAGTATACATTCTCCAATGCATATCTATGTGTCAACTTGATATCTCATATCCATGACTTGTGAGATCAAGTCATCGTGTTGACCTACATGCTAGTCTCTACGCATTAACATTGTCTCTGAATGTTAATACTCGACTATGAATAATTAAGAGTAGTGTTCTCTATATCAACTCATTATCGATTCAACCAATCGATTGATATAGATAAGAACCTACTACTCAAGGACTTTATTATATTTAGTTATTTGGCTCCAATACAAGTAAATATAATAACCATGCCTTTATAAATAGGAATATGATACAATAAAGTCTATACAATAATTATCACATGATTGGCTCTAGGGCTTTCACTAACATACTATATGCAACTGACATTTCCTTCTCCTTTTTTAGACTTAGTTCTTGTGTCATCTCCAATGTTTTTTCTCACCTTTGGTGCATCATGGTCATAATTTGAATGCGTATATTATCTACCATAGCCACAATAGGTAGATAGTGAGTATGTTTTATCCAATTGTTCCAGGTTTCAACAATATTATTATTAATGACACCCTATCGATCACCCATAAACAGAGCATTGACCCAATTTTCAGGGGACAAGTTCACAAGAAACTCCTAGGCAAGTGACATCGAATTAGTTATACTTAACATATGTTGAGTAAACTCATATCTTGATTGGCGTATGCAGCTTTCTTCAAAATAGAAGACCAATGTTTTTTGTTATGGAGAGGGTATTTACGCAATACCTACAAGAATAAAATTTTAAAAAATATATATAATAACCAGTTGATAGAAAATAAACAAAAATAAATGACTAACATATTGGTAAAGCAACATACGACGCACCTGCTTGACAAAGTTATCGACCAGATGTCTCAGACAATAAGCATGGTAACTACCAGGGAACATAAATTGAATAGCCTTGATCAATCCAGGATGTCGATCAGAGAAAAAAGTATAGTTACGGAATACCATGATGTATTGGGAAGCCAAGACATGTTTTATCTGGTAGCAAAACCATTCCCAATTAGAATCATTTTCTGCATCCACAACTGCGTACGCCAGTGTAAAAATATCATCATTCGCATCCTTATCCACAACGACTAATAGACATCCTTTGTACTTGTTCTTAATGTGAGTTCCATCCAAAAAAATTAATGGATGACAACCACTAATAAAACCAATAAGATATGCATGAAAACATATGAACAATCGTCTAAATTTATTTGTCATCGAATTAATTTCACATTCAACATAACTCCCCGGATTTGTTTCTTTGATAGCATGACAATACCATCGCAACTTATCATATGACCCCTTATCAGTCCCATGAATATCATGCATTGTCATTTCTTTGTCCGCACAAACTTTATGATACTCAAGTTATACTCCATAATTTCGTTGAATGTCCTTCATCATTGTACATGGACGATATGATGGCTCTCCCCTTAACTTTTCATTCACCACATTAGCTACCCAAGTTGAATAGCTTTAGGGTGACCTCCAGTCCTCAAATTATCATCTCCACAATTATGGATTAAGTTAAATTGTCTAATTTATATTTAGAGGCATAAATTCTCCACTCATAATTTTCTTTGTTGCAAACAACTATGATCTTATCACTATCATTTTTCTTGTAAAAAAAATGATCGTCTAGTAGCAATAGCATAGTTTTTAAGATAAATCCTGAACTCTGCAGCATCTTTAAATGTTTGACCTTTATAAGATATGCAATGCATCCAAGAATCAATAGAATTACTTATAGTGTAAACTTCAAGCTCATTGCCTCCGTTCGAACAAACTTCATCATTGAAATCAAACCTTACCATTTTAATACAAATCAAAACAATACATTAGCAACCAACTCAATTTTCAATCAATGACAATTGAACTTGCAATATAAACTATAATAGATATTTTAAAATTATTAACTAACTAATATACACAATCAATAATGAAAAATAATAGTCATGTGCTACACAAAAAAAAATAACTAGTGCAAAAAAATATAAACATTGCAAATTCTGAATCTTGCACTCAAACCAAAACAACATTACAAATAAAAATTACCTTTCAATATTTATGTTAACTTGACTCTGATCATCTTTTAGAGCTGCTCTCAATTTGATTATATTCAATTTCAGATAACTATGAAGATTTATCATATTTCGTGTTAGTAAAAACCTTAGAGTCAATCATGTGATGATTGTTGTATGAACTTTATTATATCATATTTCTATTTATAAAGACATTTCTTTATGGTTATTATATTTACTTGTATTGGTGTCAAATAACTAAGTATAATAACGTCCTTGAGTAGAAGGTTCTTATCTATATCAATCGATTGGTTAAATCGATAATGAGATGATATAGAGAACACTACTCTTAATCATTCCTAGTCGAGTATTAATATTCAGGGACAATGTTAATGCGAAGAGACTAGCATATAGGTCAACTTGATGACTTGATCTCACAAGTCATGAATATAAGATATCAAGTTGACACATGAGTATGCATTGGAGAATGTATACTGAATGACCCGTCATGAGAAAGTATCATGGATCGTTATATGAGTGTCATATACTTTCTCATGTGACTATTAGTATGACTATTAGTCCTTGGACCTGAAATCATCATGGTTCCCTACATAAGGAGTTGCATACTTTGACTTCGTCAAACGTCGCCTGTAAATGGGTAGACTATAAATGTGATTATTGGGTATGTAACAAATTATGCGGGAGGGATGTGAGTGATATAGATGAGATCTATCCCTCCTATATGATGGGAGTGACATCATGATTCTTGATAGAGTGAGACCACTAAGTACATGGTCATGCCCAAATGAGTCAATATGAGATATTGAGCTTATTTAATTAGAGTGAGTCTACTTGGAGTTTAAGATATAGATTGTACAGAGGATGACACGGTCTATGCCTCAATTGGTCAATCTAGATGTCAAGGATAGAGGGACATTGTCACATATTGTGAGAGTCACAATTAGTAGTCACAAAGGTGATGTTGAATCTCAACATTTTTGTAACTTGGGTAACAATGATGTGTTGTTAGATACCGCTCATTGCTTATGTTTTTAAATCGGTTTAGGAGCATTGCCAACACTACAAGAACCTATAGGATCACACACAAAGGGTAATTATATGAAGATTAATTTCATATGATGGACCATGAGGAATAGGTTCATGTGATGAACCAAATTTGATTAAGATTAATCCAAATTAGACTAATTGAGTTGGACTCAATTTGATTCAAGTGTTGAATGAGTCTAATTTAAATTTGATTTATCGAGTCAATTTAATTTAATGAATCTCTATTCAATGTCTTACCCAACAGACCTCATACCAATGGAGATATCTTTTCATCTTATAAGCACATGATCTTTTCCATGTCTTACCAATGTGGGACTTTGATTGTATTTTCAATACTCCAACATTTCGGACGTCATCATCTTCGTTCAATGTTACTGCAATCTTCTCATGTGGTGCTATGTATTGCAATATCGTTAACTCGGGATTAATAGCATCGCATTTTCTCTTTAGACTCTGGAATACCTCTATTAGAGTTGCACAATTAGGCATTGAAATCAAATAAAGATCATTGACATAACGACAACTTCCAATAAATGAAAAATTAGCGCTCCTAGATCCGACTTCCATCAATACAATGACCATGAAATATTTGAAAATTTTAAAATTTATCATGCTTTCTACAACATCATCTTCAACAAACAAACATTGAACTTCAAAAAATGATAATCAAATTTTTTATATGCTAATCTAACCAATTTAAATGGAATATGTTACTATTAAAATTCAAAACATTAGAATTTGAAAGGAAAAGTTAAGAAAGACTATGAAAATTAATGAAATTTTTAGGGACATACCTTATGAAGTTACTATTGGTAAAATTTAGGTATATATACCAATTCACAAAATACATTACATAGGGACTGAATTTTAAGTAAAATAATTTGGAGTCAAAACAAGTACTTATTAACTCACATTAGGTATCATATTTTTACTTCATGAACGTCAAACAAAAGTCATTATTATTAACTTCAAAGTATAATTTCTTTACATCCCCAAAAATTAAATTAGAATATTTTAGATACAAAATCAAATACCTATTGACTCAAATTAGATACTCTTTGTATCAATAAATTTTTTTATGTAATTATCATAAAAAATTTATCCAAAATTGTATGTAATTAAGTATATTTACTTTGTTTAATCTTTTTTGCGCACTTGTTCATTGCTCTCCTTGCTCGCTCCTATTGCATTTGCTTGCTACAGTGGGTCGCTAATGATTGAAATAAGGGAGAATGATTTTCAAGGGGGTGAGCAAATGGTTTGGTCAAGCGGGGGATGAACTGAGGGTTTAGGGTTACCGTTAGGGAGGGAAGACGATGTATTTCAGTTTTATAGGGAGTTAAAATTAAGATTTGGATGATTGTCAGATATCAAATCCTAAAAAAAAATATATAGGGACTGAATCTAAATATAAACATAGAGAGAAGGATTTTAATCTAATTTACCTTTTTATTAAACTTGAAATATGATTATATTCATAGAACTCGGTAAAATGACGTAGTGTGATTCTGCAGGTTTAGAATAGACCCTCAACGCGTCAAATCGGTCCAGGCCTTTAGGGTCATCACTAGGCATGTTTATCTTCCGCTCCCCGATTCGGCCGGTTTGATCGTTAACGTTGGAACCGATCCGAACCTGCTTTTAAAACTGCCCTGACGGCTCAAACTGCCTGCACTACCTTCCTCAAACTCGAGCTTCCAAATTCATCTAACGATTGGTAATCCTATTCTTTTTTCTATCGTGAAAATAATCTTGTAGAGATGTTAGATGCCAAGAATTTCCACCTTTAAATTAAGAATCAAACTAGATCCAATAGAATCGTAATTGCGGAAACGATTCTGACCTGCTTCAATCGAACCAAATCCGACCGAATCGAAGCCCGATTCGATTCGATTCGAACCGCTCATTCAATCGGTTGATTTCAATTTAATTGACGGTTCGACTGACCGGATTGATCCAATCCGTTAAGCATGCATAGTCATCACTTTACATTTTCTACAATAAACCCCTTTAATTTTAATCAACACATAACAATGACAATATGACCTGACTTAACTGAGAAGTGGACACCGACAGAAGACGGCAGACAGCGGACAGCAGACGACTCAGGGAACAGCCTCCGTCCCCATGAAGGGTGGAAAGAAAAAGCTTGAGACGGTGGTGTCGACGGCTCCTGTTGCGGCGGCAGAGGAAGGCGACGGAGCTGAGGAGGGTAGCGCCGTCGCCGGAGAAGAGGAGGAGAAAGAAGAGGAGGAAGAGGAAGGAGAGGGGGAGGGGTTAGGGGAGGAAGAATTACTCGGAGTAAGTGAAGGCCCCAAACTGGAGGATGGCTTCTACGAGATCGAAGACATCAGGAAGAAGAGAGTTCGAAAGGGTCAAATCCAGTACCTTATCAAGTGGTAAAATTCCACTTCTTTTTGGTCTCCATCTCGTCCTCGCTCTAGGAATTCTCATTTTTATTTCATGGTTCTTTTCTTCCTGGACCGAAGGCGAGGATGGCCGGAGACAGCCAACACCTGGGAGCCCTTAGAGAACATCGAATCCTGTGCCGATATCATCGAAGCATTCGAAGAAAGGTGAGAGTTTAACGCTTCCCCACCCCCTAAATCCTTTTTTTAAATATACTTTTTTAAGATGTGCTTCTTCTCCCTTTCCGAACATCTGTTGGCTTAGTTGAACTTTTCTTGCGGTGGACAGGTCGAGGTCACCTCGTTCACGAAAACGCAAGCGGAGACATGGAGGACCATATGGTATCGCCGCCCAGAAGAAGCGCTGCGTCCAAACTGAGGAATTTAAAATGATTCCTAATCTTACATCTGCCAATCAGATAGATTCCGTTGCCAATTTAGTGGCAAGTGGTGATGCTGCTAAGAATAACGCACAAATTGGGAGGAAAGTAGTAGTGGAGAAGGAAATCGGAGAGTTGAAGAAGAAGAGCAACAATGAGGAGGCCGAGCCAATGCCAGATCGAGGCGTGGATGATGGACATAACCTAGAGGCTCTTAATTTGGCAGAGCAGATAGGAACAAATGGACAAGTTTCTGTGAGTCCCCCTTGCGGGAAGGAGGATGGTTCATTGGATGGGTTTTCAAAGGTGGAATGCGCTCAAGTACCGCAAGGCAATATTCCCACTGGTGCAAAGAGGAGGAAATCTGGGTGTGTGAGAAGGTTCACACAGGGTTCTATAACTGGTCAACAGGATGAGCAGCAGACTGTAACTGCAAGGAGGGAAACTGGACCTTGTGGCAAAGGTGAAATGGCTATGATTAAACATGTTACTGAGTTTGATGAAAAGAGTAAGTTAGATGATGCTGTAAAGCTACCTTTAATCACAAAGCTTTTAAAGCCAGTTCGTTTCTATGCTTCTGTGGTAAACAATGTGCAACAAGTGTCCATAACTTTCAAGGCTCTTAGGTGAGTTTTGGCAATCAGCTATTTCTTTACCTTTTTGAATCTTTTCAAAAGTTGACTCTTCTAGATCCATGAGTTTGGTTTTTTACTAGAATAAGGTTGGAGGCTTGAACTAGATATGCTTCTGCTTGTCCACTTTATGGATGTTTGAATGGAACACCTTCCAATATATCTTTGCAATCTTTCAGTTCAGGATATCTTGTCTTAATTTGCACTAAGATATGACTGTTTAATTTATGACCTAAGATGAAAGTTTGCAAATATCAAATATGCTTCTTTTGTGCTTGAAGTGTACAGAATATTTTTTGGTTGAATGGTTGGCCTTGTACATCATTTTTTTTTGTGGTTATTCGTTACCCATTACATTTGACTTGAATATTTCAAGTATCAAACCTGGTTCCTGTGTTCTCTAGCTAGACACACTTTAAGTTTGAAGCTAATTGTCCGACTAATATATCCTTGGTATTCTTTAGTAAAAGGCGAAAGAATAATTCGCTGTGTTCACCACGCAGCTGCGTGACTAATATATCCTTGGTGGTTGAGACATTGAGGATCATCTTCACTGTTTGAGGCCTGGGTTAAAACTTCAAATAGCATATGTGACACCTGGGTTGCATGGTCGATCAAAAAATGGTAAAATTTTATAGTATCTTACAGTTATTGGTATAGAACAAAGGGTTATTTATGGTTGCATATCCAAATTAGATATATTAGATGCATTTCTTTAGGTACATATTTCAAATTTCTGTTAATATTGTGTTCAACATCAATGCAGATCTAGGCTATTGAGTAGAATAATAGTCTGGAGCTATATTATATGTGTCTATACTACTGTAGCACTTACACATGCTAAAATGCTATTACTCTATGGATAGGAAAAGGAGAAAATATATCAAAAGAGCTGTTAAACACAAAAATCACCTTGTCATTGTTTGATAGGATGCATATTACTGTATGGGAAGTATTCAAAATCTTGTGAGCCTAGGGAAAAGAAGTATTATGAATGAAGAATTATGTGATATACACAAAGGATTGAGTTGTAGAATGGATTTTGAGTGGAAAAAAAATAATTGAGTACAAAATTAAGGAATTGAGTTTGAAATGTATTTGTACACTTTTCATTAGGGCATAACCTTTGTGCAAAATAGAAATAAATTTCAGCCTATTTAGATGCGAGTTCAATTGTCATATTGAATAGAACCAATCAACAATTTGGTAGTTGATAAGGTAACTGCTCAAACCATTAATGCAAGGAATAATAAGGGATTCAAAATACAATCTTTTCTTCTTATAAACTTTAAAGGTTTTGAGGTCACATCTTTTGATTGATCTAACTCGAGGATATAGATTCATATCTTAATGTCACAAGTTTGTTTTCGTGTGACACTTAGACAATTTGCACTCACAAAGTTGTTAAGTAAACCTAACTTGGTAGAGAGTTATGCTAGAGAAACTAAAAGAGATTAAGCGATTTTGAGAGATTAAAGTAAACTTTTTATATATCTATAGGCATCCTCCTCCCCAATAAACGAATAGATCAATTTGGTGCAACAATATACATTATATATCCAGTAAGTTCTTATGAAATATCTAAATATTGACATGATGAGAATGTTCTATAATGCATGCTAGAAATAAATAGGATTTTGGAGCGTGAATCAAGAAAATAGGTGAGCATTGTCCAAGAGAGTAGGCTAAAAATTGATGACTTGTGCATATCTTTTGTGTTAGACTCTCCGAGTCACAAAAACCACTTTTTACGTTGCGGAAACCTCGGAAGTCGGTCACGGATCCGTGCGAAGATAAATAAAATAAATTCATGTATATGTTTAAAACACTAGATCTACCTTAGATCTACATGGGAAGAGCATTACCCTCAGAATACGCCTTCGCTTATCCCGTTCCAAACGATCATTTTGATCTCGTAGAGTGTTATGTACACTCTCTATACGATTCTACTGACAAAGCGGAGAAGACCACTTAGAGTGTGCTAGCACCCTTGGAGGTCACGGCAATGGAGGATGAGGGAGAGAGCAAGAGAGGAGAGGAGGAAGAAGATGCAATCAATTCCTCTCTTCATTCATTTGGCCGGTCACATTAAGGAGGGATAAATACCTCCATGTAATACCAAGAGCCATGACTCTTGGTCTCCCTCATGAGGTGGTACACTACGAGGTCCACGATGATGAACATCATCATCGACCCATTCACAAGTCACCACGAGGGTACGTCGTCAAACTCACCTTCATCTTCCTCTCAAGTCAAGTCAAACTCGACTCTTTATCTCCCATGGTCGATCAAAAACTCGGTTCAAGTCAATTTAATTTAACGAATCTCTATTCATTAGTTTAAATCGACTCAATGAATCAAATCTAAATCATTGATTTGAGCCGCAAAACCGCCATGCTATATGAACCTAAGCCTACTGATCCGCAAGTATAAAAATTATAATTACAGATGTTACGTAAATCCTAGATCTACCTTAGATTTAAGAGGTTAGAACGTTACCCTCGTGAAATGACGCCTTCGCTTATCCCTGTCATTCAAAGTTCACGAACTCGAGAGCAAGTCGCACACTTCTATGATCCACACAAGCAATAGCGGAGAAAACTCAACCTCGAGCGTAAGCAAGACTTCGTCGTCGCCAAAGAGAGGGACGGGACGGAGAGCTGAGAGAAAAAGTTCCAAGGAAGAAGACGGTTGGAGCAATACCAAACGAATTTAATACCCATAACCTTAAAGCCGCTCACCACTTACGGAGGGGTGGCAGTGACGACGTTACGACTTTAACTATGACGCAAGATAATCGACTCTAATATATTTCGTGAGCATCATCGTTCTACTCGCCTATCTAACATCGAAATTTATTTATTATTCTACCGTCAAACTCACCTTCATCTTCCTCTCTCAAGTCAAACTCAAGACCTCTAATCTCCCACGGTTGATCAAATCGACCACTGACTCAAGTCAATTTAATATAATGAATCTCTATTCATTAATTTAAATTGATTTGATGAATCAAATCTCAATTAGACTCATTCAACACTTGAATCAACTCGAGTCTAACTCAATTAGTCTAATTCGATTACTCTTAATCCAATTTGTTCATCCCATGAACCTAATCCTCATGGTTCATCATATGAACCTAATCTCCATCTAATTGCTCTTATGTGTGTGACTTATAGGTTCTTGTAACGCTGGCAATGTCCCTAAACCGATTTAGAACATAAGCAATGAGCGTATCTAGCAACACATCATTGCTACCTAAGTTACAAGAATGTTGAGCTCCAACATCACCTTTGTGACTACTAATTGTGACTCACAATATGTGACAATGTCCTCTATCCTTGACATCTAGATTGACCAATCGAGGCATAGACCGTGGTCATCCCTGCATAATCTAAATCTTGAACTCCAAGTAGACTCACTCTAATCAAACGAGCTCAATATCTCATATCGACTCATTTGGGCATGGCCATGCACTTCGTGGTCTCACTCTATCAAGAATATCGATGTCACCCCATATATAGAGGGATAGATCCCATCTACATCACTCACATCCTCCAAGATAATTTGTTACATACCCAGTAATCGCCTTTATAGTCCACCCATTTACGTGTGACTTTTGAGGAAGCCAAAGTATGCAACTCCTTATGTAGGGAACCATGGTGACTTCAGGTCTAAGGACTAATAGTCATACTAATAGCCACATGAGAAAGTATATGACACTCATATAACGATCCATGATACTTTCTCATGGCGGTCATTCAAGATACATTCTCCAATGCATACCCATGTGTCAACTTGATATCTCATATCCATGACTTGTGAGATCAAGTCATCTGTTGACCTACATGTTAGTCTCTACGCATTAACATTGTCCCCGAATGTTAATACTGACTTAGGAATGATTAAGAGTAGTGTTCTCTATATCATCTCATTATCGATTCAACCAATCGATTGATATAGATAAGAACCTACTACTCAAGGACATTATTATATTTAGTTATTTGGCACCAATACAAGTAAATATAATAACCATGCCTTTATAAATAGGAATATGATACAATAAAGTCCATACAACAATCATCATTGATTGGCTCTAGGGCTTTCACTAACAATCTCCCACTAGCACTAGTGCCAATCACCGTAGTATCTAATACCCAATGACCTAGTGTGACCATCATGCTTTTTCTCGCGCCAAAGCCTCGGTCAAGGGATCCGCGATGTTAGCCTCTCGCGGTACTGCAAATCTTCACATCTCCTCTATCGATGATCTCTCGAATGAGATGGAAGCGCCGTAGTATGTGTTTGGTCCCGGCTGCGTGAGCGAGGTTCCTTAGTTCAGGTAATCGCCTCCATTGTTGTCACAATAGAGCTCTATAGGATCCGCAATGCTAGGAACCACCCCAAGCTCAAGAATGAACTCATGATCCAAATCGCTTTTCACGCTTCAGATGCAGATGATATACTCTTCATAGAATCAAGAATCGTGGTCTCGCTCAACTCTTCCACCACAGGCCACCATTCAAGCAAAACACGAACCCCGATCGCGATCGTAATCATCCCGCCGGGCTTGAAGCCGCATCACAGAACCTTTACGCCTAGCTCTCATCGCCTAAATATCAAGAAAAATATTCTTTAGTCCTTCTAAGTACTTAAGAATATTCTGATCGCTATCCATGACGCCACCGATCTCGATCGTATCTACTCGCCATGCTCAAAGCATACGAGACATCGACGAGTACACAAAGATCGACGCATATGATAGATCCTATAGCAGATGCGAAGGGATCTTATCCATGCGCCTCTCTCCTCTCTAGAAGAGGGACTTTGAGTCTTCGAAAGACTCACACCATGTGACATCTAAGGTCCTTTCTTGAATTCTCGCATGGCAAACCAAGTAATACTGTGTCAATGTATGACTCGACTTAGGCCAAGCAATCTCTTAGATCTATCTCTATAGATCTCGATGCCTAGAATACAGCCGCTTCACCTAAGTCCTTCATTGAGAAGCACGCCCACCAAGTCTTCACAGATCAGAGCGAAGGGATGTCATTCCCAATGAGTAAGATGTCATCCACATACAATACAAGGAAGACAACTGTGTTCCCATTAACCCTCTCAGTAGACACAGGGTTCATCTTCATTCTTGATGAAACCAAACTGTTTGATCGCATCATCGAATCGAAGATTCCAGCTCCGAGAAGCTTGCTTTAGCCCATAAATGGACCTTTGCAGCTTGCATACCTTCCCAGTATGTTGTGGATCTACAAAACCCTCAGGTTGTGTCATGTACACATCCTCGAGTAAGTTTCCATTCAGAAACGTGGTTTTGACATCCATCTGCCAGATCTCATAATCGTGGTATGCTGCAATAGCAAGCAAGATCCGAATGGACTTAAACATCGCCACTGGAGAAAAGGTTTCATCATAGTCAATACCATGAATTTGCTTGAAACCTTTAGCCACCAATCGCCCTTATAGGTATGCGTAAGTCCATCCATGCCGCCTTTTCTCCTAAAGACCCACTTACACCCAATGGGCTCAATTTCTTCGTGGATCAACCAAAGTCCATACTTGGTTAGTGTACATGGATTCCATCTCTGATCTCATGGCGGCCTAGCCATTTCTGTAACTGGCTCATCACAGCCTTCGATAGGAGGTAGGCTCATTCTCAATGAGCATAACGTCATCATGGTCGACAAGAGAAATGAGTATCTCTCAGCCGACGACGTACCCTATCGACCGCAAGAGGTAGGTCTATTAACAGTGGTTGCTCCACAACTCTCAGGCAACAACCTCATCACCCACAACACTTTGTGGTTCCTGCTCAACCTCCATCAAGGCCTCAAGCATATGGTCCTTATCTTGAATTTCTTCAAGATCGAAGGTATTCTACCAGTTTTTCTAGAAACAAAATCCCTTTCTAGAAAAACCCAGCCTTTGCCACAAACACTTTGTGCCGACCGGGAATGTAGAAGTAATATCCCTTCAGATCCTTGGGATATCCAACAAAATAGCACCTATCGGATTTGGGTCCCTTGTCCGAGACTGACGTCAACGAAGCCTCACAACCCCAAATCCTCATAAAGACATCTTGGGATTTTTCCCCGCCCATATCGTATATGGTGTCTTTATCACACCTTGATGGTACACTGCTAAGGGTAAAGGTCAGTGTCCAGAGCATATCCCCAAAAGGATATAGGAAGATCTGTGGTGACTCATCATAGATCGTACTATATCTAATAGTGGTACGATTCCTCCTTTCGATACACCATTCCACCGTGGTGTTCCAGAGGAGTGAGGATAGAATCCCACACTCACCTAGATAGTCACAAACTCATGGCTAAGGTATTCACCACTCTATCGATCGAAGTATCTTAATACTCTTGCCAATTTGGTTTTGTACTTCATTCTTGAATTCTTTGAACTTTTGAAGGATTGATTTATGTGTCATAAGATACACATAACCATATCTCTGAAGTCATCGATAAATGTAATGAAGTACACTGTAACCACCTCTAGCGGCAACATTGAAAGGACCACATACATCATGTATAAGTCTACAAATCTGTTGCTCTTTCATTATCACTAAAGAGTCTTGGTCATCTTGCACAAAGGCAAGACTCGCATCTCATATGATTAATCAAATGAGTCTAGCGACCCGTCCTTATGGGGTGAGATAGCGACTCTCATTTATGTGACCTGGCGACAATGCAGAGATAGGTTTGGTTGACTCGTTTGACTTGAACCTCTTGGTACTATATGTTATAGATAGGGCTCTCTAAGTCTAGAAAGTAGAGTCAGTTCATTAGAGTGCTTCTGATAGAGCATATCGTTTAAATAAAATTTGACGACATTTGTTCTTTATTATAAATGAAAAACCTTTCTTGTCAAACAAGCTGAAATGATGTTCTTAGTTAAAGCGGACCACATCAACATTAAATCTAATTAGTCTGAGCCCGGAGGCGAGATAGATCGTAAGTTCCTCAATGGCGTGACCCTTGCTCCATTGCTGCTCGTAGGTCCACCTCGCCCTTTATCGATGCCTGCTTTATTTCTCGGCCCTGCGTTAGTACGAATGTGAGATCTGCATCCGGTATCTAATACCCATGATGAAGAAATAGATAGATTGACTTCTATAACATTTATACAGTAGAAGTCTCACTTCTCTTCTTCTTAAGATCTTCGGGTATGCCTTGCGATTCACGCTTCGATCATGCTTCCTTGCGATGGAAGCAAGCCCCTTCCTTAGCTACCCCTCCTTTGGGTTTAAGTTCTTTGCCTTTGCCCTTGGCAGGACTTTCCCTTACCTTTAGGCTTGCCCTTGCCTTTCTTCTTACGCACCCGTGAAATGGTGTCAGTTACCCTTCTTAAGGTTAAGCTCTGATTCTCAACATCTTTGAGCATTTGAGCTTATCAATTTCGATTTCATGTTATAATTCATGACAAATTGATTGAAGGCTTGTGGCAGATTGCAAGATTAGGTCGATGGCGGCTCTTGGCAGTGGGAATCCCGACCTTTGTAGGTTTCTGCGTACCCAATCATCTTGAGTACATATGTACCTCTGAGTCCCTTCTTGCATTTTGGACCCAAATAATGCCTTAGAGACTTATATCTCTCATGCCTTGCTTGTCCTTGATATAGTTGGCGAAGATGTCCAACCATATCATAAGCGTTCATGAACTCGTGTTGCTATACGAAGCTCGAGTTCATAGTCGAGCATTAGACATGACACATCTAATGCGTCATCTTGATGCTTCTTGTAAGCATCTTTATCATTTCGCGAGGCATTGGCGGGAGGTGCCTCGGAATGGGTGCTCCGGGGCGTCTGACTTCCTTTCTTGGGTGAGAACGATTCTCGAGTTCACATGCGATCCGGAAATTTGTTCCATTGAGCTTGTCCTTCTCGGGACGGATCGCAGAGAGAGAGTGTTCGTGGTTGTCGGCGTAGTTATCCTCGACATACAATCGGAGAATTAATATCATCGTTCCTTTTATCATTTAATTAGGCCTTTAATCAAATGATGCTCCCCTTTGAATTATAGGAATTTTGTAGAATCGAGTTATGGATGTGGTGACCAGCGTTATTAGATTGAAACAAACTAGTATAATTCTTGCGGAACGAATCCACGTCATCTTAAGCCTTGAGTTAGCTTTGGCTAAATCGCCCAAGACTTAAATCGATCGGTGGGTAACAGCATTCTGGATTACATCTCTATGACTCTTGTTTATAGGATCAAGACCACATTTACAAAAGACCTTGAGTTAGCTTTGGCTAAATCGCCCGAATTTAGTGTAAATGCGATCTTAACCTATCTTTCAACGATTGGAATATGCCTATAGTTCTACTCGATCCAATTGAGTTAACTAGTTTTGCTCAATCTAATTGAGCTTACTCTAACAGTCGTGATATGCGGGACGAGATTGTCCCTCCGCACCTACGAGATAATATGTGTTGCTCTGCTTTGGCGGATTCAGCAACAACGAATGATCGAGGTAGTGATGGGTATCGAGGCTCGGTGGGCATTCGAGTTGATTCGATTATGATCTAATCTAATCGTAATGTGTATCTTATCGCATTTAGGCCTTTATTATCTATATTAGCATGCATCGTATACATACATTAATTATTCTAGCATGCATCATTATACATACTGAGAAAATTAACCTAGCATGCATCGTATACATACAAACATTTTTCTCTTGTAGCATCGTCATACATACATTAAATATATATATATATATATCGACATATATATATATAATTAAATGTGATATAGTCGTGGCCTCTTCTACGATCTTCTCGAGCGATGAGAAGATCGGACGATCTACCTAAGGCTAAGCGGCTTCTCAGCGCTTCCTTTGACCGCCGTGTGTCGTCGTCACCCTTCTCGTAAGCTCGTCTTAGTGGACTTTCCAGCTCCGTTTTGTGCATTCTGAATCACGAAACTTCGAGTTACATTCAGTCTAAAACTATTCTGACTAGAATATTAAAGAAGAGGTCGTGGCGCGGTCGCAACACTTTCTCTGGCATGCGCGACCGCAAAGCGGCCGCAGTAGTATTATGAATCTGACAACACATAATCGATCCGATTAGGTTATTGGGCCGTGATCACGAATTATCGTAATTCTAAATTATGTATTTTTACTGAGAAAATTTCTATAATTTTTCCTAATTTATTTTGAATTTATGAGTCGCTCAAAGCGGTCCCTTAGCGGTTTTAAGAGGCCTTGATCGCGGGACATGGCCCCTTTAGGGGATAGAGCGCGCCTACTGCATGAAATAAACTTGGCGAGTGTCCCTACTGATGATCTTAGAAGCGACTTAAGTTCTTTGTCCCAAAAACCTAAGCGAGAACTTCGGATTCGGAGAGTTTTCTCTGAGTTGAAACTCTGAGTGTCTGACACTCGTTCTTGACTCTACGAGAAAAATACCCAAAAATTCTATAAAATAAGAAAATTTACAGAAACATATAAATCTGTAATTTTTATATCTAATATAAAAACTACGCGAAACTTCATCATTGCATGCGTGGCTCTGATACCCTGTTGGGATTTCGGAGCCGCAACGTTGCGTTGCGGAAACCTCGGAAGGACCGGATCCGTCGAAGTATAAAATTATAATTACATGTATGTGCTTACGAAATCCTAGATCTACCTTAGATTTAAGAGGTTAGAGCGTTACCCTCGTAGTGGCGCCCGCCGCTTATCAGCTCGTCGAGTTCGGAACTCGAGAGTGTCAGTCTGCTCCTACATGGTATCCACACAAGCAATAGGTGGAGAAAACTCGACCTTGAGTGTCTTAGCACTCCTTGGTTGGTTCGGCGAAGAGAGGATGGGAGATGGAGGCTTGAGAGAAAAGTTCGAGGAAGAAGATGAAGTTAAGAGTGTAACTCACGAATTTACCACCCGTAACCCCAGTGGTAGGCCACTTCGTGGAAGGGTTACGTGCGTCGTGTAACTCCGTGACCATGGTCTCCTCGTGATGTGGCACGATTGATTGAGTCGATGATGATGTGGAGCGTCGTCGTTGGTAACGTCTAGTCGTCGTCGTGGCGTGACATTTGGTCAGTCGAGCTTGACCTTCTCTTCCCTCTCAGTCGAGTCGAGCTTGACCTCTAATCTCCGTGGTTGATCAAATCTAACCACTTGACTCAGTCGATTTAATATAATGAATCTCATTCATTAATTTAAATTGATTTGATGAATCAATCTCGATTAGACTCGTTCAACACTTGAATCGACTTGAGTCTAACTCGATTAGTCTAATTTGGATTACTCTTAATCCGATTTGGTTAAATCCATGAACACTAATCCTCATAGTTCGATCATATGAACCTAATCTCCATCTAATTGCTCTTATGTGTGTGTGACCATGGGTTCTTATAGCGTTAGCGATGTCACTAAACCGATTTAGGAGCATGCGATGATGGCGGTATCTGCGACACATCGTTCTTACGAGTTCTGAGAATGTTGAGCTCGATATCACCTTTGTGACTCTAATTGTGACTCTCGCGATATGTGACATGTCCTCTATCCTTGACATACAGATTGACGATCGAGGCGTAGGGTGTCGTCCTCGTGCGATCTAAATCTTGATCTCAGTAGACTCGCTCTGAATCGAATGAGCTCGATATCTCGTATTAACTCGTTTAGGCGTGGCCACGTACCGTGGTCTCACTCTATCGAGAATATCGGTGTCGCACGTCGTATAGGAGGGATAGATCCCATCTACATCACTCGTATCCCTCGCGTAATTTATTACATACCCGATGTCGCCTTTATAGTCCGCATTTACGGGTGGCGTTTGTGAAGCAGTATCGACTCGTTATGTAGGGAACCAATGGTGACTTCTGGGGTAATAGTCATCTAATAGCCACGTGAGAAAGTATATGACACTCGTATAAGCGATCAGTGATACTTTCGTGGTGGGTCGTTCGATTATCGTTCTCGATCGTACCCATTATCGACTTGATATCTCGTATCCGTGACTTGTGAGATCGAATCGTCTTGTTGACCTCATGCTAGTCTCTCGTGCGTTAACATTGTCCACTGAATGTTAATACTCATTAGGAATGATTAAGAGTAGTGTTCTCTATATCGTCTCATTATCGATTATTGTCGATTGATATAGATAAGAACCTACTACTCAAGGACATTATTATATTTAGTTATTTGGCACCAATACAAGTAAATATAATAACCATGCCTTTATAAATAGGAATATAATACAATAAAGTCCATACAATGATAAATCGATGTATGATTGACTCACAGAACTTTATTCGTAAATTAGACTCATTCAATGCAGATTAAATTGAGTCGATCGATTAGTAATTTGGATTACTCTTAATCGATTTGGTTAAATCGTGAACTAATCCTCTTAGTCATCGTATGAACCTAATCTCATCTAATTGCCCTTTGTGTGTGACCTATAGGTTCTTGTAATGTTGTCGATGCTCTTAAACTCGTTTAGAAAGCACATAAGCGATGGCGATATCTAACATCATTCTTCTACCGAGTTCTGAGAATGTTGAGATCGATATCACCTTTGTACGGTGTGACTCTCGCGATATGTAATGATGTCCTCTATCGTTGACGTCTAGATTGAGCGATTGGCGTAGGCGGTGTTATCCTCTGTCTGATCTATATCTTGAACTCAGTAGACTACTAATTAAATAAGCTCGATATTTCGTATTGACTCGTTTAGGCGTGACCGTACATAGTGGTCTCGTTACATCGAGAATCGATGATCGCTCCCGTCGTATAGGAGGGATAGATCCCATCTACATCGCGTCTCTCGCGTAATTTATTCATACCCGATGTCGCCTTTATAATCCGCTTTATTTACGGGTGGCGTTTGTGAACGAAGTATCTGACTCTTTATGTAGGGAACCGTGGTGACTTGGTCGAGGTAATAGTTATCTTAATAGTCGCGTGAGAAAGTATATGACACTTATATAGCGATCAGCTGATCTTTCTCGTGGCGTCGTTCGATATATATTCTTGATGCGTGTAGTATGTCGACTTGATATCTCGTATCCATGACTTGTGAGATCAGTCGTGAGTTGACTACGTCTTTAGTCTCTTTGCATCGATATTGTCGCAGAATATTAATACTTGACTAGGAATGATTAAGAGTAGTATTCTCTATATCGTCTTATTATTGATTCTAGATCGATTGATATAGATAAGAACCTTACTCGAGGGCATTATTATACTTTGTTATTTGACGCGATCAGTAAGTATAATAACCGTAATGATGCCTTTATAGATATATATAGGAAATATGATCTGATAAGTCCAATCTGATTATCACGTGATCGACTTTGGGGCTTTTCATTATGATCTCCCATAGCATTAGTGCGATCAACATGTAGTATCTAATACCCGATGACTGGTGTGACCATCATTGCTTTTTGTGTGCGAAGCCTTGATCGAGGATCTGCGGCGTTAGCCTCTGTGGGTACTCGTGAATCTTGGCATCCTCTGTCGATAATCTCTCGAATGAGATGGGCGTCGTAGTATGTGTTTGGTCGCATTAGTGTGGCGAGGTTCCTTAGCTGCCTTGATCGCTCCGTTGTTTGTCATGATAGAGCTCATGGGATCTGTATGCTAGGAACCACCCAGCTCGATAATGAACTTGCGGATCAAGCGCCTCCTTCTTTGCCTCGATGCGTGATATACTCGACCTCTGTTGTAGAATCGTGACCGTATCTGCTTTGAACTCTTCCATTTCGCAGCGCCACGTTCAATAAACACGATCCACGTGTGATCATAATCATCCTTGGCGGTTTGGAAGGTGACGTCAACGTAACCCTTCTGACGGTAGTTCCCATCGCCTCGAATATCGAAATATTCTTTAGTCCTCTCGAAGTACTTAGAATATTCTTGACGTATCGATGGCGCTCGTGGATCTGGCGGTATCTGCATGCGTACTCAAGCATCTGAGACACGGGGCCAGTCATGGCGTAGCGTCGTGATAGATCCTATGGCGGATCGTAATGGGATCTTATCCGTGCGGTCTCTCTCTCTCTAAAGAGGACTTTGAGTCTTGAAAGACTACTTCGTGTGACGTCGGCGAAATCCCTTCTTGGAATTGCGTGTGAGCCGTAGTAATCTTGTGTCGATATATGTACTCTGATTTAGGCGAAGCGATCTCTTAGATCTATCTCTACATAGATCTTGATGCTAGAATCGGTGCTCGCTTTAAGTCCTTCCGAGAAATACTTCCGGCCCAGTCTTGCGGTATGGCGAAGGATGTCGTTCGATGAGTAGTATATCGTCGCATGCAATCTGAGGAAAGGCGATTGTGTTCCATTAACCCTCTTGTAGAAGCGAGTTCGTGCCGTTCTGGATGAAACCTGTTTGATCGCGTCGTGAATCGAAGATTCGACTCAGAAGCTTGCTTTGCTTTATAAATGGACCTTTGCGGCTTGCGTACTTTACCCGATTATCTTTGTGGATCTCTGAAACCCTCAGTTGTGTCGTATGCACGTACTCAATGAGTTTCGTTCGAAATCGGTTTTGACATCCGTCTGCGGATCTGCATGTCGTGATGTATTTGTAATATGGCGTGATCGAATGAACTTAACATCCTTATTTGGAGAAAAGGTTTCATCGTAGTTAATACCGTGAATTTGCTTGAAACCTTTAACTGCAATCGACCCTTATAGGTATCGTAAGTCCGTCCGTATCATCTTTCTCTTAAAGACCACTTACCCATGATAGGTTTGGCGCCTTGGTGGATCGACAGAAATCCGTACTTGGTTCGTGTCACATGGATTACATTATTTTGTAACTTAGGGATCATGAACTTCGTAGAAAGAAACTGTTATATCTGAGATTAGGGCACTGTTATGAGAATAAATCACCTATCTTAGGAATAAATCGAATTCTATCATGAAATAATTATTCTTAATGATATTTAGGGATAATAAATTATCCTAGTAATATCTATAATATTCTAACACTCCCCTCAATTTGAAGAATATAAATTATATGCACTTGACTTATTACGTATGTAGTCGATTCGAGGACCTCTCGGTGACTTAGTAAATATATCTCTAGTGATCGTGTGAGTTAACAAAACTAGTAGATATTTCTCGGATATGACTTTCTCTCGTAAGTGACGGATCGACTTGATATGCTTTGTCCTCTCGTGAAAAACTAGATTTGAGGCGATATGCGTGGCGGCTTGGTTATCGTATAAGTGACGTTTGTGTATAGCGTCTCGAACCTTAGCTCTGAAGCATTGTTTGAGCCGTATAAGTTCTTGGTGATTATGGCCGTAGCTCGATACTCTGCCTCTGCTGGATCTTGTAACGTTCTTCTTTTGCTTTTCGAAAGCAGGTTATTTCAAATGAATATCTGAAAATCAGTAGATCTCTGTATCGATGGGAGATCGTCGAATATCCATGACTCGAGTATGTCCTTTGTCTTCATCTGAAAGACCCTTTCTTGGGCGCCTCGATATATCGAAAATCTGAATCACGCGGCGTCGATGTTCTTTACGGAGAGTTGAAAGCGACTTACTATACTTCTATGAATGAGATATGCGGATGAATACTTGATGGGTAACTTAGTCTTCCTCTTGATCGTCTGTATCGTTCGAGGATCTAGTAGAGGCTCCCACGATTTGGTAGGAGCTTGGACATTAGGATCTATAGGGTTGTCATGTCTTTGAGTTTAACATTCTGTTTTACAGAATATCATTGCATACTTCCTTTGAGATATAATGATCCCGTTTACGGGTGTCTTCTTACATCCCGAAAGTATTTAAGTTTCTTGAGATCCTTTGTGCGGAAATGTTTGAAAAAGATGTTGTTTCTGTGAGATCTCGAGATGATCATACTGTGATAATGATATCATCGATATAAACCACTTAGGTAGATCTGACAGTAGATGAGTGGCGATAAAAGGCAGAATGGTCGACCTCGCTCAAGTCGTCAGCTGTTGAATTACAATCTGAATCTAGGAACCGTACTCTGGGTGTAGCTTGAGACCGTATAAAGATTTTATGGCCTTGAGACAGAAGACTCCTCTGGCAGCGAAAACGGAGGTTGCTCGTTATGTAGATTCTTGGCAGTCACCGTATGAAGCAGCATTCTTGATGTCAGCGATAAAGACGGTGTTGAATCGGCGATGGGCGTGAATAGCGTATAGACAAGGGGAGAAAATGTCCCATAATCCAATCCAAAAACTGAGTATAACCTTTAGCAACGACGATTTGCCGATCAACCGCTCCGCCCTGACCAACCTTCATATATACCCATCGAATCAACAACCGACTTTCCCGGTGATAGAGGAACGAGATCCCAAGTCTCACAACTCAGAAGACACTCATTTCGCCTAAGATAGCTGCTTCATCCGATAAATACATCTCGCATTCAAGAGAAAGATTTAGGAGGAAAGACAAGAATAATATGAAGGAGAAAGACGATGGTAACTCAAAGAAACATAATGTGGAGAAGAATTACGAGTGGAACATATACCTTTCCGAAGGGCAATGGGAATATCAGACTCAGAAGACTCGACCGGAGGAAGGGGGGAAGGACCTGGTTCTAGAGATGATTCCACGTGTAGTCTGTGGGCCAAGAAAGGTGACGAGACGATATAAACTCGCAACGGAGGAGGAATTGGGTGATAGAGAATCCTCCGAGGATCAAAGATCGACATGCATATAGAAGGATAAAATTCGCATAACGACTGACCCAAAGAAAAGGAATCAATCAGAACGTGACATCGGGCAGAGATAAAATACCGACTAGAGGAGTAGACTTATACCCTTTCGACTGGTACTCAAGGAAAACACATTTATGCCGAGGAGAGAGTTTATCAATGTCGATCAGAGTACGAAAAAAAAGATGTAACCAAAGACCGTGGTAAAGGATGAAGGATCGCTTTGGATAAAAGTACGTGAGTAAAAGAGAGGAAGACATCCGATTGATGATAACGCAGAAGTACGACGTCGCCCCAAAAAACGAAGAGGAACGCGAGTGGAGGAGGAGAGTCCGTGGTCTCGGCGATTCTTGCTCGCAACTCCATTCTGTGGGGTATGAGGACAAGACTTTCGATATAACGCTTTGAGATGAAGGTTTGAAACGGAGTAGATAGATATTCACGTGCATTATCACTTTGCAAGGATCGAAGAGGAATATCAAATTGTGTTTTAACTTCATTAAAAAAAGATTGGAAAATAGAAAACAATTTCGAGCAATCCTTCATTAGATATAACCAAGTACACTGAGAAAAATCGTCTACAAAAGTAACAAAATATCGTGTCCCCAATGTAGAGGCAACACGACTGACCCAAATATCGAATGAACCAAAGAGGAGACGACCGACTTATAACGCGAGGAGAAAACGAACTACGCATACGCCGCTTAATCGACACGACTCAAGACAAGCCGGCAGACTAGGATGTAATTGTTTTAACTTATCAAGCGGATGTCCCAATCGGCATGGATAACTGGAGATCACGCACCAACAAGAGAGTTGGTGAGATGTATACGAGACTCATATTCGAGCCAATCATCCTCCCCAGCTCGGTCTGTGAATGAAAGAAGATTTAGTAAATGAGATAGCATATAAGAGACCGAGCGAGTGCCTTATTGATAATAAATTAAAGGAGCTCAGAACAAAAAGAACATTCGAATGGGAAGAGATGGAGAAGAATGAATAATACCAACCTGGGATCAGTTTGAGAACCATTCACATAAGGTAAATAACAAGTAGAGAAGTGAGGAAAAAAGAGATCTATTACCAGTGATATGATCGGTGGCCCCAGAGTCACCCAAGGACCCAAAGAGCGAGATATGCCAGTAAAGGAATTACCAGCTTGTGTAATGGCAGCAAGGGAATAAGACTCCCGTCGATCCTCATACCACTTTAAAGTCATCATGTGGAAGGCGAGTGAGCCGTGTCAATCGAGGCGTGGAGTTAAAGTGGTGTCTCATGTCAGCCAATCACGGATGTAGTACAATCAGATGATTGATTAGGGATCATGTGTATTATATTTCATTAATAAAAGACAAAGATTGTTTATTATATTTACTTTATGCATGTGCCAACTAAAATAAATATAATAATGTCTTTGAATAGTAGGTTCTAATCTACAGTATATCAATTGGTAGAATTGATTATGAGAAGCTGTAGAGAACACTATTCTTAATATTTCTAGTCAAGTATTAATATACAAGGGCAATATTAATATATTGAGACTAGACGTCAATGACGACTTGATCTCACAAGTGATATGATATCAATCGACACACGAGTATATATATTAGAGAATATATATCCGAATCGACCGCCATAAGAAAAAAAGTATCGTTATACGAGTGTTATATACTTTCTCACGACTATCGTTTAATAAATAGTCCTAGACCAAGTCACTACTTCGCTACATAAGGAGTTATGTACTTTGGTATCGTCTAACGTACGCCTACAACAGGTGACTATAACGGCGATCACGGGTATGTAACGAATTACGCGAGGATGTGATGTAGATGGGATCTATCCTCTCATATACGCGATATATCTTTGGCCTCTTGATATAATGACCACGAAACGCATGACACTTAAACGAGTCAATACGAGATATGAGCTCATTTGTTTGAGTAAGTCTACTGGGATCAAGAAACATAGAGATCGATAAGGGGATGACATGCCTACGCCTATCGATCGATCTAAGATATCGAGATGAAGACACCGTCATACATGATAATAGTCACAAAGGTTGTTTGATCTCGACGATTCAGAACTAGCAACGATGATGTAGAGACTATCGCTTATGTATCTAAAAGGGTTTTAGATACAACGCCAACGTTATAAGAGCTTATATACATGCATTGTTTGGAGATGGTTTCTTTTAGTTGGACTAAAAGGACAATCGAGCATACGACCAAGATTTGAAGTATTGGTTAAACTTGAGTTAGACTCAAGTTGAACCACGAAGATGATATCATCACGCATTAATTTGATTAATCACGCACGGGAATACCAAGAGCCTCGTATTCGATGAGAATTACGGGAGAATACCAAGAGTCTTGGTATTAAGAGATGTCTTAATGAGGAGATAATGACATTGATGGCTATGAGATTAAAATGGCTTTTTGGTGTTTCACGTGGACTTCACTTGTGTATGATTTTGTTTTAGGCGTGCAAGCAAAAAGAGCCAAGAGAGAAAGTGTTTTCTCATCTCCTCCTTCCTCTCCTTCTTCTTCCAAGAGAGTTCTTGGCGTTTTGCTAGAGTCGCGACAACGTGACTCAAAGCTCAGGTGTGATGGATATAGATATACTTACCATTACCATATTGAGATCCGAAAGCGCGGATGAAGGGCACCACCAAAGGTATATTTCTCCTCTAGATAAGATCTAGACTAGAATATAGAAAACGATTTATATAGTTTTGCATGGATCTCTGGGATCCTATAATTATTGCTCACGCGAAAGTATTCGCCGCGATGTGAACATCGATCCGACGGTTTTCAACAGCGTATCGAGCCATGCAAAACATATACTTCGTTATAATGATTTATATGTGATATAAATTAGTTTTTTCATGTTTACATGAGATATAAAGCATGTAGATTATGGGTACAGAATTTTAGGCTTGGAATGTTGATAAAGGCAAAACGGAGCGATGCAATGATGTTGAAAAACATGGCTCGCGTGTTGACCCACGACCGTGTTGAAGAACACGGCTACGCCGTGGCGCCTCGAAGAGAAACCTGATGTGGAAAGACACGCCGCCGCTGGGCCTCTGATCACCCAGAACGGCCGTGCTAATTGGGCACGCTCGACCGTGTTGACACGAGACGCCTAAGCAAGGGTCTTGGGTTCATAGTGATCGATCGAGGGCGAACTCATTCAAGGAGTTGAAAATAAAATTTTTGAGGTGCTACCCCTTCCTACAAGGGCGCCCGACCCCGCCCGCTAATCGCAATGAAGCCGCGTTACGGCTTATCACGGCTTTTAAAATTCGTGTATGTATAATTAATTTTATAAAATCACATAATTATGAATGAATGACGAGTGCATGTTACGCTAGGACCCAATATGAGTGTCAGATTGTAGCGTGTGTGTAATATAATGGCCAGACGTCTACCATCTCCATTTTTTCATTGTAAAATAGATTTAGACTGAATGTAACTCGAGTGTTCTTATTTCAGTAATGCACAAAACGGCGAAATGGAAAGTCCATTAAAGGTTGAGTTACAAGGTGGATCACAACACGGGATAAGGAAGCACTTGGAGAAGATGTCATCCCTAGGTTATCCATTCGCTCTTCTCATCGGGCTTGAGAAGATCAGAATCGGTCATAACCATGTCACGCTTTAAAATTATATGTTGATATATATTATGCTTGCATGTGATGCTTGTGTATGTGATGTAGGATGAGACGTAGTTAGTTGTCACAAAATTAGTCACTTATTATATGCCTACCAAAGTTTAATACTTACTATTACCTTGTCAATCGTAGCGCCAAAGCAAAGTGACTCGATTTACCTCGTAAAGACGATAGACAATTGTGATGTCCGTCATTAAACTGGTCGACTTAACTAAGCTCTCTCAATTAGATTGATGAACTTAGAGGCATGCTCATACGACATCTACCTATATTATACAAATCTTGGGCGATTAGCTAACTCAAGATGAGTAATAATTTAAAGGATATCTCATTCGATGGCATTATAAACAAATGTTAAAGATATACAAGAGTTACATTAGATGTAATTGCACGAGTTACCTACCTAATTTATACGAGTCTTGCAGCCAAAGCTAACTCGACGCGATAATATAGATCTTGTACCACTTTGTGACGTGGGAGAATCATTTAGTTAAAGGCCTAATTAAATGATTGAAATATGATACGTCGATTTGTAGATCACTATGTCTTCAAATACGCCAAATACTTTATCTGCGATCGGTCCTCGAGGGACAAGCTCAACGGCAAACATTATCGATGTATAGGAATTTGAGAATAGTTCTCAAACAGAGCGAAACTCTACGCCCCAGAGCAACCCATTCTGAACCACCCACCAATAATGGCACTCGCGATAAGGATGCTTATAAGAAGCATCAAGACGATGAGGATGCATCACGCCTTATGCTAACCACGAACTCGAGCCTAAATACGAGAACATGGATGCATGATGACACCAAGCAACTATATTAAGGGCAAGCGGCACGAGATCCGAGTATCAAAGGCATTGTTCAATGCAAGACGCAAGAAGGAACACCGTAGGAACTTACGTACTCAAGATGATGGGTACGGAGAACCTCGAGAGATCGGGATTTCCTTTAAAGAGCATCGACCTTATTCTCGCACTCCTTAGAGACTTTAGTTAATTTACGCGAATTATTACATGTGAAATTGATAAACCGCCGCTCGAGCTCTTAAGCAGTGAATCACAAATCAATCTTAAGAAGATACAACCTAGTACTAGTGATGTACTTATGGTTAAAAGCGGTAAAGGTAAGAAGAAGTCTAAAGGCAAGACCAAGAAAGCAAGAAAGCATCAAGCCCAAAGGTGGGGTGACAAGGAAGGGACTTGCTTCCACTATAAGGAAGTCAACATTAAGAGGAACTGTAAAAGTATCTTGATGAAGTCAAAGTGTGTGAGAGACTTCGGTATACATGTTATGAAGTCAATCTATCTATTTCTTCTTCGGATATTGGATAGATGTGCTTCACATTTGCTAAGCAGGGCGAGAAGAAGTAGATCATCGACGCAAGGGGAAGTGGACTGCGCGTGGCAATGACGCAAGAGTCACGATAAATTGTAGGAATATATTTCTTAGAGTGGTTTGATTTTAGAACTTGATGAGTCTTTTTTGTACTGCAATAACTAAGAACATTACTCTTCTTGTTTGGAAAAGAAAGGTTTTTCATTTACTATAAAAGATAAACGCTGTTTCTATTTATTTAAATGAAATGTCTATCAGCGCATTTGATGAATGAACTCATGTTACAGATTAAAACCCATATAATATAAATAAACGATTCAAATCTAATGATTTGAATCGATATATTCGACATTCGCCGTCACATAAACGAGTCGATATCCCACTCCATAGAGATGGATTCTTGGACTCATTTGATTTTGAATCATATGAGACATGCGAATCTTGTTTTTGTGCAAGATGACCAAGACTCCATTTAGTGACAAGGCAAACGAGTTAGAGGCCTCATATAGTGATGTTTGTGGTCCTTTCAAAGTCGCACCAGAGGTGGTTATCAATACTTCATTACATTTATCGATGATTTCAGATATAGATATGTACCTTAAGGCAAATCAATCCTTTCAAAAGTTCAAAGAATTTAAGAATACGTAACCAACTTGGAAAAAGTATACGGAAATACCTTAGCCAAGAGTGACTATCTATCTAGTTGAGTGTGAGATACGATCTTAACTCACTCCCCGGAACACCACAATTTGAATGGTGTATCGAGGAGAAATCGTACTTATTGTATAGGTAGTCACGATTGATGATGAGTCATGATCTTCCTCCTTCCTTGGGATATGCTCTAGGCAGATACCGCTTTACACTTAATCGTGTTCCATCTAAGGCGGTCGTAAAGATAACATATGTGATATGGGTGGGAAGAGTCCCAAGATGTCTTTTATGAGGATTTGGGGATGTGAGCTTACGTGAGACGTCCAAGTTTCGGATAAATTAGGTCCCAAATCGATAAGTGTTATTTTGTAGGATATCCTAAGGAAATGAAAGGATATTACTTTTACAACCCCACTAAAAAGTGTTTGGCTAGAAATGATGTCTTTAAAGGGAATTTATTTCGTAAAGGCTAGTGGGAGTAAAATTGATCTTGAAGAAGTTTAAGATACACAAAATAACACCGATGCCTTAACGCAACAAGCAGACATCCCGGAGTTGTGTTACAACTGCTGTTCGGGTAGACGAGCTCTGAGTCGATAGGATCGCGACAACCCGAGAGATATTCTTTTCTCTTGGATGCCAACGATGGTGTCATCTATGACGAGCCAACACTCTATCAGAAGTCAGATCGAGCCCAGTGATTCGAGAAATGGCTCGAGGCCGAGGATCCGAAATGGAATCCACGACACTAACCAAGTATGAACTTTGGTCGATCCACCAAGGGTCAAACCCATTGGGTGTAAGTGGGTCTTTAGGAGAAAGACCATGGATGTGATGTGCGCATACCTATAAGGGCGATTGATAGAAAAGGATTCAAGCAGTATTGGTATTGACTATGATAAAACCTTTTCTCCATATGCGATGCTCAATCCATTCGGATCACTTGCCATCACGCTTCTACATATGAAATCCGCACGTGGATGTCAAACTGCATTTTTAATGGAAATCTACTCGAGGATGTGATATATGACACCTGAGGGTTTTCATTAATCCAAAGGATGCTAGAAAGGTTTGTAGAAGTCGATAAGTCCATTCGTTTAAAGTAAGCTTCAGGTGGAACCGCGTCGATTCGATGACGCGATCAGCGTTTGATTTCATTAAGGCGAAGATGAATCTTGTGTTTACAAGAAGGCTGGGAGCACATTGCTTTCCTCATTTGTATGTAGATTTACATACTACTCATTAGAAATGATATCCACTATGATCTGAGTGAAGACTTGACTTGGAAATTGTTTCTCGATGAAGGACTTAGTGAAGCGACTATGTTCTTGCGCATCACGATCTATGGGATCTAGATTGCTTGGCCCGAGTCGAGTACATATTCGACAAGGTGCTTGCGTTTTGCCACGTGCGGAATTCGAAGAAGGATTTCGCCATGTCGCACGGTGTAAGTCTTTCGAATACTCGATGTCGCCCTCTTCTGCGGAAGAGAAACACACGCGTGGATCGGATCCTTATGATCATCTATAGGATCTATCGTATATGTCATGATTTGTACTCGCCCGATGTCTCGTATGCTTGAGCGACGAGTAGGTACCGATCGGATCTCGGTGAGTGTCGATGGATAACGGATCGAATATTCTTAAGTACTTGAGAAGGACGAAAGAATATTTCTTGATCTTTGAGGATGAGGAGCTAGTTGAAGGGTTACGACGATGCAAGCTTCCAAACCGAGAGATGACTCGTGATCGCAATCGGTATGTATTTTATGCGAATGGTGGTCTTGGTGGAAGAGTTCAAGCGGTGACACGATCGTACAATAGCCGAGTACATCACGCTTGAAAGGAGGCATTTGGATCGAAAGTTTGTTTCGAGCTTGGTGTAGTTCCTAGCATTGTGAGCCCTATAGAGCTTTATGTGACAATAGCGGAGCTATAAGACGGCTAAGGAACCTCGTTCTACCAAATACAAACATATATCTGCGGCGGTATCACCTCATTCGAGAGATCATCGATAGAGGAGATGTGATGATATGCAGAGTAGATACGATATCATGATCATTGCGGATCACGATCGAGGCGACACGATGGTCATACCTAGTCGGCTGGGTCTTAGATTACGGTGATTGACACTAGTCTAGTGGGAGATTGTTAGTGTCGACACCTAATCATGAGATGTAGTCTTGTCGTGAGATGATTGATTAGGGATCGTGTATCATATTTCATTAATAAAGACATAAAGATTGTTTATTATATTTATTTTATCGTATACGCCATAAAATAAATATAATAATCCATGAATAGTAGGTTCTCTACGATATATATCGATTGGTAGAATTGATTATGAAGTCAGTAGAGAACACTATTCTTAATATTTCTAGTCAGTATTAATATCTGACAATATTAATACATCGAGACGTAAGTCGATGGATAACTTAATCTCATGGATATGTGATATCACATCGATGAATGAATATATATATTAGAGAATATATATACCGAATTGAATGCAGAGAAAGTATCATGGATCGTTATATGAGTGTTATATACTTTCTCATGTGACTATTGGTATGAATAGTCCTTAGACCTGAAGTCACTACGGTTCCCTACATAAGGAGTTGTGTACTTTGGTATCCCCTAACGTCACGCCGTAACAAGGTGACTATAACGGCGATCACTGGGTATGTAACGAATTATGCAGAGGGATGTGAGTGATGTAGATGAGATCTATCCCTCCCATATGACGGGAGTGATATCTTTAGCCTCTTGATAGAGTAGGACCACAAAATGCATGACCATGCTCAAATGAGTCAATATGAGATATTGAGCTCATTTGTTTGAGTGAGTCTACTTGGGGATCAAGAAACATAGAGATCGATAAGGGGATGACATGGTCTATGCCTCATTGATCGATCTAAGATATTAGAGATAAAAGGACACTGTCATACATGATAATAGTCACGGAAAGGTTGTCGGATCTCGACGATCTTGTAACTTGGGTAGCAATGATGTATTGCTGATGCCACTCATTGCTTATGTATCTAAAAGGGGTTTTAGATACAATGCCAACGTTACAAGAGCCTATAGGGTTACACACAAATGACATTCTGTTTTGGAGATGGTTTCTTTTAGTTGGACTAAAAGGACAATTGAGCATATGACCAAGATTTGAGTTAGACTCAAGCTGGTTAAACTTGAGTTAGACTCAAGTTGAACCATGGAAGATGATTCATCATCATGCATGATTAATTTGATTAATCATGCATGGGCCTTGGTATTCATGATGAGAATTCATGAAGGAGAATACCAAGAGTCTTGGTATTAAGAGATGTCTTAATGAGGAGATAATGACATTGATGACTATGAGATTAAAATGACTTTTTGGTGTTTCACGTAGACTTTACTTGTGTATGGTTTTGTTTTGGGCGTGCAAGCAAAAAGAGCCAAGAGAGAAAGTGTTCTCTCATCTCCTCCTTCCTCTCCTTCTTCTAAGAGAGTTCTTGGCGTTTTGCTAGGAGTTGCTAGCACAACGTGACTCCAAAGCTTGTGTGGGTGTCAGTGTGGATACCATAGATATATGGTTACCCTTACCGTATTGAGATCCGACAGCATTTGAAAAAACGGGATTGCGAAGGGCACGCACCAAAGGTATATTTCTCCTCTAGATAAGATCTAGACTAGAATATAAAAAACGATTTATATAGTTTTGCATGAATCTCTGGTGGGATCCGGTATAATCATTGTTTCCGCTGCGGTTGTGCGAAGTATTCGCCCGCGATGTTGTGAACATCAGATCCGGACCGGTTTCCCAACAGTGTCAACTGTGAATTGGAAGCTGAAGACGTGACAGAACTCTGGACGATCTGAGCAGTACGAGGAGGTCGACCATGGAGACTCCAACATTTATCAATCGTGTGTCCTGGTCGGTGACAATGATTACACCAAGGACGCTCTTTGCCATTCTTACGCGGTGGAGGTTTGTTGTTGTTTCCAGAGACCAATGCTGAAGAGTCAACCGGAACGGAATATGGTAATGTCAAGACTTTGGTAGGGACACGGAGGAGAGTCACCCAGGTAGAGTCCATGGTGGCCTCTATAGGGCTGACCAGGATCCGATCATGAACATGAGAGTAATCTGAGGGCAGACCATATAACGCCAGAGATATAAAAACTTTCTTCCGATTTTCAAGCTCTGCAACAGGAGTGGCCGCAGGTGGAAGTAGGTCATTGAACTCACACAGAAGGCTAGAGACTGATCCCAAATAAGTTGACATAGACTCCTTGATCTGACGGGCATTAAGGATGGTCATGAGATCGTCACAAACTTGATAGAGTCGTCGAGAAGTGTTCGTAAAAAGTTGTTGAGCTTGTATCCAAATATCCTTGCAGGTCTTATGAGTCCGGAAGACATCCCGGAGAGATGGATGGATGGTGGCTCGGATAATGCAACACAACTGAGCATCAACCTTTCTCCATAAAGGACGATCGACCACTTGAATATCCTCTTCAGTTTGTGTGAGGTGTGTTTCATAACCCTGTCCAACAAGCCAAAGCTCAATGTAAGAGGCCCAAGAGGAGTAGTTCTTACCATCCAAGAGCTCAGACGAGAGCGGTGCCGTCACGTGGTTGGTAAAAATTGGGAACTCCGGCTTCGAAGTGCTGGAGGTAGTCATGACGAATGATGCAGTATTGATCCGATCGGAGCTGCCGGAAGATATCGTCTGAGCTGAGCTGCAAGATATCCGATCGGGGAGGTAGGGCAGGAGGTTTGATTAAATATCTCTGGTTCCAATCCCTAACAGGCTGTCGACCTCGTTTCCCAAATCGCAGCGAAGAAGAGAGGAGACGGAGAGGAGCAGAAGGCGCTCCGCCAGCAGCCCAGCACAGTCTAATGCGGGGAAATAGGGATTCCAATGCGCTGTGCCGATAAATCTCGCCGGAACGAGATGGATGCGAGCGGCGGTAGAGGCCGGAGGAGTTGGCGGAGCGCGAATAGCACGACGGAGTTGGCGGTGAGGTCGAGCGCTTGACGACGACGGGGCTCGGCGGCGACCGACGCTAGCCGTCCTCACTTCGCGGAGGCGATCACTGCAAGGAAGAAGGGCAGCACGCGAGAAAAAGACCGGGACAGGGAGAGGCGAGACAAAAAGAGCGAGAGCCTACGATTTCCAGGGAAGAGAGGCAAGGTCTTCGATCGCCGGCGCCTTCGATCTGCGATCCATGCTCGAGTCCGGAGCGGCGAGGCGAAGAAGAACGAGGAAGATGCGGCCAGAAGCGCGCGGCCAGAAGCGTGCTCGCGAAACTGCGTCGCGGGGAAAGATATCGCGACGTGGAAGGGAAAAGCACGCTCTGGAGAAGAAACGCTGCGCGCTCGGGAGAGGAACGCACAAAAAATTACGAAAGGTGGAAAACCTAAAGTTCTGATACCATGTTATTTCATAACTTAGGGATACATAACTTACATGAAAGAAGCCCTATTTATATACAAGATTAGGGCATATTCAACAGAATAAATCAAACCCTATCCTAGGAATAAATCAAATTTTATCTTAGAAAATAATTATTCCTAATGATATTTAGGAATAATAAATTATCCCTAGTAATATCTATAATATTCTAACAGATTCCATCTCGGATCTCATGGCCTCTACCATTTCTCAGAATCTGGGTTCATCACAGCTTCCTGATAGGAGGTAAGCTCATTCTCAACGAGCATAACGTCATCATGGTCAGACAAGAGAAATGAGTATCTCTCAGGCGGACGACGTACCCTATCAGACCTGCGAAGAGGTAGGTCTACCTGAACAGGTTGTTATTCCACAACTCTTTGTGCAACAATCTCATCATCCACAAAACTTTGTGGTTCCTGTTCAACCTCCATCTAGGTCTCAGTGCTATGGTTCATATCTTGAATTTCTTCAAGATCGAACGTACTCCCAATAGTTTTTCTAGAAACAAAGTCCCTTTCTAGAAATTCCCCAGTATTTGCCACAAATACTTTGTGCTGACTGGGAATGTAGAAGTAATATCCCTTCGTTTTCTTGGGATATCCAACAAAATACCACTTATCGGATTTGGGTCCTAGTTTGTCTGAGACTTGACGTCGAACGTAAGCCTCACAATCCCAAATCCTCGTGAAAGACATCTTGGGATTTTTCCCTGTCCATATCATATATGGTGTCTTTATCACAACTTTGGATGGAACACGGTTAAGTGTGAAGGCTACTGTGTTAAGAGCATATCCCCAAAAGGATATAGGAAAATCTGTGTGACTCATCATGGATCGTACCATAACTAATAGGGTACGATTCCTCCTTTCGGATACACCATTCCACTGTGGTGTTCCAGGAGGAGTGAGTTGGGATATAATCCCACACTCAGCTAGATAGTCACGAAACTCATGGCTAAGATATTCACCACCTCGATCGGATCGAAGTATCTTAATGCTCTTGTCAAGCTGGTTTTGTACTTCATTCTTGAATTCTTTGAACTTTTCAAAGGATTCTGACTTATATGTCATCAGACACATAACCATATCTATTGAAGTCATCAGTAAATGTAATGAAGTACTTATAACCACCTCTAATAGCAACATTGAAAGAGCCACATACATCACTATGTATAAGTCCTAACAAGTTTGTTGCTCTTTCGCTGTGTCCACTAAAGGGAGTCTTGGTCATCTTGCCTAGAAGGCAAGACTCGCATGTCTTGTACGATTCAAAATCAAATGAGTCCAACAACCCATCCTTATGGAGCTAGGATAAGCGACTCTCATTTATGTGACCTAAGCGACAATGTCAGAGATAGGTTTGGTTTAACTCATTTGATTTGAACCTTTTGGTACTTATGTTATAGATGAGATTCCCTAAGTCTAGAATGTAGAGTCCATTCATCGAGTGACTCATGATAAACATATCATTTAAATAAACAACAACATTTGTTCTTTTATTATAAATGAAAAGTCTTTCGCTAAACAAGAAATTGAAATGATGTTTTTGTGAGAGCGCATATACATAACAACATTCATCTAATTCTAGTACAAGCCCGGAGGCGAGATAGAAAATAAGTTCCTACAAAGAACATCAAGAACCCTCGCTCCATTGCTTACTCATAGGTCTACCTCGTCCTTCACAATGCCCCGCTATTTCTCAAATAGACATTAGTACAAATGTGAGAAACACATCCTAGATCAAATACCCACAATGAAGAAATGAATAGATTGACTTCTATAACATATATACACAAGTAGAGTCTTACTTATCTTCTTTTAAGATCTTCCGTATACTTTCATAGCCCGCCTGTTGTCCACTTTACGGTGGAAGCAAGTCCCTTCCTCGCCACTCCTCCTTTAGGTTTCGTGTCTTGCCTTTGTCTCGGCTCGAGACTTTCCCTTACCTTTAGGCTTTGCCGCTTTCTTCTTTTCAGACCATCAAACGGAGTCGAGCTTCCTTCTTAAGGTTGAGCTCGTGATTCTCAACATGTTAAGTATCTCAGCGATGACTTATCAATTTATTCATATTGTAATTCAGACATAATTGATTGTAACTTTCGCAAGGATTGCAAGATCAAGTCGATTGCTTCGCCAAGTGAGAATCCCAATCAGTAGGTTTTCATGCACTCCAATCATCTGAGTACATATATGGACCTACAGAGTCTCATCTTGCATCTTGACCAACAAACAAGGCTTGTAGATCTCGTGATCTCGTGCCTGCTTGTCCTTGTCTGATTGACGAAGATGTTTAACCATATCAAAACATTCATCAACTCTTCGTGCTTCGGCTCGAGTTCACGGTCGAGTACGAGGTACGACATATCTAATGCATCATCTTGATGCTTCGTAAAGTATCTTGTCACCGCGAGGCGAAGTGGCGGAGGAGGTGCTTTCTGAACGGGTCGCTTCCAGACGATGCTTTCTTTGTGAGAACGATTCTCGATTCTGATCGTCAGAAATTAGCTCCATGGAGCTTGTCCTTCTCAAGGACAGAATGCAGGGAGAGAGTGTTCGTGTTTGACGATATGGTAATCTACAACATAAATAATGCAGAAAGTAAATATCATATTCCATTTATCATTTAATTAGGCCTTTAATTAAATGATGCTCCCACTGAATTATAGGACTTTTGTAGAATCGAGTTATGGATGTGGTCAAACCACACTACTAGATTCATACAAACTAGCTATAATTCTTGCGGGACAAGATCCACATCATACTACGCCTTAAGTTAGCTTTGGCTAAATCGCCCAAAACTGAGTATGATCGGTAGGTAACAAATTACCAATTACATCTCTATGCAACTCTTGTTTATAGGATCAAGATCCACATTTACAAAAGAACTTGAGTTAGCTTTGGCTAAATCTCCCAAGATTTAGTATAAATGTGATCTTATTCTATCTTTCCAACCATTGGAATATGCCTATAGTTTTACCCGATCCAATTGATTTAACTGGTTTTACTCAATCTAATTGAGCTTATTCTCACCCAAGCTTTGATAGGCGGGACCAAGATTGTCCCTCCGCACTCTACCAAGATAATATGCGTTGCTCTGCTTTGGCAGATTCAACAACAATAAATGATCGAGGTAGTGATGAATATCAAAACTTGGTAGGCATTTCGAGTTGACTTGATTGAGATCTAATTTAATCGTGAATGTGTACCATATACGCATTAAGACATTAATTACCCTATACTAGCATGCATCACATACATACAAGCAAAAACAAAAACAAATATATATATATATATACTAATTAATTAATTTATGATGAAGTCATGACCCTACTACGATCTTCTCAAGCCAATGAGAAGTTCGGACGGTCAACCTAGGGTTAGCGGCTTCTCCAAGCGCCTCCTTTGACCGCCATGTATCGTCGGCACCCTCCTCGTAACTCCGTCTACGAGTGGACCTTCCACCGCTTCATTTTGTACATTACAAACATGAAACTCGAGTTACATTCGAGTCTAAAATCTATTTACAACAGAAATATAATAAGGAAGGCACGACGCGCAGGTCGTATATCATATACAACATGCACAACATTAAAAACGGCGCGCAAGCCATATTATGAATTACAACACAATTTTATCCAAGCACATTGGGATTTTTGGGCCATGCCTATCACAATATTATATATAATTCTAAATTATATATTTTACATAAATTTCTATAATTTTCCTACCTTTTCTTTTCAATTTTATGAGTCACACCTCCGCAGTGGTCCTGCTAAGCGATTTTCGGGCGCGATCGCGGGACAATGCCCCTTGCGGGGTTAGGGGCAGCACCCCTTCTCGCAAAATGAATCTTGCGAGTGTCCCATCTTGATCTTACAGCGCCTTAAGTCGCTGTCCCAAAAGACAAAACAAGACTTTATCGTTTCGGAGAGTTTTTCTTGGTGGTTGAAGCCTACAAGTGTCCAAACACTTGTTGCTTCGACTCTACGAGAAAAATACTCACAAAATCTATAAAATTAGGAAAATTACAGAAATTTACAGATCTGTAATTTTTTGTATCTAATACAAAAATTACAAATATAAATATGTATATGCTTCGCACGTGGCTCTGATACCACTGTTAGACTCTCCGAGCCGCAAAAACCGCTTTTTGAGTTGCGGAAACTTCGGAAGTCGGCCACGGATCCGTGCGAAGATAAATAAAATAAATTCATGTACATGTTTAAAATACTAGATCTACCTTAGATCTACATGGGAAGAGCGTTACCCTTGTAGCGACGCCCTTCGTTTATCCCGCTCATCCAAATGATTGCCGGATCTCGTAGAGTGTCAAGTGTACATTCCTCTACACGTATCCACACGGACAAAAGGTGGAGAAGACCACTTAGAGTGTGCTAGTACCCTTGGAGGTCACGGTAATGGAGGATGAGGGAGAGAGCAAGAGAGGAGAGGAGGAAGAAGATGAAATCAATTCCTCTCTTCATTCATTTGGCCGGCCACATTAAGGAGGGATAAATTGTTAGTGAAAGCCCTAGAGCCAATCATGTGATGATTGTTGTATGGACTTTATTGTATCATATTCCTATTTATAAAGGCATGGTTATTATATTTACTTGTATTGGTGCCAAATAACTAAATATAATAATGTCCTTGAGTAGTAGGTTCTTATCTATATCAATCGATTGGTTGAATCGATAATGAGATGATATAGAGAACACTACTCTTAATCATTCCTAGTCGAGTATTAACATTCAGGGACAATGTTAATGCGTAGAGACTAGCATGTAGGTCAACAAGATGACTTGATCTCACAAGTCATGGATATGAGATATCAAGTCGATAATGGGTACGATCGAGAATGTATCGAATGACCGCCACGAGAAAGTATCATGGATCGTTATATGAGTGTCATATACTTTCTCATGTGGCTATTAGTATGACTATTAGTCCTTAGACCTGAAGTCACCATGGTTCCCTACATAAGGAGTTGATACTGTTTCACAAACGCCACCCGTAAACGGGTGGACTATAAAGGCGATCGTATGTATAAATTACGCGAGGGATGTGAGTGATGTAGATGGGATCTATCCTCCTATACGACGGGTGACATCGATATTCTTGATATAAGTGAGACCACGAAGTGCGTTACGCCAAACGAGTCAATATGAGATATCGAGCTCATTTGATTAAAGTGAGTCTACTGAGTTCAAGATTTAGATCAGGGATGCGACGATTACTCTGCCTACGCCTCATCGATCAATCTAGATGTTAAGGATGAGGGACATTGTCACATATCGCAGAGTCAATTAAGAGTCACAAAGGTGATGTTGAGCTCAATATTCTTGTAACTGCAGCAAATGATGATGTGTTGCTAGATACCGCTCATCGCTTATGTTCCTAAATCGGTTTAGTGACATCGCAACGCTATAAGAACCTATAGTGGTCACACACATAAGAGCAATTAGATGGAGATTAGGTTCATATGATGAACCATGAGGATTAGGTTCATGGGATGAACCAAATTGGATTAAGAGTAATCCAAATTAGACTAATTGAGTTAGACTCAAGTTGATTCAAGTGTCGAAAGAGTCTAATTGAGATTTAATTCATCAAATCAATTTAAATTAAATGAATAGAGATTTATTAAATTAAATTGACTTGAATCAAATGGTTGGATTTGATCAACCATGGGAGATAAGAGGTCAAGTTTGACTTGACTTGAGAGGGAAGATGAAAGGTCAAGTTTGACTTGACCAAATGCCATGTCATGAAGATGACTTGGCATGGCCGGCCACATCATCATTGACTTTGTCGATTGGTGCCACGTCGTGGGGAGACGAGTCGGGAGTTACATGCATCGTATAACCCCCTTCCTGAAGTGGCCGACCACTTTAGGGGTTTAAAGTGGGAATTCATTTTGTGAGTTACTCGTTCCATCGTCTTGACCTTGGATCGTCTTCCTCTCGAGCTCTTTCCCTCTCCCAACCTCCTTGGCGAAATTCCTAAAGGAGTGCTAGCACACTCTAAGGCATTTTCTCCACCTATTGCTTGTGTGGATACGAGTAGAGTGTGCACTTGACACTCTCGAGTTCGTGAACTTTTGGAGCGGGATAAGCGGAGGGCATCGCATCGAGGGTAATGATCTCATCTCTTAGATCTAAGGTAGATCTAGGGTTTTAATAAGCACATACATGTTTTATAATTTTTATACTTCAGCGGATCCGTGGTGGGCTTCCGAACGCAAAAAGTGGTTTTGCGGCTCGGAAAAACCCACAAATGGTATCGAGCCACGTCGCAGCTGTATATGTTTAAATCTTTGTAATTTTTGTATTAGATATAAAAATTACAGATTTATATGTTACTGTAAATTTCCTAATTTTATAGAAATTTTGGGTATTTTTCTCGAAAGTCGAGCGAGTGTTGGGACACTTGTAGCAACTGGCGTCGAAAAAACTCTCTAAAGCGAGTTCTCGCTTTAGGTTTTGGGACAACAACTTAAGTCATTTGTAGGATCGTAGTAGGGACACTTGCGAAGTTAATTTTGCAGTATGGTATATCTATCCGAAAGGGCTTTGTGATCGCGCCGGAAGCTGCTAAGCGGGACCGTTACGGAGAGGTGACTCATTAATTTGAAAAAAAATTAGGAAAAATTATAGAAATTTCTGTAAAAAATACATAATTTAGAATTATGTATAATTATGATTATCGTGGCCCGATGACTCGATTTGATTGGATTATGTGTGTTGTAATTCATAATACGGTCTGCGTGCGTTTTGTGGTTGTCGTGTTGTATAGTGTATGCGACATGCGTGCGCGTCGTACCTCTTCTTTTGATATTCTAGTTGTAATTAGTTTTAGACTCGAATGTAACTCGAGTTTCATATTTGTAATGTACTGAAAATGGAGCGGTGGAAAGTCATTCGAAGGCGAGATTACGAGAAGGGTGACGACGGCACATGGCGGTTAAAGGAGCGCTTGGAAGCCGCTAGCCTTAGGTTGACCGTCCGATCTTCTCATTGGCTTGAGAAGATCGTAGTAGAACGTGACTATATCACATTTAATTATATATATATATGTTGATATATATATATATTTAATTGATTTTGCTTGTATGTATGTGATCGTGCTAGAAGAATAATGCTTGTATGTATATGATGATGCTAGGATAATTTTCTTGTATGTATATGATCGTCTAGAATAATGAATGTATGTATATGATGCGTGCTAATATAGGATAATAAAGGCCTAAATCGTATAAGATACACATTACGATTAGATTAGATCATGTCGAATCAACTCGAAAATGCCTCGAGCCTTGATACCCATCACTACCTCGATCGTTTATTTGTTGTTGAATCTGCGAAAGCAGCGATGCGTATTATCTTGGTAGGGTGCGGAGGACAATCTTGGCCCTATCACGCTAGGTTAGAGTAAGCTCGATTAGATTGAGCAAAACTAGTTAAACTCGATTGGATCGAGTAGAACTATAGGCGTATTCGATCGTTGGAGCGATAGGTTAAGATCGCGTTACACTAAATCTTGGCGATTTAGCGAAGCTAACTCGAGTCTTTTGTAAATGTGGGTCTTGATCCAACAAGAGTTGCGTAGAGATGTAATCGGTAATGTGTTACCATTTCATCACATCTAAGTCTTGGCGATTTAGCAAAGTTAACTCGAAGCTTAGTATGATGTGGATCTTGTCATGAAATTATAGCTAGTTGTATGAATCTAGTAATGTGGTTTGACCACATCCATAACTCGATTCTACTGAAAAATTCCTATAATTCGATGGGAGCATCATTTGATTAAAGGCTAATTAAATGATAAAAGGAATATGATATTAATTCTCTACATTGTATGTTGTAGATAACTATGTTAAATAACACGAACACTCTCTCTCTGCGTTACATCGCCTTGGAAGGACAAGCTCGATGGAGCGAATTTCTGGTGATGCGGAACACGAGTATTCTCACCCAAGAAAGGAAGGTGTATGTCTGGGCGGCCCGTTCGGAGGCACTCTGCCGATGCCTTGCGGTGACAAAGATGCTTCTGAAGCATCAGATGATCGTTAGATGTGTCGTGTCTAATGCTCGCGACCATGAACTACGAGCTTGAGCGGCGTAGTTAAGAATGCTATGATATGGTTGGACATCTTCGCCAACTATATCAAGGACAAGCATGAGAGATATGAAGTCTCTAAGGCATTATTTGGGTCCAAAATGCAAGAAGGACTCCGTAGTACATATGTACTCAAGATGATTGGATGTGCGTAGAAAACCTCTGAAATTTGGGATTCACTGGCCAAGAGTGCCATCGACGATCTTGCGATCTTTGCCTGAGCCTTCAATCAATTTGTCATGAATTATAACGAATGAAATTGATAAGCCATCACTGAAATGCTCGGCGTGTTGAGCTGGCGAAGCTTAACCTTAGAAGGAAAATCGACACCATTTGGTGGTCTGAAAGAAGAAAGGCAAGGGCAAGCCTAAAGGTAAGGGAAAGTCCCAAGTCAAGGCAAAGCGAAGAACTTAAACCCAAAGGAGGGGTAGCGAGGAAGGGGCTTGCTTCCACAAAGCAGGCTGGACCTGGAAGATCTTAATCAGAAGAAAAAAGTGAGACTTCTACTTGGTATAAATGTTATAAGTCAATCTATCTATTTCTTCATCATGGGTATTAGATCTGGGATGTAAATCTTACATTTGTACCCGATGTGCGAAAAGAAATAGCGAGGCATTGTGAAGAGGCGAGGTGGACCTACGAGTAAGCGATGGAGCAAGAGTTCGCTTATTCTTTGTAGGAACTTATGATCTATCTTTGCCCTCCGGGCTTGTATTAAATTAGATGAATGTTGTTATGTACTGCCTTAACTAAGAACATCATTTGATTTCTTGTTTGGACAAGAAAGGATTTTCATTTATAATAAAGAACAAATGTTGTTCATTTATTTAAATGATATGTTACATTGTAGTGCACCTCTAATGAGCGGACTCTATTTTCTAGACTTAGAGAGCCCTATCTATAACATTAGTATCAAGAGGTTCAAGTCGAATGAGTTAGAACAAACTTATCTCTGCGCATTGTGCAGGTCATCGTAAATGAGTCGCTTATCTCGGCTCCATAAGGATGAAATTTGCTAGACTCGTTGATTTTGAATCATATGAGACATGCGAATCTTGCCTTTTAGGCAAGATGACGAGACTCCTTTAGTGGACATAGCGAAGAGCAAGATTTGTTAGGACTTATACATAGTGATGTATGTGGTCCTTTGATATTCTTCTTAGAGATGGTTCTGAGTGCTTCATTACATTTCTTGATGACGGTAGATATGATTATGTGTATCTCATGACACATAAATCGAATCCTTTGAAAAGTTCAAAGAATTCAAGAATGAAGTCTGAAAACCGACTTAGCAAGAGTATTAAGATACTTCGATCGGATCGAGGTGGTGAATACCTTAGCCGTGAGTTTACGTGACTATCTGGCCCGAGTGTGGGATTCTATCTGACTCACTCCTCCTCTGGAACACCACGGTGGAATGGTGTATCAGAAAGGAGGAATCGTGCCTATTGGATATGAGTACGATCATGATGAGTCACGCAGATCTTCCTATATCCTTTTGGGGATATGCTCTGACACGCGACCTTTACCCTTAAGCAGTGTACCATCAAGGTGTGATAAAGACACCGTATCGATATGGGCGGGGAGAAATCCGTGATATCTTTTATGAGGATTTGGGATTGTGAGACTTACGTTCGACCGTCTCGACCAATAATGGGACTCAAATCCGATAGGTCTATTTTGTTGGATATCCCAAGGATCTGAGGGATATTACATCTACATTTCCACGGCTGAAAGTGTTTGTGGCAAGCGGGAGTTTTTCTAGAAAGGGATTTTGTTTCTAGAAAAACTAGTGAAGTACATTCGATCTTGAAGAAATTCAAGATAAGGACCATAACACCGAGGCCTTGATGGAGGTTGAGCAGAACCACAAAGTGTTGTGGGTGATGAGGTTATTACGACAAAGAGTTATGGAAGCAACCACATTGTGTAGACTACCTCTTCGCAGATCGATAGGGACGTCGTCGGCTGAGAGATATTCATTTCTCTGTCGACCACGATGGCGTAATGCTCATTGAGAATGAGCCTACCTTCATCGAGAAGCCGCGATGAACCCAGATTCGAGAAATGGCTAGAGGCGAGATCCGAGATGGAATCCATGTACACACCAAGTATGGACTTTGGTTGATCCACCGGAAGTCAAATCCATCGGGTGTAAGTGGGTCTTTAGGAGAAAAGGCGGCGTGGATGGACTTACGCGTACCTATAAGGGCGATTGGTGGCTAAAGGTTTGGCAAATTCATGGTATTGACTATGATGAAACCTTTTCTCCGATGGCGATGTTTAAGTCCATTCGGATCTTGCTTGCTATTGCGGCGTACCACGATTATGAGATCTGGCGGATGGATGTCAAAAGCTGCGTTTCGAATGGAAACTTGCTCGAGGATGTGTGTACACAACCGAGGGTTTTGTAGATCCACAAAGATCGGGAAGGTATGCAGTGCAAAGGTCCATTTATGGGCTAAAGCAAGCTTCTCGGAGCTGGAATCTTCGATTCGATGATGCGATCAAACAGTTTGGTTTCATCAAGAATGAAGATGAACCCTGTGTCTACAAGAGGGTTAATGGGAGCACAGTTGTGTTCATTGTATTGTATGTGGATGACATACTACTCATTGGGAATGACATCCCTTCGCCAGTCTGTGAAGACTTGGCTGGGGCGTGCTTCTCGATGAAGACTTAGGTGAAGCGGCTTGTATTCTAGGCATCGAGATCTATAGAGATAGATCTAAGAGATTGCTTGCCTAAGTCGAGTACATACATTGACACGGTATTACGGTTTGCCGTGCGATTCGAAAGGACTTAGATGTCACGTGGTGTAGTCTTTCAAGACTCAAAGTCCCTCTTCTAGAGAGAGAGACGCGTGGATAAGATCCCTTACGCGCGCTATAGGATCTATCATATGCGCCGTCATGTGTACTAAATCACGATGTCTCGTATGCTTTGTGCATAGCGAGTAGATACCGATCGGATCGGTGGCGTCATTTGGATAGCGGTCGAGAATATTCTTAAGTACTTGAGAAGGACTAAAGAATATTTCTTGATATTGGAGACGATGAGGAGCTAACAGTAAAGGGTTACTGTGATGCCACTTCCAAACCGACCGGGATGATTATAGATCGCATGTGGTTCGTGTTTTGCTTGAATGGTGGCGCCGCGAGTGGAAGAGTTCAAGCGAGGACACGATTCTTGGATTCTGCCGAGTATATCGCATCCGAGGCGTGAAGGAGCGATTTGGATCCGCAAGTTTATTCTTCGAGCTTAGGGTGGTTCCAGCATTGCGAGATCCCATGAGCTCTATGCGACAACAATGGAGCGATTGACAGCTAAGGAACCTCGCTCACACCAATGACGAAACACATACTACGACGCCCATCTCATTCGAGAGATTATCGATAGAGGAGATGTGAAGATTTGCGAGTACCCAGCGAGGCTAACATCGCAGATCCCTTGACTAAGGCTTTGCACGAAAAAGCATGATGGTCACACTGTGTCGTTGGGTATTAGATATTACGATGATTGACACTAGTCTTTGAGTGGGAGATTGTTAGTGAAAGTCTAGAGTCAATCATTGATGATTGTTGTATGGACTTTATTGTATCATATTCTATTTATAAAGCGTGGTTATTATATTTACTTGTATTGGTGCGAATAACTAAATATAATAATGTCCTTGAGTAGTAGGTTCTTATCTATATCAATCGATTGGTTGAATCGATAATGAGATGATATAGAGAACACTACTCTTAATCATTCCTAGTCGAGTATTAACATTCGGGACAATGTTAATGCGTAGAGACTAGACATGTAGTCAACAAGATGACTTGATCTCACAAGTCATGGATATGAGATATCAAGTTGACACGAGTATGTTGGAGAATGTATCTTGAATGACCCGCCATGAAAAGTATCATGGATCGTTATATGAGTGTCATATACTTTCTCGTGTGGTATTAGTATGACTATTAGTCCTTAGACACGAAGTCACCATGGTTCCCTACATGGGAGTTGCGTACTTTGGCTTGCGTCAAGCGTCACCCGTAAATGGGTGGTGGCGATTCTTGGGTATGTATGAATTATGCGGAGGGATGTGAGTGATGTAGATGGGATCTATCCCTCCTATGTAGGTGACATCGATATTCTTGATAGAGTGAGACCACGAAGTGCGTGGCCATGCCCAAATGAGTCAATATGAGATATTGAGCTCATTTGATTAGAGTGAGTCTACTTGGAGTTAAGATTTAGATTATGCACAGGGATGACACGCATGCCTCGATTGATCAATCTAGATGTCGAGGATAGAGGACGTTGTCGCATATTGTGAGAGTCACGATTAGTAGTCACAAAAGTGATGTTGGGCTCGAGCTCGCATTCTTGTAACTTGGGTAGCAATGATGTGTTGCTAGATACCGCTCATTGCTTATGTTCCTAAATCGGTTTAGGGGACATTGCCAACGTTACAAGAACCTATAGGGTCACACACATAAGAGCAATTAGATGGAGATTAGGTTCATATGATGAACCATGAGGATTAGGTTCTGGGATGAACGAATTGGATTAAGAGTAATCCAAATTAGACTAATTGAGTTAGACTCGAGTTGATTGAGTGTTGAATGAGTCTAATTTAGATTTAATTCATCAAATCAATTTAAATTAAATGAATAGAGATTCATTAAATTAAATTGACTTGAGTCAAGTGGTTAGATTTGATCAACCATGGGAGATTAGAGGTCAAGTTTGACTTGACTTGAGAGGGAAGATGAAAGGTCAAGTGTGACTTGACCAAATGCCATGTCATGATGATGACTCGGCCTGGTCGGCCAATGATGATGCTCAGCGTCATCGTTGACTTTGTCGGTGGTGCCACATCACGAGGAGACAGGTCGTGGAGTTACGTCATCGTGTAACCCCTTCCTTGAAGTGGCCGGCCACTTTAGGGGTTTCAAAGTGGGAATTCATTTTGTGAGTTACTCATTCCATCATCTTCAACCTTGGATCATCTTCCTCTCAAGCTCTCTTCCTCTCCCAACCTCCTTGGCCGAAATTCCTAAAGGAGTGCTAGCACACTCTAAGACATTTTTCTCCACCTATTGCTTGTGTGGATACCATAGAGGAGTGTGCACTTGACACTCTCGAGTTCTGGCGAACTTTTGGACGAGCGGGATAAGCGAAGGGCATCGCATCGAGGGTAATGATCTCATCTCTTAGATCTAAGGTAGATCTAGGGTTTTTAGTAAGCACATATATGTTTTATAATTTTTATACTTCGCACGGATCCGTGGCCGGGGCTTCCGAGGTTTCCGCAACGCAAAAAGCGGTTTTTGCGGCTCGGAAAAACCCAACATAAATACCTCCATGTAATACCAAGAGCCATGGCTCTTGGTCTCCCTCATGATGTGTCCATGATGATGTGGAACATCATCATTGACCGACCCCTTTGCCAAGTCACCATGAAGTGGCTTATGGTCAAGTCAAACTTGACCCTTTATTTTTCCTCTCAAGTCAAGTCAAACTTGACCTCTTTTATCTCACATGGTTGATCAAATCTAACCTTTGATTAAAGTCAATTTAATTTAATGAATCTCTATTCATTAGTTTAAATTGACTCAATGAATCAAATCTAAATTAAACTCATTCAACACTTGAATCAAATTGAGTCCAACTCAATTAGTCTAATTTGAATTACTCTTAATCCAATTTGGTTTATCATATGAACCTAATCCTCTTGGTCCATCATATTAACCTAATCTCCATCTAATTGCCCTTTGTGTGTGATCCTATAGGTTCTTGTAACGTTGACAATGCTCCTAAACCTATTTAGAAACATAAGCAATGAGCGGTATCTAGCAACACGTCATTGCTACCCAAGTTACAAGAATGTTGAGATCCAACATCATCTTTGTGACTACTAATTGTGACTCTCACAATATGTGACTTATCCTTGACATTAGATTGAACAATTGAGGCATAAACCATGTCATCCTCTGTACAATCTATATCTTGAACTCCAAGTAGACTCACTCTAATCCTCATATTAGCTCATTTGGGCATGACCATGCACTTAGTGGTCTCACTCTATCAAGAATCATGATGTCACTCCCGTCATATAGGAGGGATAGATCTCATCTACATCACTCACATCTCTCCGCATAATTTGTTATATACCCAGTAATCGCCTTTATAGTCCACCCATTTACGGGTGACGTTTGACGAAGCCAAAGTATGCAACTCCTTATGTAGGGAACCATGGTGACTTTAGGTCTAAGAACTAATAGTCATATTAATAGTCACATGAGAAAGTATATGACACTCATATAACGATCCATGATACTTTCTCATGGCGGGTCATTCAGTATATATTCTCCAATGCGTACCCATGTGTCAACTTAATATCTTATATTCATGATTTATGAGATCAAGTTATCGAGTTGACCTACATGCTAGTCTCTTCGCATTAATATTGTCCCTGAATATTAATACTTGACTAGGAATGATTAAGAGTAGTATTCTCTATATCATTTCATTATCGATTCTACCAATCGATTGATATAGATAAGAACCTTTTATTCAAGGACGCTATTATACTTAGTTATTTGACACCAATCCAAGTAAGTATAATAACTATAAAGCAATGCCTTTATAAATATATATATAGGAATATGATACAATAAATCTATACAACAATCATCACATAATCGACTCTAGGGCTTTTACTAACAATTTGACCAACGCAAACCTCCCCTAAGCTTGAAAATTTGTGGGCTTGAAAGATGTAGGTTTGGAAATTTCTACGCTATGACATTTTCCCCACCTAAGCTTGTGATGTCCATGATGCATTTTCTTGCATATAGCGCTTGAAGCCCTTGGTGAATTTCTACAAGTTGTCCTCTTGTTCCTAACATGCATTGCTATATGGTAGATTCTTTCACTTCACCAAGTATTCAATGTAGTTTGAACCCCTCTCGTTCAAATGACCCTATTTGCAACTATGAACTCAACATTTTTATCAAAGTAGGCAACAATGGTTGTTGCTATCAAACTTATTCCTATTTGGGTCCTTTGTCTTTGTGATAAGGCTTGAGGTTGTTTAGATGATTCTTGAATTTTAGTAGAAGTTGAATTTGGTAAAACTCCTTACCCACACATTTAGTGATGGTGAAGGACCTTTGTATCTCTTTACTAACACCTTGTGCACTTTCTGCAATGACTCAGATTGATGGGTAGGAATTTTACATGCACCATGCCTTCCTTGAATTCTACATTATCTCTTAGTATCTTCCCATTTATTCATCTTCATAGCCACTTTATCTATATAAGTCCTCGAAGTATTGGCTTGGCATATGGGTTGTTAGATTCTTCCCCTTATAAGTCAAGGTGATGGAATTAGGTGTCATGTGTTGTTGCTCCGTTTTGGCAACTTTGTCTACTCTCGTTGATGAACACTCACATAGTGCCTCAAGTATTGCTTTGGTAGCTCATTAAGGCGCTTTGTTTGCCCATCAACTTTGGGAATGAAAGCTTGCAAAAATTTAAATTTGTCCCCAACAACTTAGAAAGTTGTCTAAAATTGTTAGGTGAAACAAGGGTTGTTATCACTTACTCTGCTTTATAGAAGTCCCCAAAGCTTTGCCATATGTTAAAGGAACAAGTCTGCAACTTTATTTGCAGTGCAAATCTGATGAGACGGATATGCAAGGCACTTACTTGTTAAAACAGTCAACTGCCATCATGATGTGGTATGAAATGTGCATACTTGTTGAAACAATCAACCATCCTGATGCTTCTATATCCTATGGACTTAGGTATTGTTGGAAGTACGGGGAATACAATCAAAATCTCACATTGGTAAAATATGGAAAAGATCATGTGCTTATAAAATAAAAAGATATCTCTATTGGTATGAAGCCTTTTAGATAAAATCCAAAAACAAAACCACGAGTACTTAGACCCAAAGTGGACAATATCATATCATTGTGGAGATATATGAATCTTATAGACACTAACAATTGGTATCAGAGTTACGATCCATGTCAAGCCATGAACCTCGAATGAAGGAAGTAGAGCTCTCATGTCCGGATCAAGAGAATCAGACACTAGACAGGAGGTCCAATTGGGTCGGGAGGATCGAACAACTGGCAGGAAGTTCAGTTGGGCCAAAAGGGTTGGACAACTGGCAGAAAGTCCAGCTGTGTCAGGAGGTCCAGACAGTTGGTAGGAAGTCCTGGTGGGTTAAGGATTGGACATCAAGCAGAGGAAGTCCTTCGAAGATGGATAGACTTAAGGGGGGCTCAATGTAACCCTTCGTTTGAGAGGAGAGGGGGGGGGGATTGTTGGGAGTATGGGGAATACAATCAAAGTCCCACATTGATAAGACATGGAAAAGATCACGTGCTTATAAGATAAAAAGATATCTCCATTGGTATGAGACCTTTTGGGTAAAGTCCAAAAACAAAACCATGAGGGTTTAGGTCCAAAGTGGACAATATCATATCATTGTGGAGATATATGAATCTTATAGGCATTAACAGGTATAACCATGTTGAAATCCATTGAGACGCTTTGCCATTGCAACACCATGTAAAGGGGTTCAAGTGGCCCTGTTGGGTGTCAATGCTCCACCTTGTTTTTCTAGTAATCAAGACAAGTCATCACATAAATCTTGATGTTATTCCCACACATGATTAATAATATGAATTCACTATGAGTTCTAAGGTTCTTGTAATGCCTGGATAACCAACTCACTTGAATGGTTGATAATTTTCTTCCATAAATTATCATGCTTGGGCACGAAAAATGTGGTTGGTGGAAGGTCATCTACCCAAAAGTGTCATCTCTTCCCTTTGCTAACAAACTGCAACAAATTCTTGGCAAGAGGATTATAGTGAAATCTTCCTTGATGTGGTCTATAAGTGTGCCTTATAGTCGACTCATGCTTAATATTGCAAGCTCTGACTTCCTACTTAGTGTATTGACAACTACATTAATTTTGTTGCGCTTGAGTTGATAATCAGATGTTGCTAAGAAGACTCAAATGCAAATTTCTCCCGCTTGATATATAATTCATTCTCACGTAGCACTTAAAAACTTGTTTGAAATGTTGCACATGATCTTTAAGCATCATGCTATACACAATGTCATCCAAGTAGACTACCAAAAGTGGTCATGATAGGGTTGAAAAGATAGGAGCAGAAAGTGGTCAAGCTAGGGGTGGAAGAATTTATTTATAAGAGGGCCAAAAAGTAGTCCGTGTATTTGTATGACCGAAGGACAACTAAGAATTTAAAAGCACCATGCCTATTAGACATTGTCTTGTGCTTATCCCATAATGCAATCTATACTTGACATTGCAAGTCTGGGAGTTATTTTTGCAACTCATCTAACTCAGGAAGTGTCATATGATAAGAGTGTCTGGTTTAGCACCTAACTCTATCTTAATCTAGTGATGTACCTTATGTCTTGGTGGAAGTTTCTTAGGAAGTTCTTGCAACATTAGGTTCTTGTATGCTTTTAAACACTTTGTTTGACGTTTGATACAAACTCCTTAAAGTTAGCAAGATCTTCTTCATCATTCAACTCTCAGATAGAAAATGACAAGGTAGCTTGGATTTGCCTTTAGTTGAAGGGGAGTCTTGGCGCAACGGTAAAGTTGCTGCCTTCTAACCTAGGTTACGGGTTCAAGTCTTGAAAATAGTCTTTTGCAAAGCAGGGTAAGACTGCATACAATAGACCATTCTCTGGGACTTTGCATGGTGGGAGCTTCGTATATCGGACTGCTCCTTTTTGAGTTATAATGTCGATATCACCTTGGACTCAAACCTTGGTAGTACATTGTCTATATCCTTGTTTTCTAGAAATAGGGTGAATGAGTTCGCCGTTGGTAGGCAAAATGCGACTTTTGGTGAAGACTCCTTAGAGTTGACAAGATTCTATTCACCATTTAACTTTGACATTATGGCAAGGTCGCTTGGATCTGCCTTTCTTTAATTATAGTGTCGATAGCACCTTGGACTCAACCTTGGAATTGGAAGTACGTTGAAGGAGTTGGCCATTGGTGGGAGAAATGGACTCACTTGGAAGTTATCCATGGATAGAATGGAGATATCTAGGCTTCCATGCCATTTTTCAAGTTAAATCAAAATCAACTAGGCAACATCAACAATGGGCTTTGCCGAGTTCACAAGTTTGAGAGAAACTCTACCATTAGCAATCTTGAAGCCTAACTACTTAGCCTTGCATTTGACAATGAAATTGTGAGTTGCTCTCGATCCAACATGGCTTAAACTTTTTTTCATTAATGGTTGTGCTTACAAACATAAGACTGTTCTTGGCTAAGGATCTTACATGGTAGACAAACCCTTATCCAATAGTAATTGCTGCAAATAAAAGAATACTTTTTGGATTTGGGTGTATTGAACTTGCATACCTTTGGCCTGTAATGCTTGTCATCATTGTTTGTCGTATCTTTCCCATGATCCTTATGTCCACTCTTTTCCTTTGAGAATTGAGAAAAATAGTCGATGAGTGATTCTGCCTTAGTGATAGCGAGTTCCAAATTCTACACACCTTGTCTCTCCAATTATACACGTGCCCAATCCTTTATGTGTCTATAAATATAAACTAGAAGTGAGAATCTTTAATAGATATGTAATCAATCTTTAATAGAAATGAACATAAGTCCTTGACATAGTTCCGTTATTGCCCACATTGCTTTAGCTAACATAAAGGACCATATGTCTCCTTGCCAGTGTTGGTTGGACTGAACAATTTGTTGGAATTCATTGTGAAGTCCTCTAAAGTATCTATTATATGAAGATCCTTATTCTTAACACTAAGCTTGCAATGCTACAATAGTTGTGGAACATGTTGTAAGTAGATGTACCATAACATAAACTCTCGATCCTCATTGACCACTGAAGAAGAGAAGAATGCATTGAGTTTGCAAACCATTATTATTGAAGCTAAGCTTCTTAAGGATTTGTTTGAAGGGAACCATATTTGCACTGGATCAGTCGATTGCTCAAGACTTCAATTGATTGGAAGCCCTATCTAGTCGATTGTCACTCATGCGGACAAATTTTATTCATTGAACCTTGCGTTTATCTAGTTGACTAGTGGATGATCCCTCCTTCACACACTTCCCTATAAACCTATGCAAAGAATTGGAACCAAGTTAAGTTGCAAATTATAATTTGGGACCTATTATCCAAGGCTTAACCAAGCTACTAGATAGTACCTAGCTAACACATCATCTGTGATGATGATGCCCAAAAGCAAAAGTCCAACATTATAATCACTCTTGTAATCTTTTAGAGGTTTCATGCCTTGAGCTCTTCAACCTCATTGATGTTTTTTCCCCTTAAATCCACCTCATGTTAGAATTTCAGCTCATATGCTTCAAGCTCCCCAACATTCTTCATTTGTCATATGATCCTCCTCATTTAAGAGTCCACCTCACTATAGATTGCCCTGGAGTACACCTCACATCGTGCCTATTGTCCATCAAATGTACTAAGCTTTCTGGGCTTGCTCCATTTATCATTTGAACCACCTCTCCTATGGGTCAACTTCTCTTCAAGTTACCTTAGAGTACACCTTGTATTAGACCTCTAGTCCTTCAGATGGATCAAACTCTCCTAGTTTAGTCTATGTGTAATTCAATCCACCTCGCCTTTTGAGTTCACCTTGCCCCTGACCTTTAAGCTATCAAACCAACGATCTCAATTGCATTTGCCATCACTCATTGCTCCTTGACAAAGAGTGTCCTCCAAGCTCCTTGAACCATGAAAACTATTCCAAGTCTTCGAGTCGTTGAGGGCAAACCAACTCAACCTTGTAGAAGACCAAACTTTACGTGATCCATATGCACAATTTTAGTCCTACAGACGTGATGCATATGTTAGAAACATAGGTTATCAAATCTAACTTGATATACTAAGTAGGAGGAGCATTGGCTCTTTGCTTACTTATTGCCTAAATAGGATTTTCTAGCGAGTTGATAAACCATGGATGTGCATGGAAGTTAATTGTGATAAGAATGAAATGCTCCCATTTTAGTTTCATATTGTGCAATTGGTTGCTAAAATTTGTTAGTTGTTTAGAAACAGGTGCCTTATTTGGTTCTACTTAATGTTTCAACCTAATGCAAGCAGTTGTGTCGCATTTGATCAATTAAAACAAAGGAAACTTTTCTTTTTACCCAATCTTTTTCTTTTTTTCTTCCTATCATTTAGGAAAGATATATTTTTTGTTTTGGTTATAAACATTATCTAGAATTGTCTCAAATTTGAACCCATAGTTGATCGTAGAACTTGAAAAGTATCGAGAGTAAAAGTAGGATCTACACATGGTATTCATTGACTTAGAAAAAACTTATGATAGAGTTCCAAGAAAAATTATATAGAGAATTTTAGAAAAAAGAGGTGTTAGTGTAACATATATTGAACTAATTAAGGATATGTATGAGGAAGTAACGACCAGAGTGAAAGACTTCAGGCTGATTAACTGAGGCATTTCTAATAAAGATAAGGTTATATCAAGGATCAACTTTAAGTCCCTATCTTTTTACATTAATCATGGACGAACTCACTGGACACATTCAAGACACAGTACCGTGGTGCATGTTGTTTGCAGATGATATTGTTTTGGTAGATGAGACACGTGAAGGAGTAAATGCCAAACTAGAATCTTAGCGGGAAACACTAGAAGTAAAAAGTTTTAGGCTTAGTAGAGTAAAGACAGAATATATGAAATTTAAGTTTAGCAATATTAGACGTAATGAGACAAGTGTTAAGATAGGAGATGACGAGTTGTCTGGAACTGAGAGCTTTAAATATTTAGGATCATTTTTGCAAGATGATGGAGGGATTGAGAGATGTCTTACATAGAATACAAGCAGGATGATTGAAATGGAGGAAAACGTCGAGTGTTTTTTGTGATCGTAAAGTGCCTCTAAAACTTAAAGGGAAGTTCTACAAAACGGCGATTAAATCTTCTATGTTATATGATGCTGAATGTTAGGCTACGACTCGAGCACATGAGAAAAAGATGAGAGTTGCAGAGATGATGATGTTAAGGTGGATGTGCGGACATACGAGGATGGACAGAATAAGAAATAAGAGCATTAGAGAAAAAATCGGTGTTGTATTTATTGAAGGAAAGCTCCGAGAGACACGTTTAAGGTGGTATAGACATGTACTTAGATGACCAATAAATGCTCCAGTTAGACGACGTGAAACGATGACAAATATACACATTAAACGAGGAAGAGGAAGAAAAAAAAAAACTTGGTTGGCAACAATAAAATAAGATAAAATTTATTTAAATATAGATGATGATATAGTAGGGGATAACACCCAATGACGTAGAAGAATCCATATAGTCGATCCCACCTAGTGGGATAAGACTTTGTTGTTGTTGTTGTTGTTGTTGTAGTTGATCGTAGAACTACATTAGAAATTCCTTGTTTGCTACTCAAATGCCCCCCTTAATGGTTTGCTATAGATAGAAATTCCATTATGGTCTGAATTTAAATTCCATTGTGGACTTAGCATGTGTTTGATTAATCAAATTTCTGATGTTCCATTTACTACAAAGGTTCCCAAGGAATTCATTACTTAGTTCTACGTGAAAAAGTTTGTGGTACCTAATTTATTATTATGTATATCACTTGTACCCCACACTTAAGCCCCTCTTTCATTGTGTTATGAGTAAGATAACACATATAGATACCCATTGATATGGGTGTGTTATGTTTCAAGGTTAGTAAAAGAATGGGATAATGCTCGACCTATTTGATACCACCAATTATGGTACTCATCCATCAGCCGCTGGAAACATCACTTCTTATCTGCCTTTTTTTACGTTATAACCAAAATTGAACTCTCCATGAGATTCATAGTTGCATTACTTATAGTTTCCATCATGTATAAAGGCATAACCTTATCCCTTTCTATTAGCTTAAAATTCACTTCTAACAATGCAGTCATTCCTACCTTATCACACTGGTCCCACAAGCCTACAAATCTATATTATCCACGTACATTAGAGATCACCAATTATATATTTTTTATTTTATTTATTTATTTATTTTATGGGTAAATGTGAAATGTATAGATGAGTCAAAATGTACTTTGTCGGTCAAGAATAGCTCATGTCTGTTAAAGTATCAAATTTGAGTAGATATCCAAGGTTATATATACATGCACTTATACTTTTTTTAAAATTCTATCCACATCCATTCTCAATTCCTCAAACATACTATGATTTCTTGTTTGTCATATATAGTAAATCATTGATAACCTGGTCTAGTCGCCTGGAATGCTGACGTGACACTTCCTGGTTTAATCTTGATCCCGCTTCGACCGTTGAAAATTTTCTCCTTTCCAATCACTCGGACCTGGTCCAGTTGCCTGGAATACTGATGTGGCATCTTGTTTCGGCTGATTAAATTTATCTCTTGTTCTGGTCGACTGAACCTGTTCTAGTCACCTGTATTAGTCCAGTTGCCTGAATCTCATTTTGTCGCTAGAGAGTTCCTGCATTAAGAGTTAGCACAACATAGTGGTAATGGCAGTTTCCGACTGTCCGATCTCAACTTTGGTATTCCCTCGGAACCCTTAGTTGGATCGGTGCTTAAGGTTGTTCTCGTTCCAAAGACGTGACCTTACTAGTTCTTTTTATCCAGAAAAACCACTCTACACAAGGTCCTTACCTTGCTTACCTTTTTAAACACTTGGTCCTCCGTCCTATTTGGACTTTCCTGCTTAGCTCTCGATCCTTAGACCACCCCGGCTCTCTCCGATGTCTAGACTTCGCTGACCCATCGAGACTCTCTTAGTGTCTTCAATCTTTGCTAAGACTTCCTTTGCCTAATCAAGTCCTGCAAATCTACTAGGACTTTCACCATGTTTAAGTTCTGCAAGCTTAACACAACATATAAGATCACAACATAACTTAACTTTGAACCTTTGTCATTATCAAATCTCAGATTCGATTATCTGGTGCTCTTACACCAATAATCTTCTCCTTTTTAATTTATAACAACCTTGTTCAAAAGTTAAGGAAATCATAATATGTAAACAAAACCCCCCCCTTAATATTTGGTGAGTTTTGAGAAATAATTAAAGAGATCAAAATTCAAAATTTCTTAACTTTTATATCTCTTTTATATTTCTCCCCCTTTATCATATATAAAAAACAATACATGTTAATTCCAAGTATTCGAAAAAGAACCAATGATAATGCATTAATTTAATGAATATCTAATAAACAAATTTATGAATTCAGACATGTATCCTTAGCTTTAAATTACTTTAAAAAATAATATTTAAAATAAATCAATTCCCTTTGACTCAAATGATATTCAATTATCACTAAGTCTTGATGGGAGTTGGTTACCTAAGTGATTTGTTTGATTTTTATACTCCATGATTCATGTTGATCCACTTGATCTACATATGGAATCAGGAGTAAGGTCATACTATCTCATGTCCATCTACGTGACTCAGTACACAATCATATTAAACCTAAGTGTTGTGAGATGCACTGACTCCTTAAATCTATAGAAACATGATTCTAAAGTAAGCCCTATGTTAGTTCCAAAAATAAATAGTAAAGTAAGTAAAATCATGTTCTATTAAACACATTCGAAATCAAAGAAAAATATATAACAAAACATTCATAATAGATAGTATGATGTTTTACACACTGTTTTACTACACTAACTAATCTAAAATCTAATTTGAAGTTGGTGGAGGAGGATGGTTGCTCATCCAGACCCACATCATCTCCATCATCTCTTGCTGTTGCTCCCTAATATGACGAAACCCCTTAATCATGGTCTCCTCAAGTCTGGAGAATCGATCCTCAAGTGTCAGAGCAACTGGAGGTGGTGGTAGTTAGGGGAAGTCTGAGAAGTCAAAGTCGGGCATCTCCTCACTAGCTGGTGGTGGCTGAGGCTGGCCCCCCTCTTACATGATATGACATTATCCGCTATTTTTATCCTAACTAATGCAAACTACCTAGCTCCTATCATGTCCAAATCAGACAGTGGTTTGACATTTCATGAGGAAACAAAGTTTAAAATATGTAATCAAGAAGTCAAAATGTGACAAAAGGGCATTTGCACCCTATGACTAGTAATGATCCCTGAGTAGTGAATAATAGAATAAAACATGTGCAAACTAATGTTTACAACTAGCTTATGACAAAAGGCATACAAAAGAAATGAATGAAGAGGGTGCATCATCGCAATGTCCCTAGTGCTAAGTGGCAAAATGCATTTGACCAAAACTCGGTACAAGACAGTCTCGTACTCGAAGTCTGGTCGGGCTAAATTGAGTTACCGATGATGTCCTCTCCTCGTCAAAGACATATGAATAAATCATATCTAGCGTGATATGAGAATAAGGATCACCAAATGGTAATGCTGATGGTGGAAAGCAAGAAAATGCACAGGAAGATTCTTTAAGTCTTAAATGTCTTCTAATTACTTTGAGAGTGAGTATGATATCCATATTCCCAACTCGAGTGGCATAGGCAAGATCATCTAACTTAACCAAGTTATTGTATAACTCAGCACACAATCCAATATTAATTGAGCTAGTACAATAAACTAGGTTACCTAAGCCATAGTGATCAATAACCTCTATGGTAGGTAGGCAGGACCAATAAAAGATGATCGACTGATGTATCTAGTAGGCATAGGTATGAAGGTGGAGAATCTAAGTCTAAGTCCTTCCGTAGGAAATCTACTATCATAACTAGGAATATTAAAGGGGTCAGCCTCGGTATGTCTTCTCTTATTCCTACAATATTTTTAATAATAAATAAATAAATAATTGAAAATGAAGGAAATTACTAGAAAAATATATTACCTAGCCATTGTGACGAAATCGTAGAGAGCTGTCTAACGATCGTAGAGAGGTTTTCGAGGATTTTGGAATAGGAATATGCGCTTGGAGATTCTGTCCGACCCTCTTCTTATAGAGGTTTTCTAAGCGCCTGAAAGGGTTCGGGGCGCTTGAATACATCCCATCAAACTGACCATGTCAAATTTTCAGGCGCTTGAAATTGATTCTAGGTGCCTGGAGACGTGATTTTTACCGCCAGTAATAAATGCATGACACTTCAGGCGACTGGACCTGGTCCGGTCGCCTGCTTAGCGCGGGATTTATTTGAGGCGCTTGGATTTTATCCGGGCGCCTGGAAGACAAGTATTGTTGTGCCCTAATTTTCATCTCACCCTTTCTATATGATCAATCAAGTTATTCCTATAGTTGTTGTGAGATGTTTTTCAATTTTACTTAGTTAAATTTAGTGTTTTGGAGATTACTTGACCTTATGTTAGATTCGAGTTTGACCTTTAGTTACTTAAGTGGACATTTCAAAAATGACTTCTAGGTCGTGGCGAGGCACAGGACTCTTCTTTGATCGGAATAACGACCACTTCCTTAGACAAAGTCAGCTCAAAAAATTATACACTTAGCTTACTTAGAGTCAAACCCTAGTGTAACTAGTTTATGATGAAGTGAGGTAGCTTCAGTTAGATTCACTTAGCTGAATGCATCAAGCTGAATACGCTTTATCCTTCTTGAATACACTTAGACTAGGTTTCAATAGCTTACTATCATCTCACTACTTCCTAATACTATGTCGTCAAGATCAATTAACCATTTCCTATGTAGCCATTTTACTTTAAGCAATTAAATTAAACTAAGCATGTAAAACTTAAAAACTAAAACAATCAAGGTATTCATGTAATCATGCATATAAGTTTAGTATTGACTCCTCCTGGATCATGACTCTGGTACGATCTATCCACATAATGGACTTGATCCTTGAGAACCCAATACTTGGTTGAATTTAATTGTCTAGTTAGACTTGACTTAGGGACCATGCTTAGATTCTTCTACTATTGATTAACTAGAGATAGATATGATCTATTTGTTGATTTAGTTTTGAATCCAAGTCCGGTCTTCTTGTACATAGCTCTTTGAGACCCATGTATCATGTCAAGATTCTTGAGGCCATGGTGAACTTTTCCAATGTTTCCCTAAACTCTTGAACTTGTCCTTTCAATAAGGAATTTTCTTCCTCAAGCTTTTGGACTTGAGTTGAGTTTCCTTTTTGAACTTAACTAGTTGAAGAAGTTAGGTTAACCTTTTTCTTAAGGTTTCAACCTCCTTAAGTAAAACTCGACCTTAGAATTGGACTGCTAATTTCTTTGTTAAACATTTAATCATTACATATACTTTTTTAATTGAAGAGGAGGGTACCTTGAGAGAACCTTCTGAACCAGATATGAATCCGTGGCTTGAGTCAGACTCGATTTCGGACTCGGAATTAGATTCGTATTTGGACTTGGACCTTGCCATGAGTGCTAAGTGGCTAGCTTGATCTCGTTCTTCCTCATCGGATGACTCATTCCATGTAGCCTTTAGTGCCCTTTTTGACTTTTGTCGTTTTAGATTCGGGCAGTTGGCAATGAAGTGCCCCTTTTTGTTGCACCCATAGTAGTCCAATTTTGTTACGGTGGCTCGACTTGAGTCGGATTATTTCTCTTTGGTTTGCTTAGTCCCTCTTCTCTTTTTGATTAATTTTCGAATGAGGTTAACCAGCTCGGAGGCCACCTCGTCGTCCAGCTCGGATTCAAATTTATTGGACTCGGACTTGAATTTGACCTTCTCCTAACCTGCAACCAAAGCAATACTTTTCTCGACCTGTACTGAGTTAGTCTGTTCATGCAATTCGAATTCAGAAAATAATTCATCTAATCTAATTTTAGACAAGTCCCGGGATACTTTGTATGTATTAACCATGGATGTCCACAAAGTGGTCCTCGAGAAGGCTTTTAGAGCGTACTCGATTACATTTCGATTTTCTACCTTTTGTCCGAGTGTAGTCCATTCAAGATGTCTTGGATGGGTGCGTGAAGTTGGCTAGCCATTTCGCCATCCTACATTTTTCATGTTATGCAAATTATTAAGTAGTAAATCACATTTACATACCTTAGTGTCCTAGGTGCCTTCGTGCAACTCTGTAAGCTTGTCTCACAGGTCTTTTGCGTTGATGAATAGACCGACGCAGTTGAGCTCTTCTTTGGATAAACCACATTGCAAGATTTGAGTGGTTTTTGCATCCACTTCAATTTGCCGTTTCATTCCAGTTGCCCACTTGTCACACTCTAACAGTTTTCAAAGATCGTCTGTGGAAGGAGTAAACCCTATCTGGATGATGATCCACATATCGACTTGGGTCTTCAAGAAACATTCCATCCGACCCTTCTAATATCCGAAATCGTCTCCACAGAAGAAAGGAGGTCGGAGGGTACTGTAGCCTTCTTGATAGGTCATTTAACAAACCTCACAAAAATACACATATGAAAAACAATGTACCAAGACTTAGTCTTGGATTAATAGTGTGGGAAAAAAAAATTAATGAAAAAAAACTTGAAATAAATGCTCAAATGGTGGTTGCACCATATCTGACCCTGCTCTGATACCAATTGTAGGATCGAAAATATACTGGGGGATGTGAATAGTGTAAAATCTTTTCTTTTTGTCTTCGTTAAAACCCATAAGAGTACGCAGTGGTAAAAGTAAAAACAAAATAAAGATGCAAATCTTTTTTATTTGGTTCATAGCCGTAAAGCTGCTAATCCAAGGCTTGTGATCCGAAATCGCTTAACGATGGGCAATCCACTAAATATCTCTTTCTCGTTGGAGATAAGAGACTCGCTTCTTTACACAAAAAAGGATACGGTAACAATATTACTGTCCCCTTTAAAAATAAAGTACAAAAGAAACGATATAATATATAAACTTGTATACCGACTTTAAAGATGATGAAAATGAAGTATGAGGTCAGAGTTGTAGCATCACAACAATGAAGTTGAGTGTCGACCAAGAGATGGAAGCACAAGCACCTAGAATTGATGATTTTGAGCTTCTGTCCGAAACTTCTTTTATAGACTTTTTCAGGTGCTTGGATCCGTTCCAGGCGCAGTTCATCCAGATTGTATCCAATTCGGCTTGGGTTTATTGGTTCCCAGGCGCATGGACTTAGTCCAGTCGCCTGGAATGCCGATGTGGCACTTCCGGATTTAATCTTGATCCCACTTCGACCATTGAAATTTATCTCCTTTCCGAGTCGTGCGACTGGGCGATCGCGAATCTTGGCGTGGCATCTTGTTTGGTGATTAAATTTATCTCTTGTTACGTCATTGGACTGTTCGATTGATTAGACCTATTGTAGTCGCCTGGATCAGTCCAGTTGCCTGAATGTAATTTTGTCGCTAGAGAGTTCCTGCATTACAGAGTGTTAGCACTAGTGGTAATGACAGTTTCTGATTGTCCGATCTCAATTTTGGTATTCCCTCAGAACCCTTAGTTGGATTGACACCTAAAGTTGTCCCCATACCAAGGATGCGACCTTACCCATTCTTCTTGTCTAAAAGAACCACTTCACACAAGGTGCTTACTTTGCTTACCTTTGTCAAACATTTGCTCCTCCGACCTATTTGGACTTTCTTGTTTAGCCCTCGATCCTTAGACTACCTCGGCTCTCTCCGATGTCTAGACTCCGCTGACCCACCGAGACTCTCCTGGTATTTTCGATCTCTGCTAAGACTTCCTTTGCCTAATCAGGTCCTGCAAATCTACTAGGACTTTCACCCTGTTTAAGTCTTGCAAACTTAACTCAATATATAAGATCACAACGTAACTTAGCTTTCAACCTTTAGCATTATCAAAATTTAGATTTGATTATCTGGTGCTCCAGTACCTACAGACGCATTTGCTTGTAAGTAAACACTCTTGCTATATTTGCAACCACCACTTGATCTTGCTCTAATTCTCTTTAACTGGCCTACATCTGAAGAACAAATGCTCTTGGGACTCCAACTCTTACCTCAAGGTACTGTTGTTTGTCACGAGTAGGAAGCCTCCGGTGTGCCAACATCCATAGAGTGAAAGCGTGACTTAACTACAAGTAGCTCTTCCACACTATACTTATGAAGTAATCACATGTCTTCTTGGCTCCTATCTCAGTTATAACAACTTTATCTAGTTGAAGGTGATAACTAGGTATAGTCCTAAAGACCTATAAATAGGATGGTTGAGCTACATTGAGAGTGGGAAGCATTGTAGGGAGAGAGAATCCTACTAGCCAACTTTGTTTTTGGTTATTCTTATAGTCAGGTCAAGAACGGTCAGGCAAGAGTCAATCAAGCTTGATTCAGAACCAAAAAATAAACTGTAGAAGCACTTCTGACAAGGAGGAAGAACTTTACCCCAGCTGAGAGACTTTGAGAGCATTTCTTACAAATTACATTTGGATGCCTTATAATTTATCCTCAAATAATGACTTCATAGATCCATTCGGTTGAAGATACACTTTTACACTTGTGCTTGGGTTAGTTGAAGCGAGCCCTAAGATCTAATTGTAATTTGTCCTTACCTGTTGGCTTCCTTAGTAAACTCATAATCCTAATTATCAAGGAAAAAGGTAAAAGTTTACTAGTGTTCTTTAGGCAAATCACAATAGATAGATATGCTTGTCATCTACTCGTGTTAGCTTAACATCAAATTTACTGGTGTGTTAATGTTAGTTAGAACCAAAGTTTAAAATGTCATGCCAGAGTTTCGATTTATGATTGGAATAAATACGATTTCGATATCTTGTGCCTTGCTGAAACATTTTTAGTACTTTTTTAAATATAAAATATATTAGTTAAAAAATATTTTTATTAATATTTGATTACTATAGATACTTTCTATTGAGTTAGATTTGATATTATCTTGAAAAATATTTGATATTTATAGAGTAAAAGTTGATTTAGGGTTAAACTAAAGTTCGCTAAATAAATATGACATGATCAAGTAAGTTTAAACTGAATTAATTTGGATTTATTATGATCATTTTAAAATTAAACTAAATTTATATATAAAATAACTTAATTCATTAGTAGTGGTATATTTTATAAGGTTAGAAATTATATTATATTAAATATTTTTATCTTTTCTAATAATATGTATCCTTCATGTTGAAAAAGGATGGATGGAGAGAAAAAATTATATTTTTTTTCTCCCATAGATGGATGGAGGAAAAAAATTATGTTCTCTCATACGTGGATGGAGAAAATAAAAATTCCCATGAACAGTTGGAAGGAAAAAAAAAATCAGATGAAAAGCAAAGAAAAAAAATTAAGAAAAAACACAGAAGTAGAAGAGAAAAAGAAAACAATGGCATACTAATATTAATTCCTAGTTTTTTTAGATTAGTTAATTTTTTATGGGTGTATAAATGGTTGCTTCCTATTTCAGATAATAGTAGAGAATCAGATTATGCAAATACAAAACTAACTAATTTATTCATATTCTATAAAACAATTGTAGATTGTAATAACAGTTTTGCTATAAACATTCGATCTCTCTGGTGCAAAAGGGGAAACCCTCCCCAGGGACCCCCCTCTCGTCTTTTTTTTTTTTTTTAAATATCTCTCTGTACTATATGGACAGGGAGAGCATCTCATTAGAAGATCAAGATTTTCATTGTTGAGAGTATCGCATATCATTTATTTATATGCTGCTTGTCCTACAAATTGCATCTATATTTTTCAAAAACCAAGTCAGACCTGAAGAACTACAGAAGTTTATAAAAATAACAAATTTCTAGCCATGCTGAGTTTAGTTTGGGACTTCATCTTTCCAGCATTGCACAACTTGCACTAGCCTCGGTTAATTATGATATCTTTTTTATGTACAGGTCTGACGGAAAAGAAGTGCTTATTGATAACAAAGAACTAAAAGCTAATTACCCATTGTTGGTAAGCTGCACAGCCTATTTATTCCATTGTTGTAATTTTTTTTATGGCACTAGCATGGATATTGAAATTGAGTTTTCCATACTAGTTAATCAGTTTCTACGAGCAACACATTCGCTACAACCCAAACCAATGAGCTATTTCAACAAAGATCGACAATTTCCTTTGTAAAACACGCTGGAGATTATGGGCCTTAATTATTTGCTCACTAATGGTAGGCAGGAGAGTTTTCTCTGCAAAATCAGTTAGCCTGCTTTGAGTTTTTTCTTTTTTCCTTCATATGAAGTATGTGTTGTAACATTGGCAACTAAGAATGAGATGTTTATGTCATTACATTTTCCACGCATTACTATGTATATAAGTTTATCAACAATTTTTTTTGGAAGTCAATAGATCCAAAAGTTTTTGTCAGCTGATGTTGAGTAATACCAGTTTGTAGCTTTATCTGCCTGGCTCTTTGACAAACTTACAGATTGGAAAATTAGTCAAATATAGTTGACAGCAGACAAATCATTGGCTTATGTGAGCGAGGGCATAATTGTAGTGTTATTAAACTGTCGATGGAACATCAATATTTATTTTATTTATTTTGACTTGTTTAGCTGTCGACTGTTAGATGCCCGTATCTCTAATAATTGTTGCCATTTTTTGTTATAATCAGGTAAGTAAAGGCAAATTTTTAAGTTTGTTTTCAATTAAGACTCGTCGTTTGATGGTCTGGAAAACAAAACTGTTTGTCAATTATGTGGTTGCAGTTCAAATTAAGATGCCCTTGTTGAATTGAATGATGCTGTAGCATTCAATGTGAATCATCAGGAATAAGGAGCTCAACTAACATTAAGAACATGAGAATCTCTACGTCGCTAAATGTGTCGTCTTTCTGGTACAAAATGAAATTGAAAACAATGTAATTGAAATTTTGTTTGTTTGGCATAATTTTTTTTAATAATTTTTGAATGTTTAATATTTGGTGCAATTTAAAATTTTGATTAATAGAAATTTTATAATTGGGTAACCAAAAATATAAATGGTTTTTTAGATTTCTTTTTGTTAACCACCTAATTTGCATGATAACATGGATTGAGAGGCTCACCTCGACAAATTAAGTTTATAGCATTGAAGAAATGATACACCTAATGATGATACTGATAATGCTCGACGGGTCAAACCAGTGGAAACGGGGGCCAATGAATATTCGGGCAAAGAAGGGGTTCAAGAAAGGAAGCAGATGTGTTGGGATCTGACGGAGGAGGTTAAGAGTAAGGGGACTATCAAGCCCCAGACCAAGAGACGACAAGTGAAGGAATACTTAAATGCAAGGGTAGGCCATTCAGTAGCCTCATCTAACAACCACCCGACTGTGCTATGAGGCTAGACAACTCGACCACCTCATCTATCAGCCACTCGGCTGTGCTCTGGGGCCAGACCACTCGGTCGCCTCATCTATCAGTCATTCGGCTGTGCTTTGAGGCCAAGCCACTCGGTCGCCTCATCCATTAGCCACCCGACTATGCTATAAGGCCTACTCATTTGGCCGTCTTGCCCCTTTTAACCCTCCAGCTATCCCACAAACCAGTCATTGTTAGGACAGGGTGTGTAGAGACTTCATGAAGGATGCCTCTAGTCTGAGTCATTATTCCTTGTCCCCTACCGGCTTGATGTCATGAGAATAAAACCCTTCGTGGCTTACCACGTGGAGGATCTGCTCAGAACTTGTCCCAATTGCTTGCCAAAAGGCATCTTATAGGCGACCGTGGGAAAAACTAAGCAGCGAAGGTTGCCATATAAAGGCTAGGACGAGGAAAAGGTAAAGGGAGAACTCTCTGAATATTCCTTTTGGATACAACTGCATTTCTTCTTCTTTTCTTCTTTCATCTTCTTGTCTAACTTAGGCATCGGAGGGTCATAGCCGGGACCCCGATGAGCATATGACTTGTGTTGATTTTAGCATAGAACTATTGCTGTGAATCGTGAGAACCCACCCTTCTTTGAGTCTTCTAGGGAAGAACATTCCAAAGCGAGCCTCATCAGTTGGTTCTGTTTGTGGGAAACATTACTGAGTAAGACGTCGAAATGCATATCCAAGAAGTTCCTCCTTGGATGCCTCCCCAAAGGAGATGCTCATCATGGTGACTCCCTCCCAATTAACTGCCATGATCAACCAAGCAGTGGCGGACTCATGTGTTAGGAACAATAGTGTCGCTAGAGGGGGGGGGGGGTGAATAGCGATTTCACTTGTTGCTTCGAATTCGTTCGATTGCTTGTCTACAATTGTTGTTAGTGTAGCGGAATACAAATACAAATGATAACAACATTACAAACATAATACAAGCGATATAACATGGTTCGGAACCTAGGGCTCCTACTCCATGGGTCGAGCTCAAGTGAGCTATAGTGATGCACACTACCACTAATAAACCTCTCCTTATCGGAAAATACTCCGGAGGTGAAGAAACCTCTTACAAAGTAATTACAACAATAATACAAGAAACACAACAAGTATACTAATCAATAAGCTAATACAAGTAAAGAAAATTTTACACAAAGAACTCTTGATTGTTTGCTTGTTGATTGCTTTGGATTGCTCTTGAAGGTATGGAATGCAACAATACTTCCCCTTCAAATCGCACCAAGAACCATTGACGAAATCCTCCCCGTCAAGCTCCTTTTAAAGCCTCCACGCGACCTGGATTTTTTCCTGACAGTCGACTGCCCAAAGGTAACAGTCGACTTCCTACAGTGCCGTTGTCTCACAATGGACTTAATTCACGTTGACATTCTAGTAAATGGATACATCATTAGTTGATTGTCCATACCAGCAGTCGACTGCTATCCAATCGACTACTATAACTTCTGTGCTCGTGATTGCTTAAACCAGTCGACTGCCATCCATGGCAGTCGACTGGCCAAGACTAGTCGACTGCCTAAAGCTGGTAGTCGACTGCCAAAGCTTCACCCGAGCAGTTGAAGCTCAGTCGGCTACTTGACTAATCACCTGATCATAATCTCAGTTGTCTGATCCAATTTGACTAGGTTGCCAAGTGTCAAACACTCGCCCAGTCGACTGTCCAATATCTCAGTCGACTCGACAATGAGGTTTAACTCAAGTATAATCTCCTCATACTTGATAGACTACCCTTAGCCTAGACCCAAGCCTTCTAGCCACTTCCATCAGCCTCACGCTTATCGGATCCATCCAAGTCATCCATACGCTAGCCTTCATGTGTTTCTATCGGTTATTGTCATGCTAACCAGGTCTACTTTGCCAAGATACATTTGGACTTATGTGACCAAGACAAACCCTTGGATTTTACACTGCCAAACATTGGACTTATGCCACCAAGACTATAGCTTGGACTTTACGCTGCAAATATCACACCCTTGGACTCCCTAATTACCAAGTATCCATACTTAAATTTTTATCGCCAAAGTTCACTTGGACTTTACGTCGCCAAGACTACAACTTAAACTTATGCTGCCAAGACTATATATTTGGACTTTCCTTGCTAAGTACCAATGACTTGGACTTTACCATTGCCAAGATCCATGCTTGGACTTTCCATGCCAAGACTGATGCATGCGAACGCGACCTCAAATCTTGCGACGGAGATCGTCGAGGACTCGAACCGCGCGCTCGCGCTCAACGCCCGCAAGTGCATGGATGTCGTCAAGTAATAAAAAGATTATCGATCCCACAAGGACTGAGATTCGAGTACCGATTTGTTAAGTGGACGTTATTGTTCGGAATTCAGTTCTAATGGTTATGATTGCGAGGGTTGTCGACGGTCCTAACTCAATACGGTGTCACACGGAAGAAGAAAAGGCTTGCTGTGAGTCTTTGGAAGGAAATCTAGGTTTCGATTTCACTTGTGTGTCGCAAAACATGCAATCAATTGGGTGTTTTCTAAACGTCTAACTATGACCTTGTGGAAGGGATATCATACACTCCCCCGATGAGCCTTCGCATCTATCAGGAGCTATCTCTGCCTTAGCAGGTCGACCCCTGGCGTTAGGACGGGATAGGCAGTACGAGGATGCCAAATCAATCCCTGCGACGAATAGTTTCCAATTCTATCGCACCCTTCTATCTACAGTTACAGGAGATGAGGTCAACCCCTAGGTTCCTTCTTAATTATCCTAAATCTTAGATACGAGGGTTGTCACCCCTCGTATCGACTAGTACAGTAGATAGAAAACCAAAACACATAGATATCAGTCTAAACTAATACCAATTGCAAATACAAACTCAAGAACATAATTTAATTTGGAATAACATGTTCTACGCACACAAACTACTCTCTAATTATAGAATCGAAGAATCTACTCCATAAATATGAGAGGAGAAACACAAAGCACAATCATATTCGTATAAACAATGAATATTATGCAAAGAACAGAAATTACAATGCAATGTGACACTTCTCTTCGCCGTTGAAGTGCAGAACTTGGATCTCCGGTAGCTTTCTTCCTCCCCGTTGCGAGTTCCCGAAGCTTTTTAGGGCGTTGGAGTGTCGTTCCAGCCGTCGTGCCTCCCTCCTAGGGTTTGGGCGTGACTTTCCTTATATAGATATCAGGTCGGCTCTTCACAAAATTCAGAAAAAGACCTAATCGCGCCAAAACATTGGGCCGCCACACGGCCAGGCTGTGTGCGACCCTGTGGTGGCCAAACTCGAGCCTCGGGCACGACGGCAGCCATGTGTAACGCACGCCCTTATCTTTTTTTATGACATATAGGGATCATTTCACAATCTACGTACTTAACGTGTTTTCATGGCATAAACCTTCTCTTATACATGCATTACCTATCATATTCGTAATAAGCATGTTAACATCTCTTATCTCTTTTTATAACATGCATAACATAAAATATCCATTCATGAGTTCTAGCATATCAAACTTTTATAAGTAACTGAACAGTAACATAACTAAGCAACATTCAACATGGTACTAATAAATCTCAAGTCTTATAAGCGGAAGCAAATATCTTAAGGTGTTCACTGAGCATATAAATATAAGCAGATAGTAATAGGGTCTTTTTCCACCATGCCACTATCACACCCACTTGGCCCCTCCTGCTACTTCCTCTTAGTTCATGTTTCCTTTATCTGCAGTATATGGACAACATAAACTATAAGCATATAGCTTAGTAAGATTCTTGCCTACTCATAAAAGCCACAAACCTCATCGAACAATTAGAAAAACAGGAGCATACTAGCATAAATAGCATAAGTATTTCATAACAACACTATGTATCAACTTACCAACGCAATGAAAACATAAGCATGACATACAATTTACATAAGCATGCTAAACATAATTAAATCTAAGCAGGGCATAAATTAAACATAAGCATTCATGATATCATCATCCCTAACATGCATAAAGGACATAGTCCTAAGCATTCTTAAACTTAACGTAAGCATTCATAATTTCATAAATCATAGACAAGCATCAAGGACATAATCATAAGCATTCTTAAACTTGACATGAGCATTCATAATTTCATAAATCAAAGACAAGCATCAAGGACATAATCATAAACATTCTTAAACTTGACATGAGCATTCATAATTTCATAAATCAAAGACAAGCATCAAGGACATAATCATAAGCATTCTTAACTTGACATGAGCATTCATAATTTCATACAAGTCCTTTCTTTTCAAAACATATACATATAGGTACTTCAACATAATCATAACTTGAATGAGGGGCCCCAGGTTAAGTACCATATAATGCGCTTCCTAATAGGTCAGTAGCGAGCCACCAGACCTACTAGAGCAAGACCTCTTACGTCTTACCAGGGCAAGACCTCTTACATCTTCTTATGTCCCTATGGATTTGATTAATGACCACCTGACGGGTCGGGTACTTAACCTCTTACAAAGTAAAATACTTAATTCCTTTCTTTCTTGTCATATCATAAAGAATGCTCTTAATCCCCAACATAAAAAGGGAAGCATCTCAATCTTATCTTATCATAAAGAGAGCTCTTAATCCCTACTTGAAAGGGAAGCATCTCCATCTTATCTCATTATAAGGAGAGCTCTTAATCCCTACTTGAAAGGGAAGCATCTCCATCTTATATTATCATAAGGAGAGCTCTTAATCCCTACTTGAAAGGGAAGCATCTCCATCTTAGGCATTTTCATGGCATACATGCATTCATAACATAAGAGTACCCTAAAGGGGTCCTAAAGCATAAACATGTTTATCACATAAGCATATTTCATAAACATATTTCTTGGCATATTAAATCATAAGGCATGTTCATCACGTAGGCATATTTCATGGCATATTACATCATAAACATGTTCATCACCTAAGCATAATTCATGGCATATTATAATCATCCACATAACATATTTCATGGCATATAAAAATCATAATCATGTTCATCACATAAACTTATTTCATGACACATAAAAATCATAATCATGTTCATCACATAAACATATTTCATGACATATAAAAATCATAATCATGTTCATCACATAAACTTATTTCATGGCACATAAAAATCATAATCATGTTCATCACATAAACATATTTCATGGCATACCATATGTCCTAATTTCCTAAGGGGTGTTTTCATGCAACCCTAGCTCTGCCACCATTGTTGGCCGAAACTTGTAGGGTGCCAATTTCCCTATTTTTGTTACCTAAATTCCTCCTGGAAGGCATACAACCTAATACAACTTCATAAGGGGTATTTTCATGAAACCCTAACCCTAAACCTAATGTTGGCCGAAGCATGTAGGGCACCATTTTCTTTATTTTTGTTACATAAACTCCTACTTGAAGGCATACCACCTAATACAACTTCATAAGGGATATTTTCATGAAACCCTAACCCTAAACCTAATGTTGGCCGAAACATGTAGGGCACCATTTTCTTTATTTTTGTTACATAAACTCCTACTTGAAGGCATACCACCTAATACAACTTCATAAGGGGTATTTTCATGAAACCCTAACCCTAAACCTAATGTTGGCCGAAACATGTAGGGCATCATTTTCCTTATTTTTGTTACATAAACTCCTACTTGAAGGCATACAATCTAATACAACTTCATAAGGGGTATTTTCATGAAACCTTAACCCTAAACCTAATGTTGGCCGAAACATGTAGGGCACCATTTTCCTTATTTTTGTTACATAAACTCCTACTTGAAGGCATACCACCTAATACAACTTCATAAGGGGTATTTTCATGAAACCCTAACCCTAAACCTAATGTTGGCCGAAACATGTAGGGCACCATTTTCCTTATTTTTGTTACATAAACTCCTACTTGAAGGCATACAACCTAATACAACTTCATAAGGGGTATTTTCATGAAACCCTAACCCTAAACCTAATGTTGGCCGAAACATGTAGGGCACCAAAACTTCATATTTTCTTTCATGTAACATGTCCTACAAAACTAATATACTGCAGGTGAGGAAATCTTACATCCTTCGCTTGCTTTTAGTTGGTAGATGACCTGATGGAAGCCAAGAACTAGCCTTCCCTTGCTTGGATGAGGTTCGGCCAAAGGGTGAAAATGGAGAGGGGGAGAGATGGTTTTCGGTGAGGAAGAAGAAGAGAAGAAGAAGTGGCCAAGTGGAAACTTCCCTCTTCTTTATAAAGGGAGGAAGAGAAGTTTCTCTTCTCTTTTCCATGCCTCTTCATTTACCCCCATCACACTTATCTACAATTTCCCCCCTTCCTCTAATGATCTAATCCTATTGGGCTTTTGGTTAGTGGGTGTATCTATAGGGCTTGGCTATCTCTAGAGGTTTGGGGTTCAATTCCTAGGCCTTGCATCTCTTTTTTGGCTATTTTCTTTTATTTTCGAAAAAGACCCACCTAAAGCCCATTATCGTAAAGCCAAAAATTCTCGTAAAATTACTAGAAATTTTACGGGCGTTACATGCCCTAGCCATGCTCCCTACTGCATCCAGCTGCCAAATGCTCTTTTTCGCTCCGAAAGTGCTACCGTTTTTCCCATGAAATGCTATCTTGCACACAAAAGTACAAAGAGCAGATCTTCGAACCATAAAATAGGAAATGCATGCAAAACAAAGTAAAATATGCATGAAACAAACATAAAATGAAATGAGATGTGAGCGAAAACTACTCCTAAAACCCTATATGTTTTGCTCACATCAATTCCCCCGGACTTAGATCTTTGCTTGTCCTCAAGCAAATTTCAGTGCCATGAAATTTAAAAAAAGTATTGTTCCATACTTAGCATGTTAACTAAATTTTCAAGTGATATTTGCAATCAAAGCAAAGTAGATATGTTCTAGAAATTCACTAAGTTAGCTCCTCGTGCTCGTGCTAAGCGAATCTTCTTAGGGAATACCCGTTCCATGGTAAGTTAAGTCGTCATCCTATAGCTTTTCTAAGGTCTTCGGCTCTTAGGCATTTACTTGCCCAAAGCGATGGTCGTTCTCTAGATCTAGCACAAAGTTTCAAAGACGTGCTCGGTATTGAGAGAAATTGATAGGTATTTCCCCAATAACTTAACTCGGTCTCAAAGGGGCACCTAACTATTTCCACCCACAATAACTAATTTTTTTTATCCCTCATATTTTTTTTTCAATTTTTTTTAACTCTCTTTTCCTTTCTTTTTGTCTTTTCTTATTCCATTTTTTTTTCTTTTCTCTCTTTCTGTCTTTTCTTATTCCATTTTCTTTTCTTTTCTCTCTTTCTTGGGATTTTGAATTTTCCGAATAGGCTTCCACAATTCGAGCATCTCCAGTAACTTAAATGCTAAATTTAGAGTCACCTATGGATTCCAAATTACTAGACTACTGAGATGAATCATAACTAGATACGTATTGGATTTTCCCTTTCAGAATGTTCGTCATGTGTAGGTGTAAAAATAAAAGCTGACCAGTGTAAGTCTAGAACATTCATTAGAGCAAATAAAATAAAATACCACGAGGTAAATGAAGTTAAGCTACCCATGGAAACAACTCACGAACAAACTTTAGAAATACTACTGAGGCAGCTTTATAGATAACAAAAATTAAGTGCTGAAAGAAACTAAACAACTTATGCATGAACAACTGAATGCTAACCATAATGTAAATATCAGGATAGAAACTACTCCCAGAAACAAAATAAAACAAAACTTGGGCCCCCTCAGACTTAAGCGAAGCATACCTCTAGTATGGTGGATGAGATGGAAAGTCCGGTAGCCTCGGCATCTCGGGATCTTGGGAGAATCTGGTGTTGAGCTGCTGATGCCACATGTATATGTGGTCAATTTGAGAGCTGGTGGATACAACATCTGCTCGGTGCTCCTCCTCCCGGGCCCACTGTGCTTGTTGAGCGAGCATGTGTTGCCGCTTCTCCTAGCGGTAGGTGGCCTCATCTTGACGACGGGTAGTCTCCTCCTGGAAGTAGATGCGGGCCTCGTCATAAAACTCCTTGGCCCGCTGGAAGTGCTCCCAGAAGCCTTGAAACTCTACCTACGTATAGGCGCTCTGCTCCTCCCATCGTTGCCTCTGCGTCTGCTGCTCAGTATATATGTCGTCGAGGCACGATCAGAACTCCAAAAAATCATAGGCAGATATACCTGCATCCTTCTCAAAAGTAGAAAAAGGTGGTGGTGCAGGTGCAGGCTCATGTCAACGTGGACTAGGTGGGCTCCTATACATGTGTGGACTGGAGGGAGAGTGATGTATAGGGGTGAAACACACGGTGCAGTGCCCCTTTATCCCTTGCGCAACACAGCCGTGTGAAAACACATGGCCAAGCCCTGTGAGCTGTTGGAATATGGAGCACGACCGTGTGAAAACACATGACCGAGCCGTGTGCCCCTTATTTCTCTCTCATGATGCACAACGGTCCGAATTCTCCTTACATGCTCGGTCGTGTAGGTTCAAAATGATTTTTGTTTCTACCTAGCAAGTCCTTTCTAGTCTTAATTCAAATGCAACACACTAAACGAATATAAATCAAAGTTCAAAACAAACGAATGTAGCAAACTAATAAGAAATAAACACAAAATCTAAACTCGGGTTGCCTCCCAAGAAGCGCTTGTTTAAGGTCTTTAGCTCGACCGTACCGTTATGCTTCAGCTTGGCTTTGATGGCCAAAGGAGATCTTTCTCCCTCCCCTGATGTGTTTGAATCTTGCTCGTGGGGGAGCAAGATACTTGCTCACTTTTCGCCTCTTGCCTTTTGGTCCTCCATCACTATCTCCCTTAAATCTTGCTCGTGGAGGGGCAAGATACTTGTTAGTTACTTTCCTTGGCTCAAGATTAAGCATGCTTAGCCTCAAAGAATTTTTAGGAGTTTGATCATAATATTTCATTTCATCCATATGCTGTAAATAATGTAACTCACCACAAAAATTCTCACCAAAATGTTGGGACCGTTGTGACCGCTAGAGGGGGGGGGGTGAATAGCATCGATGTTGGTTGATGGATTACGATCGTGATTGCGTCTACAAGTCGTGTTAGTGCACAATGGAATAATAACAATTAAGCAATAACGCTAATACAATCACGCAAACACAATGATATAACGTGGTTCGGAATCGAATGGTTCATACTCCACGGATCGAGCTCAAACGAGCTCTAGCAATGTGACCACACACCACTAATCAATAATAACTCCTTCTCGAAACAATCCGAAGGTGGAGAAACCTCATACAATGATTACAAAAGTAATACTAATCAAATACAAGAAAATACAAATATGAAATGCAATATAAGTAAAGGAAATCACTTTACAAGAGCTTTTGATTGCTTGATCTTTGATTGCCTTGGACTAGCCTTGAAGACCCTGATTTGCACCAGCAAATCACTCCAAAATGCCCAAGAAAATCGCTGCCAAAATCCCTCTTCCGAGCTGCTTTTATAACCTGCAATCGGGCTAGATTTTCGCCTATCAGTCGACTGCACGAGACCATCAGTCGATTGATGCCACTGTTGTCGTGAGACAATGGCTACATCCACGCTGAAAAAATCCAACGGATACACTATCAGTCGACTGACCATACCCATCAGTCGACTGATGGCTCAATCAGTCGAGTGGTTGCGCCGATCACTCGATTAGAGAACCTTCTGTGCCCAAAATCTCGAGCACTAGTCGACTGATCACCAGATCAGTCGACTGCTCAGGCCAGCAGTCGACTGCCCACCTCTGGCAGTCGACTGCTAGGGCACTCTCCGTAGTCAAACCCTAGTTGACTCACACCAGTCGACTGCCACATGGTACCAGTCGACTGATACACCTCAAACATGAGGTTTTAACCCAAGTATGGTGCCCCCATACTTGCTAGATCACCCGTAGCCTAGACCTAAGTCTTCTAGCCACCTCCGTCAGCCTCGCGCCTATCAGATCCCTCTAAGTCATCCATGACTTGTTCATCCATACGCTAGCCTTCAGGTGCTTCCATCAGCTATGTCATGCTAACGGTGTCTACACCGCCAAGGCACATTGGACTTACGCTGCCAAGACTCCGCTTGTACTTTACGCCGCTAACCATTGGACTTATGCTACCAAGACTTCCGCTTGAACTTTACGCTGCCAATATCAAACCCCTTGGACTTCTCAAATGCTAAGACTCAAGCTTGGACTTTCCCTTGCCAACCCATGTGGGACTTTCCATGTAAGACCCATGCTTAGACTTTACATGCCAAGTACTCAAGACTTGGACTTTCCATGACATGGTCAACCCTAGTCAACCATCAAAATCCCCCTCGAGTCAAACTCGAGTCCGGTCAATCATGACTCGGGTCGATTGCACCAACAATCTCCCTAAAACATTATCAGACATCAATGTCAAACCTCCATGTCAAACATCAAAATATTGTTCGAGTCAAACTCGAGTCCGGTCAATCGTGACCTGGGTCGATTGTACTAACAATCTTCCCCTTTTTGATGTTTGACACAACCACATACCTTTGAGTTAGAACACTAACTCAAATCTTCTTACAAATTATCCCAAATTGGTAATCCCATAAATTCTCCCAATAATTCTCCCAAACATTCTCCCCCTTTTTGATCTCCAAGAAGGTCAATGTCTCATGTCCCAATGAGATCTTATAATCTCTCCCTTGGTCCAAAAATATCTAGGATGCCTACAATCCTCCTAGCGATAAGTCCCATATCACTCAAGAGAGGCAATCCTACAAACTCTCTCAATTTCCAAATTGAATATCTCAAAATTCCCATTTCTCCCCCTCATGAGGAAAAAATAACATCCATCATCCCATGATGGATACCTCTATCTAAAGGCTTGCTCCCCCTTGACCATTGCACTAACAATGTCTTTGGGAAGTCCCTAAGCCAATAGGAACTCTAAACCATCAAAAATAAGGTCTAAAGTTCAACATTGAACTTTTCCATACCTTAAATTTGATACATCACCCTAACAACTCTCCTAATCCATATCAAATGGATTTTCACCCTTTATAATGCTTCCCAAAGCATATCCTAGGGTTAGGAGTAGTTAGAGAACTTTACCGTAGCTGAAAATGGGCTAAACAACCTTGTTTTTCCGAAATCAACCTATCAATCATTGTCTCAGAATCACTGATCGCCATCAAAGGTCGAATGATCGATAATCAAATTCTGAATTTCAATTATCAAAAATGAATTTCAAAAATTCATAAATAATTATAAGTAATTCGAAAAATCATGAAACTTCATACGTATAATACTTATGACCAATACAATGAGTGAAAATTGTTTGAAAAATATTTTACCCATTAAAATAGGAGATTGATACAAAGTTCAAAAACCATTAAAACTTTAATATTTTTGATCTACTTTGTATCAACTTCTTCAATGGTGATTGCTATCAAAAGATAGACTTCACCAAGGTTTTCTAAAGTGATTTTAAAATATTTTTGAAAACCTATTTTGAACCATGGACTATTGGCTAGATGTACATGACTTGTACATTAGCTTTCCTCATGATTCATATTGATGATTGAGATAAGTTTAAGTTCATCTAGATGCATTATCTATGCACCTTGAACTTAACTCATTTTCCTAATATCTCACATGTATCTAAGATGTATTAAGCACACACAAGTCTAAGTAATTGTGAGATGTGGGATTAGGGTTATTATGGCCTCATGCAATTTCTAGGCAACTCTATTTGACTCCCTTATAGATGGGACTTCAAATCATGCCATAATCCTTAACTCAATTTTAATTAATGCATGAGTGATCATGCATAAATGATAATTATAAATAAGCATGACCAATGATCATGATGTCATGACATATGAATAAACTCTAAAAATGAACAAATGTTGTTCATAAAGATATACAAGAGTTACATTAGATGTAATTGGTACGAGTTACCTACCTAATTTATATGAGTCTTGGGCGATTAGCCAAAGCTAACTCAAGATGTGATATAATATGGATCTTGTACCACTTTGTGACTAGTAGGAGAATCATTTAGTTAAAGGCCTAATTAAATGATTGAAATATGATAAATGTCTGCATTTCTATTGTAGATCACTATGTCTTCAAATACGTTAAATACCCTATCTCTGCGATCGGTCCTTGAGAAGGACAAGCTCAATGGAGCAAACTTTATTGACTGGTATAGGAATTTGAGAATAGTTCTCAAACAAGAGCGGAAACTCTATGTCCTAGAGCAACCCATTCCTGAACCACCCACCAACAATGCCACTCGTGCTGATAAGGATGCTTACAAGAAGCATCAAGATGATGTATTAGATGCTTCATGCCTTATTCTTGCAACCATGAACTCTGAGCTTCAGAAGCAACATGAGAACATGGATGCCTTTGCTATGGTTTCACACCTGAAGCAACTATATGAAGGGCAAGCGAGGCACGAGAGATCCGAGGTATCTAAGGCATTGTTTCAATGCAAGATGCAAAAAGGAACACCCGTAGGAACCCACATACTCAAGATGATTGGGTACGTGGAGAACCTTGAGAGATTGGGATTTCCTTTAGGCCAAGAGTTGGCCACTGACCTTATTCTGCACTCCTCGCCTAGACTTTAGTCAATTTGTCATGAATTATTACATGAGTGAAATTGACGAACCGTTGCCTGAGCTCTTAAGCATGTTGAGAACTGCTGAGAGCAATCTTAAGAAGATACAACCTAGTACTAGTGATGTACTTATGGTTAAAAAGGGAAAAGGTAAGAAGTCTAAAGGCAAGACCCAAGAAAAGGGCAAGAAAGCATTGAAGCCCAAAGGTGGGGTGACCAAGGAAGGGACTTGCTTCCACTGTAAGGAAGCTGGACATTAGAAGAGGAACTGTAAAAAGTATCTTGAGGAAGTCAAAAAGAAGAAAAGTGAGACTTCTACTTCAGGTATACATGTTATAGAAGTCAATCTATCTATTTCTTCTTCATGGGTATTGAATACCGGTTGTGCTTCTCACATTTGCACTAATATGCAGGGCTTGAGAAGAAGTAGATCATTGACGCAAGGGGAAGTGGACCTGCGTGTGGGCAATGGCGCAAGAGTTGCTGCTATAGCTGTAGGAACATATTCTTTATTGTCATCGAGTGGTTTGATTTTAGAACCTGATGAGTGCTATTTTGTACTTGCAATAACTAAGAACATTATGTCTGTTTCTTGTTTGGACAAGAAAGGTTTTTCATTTACTATAAAGGACAAATGTTGTTCTATTTATTTAAATGAAATATTCTATTGTAGTGCACATTTGATGAATGGACTCTATATTCTAGATCTTAAAAACCCAGTCTATAACATAAATACCAAACGATTCAAATCTAATGATTTGAATCAGACATATCTTTGGCATTGTCGCTTGGGTCACATAAATGAGAGTCGCATATCCCAGCTCCATAGAGATAGATTACTGGACTCATTTGATTTTGAATCATATGAGACATGCGAATCTTGTCTTTTAGGCAAGATGACCAAGACTCCATTTAGTGGACAAGGCGAATGAGCGACAGATTTATTAGGCCTCATACATAGTGATGTTTGTGGTCCTTTCAAAGTTGCAACCAGAGGTGGTTATCAATACTTCATTATATTTACTGATGATTTCAGTAGATATGGATATGTGTACCTTATGAGGCACAAATCAGAATCCTTTGAAAAGTTCAAAGAATTCAAGAATGAAGTACAAAATCAACTTGGAAAGAGTATTAAGATGCTTTGATTAGATCGAGGTGGGGAATACCTTAGCCAAGAGTTTCATGACTATCTAGTTGAGTGTGGGATACGATCTCAACTCACTCCACCTGGAACACCACAGTTGAATGGTGTATCCGAGAGGAGAAATCGTACTCTGTTAGACATGGTACGATCGATGATGAGTCATACGGATATTCCTCCTTCCTTTTGGGGATATGCTCTAGAGACAACTGCTTTCACACTTAACCGTGTTCCATCTAAGGCAGTCATAAAGACACCATATGTGATATGGACCGGGAAGAGTCCCAAGATGTCTTTTATGAAGATTTGGGTATGTGAAACTTACGTGAGATGTGAAGTTTCAAATAAATTAGGCCCCAAATCAGACAAGTATTATTTTGTAGGATATCCTAAGGAAACGAAAGGATATTACTTTTACAACCCCACGCTAGCCAAAGTGTTTGTCGCCAGAAATGGTGTCTTTCTAGAAAGGGAATTTATTTCTAGAAAGGCTAGTGGGAGTAAAATTGATCTTGAAGAAGTTCAAGATACACAAAATAGCACTGATGCCTTAATACAACAAGAACAGACATCACAAGGAGTTGTGGCACAACCTGTTCATGTAGACCAAGCTCTGCGCAGGTCTGATAGGATACATCATCAACCTAAGAGATATTCTTTTCTCTTGGATGACAAAGATGGTGTCATGCTAGATGAGCCAACATCCTATCAGGAAGGTGTAATGAGCTCAGATTCTGAGAAATGACTTGAGGCCATGTGATCTGAAATAGAATCCATGTACACTAACCAAGTATAGACTTTGATTGATCCACCTGAAGGGGTCAAACCCATTGGGTATAAGTGGGTCTTTAGGAGAAAGACTGACATGGATGGCAATGTGCATACCTATAAGGGGTGATTGGTAGTGATGTGACGAGGAAAATCTGTTCACTCCTTTTCAATGCAGTGAAGCACTGAGAGAGATCTCAGAGGGTTCTCACAGGCCGCAATCAGTAGAGAATAAGAAGATGAAGTAGATGAAACGTAAAAATCGGTACTAGCAATCGAAACTCAGACATAAGATGTAACGTGGTTCGGAATGAGGATTCCTACTCCACAGAGGTGAGCTTTCTCACCGGGTGCAGCGCCTAAGCACTTTCACTATGAAGGTCCTCCCTTACGGAAAAGAAGTTTCTGGAGGTGGAGGAGAAAAACCTCTTACAGTGATATCACAAGACGAGAAAAAATACAAGAGATGTAACAACAACAGATCTCTATCGTTCTTCTCCGGCGAGGTGGCTGTCGCTCTCCCTCTCCTCTTGCGCCTTCTTCTCTCTTGTTGGGTTGGAATGATTGCAGATCTTCTCTTCTCCTTTGCTTCCTCCCTTTTATCTTCCTTTTTTCCTCCATCGTGAAGTCCTGGGCTGTCTCCATCGTACACGTGGCCACCACCTCCACCTGGAGAATAATTCTGTTACAGATATGAGGAACGAAGGCTCCTTGGAATATTGTGTGGGGCCTCCTAAGCTGTTGTATAACGCCTCTTCTTCTACTTTTCGAGTAACTAGGTTAGACTGTCTCCCTCAACCATCTGCTTTAGGTGAAGCTAACTTAGGCCTATGGCCCACGGGTGACCTAGCCTTAGGGATCCTCATCAACCCGAACCAATTCCTCTTTTTCCTGTGCCAAACTTCCTTTGGATCGTCAGGTTGAGTCGACTTTTTATCCATCCCATCTGCTTCTGGGATTATCTAGCTGAACCAATTCCTGTTCCGCCCTTAGTGAAGTGCCTTCCGTCTCTTCTTTGCCGTGCCAATTGCTTCTGCTAATTTTCCCGTGCCAATTGCTTCTGCTATTTGCGCCCGAAACATTCTTCCTTTTCTCCCTTCGCTGAGCCGAATATTTTGGCTCGGATCATGTGTTACATGCTAACCCTTCTATCTGGAGTATATAGAAAAGGTACCAGTAGTATCATTAGTCAACCCCGAAAAATAGTCAAGCGAAGTTATAAGCTTGACTTTCCAGATGTATATAAAGTTTCTGCCCTATTCTTTATTTCTTAACTTAAATTCATTCTTTCCCTTATAGCTCCCTTATGTATACTCAAGGCGGCCCGATGGGCCCATGGGCCCTGCTTCTCTTTCTCCTTTCGTGCAGTCGAACCGTCACGAAAAACCCTATATAAACCCCTGCCTTCTCCTTTTAGGTATCACTTAGTGTGTTTAACAATCCTGTCTGTTCTACTTCTTCCGTGATTTTCACAGGCGGCGTTTCAGCGACCCAGTCCTTCCTTTCCCACACGATTCTTTCTTAACCTCCGAGTAAGTGCTCTGCCTTGTTCACACCCATGGCTCCTAAGACCATCCCTTCACCCGCCTGGTATGAACATACCATAACTCAGCTAGATTGCAACTATTATTTCTTTAATCTTAAGAACAAATACATAGACCCTTCTATAAAATGCTGTTTTACTACTAAAATGCATCGACCCCATAGTCCTCCCGGTTCGACGTGCTTTTTCTCCGAACAGTTTCTTAATGGCCTATGTCTACCAGCGCCTTTCGGTTATCTAGATATTTTGCATTTTTACAGACTTCTTTTAAACCAATTCACCCCCAATTCCTTTCGCATTTTGTCAGGAGCTTCTATGGTGTTTCAACACCTAAACCTTCCCTTAACCCCTGAAATATTCCATTGCTTTTTCCAATTGAAATTTTCCAAGGCAGGTCTCTTCTATCTATCTAGCCATTCAGACTGCCAATTCTTAGTGAACCTGCCTACTTTCCACAAGGGATGGGAAGAATTATATTTTTTTGTACAACTTCCAGAATCCCTACCTTATTCTGATACCTGGAAGGTAGACCTTCTCGAGTTGCCTCCCTTCCGGGAAATGAGGACCAAATGCCCCTTCCCGGAGGTTTATAGAGTATTAGGAGAGTTACATTACTGCTCGAACCACCTAATAGAAACTCCCCTTTTGAGCCACTTTGGATTGTCTCCTCTACCTTTGACGACTTCGGTTACTGTAGGTAGGGTGATACTTACCCTGCAGTATGACTTCCTTTCTATATTATTCATCTTTCTCACCAGTACACTTTGCAGATAACTTAATGCAGAAGGCTTTGGTGGAAGGAGAGGCAATTGAGGCTGCCAAAAAGAAGAAAACCTCAACTAAAAGAGGTAAATCAGTAGCAGCTCCGTCATCCCCTCGAAAAAAATTGCGGCTCGCTAAGAAAGGAGCCTCAAGTTCATCTGCTCTTCTCCCCTCGTCTTCTGACCAGCCAGGGTCTCAGTCCCTAACCATTTATGAGCCGAGAAGAAGAGGCCATACCTCATTTGTCCCTTCTCCATCTCCTCAAGGAGGGGACTCTCCCTCCCATTTTCTCCATTCCTCCCCATCTGCACAGAATTCACCCACACCTTCTCATACTGAATCTCCCCAAGCTCTTATCACTTCCGTCGCAAGAGCTTCTCCTACCCCCCTTCGGTGTATCAGACCCCCACTTTCCTCTGAAGGGGAGGATCCTTCCCTTCTCGTTCCTCCGAGGGCCACATTGGGGTCCCTGCTGAAGATCCGGCACCCCTCGGAGGTGAAATTTTTCAATCAGTCGGGCATACAAGACCCCTGCGAGCAAGTGGGCAAGCTGTTGGCGGAGGTATCTACTATTTCTTCCTTATCTCTAATATACGTCTCTATACATCGACATATACTAAAGTTGATTTCCTTCTTCCAGGCCTCATCCCAACACCACAACATGGTAGTCCAACTGGCTCAGTTCCAATCCAGCGTGGAGACTCGCCACTTTGCCGCCATAGCGCAACAAAAAGAGATCGTTTGGCAGTTAAGCGAGCAAGAGGCGAAGGAAGAGGACCTAAGGGGCCAGTGTGAAGATGCAATGATGCGACTGGCCCTGGTCCAAAGCGAGAAGGAGGAGATGCAGCGAAAAAATGAAGAACTTGAACAACGCATCTTCTTACAATCCAATGAACTGCAACAGGTAGACGTCCTGACCCGTGAACTGAAGGAATATAAAGGGTATCTTGGGGACGTCATGATCAAAGCTGCTGACTCCTCAACTACAATTCTACAGCTTCAGCAAGAACGCTACCGGCTTAAACTGGAGCGTCAAGCCTAGGAAGCTACCAAGAAATCCTGTATAGAGAAATGTCAGGAGCTTTCCTCCATGGTGGCGGTTCTTCCTCAAACCTTATCGCCGGTGGCTTGGCAACAGTCCACCCTTCACAAAGAGTACTTCAAAGCTCTTTCAACTCTAGGAAAGCAAGCTATACAGGCAGCTACCGAAAGAGATGCCTTGGCAGCCAAATTGGCGGAAAGTCAAGCCTAACTGGCCAAATGTCAAGACCAGCTGAAGGAGCAAGAAGCCGATCTTAAAGGAAGCTATGTCAAGAAGGGAGTAGATTTATTCATACTAGGTTTTGAGGGGTCATCGGCTCAAAATGCCGAACAAGGATACCCGCCTCCCGCCACGGACACTAGCTATTTGAATCCTGTGGATGCGCTAGCTAAGTGTCCTCCCGAACTCTTTGAGCTGTAATTTCCACTATTCTCTTCTTTAGTAATTTTGTCAATAGCTTCTCTCTTGCTTTTGAATAATAAATTTGTCCATATATCTAGTTGTCATCGTCTTGTTATGCTCCTTGATGGGTCGGGAATTCTAAACCAATTTTAAACTGCTCTCTTTTTATACTGTTATCTCTTTTCCCGTGTCGTATGGCGCAATCACCTAGTTAGTTCGGGAATGTACTTGGAAGGTCTTGAATGACATTATTCATATCCGATCCAATTTTGGTTCGGGGATTTGCTTGAAGGGTCTTGCATAATATTATTCATATCCGTCCCGATTTTGGTTTGGGCAACACTTTAAATGACTTTTGCCTGTTGATCTTCCCTATCCCTCTTACTGCTTCGGAAACGATATCAGTCTCTTCATCTTCTTCCCCTTCCCCAGAACTTCTGCCATCGCTTTCCTTCCATTATAAATCATCGCCCTCCATGTCTTCGTCCTTCTATCTCACTATCATGGCTTCAGCGGGGCACCCCATCGAAATTTCTTCAGAATCAGAATCTTTTGAACTACAAGATTGAGTTTCTGAAGACTTGGAAGACTCGGATACCCGCACAACCGCCACTTCAGCCTTCCGCCCCCTTCCTTTTCCGCCTCTCATTCCAGCTCCAACCCCTCCTACAGGGAGGTCCTTTTGTGCACCCTTCCCCTCATTCCGCAATAGGGTGTGGAATCCTCCCTTCACATGGGAGTATACAGTGGGAGACCCCGTCTGCCTGAACTTCCCCACTTCCACGGCAGCGCTTTCATCCCGATCCTCCTCCTTTTGATGAAGGTCCATCAGCCATTCCTCCGTCTCAAGGCGAGCGCTTCAAGGTCATCTTGGCACCTTCTCCCCCCAAAGAGACCTCTCCCGCTTCGTTTGTTAGGAGTAATCAGAGAAGATCTTCATAGATTAAGTTAATGTAATCATTTCAAATAGGTTAATAAAAATGAGGAGGAACTGCTTTTGTCTTTTTCTCGTAGAAGTAAGGTTTCTGTCTTCAGAAGGACTATAATCTGGTCCGAACATACCTTCTTCTATCATCGCCCGGCGATTCGGACCCTCTTAATTACAGTTATAGTTCCGTCGACCGTCCACCTACTGCCTCTATGCTTCCTCTTCTTTACTGACATTTATTATCCCTATTTCTTCTGCAAATAAATGCGCTCTTCTCCTTCCTCGCTATAAAGACTTCCGACCCTTATCAAATAGCTTCCACCTTTTCCCTTTCCTTTCATTTGCCATGGACAGAATATCTGAACAGGGCAGCAGTTCCTCTCCTGCTGAAGAACAGATAAATGATCGCCGCTACATAGCTAGCCTGGAGGAGCAAGTGAAGTATTTACAACAACGGCTGAAGGAAGCTTCCGCCAGTAATCGCTCTCTGCGTCAACAAATGGTCGGGTCCCAAAAGGAGCTAGCCAAGCAAATCTTCCTCTGGCCAGTCTTCACAGTCATGCCAATTCTTTGTACAACCTCGGCCTGGAGCTCCATCCGTTCCTCCCAACAAAGAACTGTAATACCCTAGATGTATAAGGGTTTCTTTTGTTATCTCCCCCTTGTGAATGACTCATAATATATAAATTTCCTGCATCAGTGAACTTTCCCTGTTTATCTTCTTCTTCTAGTATCTTTTGAGTTGTGCCACGCTTTACTTTTTTCGTATTCACATAGACTGACATATAGTTGAGGCATATTTCAGCTCTTCTGCCTTTTTACCCTACCGAGAATATAGAACCACTAAATGAGCCAACTCTGCTACTCTACCGGAATAAAGCAATATAAAGTTAAATAAGGACTTCAACTTCTCCCGCTTTACGGGGACAAAAATGATATATTATTGAGGAGACCTCAGTTCTTCCGTTCCGCCACCACACGGGGATTTCTTTCGCTTCGCGGGGATAAAAATTAAGTATAACCGAATGAATTTCGGTTCTTCCGTTCCACCACCACACGGGGATTTCTTCTGCTCTGCGGAGATAAAAATTTAAGTATAACCGAATAAATTTCGGTTCTTCCGTTCCGCCACCACACGGGGATTTCTTCCGCTCTGCGGGGATAAAAATTTAAGTATAACCGAATAAATTTTGGTTCTTCCGTTCCTCCACCACACGGGGATATCTTCCGCTTCGCGGGGATAAAAATTTATATATAATATATAACCGAGGAATCTCGGTTCTTCCGTTCCGCCACCACACGGGGATTTCTTCCGCTCTACGGGGATAAAAATTGAGTATAACCGAATAAATTTCGGTTCTTCCGTTCCACCACCACACGGGGATATCTTCCGCTTCGCGGGGATAAAAATTTATATATAATATATAACCGAGGAATCTCGGTTCTTCCGTTCCGCCACCACACGGGGATTTCTTCCGCTCTGCGGGGATAAAAATTGAGTATAACCGAATAAATTTCGGTTCTTCCGTTCCACCACCACACGGGGATATCTTTCGCTTCATGGGGATAAAAATTTATATATAATATATAACCGAGGAATCTCGGTTCTTCCGTTCCGCCACCACACGGGGATTTCTTCCGCTCTGCGGGGATAAAAATTAAGTATAACCGAATAAATTTCGGTTCTTCCGTTCCACCACCACACGGGGATATCTTCCGCTTCGCGGGGATAAAAATTTATATATAATATATAACCGAGGAATCTCGGTTCTTCCGTTCCGCCACCACACGGGGATTTCTTCCGCTCTGTGGGGATAAAAATTGAGTATAACCGAATAAATTTCGGTTCTTCCGTTCCACCACCACACGGGGATATCTTCCGCTTCGCGGGGATAAAAATTTATATATAATATATAACCGAGGAATCTCGGTTCTTCCGTTCTGCCACCACACGGGGATTTCTTCCGCTCTGCGGGGATAAAAATTGAGTATAACCGAATAAATTTCGGTTCTTCCGTTCCACCACCACACGGGGATATCTTCCGCTTCGCGGGGATAAAAATTTATATATAATATATAACCGAGGAATCTCGGTTCTTCCGTTCCGCCACCACACGTTGATTTCTTCCGCTCTGTAGGGATAAAAATTGAGTATAACCAAATAAATTTCGGTTCTTCCGTTCCACCACCACACGGGGATATCTTCCGCTTCGCGGGGATAAATATTAAGTATATATTGCTCAAAGGCCATCAGCATAAAGGAGGTGACGCCTTCATATCATCCCTCTTTTGGCTTTTCTCATGAAGGGGAACGCCTATATCCGCCCCTTCCCATGCAAATGAGGGCTTTAGTACATAATGAGTCATTTAGAAAAATAAACCCTTCTTTCCCTTTCACTTCGGGCCTCCTTCACCATAGACGAGGAGCCCAATAATGGTTATAAGCCCATTCTTCCCTCCTTTTATAGGGGATCCTTTGTCTTCGTCTCTTTTGCTATCTTCATCCTTTCGCCTTTTCGTCTCCTTCTTCTTTGCCTGTTCGTTCCTCCGCCGCCACACTTCGTTGCCTCAATCCCTTTTTTCAGCCCTTTTTCCTTATTCTCAGACCCTCAAAATGCATTCTACCTTCTTCCAGGAGATAGCGGGCCGTTATCCTCACCGCAAGAGGGGTGCCGGTCAGCCGTCAGCTCCGTCTTCCTCTTCACCTTCCCCGATCACCACCACACCTGCTTCATCTCGTCTTTCTTCCTCTCCTCCTCCTGCAACCCTTGTTATCTCCACCCCGGAGGAAACCGGGGTAATTAGTCCTTCCTCACTTCCTCCGGCATTTACAAACCCTAGCTCTCCTACTTTTTCTCCTTCTGCCACCAATGTTCGAAAGTCGCCTTCTCCTTCCCTGCAACCTGAGGATGAACCTGGGGAGGATGTACTTCCATGTCCGCCGATGACAGAGGCTGGCTCACCCCTGCCTTCTCTTTCCCCTGAATACTATTCCTCCTCCGAACCCATGACAGTTGATATCCCCTCACTGCCAACTTCCCCCTCCCCTCATCGCCTGAAGAGCCCTTCTCCCCTCATAGATATCACCCCCACTCCCCCCATTATAAGCGAACTTCCCACCCCAATATCATCTGTCCCATCTTCTTCCCTTTCTCCCAGGAGTCTTCGGATCCTGAACTTAGAGGAAGTGGTTCCTCGCATGGAAGGCCTACGCCATGCTCTGGATTTGGTATGTTTTCTCAATTAGCTTCCTTAGCTTTATCTTACTAACCAATTTCTTTTCTACGACCGGCATGCAGGCCCTGACCAACCATCAAGAGTTGGATCTCTCCCTTCATCAATATCGAGCTCAAGCTCTGAAATGGGAGCGGAAACAACGGGAAGATTTGGCGAATGCTCAGAATCAAGAATGACTCCTATTGCAACAACTGCACCTGTGCCAGGAGAAATTAACCGAAGCTCGCCAAAAAATTCGAAAGGATGATGATACCATTGCAGCATTACGGGAACACCAGCGAGTGGGTGTGGAGCCACCCGTTCCCCAGCGGGAAGTCCAACCGGCTCCTCTTGATGAGGGGTCTTCCTCTGCTCGAGAGTTAATACGTCTTCAAGGGCAGGTAGCAGAGCTCCTCGAGGGGAAGCAACAGGACTCTGACACCATCGCTCGTCTTCAAGTTCAACACCGGCAAGCACAGGATAAAATAGGAGACCTCCGCACCCGCTTATGCAAGGAGGTACAAGAAAACTCATCCCTCGTAAATTCCAGGGTGCATGCTCACACCCGTCTACGCAGGCAAGAGACTTCCCTCCAGGCCGAACCGAACTCGCCTCAACAGCGGATCTTATTCAAGCGGTGGAGGAATTTGACTCAATGCATCAAAATATGATGGAGATGATGCACCTTGTACAGCAGGACCAAAATTCCCGAGCCGACGATGTTTCCATCCTAGCCGATGCTATTATGGAGGTGTCACGATGCTATGTTGACGTACGCCGAAAGCTTCAAGAACAACAAGAAAAATGCCATAGGCTTCATCGGGATCGGAGCCCTGACAGCTCGAACCGCCAGGAGCGACTCATCATTTTGCTGCGCGCCACTTATCAGGACGGATTTAATGAAGCGGTTAGGCAATATGCTGATCAAGGATTACCTCCTCCAACTTATCCTTCATTCTCTTTAAATTGGGAGGCTGGCTTTCGACGTTATCCTCCCGACCGATTTAAGCTGTAATTCGATATATTGTTTCAAAATAGGAACTTCCTCTCCATCTTCTTTCTCTTTTTCAAGATTTATTAACGATCAGTATTGCACTTGTAAATGACTCATTAATGAAATTTGGGGGGTACTTTGCGTCTAATTAATGCAATCCAGTTAGGAAGTACACCCCTTCGGAGTCTCATAATTCCTCTTCTTCTATTCCCCACTTCTCATACAGTGTGAAAAAGTTTTAAATGAATGACATTCCATGGTCGTGGAAGTTCTTTGCCCTGGTCATCTTTCAGATAATATGCTAACCCCGCTACGCAGCGCGTTACTTCATAGGGTCCTTCCCAGTTCGGAGCTAGCTTTCGGGGTCTCGGTGATTAACTTTACGCAAACCAATCCCCTCTTGAAATCTTGAGGCATCACTTTCTTATTAAAGGCTCATTGCACTCTTTGCTTGTAAAATTCAGCTCGCCTCAGTGCCATCTCCGCTTTTCCTCCACCAAGTCCAATTCGATGGGTAAGTTGGTTACGATTTGGTTAAATACGCCTTTATCCAGGCGCTACTTAAGAGAACTTGGCCGAATAACGACTTCCATCCGTACACTTAAGGAAGGAGTTTCCCTGTTCTTGTCTTTGGTGTGCAGTTCGGTAGGCCCACAGGACTCTGGTAATTCTTCTACCCAGTTTCTCCTCACAGGCCCCCAATTTGGTCTTTAATCCTTGAATGAGAATTACATTAGTCACTTCCACTTGCCCATTAGCTTGAGGGTGAGCTACCAAGTGAAAGCTCGAATGTTGAGACTTTGGCACCACTCTTTGATCTTTTTCCCTTGGAACTGTCGTCCATTGTCACTGACTATTTTCCGAGGAATACCATATCGACAAACAATATTCCTCCATAAGCACTGTATCACAGCATTCTCAGTAATTTTGGCTAGGGGCTCTGCCTCCACCCATTTGGAGAAATAATCTACGGCCACCAACCAAAACTTCTTCTGTAAAGGTACCACTGACATCGGACCCACTATATCCATTCCCCATTGATCGAAAGGACATGAAGAGACCACGACTTTCATTAACTCAACCGGCCGTTCGGAACGGTTGCTATGCTTCTGACAAGTGGGGCAAGCTTACACTATATGAGCAGCATCTTGCTGGAGAGTAGGCAAAAAATATCCTGCTAATAGGGCCTTCCTTGCTAAAGCTCTCACTCCTAAATGATTGCTGCAGCAACCTTCATGAATCTCCCGGAGTACCCATTCCGCATCCTCACTTCCTAAGCATTTCAATAAGGGTCGTCCGAAAGAAATCTTGTATAAGTCTCCATTTAAGAGGGTAAACCGTTTGGCTCGGCTTATTAAAGCAAATGCCGCTGCTTTTTCTTCAGGGACCTTTCCGTGCCGCAAATAAGCTATGATATCAGTCCTCCAATCAGGAATTAGGCTTGATTCGGGTGCGTCTTCCTCCACGTTGCATATTGCTAAGGAAGTATGGATTTCCGCATGGACCGTTTCCAAGGACCTCACTCCTTCCATAGCACTAGCCATCCGAGCCAATTCATCTGCCTTCCCGTTATTCTCCCGTGGGATTTGCTTTAAGAGGACTTGACGGAATTGAGCTTTTTCTTTCTCAACAGCCTTCAAGTACTTATGCAGCCTTTCCTCCCGAACCGCGAAAGAACCTTGAAGTTGGGATATTACCAACTGGAAATCCGAATGGATTACAATTGAATAAGCCCCAACCACTTTAGCAGCTTGAAATCCCGCTAGAATGGCTTCATATTCCGCCTCATTATTGGATGCCCGATATCCCAGGCGAACGGCTATGCGAGTTTCTTCCTTATCAGGGGAAATTAATAGAACATGCCATTGCCGTAGATCCTAAAGAACCATCTACGAATATATTCCAGGCATCTGATCCCTCCTCTTTTGCTGACGAACCATCTTCCGGGCCGCAAGGTACCTCTGCTAGAAAATCAGCGAGCGCTTGGGCCTTGATAACCGTTCGAGGTTGGTAGTGAATATCATACTCGCTTAGTTCTACCACCCATTTGGCCAATCTTCCAGAGAAATTGGGCTTAGTGACGACCTTGCCCAATTCGCTGTGAGTTAGAACGGTGATGGAATGAGCCAAAAAGTACGGCCTCAATTTGCAGGCGGTTAACACTAGGATATATGCCAGCTTCTCTAGCTCTGTATAACGGAATTCAACCCCCTTCAAGATATGGTTGGTATAATAAATAGGCTGCTGGTGAGAGCCTTCTTGTTTCAATAAAATCGAACTAATAGCTCTTTCCGAGATGGCAAGATACATCCATAATGGTTCTCCGACTATTGGTTTGGCTAGCAGTGGGAGTCCAACCAAATATTTCTTCAACTCCTAGAAAGTCTGTTCACATTGATCGTCCCACTGAAATTTAGTATCCTTGCGCAGAATCTTGAAGAAAGGCAGCCCTTTGTCCGCCGATCTAGCTATGAATCGGGATAAAGAAACAATCTTGCCCACCAACTTCTGGGTTTCTTGTAGATTAGCGGGTGATTTCATGTTGCATAGTGCCTGCACCTTCTCAGGGTTGGCTTGCAACCCCTTCTCAGTCACTATGTACCCCAAGAACTTGCCGCTTTTTACCCCGAACATGCATTTGTTAGGGTTTAGCTTCATATCAAACCGTCTCAATGTAGCGAAGGTTTCATTTAAGTCCTTGATTAAATCCCGAGTGGTCTTCGATTTGACTAATATGTCATCCACGTAGACTTCCACATTTTTCCCTTTCTATTCTGCAAAGATCTTGTCCATAAGGCGCTGATAGGTGGCCCCTGCATTCTTTAATCCGAACGACATTACCACATAAGCGTATAACCCTCCTGCAGTCACAAAGCTAACCCTCTTTTGATCTTCTTTGGCCAAAGGTATTTGGTGATATCCTTGATATGCATCCATTAGGGACACCACTTCATATCCCACAGTAGAATCTACCAATTGATAAATACGAGGCAAGGGGTAGCAGTCTTTATGGCACACTTTATTCAAATCACGAAAATCGATACACATCCTCTACTGCCCTGAGGGCTTGGGGACCAAGACTACATTGGAAACCCACTTGGGAAACTGGATTTCCTTTACATGACCCGCTTTTAGCAGTTTTTCCACCTCTTCGGCTATGACCTTGTCCTTTTCCGGTCCAAAATGTTGCCTCTTCTGTTGGACGGGTCGGGCTCCTCTAGTGATATTGAGATGGTGTTCAGCCACTCGAGGGTTGATCCCAGTAAGATCATGCACATCTCTCGCAAAGATGTCTTCATTCTCCTTCAAGCAAGCCACCAGCTCTTCCTTGGTTTCCAGCTGTTGTGCTATCCGTGTAGCCTTTCCTGGAGCGATTTCCACCAGCTCTCCTTCCTCTATTTTGCCAGGCTTGGGGGGGGGGATTCTTCCAGGATGCAGACGTCCAAAATGATGATAGCTTTGCCTTTGAGGTCATCGGTTCGGGCTTTCTTTTGATCATCCCGAACCATTTGTACGTAGCAGCTCCTGGAGGCCTTCTGTTCTCCACGAACTTCTCCCACTAATTTTCCCACTGGAAATTTCAGCTTCTGGTGGTATGGGGAAGCTACCGCCTGAAAAAGGGTAAGGAAAGGATGCCCAAGAATAACATTATAAGTGGACGGAGCGTCCACGATAAGGAAAGGGATTATACTGATTTTTTGGCTTGGCTTTACACCCAGAGTCAGAGGCAATGAAATCTGCCCTGTAGGGTGGACCACATGCCCCGCGAATCCAAAGAGGGGGGTGGCCACATCTTCTTGTAGGGAATTCTTTATGCCAAATGGCATATGCGCAACGGAAAAATTAGGATCCCTTCCAAGTGATCCATGCGAAAGCAAACTCGTATAAAATAAATTTCTCTAAACCAAGCCTATCTTATAGGAGAGGATTACCTTTGTTGCGTGCCCTTGTTAATCCCGCTTCTTCCTTTTGTTTGTTGGATCTTTAGCACGTTCAAGTGTCCGTGCCTCTATATGTATCCACACGAGCAAGCTCTTGTCTCACAAAAGAAAACTAGAGGAGCTCTCCTTTACTTCTTGCTAGAGAAGTCCCTAAAGGAGAGGAAGCTAGGGAAAAAGAGAAGGGAAGAAGAAGACTACTCTTCTTGCTACACTCACAAAAGCCACACAACAATAAGCTCTCAAGCTCTCTCCAAGCCTCAAGCTCCCAACAACCACACCAACAATTGCTTTGGCCGGCCACTCCATGGGGTCTTTTATAGGGTTGGAAAAACCCTTTCACCTCCACACATTCAATGCAATCCATTGCATTGGGACATTTGTTTGGCCGGCCACTTAAGGAGACAAAACCATTTTGTTTCCTTCCACCTTATCTAGCTTAGGTGGATGCTTAGGTGGCATGCTTATGTGGCATGCTTATGTGGCATTCTTATGTGGCATTCATGCATGTTGAATTAATCTTATTAATTCAATTAAGCTTATGTTATCATATTGAATTAATCTTATTAATTCAATTAAGCTTATGTTATCATATTGAATTAATCTTATTAATTCAATTAAGCTTATGTTATCATATTGAATTAATCTTATTAAATCAATGAGGTAACATATTGAATTAATCTCATTAAATCAATTAGCTAAAATTCTCATTAAGCTTAAAGTCCAAAACCATTTTGTACTTAAGCTTATTCCCAAATTATTCTAGTCAAACTAGAATACTCTAATTCCTCTAATCATCATGCTCTTTGTGTGTGTGACCTATAGGCTCTCATAACGCGGTGGACCTAAACTCTTTTAGATACACAAGCAATGAGCGGCATCTAGCAATACATCATTGCTACCCAAGTTATGAGATAAGTCAAGATCCGACTAACCTTTCCGTGACTACTATAATATATGACCGTGTCCTTCTATCCTTGATATCAGATTGATCAATGAGGCATAGACCGTGTCATCCTCGATCAATCTATGTGTTTCTTGATCCCCGAGTAAACTAACTCAAACAAATGAGCTCAATATCTCATATTGACTCATTCGAGCATGGCCATGCGTTTAGTAGTTCTACTCAATCAAGGGGCCCACCGATATCACTCGTCATATGAGAGGGATAGATCCCATCTACATCACTCACATCCCTCCGCATAATTTGTTATATACCCGACGCTTTATGGTCCACCTATTACGGGTGACGTTTGACGATACCAAAGTACATAACTCCTTATGTAGGGAAAGTAGTGACTTAGTGTCCGAGGACTATTCATACCAATAGTCACATGAGAAAGTTTATGACACTCATATAACGATCCATGAAACTTTCTCATGGCGGTCGGGTCGATATATTCTCTAATATATACCCATGTGTCAACTTGATATCATATATCCATGACTTGTGAGATCAAGTCATCAATTGACCTACATGCTAGTCTTTATGTATTAATATTGCCCTTGCATATTAATACTTGACTAGGAACATTTAGAAAGTGTTCTCTACAGCCTCTCATAATCAATTCTGCCAATTGATGTGCTGTAGATAAGAACCTACTTTTCTAGGGCATTACTATATTTAATTTAGCTGGCACAAGCAAGACTTAAATATAATAACCAATCCTTTGCCTTTATAGAATATGATACAAAATGTTCCCTATTCAACCATCACATGATTGGTTCTTAGGGCTATAACTAACACTTCTAGCTGGGCATTTCCCAGCTGCATCTGTCCGAAAGCTTCCTGGAAAAGGATATTGACGGAGATTCCTGAATCGACCAACACCCTGGCCACTTCATAATTGGCCAAGGTTATACGAATAACCAAGGTGTCCGTGTGGGGTAGCAGGACACCTTGTAGATCCTCCGGCCCGAACGAAATGGACGGTGCAATTTGAATAGTTTGGTCGGTGACGATGGCCAAACTCTCCATGAGACGGGTGTATGACTTCCGTGCCCGGTTAGAGTCCCCGTCAGTAGGTCCTCCAGCTATAACATGAATAACTCCCCGTGTACGAGCATTATCTAGATTGGACGAGGGACCCTCACCCGATGGGCCCTCTTGAGAGACAACCTCTTGGGACGGCGTTTGGGGGAAAGTGACTTGAGGTTATTGATTATACGGCCTTGGACGGGCTATATTGGGTCGGGGGCCTCGCCGTGCCGGTCCTCCCGCCTGAAACCGCACTTGCAGATATGCGGTGTGGAGGTGATCAAATTCCTCCTGTAACTTGAAACATCGGCCACTAGTGTGGCCATATTCCGTATGATATTGGCAGAAGAATGGGGCGGGGGGGGGGGGGGGGTTACGTGGGATCCCCCTGTATCCTAAGGGTCGTTGCAGCAGACCCTGTTGGTCATAAAATTCCATCTCCCGTTCCTTCAAAGTTCTCGCAGGAGGAAGTGCTTCAGCGGCCATGATTTGTAATGGCGGTACGGGGCGAACACCCTACAGCATTGGACGAGGCCTCGGAGCCTCTTGTCGAAAAGGTCACACATATTCCCGCCGAGGAGGCGCTTGGGGAGCGGCGGGACGAGCTCTTTCAGTTGGGACTGCTGCGGCAGCCCGTTCAGCTCTCCGCACCTTTAATCCTTCCTCTTCGCGGATAAATTGCTCCGCACGGCTTAGTAGCTCCTCATAACTATCCACAGGTTGTCTTAACAAAGAACTGAGGAAGGGGCCCTCCTTCAGCCCGTTCTGAATAAGCGCCCAAAGCTTCGATCCGCAGAGGGATTCCCTACTGCAAGTGAATCGATGGAGATACCCTCTAAGGGATTCTGAGGGTCCCTGGGTGATATGCATTAATATGGAGGCATCATGTTTATACGCCTTGCAGCTGGCAAACTCCCGACTAAACATTCCCCGGAAATCAGCGAAACAAGTGATGGATCCTGGGGTCAGAGTATTAAACCACTTTTGTGCTGAGCCGGTTAAGGTGGTCTGAAAAACTCGGTATTTGAGAGCATCAGTATAACAGTGGAGCGAGGCCGCTCCGTCAAATTGAGATATGTGCTCTTCGGGATCCGTTGAACCATCATACTTATCGATCTGAGGATTCCGGAAGTAGGACGGAGGGACTCCAGAGAGAATATCCATTGTAAAGAGACTGGGCTCATATACTTTCGGAGGTCTGGTTGATTGACTTTCGCCCTGTTCTTCCCTGCGCGTTTGGGTGAAGGGCATAGTGTTCTGAGGTGTTCTTCCCCCAAGTCCCCCTCCAGGCAATATTTCCACATTAACGGTTGTATGAGATGGGGGAGGCATTTCTGGGGGTGGGCCTCGGGAAGAAGGTTCACCGGAATACGGATGCAGATATCCGGTCCTTCTCCTTTCCCTAGCAAGGGCCTCTGTAATAGCGTCATCCATCAGGGCCTTCAGCTGTGATGGTAGAAGGGTGATGGGGCGCTCCTCCGCTGCAGAGGTAGCGGGTTGTTGTACCTCTTCAGGTTGCATCTCGATGTCCAGATCAATTTTCCCACAAACGACGCCAACTGATGCGACGAGGACAATCTATTCACTCCTTTTCAATGTAGTGAAGCACTGAGGGAGATCTCAGAGGGTTCTCACAGGCCACAATCAGTAGAGAATAAGAAGATGAAGTAGATGAAATGCAAAAAATGGTACCAGCAATTGAAACTCAGACACAAGATGTAACGTGGTTCGGAATGATGATTCCTACTCCACAGAGGTGAGCTTTCTCACCGGGTGCAGCGCCTAAGCACTTTCACTATAAAGCTCCTCCCTTACGGAAAAGAAGTTTCCAGAGGTGGAGGAGAAAAACCTCTTACAGTGATATCACAAGACGAGAAAAAATACAAGAGATGTAACAACAACAGATCTCTATCGTTCTTCTCCGGCGAGGTGGCTGTCGCTCTCCCTCTCCTCTTGCGCCTTCTTCTCTCTTGTTGGGTTGGAATGATTGCGGATCTTCTCTTCTCCTTTGCTTCCTCCCTTTTATCTTCCTTTTTTCCTCCATCGTGAAGTCGTGGGCTGTCTCCATCGTACACGTGGCCACCACCTCCACCTGGAGAATAATTCTGTTACAGATATGAGGAACGAAGGCTCCTTGGAATATTGTGTGGGGCCTCCTAAGCTGTTGTATAACGCCTCTTCTTCTACTTTTCGGGTAACTAGGTTAGACTGTCTCCCTCAACCATCCGCTTTAGGTGAAGCTAACTTAGGCCTATGGCCCACGGGTGACCTAGCCTTAGGGCTCCTCATCAATCCGAAGTAATTCCTCTTTTTCCCGTGCCAAACTTCCTTCGGATCGATCAGGTTGAGTCGATCCTTTATCCATCCCATCCGCTTATGGGATTATCTAGCTGAACCAATTCCTGTTCCACCCTTAGTGAAGTGCCTTCCATCTCTTCTTTGCCGTGCCAATTTCTTCTGCTAATTTTCCCATGCCAATTGCTTCTGCTATTTGCGCCCGAACCATTCTTCCTTTTCTCCCTTCACTGAGCCGAATATTTTGGCTCGGATCATGTATTACATGCTAACCCTTCTATCTGGAGTATATAGAAAAGGTACCAGTAGTATCAGGTAGCAAAAGAATTCAAGCAGATTCATGGTATTGACTATGATGAAACCTTTTCTCCAGTTGCGATGCTCAAATCCATTAGGATTATGCTTGCTATTGCTGCTTACTATGACTATAAAATATGGTAGATGGATGTCAAAGCTGTATTTCTTAATGGAAATCTACTCGAGGATGTGTATATGACATAACCTGAGGGTTTTGTCAATCCAAAGGATGCTGGAAAGGTTTGTAAGTTGCATAGGTCCATTTATGGTTTAAAGCAAGCTTCTAGAAGCTGGAATCGTCGTTTCGATGATGCAATCAAAATGTTTGATTTCATTAAGAAAGAAGATGAACCTTGTGTCTACAAGAAGGCTAGTGGGAGCACAGTTGTTTTCCTCATTTTATATGTAGATGATATACTACTCATTGGAAATGATATCCCTATGCTGGAGTCTATGAAGACTTGACTTGGGAATTGTTTCTCAATGAAGGACTTAGGTGAAGCAGCCTATGTTCTTGACATCAAGATCTATAGGGATAGATCTAGAAGATTGCTTGGCCTGAGTCAGAGTACATATATTGACAAGGTGCTTAAGCATTTTGCCATGCAGAATTTCAAGAAGGGATTTTTGCCAATGTCACATGGTGTAAGTCTTTCGAAGACTCAATGTCTCTCTTCTGCGGAAGAGAAACAACGCATGGATCAAATCCCTTATGCATCTGCTATAGGATCTATCATATACGCCATGATTTGTACTCGCCCCGATGTCTCGTATGCTTTGAGCATGACAAGTAGGTACCAGTCGGATCCCGGTGAGTGTCACTGGATAGCAGTCAAGAATATTCTTAAGTACTTGAGAAGGACGAAAGAATATTTTTTGATCTTTGGAGGTGATGAGGAGCTAGTTGTAAAGGGTTACAGCGATGCAAGCTTTCAAACCGACAGAGATGGTTCGCGATCGCAATCAGGGTATGTATTTTGTCTGAATGGTGGTGCTGTGAGCTAGAAGAGTTCGAAGCAGGACACATTCGCAGATTCTACAACAGAAGCCGAGTACTTTGCTGTTTCGGATGCAGTAAAGGAGGCATTTTGGATCAGAAAGTTTGTTTCTGAGCTTGGTGTAGTTCCTAGCATTGTGAGCCCTAAAGAGCTTTATTGTGACAACAACGGGGCTATTGCACAGGCTAAGGAATCTCGTTCTCACCAACGTTCCAAACATATATTGCGGTGATATCACCTCATTCAAGAGATCATCGATAGAGGAGATGTGCTGAAATGCAGAGTAGATACTGATGCTAACATTGCGGATCCCCTGACTAAGGCTTTATCACAGAGAAAGCATGATAGTCATACTAGGTCACTGGGTCTTAGAGATTACAGTGATTGACAATAGTGCTAGTGGAAGATTGTTAGTGTCAGCCCTTAGTGCCAATCATGAGACGTAGTACCAATCATGATTGGCACTAAGGGATGACACTAACAATGCAATGTTCACGTTCAACCGATGACGCATGACATACATGAGAAAGAGATGGGGAGGCCGGATCTTGGTCTGACCCCGAGTCACGATCGGAAGGAAGCACCCAACATTGATTTTGTAAAGAACATTGTCAGGTGCAGATAATTCATTGATAGGGAAGAGGTTTTGAGCTGGTGGGCGAGGATGACGGAAGAAATGCTCATGCATGAAATCTAATGAGATGTGGTCAAATGGAGCCGGAAGAGGTGCATCAAAAGTAGGATAAAAGATGAAGGTGTCATCTGATGCCCTACACTCCAGGAACTCCTGCAAGATCACAGGAGTGAACTACAAGTCACGTTTTGTAATGCGAGTGGTGTAGGTAGGGCTATCATCTACTTTTCTCAAGTTTTAGTAAAATTCCTTGAGGAGGTCATCATTAATGGCATGGTTTCAAAGGGTGATCTTCATCAGCTGATAATGCAGTAAAATCTCAATGACGCCGCCACAGTAGAATCTAAAAAATCGCTCATCTATGTACCTAACCGCTATCAGTTGGTACAAATGCGATATACCCTCATTTGGCTCATTCCTACATTGTCTTCTACATTATTATGATGAATGCATTGCAATGCAATGTGATGACACCAATAACACGATTAGATAAAAAAATGTGGTATATGTAGAAAATAGGGCTTAAGGGTTTAGAGGTATACTTTGGCACCATTGTTGGGTTGAGGGTTGTGAGGGACGAGCGGAGTAGCCTTCTTGCTGAAAAGGATGCGGGAGGATCGTCGGAAAGAAGATATCGCCGGAACCCTAACGCCGAAGGAGAAAATGAAGGCTGTGAGATGCCATTTTAGTGATAGAGCGATCAAAGACACGAATGACAGGAATAGCTTCCAAACCTAAAGGTTTTTGGTCACTGGTGTGGATGCGAGAAGGCTGGTCGGAGAGTTTTGGAAGCGATCGAAGAAGAGGAGTCGAGCTTTGATACCAATTGTTGGGACCATTGTGACCGCTAGAGGGGGGAGGTGAATAATGTCGGTGTTGCTTGATGGATTACGATCGCGATTGCGTCTACAAGTCGTGTTAGTGCGCAGTGGAATAATAACAATCAAGCAATAACACGAATACAATCACATAAACACAATGATATAATGTGGTTCAGAACCGAACGGTTCCTACTCCATGGATCGAGCTCAAACGAGGTCTAGCGATGCGACCACACACTACTAATCAATAATAACTCCTTCTTGGAACAATCTGGAGGTGGAGAAACCTCGCACAATGATTACAAAAGTAATACTAATCAAATACAAGCAAATACAAATATGAAATGCAATACAAGTAAAGGAAATCACTTTACAAGAGCTTTTGATTGCTTGGTCTTTGATTGCCTTGGACTAGCCTTGAAGACCCTGATTTGCACCAGAAAATCGCTCCAAAATGCCCAAAAATCGCCAAAAATCTCTTCCGAAATGCTTATAACCTCGCATCGAATCGATTTTGCCTATCACCGATCGCGACGGACCATCACCAATCGATACCATCGCTGTCGTGAGACAACGGCTACATCAACACTAGAAAAATCCAACGGATACACCATCAGTCGACTGACCATACCCATCAGTCGACTGATGGCTCAATCAGTCGAGTGGTCACACCGATCACTCGACTAGAGAACCTTCTGTGCCCGAAATCCCGAGCACCAATCGACTGATCACTAGATTAGTCGACTGCTCAGGCCAGAAGTCGACTGCCCACCTCTGGCAGTCGACTGCTAGGACACTCCCCGTAGTCAAACCCTAATTGATTCACATCAGTCGACTGCTACATGGTACCAGTCAACTGATACACCTCAAACATGAGATTTTAACCCAAGTATGGTGCCCCCATACTTGCTAGATCACCCGTAGTCTAGACCTAAGCCTTTTAGTCACCTCTGTCAGTCTCGCGCCTATCGGATCCCTCCAAATCATCCATGACTTGTTCATCCATACGCTAGCCTTCAGGTGCTTCCATCGGCTATGTCATGCTAACGATGTCTACACGACCAAGGCACATTGGACTTATGCTACCAAGACTCCGCTTGGACTTTACGTCGCCAACCATTGGACTTATGCTGCCAAGACTCCCGCTTGAACTTTACGCCGCCAATATCAAACCCCTTGGACTTCTCAAATGCCAAGACTCAAGCTTGGACTTTCCCTTGCCAACCCATGTTGGACTTTCCATGCCAAGACCTATGCTTGGACTTTACATGCCAAGTACTCAAGACTTGGACTTTCCATGACATGGTCAACCCTAGTCAACCATCAAAATCCCCCTCGAGTCAAACTCGAGTCTGGTTAATCATGACCCGGGTCGATTGCACCAACAATCTCCCCAAAACATTATCAGACATCAATGTCAAACCTCCATGTCAAACATCAAAACATCGCTTAGGTAAAACTCGAGTCCAGTCAATCGTGACCTGGGTCGATTGTACCAATACAAAATATTGATTAATAGATTCTATCAGGTCGAATGAAATTTTATCATCACAAATCACTAGATGTGCTTCGTTATTGGTAACTAAAGTTTTGGTGAGGGTTAAGACAGACTCTTTTAGATCCTTGAGGTTAGAAGGTGTTTTGATTGAAGCAATGCACTCCTCGATTAAAGTATCAATTATATAATCCTCAAGTTCTCCTTCTAGTGGTGATTGAATGGATTGTCCTTCTTCACTTCCTGGTAATCGACTCGGTGTTCTAGCAAACTGACTGACGATCTGTGCTATCAAAATCTCCAGCTTCTTTTGTCGGCTAGCAATGTCATTTACAGATGACCTTAATTTTCAATCATCGTTTCTGTCTGCGAATGCCGCTGCTGAAATTCAGCGTTCGCCTCTTGTTACATCTGGATAAAGCTTTCTATCATCTTCTCTAGTTGAGATTTAGGCAGACAATATTGAGGGTTTAAGAAGCCAGGGACATAACTATATGAATAGGAATCATTTTGTGGCCACTGGTTGTAATCATAGGTGATATCTTCTTGTTCACATTGTGAAGGTTCAAATATATCATGTTTCACCACAATGCTCACAATAAATGTTACCAAAACACAACATTAAATTGACCATAATCATGAGTAAAGGCATGCATTATTATATGCGGGAAATTATAAATAAGGAAAGAGCAACAGAATGAACAAAATTGAAATAAAATAAAATAAAATAAGAAAAGTAAATCTAGCCTTGGTCCGATCCAACTATCCACTTCTTGATTCGATATCAAATAAATTAGTCCCCGACAATGGCGCCAAAAGCTTGATGCACACGAACGCGACCTCAAATCTCGCGACGGAGACCGTCGAGGACTCGAAGCGCGCACTCGCGCTCAATGTCCGCAAGTGCACGGATGTCGTCAAGTAATAAAAAGATTATCGATCCCACAGGGATTGAGATTCCAGTATCGGTTTGTTAAGTGGATGTTATTGTTTGGAATTTAGTTCTAATGGTTGTGATTGCGAGGGTTGTCAGCGGTCCTAACTCAATACGGTGTCACACGGAAGAAGAAAAGGCTTGCTGCGAGTCTTTGGAAGGAATTCTAGGATTTTGGTTTCACTTGTTTGTCGCAAAATATGCTATCAATTGGGTGTTGTCTAAACGTCTAACTATGACCTTGTGGAAGGGACATCATACACTCCCCCGATAAGTCTTTGCATCTATCGGGAGCTATCTCTGCCTTACTAGGTCCACCCCTGGCATTAGGACGGGATAGGCGGTATGAGGATGCCAAATCAATCCCTGTGACGAATCGTTTCCAAATTTTATCGCACCCTTCTATCTACAGTTACAGGAGATAAGGCCAACCCCTAGGTTCCTTCTTAATTCTCCTAAATCTTAGATACGAGGGTTATCACCGCTCGTATCAGCTAGCACAGTAGATAGAAAACCAAAACACATAGATATCAGTCTAAACTAATACCAATTGTAAATACAAACTCAAGAACAGAATTTAATTTGGAATAACATTTTCTACGCACACAAACTACTCTCTAATCATAGAATCGAAGAATCTACTCCATAAATATGAGAGGAGAAACACAAAACACGATCATATTCATATAAACAATGGATATTATGCAAAGAATAGAAATTACAATGCAAAGTGGCTCTTCTCTTCGGCGTTGAAGTGCAGAACTTGCATCTCCGGCGGCTTTCTTCCTCCCCATTGTGAGTTTCCGAAGCTTTTTAGGGCGTCGGAGTGCCGTCCCAGATGTCGTGCCTCCCCCTAGGGTTTGGGCGTGACTTTCCTTATATAGATATCATGTCGGCTGCTCAAGAAATTCGGAAAAAGCCCTAATCGCGCCAAAAAGTTTGGCCACCACACGACTGTGTGTTTCCACATAGCCATGCCGTGTGCGACATTGTGGTGGCCAAACTCGAGCCTCAGACACAGCCGTGTGTAGCCACACGCCCTGGCCATGTTCCCTACTGCATCCAGCTGCCAAATGCTCTTTTTCGCTCTGAAAGTGCAGCTGTCAAATGCTCTTTTTCGCTCCGAAAGTGCGCCTTTTTCCCCATGAAATGCTATCCTACACACGAAAGTACAAAGAGCAGATCTCCAAACCATAAAACAAGAAATGCATGTAAAACAAAGTAAAATATATATGAAACAAACATAAAATAAAATGAGATGTGAGCGAAAACTACTCCTAAAATCCTATATATTTTGCTCACATCAATTCCCCCAAACTTAGATCTTTACTTGTCCTCAAGCAAACCTCAGTGCTATGAAATTTTAAAAAGGTATTGTTCCATACTTAGCATGTTAACTAAATTTATCAAGTGTTATTTGCAATCAAAGCAAAGTAGATATGTTCTAGAAATTCACTAAGTTAGCTCTTCGTGCGCGTGCTAAGCGAATCTTCTTAGGGGATACTCGTTTCATGGTACGTTAAGTCGTCATCCTATAGCTTTTCTAAGGTCTCCGGCTCTTAGGCACTTACCTGCCCAAAGCGAGGGTCGTTCCCTAGATCTAGCACAAAGTTTCAAAGGCGTGCTCGGTATTGAGAGAAATTAGTAGGTGCTTCCCAGTAATCTAACTCAGTCTCAAAGGGGCACCTAACTATTTCCACCCATAATAACTATTTTTTTATCCGTCATAATCTTTTTTTTTTTCAATTTTTTTACTCTCTCTTTTCCTTTCTTTTTGTCTTTTCTTATTCCATTTTTTTTCTTTTCTCTCTCTCTTGGGATTTTGATTTTTCCGAATGAGCTTCCACAATCCGAGCATCTCTAGTAACTAAAATGCTAAATCTAGAGTCACCTATGGATTCCAAAGTACTAGACTACTGAGATGAATCATAAATAGGTACGTACTGAATTTTCCCTTTCAGAATGTTCGTCATGTGTAGGTGTAAAAATAAAAGTTAACTAGTGTAAGCCTAGAACATTCATTAGAGAAAATAAAATAAAATACTACGAGATAAATGAAGTTAAACTACCCATGGAAACAACTCATGAACAAACTTTAGAAATACTACTGAGGCAGCTTTATAAATAACAAAAATTAAGTGTTGAAAGAAACTAAACAACTTATGCATGAACAAATGAATGCTAACCATAATGCAAATATTAGGATATAAACTACTCCTAGAAACAAAATAAAACAAAACTTGGGCCCCCCAGACTTAACCGAAGCATACCTCTAGTATGGTGGACGAGATGGAAAGTATGATAGCCTCGGCATCTCGAGATCCTTGGAGAATCTGGTGTTGAGCCGCTGATGCCACATGTACATGTGGTCAATCTGAGAGCTGGTGGATGCAGCGGCTACTCGGTGCTCCTCGTCCTGGGCCCACTGTGCCTGCTGAGCATGCATGTGCTACCGCATCTCTTGGCGGTAGGTGGCCTCATCCTGGCAATGGGCAGCCTACTCCTGGAAGTAGATGCGGGACTCGTTATAAAACTCCTCAGCCCACTGGAAGTTCTCCCAGAAGCCCTGAAACTCTGCCTGCGTGTAGGCGCTTTGCTCCTCCCATCGCTACCTCTACGTTTGCTGCTCAATATATATGTAGTCGAGGCGCGATCGAAACTTCGAAAAATCATAGGCAGATATACCTGCATCCTGCTCAAAAGTAGAAAAAGGTGGTGGTGCAGGTGCAGGCTCATGTCGATGTGGACTAGGTGGGCTCCTATACATGTGTGGACTGGAGGGAGAGTGATGTACAAGGGTGAAACGCATGGTGCGGCACCCCTTTATTCCTTGCGCAACACAACCGTGTGAAAACACACGGCTAGGCCCTGTGCGCTGTTGGAATGTGGGGTACGACCATGTGAAAACACATGGCCAAGCCGTTCGTTTCTCTCTCATGGTGCACAATGGTCCGAATTCTCCTTACATGCTCAGTCGTGTAGGTTTAAAATGATTTTTGTTTCTACCTAACAAGTCTTTTCTAGTCGTAATTCAAATGCAACACGCTAAACGAATATAAATCAAAGTTTAAAACCAACAAATGCAACAAATTAATAAGAAATAAACACAAAATCTAAACTTGGGTTATCTCCCAAGAAGCGCTTGTTTAAGGTCTTTAGCTCGATCGAACCGTTATGCTTCAGCTTGGCTTTGATGGCCAAAGGAGATCTTTCTCCCTCCCTTGATGTGTTTGAATCTTGCTCGTGGGGGAGTAAGATACTTGCTCACTTTTCGCCTCTTGCCTTTTGGTCCTCCATCACTATCTCCCTTAAATCTTGCTCGTGGAGGGGCAAGATACTTGTTAGCTGCTTTCCTTGGCTCGAGATTAAGCATGCTTAACCTCAAAGAATTTTTAGTAGTTTGATCATAATATTTCATTTCATTCATATGCTGTAAATAACATAACTCTCCACAAATATTCTCACAAAATATTGATTAGTAGATTCTATCAGGTCGAATGAAATTTTATCATCACAAATCACTAGATGGGCTTCGTTATTGGTAACTAAAGTTTTGGTGAGGGTTAAGGCATGCTCTTTTAGATCCTTGAGGTTAGGAGGTGTTTTGATTGAAGCAATGTACTCCTCGATTAAAGTATCAATTATATAATCCTCAAGTTCTTCTTCTAGTGGTGATTGATGTTGGGGATCGAAACGGTCGGCTAGAGGGGGGGGGGTGAATAGCCCTCAATCGTTGGATGTCGGAATTCGTTCGTTCTCATTGCGTTGCTTGTCTACGATTGTCGTTAGCGCAGCGGAAACAATAAAACAATAATAATACTAACAACAAATAAGCACACACAAACACACGATATACGTGGTTCGGAACCGAATGGTTCCTACTCCACGGGCGAGCTCCTCGAGCTCTAGAGATGCACACGGCAATACTCAAACTCCTTCTCGACTACACGTCGGAGGTGGAGAAACCTCTCACAAGCAATTACAATAGTAATATATAAATACAAACAAGAATACAAATACAATACAAAAGAAACACTTTTCACCGATTGCTTTTGATCACTTGTTTATTGCTTGCTTTGATTGGCTCTTGAAGGACTGAAATGCAGCAGTAATTCCCCTCCAATAGCTCCACAAAAACCATAACGAAATCCTCCAACTCTAGCTCCTTTAATAACCTGCCCATCATGATCGCGTGACCATCACGATCGGTCCCGTGAGTCATTGTCTCACAACGGCCAGATCCACGTTGGTTAAGTTCCAACGGATCACACATCAGTCGACTGATAGCACCCATCACCGATCGATCATCCATCACCGAGTGGGCGAAGCTCGACTCCATTCTCGCGCATTGCAGATCACGATCGCTCTCAATGATCGATGCTCTCAACAATGATCGCCTTCTAATGACCGATCACCAGACTTGATTCATGAACACCGGGTCGAACCCATACGACGAGCAATGATCGACACCTATGCTACCGACCGATGTCGGCTAAAACCTCAAACACAAAGTTGTTTGAGCGTCCGACACTCAGTCTTAGCCACTTGGCCAAGTCCACCTTATCCCTCATGGAGTTCCCCACCGAAGCTCTCTTCCCTCGGCCTACGTCCCTCGGATGCGCCAAGCACACGGCTTCGCAACGCCATCCTTCGCATCTTATGCCCTAGAAGTATGCTTCCCTTTGGGCTCACTCCATTCGCTCCCCGTCCGGCGGTCCCTCGGATGCACCAAGCGCACAGCTTCGCAATGCCATCCTTCACGGACTCAAGGACCCGAGCCTAGTGAACTTGCCAAGTTCTCAAGACTTCCCAAATGCACCAAGCGCACGGCTTCGCAATGCATTTCTCACCAAGCACCAAGCGCACGACTTCGCAATGCTTTGGATTTCCCATGCCAAGCACCAAGCGCACGACTTCACAATGCTTTGGACTTTCCCATGCCAAGACTTCCCCCTTGGACTTTCACACCAAGCTCCATGCTTGGATTTTCCATGCCAACCCCATGTTGGACTTTCCCATGACAATCCCATGTCATGAGTTTTGTCTATCATCAAAATACAATCAAGGTACTGCTCGAGTCAAACTCTAGTCAACCTGGCCCGATTGCACCAACAATCTCCCCCTTTTTGATGATTGACAAAACTACCATCTCAAGTCTACCAATTCTCCCATATTGGCAATTCTCATATCCCAATGAGAATTCCAACGAACCCTAATTGGTAACTTGGTAACTTCTCCCCCTTTTTGACATTACATCAAAAAGGTCCTCTCCAAGGGTATGAATGTCTCATATCCCAATGAGATCTTACAATCTCTTCCTTGGAGGAACACATGCCTACAATCTTGCTAGTGATCCCATATCACTTAAAGAGAGGCAACCCAATTTTCCTCCCATGAGGAAATACACATCCATCTTCCCATGATGGATACCTCCCCCTAGAGGCTTGCTCCCCCTTGACCATTGCACCAACAATGTCCTTGGAGAGTCCCTAAGCCAATAGGAACATTAAACCAAACAAAATTAAGGCAAAGTTCAACAATGAACTCTCATCCACCTTAAAATTGATACTCACCCTCAACCCAACTCCTAATCCATATCCAATGGATTTTCACCCTCTCTAATGCTCTCCCAAGTATATCCTAGGGTTAGGAGTGGTTAGGGGACCAAAACACAGTTGAACATGGGCCTAACTATCAAGTTTACTCAAAATCGGCTGTGCTGACTCCGATACCAATGATCGATTTTACTTACCATCGATCGCCATTACAGTGATGATCGATAATTGCATTCTGCAGTTTTTCAATTTCAAAAATGGATTTTCGAAATCCATAAGTAAATATACGTAATTTTAAAAATCTTGAAAATACATATGTATAATACTTATCCTAAACACTATGGGTGAAAAATATTGGAAATTTATTTTACCCATTAAATTAGGAGATTGATACAAAGTTAAAAATTTATAAAAGCTTCAATAAAGAGCCATCTTTGTATCATCCCATTCAATGGTGATAGCTATCAAAAGATAGGCTTCACCAAGGTTTTTCAAAATGTTTTCAAACCCTTTAATTTCTTTTTCTTAAACATCTCACTTATATCTAGATGTGTAAAACACATTCAAGGCAATTAATCTAGTGAGATGTGGGGTTTTATTCTTTTAATGGTCTCATGCATATTTCTAGGCAATATTATTTGATTCCCATCAAATCATGCCATAGTCCTTAATTTCATTTTATTTATATGCATGATATGATTATGGCATAAATATGATTTAGATAAAAACATATGCCAATATCATGATGTCATGGCATGTGAATGAGAACTAAGCATACATGACATTTAAAAATAATTCTAAACATGATCATGATATTTTATAGATAAAAATGAAAATGATGTCATGACATGGTAAGACAAACACATCATGACAAGTAAAATATACTAAGGTTTAGAATACCTAAGTGTGAAAATCAATTTGCCATTTTTAGGGATTAAATACATTTTGCCTTAATGCCATTATCTCCCAAGTGTGCCATAAACCCGAAATGGCACACCAATACTTTTATGACCTAATTATGCCAATTTAAATCATTTTAAACTTTTCAAACACATTGGCACATCCTAATGTGTCAACTCTACTATGGTTAGGTTAACTACCCATCCATTTAGGGTTGACACACCCTAACCCATCTAGCGTGAATCAATCACGCTTTTAGGAACCCAATACCTATTGGAGATCCTTGGGTTAACAAGGTATTCCCTAGGGATAACTTCCCTAGATACCTTCCTAATGACCCTTTTTGGCTTTGAAGCCTTAGTCAAATGGGTCTTACTTGGGTCAAATCTAGAGGTGACTCCTCCATTGACCTTCTTAGTGGCTACATTTGATTTCTTTGAGGTGTTAGCCACTAAACACATACCATGGCTAGACTTAGGGATGACTTCCCTATTAGCCTTGGTTTTTCTAGACCTAGATGTGGTTCCATAATTAAATGGAACATTATGGTAGGACATAGGTGTTAGTATGAGCCCTTAGTGCCAATTATGAGATGATTGGAGAGGGAAACTTTTGTATTATATTCTTGCATTAATAAAGGCAAAGATTGATTATTATATTTCTTTATGCGTGTGCCAGCTAAATAAATATAATAATGCCCATGAATAGTAGGTTGTTATCTACAGTATATCAATTGGTAGAATTGATTATGAGAAGCTATAGAGAACACTATTCTTAAATATTCCTAGTCGAGTATTGTATTAATAGACAAGGGCTATATTGATACATTGAGACTAGCATGTAGGTCAATGGATGACTTGATCTCACAAGTCATGGATATGTGATATCACATTGATACATGGGTATATATATTGGAGACTATATATACTGAATTGACCCACCATGAGAAAGTATCATGGATCGTTATATGAGTGTCATATACTTTCTCATGTGACTATTGGTATGAATAGTCCTTAGACCTGAAGTCACTACGGTTCCCTACATAAGGAGTTATGTACTTTGGTATCGTCTAATGTCACACCGTAATTGGGTGACTATAACGGCGATCACTGAGTATGTAACGAATTATGCGGAGGGATGTGAGTGATGTAGAAGAGATCTATCCCTCCCATATGACGGGAGTGATATCTTTAGCCTCTTGATAGAGTAGGACCACGAAATGCATGACCATGCTCAAATGAGTCAATATGAGATATTGAGCTCATTTGTTTGAGTGAGTCTACTTGGGGATCAAGAAACATAAAGATTGATAAGAGGGTGACACGGTCTATGCCTCATTGATCGATCTGAGATATCAAGGATAGAAGGACACTGTCATATGATAATAGTCACGAAAGAGGTTGTCGGATCTCGACATTCTCATCACTTGGGTAGCAATGATGTATTGCTAGATGCCGCTCATAGCTTATGTATCTAAAATGGTTTTGGATACATTGCCAACGTTATGAGAGCCTATAGGGTCACACACAAAGAACATATTATTTTGGAGAGGAAATCATTTTGGTCTGACTAAAATGAATTATTAGTTAATTGGATTAACTAGAATGAGTAAGACTCATTACTTGGCTAAATTTGAGTTGGACTCAAATTGGTTTATGTTGAGTTAGACTCAAGTCAAACCAAGAGAAGAAGGCTAAAATGAATAATACATGAATTAATAATATAATATACGAATTAATAAATGGGATTTAAAACTCATTAATGTGCATTTAATGAGCATTAATTGACTTCCTTTCTTTTACCATGGAGAATAAGGAAGTGCATTTAATGTCTCATTAAGGTGTATTATTGTGGCTTCTTCTTCTTCAACGTGGACAATGAAAAAGAAATTAGATTTTATTTTTTGTTCACAACACAAGAGGGCCAAGTACCGAGTGGAAAAGTGAGACCTTGGAGTGGTTGCTAGCACAACCGAAAGGGCTTACCTCTTCTCTCCAAGATCGTGTGTGTGTGCACCGTAGAGGCGTGGACATTCTGACCACGTTGAGATCCGCAAGTGTTGCTGACTGGAATTCGAAGGGCACACTTCAAAGGTAATCTCGATTCCTATAGGATAGAATCGATAATTGAAACGAGTATATTTTTTTTTGCTTGGATCTCTGGAGGGATCCTAAGTTTTCCGCTGCGAATTTTGTTTATCGCTCGGGATCCCTACAATAGGTTTGTGACCCAAACCCTTCTTGCCCTTCGACATTTCTTATTTTCTAGGTCTTGACTTTTGTACATTAGACCCCTTAACCAAATTTGATATTATTGCTAGGGTCTTCTCAAATTTTTCTAGCCTTGACCTCAAGGCTTGGTTTTCTAACTCTAATTTTCCCAATTTTGAATTTTCATTTATCTTTTGGGAAATGTTTTTCTTTTTAGGCATATGCCTAGATTTCTTGGGATTAACACCCAAGTTTTCTTCAATTCTTCTAAATGACTTCCTAGGTAAAATAGATCTAGTGTTTTGAGTCCTAGGTTTGTCCTTAGAAAAACTAACATGCTTAGCACCTAAGCAATAAACCTTATTGTTTCTCCTAGCATGCTTTTCATTAATAATGGCAAGAGAACTAAAATAATTCTTAGCATGCTTTTTAATTCTAGAATTTGAAGGTGCATTATTTAAATGTACCTTAGGGTTAGCTTTATAAGCTCCCCCTACATGAATTACACTTTCTTGCCCTTTCTTCCTCCCCCTAGGGCATTAGCTTCGGTAGTGTCCCCGTTGGTTGCACTTGAAGCACACAATGTGCTCTTTGCTCTTAATTGAGGGAACACCGGCATCATTTGACTTTGGGTTGACTTTTGGTGTCGATGCCTTCTTCTTAGCCAATTTAGGGCATTTGCTCTTGTAATGCCCTTTCTACCTACACTCAAAGCATATTATGTGATTTTTATTTAAAATAATAACACTTGAGTTACCTAGGGAGGTGGTGGAGGCCTCTTCTTGATCTTCACTTCTCCCGGATGTGGATGCTTCTTGTTCTTGCTCCGGGATGAAAGATTGCCTCTCCTCCCCCTCAATGCTAGAGGTGGAGGTCTCCACCAAGTCATCCACATCTTCGAAAGTGGATGGTCTTTCTTCCAAGGCATCTTCCTCTACTTGTGCCGATTGGGAATTTTCTTGGAATTTTATTACTTTATCCCATAATTCTTTTGCATCCCTAAAATTTCCCAACCTAGACCAAATGTTGTTAGGAATAAAATCACTAAGCAATTCGATTACCTTGTGATTTGTCTCAAAGTCTTTGATTTGGTCTTGGGTCCACCTTGACTTCTCAATTTGCCTATTTCTTTCATCCCTAGGCAATTCGAAACCATTTTCTAAGATTAGCATAAAATCAAAATCGATTTCTAGGTATACCTCCATTTTTCTTCTCCACCATAGTAAATCTCCTTCGAATTTTGGTGGTTGGAGGTTGTAGCCGGCCATCTTGTAGTGCTCTCACGGCGGTTAGTCCTTGAAGAGCGACCTCGGTTCTGATACTACTTGTTGGAGATCGAAACGGCCGGCTAGAGGGGGGTGAATAGCCCTCAATCGTTGGATATCAGAATTCGTTCGTTCTCGTTGCGTTGCTTGTCTACGATTGTCGTTAGCGCAGCGGAAACAATAAAACAATAATAATACTAACAACAAATAAGCACACGTAAAAACACACGATATATGTGGTTCAGAACCGAATGGTTCCTACTCCACGGGCGAGCTCCTCGAGCTCTAGAGATGCACACGACAATACTCAAACTCCTTCTCAACTACACGTCGTGTTAGTAATATATGAGAGATGTCCTAAGGCAATCGCCTTATGTATGAACCATTTATATGATAAATGAAGATTCACTATTTGAGTATACATGTTTTATGTATTTGATTGGATCTTAAACTCATTTATCAATGTCCACGATATACGATTCTACAAAGATGAGAGAATTTGTGATTGGATCACAACTAGTGAGTATCTCTACATGTGTAATTGTGATGTATCGAATTATCCCTAGTCGATGAATTGATGGATTTGGACACCATCAATTTCCGAGACTAGCACGAGGTATACTCCTTGGTGTATCCAAGCAAATTGATTCTCACCGGGCCGAGACATAGTGATGTCCGAGTTAATCGTGGATGCTAGTTATGGTAACTAGTTCATTGGAGTGACCACCGTAAGACTTCATATGGTTCTCTCATATATAGATATGTCAATGAAGTTCTTATCATGGCTTAAGTGCGATGTTCCTTTGACTTGCGATTCAAGTCATCTTGATCATGGAGACTTATGCTTTGACATCTTAAGCAAGCATCTCTAAGGAGATGTGGACCCGGATGATTGGGTATAAGTCAAGTGATCAAGGTGTTTGAATAGCCTATAAAGGATTCACCACTCCTTGCGAGGAGATGTATACCCATGGCCTCTCGTCGGATTGTTACTAAAGTCTTTGGCCAAAGCATTACATGTTTAGAGTAAGGTACTCTTCGATACATGTGGAGTAACTAGAACTGTGAGGACGAGGAAATGATACTTGGGCTAGGTGTGACGAGTCACTTAGTGGGGATCACACACAATAGACCATGTCCTCAACCAAGTGGGTATAAGATGAGTGAAGGGAATGGGGCACGATTCATTCGAGCCATCAAGGGTTTCGTAAATAGTTCGATCAACCGCTGATCTTTCTGCTAATTGGGGATCATGATGTACTACTAGGTGCCACTCATGATCGCTCTATAATTAATGGTTAATTATAGACCAACATAAACCGAGAACCTATTTGGTCACACGACAACGAGCGTAATCCAAAGGATTTAAAACGAGCTTGAGAATGGGATTCTCAGACCGAGAGAAACTAGGTTTGGTTGGACCAAACATAAAGCGAGCATGAAATCGTTTCAGTCGCAATGGAAGCGTGGATGGGCCGAGTCGTATGAAGACGTAATGGATGAACCAAAATGGTTTGGTTCTAATCCAATGGAGGAGAATAAACCAAAGGGTTTGGTTTATTTTAAACGAATGAACCAAAAGTTGGTTCGGTTCGTTTTAACTTAAAATAAACCATCATGGTTTGGTTTATTTTAACTTATCTTAATGGAGCGGGTTAACGGGCCTAATGGTTATGATCCAATAACCATTAAGAGAATTAGTTCTCTATAAAAGAGGGCTTAAGGGATAATTAAGCACTAATCCAAAACCCTAGCCCCAAGTTGCCGCCCACTTCATCCTCTCTAAGAGTTGGCGCCAACCTCCATTGCCGCCCAACCCCTTGTGTCGCCATCCAGCTCCTTGCCGGCGTCCAAGCTTCAGCCGGTGATCCTCCGGCGACCCTCCGATGATCTCCTTTAGGTTTGGCATCAAGGTGAGCTTTATCTTCCCTTGGTTGGCCGGCGCCTATCTCCTCCACCAAAGCTGTCCAGTTTTCTGGACAGCTTGTTCTCCTCTCGTCGGAGCATCGTTTGGATGACGGTTAGAGCTCCGACAGCGGCTAACTTACCGGGGATTCGATCTCCCGTAATCCTCTGAGGTGGAGGACGAAGGATTCGTCAATCGGTTGACGAATACCTCTCCGGAGAAGCGAGTTTTGAGGACTCGTCTTAGGATCCGAATTTGGATTCGGATCGTGATCATCTCTCGATCACGTCGTCTTCAACACGAGGCTAGTAACCCGTACGAAGACAAAGCTCATGGCTTAGCGAAGTCATCCCGAGGATACTCGGCGTGGATACGGATAGAGACGATTCTAGCGAGGATCGTTCCGGTTGATGCCGTTCCCGCTACACGTGATACGAAAGGTATAACGTAGTTAAATTTCTTTTTATTGAAAATTTAAATTTACGGTTATGTCTACACTTGTTGTACTATGTATGCGTGTGTTGTGTGTGTTGTAATAAATATAGATTTATTATTTTTATTGCTTCCGCTGTACTCATGTTTGCGAAACGTGATCGAACACACACATGCCGCGGTGCCGGAAACCCAACACGTCGGAGGTGGAGAAACCTCTCACAAGCAATTACAACAGTAATATATAAATACAAACAAGAATACAAATACAATACAAAAGAAACACTTTTCACCGATTGCTTTTGATCACTTGTTTGTTGCTTGCTTTGATTGGCTCTTGAAGGACTGGAATGCAGCAGTAATTCCCCTCCAATAGCTCCACAAAAATCATAGCGAAATCCTCCAACTCGAGCTCCTTTTATAACCTGCATCAAGCTATTTTCGCGCCCATCAGTCGACTGATCGTGACCATCAGTCGACTGGTCCCGTAGCCGTTGTCTCACAACGGCCAGATCCATGTTGGTTAAGTTCCAACGGATCACACATCAGTCGACTGATGGCACCCATCACGGCCGATCGATCATCCATCATCGATCAGTCTTTGGCGAGCTCGACTCCCATTCTGTCGTGCGGACAGTGATCAACGATCGCTTCCCTTAAGCGATCGATGTTCTAACGATCTTGCCCTCCTCGACTTGATAAAACCTCAAACACAAAGTTGTTTGAGCGTCCGACACTCAGTCTTAGCCACTTGGCCAAGTCCACCTTATCCCTCATGGAGTTCCCCATCGAAGCTCTCTTCCCTCGGCCTACGTCCCTCGGATGCGCCAAGCGCACGGCTTCGCAACGCCATCCTTCGCGTCTTATGCCCTAGAAGTATGCTTCCCTTTGGGCTCACTCCATTCGCTCCCCGTCCGGCGGTCCCTCGGATGCACCAAGCACACAGCTTCGCAATGCCATCCTTCACCAACTCAAGGACCCGAGCCTAGTGAACTTGCCAAGTTTTCAAGACTTCCCAAATGCACCAAGCGTATGGCTTCGCAATGCATTTCTCACCAAGCACCAAGCGCACGGCTTCGCAATGCTTTGGATTTCCCATGCCAAGCACCAAGCGCACGACTTCGCAATGCTTTGGACTTTCCCATGCCAAGGCTTCCCCCTTGGACTTCCATGCCAACCCCATGTTGGAGTTTCCCATGACAATCCCATGTCATGAGTTTTGTCTATCATCAAAATACTATCAATGTATTGCTCGAGTCAAACTCGAGTCAACCTGGGCCGATTGCACAAACAATTGAATGGATTGTCCTTCTTCACTTCCTAGTAATCGACTCGGTGTTCTAGCAAACTGACTAGCGATCTATGCTATCTGAATCTCCAACTTCTTTTGTCGGCTAGCAATGTAATTCACAGATGACCTTAATTCTTCAATCATCGTTTCTGTCTGCGAATATCGCTGCTGAAATTCAGCGTTCGCCTTTTGTTGCATTTGAATAAAGCTTTCTATCATCTATTCTAGTCGAGATTTAGGCAGACAATATTAAGGGTTTAAGAAGCCAGGGTCATAACTGTTGGTGCAGGGGCACTAGATAATCGAACCTGTGTTTTGATTATGGCAAAGACACAAAGTTAAGTTTACATCATTATCTCACGAGCTAAATCGAGTGTGCAGAAAAGTACTAAAGCTGGAGCTGAAGGCTAGTGACACCCGGAGGAAGCCGCGGTGGTCGGGCGACACTCGAGTGACTTCGGAGGGAGCCAAAGGAATTGAGTGGAAGGCCGGAAGCGAGAGCTACAAGGTAAGTATCGAGGAAAGCTCGTGTGAGTGAGAGATTGTAAGGTCGTGTCCTCTTTACGGGGATGACCGTAGGCTGCGATCCGACTAAGACTTCCTGTGGAAGGTCTAGGTCGAGATCGGACGGTTAGAAATCATCGCATTTATCATTTTCCGAGCTAACCTCTTACTGCAGGGAAGTGGCCAGGCTGGTAGTCGACTGCTGGACGTTGGGCAGTCGACTGATGCTCATCAGTCGACTGATGGGAGTCATCAGTCGACTGATGGTGACGAATCAGCCTTTGCGCTAGGTCAAAATGGATAACGTTTGACGCGACCACTTCGCGATAAAATTTGGACAACTTCGTGATCTATTCTATAAAAAAAAGGAGACAAATTCATAGGCCAAAATCTATAAAAGGAGGGGAGGATTCCATCTCCAAATCACATCAAGTTTATTCATCAAGTGCTCCTACAATGCCAACGCTCCAACACCATCATAACGCTGACGCGACAACAAGCTCAGATCTTCTTTGTCGGCAGCAGCATCTAGTAATATATTTTAATATTGTATTCATTGTTTTTATTCGTAACGAGGTGAGGTAGGCTTGTTGCCTCATCCTCGTACTTCCGGATTTTGTGATCATTGTCTCCTACCTCCAATGAGGAGGAGACGTTATAGTGCTTTGCCCTTCGTACGCGGTCTAGGACCGATGGGGCCTTGGAGTAGCAACCGCTGGGTTGTGAACCAAGTAAAATAAACGTGTCACTTTATTTTCCACTGTGCTTACTCGTTTACTTGTGTCTCAACGAACGAATTCGAACGAAACATTTACGATCGCTATTCACCCCCCCTCTAGCGACACTTCTCGATCCAAAAATAACTATATGAATAGGAATCATCTTGTGGCCACTGGTTGTAATCATACGTGATATCTTCTTGTTCACATTGTGAAGGTTCAAATATATCCGAACAATAGTTAATGTTATGCCATGTTTCACCACAATGCTTTTATAATAAATGTTACCAAAACTCACAACATTAAATTGATCATAATCATGAGTAAAAGCTTGCATTGTTATATGCAGGAAATTATATATAAAGAAAGAGCAACAGAATGAACAAAACTGAAATAAAATAAAATAAAATAAGGAAAGTAAATCTAGCCTAGGTCCGATCCAACTATCCACTTCTTGATTCGATATCGAATCAATCAGTCCCCGGTAATGGTGCCAAAAGCTTGATGCACGTGAATGCGACCTCAAATCTCGCGACGGAGATCGTCGAGGACTCGAAGTGCGCACTCGCGCTCAACATCCGCAAGTGCACGGATGTCGTCAAGTAATAAAAAGATTATCGATTCCACAGGGACTGAGATTCGAGTACCAATTTGTTAAGTGGACGTTATTGTTCGGAATTAAGTTCTAATGGTTGTGATTGCGAGGGTTGTCAGCGGTCCTAACTCAATACGGTGTCACACGGAAGAAGAAAAGGCTTGCTGCGAGTCTTTGGAAGGAATTCTAGGATTTCGGTTTCACTTGTGTGTCACAAAACATGCTATCAATTGGGTGTTGTCTAAACGTCTAACTATGGCCTTGTAGAAGGAACATCATACACTCCCCCGATGAGCCTTCGCATCTATCGGGAGCTATCTCTGCCTTACCAGGTTGACCCCTGGTGTTAGGACGGGATAGGCGACACGAGGATGCCAAATCAATCCCTGTGACGAATAGTTTCCAATTCTATCACACCCTTCTATCCACAGTTACAGGAGATCAGGCCAACCCCTAGGTTCCTTCTTAATTTTCCTAAATCTTAGATACGAGGGTTGTCACCCCTCGTATCGGCTAGCACAGTAGATAGAAAACCAAAATACATAGATATCGATCTAAACTAATACCAATTGCAAATACAAACTCAAGAATAGAATTTAATTTTGAATAACATGTTCTACGCACACAAACTACTCCATAATCTTAGAATCAAAGAATCTACTCCATAAATATGAGAGGAGAAACACAAAGCACGATCATATTCGTATAAACAATAGATATTATGCATAGAATAGAAATTACAATGCAATGTGGCTTTAATTTCCGGTGTTGAAGTGCAGAACTTGGATCTCCGGCGGTTTTCTTCCTCCCCATTGCGAGTTCCCGAAGCTTTTTAGGGCGTCGGATTGCCGTCCCAGCCATCGTGCCTCCCCCTAGGGTTTGGGTGTGACTTTCCTTATATATATCAGGTCGGCTCTTCATGAAATCCGAAAAAAGACCTAATCTTGCCAAAACATTGGGGCGCCACACGGCCAGGCCGTGTGCGACCCTGTGGTGGCCAAACTCGAGCCTCGGGCATGACCGTGTGTAGACCCACGACCTCGCCGTGTTCCCTAATGCATCCAACTGCTAAATACTCTTTTTCGCTCTGAAAGTGCGCCGTTTTCCCCATGAAATGCTATCCTACACACAAAAGTACAAAGTGCAGATCTCTGAACCAGAAAATAAGAAATGCATGCAAAACAAAGTAAAAATATGCATGAAACAAACATAAAATGAAATGAGATGTGAGCGAAAACTACTCCTAAAACCCTATATATTTTGCTCACATCAAAGACCAATGCTTGGACTTTCCAATTGCCAAGTACCCATGACTTGGACTTTTCTTTATCAAGTACACATGACTTAGACTTTACCTAACAAGTGCACATGACTTGGACTTCTTAAATGCCAAGACCATTCTTAGACTTCCCATGAAAATCACATTGTCAATCGTTTTATCTAATATCAAACGAGTCAAACTCGAGTCTGGTCAATCGTGACCTAGGCCGATTGCACCAAAAATCTCTCCCTTTTTGATGTTTGATAAAACCTTTGAGTCAGGCTTACTAACTCAAGCTATCAATTCTCCTCCTTTTTGACATACGTCAAAAAGTTTCTCCCTAAGAGTTTCAATGTCTCATATATCAATGAGATCTTACATTCTCCCCCTTGGTCCAAAAATATTTAGGATGCCTTCACACTTCCTAGTGATAAATCACATATCACTAAATGCGAGGCAATCCTCACTATTCTCCAACTCTTCCCCTTTGAGAAAAAAATTCATCCATCATTCCTTGATGGATAACCTCCCTGTAAAGGCTTGTCCCCCCGCTTGACCATTGTACCAACAATGTTCTTGGAGAGTTCCTAAGCCAATAGGAAATTTAAACCATCGAAATTAAGGGTAAAGATTTAACATTGAACTTTCACCTCCCTCAAAATCACTCTTAATTCATTTATAATGAATTTTCACCATTCCAATGCTTTCCAAGGCATATCCTAGGGTTAGAAGCAGTTAGGGTAGCTAGGGATGGGTGAAAATGGGCTAAACAAATTTTGTTTATCCAAAATCAGCCCAGCAGTCGACTCGATCAACAATTAGTTGACTGCCATCAACATCAGTCGACTACCCTCAAGCGACAGTCGACTGATATCTGCAAATGCATAAATTAGAAATGATATTTAAAAAATCATAAGTAATTATATATAATTTGAAAAATCACGAAAATTCATACGTCTAATACTTATGTCAATCATTATGGGTGAAAAATATTTTTATATGAAAATATCCATTAAATTGTGAGATTGATACAAAGTTCAAAACCATTAAAAATTTTAATGTTTTGAGCCTACTTTGTATCAACTTCATCAATAGTGATTGCTATCAAAAGATAGACTTCACTAAGATTTTTTAAAATGATTTTGAAAATCTATTTTGAACTATGGTCTATGGGCTAAATGCACTGACTTATACATAAGTTTTTCTCACGATTCATTATTATCATTTAATGAGTTCTAAGTTCATTATGATTTACTAAATAAGCACATGAACTTAACTCATTTCCTAGCATCTCACATGTGTCTAATGTGTATCAATATACACACATGTCAAATTAATGTGAGATGTGGGTTTTGGTTATTTTTAGTCTAAGGTCTCATGTATTTTTTAGGCAACTCTATTTGATTTCCTTATCATGGGACTTCAAATCATGCCATTGTAGTTAAATCAATTTTAATTAACCCAAATACATGAGATATGATCATTACATATAATGATAGCATAAATAAAGCATGTGCCAATCATGATGTCATGACATAAACATAAACCTAAATACGCACATGAGATATTAACCTAAGTATTAATCATGACATTTTATACGATTAAATGAAAAATGATGTAATGACATGACAAGACAAACAAAGCATGACAAGTATAAAATACAAAGTATATAATACCTAAGTGTTAAGCCCAAAATTGTTATTTTCTAAAATTAAAACAATTTTGCCTTAAACACAATTCTCCTAAGTGTGCCAAAAAAACCCTAAAATGACACACTGTGACTCCAAAACCTAACTTGTGCCAATTTGATCAGTTTTTTAAACTTCTCAAATCTAATTGGCACATCCTAAAATATTCAAACTTATTTCCAAGGTATCCCATAACCTTGAAAAATGTCCTGAAGTGCTAATTTTGCTATGGTTAGGTTAACTATCCATCCATTCAAGGTTGACACAACTTAACCCATCTAGCGTGAGCGAATCATGCCCCTTGGAACTCAAAACCTATTTGAGTTCCTTGGGTTAACTAGATACTCACTAGGAATATCCTCCCTTAGTACCTTCCTAATGACCTTCTTAGGCTTGGAAGCTTTGGTCATTTGGGTCTAGTCAAGGTCAACTCTAGGGGTAACTCTCCTTATCACCTTGCTGGTGACTTTTCTAGACTTTTTCGAAGCCTTAGTCACTTGACACTTACCATGGTTAGCCTTAGGGATGACTTCCCTAGTAACCTTGGTTTTTCTAGACCTATGGGTGGTTCCATAGTTAAATGGAGTGCTATGGTAGGTTGGCACAACCTCCTTGGACTTAGGCTTGTAACCCAAGCCTTTCCTATCCTTGGAAGACTCTTGCCTCCTAGACCCTAATTTGTTATCATTATACTCATTAATTGAATTTGTCATTCTTCTAAGGGTCTTTTCTAATTTCTCAAGGCTTGATTTTCTACCACTAATGTCTCAAATTTTGAATTTTCATTTGTTCTTTGGGCATTGTTCTTTCTTTTAGGTATATGCCTACTCTTCTTAGGGTCAATGCCTAAATGGTTCTCTATCTTCCTATTAGCTTCCTTAGGTAGAATGGTTCTTGAGTCATTGGTTCTAGATTTGTCCTTAGCTAAATTAGCATGTTTGACACCTAAGCAATAATATTTGTTATTTCTAGCATGCTTTTCATAAGCAATAGCAAGGAAATTTCTAGCATGCTTTCTATCATTACATAAAGTAAGAGCATTATTTAAATTTACCTTAAGGTTTGCTTTAGAATCTCCCCTACATGTGATGCTCCTCCTTTGCCCTTGGCTTACTTTCTCCTCCTAGGGCATTGAATCCTATAGTGCCCTCTTTGATTGCACTTGAAGTAAATAATATGCTTCTTGCTCTTAATTGTTGGGGCTCCGACATCTTTAGGGTTTTGTTGCTCTTAACTTTTGTTGCCAGTTAAATCTTCTTGACTCTTTTTGGACACTTGCTCTTGTAGTGCCTTACTTCCCTATACTCAAAACACATTATATGATTTTTATTATTAACACATGTATTTGAGTTACCTAAGTTGGTAAGGGAATTTTTTGGTCTTGTCCTTGGCTCTTGGAGGTGGATGGCTCATTTTTTTTGCTTCGATATTGAGGATGGTCTCTCCTCCCCCTCAATTCTAGAGGAGGAGGCTTCATCCAATTCTTCCACCACTTCCTCGGATGTTGAGCATCTCTCAACTTCCGATTCCTCAAGCTCTTGTGGGAGAATGATGTACTTGTTAGTATTAGCCCTAAGTGCTAATTATGAGATGATTAGTAAGGGAACTTTTGTATCATATTTCATAATAAAGGCAAAGTTTACGGTTATTTTATTTACTTCATTGACGTGTCATTTGAATAAATATAATAATATCCTAGGGTAGTTGGTTCTAGTCTACGACATATCAAGTTGGTGACTTGATAGTGGGATATTGTAGATATATAGAATACTACTCATAATTGTTCCTAGTCAAGTATTAATATACAAGGATAATATTAATACGTTGAGACTAACATGTAGGTCAACTGATGACTTAATCTCACAAGTTATGGATATAGGATATCAAGTTGACACATGGGTATATATTAGAGAATATGTATTGAACTGACCCTCCATGAGAATATTTCATGGATCATCATATTTTTCCACTGTGTTTTGCGATTGTTTTCCGCACAAGATCCCTACAGTACTTTCTCCTTGAGCTTGAGAGAATGAACACTCTTCTTTCTCTTTGATTTATCCTTGTCATCTTGGATCGGTGAGGGATCTTCATGAAGCTTGGTTAGCTTACTCCATTGTTCCTTAGCATTCTTAAACTCACCTAATTTAGCCAAAATATTGTTAGATAACACATTAATCAATATTCTTGTTACCTTATTATTTATTTAGAAATTTTGGATTTGCTCCTTGCTTCACTTCTTCTTCTTGAGTATTCTCCCCTTTTATCCTTCGTAACATCGAACCCTACTATAACACTAATCCAATTATCATAATCAAACATAAAATAATACATCATTCTACCTTTCCAATATTCAAAATTTTTGCGATCGAAGATAGCACTTTGCTTCCTCAGTTGTCAATTCTTGAAGAGCGACCGACTAAAATACCACTTGTTAAGAATGATGGCATCGCTAGAGGGGGGGGGGGGTGAATAGCAATTTCACGTGTCACTTCGAATTGATTCATGCTCGTTCGATTACTTATCTACAATTGTTGTTAACGTTAGTGTCAGTCCTTAGTGCCAATCATGAGATGTAGTGCCAATCATGAGATGGTTAATTAGGGATCATGTGTATTATATTTCATTAATAAAAGGCAAGAATTGTTTATTATATTTACTTTATGCATGTGCCAGCTAAAATAAATATAATAATGCCCTTGAATAGTAGGTTCTAATCTACAGTTTATCAATTGGTAGAATTGATTATGAGAAGTTGTAGAAAACACTATTCTTAATATTCCTAGTCAAGTATTAATATACAAGGGCAATATTAATACATTGAGACTAGCATGTAGGTCAATGGATGACTTGATCTCACAAGTCATGAATATGTGATATCACATTGACACATGGGTATATATATTAGAGAATATATATACTGAATTGACCTGTCATGAGAAAGTATCATGGATTATTATATGAGTGTCATATACTTTCTCATGTGACTATTGATATGAATAGTCCTTAGACCTGAAGTCACTATGGTTCCCTACATAAGGAGTTAGCGCAGTAGATACAAATACAAATGATAACAACAATACAAGCACAACACAAAGCGATATAACGTTGTTTGAAACCTAGGGTTCTTACTCCACGGGTCGAGCTCAAGTAAGCTCTAGTGATGCACACCACCACTAATAAATCTCTCATTCTCGAAAAACACTCCGGAGGTGGAGAAACCTCTTACAAAGTGATGACAACAATAATACAAGAAACACAATAAGTATACTAAGAAATAAGCTAATACAAGTAAAGAAAACTTTACACAAAGAACTCTTGATTGCTTGCTTGTTGATTTCTTTGGATTGCTCTTGAAGGTCTGGAATGCAACAACACTTCCCATTCAAATCGTCCTAAGAACCATTGTCGAAATCCTCCCCGTCGAGCTCCTTTTAAAGCCTTTGTACAACTTGGATATCTGCCTGGCAGTCGACTGCCCAAAGGTACCAATCGACTACCTACAGTGTCGTTGTCTCATAACGGACTTAATCCACATTGACATTCTAGCCAACGGATACATCATCAGTTGACTTCCCTTATCAGCAGTTGATTGCTACTCGGTAGTCGACTGCCCAATCGACTATCAAAACTTCTGTGCTCGTGGCCACTTAAACCAATCGATTGCCATCCATGGAAGTCAACTGCCCAAGGCCAGCTGACTGCCCAAAGATGGCAGTCGATTGCCAAAGCTTCACCCGAGCAGTTGAAGCTCAGTCGACTACTTGACCAGTCAACTGGTCATAATCCCAGTTGACTAATCCAAGTTGACTAGTCTACCAAGTGTTAAACACTTGCTCAGTCGACTATCCAATACCCCAGTCGACTGATAAACCTCAATAATGGGGTTTAACTCAAGTATGATCCCCTCATACTTGATAGACCACTCTTAGCCTAGACCTAAGGCTTCTAGCTACTTCCATCAGTCTCATTCCTATCGGATCCCTCCAAGTCATCTATGACTTGTTCATCCATACACTAACCTTCAGGTACTTCCATCGGCTATTGTCATGCTAACCGGGTCTACTTTGCCAAGATACATTTGGACTTATGTTTCCAAGATAAATACTTGGATTTTACGCCGCCAAACATTGGACTTATGCCTCCAAGACTAAAGCTTGGACTTTACGCCGCCAATATCACACCCTTGGACTTTCCAATTGCAAGTATCCATACGTAGACTTTTACCGCCAAAGTTCACTTGGACTTTACACCGCCAAGACTACAGCTTGGACTTATGCTGCCAAGAATATACCTTTGGACTTTCCTTGCCAAGTACCCATGACTTGGATTTTACCATTACCAAGACCCATGCTTGGACTTTCTATGCCAAGACCCATGCTTGGACTTTACATTTGTCAAGTACCCATGACTTGGACTTTCCATTGCCAAGTACACATGACTTAGACTTTACTTGCCAAGTACACATGACTTGGACTTCTCAAATGGCAAGACCATTTTTGGACTTCCCCTGACAATCATATTGTCAATCATTTTGTCTAACATTAAAATACTGCTCGAGTCAAACTCGAGTCTGGTCAATAGTGACTTGGGTCGATTGCACCAACATCATGGGTACGGGAAGGTGAGAGGATAGGGTACCTCTATCCCCATTCCACCAAGAGGTATCGAGGAACATTTTTAGGGAGAGGGGAACAACATATCCCCCTCCCTAGTCGACAGAAGCAAGAAGCCACCCCCAAGACAGAATTCGCTATCGGAGCTGATCCACATATCCTGTCCCACCCGCTGGGAGGAAGGGAGGAGCACGAAGAGAGTCGAGCCACAACTGCTTTGGGAGAACAACAATCATCACCTTTCACCGACGACATACTGTTGAAAGATCCACCTCCACACTTTTGGGCCCCCAGGTGGGAAGCTACGATGGAGATGTAGATCCAGAAGGACATTTGGGTTGGTTTGAAAGCACAACCCTCCTTCATCATTACATGGATGCCATCAAGTATCGGGCGTTTGAGATCACATTGGTGTCAACTACATAGAGGTGGTTTTCCTTATTACCTTCAGGATCTATGACCTATTTCAAAGATTTGAAGGATGTCTTCCTCCAACATTTCACTAGTTGTAAGTGGTACCAACAAACCACTTTTAGTTTGCTCTAGCTAAAGTAAGGGCCGATGCGGAGTTACATTCACCGATTCACCAAAGTTGCCCGGGAGGTCCCAACAATCACCCCGAATGTCTTGATGGTCGCCATATCCTATGGATTGAGGGAAGGCCCCTTCCTCAGCTCTCTCCTCAAGAAACCCCCTATGGGGTATGGCAGTCTGCCTCGCTGGGTAGAAAGGTATATCAATGAAGAAGACATGATTAGGGCTCGTCGATTTGTAAATGGGTTTGCCCCCACTTTTGGGGACCAGATTCATCCCCCCATTAGATGAGTCCTTCCTAAGCCAGATCATTACCCACCAATTCCGCAGGAAGCTCCTTGTTGGTGCAATCGGCCCAGGTCACGATTGACCAGGACTCGAGTTTGGCTCGAGTGATGTTTTGATGTGTTTTGATGTTTCGACAAAAACATATGACAATGTAATTGTCATTTGGTAAAGTCCAAGCATGGGTCTTGGCAATGTAAAGTCCAACATGGGTTGGCAAGGAAAGTCCAAGCATGGTCTTGGCATTTGAGAAGTCCAAGAATTTGATATTGGCGGCGTAAAGTCCAAGCGGGAGTCTTGGCAGCATAAGACCAATGGTTGGCGGCGTAAAGTCCAAGCGGAGTCTTGGCGGCGTAAGTCCAAAGTGCCTTGGCAGTGTAGACACCGTTAGCATGACATAGCCGACGGAAGCACCTGAAGGCTAGCGCGATGGATGAACAAGTCATGGATGACTTGGAGGGATCCGAGAGGCGTAAGGCTGATGGAGGTGGCTAGAAGGCTTAGGTCTAGGCTAAGGGTGGTCTAGCAAGTATGGGGGAACCATACTTGGGTTAAAACCTCATGTTTGAGGTGTGCGGTCGGCCCAGTGCCATGTGGCGGTCATTGGACCGAATCAACTAGGGTTTATTTGCGGGTTATGGCCTATCGATCAGCAGGTGGGCGGTCGATGATGGCTCAGCGATCGGCCCGATCGTGTGATCGGTCGGCGGTGCTCGAAATCGCCCGCGAGAATGGGTCGAGACTCGGTGGTCGAGTGAGGACTCCATCAGTCGACTGATGGTCACAATCAGTCGACTGATGAAGGTTCCGTTGGACTTATCCAGCGTGGATCTAGCCGTTGTCTCACGACAACAGTGGCATCAGTCGACTGATGGTCCCGATCAGTCGACTGATCGACTTTTTCCAGCACAGGTTGAAGCTATATATGGAGCTCGTGATGGAGGAAAAACCAATCGGTTCTTGAGGGCTATTGGGGCGATTTGTTGGTGCAAATCAGGTCTCCAAGTGCAAGCAAGCAACCAAGCATTCAAGCAATCAAAACAAGTGTTGTAAAGTCTTTTCTTTACTTGTATTTCGTATTTACATTGTATATTGCTTGTATTTCATTCTTACTGTTGTAAGATATATTGTACGAGGTTTCTCCACCTCCGACTTGTGTCGAGAAGGAGTATTTGTCATTAGTGAGTGCGTGTGCATCACTAGAGCTCGTAGAGCTCGATCCGTGGAGTAGGAACCGTGCGGTTCCGAACCACGTTACATACTCGTGTTAGCATGTTGTTCATTTCATTATTGTATCATTTTTATTTCCGCTGCATACTAACGAAATTGTAGACACGGACACGATCAATTTCCGACATCGCATGAAAGACGCTATTCACCCCCCTCTAGCCGTTCCAATATCCCTAACAAGTGGTATCAGAGCCCGGGGCTCTTCTACGGACTAACCGCCGGGAGCTAGGACAAAGAAGCTAGAGGGTGAAGATGGAAGGGCAATTAGGATGGGACATCAACACACCGGTCCCTTATTCATTCTATGGACGAGAAGGTTTCAATTCTTGGAAGGCGAGAATTGAAGAGTTTTTGATGATGAGAGACCTTGAGGAATGGTCCGCCTTGATGGAAGGATTTGAATATCCTAAGGGACCAAAGGGAGAATGTCTCAAGAAGAAGAAATGGAGTGAAGAACAACTACGACAATTCAAGAAAAATAAGAAGGTAATCAAATTTATATTTGATTTAATTCTTAATGACATCTTGTGTAGCCTAGGTGACTATGGGGATTGTAAAGACGCCAAAGAGGTATGGAACATATTGGCAAAATTCCATGAAGAGCCTCATTCAATCCAAGAAGACAAGGAGGATGAAGAGGAGAGCTCATCTTCAAGTGAGAGTGAGGAATCGGAAGTTGAGATGGAGTCAACTTCCGAATCGGAGAAAGAAGAAGTAGAAGAGGTGGAAGAAGCATCTACTTCTAGGATTGAGGGGGAGGAAAGGATCTCCACTCCGGAGCGACAAGAAGAAGCTTCCACATCTGGTCAAGATGGAGAAGCTCCAACTCCGGCACCCACCACCACAAATACCCTAGGTAACTCAAACACCTCAATTCAAAATAAAAATAACATTATGTGTTTTGAGTGTAGGAAATTTGGGCATTATAAGAGTAAGTGCCCAATGAAAGTCAAGAAAGCTCCTCCGGCGCCTAAAAGTCAACAAAAGTCAACGGACGCCGGTTCCCCAAGTATCAAGAGCAAGGAGTACATCATATGCTTCAAATGCAATGCAAAAGGACATTATAGGAATCAATGTCCTAGGGGGAAGAAGAAGACCCAAGAGGGAGCTACACATGTAGGGGGAGCTTCCAAAGCTAACCCTAAGGTATATTTTAATAATGCATCCTTTTTAGTTAATAGGCAAAAGCATGCTAGGAATAATTTTAATAGTCTTGCTATTGTGCATGAAAAGAATGCTAGAAATAATAGATATATTTGCTTAGGTGCTAAAAATGTTTACCTTAGGAGTAAGGAGAAATTTGGGACTAATGTCCCTAAAAATATTTTACCTAAGGACAAACCTAGGTTAAATAACTCTAGAAAAATTTTACCTAGGGAGACCATTAGAAAGGTGCAAGAGCACCTAGGTCTTAATCCTAAATGGACTAGGCACATGCCTAGGAAGAACCATGCCCATGGTTTAAATCAAAATTCTAAGATTGGGCAATTAGAATTAGAGAACCAAGCCTTGAGGTCAAGGCTTGAAAAGCTTGAAAAGACCCTTAAAGTTATGCAAGGGTCAATTAGTCAAACTTCTAGGTCCAAAAGTCAAAGTCAACACCTAGGACCTAAGAGTCAAAAGTCAACCAAGGGCAAGCAAGGTTTGGGTCACAAACCTAAGCCTAAGGTGGCTTACCATAGTGTTCCATTTGATTATGGAACACAAACTAGGTCTAGGAAGACTAAGGTCAATAGGGAAGTCATCCCTAGAGTTGACCAAGGGTTGTGCCTAGTGGCTAAGGTTTCTAGGAAACCTAGGGTGGCCACTAAGAAGGTTGCAAGGGGAGTTACCCCTAGAGTCAACCTAGGTAAGACCCAAATGACCAAGGCTAATAAGCCTAGGAGGGTCATTAGGAAGGTATCTAGGGAGGTTATCCCTAAGGAATACCTAATTAACCCTAGGAGCTTAAATCGGTTTTGGGTTCCTAAGAGCGTGATTGATTCACGCTAGATGGGTTAGGGTGTGCCAACCTTAAATGGATGGGTAGTTAACTCAACCATGGCAAAGGTGGCACTTTAGGTTATTTTCAAGGTTATGGTTACCTTGGAAATACATTTGAGTCTTAATCCTAAAAGTTTTAGGATGTGCCAATATTACTTGAGAAGTTTGATAAAATGATCAAAATTGGCACAATTTAGGTTTAGAGGTTAGTGTGCCATTTTGGGTTTTTGGCACACTTGGGAGAAAAATAGAAATATGGCAAAATATAATTAATTATATGAAATGGCAATTAATATTAAAATTTAGGTATTACTATACCTATATATTTTATATGCCATGCTTTGTTTGCCATATAACATGCCATGACATCATGCTTATTTTTAATCATTCTATATGTCATGTACATGTTTAGGATTAAGGATTAAATGTCATGTGTTTTTAGATTTCATATTATGCCATGACATCATGATTATGAGCATGTGTTTATCTATATCATCTCAAATGCCATAATCACTCATGCATTTAAGATAATTTGATTGAAATTGATTTAAGGACAATGGCATGACTTGGAGTCCCATTTATAAGGGAATCAAGTAGGGTTGCCTTAGAAAAATGCATGAAACCCTAGATTAAATGAACCAAAACCCACATCTCACATCCAATTGACATGTATGTGTATTTATACACCCTAGATACATGTGAGATGCTAGGATATGAGTTAAGTTCAAGGTGCATAGTTTTTGCATCTAGATGAACCAAAACTCATCTAATTTCATTTGTGGATCATTGGGAAAGCTTGTGTACAAGTCATGTGCATAGAGCCCAAGGAATATGATCCAAAATAAGGTTTTGAAAACATTTTAAAATCATTTTGAAAAACCTTGGTGAAGTCTATCTTTTGATAGCAATCACCATTGATAGAGTTGATACAAAATAGAGCCAAAACATTGAAAATTTCAATGGTTTTGATTTTTGTATCAAACTCACTATTTTATGGGTAAAATAATTTTCAAATATTTTTCACCCATTGTGTGTGTCATAAGTATTATACGTATGAATTTTCACGATTTTTTGAATTACGTATAATTATTTATGAATTTCCAAAATTCATTTCTGATAGCTGAAAATCGAGATTTTCAGTTATCAGTCGACTGCCCTGTGTGGCAATGATCGATGTGAGTCGCAATGATCGACATCGTGGGTTAACAAGGTTTGTTTAGCCCATTTTCAGCCGTGGTAAAGGTTCCTAATCACTCCTAACCCTAGGATATGCTTTAGGAAGCATTATAAAGGGTGAAAATTCATTGGATATGGATTAGGAGCTGTGTTAGGTCAAAGTATCAAATTTAGGGTGAGTGAAAGTTCTATGTTAAACTTAGAACCTTAATTTTGATGGTTTAGAGTTCCTATTGGCTTAGGGGATTCCCAAGGACATTGTTGGTGCAATGATCAAGGGGGAGCAAGCCTTTAGGGGGAGGTATCCATCTTGGGATGATGGATGTGTTTTTCTCCTTGAAGAGGAGAAGTTATTGGGAGAGTATCATCAATTGGGAAAATTGATGGGTTTTTGATACCCAATTTGGAAATTGGGAGAGATTATAGGATTGCCTCTCTTGAGTGATATGTGACTTATCACTAGGAAGATTGTAGGCATCCTAGGTATTTATTTTTGGATCAAGGGAGAGATTGTAAGATCTCATTGGGACATGAGACTTTGACCTCCTTGGAGATATCCTTTTTGATGTTAGTCAAAAAGGGGGAGAATGTTTGGGGGAGAACATTTGGAGAGTATTTACCAATTTGGGATAATTGGTAAGGGATTTGAGTTAGTGTTCTAACTCAATAATTTGTTTGGTTTTTGTCAAACATCAAAAAGGGAGAGATTGTTGGTGCAATCGGCCCAGGTCACGATTGACCAGGACTCGAGTTTGGCTCGAGTGATGTTTTGATGTGTTTTGATGTTTCGACAAAAACATATGACAATGTAATTGTCATTTGGTAAAGTCCAAGCATGGGTCTTGGCAATGTAAAGTCCAACATGGGTTGGCAAGGAAAGTCCAAGCATGGTCTTGGCATTTGAGAAGTCCAAGGGTTTGATATTGGCAGCGTAAAGTCCAAGCGGGAGTCTTGGCAGGATAAGACCAATGGTTGGCGGTGTAAAGTCCAAGCGGAGTCTTGGCGGCGTAAGTCCAAAGTGCCTTGGCGGTGTAGACACCGTTAGCATGACATAGCCGACGGAAGCACCTGAAGGCTAGCGCGATGGATGAACAAGTCATGGATGACTTGGAGGGATCCGAGAGGCGTGAGGCTGATGGAGGTGGCTAGAAGGCTTAGGTCTAGGCTAAGGGTGGTCTAGCAAGTATGGGGGAACCATACTTGGGTTAAAACCTCATGTTTGAGGTGTGCTAGTCGACTGGTGCCATGTGGCAGTCGACTAGACCGAATCAACTAGGGTTTGACTGCGGGTTATGGCCTATCAGTCGATTGCCAGAGGTGGGCAGTCGACTGATGGCTCGAGCAGTCGACTGATCGTGTGATCAGTCGACTGGTGCTCGAGAAATCGGCCACAGAATGGAGTCGAGACTCGACTGGTCGAGTGAGGACTCCATCAGTCGACTGATGAAGGTTCCGTTGGACTTATCCAGCGTGGATCTAGCCGTTGTCTCACGATAACAGTGGCATCAGTCGACTGATGGTCCCGATCAGTCGACTGATCGACTTTTTCCAGCACAGGTTGAAGCTATATATGGAGCTTGTGATGGAGGAAAAACCAATCGGTTCTTGAGGGCTATTGGGGCGATTTGTTGGTGCAAATAAGGTCTCCAAGTGCAAGCAAGCAAGCAAGCATTCAAGCAATCAAAACAAGTGTTGTAAAGTCTTTTCTTTACTTGTATTTCGTATTTACATTGTATATTTCTTGTATTTCGTTCTTACTGTTGTAAGATATATTGTACGAGGTTTCTCCACCTCCGACTTGTGTCGAGAAGGAGTATTTGTCATTAGTGAGTGTGTGTGCATCACTAGAGCTCGTAGAGCTCGATCCGTGGAGTAGGAACCGTGCGGTTCCGAACCACGTTACATACTCGTGTTAGCGTGTTGTTCATTTCGTTATTGTATCATTTCTATTTCCGCTGCGTACTAACGAAATTGTAGACACGGACGCGATCAATTTCCGACATCGCACGAAAGACGCTATTCACCCCCCCTCTAGCCGTTCCAATATTCCTAACACTCCTCTTGTCTGACCTTTGAGGATCATGACGACAAAAGCCTTGCCCCCGCCTCTCATGACCCTCAAATAGGCTGTGGAAGCTTATGAGGGGTATGGAGTTCTCTGCAGACTAGGAGGTTATATAGGTTCCCCCCAAAAGCGCCACACTTTGCTCTTCTGTAGGTATCATATCGAGTACGACCATACCAACGAGTAGTGCTATGGGTTGAAAATAGAAATGGACAATATTCAACGAGACCATCCCCATCTGCGGCAACCCATGGAGATGGAAATGGGAGGGAAAGTACCCCTCAGGGCCCCTCGCCTTGGACCTTATGTTAGGAGAGGCCCGCCATCTCACAGGAGGAATAATCAGCGACCTTTGAACCAAGGAGATGCTCCTCGAGAAACAGGCTAAAGTAGAGGGATGCCAGTTGCTCCACAAGATGTCCCAACTCGGGGTGTCATCAACATGATAGCAGGGGTGCCTACTGATGGAGATTCTAATTGGGCACGAAAGTCACATGCCTGCTTGATGGAAAATTTAGCTATAAATGAAAGACGAGCTGTCCAAGAGGTCGCTCATATCAACTTCAGTCTAATTGACTTGGAAGGTATTCTATTCCTTCATAATGATGCCCTAGTAATTAGGGTCACAATTGCTAATTATGAGGTAGGCCGAGTCTTAGTAGATTCAGGAAGTTCGATTAATGTCCTATTTTAGGAAGCTTTCAACTAGATGCAGCTGGTGGGCGCCATTTGGAAATGGTATCAACACCTTTATTTGGATTCGCTGGACATATGGTACATCCTGTAGGACAAATATCTTTACCCCTCATTCCGAGTAAAAGGAAGAGCTAAAGGACTGACATGATGACTTTCCTGATAGTGGATGCTCCATCGGCCTATAACATCATTCTGGGTCACCCTTTCCTCTCATCCTTCATGGCGGTTGCCTCTCCTTATCAGCAGAAGGTTAAATATTCAGTGGGGCAGTTGGTGGGAGAAGTCACGGGTGAACAGAAGGTCGCTCAAAGCTGCTATGTGGAAATGGTCCGGGCTAATCAAAAAGGGGCTCAAGTCGACGACTCTAAAGGCAAGACCCCACTCAGTGAGGAGATTTATATGCTAGAGGAACTGATCCCAAATCAAGGCACTTTAGAAGAAGGCAAGCTCGTAGAGATTGCCTAAGGAAAAGCAACTCAAGTAGCTGCAGGACTGGATGTGAAGACGAACCTTGTCACCTATTTACAGAGGAATTTAGATGTTCACCAAGGACGTCCATGACCTGACGGGCATCGACTCAAGTGTGGTTGAGCATCATCTGAACATCACCCAGGGTCGGAGAAAGACAAAGTTATAGCTAAGGAAGTGGACAAATTGTTGCTGGTTGGACATGTAAGAGAGATTCAATTTCCTGAGTGGGTGTGAAATGTGGTGTTAGTCCTGAAGCCATCGAGACAGTGGCGTATGTGTATCAATTTTTGTGACTTGAATAAAGTATGCCCTAAAGACTGCTACCCCTTATCTTACATTGATTAGTTAGTAGATTCCACTATGGGACATGAAGTAGTGTCGCTTATGGATGCCTACCAAGGATATCATCAGATTCCTCTAGCCCGAGAGGATCAAAGTAAGGTTAGCTTCGTCACCTCAGTAGGCCTCTACGTGTATGTGGTGATGTCATTCGGCTTAAAAAACACAGGGGCAACTTATAACGCCTTATGGATAAAATCTTTGCTGCACAGAAAGGGAGGAACGTGGAAGCATACGTCGATGATCTTCTAGTAAAATTCTGACTCATCAAAGACTTAATTCTTGATATGGAGGAGACCTTTGCTCTGTTTCGGCATTACAAGATGAAGCTGAACCCTAAAAGTGTCAGTTTGGAGTGGGGAGTGGTAAGAGTTCCTTGGATACATCGTGACTGAGCAAGGAGTCCAGGCCAATCCCAAAAAGGTGCAAGCCTTACGCAACATGAAGTCTCCTCTCTTAGCGAAGCCCATCCTGGGAGAGCCTTTATGTGTATATTTGGTTGTGTCAGAGGGAGCTATCAATTCAATGTTATTGTTGCATGAAGGCCTCCAACACCAACCTATTTATTATACCAATCATATATTAAAAGGAGCCGAGCTACGCTACACAGAGATGGAAAAGCTGGCCTATGCATTAAGTCTTACCACTTGGAAGCTAAAACCTTTTTTTTTCTCACCCTATCACCATCTTGACCAATAGTGAATTTGGTCGGGTGGTCACCAAACTCCACTGTTCGAGCTGACTCATCAAGTGGGCCGTGGAGCTTAGTGAATATGACCTATGTTATCAGCCGAGAATAGCAATTAAGGCACAGGGCTTTGTGGATTTCTTTGATGAGGTGCCTCATGATGAAACAGGAGAGTCGGGGGAAGAAGGCAGGTTACTAGCTATGTGGAACGTCTTCGTGGATCAATCAACTGGAGCTAGTGGAAGTGGAATCGGAATTCTCTTGATCTCCTCGATGGGAGAGTAAACCCAAATCTCCATTTAGTTGGGTATAAAGCTATTGGACTTTCCGAGCCGCAAAAACCATTTTTTACGTTGCGAAAACCCCGGAAGTCCGGCCACGGATCCATGCAAAGATATATTCGAATAAAAACATGTGTGTGCTAAGTAAACCTAGATCTACCTTAGGTCTAGAAGTTGAGAGTGTTACCCTCGATGCGACGCCCTTCACAAATCCCGCTCGTCCAAATAGCTTGCCGGAACTCTAGAGTGTCAAGTGTACACTCCTCTATTGGTATCCACACAAGCAATAGGTGGAGAAAAGAAACCTAGAGTGTGCTAGCACCCTTAGAAGTTTCGGCCAAGGAGAGGGATGGGAGAGCAAGCTTGAGAGGGAGATGATCCAAGGAAGAAGATGAAGTTGGAGTGTAACTCACAAAATGAATTCACCCATCAAATGGAGTGGCCGGCCACTTCATGACTTGGGGGTTACATGCATGCATGTAACTCCAAGAGCCAATGGCTCTTGGTCTACCTCATGAGGTGACACTACATGATAAGTAAATGATGATGTGGAACATCATCGTTGGCCGGCCATGCCAAGTCATCATCATGACATGACATTTGGTCAAGTCAAACTTGACCTTTCATCTTCCCTCTCAAGTCAAGTCAAACTTGACCTCTTATCTCCCATGGTTGATCAAATCCAACCATTTGATTCAAGTCAATTTAATTTAATGAATCTCTATTCATTAATTTAAATTGATTTGATGAATCAAATCTAAATTAGACTTATTCAACACTTGAATCAAATTAAGTCCAACTCAATTAGTCTAATTTGGATTACTCTTAATCCAATTTGGTTCATCCCATGAACCTAATCCTCATGGTTCATCATATGAACCTAATCTCCATCTAATTGCTCTTTGTGTGTGACCCTATAGGTTCTTGTAACATTGGCAATGTCCCTAAACCGATTTAGGAACATAAGCAATGAGCGGTATCTAGCAACACATCATTGCTACCCAAGTTACAAGAATGTTGAGCTCCAACATCACCTTTGTGACTGCTAATTGTGACTCTCACAATATGTGACAATGTCCCTCTATCCTTGACATCGAGATTGACCAATTGAGGCATAGACCGTGTCATCCTCGGTACAATCTATATCCTGAACTCCAAGTAGACTCACTCTAATCAAATGAGCTCAATATCTCATATTGACTCATTTGGGCATGGCCATTCATGGTCTCACTCTATAAAGAATATCGATGTCACTCCCGTCATATATGAGGGATAGATCCCATCTACATAACTAACATCCCTCCACATAATTTGTTACATACCCAGTAATCGCCTTTATAATCCACCCATTTACGGGTGACGTTTGACGAAGCCAAAGTATGCAACTCCTTATGTAGGGAACCATGGTGACTTCAGGTCTAAGGACTAATAGTCATACTAATAGCCACATGAGAAAGTATATGACACTCATATAACGATCTACGATCCTTTCTCATGGCGGGTCATTCAGTATACATTCTCCAATGCATACCCATGTGTCAACTTGATATCTCATATCCATGACTTGTGAGATCAAGTCATCGTGTTGACCTATATGCTAGTCTCTATGCATTAACATTGTCCCTGAATGTTAATACTTGACTAGGAATGATTAAGAGTAGTGTTCTCTATATCATCTCATTATCGATTCTACCAATCGATTGATATAGATAAGAACCTACTACTCAAGGACGTTATTATACTTAGTTATTTGGCACCAATACAAGTAAATATAATAACCATGCCTTTATAAATAGGAATATGAAACAATAAAGTCCATACAACAATCATCACATGATTGACTCTACGACTTTCACTAACAATCTCCCACTAGCACTAGTGCCAATCACCGTAGTATCTAATACCCAATGACCTAGTGTGACCATCATGCTTTTTCTGTGCCAAAGCCTTGGTCAAGGGATCTTCGATGTTTGCCTCTGTGGGTACTCTGCAAATCTTCACATCTCCTCTATCGATAATCTCTCGAATGAGATGGAAGCACTGATATATTCGGCTTATGTTGTAGAAATAACAATTGTGTCCTGCTTGGAACTCTTTCAGCTCACAGCGCCACCATTCAAGAAAAACACGAACCCTGACTGCGATCTATAATCATCCTGGTCAGTTTGGAAGCTTGCATTGCTGTAACCCTTTACAGCTGGATCCTCATCGTCTCCAAATATCAAGAAATATTCTTTAGTCCTTCTCAAGTACTTAAGAATATTCTTGGCTGCTATTCAGTGATGCTCACTTGGATTTGACTGGTATCTACTCGTCATGCTCAAAGAATACGAGACATCAGGACGAGTACATAGCATGACGTACATGATAGATCCTATAGCAAATTCATAAGGGATCTTATCCATGCAGTCTCTCTCCTCTCTAGAAGAGGGACTTTGAGTCTTCGAAAGACTCACACCATGTGACATCGACAGAAGTCCCTTCTTGGAATTCTGCATGGCAAAACGTAGTAATACCGTGTCAATGTATGTACTCTGACTTAGGCCAAGCAATCTTTTAGATCTATCTCTATAGATCTTGATGCCTAAAATACAGGTTGCTTCACCTAAGTCCTTCATTGAGAAGCACATCCCCAGCGAAGGGATGTCATTCCCAATGAGTAGTATGTCATCCACATACAATACAAGGAAGACAACCATGTTCCCATTAACCCTCTTGTAGACACAGGGTTCATCTTCATTCTTGATGAAACCAAACTGTTTGATCGCATCATCGAATCGAAGATTCCAGCTCCGAGAGGCTTCCTTTAGCCCATAAATGGACCATTGTAGCTTGTATACTCGAGTATACTGTGGATCTTCAAAACCCTCAGGTTGTGTCATGTACAATCCTCGAGTAAGTTTCCATTCAAAAATACGGTTTTGACATCCATCTGCCAGATCTCATAATCGTGGTATGTTGCAATAGCAAGCAAGATCCGAATGAACTTAAACATCGCCATTGGAGAAAAGGTTTCATCATAGTCAATACCATGAATTTGCTTGAAATATTTAGCCACCAATCGACCCTTATAGGTATGTGTAAGTCCATCCATGTCAGTCTTTCTCCTAAAGATCCACTTACACCCAATGAGTTTGACACCTTTAGGTGGATCAACCAAAGGCCATACTTGGTTGGTGTACATGGATTCCATCTTGGATCTCATGGCCTCTAGCTATTTCTCAGAATCTGAGCTCATCATAGCTTCTGAAGAGGCTCATCACAGCAAAAGGGTACAATCAAACCTATCTCTGGCATTGTCGCTTAGGTCACATAAATGAGAGTCGCTTATCTCAGCTTCATAAGGATGGGATGCTAGACTCATTTGATTTTGAATCATATGAGACATGCGAGTCTTGCCTTTTAGGAAAGATGACCAGAACTCCCTTTAGTGGACACAGCGAAAGAGCAACAGACTTGTTAGGACTTATACATAGTGATGTATGTGGCCCTTTCAATGTTGCTGCTAGAGGTGGTTACAGGTACTTCATTACATTTACTGATGACTTCAGTAGATATGGTTATGTGTATCTTATGACACATAAATCAAAATCCTTTGAAAAGTTCAAAGAATTCAAGAATGAAGTACAAAACCAGCTTGGCAAGAGTATTAAGATACTTCGATCCGATCGAGGTGGTGAATACCTTAGTCATGAGTTTCATGACTATCTAGCTGAGTGTGAGATTCTATCCCAACTCACTCCTCCTGGAACACCACAGTGGAATGGTGTATCCGAAAGGAGGAATCGTACCCTATTAGATATGGTACGATCTATGATGAGTCACACAGATCTTCCTATCTTTTGGGGATATGCTCTAGACACAGCAGCCTTTACCCTTAACCGTGTATCATCCAAGGCTGTGATAAAGACACCATATATGATATGGACATGGAGAAATCCCAAGATGTCTTTCATGAGGATTTGGGGTTATGAGGCTTACGTTCGACGTCAAGTCTCAGACAAACTGGGACCCAAATCCGATAGGTGCTATTTTGTTGGATATCCAAAGGATACAAAGGGATATTGCTTCTACATTCCCAGTCAGCACAAAGTGTTTGTAGCAAAGACTGGGGTTTTTCTGGAAAGGGATTTTGTTTCTAGAAAAACTAGTGGGAGTACGTTCGATCTTGAAGAAATTCAAGATAAGGACCATAGCACTGAGGCCTTGATGGAGGTTGAACAGGAATCACAAAGTGTTGTGGCTGATGAGATTGTTGCACAAAGAGTTATGGAACAACTACCTGTTCATGTAGACCTACCTCTTTGCAGGTCTGATAGGGTACAATCAGACCTGCGAAGAGATTGTTGCACCAGAAATGAGTATCTCTCAGGCTGACGATGTACCCTATCAGACCTGTGAAGAGGTAGGTCTACATGAACAGGTGGTTGTTCCATAACTCTTTGTGCAACAATCTCATCATCCACAACACTTTGTGGTTCCTGTTCAACCTCCATCAAGGCCTCAGTGCTATGGTCCTTATCTTGAATTTCTTCAAGATCAAACATACTCCCACTAGTTTTTTTAGAAACAAAATCTCTTTCCAGAAAAACCCCAGTCTTTGCTACAAACACTTTGTGCTGACTGGGAATGTAGAAGCAATATCCCTTTGTATCCTTTGGATATCCAACAAAATAGCACCTATCGGATTTGGGTCCCAGTTTGTCTGAGACTTGACGTCGAACGTAAGCCTCATAACCCCAAATCCTCATGAAAGACATCTTGGGATTTCTCCCTGTCCATATCATATATGGTGTCTTTATCACAGCCTTGGATGATACACGGTTAAGGGTAAAGGCTGCTGTGTCTAGAGCATATCCCCAAAAGATAGGAAGATCTGTGTGACTCATCATAGATCGTACCATATCTAAATGTAATGAAATACTTGTAACCACCTCTAGCAGCAACATTGAAAGGGCCACATACATCACTATGTATAAGTCCTAACAAGTCTGTTGCTCTTTCGCTGTGTCCACTAAATGGAGTTTTGGTCATCTTGTCTAAAAGGCAAGACTCGCATGTCTTATATGATTCAAAATCAAATGAGTCTAGCATCCCATCCTTATGAAGCTGAGATAAGTGACTCTCATTTATGTGACCTAAGCGACAATGCCAGAGATAGGTTTGGTTCAACTCATTTGACTTGAACCTTTTGGTACTTATGTTATAGATAGGGCTATCTAAGTCTAGAATGTAGAGTCCGTTCATTAGAGGTGCAATACAATAGAACATATCATTTAAATAAATTGAACAATATTTGTTCTTTATTATAAATGTAAATCCTTTCTTGTCCAAACAAGAAACCGAAATGATGTTCTTAGTTAAGGCAGACACATAACAACATTCATCTAATTCTAGTACAAGCAACCCTTGCTCCATTGTCTACTCGTAGGTCCACCTCGCCCTTTGTCAATGACCTGCTATTTCTCAGCACCTGCACATTGGTACAAATGAGAGATACACATCCGGTATCTAATACCCATGATGAAAAATAGATAGATTGACTTCTATAATATTTATACATGAAGTAGAAGTCTCACTTCTCTTCTTCTTAAGATCTTCCAGGTATGCCTTGCAGTTACACTTCTAGTGTTCCTTGGCCACCCCTCCTTTGGGTTTCAGTTCCATGCCTTTGCCCTTGGCTTGAGACTTTCCCTTACCTTTAGGCTTGCCCTTGCCTTTCTTCTTTTGCACCATAAAAATGGCGTCAGTTTTTCCCTTCTTAAGGTTGAGCTCAGCAGTTTTCAACATGTTGAGCATCTCAAGCAGTGGCTTATCAATTTCATTCATGTTGTAATTCATGACAAATTGATTGTATCTTTGCGGCAAAGACTGCAAGATCAAGTCAGTGGCCAACTCTTGGCCAAGGGGGAATCCCAATCTCTGTAGGTTTTCTACGTACCCAATCATCTTGAGTACATATGGACCTACGGGAGTCCCATCTTGCATTTTGGAACCAAACAATGCCTTAGAGACTTCATATCTCTCGTGCCTTGCTTGTCCTTGATATAGTTGATGAAGATGTTTAACCATATCATAAGCATTCATGAACTCATGTTGCTTATGAAGCTCAGAGTTCATGGTCGCGAGCATTAGACATGACACATCTAATGCATCATCTTGATGCTTCTTGTAAGCATCTTTGTCAGCTCGCGAGGCAGTGGTAGGAGGTGCCTCCGGAATGGGCTGCTCCAGGACGTACAGTTTCCTTTCTTGGGTGAGAACAATTCTCAGGTTCCTGTACCAGTCCAGGAAATTTGCTCCATTGAGCTTGTCCTTCTCAAGGACAGAACGCAGAGAGAGAGTGTTCGTGTTTGTCGACATAGTAATCTACAACATACAATGCAGAGAATTAATATTTTATCATTTAATTAGACCTTTAATCAAATGATGCTTTCACTGAATTATAGGAATTTTGTAGAATCGAGTTATGGATGTGGTCAACCCACATTACTAGATTCATACAAACTAGCTATAATTCCTGCGGGACAAGATCCACATCATACTAAGCCTTGAGTTAGCTTTGGCTAAATTGCCCAAGACTTAGTATGATCGGTGGGTAACACATTACCGATTACATCTCTATGCAACTCTTGTTTATAGGATCAAGACCCACATTTACAAAAGACCTTGAGTTAGCTTTGGCTAAATCGCCCAAGATTTAGTGTAAATGCGATCTTATCCTATCTTTCCAACGGTTGGAATATGCCTATAGTTCTACTCGATCCAATTGAGTTAACTAGTTTTACTCAATCTAATTGAGCTTACTCTAACCTAAGCCGTGATAGGCGGGACCAAGATTTTCCCTCCGCACCCTACCAAGATAATATGCATTGCTCTGCTTTGGCAGATTCAACAACTATAAATGATCGAGGTAGTGATGGGTATCAAGGACTTGGTAGGCATTTACGAGTTGATTCGATTAAGATCTAATCTAATCATAATGTGTATCATATACACATTTAGGTCTTTATTATCCTACACAAGCATGCATCACATACTTACAAGCATTATTCTAGCATGCATCATATACATACAAGAAAAATATCCTAGCATGCATCATATACCTAAAAGCATTATTCTACTAGCATGCATCACATATATACAAGCAAAATTAATTGTGATGTGGTCATGACTTTACTACGATCTTCTCAAGCCAATGAGAAGATGGGAAGGTCAACCTAGGGATAGCGGTTTCTCCAAGCGCTTCCATTGACCGCCATGTGTTGTCGGCACCCTTTTCGTAACTTCGTCTACAAGTGAACTTTCCACCGCTCCATTTTGTACATTACAAATATGAAACTCGAGTTACATTCGAGTCTAAAACTATTTACAACTAGAATTTCAAAAGAAGAGGTATGACGCGCAGGTCGCATATACTATACAACACGCATAACCACAAAAACGGCACGCAGGCCGTATTATGAATTACAACACTGTTAGTGAAAGCTCTAGAGCCAATCATGTGATGAATGTTGTATGGACTTTATTGTTTCATATTCCTATTTATAAAGGCATGGTTATTATATTTACTTATATTGGTGCCAAATAACTAAGTATAATAACGTCCTTGAGTAGTAGGTTCATATCTATATCAATCGATTGGTTGAATCGATAATGCGATGATATAGAGTGTTCTACTCTTAATCATTCCTAGTCAAGTATTAACATTCAGGGACAATGTTAATGCATAGAGACTAGCATGTAGGTCAACACAATGACTTGATCTCACAAGTCATGGATATGAGATATCAAGTTGACACATGGGTATGCATTGGAGAATGTATACTGAATGACCCGCCATGCGAAAGTATCATGGATCGTTATATGAGTGTCATATACTTTCTCATGTGGCTATTAGTATGACTATTAGTCCTTAGACCTGAAGTCACCACGGTTCCCTACATAAGGAGTTGCATACTTTGGCTTCGTCAAACGTCACCCGTAAATGGGTGGACTATAAAGGCGATTACTAGGTATGTGACAAATTATACGGAGGGATGTGAGTGATGTAGATGGGATCTATCCCTCCTATATGACGGAGGTGACATTGATATTCTTGATAGAGTGAGACTACGAAGTGCATGGCCATGCCTAAATGAGTCAATATGATATTTGAGCTCATTTGATTAGAGTGAGTCTCCTTGGAGTTCAGGATATAGATTGTACCGAGGATGACACGGTCTATGCCTCGATTGGTCAATCTAGATGTTAAAGATAGAGGGACATTGTCACATACTGTAAGAGTCACAATTAGTAGTCACAAAGGTGATGTTGGAGCTCAACATTCTTGTAACTTGGGTAGCAATGATGTTTTGCTAGATACTGCTCATTGCTTATGTTCCTAAATCGGCTTAAGGGCATTGCCAACGTTATAAGAACCTAAGGGTCACACATAAAGGGCAATCAGATGGAGATTAGGTTCATATGATGAACCATGAGGATTAGGTTCATGGGACGAACCAAATTGGATTAAGAGTAATCCAAATTAGACTAATTGAGTTGGACTCAATTTGATTCAAGTGTTGAATAAGTCTAATTTAGATTTGATTCATCAAATCAATTTAAATTAATGAATAGATATTCATTAAATTAAATTGACTTGATCAATGGTTGGATTTGATCAACCATGGGAGATAAGAGGTCAAGATTGACTTGACTTGAGAGGGAAGATGAAAGGTCAAGTTTGACTTGACCAAATGCCATGTCATGATGATGACTTGGCATGGCCGGCCAATGATGATGTTCCACATCATCATTGACTTATCACGTGGTACCACCTCATGAGGGAGACTAAGAGCCATTGGATCTTGGAGTTACATGCATGCATGTAACCCCCCCAAGAGATGGTGGCCGACCACTTATTCCATTAGATGGAATTGATTTTGTGAGTTACTCCAACTTCATCTTCTTCCTTGGATCATCTTCCTCTCAAGCTTTCTCTCCCATCCCTCTCCTTGGCTGAAACTTCTAAGGGTGCTAGCACACTCTAGGTTTCTTTTCTCCACCTATTGCTTGTGTGGATACCAATAGAGGAGTGTACACTTGACACTCTGGAGTTCCTGCAAGCTATTTGGACGAGCGGAATTTGCGAAGGCCGTAGCATCGAGGGTAACACTCTCAACTTCTAGATCAAGATAGATCTAGGTTTACTTAGCACATACATGTTTTTATTTTTATATATCTTTGCACGGATTCGTGGCCGGACTTCCGGGGTTTTCGCAATGCAAAAAGCGGTTTTTACGGCGCGGAAAGTCCAACAGTGGTATCAGAGCCACATGCGAAGCGTGTATGTGTTTCATTTTTGTAGTTTTTGTATTAGATATAAAAATTACAGATTTTTATGTTTCTATGAATTTCCTATTTTTATCAAATTTTTGGGTATTTTTTTCGAAGAGTCGAAGCAACGAGTGTTGGGACACTTGTAGGCTTCAACCATCGAGAAAAACTCTCTGAAACGGCGAGTTCTCGCTTTAGGTTTTTGAGACAGCGACTTAAGTCATTGTAAGATCATAGTAGGGACACTCGCAAAGTTTATTTTGCGAGTAGGGGCGTTTCCCTTATCCCCAAAAGGGGCCTTGTCCCGCGATCGCGCCCGTAAACCATTTAGCGGGACCGTTATGGAGAGGTGACTCATAAAATTGAAAAAAAAGGAAAAATTATAGAAATTTTATGTAAAAATACATAATTTAGAATTATGTATAATTCTGTGATTGTCATGGCCCAAGAACTCCAATATGATTGGATGATGAGGTGTTGTAATTCATAATACGACCTGCTTGCCGTTTTTGTAGTTGTGAGTGTTGTATAGTGTATGCGACCTGCGCGTCGTACCTCTTCTTTTGAAATTCTAGTTGTTAATAGTTTTAGACTCGAATGTAACTCAAGTTTCATATTTGTAATGTACAAAATGGAGCGGTGGAAAGTCCACTTGTGAAAGGAGTTACGAGGAGGGTGCCGACGACACATGGCAGTCAAAGGAGGCGTTTGGAGAAGTCGCTAACCCTAGGTTGACCGTCCAATCTTCTCATTGGCTTGAGAAGATTGTAGTAGGGCCATGACCTAATCACAATTAATATATATATATGTATATATTTGATTTTGCTTGTATGTATGTGATGCATGCTAATAGAATAATGCTTGTATGTATATGATGCATGCTAGGAAATTTTTCTTGTATGTATATGATGCATGCTAGAATAATGCTTGTATGTATGTGATGCATGCTAGTGTAGGATAATAAAGGCCTCAATTCGTATATGATACACATTACAATTAGATTAGATCTTAATCGAATCAACTCGTAAATGCCTACCAAGTCCTTGATACCCATCACTACCTCGATCATTTGTAGTTGTTGAATCTGCCAAAACAGAGCAACGCATATTATCTTGGTAGGGTGCCGAGGGACAATCTTGGTCCCGCCTATCACGGCTTGGGTTAGAGTAAGCTCAATTTGATTGAGTAAAACTAGTTAACTCAATTGGATCGAGTAGAACTATAGGCATATTCCAACTGTTGGAAAGATAGGATAAGATCACATTTACACTAAATCTTGGGGGATTTAGCCAAAGCTAACTTAAGGTCTTTTGTAAATGTGGGACTTGATCCTATAAACAAGAGTTGCATAGAGATGTAATCAGTAATGTGTTACCCACCGATCGTACTAAGTCTTGGGCGATTTGCCAAAGCTAACTCAAGGCTTAGTATGATGTGGATCTTGTCCCGCAAGAATTATAGCTAGTTTGTATGAATCTAATAATGTGGTTTGACCATATCCATAACTCGATTCTACAAAATTCCTATAATTCAGTGGGAGCATCATTTGATTAAAGGTCTAATTAAATGATAAAATATTAATTCTCTGCATTGTATGTTGTAGATTACTATGTCGACAAACACGAACACTCTCTCTCTGAGTTCTGTCCTTGAGAAGGACAAGCTCAATGGAGCAAATTTTCTGGACTGGTACAGGAACCTGAGAATTGTTCTCACCCAAGAAAGGAAATTGTATGTCCTGGAACAACCCATTCCGGAGGCACCTTCTGCCACTGCCTCGCGAGCTGACAAAGATGCTTACAAGAAGCATCAAGATGATGCATTAGATGTGTCATGTCTAATGCTCGCGACCATGAACTCTGAGCTTCAGAAGCAACACGAGTTCATGAATGCTTATGATATGGTTGAACATCTTCGTCAACTATATCAAGGACAAACAAGGCACGAGAGATATGAAGTCTCTAAGGCATTGTTTGGTTCCAAAATGCAAGATGGGACTCCCGTAGGTCCATATGTACTCAAGATGATTGGGTACGTAGAAAACCTACAGAGATTGGGATTCCCCCTTGGCCAAGAGCTGGCCACTTACTTAATCTTGCAGTCTTTGCCACAAAACTACAATCAATTTGTCATGAATTATAACATGAATGAAATTGATAAGCCACTGCCTGAGATGCTCAGCATGTTGAGAACTGCTGAGCTCAACCTTAAGAAGGGAAAATCTGACGCCATTTTGATGGTGCAAAAGAAGAAAGACAAGGGCAAACCTAAAGGTAAGGGAAAGTCCCAAGCCAAGGCCAAAGGCGAGGAACTGAAACCCAAAGGAGGGGTGGCCAAGGAAGGGGCTTGCTTCCACTGCAAGGAAGCTGGACACTGGAAGCGTAACTACAAGGCATACCTGGAAGATCTTAAGAAGAAGAGAAGTGAGACTTCTACTTCAGGTATAAATGTTATAGAAGTCAATCTATCTAATTCTTCATAATGGGTATTAGATACCGGATGTGCATCTCACATTTGTAGCAATGTGTAGGCGCTGAGAAATAGCAGGGCATTGACAAAAGGCGAGGTGGACCTACGAGTAGGCAATAGAGCAAGAGTTGCTGCTATTGCTTTAGGAACTTATGATCTATCTCTGCCCTCTGGGCTTGTACTAGAATTAGATGAATGTTGTTATGTGACTACCTTAACTAAGAACATCATTTCAGTTTCTTGTTTGGACAAGAAAGGATTTACATTTATAATAAAGAACAAATATTGTTCATTTTATTTAAATGATATGTTCTATTGTAGTACACCTCTAATGAACGAACTCTACTTTCTAGACTTAGAGAGCCCTATCTATAACATAACTACCAAAAGTTTCAAGTCAAATGAGTTGAACCAAACCTATCTCTGGCATTGTCGCTTAGGTCACATTAATGAGAGTCGCTTATCTCAGCTCCATAAGGATGGGCTGCTAGACTCATTTGATTTTGAATCATATGAGACATGCGAGTCTTTCCTTTTAGGCAAGATGACCAAGACTCCATTTAGTGGACACAGCAAAAGAGCAACAGACTTGTTAGGACTTATACAGAGTGATGTATGTGGCCCTTTCAATGTTGCTGCTAGAGGTGGTTACAGGTACTTCATTACATTTACTGATGACTTCAGTAGATATGATTATGTGTATCTTATGACACATAAATCAGAATCCTTTGAAAAGTTCAAAGAATTCAAGAATAAAGTACAAAACCAACTTGGCAAGAGTATTAAAATACTTCGATCAGATCGAGTTAGTGAATACCTTAGCCATGAGTTTCGTGACTATCTAGGTGAGTGTGGGATTCTATCCCAACTCACTCCTCTTGGAATACCATAGTGGAATGGTGTATCCGAGAAAAGGAATCGTACCCTATTAGATATGGTACGATCTATGATGAGTCACACAGATTATCCTATATCCTTTTGGGGATATGCTCTAGACACAGCAGCCTTTACCCTTAACCGTGTACCATCCAAGCCTGTGATAAAGACACCATATACAATATGGACAATGAGAAATCCCAAGATGTCTTTCATGAGGATTTGGGGTTGTGAGGCTTACGTTCGACGTCAAGTCTCAGACAAACTGGGACCAAAATCCGATAGGTGCTATTTTGTTGGATATCCCAAGGACACAAAGGGATATTACTTCTACATTCCCAATCAGCACAAAGTGTTTGTGGCAAAGATGAGGGTTTTTCTAGAAAGGGATTTTGTTTCTAGAAAAACTAGTGGGAGTACGTTCGATCTTGAAGAAATTTAAGATAAGGACCATAGCACTGAGGCCTTGATGGAGGTTGAATAGGAACCACAAAGTGTTATGGGTGATGAGATTGTTGCACAAAGAGTTGTGGAACAACCACCTGTTCATGTAGACCTACCTCTTCGCAGATCTGATATAGTACGTCGTCAGCCTGAGAGATTCTCATTTCTCTTGTCTGACCATGATGACGTTATGCTCATTGAGAATGAGTCTATCTCCTACAGGAAGCTGTGATGAGCCCAGATTCTGAGAAATGGCTAGAGGCTATGAGATCCGAGATGGAATTCATGTACACCAACGAAGTATGGACTTTGGTTGATCCACCTAAAGGGGTTAAACCCATTGGGTGTAAGTGGGTCTTTAGGAGGAAGAATGACATGGATGGACTTACGCATACCTATAAGGGCCGATTGGTGGCTAAAGGTTTCAAGCAAATTCATGGTATTGACTATGATGAAACCTTTTCTCCAGTAGCGATGTTTAAGTCCATTCGGATCTTGCTTGCTATTGTAGCATACCACGATTATGAGATCTAGCAAATGGATGTCAAAACCGCATTTCTGAATGGAAACTTACTCGAGGATGTGTACATGACACAACCTGAGGGTTTTGAATATCCACAACATACTGGGAAAGTATGCAAGTTGCAAAGGTCCATTTATGGGCTAAAGCAAGCCTCTCGGAGCTAGAATCTTCTATTCGATGATGCGATCAAACAGTTTGGTTTCATCAAGAACGAAGATGAACCCTGTGTCTACAAGAGGGTTAATGGGAATATAGTTGTCTTCCTTGTATTGTATGTGGATGACATACTACTCATTGGGAATGACATCCCTTCGCTACAGTCTGTGAAGACTTGGCTAGGGACGTGCTTCTCAATGAAGGACTTAGGTGAAGCAGCCTGTATTCTAGGCATCAAGATCTATAGAGATACATCAAAGAGATTGCTTGGCCTAAGTCAGAGTACATACATTGACATGGTATTACTACAGTTTGCCATGCAGAATTCCAAGAAGGGACTTCTGTCGATGTCACAAGGTGTGAGTCTTTCGAAGACTCAAAGTCCCTCTTCTAGAGAGGAGAGAGACCGCATGGATAAGATCCCTTACGCATCAGCTATAGGATCTATCATGTACACCATGCTGTGTACTCGTCCTGATGTCTCATATGCTTTGAGCATGACGAGTAGATACCAGTCAGATCCAGGTGAGCGTCACCGGATAGCAGTCAAGAATATTCTTAAGTACTTGAGAAGGACTAAAGAATATTTCTTGATATTTGGAGGCGATGAGGAGTTAGCTGTAAAGAGTTACAACGATGATAGCTTCCAAACTGAACAGGATGATTATAGATCGCAGTCATGGTTCGTGTTTTGCTTGAATGGTGGCGTTGTGAGCTGGAAGAGTTCCAAGTAGGACACAGTTGCTGATTCTACAATAGAGGCCGAATATATCGGTGCTTCCATCTCATTCATGAGATTATCGATAAAGGAGATGTGAAGATTTGCAGAGTACCCACAGAGGCTAACATCGCAGATCCCTTAACTAAGGGTTTGACACAGAAAAAGTATGATGGTCGCACTAGGTCATTGGGTATTAGATACTACGGTGATTGACACTAGTGCTAGTGGGAGATTGTTAGTGAAAGCCCTAGAGCCAATCATGTGATGATTGTTGTATGGGCTTTATTGTATCATATTCCTATTTATAAAGGCATGGTTATTATATTTACTTGTATTGGAGCCAAATAACTAAGTATAATAACGTTTTTGAGTAGTAGGTTCTTATCTATATCAATCGATTGGTTGAATCGATAATGAGATAATATAGAGAACACTACTCTTAATCATTCATAGTCAAGTATTAACATTCAGGGACAATGTTAATGCATAGAGACTAGTATGTAGATCAACACGATGACTTGATCTCACAAGTCAAGGATATGAGATATCAAGTTGACACATGGGTATGCATTAGAGAATGTATACTGAATGACCCGCCATGAGAAAGTATCATGGATCGTTATATGAGTGTCATATACTTTCTCATGTGGCTATTAGTATGACTATTAGTCCTTAGACCTGAAGTCACCATGGTTCCCTACATAAGGAGTTGCATACTTTGGCTTCGTCAAACGTCACTCGTAAATGGGTGGACTATAAAGACGATTACTGGGTATGTGACAAATTATGCGGTGGGATATGAGTGATGTAGATGAGATCTATCCCTCCTATATGATGGGGGTGACATCGATATTCTTGATAGAGTGAAACCACGAAGTGCATGACCATGCCCAAATGAGTCAATATGAGATATTGAGCTCATTTAATTAGAGTGAGTATACTTAAAGTTCAAGATATAGATTTACCGAGGATGACACGGTCTATGTCTCGATTGGTCAATCTAGATGTCAAGGATAGAGGGACATTGTCACATATTGTAAGAGTCACAATTAGTAGTCACAAAGGTGATGTTGGAGCTCAACATTCTTGTAACTTGGGTAGCAATGATGTGTTGCTAGATACCGCTCATTTCTTATGTTCCTAAATCGGTTTAGGGACATTGCCAACGTTACAAGAACCTATAGGGTCACACACAAAGGGCAATTAGATAGAGATTAGGTTCATATGATGAACCATGAGTATTAGGTTCATGGGATGAACCAAATTGGATTAAGAGTAATCCAAATTAGACTAATTGAGTTGGACTCAATTTGATTCAAGTGTTGAATAAGTCTAATTTAGATTTGATTCATCAAATCAATTTAAATTAATGAGTAGAGATTCATTAAATTAAATTGACTTGAATCAAATGGTTGGATTTGATCAACCATGGGAGATAAGAGGTCAAGTTTGACTTGACTTGAGAGAAAAGATGAAAGGTCAAGTTTGACTTGACCAAATGTCATGTCATGATGATGACTTGGCATGGCCGGCCAATGATGATGTTCCACATCATCATTGACTTATCATGTGGTGCCACCTCATGAGGGAGACCAAGAGCCATTGGCTCTTGGAGTTACATGCATGCATGTAACCCCCCAAGAGATGGTGGCTGACCACTTATTCCATTAGATGGAATTGATTTTGTGAGTTACTCCAACTTCATCTTCTTCCTTGGATCATCTTCCTCTCAAGCTTGCTCTCCCATCCCTCTCCTTGGCCGAAACTTCTAAGGGTGCTAGCACACTCTAGGTTTCTTTTCTTCACCTATTGCTTGTGTGGATACCAATAGAGGAGTGTACACTTGACACTCTAAAGTTCCGACAAGCTATTTGGACGAGCGGGATTTGCGAAGGGCGTCGCATCGAGGGTAACACTCTCAACTTTTAGATCAAGGTAGATCTAGGTTTACTTATCACATACATGTTTTTATTTATATATATCTTCGCACAGATCCGTGGCTGGACTTCCGGGGTTTCCGCAACGTAAAAAGCGATTTTTGCGGCTCGAAAAGTCCAACAAACACATCATCATCCAATCATATTGGGGTTCTTGGGCCATGACAATCATATAATTATACATAATTCTAAATTATGTATTTTTATAGAAAATTTCTATAATTTTTCCTATTTTTTTTTTCAATTTTATGAGTCACCTCTCCGTAACGGCCCCGCTAAGCGGTTTCCGGGCGCGATCGCGGGACAAGGCCTCTTTCGGGGATAAGGGCAGTGCCCCTACTGACAAAATAAACTTTGCGAGTGTCCCTACTACGATCTTATAGCGACTTAAGTCGCTGTCCCAAAAACCTAAAGCGAGAACTCGCCGTTTCGGAGAGTTATTCTCGATGGTTGAAGCCTACAAGTGTCCCAACACTCGTTGCTTCGACTCTTCGAGAAAAATACCCAAAAATTCTATAAAATAGGAAATTTATAGAAACATAAAATCTGTAATTTTTATATCTAATACAAAACTATAAAAACGAAACACATACATGCTTTGCACGTGGCTCTGATACCACCGTTGGACTTTCCGAGCCGCAAAAACTGTTTTTTGCGTTGTGAAAACCCCGAAAGTCCGGCCACGGATCTGTGTGAAGATATATTCGAATAAAAACATGTATGTGCTAAGTAAACCTAGATCTACCTTAGATCTAGAAGTTGAGAGTGTTACCCTCGATGCGACGCCCTTCGCAAATCCCGCTCGTCCAAATAGCTTGCCGGAACTCTAGAGTGTCAAGTGTACACTCCTCTATTGGTATCCACACAAGCAATAGGTAGAGAAAAGAAACCTAGAGTGTGCTAGCACCCTTAGAAGTTTCGGCCAAGGAGAGGGATGGGAGAGCAAGCTTGAGAGGAAGATGATCCAAGGAAGAAGATGAAGTTGGAGTGTAACTCACAAAATGAATTCACCCATCAAATGGAGTGGCCGAACACTTCATGACTTGAGGGTTACATGCATGCATGTAACTCCAAGAGCCAATGACTCTTGGTCTCCCTCATGAGGTGACACCACATGATAAGTCAATGATGATGTGGAACATCATCGTTGGCCGGCCATGCCAAGTCATCATCATGACATGACATTTGGTCAAGTCAAACTTGACCTTTCATCTTCCCTCTCAAGTCAAGTCAAACTTGACCTCTTATCTCCCATGGTTGATCAAATCCAACCATTTGATTCAAGTCAATTTAATTTAAAGAATCTCTATTCATTAATTTAAATTGATTTGATTAATCAAATCTAAATTAGACTCATTCAACACTTGAATCAAATTGAGTCCAACTCAATTAGTCTAATTTGGATTACTCTTAATCCAATTTGGTTCATCCCATGAACCTAATCCTCATGGTTCATCATATGAACATAATCTCCATCTAATTGCTCTTTGTGTGTGACCCTATAGGTTCTTGTAACGTTGGCAATGTCCCTAAACCGATTTAGGAACATAAGCAATGAGGGGTATCTAGCAACACATCATTGCTATCCAAGTTACAAGAATGTTGAGCTCCAACATCACCTTTGTGACTACTAATTGTGACTCTCACAATATGTGACAATGTCCTTCTGTCCTTGACATCTAGATTGACCAATGAGACATAGACCATGTCATCCTCGGTACAATCTATATCCTGAACTCCAAGTAGGCTCACTCTAATCAAATGAGCTCAATATCTCATATTGACGTATTTAGGCATGGCCATGCACTTTGTGGTCTCACTCTATCAAGAATATAGATGTCACTCCCATTATATAGGAGGGATAGATCCCATCTACATCACTCACATCGCTCCGCATAATTTGTTATATACCCAGTAATCACCTTTATAGTCCACCCATTTACGGGTGACGTTTGACGAAGCCAAAGTATGCAACTTCTTATGTAGGGAACCATGGTGACTTCAGGTATAAGGACTAATAGTTATACTAATAGCCACATGAGAAAGTATATGACACTCATATAACGATCCACGATACTTTCTCATGGCGGGTCATTCAGTATACATTCTCCAATGCATACCCATGTGTCAACTTGATATCTCATATCCATGACTTGTGAGATCAAGTCATCGTGTTGACCTATATGCTAGTCTCTATGCATTAACATTGTCCTTGAATGTTAATACTTGACTAGGAATGATTAAGAGTAGTGTTCTCTATATCATCTTATTATCGATTCTACCAATCGATTGATATAGATAAGAACCTACTACTCAAGGACGTTATTATACTTAGTTATTTGGCACCAATACAAGTAAATATAATAACCATGCCTTTATAAATAGGAATATGATACAATAAAGTCCATACAACAATCATCACATGATTGACTCTAGGGCTTTCACTAACAAAAGCGTCCACCAACGAAGTAGAATATGAAGTCATTCTATCTGGCTACAGGTAGCTCGGGCAATATGAGCCAAGCGAGTCTCTATACATTCAGGCTCCCAACTTGCCACCTCCCAACTGCAAGGCACCTTCGCCATTAAAGAGGACATAATGAGGAGGTATGAAAAAGCTTTTGAAAAGTTAAAATCCCATTCCTCAAAGTACAGGTGTTGTAGATCCCCCGCGAGGAAAATCAAAAGGCGGATGAACTGGCATGACTGGCTAGCACTCTGACTGATTGGGCTTCTCGGGATCCCGTATATGTTGAGCTACCTACCACCTTGACTATTCAGCAGGGGGAGGAAGCCAAGGCCGAAAGAGAGAGAGCTTTTGATTGGAGAGCTGAGATTATGTCCTACCTAGTGGAGGGGAAGGTTCCAATGGATCCCAAGGTGATTCTTTCGCTGACAAGGAAAGTCGAGTGTTTTATGATAATGGAGGTAGCTCTCTGTAAGAAGTCTTTCGGAAGACCCCTCCTGAAATGCTTGGGAGCAGATGAAGCCGATAGGATGCTCAGGGAAATTCATGAAGGGTGCTATGGTAATCACCTCGGGAGTCGGTCTTTGGATAGAAAAGTATTGCTCGTAGGATATTTTTGGCCCATCATCTAGCAAGATGCTGCCCTCCTAGTCAAAACTTCCAGAGCATGCCAGCTCCATAGTCCTACCCTTTTGGCCAATGAAGAATCGATATAGTGGGACCCATGCCCCAGGCTCCTTTGCAAAAGAAGTTATTGTTGGTAGCGATGGATTATTTCTCTAAATGGGTGGAGGCAGAACCGTTGTCGAAAATTATTGAAGGGGTCATAATACAATTCTTGTGGAAAGACATTGTTGGTCGGTATGGGATACCTTGTAGATTGGTAAGCGAGAACGGGCAACAATTTCAAGGGCGGCGGATTCAGAAGTGGTGTCGTAGCCTTCGCATCCAACAAGCTTTCACCTTGGTTGCTCACCCTCAAGCCAGTGCCCAGGTGGAGGTGACCAATCGAATCCTAATACAAGGATTGAAGACTAGGTTGGAGGTTGCTCGGGGGAATTTGATGGATGAGCTCCCGGGGATCCTTTGGGCATACCACACTGTAGGAACTTTGATGAGTGCTAGGGGGGGGGGTGAATGACGCGTTCATTTGCTTGACGGAATTTGATCGTGTGCTTGCTACAATTGTTAGTGTATACATCGGAATATATAATGATAGAAACAAATACACAACAACACAATCCACAATTAACACAAAGATATAACGTGGTTCGAAACCTTAGGGTTCCTACTCTACTGGTTGAGCTCAAATGAGCTCTAGCGATGCAAAACACCACTACTAATCAACTCTCCTTCTCGGAAAATACTCCGAAGGTGGAAGAAATCTCTTTCAACAGATTACAAAAGTAATACAAGATAAAACAAGCAAATACAAAGTGAATACTACAAAAGAAGTAAAGAACACTTTACAAAAACTCTTTTGAATGCTTGCTTGTTTGATTGCTTGAGCCGCACTTGAAGACCCTGACTTGCACTAGCAAATCGCTCCAAATCACTAAAGAAATCGTTGCCAAAAATCTTCCCTTTGAGCTCCCTTTAAAGATGCAACTCGGACTGATTTCTACCTAGCAGTTGAGGCTCAAACAATGGTTAACTCATCATCAAACATCAAAATGTTGGGATCTTTTGCGAAAATAAACACAAACGTAGTAGAAAAAAAATTGATCCCTCTAGAGATCCATGTGTATACATAAAGGATATCATATCTTTTAACTATACCTTAGTCGAGAAGTTACCCTTGTAGCGTAGCCCTTCGCAATACCGTCAGCAACTCTTTGATGTCGGATCTTAGCATGATCAGAATGTCCGTGCCTCTACGGTATAAAAACGAACACTATCTTGGAGAAGGAGACAAAACCTTTGGTTGTGCTAGCAACCACACCAAGGCTCTCCACCAAAGACTAATTTTTGGCCAAGAAGAAGGGAGAAGGAAAATGGATGCTAGGTACAAAATGGGATACACACAAGGAAGAGAACACCCCCCCTTTTGTTCACATTGAGCAAGAAGCTTATATCCCATTTTTATCCATTAAATCCCATTTGCATGCAATAAATCACATTTGCATGCAATAATCTCCATTTGCATGTAACGTTGAGAGGCTTCATGAAATCCCATTGCATGCAACAACTCCCATTTTCATGCATGATTAATCATCATTAATCATGCTAACCTTCTTCAATTGGTTTCACTTGAGTTTAACTCAAATTAAACGAATTTGAGTCCAACTCAAGTTTGGCCAAACAATGAGTCTAACTCATTCTAGTCCATTCAATTAACTAATGATTCATTTAGTCAAACTAAGATGATCCTATCTCCAAAATAACGTGTTCTTTGTGTGTGACCCAATAGGTTCTTGGAACGTTGGCAATATTTCTAAAACCGTTTTAGAAACATAAGCAATAAGTGACATCTATCAATGCAACATTTGTTGGGTTTTCGGCACCGTGGCGAGTGTGTGTTCGAACATGTTTCGTAAACATGTGCAAAGCGGAAGAAATAAAAATAATAAATCTAATTTATTACAACACACACACCACACGCATGCATAGTATAACATGTGTAGACATAATCTTAGTTTCAAATTTTGCAATAAAAGAAAATTTATTCTACGTATACCTTACGTATCACGTGTAGCGGGAAAGACATCAACCAGAGCGATCCTCGCTAGAATCGCCTCTATCCGTATCCACGCCGAGTATCTTCGGGATGACTTCACAAAGTCACGAGCCTCATCTTCGTACGAGTCACTAGCCTCGTGTCGAAGATGATGTGATCGAGAGAAGATCACAATCCGAATCAAAATTCGGATTCAAAATGAGTCCTCAAAAACTCGCTTCTTCGGAGAGGTATTCGCCAACCGTTTGACGAATCCTTCGTCACCTCTGAGGATTACCGGAGATCGAATCCCCGGCAAAGTAGCCACTGTCGGAGCTCCAAACGTCATCCAAACGATGCTCTGACACGAAATAAACAAGCTGTCCAGAAAACTGGACAACTTTGGTGGAGGATTAGCGCCGGCCAAATAAGGAAGCTAGATGCTCACCTTGTCGCCGGAGCCAAGGAAGATCACCGGAGGGTCGCCGGAGGATTGCCGGCTGAAGCTTGGATGCCGACAAGGATCTTGGACGGCGGCACAAGGGTGGGCGGCGGCTAGGGTATGAGCGCCGACCACAAGAGGAGAAAAGGGAGGGGCGACAACTTGGATTATGGCTCTTATTAAACCCTGGAGCCCTATTTTATAGAGAACAAATTCTCCTAATGGTTATTGGTTCATAACCAAAACCCGTTAACCCGCTCCATTAATTTAAGTTAAAATAAACCAAACCGATTTGGTCTATTTTAAGTTAAAACGAACCGAACCAACTTTGGTTTATTCGTTTAAAACAAACCAAACCCCTTTGGTTTATTCTCCACCATTGGATTAGAGCCAAACCAATTTGGTTCATCCATCATGTCTTCATAAGACACAGCCCATCCATGCTTCCATTGTGCTTGAAACGATTTCATGCTCGCTCCTTGTTTGGTCCAACCAAACCTAGTTTCTCTCGGTCTGAGAATCTCATTCTCAAGCTCGTTTTAAATCCTTTGGATTACGGTCGTTGTGTGTGTGACCAAATAGGTTCTCGATTTATGTTGGCCGTTTATAATTAACCATTAATTATAGAATGATCATGAGTGGTACCTAGTAGTACATCATGATCCCCAATTAACCGAAAAGATCAACAGTTGATCCAAAACTATTTCTGAAACCCTTCAGCAACTCCAATGAATCGTTCCCCATTCCCTTCACTCATCTTATACCCACTCGGTTCAGGACATGGTCTATTGTGTCAGTCCCCACTAGGTTGACTACGTCACACCTAGCCCAAGTATCATTTTCTCATCCTACGGATTCTAGTTACTGCACATGTATCCAAGAGTACCTTACTCTAAACATGTAATGCTTTGGCCAAAGACTTTAGTAACAATCCGACGAGAGGCCATGGGTATACATCTCCTCTCAAGGAGTGGTGAATCCTTTATAGGCTATTCAAACACCTTCGATCACTTCGACTTATACCCAATCATCTCGGGTCTACATCTCCTTGGAGATGCTTGCTTAAGATGTCAAAGCATAAGTCTTCATGACCAAGATGACTTGATACCGCAAGTCAAAGGAACATCGCACTTAAGCTGCAGTAAGAACTTCATTGACATATCTATATATGCAGAGAACCATAAGTCTTACGTCTGGTCACTCCAATGAACTAGTTACCATAACTAGCATCCACGATTAACTCCGGACATCACAATGTCTCCAGCCAGTGAGAATCAACTGCTTGGATACACCAAGGAGTATACCTCATGTTAGTCTCGACAGATTTGATGGTGTCCGAATCCATCAATTCATCGACTTAGGCAGAAATCCCTTTTTGGAATTCTACATGGCAAAATAATTTAACACCTTGTCAACGTATGTACTCTGACTTAGGACAAGAAGTCTCTTAGATCTATCTCTACAGATCTTGATGCCTAATATATAGGCTGCTTCTCCTAAGTCTTTCATACAAGTCGTCACAGACTGCAATATAGGGATATCATTTCCAATAAGAAGTATGTCATCAACATACAAGATAAGAAAAATAACTATGCTCCCACTAAACCTCTTATAGACACAAGATTCATCTTCATTCTTGATGAAACCAAACTCTTTGATCGCATCATCGAATTGAAGATTCCAAATTCTAGATGCTTGCTTTAAACCATAAATGGACCTTTGCAGCTTGCATATCTTTCCAGCATGCTTTGGATCTACAAAACCCTCAGGTTGTGTAATGTACACATCCTCAAGTAGGTTTCCATTCAGAAATGCAGTTTTGACATCCATTTGCCAGATCACATAATCATGGTAAGTTGCAATAGCAAGCATGATCCAAATAGACTTAAGCATCGCAACTAGTGAAAAAGTTTCATCATAGTCAATACCATGAATCTGCTTGAAACCTTTAACTACCAATCGCCCTTTATAGGAATGCATAAGATCATCCATGTCAGCCTTTCTCTTAAAGACTCACTTACACCCAATTGTTGGATCGAGATAAGCGCTATAAGGGGGGGGGGGTGAATAGCGCAAAACAAATACTTCTTTTTCGTTCGATAAAGACACGAGTTTAGTGCAGCAGAAAGTAAAGTAAGACAAGAGGAATTTACTTGGTTCACAGCCTATTACTGCTAATCCAAGACCCTAATGGTCCTAGACCGTGAACGGAGGGCAATCAACTATAATACTCCTCCTCGTTAGAGGTAGGAGTGAACGAGTACAAGAAGATGCAAAAACCTTGAGGTAGAGGGACACTCCCCTTCTCCTCTTTACGATTAAAGCTCCAGAAATATAAACTTTAAAAAGAATATACTGAGTAGATGACTTTAAGTATTATCGATGACTTGAGGAGTTGAAGCTTGAGCTTGGGTCATCGGTGTTTCAGCAACGCTTCGCCGTCGTAGAGTTGTTGGAGAGTAGCGGCGTTATGGGAGAAATTTGGAGCACTTGGAATTGATGAAATGGTGAGGAATGGACCTTCTTTTATAACCCTAGAAGTCCCCTCCTCGAGCACATCAAGATCCTACATTAATGTCCACCTCACCCTTGAAGAAAGGGATGAGTTTTGACTCATCTCGAAGCTGTAATTCAAACAGCAGTTGAACTGACCCGGTTGAATTGATGGGCAGGATTTTTGATTACAATAAAGAGTTAGCTCAAAATATAAGTGAATTTGACGGACATTTGCCGTCTGATCTTGACATAGACCTTCCATGGAAAGTCTTGGTCAGATCGTCGCCTAAGGACGCCCTCGTACGAAGGACACAACCTCACTTCACTTCACTCACTCGAGCTTACCTCAACATTTACCTTTGAAGCCTTGCTTCTGGTCTCCACCTGATTCCTTCAGCTCCCTCCGAAGTCCTCCCAGTGGTGCCCGACTACCACGGTTCCCTCTGGGTGTCACTGACCTTCAGCTTTAGCTTAGTATTTTTTACACACTTGATTTAGCTCGTGAGATAACAAAATAACCTTGACTTTGTGTCTTTGCCATAATCAAAACATAGGTTCGATTATCTGGTGCTCCTGCACCAACAATCTCCCTCTTTTTGATCTATGGCAAACCAACACAAAGTTAAAGGAAATTTAAAGCATAAGGCATAAAAAAAGTAATAAATGATAAACCCACTTTAAAGAACTCCCCCTTAACCCTAGGTGAGTTTTGAAAGAAATACTTTAATTTTTTTTTTAATTTTGTGGTACTCCCCCTTAACTTATGGTCTTCTCCCCCCTTTTGCCATGAATCAAAAATAAGGTCGGGGGTTTATAAAAAAATAAGGGGTTTTAAAATGCATTATATTATGCATAAAAAAAATGACTATGAGTCCAAGCATGCATCTTGAATTGGTTAAGTAAATTGGTTCGAGGTATATCCCTCTGCACCAACAATAAGTTTTTGAAACTTAACTTTGATTTTCAAAATACTTATAAGCGAATTTTCAAGAATAACTTTAAAGATTTATAACCCTTAGAGTTTGTTTGCTCTCCCCCTTAGTCAAGTATATGTGGTATAAGAGAGTTAGGGGGCGCTAAACTTTGACCTAGAGAGTTTTATAGTTAATATTGGCCGATTATAATTATTTGTTTAAGTGCAATAGTTAAAAAAAATATCTTTTTGAAAAAGTTATATACTTTATAATTATTCCTTAATCATCTCACTCATTCTATGTGTCTCAGATTTGTTCGCCTTATATGTTATGTGAGATGATTTTAACTTAATTAAAGTTAGTCAACCTTGGATTAGATTCAGATTTAACCCTAAGCTCGTCAAGTAACCTTTCCGAGAAATTGGTTTCCAGGTCGTGGCGAGGCACAGGGGCCTTCTTTGATCCGGAACAACGACCACTTCCTTAGACAAAGCCATGTTAAAAAAAAATTATAACTTGAGTCACTTAAGACTACTTCTTGGTCTAACTAGTTTAGGATACAGCGAGGTAGCTTTAGCTAGTTCCATTTGGTCAAGTGCACCAAGCTAGATATGCCTTATCTAGCTTGAATACACGAGACTTTGTTTCCCTAACGTACTATCATCTCGTCAAGTCCTGATACTATGTTGTCAAGAGTTGACTAACTACTTGTCCTATCTAGCCGTTCTAAAAAGTAAAATAAAAGTTTGATCATGCTAAGTTATCGGGTATACTATTTTGGTATTAGCTCCCCCTGGATCATTGAACCAATATGATCTAGTCAAGTAATGAACTTGATCCTGGGGAATCCAATACTTGTTTGTCTTTATATGTGAATTTAGTAAGACCTTTGGGACCCAAGCTTGGACTCGTTGATGACTTTGTTGGTGCAGGAGCACCAGATAATCGAACCTATGTTTTGATTATGGCAAAGACACAAAGTCAAGGTTATTTTGTTATCTCACGAGCTAAATCAAGTGTGCAGAAAATGCTAAGCTAAAGCTGAAGGTCAGTGACACTCGGAGGGAACCGTGGTGGTCGGGCAACACCGGGAGGACTTCAGAGGGAGCCGAAGGAATTAGGTAGAGACCGGAAGCAAGACTTCAAAGGTAAATGTTGAGGTAAGCTCGAGTGAGTAAAGTGAAGTGAGGTTGTGTCCTTCGTACGGGGACGTCCTTAGGCGACGATCCGACCAAGACTTTCCATGGAAGGTCTATGTCGAGATCGGACGGCAAGTAGCCGTCGAATTCACTTATATTTCGAGCTAACTCTTTATTGTAGTAAAAAATCTTGGCCATTAGTTTAACTGGGCCAGTTCAACTGCTGTTTGAATTATAGTTTCGAGATGAGTCAAAACTCATCCCTTTCTTTAAGGGTGAGGTGGCCATTGATGTAGGATCTTGATGTGCTCAAGAAGGGGACTTCTAGGGCTATAAAAGAAGGTCCATTCCTCACCATTTCATCAATTCCAAGTGCTCCAAATTGCTCTCGTAATGTCGCGACTCTCCAACAACTCTACGATGACGAAGTGCTACCGACCCAAGCTCAAGCTTCAACTCCTCAAGTCGTTGGTAATACCTCAAGTCGTCTACTATATAAATCTTGAGTGTCTCTCTACCTCAAGATTTTTGTATCTTCTTGTACTCATTCACTCCTACCTTTAACAAGGAGGAGTATTATAGTTGATTGCACGGTCTAGGACTGTTAGGGCCTTGGATTAGCAGCCATAGGCTGTGAACCAAGTAAATTCCTTGTGTCTTACTTTACTTTCCACTGTACTAAACTCGTGTCTTTATCGAATGAAAAAGAAGAATTTGTTTTGCGCTATTCACCCCCCTCTAGCACTTATCTTGATCCAACACCAATGGGTTTGACCCCTTCAGGTGGATCAACCAAAGTCCATTCTTGATTAGTGTACATGGATTCCATTTTGGACCTCATGGCCTCTAGCAATTTCTCAGAATCTGGGCTCATCATAGCTTCTTGATAGGATGTAGGCTCGTTCAACTCAACAAGCATAACGTCATCATGCTCAGAAAAGAGAAATGAATATCTCTCAGGCTGATGACGTATCCTATTAGACCTACGAATAGCTTGGTCTACTTGAACTGGTTGTTTCTCCACAACTTCTTGTGCAACAATCTCATCATCCATAACACTTTGTGGTGCATGTTCAATTTCCATCAAGGCCTCAGTGCTATCTATATCTTGAACTTCTTCAAGATGGATTTTACTCCCACTTGTTCTTCCAGAAATGAACTCTCTTTCTAGAAATATGTCATTTCTAGTGACAAACACTTTTCCTTGTGTGGGATTGTAAAAGTAATATCCATTCGTTTCCTTGGAATATCCTACAAAGTAGCACTCTTTTGATTTGGGGCCTAGTTTGTCGGAGACTTGACGTTGAACATAAGCCTCACAATCCCAAATCTTTATAAAAGATATTTTGGGACTCTTCCCAGTTTATATGTATATTTTGGGACTCTTCCCAGTTCATACGTATATTACTTATAGTTAATACAATGGGTAAAAAATGATAGAAAAATATTTTACCCATAAAATTGTTAGTGAAAGCCCTAGAGCCAATCATGTGATGATTGTTGTATGGACTTTATTGTATCATATTCCTATTTATAAAGGCATGGTTATTATATTTACTTGTATTGGTGCCAAATAACTAAATATAATAATATCCTTGAGTAGTAGGTTCTTATCTATATCAATCGATTGGTTGAATCGATAATGAGATGATATAGAGAACACTACTCTTAATTATTCCTAGTCAAGTATTAACATTCAGGGACAATGTTAATGCATAGAGACTAGCATGTAGGTCAACACGATGACTTGATCTCACAAGTCATGGATATG